>OZ026526.1:7481586-8929919 GCA_964019695.1 Loripinus fragilis | reverse complement strand
GGCTCGTCTGAGTCTGCACATGTCAAAATGCCACATTATTGGAAATCTCATGCACCTGCTCAAATTTTTCACAGTCTTAAAGCAAAGTATTCTTATGAATAGCTGTAAGGGCCATCCATATTGTATGTTCAAATAAAAAAAGAATCCTCTGTGGACTACCTCCAATCTTTGCAGAAACGATGTGCCTGCAGTAAATGGGAGAACTAATGTGTGTGGGGGAGTGACTAATTGTACAAATGTTATAAAACTTAGTTAACAACTATAAAAATCATAATTTCCTGCTGTATTTAGCAAATCGTTCTTACGTTTCTTTTAAAAGCATTTAGTGATGTTGAGTTTCTTACTTCTTGAGGAAAAGAGTTCCAGAATTTGGGAGCTGAACAAGAAAATGCACCACTAAACAGCGAAGTACGTGCTAAAGGAGTATATAAAGTACCATTTGGTCCTGATCTGAGATTTAATGAGTGTGTCTGGGACATGGGTATAAGCAATTTTGTTATGTTGTCGGGTGTCATATTGTTTAAATCTTATATATTTTGTTGTTGTTGTGTTTAACGTCCCACCAACAGCTAAGGTCATATGAAGACGGGGCCACAGCTTAAAGTCTCATCCGACAGACTTGTGAAGCCGGGAATCGAACCTGCGACCCCTGGTTTACAAGGCAAGCGGTTTATCCACTATACCACAGCGGCTCCTAATGCCTTATATATAACGACAGCTTTATTGTATTTTATTCTGCTTCTAACAGAAAGCCAGTCAAGCTCCTGAAACATTAAGACAGATGGAGTATCAAAAATAGTAAGTGAGAATCAAAGTCTGCTTTGAGTATTATCCACGCTGCTCTTATCTACAATTTTGATAACCTTTCTATATTGGCTGTAGATGTTGATCCCCAAGTGATAGAACCGTAATCAAGTAACGGAAGGATGTATCCTTGATGAAATTGTTTTTGAACTTGCAAGGGAACATACTCAGCCAGCTGTCACAGCAGAGATAATTTGGAGGAAATAACCTTACAAAGATTGTCTTTATGAGTATTCCAGTTTTCATCAATATGAAATCCCAACAGTTTTTGATTGGATACAGACCTTATGTTTATGTTATCAGCTTTGATATCTAAATGATCTGTGCCATCTAACCTTTGTCTAGTGCCTGTTTTCATATAGGATGTTTTTTGATAATGGATGTGCATTTTGTTTGAGGTACTCCACAGCTTAGAGGTATTGGAATTGGATTGTATTCTGCTTTCGATGGTATGTATATCTTTATCATGCGTATGAAAAGTTGCATCATCTGCATAGAAGTCAGATGAACAGTATTGAAGGGACAGTGGTAGATCATTTATAAATAATAGATATAAAGTAGGGCCAAGTATCGAGCCTTGACGGACTCCTGGACGTACTTGTGCATATTCTGTTAAACCATTATCAGTTACTAAAGCTTGATGGCGATATTCCAAGAATGATTGGAAACATCGAATGACATTTGGACTGAATTTATATATTTGTTATTTTCTTAATAATATGTTGTGATCTACTACATCAAAAGCTTTACGAAAGTCTATAAAGAGCGTGCCTACAATATCGCCTTTATCAATGCATTCTTTCCACTGGTCTTTTAGTTTGATCAGTGCAGTTTGGCAGCTATGTTTTGGTCGAAATCCTGATTGACTTTCATGTATTAACTTGTATTTGTTTAAATATCCCATTAAATGATGGTTTATATGTTTTTCAAATATTTTTGAAATTGTGGGTAATATTGAAATTGGTCGATAAATTGAAGGGTCAGTTTTGGCACCACCTTTAAATAAAAGGAAAACTTAAGCACATTTCAGCTGTGATGGAAATTGCTCCCTTATACTACTTCTGTTTATGAGCAGTGTTATTGATGGAGATAAGATATCAGCTGCTAATTTAATAATTTTTTACCCAGGCCATCAATGCCAGTTGCTTTTGTAGAATCCAGCCTGTTTATGAATGATATTACTTGGCACCGAGTAATTAGGGAGATATGAAAGAGAGTGTCTCCTGGTGATTTACTGTTTGTGAAATGCTGCAGCATATCAATACCAATACATATGTATCAGGTGTTTTGTCAGAATTTCTGTTTAGAATCTCTGATATAGATGTAAAATATTCATTTAACTCAATTGCAATATTTTCTGATTTTGTTATGTTTTTATCATCTACAATCAATTCACCTGGAAGTGTATTCGATGATGGTTTTTTTGTTATCAATGGATCGCAAATGTTGCCTAATGAATTTAGGACTTGTAGAATCATTAATGGAGTCTGAGAAATATTTTCTTATTAAAGTTGCCGTTTTATTGTCGCTTGCTGCTGTCCCTTTATGCATTAATGATATTTCTAATCGACGCTTACATTTTAATGACTCTTTATAATATAATATGAGGCCACCACCAGATTTGTTTTGAGTGCCTGATCTATCTTTTCTTAAAAATCAAACCCATTGATATAAACTTCCCCATCTGAGACAGTACCATCTAGAAATGTCTCACATAGACCAAATATATCAGGGCCATTATTTATTGCCATAGTGAGGCGAAGTTCGATTTTGCCTCTCGACTGACGGCATTTGTTATACACTGAACTGTTTCTGTCAGACGTTAAACGCTGTGGTCAGGCAGTAGTGCAGTCATTTCACTAAGGAGATTTTGTTTGAACTGTTTTCCGACTGAAAACCGCTTTAGTTCATAATAAGACTTCTGCTTCACAAGATCTAAATGTTTTTGCTTCAAAGAGTTTTCAATATCAAACAACTTGCCATCTGCTGACATTTCCGCTCACGCACTGTGATAATTATAATAAAGAATGCCGGTAACCGGTAATTTGTGTCCGTTCAAGCGTGACGAATTTTGGTCAGGACCGTAATCTCTAATACCCTTAGTGATCACAGAAAATATACTCAGAAAAACAATTGAAGGATATCAAAATTATTTTGACTTTATAATATTTGGGAATATAATTTTCAAACTAAGTATTTTTGTCAATGATAGAACTATCATAATGCAATTCACCAAAGTGCAAAATGAAATTTACGGGTCATTGGTTATGATACAGTAACACACCAAATGTACCGACCCTCTCTATCCAAAGTTCACAAGCCAAATAATTAGACTGGATATCTCAATAAAATTCCAAAGGGAATTTAATAACACTAAAACACTATGTTTACTCTGTTTCAAATTTTCGGCCACTTGGCCTTTATCAAGAAACAAATAACTAAAATAATGTTGTGAGCTACATCTCCATTGTCTTAGGCAACCAGTAAATATAAATAATGTTATGATATTGTCATGAGTATTGTTGTTATGAGTACCCACAACATATGTTATGGTACAGAAATAAGAACAAATTAATTTTCAGGTATACACTATTAAATTACATCTACAACTGGACACCCCTGGACATGCACAATGTACTATCCCAGGTTCATAATATCAAAACCCAGATTATAGTGTATACCTGAAAATTATTTTTTTCTTATTTCTGTACCATAACATATGTTGTGGGTACTCATAAGAACCGTCTCTATGAGATGGCTCATTTTAGCACCCACAACGCATGTCTTAACTAATGGATAAGAAAATAACCGCATTTTTAAGCTTAAATTGTTTGCTTAACTGGTCCTATGTATATTAATTTAATAAAAAAAATATTTTTTTTTGTCTGGGGATCTTATTTATCTTAACATTCAGTGTGGACCCTGATGAAGTGCCGCATTATGCAACTTAACTGTTTGTATATGTGGCCGTTTGGGGGTCTCCTGTAAGCAAGGTGCTAAAAGTGGTAGTGTCCCATTTTGGATGATTCCTTTGGATCAAAAAATTTAATTTCAAACAGTTTGGATCCAGATCAGGCTCAACTAAATGTAGGGCCTTATCATGATCCAAGCTTTTTGACTTTTTGTGCTTGACAAGTAGTAGATGTATATTATTTAGATGAGAGCAGTGCAGCAATTTATTACTCTATAATGCTTATAATGAAAATCTTATATTATTATCATTTTTTATTTTTATTTTATTATTATTATTATTATTATTATTATTATTATTATTATTATTATTGTATTATTATAATTATTATTATTATTATTATTAGTATTATTATTATTATTAAATACTCATTTTTAAATATTTACTATTGTATTATTTAATTAATTTATTATTTATTTATTTATTATTCTTATTTTAGTTTATGCATTTGTCCAGGTATTTGGGATGTGATTTTGTCTGGTAAGTGATATGACGTCATTTGGCGCTTATGCATCAGGACGTTTCGTTTTGGCGTACTGGAAGTGACGTCATATTGCCCATGACAATATCATAACATTATTTATATTTACTGGTTGGCTAAGACAATGGAGATGTAGCTCACAACATTATTTCAGTTATTTGTTTCTTGATAAAGGCCAAGTGGCCGAAAATTTGAAACAGAGTAAACATAGTGTTTTAGTGTTATTAAATTCCCTTTGGAATTTTTATTGAGATATTCAGTTTAATTATTTGGCTTGTGAACTTTGGATAGAGAGGGTCGGTACATTTGGTGTGTTACTGTATCATAACCAATGACCCGTAAATTTCATTTTGCATTTTGGTGAATTGCATTATGATAGTTCTATCATTGACAAAAATACTTAGTTTGAAAATTATATTCCCAAATATTATAAAGTCAAAATAATTTTGTTATCCTTCAATTGTTTTTCTGAGTATATTTTCTGTGATCACTAAGGGTATTAGAGATTACAGTCCTGACCAAAAATTCGTCACGCTTGAACGGACACAAATTACCGGTTACCGGCATTCTTTATTATAATTATCACAGTGTGTGAGCGGAAATGTCAGCAGATGGCAAGTTGTTTGATATTGAGAACTCTTTGAAGCAAAAACATTTAGATCTTGTGAAGCAGAAGTCTTATTATGAACTAAAGCGGTTTTCAGTCGGAAAACAGTTCAAACAAAATCTCCTTAGTGAAATGACTGCACTACTGCCTGACCACAGCGTTTAACGTCTGACAGAAACAGTTCAGTGTATAACAAATGCCGTCAGTCGAGAGGCAAAATCGAACTTCGCCTCACTATGGCAATAAATAATGGCCCTGATATATTTGGTCTATGTGAGACATTCCTAGATGGTACTGTCTCAGATGGGGAAGTTTATATCAATGGGTTTGATTTTTAAGAAAAGATAGATCAGGCACTCAAAACAAATCTGGTGGTGGCCTCATATTATTTTATAAAGAGTCATTAAAATGTAAGCGTCGATTAGAAATATCATTAATGCAAACTTTAAGGGACAGCAGCAAGCGACAAAAACAATGGTAAGACTATAAACGGTACCGAAATAAAACGGCAACTTTAATAAGAAAATATTTCTCAGACTCCATTAATGATTCTACAAGTCCTAAATTCATTAGGCAACATTTGCGATCCATTGATAACAAAAAAAAAAAACATCGAATACACTTCCAGGTGAATTGATTGTAGATGATAAAAACATAACAAAATCAGAAAATATTGCAATTGAGTTAAATGAATATTTTACATCTATATCAGAGATTCTAAACAGAAATTCTGAAAAAACACCTGATACATATGTATTGGTATTGATATGCTGCAGCATTTCACAAACAGTAAATCACCAGGAGACACTCTCTTTCATATCTCCCTAATTACTCGTGGCCAAGTAATATCATTCATAAACAGGCTGAATTCTACAAAAGCAACTGGCATTGATGGCCTGGGTAAAAAATTATTAAATTAGCAGCTGATATCTTATCTCCATCAATAACACTGCTCATAAACAGAAGTAGTATAAGGGAGCAATTTCCATCACAGCTGAAATGTGCTTAAGTTTTCCTTTTATTTAAAGGTGGTGCCAAAACTGACCCTTCAATTTATCGACCAATTTCAATATTACCCACAATTTCAAAAATATTTGAAAAACATATTAACCATCATTTAATGGGATATTTAAACAAATACAAGTTGATACATGAAAGTCAATCAGGATTTCGACCAAAACATAGCTGCCAAACTGCACTGATCAAACTAATAGACCAGTGGAAAGAATGCATTGATAAAGGCGATATTGTAGGCACGCTCTTTATAGACTTTCGTAAAGCTTTTGATGTAGTAGATCACAACATATTATTAAGAAAATAACAAATATATAAATTCAGTCCAAATGTCATTCGATGTTTCCAATCATTCTTGGAATATCGCCATCAAGCTTTAGTAACTGATAATGGTTTAACAGAATATGCACAAGTACGTCCAGGAGTCCGTCAAGGCTCAATACTTGGCCCTACTTTATTTCTATTATTTATAAATGATCTACCACTGTCCCTTCAATACTGTTCATCTGACTTCTATGCAGATGATGCAACTTTTCTTACCCATGATAAAGATATACATACCATCGAAAGCAGAATACAATCCAATTCCAATACCTCTAAGCTGTGGAGTACCTCAAACAAAATGCACATCCATTATCAAAAAACATCCTATATGAAAACAGGCACTAGACAAAGGTTAGATGGCACAGATCATTTAGATATCGAAGCTGATAACATAAACATAAGGTCTGTATCCAATCAAAAACTGTTGGGATTTCATATTGATGAAAACTGGAATACTCATAAAGACAATCTTTGTAAGGTTATTTCCTCCAAATTATCTCTGCTGTGACAGCTGGCTGAGTATGTTCCCTTGCAAGTTCAAAAACAATTTCATCAAGGATACATCCTTTCGTTACTTGATTACGGTTCTATCACTTGGGGATCAACATCTACTGCCAATATAGAAAGGTTATCAAAATTGCAGAAAAGAGCAGAGTGGATAATACTCAAAGCAGACTTTGATACTCACTTACTATTTTTGATACTCCATCTGTCTTAATGTTTCAGGAGCTTGACTGGCTTTCTGTTAGAAGCAGAATAAAATACAATTAAGCTGTCGTTATATATAAGGCATTAGGAGCCGCTGTGGTATAGTGGATAAACCGCTTGCCTTGTAAACCAGGGGTCGCAGGTTCGATTCCCGGCTTCACAAGTCTGTCGGATGAGACTTTAAGCTGTGGCCCCGTCTTCATATGACCTTAGCTGTTGGTGGGACGTTAAACACAACAACAACAAAATATATAAGTTTTAAACAATATGACACCCGACAACATAACAAAATTGCTTATACCCATGTCCCAGACACACTCATTAAATCTCAGATCAGGACCAAATGGTACTTTATATACTCCTTTAGCACGTACTTCGCTGTTTAGTGGTGCATTTTCTTGTTCAGCTCCCAAATTCTGGAACTCTTTTCCTCAAGAAGTAAGAAACTCAACATCACTAAATGCTTTTAAAAGAAACGTAAGAACGATTTGCTAAATACAGCAGGAAATTATGATTTTTATAGTTGTTAACTAAGTTTTATAACATTTGTACAATTGGTCATTCCCCCACACACATTAGTTCTCCCATTTACTGCAGGCACATCGTTTCTGCAAAGATTGGAGGTAGTCCACAGAGGATTCTTTTTTTATTTGAACATACAATATGGATGGCCCTTACAGCTATTCATAAGAATACTTTGCTTTAAGACTGTGAAAATTTTGAGCAGGTGCATGAGATTTCCAATAATGTGGCATTTTGACATGTGCAGACTCAGACGAGCCTCTGCAGCCTCCTTTTAAGCTTATTAACTCCAAATGATGTTCAGTCAGTAGCCTAACAACCATAAAATACTCAAGCGACTAGCAAAGGCTCTGATCAGACTGTGCGTATGCGCAGGCTGATCTGAGGCTTTGCTGGTCGCACATACCACATTGTTGGAAATCTCATGCACTGGCTCATTTAATTTTTAATATAAACTAAGCCAGCATGTGATAGATCTCTGGTTTATAACTGATCCTCTTGTGTGTGTGATGGATGTTATAACAACTTATATAGCTTGGAATATCATGCCATTGTATTAGGACATGGTACTTCAATATTTTATAGAGAACACAAATGTGTTTTTAATCCTGCTGTGTTATTATTGGTTTAATTGTTTTATATGCCCAAGTACATGTATTTTATATGTTTGTGTGGTATAACATGATATAACCACTTCTTCTTTTAATGTAAATCTCTGTATATATGTTTATGTGTAAATAGTTATTTTACAGAGGGCCATAAGGTAGACTAGCTTTCAAAGCTAAATGTGTCACCCTCTATAAATATTGTATAAATACATAAAAAAAAGTACCGACCGGTCGCAAGCCGTACTTCTCGGTCGATAGCAGCTTTACGCAGTACCGCCAGGTGAACCGCATGTCTAGATCACGGAGGGTGTTGGCTATCGGAGGTAAACATTGAGATCATGGATGGATAGGGTCTGTATTTATCCATTTTTATTTCATATGGAAAGTTTCTTGGGAACGAGAGCAGCAAACATGTTGCTTCTATATTGAGTGACATGACTCGGAATCAGTTAAATACTTTTGATCCATGTCTGTAGGGTTCAGGGCGACTTTTCAAACGGCGAATGTGATTTTTTCAATGAAAAAAGGCTAGTGATTTGATCATTGCTGGACTTATATCAACCTTTGTCACTAATTGCTTGTGCCGCTACCATTCTATATCATTCTCCTGCATGGCTTGTAAGTGTCATGTCCAAATCTGCTATCAAAACTTCAAATTTTGATATTCGTTTACGTTGCTATCGTTTTGATGGTTTGCTAAATGTTCAGAGGACTTACCTCCGAATGGAACGCTATCCATAAACATGACACCATCGTCATAAAATTGCAAATAAATCAGAGTTGTACACGTCTGTTTGAATTATATTTGACTGATACATTCCAAAGAGAGGTTAAACATTGCAGCGCTAGGTATGAATCAAGAAAAAATAAAATAATACATATAAATATTAACTGATGAATTCGAAATATTCGTTCAAATCACCGCATTTCCGAATTCAAATGCGATTTAAACTCAAACAGATTCAGTTCAAAAACATGCATTGCTTTCAGAATTCTTGTCATTCTATATACTAACGGCTTATATGTTGATTTTATTCCTTAATGTGGTTCATTATGATATAAAACCATCTAAAAGCAGACCATGTGCAGCCCAAAATTCCTTTGTTTACCTCCGATAGCCAACACCCTCCGAGATTTGGACATGCGGTTTACCTGGATGCGGTCGCCAGCAAAGATAGCGAAATTGGTATTACCCCCGTGTATATGATGGTTCAAACACTGCATGTGTTCGCGTTATTTTAGCTATTTGAGGCCAAATTCTTCTTTGTTAGTTCTCATGGAAACTGGCAATAAATTGAGAGAACGGAACATAGATTGATTGTTTTTTAGTGATTGTGGATGCATCCTGAATTTTGAGCAAAATCTTAGACCATGCATGCCTCACCCCCTAATGTACCATGTATGGTGCTTACAGAGAATTTTATCTCTCTTTTTCGTTTCAATATTACATGAGCACTCGAGTTAGATCCTTTATTTTCATTACTATGTACTGTCGTGCCAACCAAGATCGACAGTGACGTAATATTATGTTTATAATTGTTAAGTAAAACATTAGCTTTTACATTCCACTTGAGCTAACGCGAATCGATATATCACTTGTGTATTAATCCCATCATGCGGATAGGATTAATACACAAGTAATCTATCGATCATAAGTCCCTGATAACTTTGTAAACGAAATATGACATCGCTGTCACTCTTGGTTGGCACGACAGTACCTGTGTATGCTTACACTAATAACGTTCTGAATATTCCCCTACTTTGAAATGCTCAAATGCTCGATCATGTATGCATCACATCAAGAAAAACTTTATTATTCCATTACACAAAATCCTATCTGCTCAGCTACAGAGCTCAGCTAGACAGACTATTTAGAATCATATAAATGTTTGGATGTAGTAAACACAGTTGTGTTTATTCCGCCATATTAAAGTACAATGGTGCTCAACAGACAAGAAGGACGTGCATACTTAATATTTGCACATTTGACATGTATGTGCCACAATGCAAGAAAGGCTAGCTTTGCTGTATGCAAACAACTTAGGAGCAGACCAATCTGCGCAGTCTGGTCTGCACTGTTGCTGCTCGCTTACTAGAAACGTCCACATACCAACATGTCACATACTAAATTTCAATAACGTAGTTATTCTTTGTAGCTGAGCAGGCTGGTTTGAGCCGCGCTTGTGTAGAAGCCCTAAAGGCAGTTTTATCGCGCTAAGTCCCTTATGAATACGTGCATGATAAACCACAGCAATAACTCTGTACACACTGTCGACGCAGAGCAGCCCCTGACCACCCGCACAGTCTGATTACAGTCTTCACAGGATGCTTATCAACGATAGAACGCAAACAAGAGTCTTATCAGAAGGTTGATCTGAATGTTCACTGGGCGAAAAAGTATGTTTGTCATGCGCATGTTGAACGTAAAGTAAGCGAACGTTTGTTTTACGTCGTGTTTCTAATTAAAATTGTTCATGGTTTATTGATTCACCTAAAACCTATTAAATATTTCACGGTTTTGCAGTCTGGTTTGGCCAATTATTTTACGGAAAGTTTGCGCACGATCATAGTAGAGGTACGTAGTTGGTCAGGTTCTGCTATTGCTTCACTTGATTGGACAGATTCAGATAGTTTCTTATAGTCCTGGTAGTAAATCTGTTTTGTCAGTTTACTCTAATTGCGCGCGAACTACACGACCGTATGCGACAATGAGGCCGACAAGACACGTATGATTTTATTTTTTACATCAGTTTTTTCACACTGGTAAATGTATACGTCGATTTGGTGGTATTTACGCGTATTGCCGGTACTTCATAGACCGGAAGTGGTAGGTATTGGTGTTAATACTATATGGAAAAACATGCCATATGCCTAAAGGACTATAGAATTAGATCATTTTTAAGTATTCAGTATGTGCAAGGCGATTTATGTAAGCATTTAGGAATAGATTCTTAGTTATATAATAATGTGCAATGACGCTTTTAACGTCACGCATACGGCAAAACTCAATCGTTTTCACACCAAAATATGATTTCAAAATAAGTTTTAAGACATATGATAAATACAATCTAACATTCGTGCTCCTGTTTATTGAATTTATTAAACTCGTTGCGAAAAAAAGATACAATGCTCGGCAAGCCTCGCATTTATCTCTTTTCCTCAAACTGTTTAATGATGAAATACCAAGTATTGTGTCATTTCGTGCGGGTTTTCACTTTATACCTAGTACGGCTGTTGGTTTCCAGCATACTAAGAAATAAATTTTAAGGTGAGCATCAAACACATAAACATCCCTGTCAACAGTTTTGAAGTCATTATGGGACAATTTCCTGGCTAGTTTGGTTGAATAAAGTAAATAAGAAGGCAAAGAATAGGACTCGATGCAATGAAGTACCACACCTGACCCGGGACATCATATGCCTAGTGACAAAAACAGAATAGAAACATCACACACAAGAAGGTCATGAGGTCAACCATTTCCCAACATGTGATCACAAAGCTGCACTTGGCACCGACAAGACAGTAAAACAAAGGCGAAGGCAAAAAGGATTAACAAACGAATCACCGCCTTTGAACAATCAGTAAAAAAAGAAGAATACATTGACAACCAGGGTAACACAATAGTGTCCATAGTAATCCCAACTAACTGTCTATACAACTAAATGACAAATCAAATAAAAATGTTGTCCAACAAAAAGGTCAGCGCACCACATACATTTTTACAATGATATTTTTAGGCTTTTCCGAAGTGAAAAACGCGTTTCTGCAAGGTAAGAAGAGCCTTCACTATGGAAGGCAATTAGATCAATAAGTTTATCTTTAATCAAATTATGAGGTAAAGTTGTGTAAAGAGTAGAAAAATCATATGTAGACAAACTGGTCGCATTGGAATCTCTAACTCCAAGTTTATCTTCACCTGAAATTTTAATAGACCAAAATAGATTCTTGTCGGATCTTTCATAATTTATACCTTTTCGCAGTACTTAAGGGCAATTTTGGGTATTGTCCACGCTCATCAATTCAGCAGCGGGAAACGGGGAAAGTTGTCTGGGTCCCGTCATTCGACCATTTCAAAATTCGCATCAATACAGTTTTTAGATACGCTTGCGTATGTGTAAACGTCAGATGGATATTTCCGCATTTTCTCGACGAAATAAAGTAAATAAAAAGGGTCCGAAATATATATTAATGTGCGTAAAGGAATTCAGTAAACAGCGCTTTTTTGCGTTTATTTTTATATGTGCAGACTAATCCCACAATAAAAATCAGAGTTTAATACATCTATACACCGCCTAATTAGTGATATTTGTTTCGTTACAAAAGATATTGCCAAATGGGCTGTGATATGGTGGAATCTGTCCTCATTTGAGTATTTGCATTTTTCAGCGGGAGCTGTCTATAATCGACTTTACTCTAAATTATCCACCAATCAGAAACAATCTTACATCTGCAAGTCTGCTATCTATGCTCATTGAAACGGACTATCTAAATTATCCACCAATCCGAAACAATCTTACATCTGCAAGTCTGCTATCTATGATCATTGAAATGGACTATAATTTGTTGGGTATGAAAGCCAGTACCGTGCCGCGCTGCCGGGTCAGAAATAAATTTTTTCTTGCCCGAAGCACTAAGAGGTGTAATTCCGTATTTTTTCGCTCTGTCATCTGCAAATAGTATTATTAACAATTGCCAATACAAAAATACATTATTTTTTACCGAAATATGATTTTAATGGCAATTTGACATGTGTCAGGGGTAGGAAAGCCCCTGCCGTGCCGTGCCGTGCCTTGCCACTTGCGTTAGTGGCAGTTTACCATATTTTTAACAGTCGATTACTGGAACATTTGACCTGGCTACATTTCAATTAGAATCCATGGCACGGATGATTCTTAGTGGGTGTTTTAGGCATGCAATGGAATATATTAATAATGATAACGCATACACTCAATTGGCCCTTTTTCATGCGTTGTTACAGCTGGACAATTAACTGGTCAGTTAAACTTGTTCACGGTCCGCTTGCATCATAATATAATCAAGGGACCATCATTAAATGAATAATATTCTTGACTTTGATCAATAATAGAACCGAACACGCTCATTAAAGAATCTGATCAAATAGTGCCGAAAGAATTTGGAACAAGAAGTTTGTGAACTTCAATGAGCTCAACATTAATTTGTGCTACTCAGAATCTAGTATTTATTTATTTATTTATTTATTTATTTATTTATTTATTTATTTATTTATTTATTTATTTATTTATTTATTTATTTATTCATTTATTTATTTATTTATTTATTTAAGCATAGCTAATGCGCCGATGCGTCGGCTGGTCTGCGCCTTTGTTTTTTTGCAAATACCCACACCATTAGCAACGGTTTTTCGTCATATGTTTCACAGTGTCGGCCAAGACGAGTCTGCACAGTCTTGACATAGCCTCTACTGCTGGTTTATACAAGATGATAAACTTTATACATTAACCACGTCGCTCATCTAATGAAACTAGCTAGAATATGGTTATATTACAAGATAGATAACGTTCGTTTATCATAAATTTGTTCACAGTGAAGGCTCAGACGAGTTTGCGCATACGCACAGTCTCGCCAGGGCCTTTACTGCTTGTTTACTGAATGCGAGGGCATTTAATCAATGAAAATGACGCCTTTCCCGAAATTTAGAACAAAACTAAAACTTTTAAAACAAATTTATTTTCTGATTTGATGGTGCGTCATCCATAGTGCAGTGGGGTTCCCGTAGCCTATTGCATGCTTAGGGAAATTTTACTGTGTATATAGTCCACCCATGTATGATGTCATTGATGCCAGTAAACAAGACGATTACCTGCACAAATACAGGATTTTTTTTTATTATTTAACTGAACTCTATTTTTTCTGAGTCCTATGTACCCTTCATGTGTTGTGATGTGATAGAAACCATGTTATATTGTATACAAACAATATACTGTAAAGGCTCTAGCGAGACTGCGCATATGTGCAAGCTCGTCTGAGTCTTAACTGTGAACTGACTAATGATGTACATGTACATGCATGACCATTGAACAAAACTGAGTTTTATTCGAAATCCTGTAGGCTATAGAGCTCGCAAGGAATACAATCTACATCTTTCGGAGAAGGCGTGCTTAATTTTCTAACTTGCATATCCACTACCTTCAGTAAACAAGCAGTAAAGGCTCTGGCGAGACTGTGCGTATGCGCATGGGCGGATTCAGAGGGGGACATGGGGTCTGAACCCAGACTGTGCGTATGCGCATGGGCGGATTCAGAGGGGGGACATGGGGTCTGGACCCCCCCCCCCCCCTGAAAAATCACAAAACTATAGGGTTTTCTAGCAATACTGGTATGGATCTCCTGAAAAAAATCACAAGGTTACCAAGCCAGCATTAAATGTTGGTCGATCCTCTCCCTTCATCAACTAAGAAAAAACAACAAAAAAAATGTTGTCAAAGTCGGACCCCCTCTGGCAAAACTTTCTGGATCCGCGCAAAATGTGCAAACTCGACTGAGCCTTCACTGAGATCTGACTTATGATGTACATGCATGATCATTGAACAGAACTGAGTTTTATTCGAACTCCTGTAGGATATATAGCTCGCGAGGATACAATCTACATCTTTCAAGGAAGGTGTGCTTACTTTTCTAACTCTTCAATAAACAAGCAGTAAAGGCTCTGGCGAGACTGTGCATATTCGCATGGGTGATTCCTACTTCCGGTCGAGAGTGGTGTGTGTGGTCATTTTGACCGTTGCGATATTTCATGTGAAAAATGTGATTTTATGACTTTCTTGTGATTTGTGACTTGGGTGAAGTGAAAACATATATCATGGACATCTTATTCTTGTAATTCTAGGAAGGGAAAGTGGATAATTTACAAACTGAGGGAAGTACATTTACTCTATAATAGCTGACTATATATATGTAAACCGCCATTCTACATTGTTTACGTCCGTGTTGCTCAGTCACGTGAAACGGTAAATCGAACAACTACTGTTAGAGAGACCTACGCCCGAAAATTTCTAAAGTATACTGCAGGGCAGAAAGAAAAGCTGCCCAAAGCTATTTAAAGATGTGTGACAAACATATAGCTCCCTCAGCCAAACCGCGTACACCAGCGACAAGGAGTGAAAAGAAACGCGAGGCAAATTCACCCCTAGATCAACCTGAAGACCAACAGAAGAAAATACGTCACACATCAGGCGATTCCAGTGTTGGAGACTTTTTCACGACTCAAACTGACGATGTTGAGATTGAGGAAACCAGCCAGGTTCACGTTCTCTCATATCCCATGAATCCTTCGGATATCACACTTATCGCCAGAGAACTTAGAGGGTTGATGTCAGCTGACATCAGATCAGAAATTAAGGCCGCGGTCCAAGAAGCTGTCCTTGAGGTCACATCAGTCTTCAAAGAAGAAATCAAAGAGCTTCGCGTTTTGCTAGCGGACCGATATTCGTCCGACATTGTGTGCTGGCTGGGTTTATTTGTTAGGACCGTTGGACGTATGTACAAACTTAATATTTTAGATCCTTAAGTTGCTTAAGTTACTTCTAAGCACGAAAACAAATAATAAAATTGTACGGACGGACGAACGGACAGGTGGTGTGTAAAATTGTATTTGCTATCACTTTTAACGTAAATTTTGGGTGCTCAAAAGAACCTTCTCACATGACGACTCTTTTGAGCACCAAAATATTTCTCTGAAAAAATATGATAGTTGACCTATGCATTATATCAAAACTAACATCAAAACTAATATCAAAACTAAACATAAAAATGCAGGCCAGTGTCGGCCCGCCAGGGAAACGCCATTTGAATGGCATTTTGTGGACGGGCCGATGTAGGTCCGACATAGTGTGCTGGCTGGGTTTACTTGTCATGACCTGCAAAACGAAGAAAGAAAGAAAGAACGAAAGATAGATAGATAGATAGATAGATAGATAGATAGATAGATAGATAGATAGATAGATAGATGGATAGATAGATTTACCTCTGTTCTCTCATTCTTGTACTCCTGGATTTAAAGTTATTGCCACCGCGTATATACAATGAAATATCTCGTAATACTTTAGACGTTCATTACGTTTTTTGCCTGGCATCCGTGGCTGTGCCTTTTCAATGGTTCGCGAACTGCGCCTAAAGAATTGAACATTTTCTACCTTCTGATACTGTCGGATGGCAATTTTTAAAGAGGAAAAGTCCTCAAACTCTTTCCCTATGTGCAGCATTTGAGCCGTTCTGACAAAGTGAGACTGAACATAATTTTCTTGAAGTTTTATAAATGAGCAGCGAGAATTAGGCGGTTACATCAAATAGTTATTAGCCTAGATATTTTAGGTATAATTATAGGTCTAGATACTGTTTGTACGGATTAGTTTAAAGATGTCTTTGTGGTGCGTTATGCAGATCAACTAATCACAGAATGTTTTTCGCACCCTCGCTAATGACACAAGCCGAAAGTGAAAACAGCAAAAACAAAGGATGAATAACAAGTTTTAATTTAATAATAATAATAATAATAATAATAATAATAATAATAATAATAATAACACAACATAAATCCCACGCCACTTGTCACAAATCCGAATTCGTGTATAGTTTTATATTACTATACAGAGTTATCCCACATTGCAAATGGCGACTAACTGGATTTGTATTGCATAACACAACAAGGTATTTTCTAACGCTTATAATCATATTTTAGATTTTCTCATCAGGGTTATATGTCTATACCTGTAGCCTGACATAGTAGAATATACTAGGGGTACGGGTCCGTACCCCTAGCCTCCGAGACTAGGGGTACGGATCCGTATCCCTAGCCTCCCAGGCTAGGGGTACGGATCCGTACCTCTAGCCACTGCCAAAACAAAAAAGGAGAAAAAATGATCAGACTGGAACCCAGGCTACCACCAACTGACATTCCAGACTAATTACAAATTTTCACCGTGTCCCTACAACAGGCTTACAACACACTGTATCCCTTTGATCTGCAAAAGACATCGTTCACATACTTTGAGTCAAACTTTCACGTTGGCAACCTTCAATTTTCATCTCATCCAATCAATCAACATCTAACACCAATCTATTGTGCATAAAATATCTTACAATTACAAACAGTACTTTAAATGTATGTTCTCCTTTGAATGCCGCTGAATATCTTTTTTAAAGATATTTCTTGTTTAATTTACCCTAAACGCACCTTTGTACGGATCACTGCCTTTAGTTGACTATCGATGAATAAATATACAGTTTTGTAAGACGAAGTAACGTGTTAGAAGAAGGGTCTCTTATCATATCAAAAAAGTTCCACCAAATGCAAATTATGGTCATAGTTTGGGCTCACAGAATTTTGGCATACAAGAAAATATTGAGGCCTTCCCAGTGGGTACCCATCCGCTTGTTCCGCTATGAAATGAATCACAGTGTTCTTTTGTTCCTCAATTCAAAATCTTGATTTTTTCTGTGTTCGCTGCTCCTTGAAAGTTGTATCCCTCTGATCACCAGATTTTAAACAATTTTCCAACTTGTTTTTCTTTTAATTCAATTGAGTTTTCTATTGTATCTGTTTATTCCAAATACTGATTTGTTGACACCTGGCAATGCAAAATATGCATCGTAATTCCGGGCAACTATGCTTGATAAGAGAGAAAGATCAATGGGCTCACCCGGTAGGCGTCACCCAAGTGAAAATAGACTCATCCAATAAAAATAATGCTCGTTCAGCCCTTTAACAGTTGAGGTTTGAAAGAGAAACTAGTGATGGGGTGGGAATGTCCTTTGAAATAGGGTTAAAAAATATATCAGCGGAAGTCATATTTTGTGTTTGAGGTCATTATATTTTTTTTTTTTTTTTTTTGGGGGGGGGGACGGCTGAGAACTAAATTTTCATGTGGAATGCATCATAGGCTATAAATTATGCACCAGTCATTTGTAACCACTGCTTCAACCAAGCCCCTGAGCAGGGCGGGGATAGCCTGGCAAAAGTGCTGTGATTTTACTTTTACATTGTCTCCATAATGCGGATGAAATGTAGTTGTTTGATAGACAAATGCAACCATGGCAGTGCAGTATAATAACAGACTTTCATGGTTTTGCCGACTAGCTGTCCCAGCAGTGTGATGGTTAAATACTATGGGGAACTGCAGACACAAAATCAAAGTCCTCCACATTCCCCTGGGATGGGGGGGGGGGGGGCAGGGGTCACAAATAACTAGTGCATAAAGGCGAAATGAATTATGCACACCAGCCATTTGTAACCACGCCCCAGCCGGGCAAATGAGCTGATAGTCACGGGGTCATGCCAGGGACCTGCAACCAGAAAATCAAAGTCCACGCCGTTCCCCCGCTCTGTGGGCTGTGGTCACGAATGACTTGTGTATTAGACGATGAAGTGCATATCCAAATGATGTGACCCCCGTTTACATATGGCCCTGGGCGCAAGTAAACCTGTCTTCCGAGGTTTGCGAACAACAAAGATGCAGACCAGCGTCTGATCAGCGCCTTTGTTATTCGCTTTTGGGAAAGCACCATATCTAAGCTTGCTACAAGCGAAGTTTTGATTTTTCTAGCTAGTCTCTGTAGCTGCAGAGACTGGTTTGAGTCGGAGACCCCGAAGACAGGTTTCCTCGCGACGAGGCACATATCTAATGAATAGCTTCCTCATTGTTTTTGTTTTAAATATTATTAGGTGTTGCACTTGTAATATTTGTCTTAGAGCTGTCGAGATACGAGGCCACGCCGCAAGAAAACCTGTCTTCTGGGTTTCCGACAAAGCGAGTCTCAAACCAGTCTCCTCTGCTTAACAGGCTAGCTAGAAAATTGAAGTTTCGCTCGTGGCGAGTCTAGATATGAGTCTTTAAAAAGCAGATAACAAAGTTGCGGATGAGACTGCGCGGATGCGCAGGCTGGTCTGCTCCTTTGTTGTTACAAATCACCGAAGACAGCTTTTCTCATTCGCAGTCCATTTGCTTTATATCATTTTACCATGAGCGCTTAGAAAGTGATTTTCGTGAAATACGATAAAACTCAGATAGAATTGTTATTTGCGCAGTCTCTTCAAATCATTTGCAGTGTGTATGTAGACACACCAAGAGTTATCCTGCTAGTGACCGTTTTCTTTATAACGATAGTAAACAAAGTAATCATTGAACTGTATAAACCACGTGCTACCCATATGAAATACATCGAGGGAAAATGAGGAGTTTTCTAAATCGAAAACGACTAAGTTATTTTATTTTACAAGATATTCCAGACTTATTTTCCAATTATAAATATTCAAACATGCAATTGTATATTAGGCGGTGATATATTATCTGCATGTGCAAAATTTCAGTCCAAATTGATATAATTAAAGACATTTTAAAAAAGAAAAGCGTTGTTCACTGAATTCCTGTACGCACTATAGCCCATTATTATACCTTTTTCAGCTACCGCTTACCTTAGGATTTGTAAGGTGTAGGGCACCTTAGACTAACTTTATTTAAGAGGGGCGATGTCAGCAGTGCAACTCAGAAACTTTTTCAACTTCATTAGTTTTAACTTGCGACTCAGTTAATTCCTTGTTCGGAAATCATATAAAGTGCTTTAATAAAGTCATCTTCAGCAAATATTGTGGCTCTACACCGCACACTGTTTACTTGTTAGACAGAGAAAAAACATTTGGTGCTAGTGTTCTAAATCATCATGGCGAAATGCAATTTTTTGCAACGGTTTGACTCTGTCAGAGAAAGATTTCGACCTCCACTTTTGCACTATTATAAATGATCGTTTTAGTACCAAATACTGATAAATAGATCTGGCGAAATCAAACAAAATACAAAATTATCAAGTTTAGACCTGTATGTGAATGCCAATATGGCCGGTTACACGGGTACTCAGATTGTGTGTCTTATATATACCATTAATTTGGCCGTCGCACGATCTGACCTTGTAGCCTAGTGGTTAGCACGTTGGACTCTTGAGCCAACAGACCAGGGTCGATTCCTGGGTGGGCACCTATTAGACATTATTTTTTTCTTCTTCTCTTTTCAGCTTTATGATAATGAATTACTTCCTACAAGATATATGAATTGATATAAATGACAAAAAGTACGCACCATAACGTTTTATATTAAATTATCCTCAAAATATGTGGGGATAGGGGTAAATTTTGTTCTCTTGTGATCACCATTTTTATTCTTTTTTTCTAAAAGGTAATATAAAAGTCTATGAAATAAAAAGAAAACTTTGAGAGATTGTTAATGCCAGCTATTTTAATATAGAATTTAATCTAAAAATCGTATTCCTATTTTAGTTGAATTACCAAAAAATATTACTCAGTATCTTATTATGGCTTGGGGAAACAGATAAATTTCTACTTTTCCTAAAAAGCTTGATTTTGTGAGATATAATTTAAATTAAAATTAAGAAGCTGGGTGGCGATTACCACCATTTAAACTTAATATTAAGGACATGGGTTGTTTTTTTTTTTGTTGTTTTTTTCAGAAAATTTTTAAAATGCTGAAAACTTCAATGTGAGTTTATAAAAAATCGAGTGTGCAATCGCCCTTAATAACACGTTTCTTTACAGCCGTTAGACACGAGGTTAACAATTTAGAAAGTTCTGTTGTCGTACAAGAACTAGTATTAGCAATAAATCTTGCTTTATAGGTTTTTTTTATGGAGTTTAGCTAACCAGTACAACGTAGGAACATTGTCTTGGTTTTCTTTAGCTTTGACACCAAAATACAGGTCTGTATGACACCCATGCCCATCGACAACAACTTTCTCACTCAGAGAAGCCTGCAGTTTATAGGCATTAGTGTCAAAAAGCTCACACTTAAGAGTATCAATATAATACAAACGTCAAACAACTACAACATTGTCTACTGGTACCTTTTAACATATACTGCTCAAAATAATTGAAGGACCAAGAGTTTCGAAAGTGATAATTATTAGCTAAAACATTTGAAATTCTGTAAAACTTGGCCCTAATCTTTCTACTCTTTATGTCCAGAAATCAAGAATCACTGTTTCTGATTTTCATGCCTAATTAATGAGAGTGACATAAGATTAAACTGTGTTTTTAACAGTTCAGCTTTCATGCAAAAGATTTCTTCAAACAGTTTCATTATACTGGGAAGCCAACTTTTTCATTTCTGACGATGGAGTTTGACATTGTTTTGTTTTCTGAAAACAATGTGTGTACTTGGCTGTCAAGAATCATATTTTCAATCGTCATTCTATGCCTTTAAGTGTGAGAAAGATGCCCCCACAAAATTTACAAAGATTGTCACAGACAAACGCCAAAACCAGTAGTCTGAACCTATAGTCTTTTCATTATGCCACATCAAAGGTAGAAGTGGGTGGTATCGATAGGATAAAACACCATAAAATAATGCCAAAACAGAGATTCTAACTTCTAAAATAATTATTCATTGATTTCATGCACTTCTGTGTTCCATGGATTACACACAAAAATGAAATCCCTTTACATTTAGGTCAAGTTTAAAAATGGCACGAATGTAATGCTAGTAACATTTTCTACCATTATTTTTTGTTGTTTCACTTGGTAATAGGGCGTCAAAGATGTCTGAAAATTTAGACCAGATCATAAAATTGTTTTTTTAAATATGTTCTATACAAAATGCATTAATGTTATAATTTATAATATTGGTCATTATGAAAATCCTGGATACATTGTTTAAGATGATGAAAGAAGAGTATCATGATGATGATGAAAGGAGATTTAGGTTTAGGGGGTAAATATGAGTATTACAAGAGTAAAATGAAATACGAATATCAATACTTCTTAAAATGTTAATCTTCAATTCCTTCAAGGCACCAAGATCATCATTTTCTCGTTTACACTAACGATTACTAAAGTTATTTAATAAAGCAGCGATCTCTCATCGACATATAGGGAAATCAATATTAGAGGGAAATCTATATGTAGGGCATTTAGATATAATATTGCGAACTCTAGCATTAGGAATGACATAAAGATTATCAGGATCATTTGTGTTATTTATGTCTTGTGTTTGTCACGTTTGTGCGCCTGTTCATTGCTGTGGTCACCTGCTTGGAAAGGGCTGACCTCTTTGCTCTCATTTGTGATGTTTAATTGTGTTTTTGTCACTTTCCCATGTGGTATCTTTGGTCAGGTTTGGTGCTTGATTGTATCGATTCCTGATCTTTGCAAACGTTCATTACAGTGCTACCTATGCACCTCATTTTTATTTTGCATCTTGGAACTTCGTTAATGCTCCAATCTGTTTACCAGTAAAAACAAGGTGCAAACTATGTTATATCTATTTTAATACCTGATAAAAACACTTGTGAACTCTAAAATAAGTTAATCGATCAAGTAAAAATTAAGAAAAAAATCACGTTTTTTTACTTTTTATGTTATGGACAAAAAACCTTAGAAACGTGGGAGAAAAACAATTCATCATGAGCCTATCCATGTAGGATATAGAAATGTCACCCTCGGATATGAGTTTAACCAGGGATTCGGTAAGCCTCGTCCGTTATAAAAATTTCAATCCCTGTGGTGAGATATCTCTGTCCTATATGGACACTCATGATGGATATGTTATAATCTCAATTAGGTCAAAACAGCAGAAATTCAAATCTGGTATATAATTTCTGACCCAGGATAAAATATCAAATATTCTTATCGTGTGTGCAAGAAATCCTTATTCCGGACATCAATTAGACATCTTATTGCACGACCCAAGACTATGTTTTGTTTTGTTTCTTTATATCTCAGTCAACAAATTTTCAGTCATGTCTTAACGAGTCTTCTTGTATTCAACCAGTACTGAGCAGAGGATAAAGTGTCTCCGACCAGAAACATATACATGTATGTCTTTTAAAGCTTCTACATATATATGTTTGTGAACGATGCATATTTCACTTGATAATAATCATAAATCATTCATTAAAATAAACGTTTAGAGTATGTTAACTTTAAACTTAAAGGTTAAGTACTACACTAAAACGAATAAGAAATGTATTCCCTATATAAAACATAGCGAATTTATTAAGCACATCAACACAATGTATTGTCTTAAGCTATAAACAATATGAAGCCATATGACATGTTATAATAAACCTTTAAAGCACCTGCCTAAAACCATCTGAGAAAATATCGTCTTCCCGATTCGTCTGCTACATATTGATAGATGCAGTTTACTAAATTTCATAAAGCTATGAAATTATCCATGGGGATATGAAGTTTACACTATTTTATGGCATGAATACAGCACAGAATATAGATTTGTGCAACAAGCCTCGCATTTTATCTTTTTCCCCAACTCGTTTAATAAATTCAATAAAACATGAGCACTCATGTAAGACCCTATATTCAGTTCACAACTAATTGGTGCTTCGTTGTTTACTAGCGACGACTAAAGAACCAACTATTCTTTGAAATACCCGCTAACCTGATTTAACTTCAGGACATATTTGAGTCAGGAAATGTGGCTAATACGACGTTTCTTTCACGCACCAAAAACATGTTTGATAGAGAGAAAGCTGATAATGATATCTAATTTATTGCTTGGGGCTCGCAGGCCACAAGCATTGGAAATGGAATTATAGTAATACCCTCTCGCCATTTTAACTAACCGCGGAATTGTTAGAATGAGTCGTCAATATTGATCCACGAGAAATTCTGTTAGCATAACGTCGGGCGTAGACTTTTGACAGTATAAAACTCCCCAAGTCAAAACGCCCTCGATTACGAGCCTCAACTTAGTCAACGTCCTTAAGAAAATAAAGGAATAAACTGGATAAAATCAAGCGTTCTACTGCCTTATGACGGACATGACTGAAGTTTTTATGCGCCCAAAGGGAGGCATAATGATACTTAATCACACTGTCAATCATAAGTGTCTGAGTTCTCGCAACTTGTCTGGCCTCGAGGTTATAAAAAAGTTGATTTTCACTCTCGAACTCAAAATAAAGCGCAATGATTGGCTACTTGCGGACACGTGTCCGCAAGCAGCCAATCATTGCGCTTTATTTTGAGTTTGAGACTGTACTCAAATTTTATTACCCAGAGGCCCGTAGTAGATCTCTTATATTATTAAAGGTAGGACTCCCAAATTTGGAATGAGGATGCAACTTGGATTTACAAAGTGTCACATTTCATTTAGGGGTCAATGTGAGCTTGACCTTGACCTCTTGCCTCATTTCTAGAGTAATTATGTCCTGAGCATATTTCCTAAGTATATTGTTTGACGTAAAAATCTCGAATTTTGCGTGTGAACGCATCTTGGCGTTGTTGATTGTAGCTTACTATTTGGGGTCATTGCGACCTTGGCTTTGACCACAGTTCTATTCAAATTGTGTACCGGGCATATATCCTATATTATATGACATAAAAATCCCCTAAATTGATTTAAGGATACATATTGGGGTCGTGGAATGTTTCATACTGTTTAAGGACATTGTGACCTTGACCTCTGGCATCAGTTCTTGAAAAATCGTACCCACAACATATCTCCTACATTATTTGAGGAAGCATTCTCAAATTTCGTGTGTGGATGCATCTTGATGTTGGAAGTTACGGCATACTATTTTTGCGCAACTGTGGCCTTGACCTTGATCTCGGGCGGAGATAAAAATGGATGAATACTTTTTTCAGAAGCTTGATATATCTTAACGTAAATATTCTAGGCAGCTTCGACCACCATAGCAACATAATATCTACAACATTGGAATTAGAAGCTTTATTTATATGATTTTGAGCAACCAGTGTAGACTTACATGCTCGAGCTTACATGAAATGCCATATAAGAATTATCATCAAGGGCAGAAATGCATCATTTTATAAAACTTTTGACCAGGAACCCCTAAAAATACAAACTGGACAATTTCGTACCTATTGTACCAATATGTGTGGGATAATTTATCAGAATGAAAAAGGTTCATCAGCTCTGATCAGTGGGAGCCTGATTTAGATCTTGCCTATTTCCTTTTAACTCATTTGTCCTTTTTGTTGGACATAGGCAAACAATGCATATCCGGGTCAGACGCCGCTGAATGCGATGTCTGATCAGGGTCTCCACTAATGCTTAGAGAGTATCCTATTAAAATTTAAATAAAAATGAAAAATACCACCCAACAACCCTTTAAACGGAAACGGACTGGTCAGATTGTTAAGATATGCAAATCCATTTGGCTTTAATAGGTTAAGGTTTAGAGAATGAGACTTTTTTTAAGTCTTCATCGATAGGTCGGTGGCTAATGTGTGTCTATGTCTATGCCCACCATGGCTTAATGGGGGGGTTTATCTATCTCGCACACCAAATTGGGATTTCCGCAGTTTTTACTCATGCGAGATAAGTCTATCTCCTACACACATACCAGCCCGAGGGAAAGATAAAAGAACAAACAGCTGCACGTCTGCCACTCGCTGGCAGCACGTTGATCCGTGACGGCATTGTAATATTAAAATGACATCAATATGTTTAATCTCAGCGTATTCAGGATTTTCTTGGGGCCTTTTCACGTCTTCTTATATAAAATGAGGTATTTAGTGGTGAGCACGAAAAAGTATCCATCATGAAGCCATAAGTTTTGTTTCCCTCATATTGACAATTTGCTTTTTTTCTTCTAATGATTCTAAATGAAACAACGTATCGGGCGTAAAATTATGTTTAAAATGTTGTGAACTTATGTATATATATATATGAGCATCATGAGTCCATGTCTATTCCGTTACGGATATAGAAGTCCTGCCTGTTCCAATTTAGCACAAGTGTGTTCGGTTCCTTCAACGTTCATTTGCCTTAAAGAGGCCTGGACCATGTGGACAGAGAAGTGTTTAACCGTCGTGGTTTAACATAAGGCCCCGGCTTCATTACGATGAAGCCAATGATCTCACCTTTGTTTTTGTCACTAACAAGGGAAGTTGTCAAGGAAAGTTGCGCTGTCAAAATTTATATGAAGTCTGCTTGAAAAGATGCTATAGTGTATATCTTTTCGAAACCACGACTCAAGAAACAGTGCTAAAAGTACTTTGACAAAAACCTGCGAAGACACTTGTCAAGGTAACATGCCGAAGAAAAAAGTGAATATCATGACTGTCTCAAAAGGATTATGTCCAGCATTCGGTTTTCACTCCACTCTAGCAAAAAAACATGATCCAAAGCGACTGCAATCTAGTCCCAAACATATTAAAACCCATTACAAACGAACATAGAAGCGCTAAAAATTAAAACAAAAGCTCAGGGAGGGGGCCTAACGACAGGGTGGAATGATACCCCTCTAGTGCTCTCCACGCTTTCCTGCCTTCGGCACTCGATGGTTTCCTCCGTCGGACCACTTTGAAATACAGGGTGACGGCCCTGAGTCTGAGCTGACCCTCAAGGCGCTTCTGTATGTGACGTTTTCTTGTTCTTTTGTCACTTTCTCATCAGGTGTTCTGGGTCAGGTATGATAGTAATTGTATCGATTTCTGACATTTGTGTTCTTTCTAACTTTTTATACTCACACTAGTACCAACTCACAAGAAATACGGTATACTGTGCTATCCTTTCAGATCAGATAGTGGGTGGTTGCTCATTAGGTGTGCCTTTTGAATATTATCGATTTATAACATAGAGGATCTTTAAATGAGTGCTCCCCTTGTTGCAAATATAGAGGATCTTATATGAGTGCTCCCCTTGTTGCAGATATAGAGGATCTTACATGCGTGTTTCCCTTGTTGCATATATAGAGAATCTTACATGAGTGCTCCCCTTTTTGCAGATATACAGGATCTTACATGAATGCTCCCCTTGTTGCAGATATACATGTAGAGAATTATGGCAATCTTTGATTTACTCAGTCATCTATAAGATATGACATTTACTGTTATTGTTCCCAACCGTTTGCAATGGCTCGATACTATAGAACATTGTTTCAAATCTTTGAAAGTCCTCTTCAGTTTCGCGAACAACATCAACATTTTCATCAACTTGTCTGTTCAGTTCCTTATCTTTTAATTCTTTGAAATGCTGAAATGTACTATTCAATTCCTTTTTCAGTGCACCCTGATCGGCCTTCACTGTATTCATTAGGTAAGAAGGTAAACTGTCCGTTGTTTTTTCAGAAAACGTCTGGAGGAGAGATCTGTCCATATCTTTGGTGTGTGATTGTTTTCCATTAGTCTCCAGCTCTGAAAAATGTTGAATAAAAAAGACTAATGTTAGCATGAGTCCTAATGACTTGTATTTTTTCCATAAAACGTCACGTATGGGAATGATATAACGTGACGTACAAAATATATATACCAGCAGTGAATTACATTTTTGGTAACGTTATGAAATGACGCCTATAACAACGTCGCTTATAATCATATAATTTATACATTTCCTGAGATGGTTCTATTTATCGGCTAAAACACAGTATTGATGCTGATTGTTTTTCATGTTATATCTATGCTACAGAAGAACGGTGTCATAAAGGAACACTATATAGGAGTTATGCAGAAAGACATTGTCAGGGCTTGTTTTCTCGAAAATTTCAAGCTCCTGAGGACTTTTTCTGGAATTCTGCAAAATTTTAGAAATTTACTTATAATGTTATCTAATGAGCCCTGAGACACACGATGGCAGTAAAATCTACAAAAAACGATGCTTCTAAGGTACTTGTGTAGAATTGTCTTCTCTTTACACTTTTTTTTTAAATCATTTTTACATAATATGTTTCACAGAGATTTATGGAAAGTGATTATTACATTATTAAAAGCATTTATCATCCTTGTTAGGTCACCAAACTAATTGCAAGAAAACACTTGTTAAAATTACATAACTAACTCTCGCTTTAGTCTGGACTATGAGTGATTTTACATGGGGATAAATGACAGAAACATAAAGTGGTTCTTTAAATATTTAGATGTGTATAAACTAAATCAACCGCCATCAAAATACTGGCTTTGATATTCCCTGTTGCAGAACAGTTCTTAACCAAACACTTTGATTAACAATCTTCTCTGAGCGCCTGCGATAGAATTTAGATCATGTTTTATGATGTATATGATATAGATAGCCTCGTATTAGTAGTGCTTGCAGTCAAATATTGGTTTCTATTATTGTAGTTACTAGTAAATTATCTAAATATTGAAATCATCCCATTTTTTGAAAATCTTTATGAAGTTATTCTATTTGTAATGGACAAGTCTAAATCTTAAATTGGGGCATAAGAATCTAAAAAATTGTCTTTATGTAGCTGAGGTTATAAGGAATATATCAAATTAACTTTTCTTTTGAATTAATTCTAATTAATATTATATTTAAAGTCCTTGCACAGAATACCCCAACCATCAATAGCAACAAGGGAGAGTCAAAGAAGGGCATATGTTACATATGTAAACTCACGAAATAACCATACAAGAAACTTACAAATCTATATCTATCAGCAAGCACGGATCCAAAAACTTTCGTTTGGAGGGGGGGGGGGGTCGAATTTCTTTTCTTGATAAGGGGGGAGAGGATCCGAATACCATTAAAAGTGGGCCAACCTTGAATGCTGACTTGGTAGCAAGGCGATCTGGACCAGCTATGATAAGAAACCCTATATTTTGTATTTGTTCAGCGCGGTCCAGACCACCTGCCCCCCCCCCCCCCCTGCCTCTGGATCCTCGCATGGTCAGCACATGAGGTTTTTGTACTTATATCACATAGTGCCAAAAAGATTCATTTGAAAGCCTGTGCAAAATATGTTTGGCTCATGGGATGATAGTTGACCAATTATATATATGTCATATATCTTGGACTGAACTGAATACCTTCCTGAGCAGCTTTGACCAGCTGATAAACCATCTCTTCTTCCTCAGCCTTGTTGTCTAGATACGTCTGTAACACTTGCCGCTTCTGTAAACAAATCATGTCATTTATTGTTAGAAATAAGATGGATACATGTCTTGAGTGATAAAAGATTATTTTTACATTTTTCACTACATTCCAATTTTTTGGAAGCTATACAGTAATGCAGTTGAAACTGTCAAATGTATGCAATGAAATCCTGACTGTCGAAATGTTCTCAAGAGAGCATGGAGTATTATACCTCAGAAATGATAAAAAGTATTATCAGTTACCTCTCATATTAACTACATTGTTGTGCGTTGCCTGATAAACGATGTGCATGTGCCTTTATCAGGTCATAATGACGTTGCCTTTTGAATGGCGTCGCTAATGACGCTGAATCAATACAAAATCGAAAAATACGTCATAATCGCTCGTTTGAAGAGTGAAACAATGTGTAAACTGATAAACAGAATACCAGAATCGCGTCTTTTGATATCAAGTTTACCAGGCTCAGCCTTGAGAATGCATGTTGAATCGCTCAACAAGCCTCGCGATGTCAACAAGCGTTCTCAAAGCCTTGCCTGGTAAACTTGATATCAAAAGACACTCACTTAGGATTCTCTATGTAGATGTTTTGTTTTTGCCTTTTCATTTTGTTTTCGTTTTGTGTGTGCGTTTTTGTTGTAACTTTTCTTATCTAGTTTGCTGTTTTTTGTAGATTTTATATTTGTTAAATAAAGGATCTTACATGAGAGCTCCCCTTGTTGCAAATACGAGACCTGTTTCATGTTTATTTGAACAAATGTGAATTTCATTTTTCGAGGTTGCATGTAAATAAAATAAATAACTTTTGCTTTCTCTTAAATAACGGACGTGTCCCTGGTAAGACCAAATAGACAAACAGGCAATTTAAAGCATAATCATAACAGGGCGTCCCAAAAAACACGCCCACCCCTCTTTTACAGATTTTAAGAGCTAAAACGGGTGTATTTCTAATGAAAATGCGTATAAAAGTGTTCAAATTTATTTTAAGTTTAGAGGAGCATTCCGTCTATTATTCAAATGAAAAACAGCTTCTGTGCGCCTGCTTTTGCTTGACATTTGGGCTTTATAAGTTCTAGCATACGAGTGCCCAAATGGGCATTCCATGTTTAAAATGTGTCCTGGAAGAATTATGAAAACAAATTCTCAAAACTCATTGCTGACACAAGTTCTTAAATATTTAAAGAATATATCGTGGATAAAACTGATCAGCAAATGTTGCATTCATGTATTTTGCTTAAAATTTAGTGTTGTTTTGGAAACTGTAAACCCCAATATTTGATGTTTAAGTTGCTTCAAAAAAGTAAATATCCAACGGAAATGCTTTATTTCCTAGCAGAACACACTTTAACCATTTTTGTACAATTTATAATAGGATCCAAGGGAAAAACTACAACCATTTAAGAGAAATCGGTCGAGAACGATTTTGAATATTTCGTATCAGACAGTTTTTCTAAACGCTTAAAATTTGACTACTCATCTTGACTGTTTTAATACAGCGAATAAAGTTAAGAGCTATTTTCTTGGTAACTGCGCATTCCTGGAGATCAGATTAACCAATGTAAATTAATTATTACTAAATATAATAAGAAATAAATGAGTTACGGCAGTTTCAAATTTGTTCAAATAAACATGAAACATCTCTTGTATAGAGGATCTTACATGAGTGCTCCTCTTGATGCAGATAAAGGGATTTTGCATGAGTGCCCCCCTTGTTGCAGATAAAGAACATCTTACATGAGTGCTCCCCTTGTTGCAGATATAGAGGATCTTACATAAGTGCTCCCCTTGTTGCAGATACAGAGGATCTTACATGAGTGCTCCCCTTGTTGGAGATATGGAGGATCTTAGATGAGTGTTCCCCTTCTTGTAGATATAGAGGATCTGACTTGAGTGCTCTTCTTGTTGCAGATATAGAGGATCTTACATGAGTGCTCCCCTTGTTGCAGATATAGAGAAACTTACATGAGTGCTAGCCATGTTGCAGATATAGAGGATCTTACGTGAGTGCTCCCCTTCTTGCAGGTATAGAGGATCTTACATGATTGCTCATGTTTTATTAAATTTATTAAACGAGTTGGGGAAAAGAGAAAAGAAATGCGAGGCTTGTCGAGCATTTTATCTCTTCTTCGCAACGAATTTAATAAATTCAATAATACAAGAGCAGGGGTGTAAGATTCTATTTATCATATGACATTAAGATTACTTTGAAATCTCATTTCTGGCGTAAAAGCGTTATAATTTTGTCATTACATACGCAACGTTGTTATGGACGTCATAACGTTTCCAGAAAAGCTTTAAACCACTAGTGGTTTATCAATTTTGTTTCATGGCGTTATTTCACTCCCAGACGCGACGTCACATGATAATGCTTGATATAAGACACCGTTACTTAATGCATGTGGCAATATTGCTTGTACTGTTTTGTTTGTTTGAGGTTAACCTTTTTTCCTCCCACGCCTTTAATTATTACATGATGGTTAGGTAACCTATCATTATTTTGCTTGACAGTCTACTTTGTGTATTCAGGGATTTAAGAAATGAATTCCATTCTTTGGAAGGTTCATGGAATACTTCGGGTCTCTTGCAAAGTAAGTGAAGCCCAAAGTGTTTTATGTTGACTTTGCAAGAAACCCTAAGTATTCATGATTCCATGAACCTTCCAAAAATTGAATTTATTGCTTATATTTACGTTTTATTATAAATAACTAATGTATATAAAATATTTCTAATTTAGGAGATAAAGCAATTTTGTATCTAATATTTAATCGTATTAACGGTTTGGTTGGAGTGCAAAACGGAAAAGTGGAACAGCCAGTGTGAACATGGAAAACCAATGGAGCAAACCAGAAGCTTGTTTTGCAACTGCAACTCAGGTGTGGCTTGCTGTCAATCACAACACCAGTGTCACATCTGGCAAATGAATTCGATGTTCGAAGCAAATTGCACGGGCAAGTGAAAATGGCAGCTGTCAATCAAAATTTGTGTCGTTCATGAGGCTATGAACGGTTACAAAATTCTAAAGATTCATTAAAGGCTTGTTTCGAAAATGTAAATATATGATAGTAACTGGCATTTGCCTAACTATCATCAGGAGCAAAAATGTTATTCTTTCCAATGATCAACTTATTACAACCAAACAAATACCCATTTAGCATTTCATTCCAATTATATATCTCAAGCTAAGCTGCTATTAACATAAATTGGCTGTCTTTTATCGTCATCTAGCTGCATGCCAAACTACATATGCTCAATTCACTAAAGCAATAGTACATTTGTACTAATTTAGAAGATTTTAAAAAAACATTTTAGTGAAATAACTCTCATTTATTGAAAAGACATATGTTATATATGCACATTGGAATACCTCTATGAGACAATTCAATTGTGCACCAACAGCTTATGTTACTGCAAATAAGAAACTTATTTTGAAATTTACATTTATCAAGAATCATGTCAATTATATTTGCCTCTTTAGAAGATTGAAAGCTGCCAATCAGTATCAAATTGTTAATTATTTAATGTCAAATGGCAGCTTTATCACAAAACTTGATTTCATGACGTACCTTTTTGCTTACATGGTAGGTACATGCTTATACTGTTAATTCTGAAATTTTCGCGAGGGTTTTATATGCGAAGTTTCGTGAAAACAAAATCCTCGCGAAATGGCGAAATCATCTGTCGTTTACTGATATTGGTAAATCATGCAATAGTCGCGAATTTTAGCGCCACAAATATGTCTTTAAATGAATATCTCAAAAAAAATTCTCGCGAAAATTTCCGGATTTACAGTAAACTTTACCTTTGGTCCAAGACCCATTGTTTCCTTGTACTGTTTGATGACCAACTCAAGATCATTCATGTACTTGTCATATCCTGCGATGTGCTCATAGGCTTTATTGTTTATGTTTTTCTGGATCGTTTGCATATTGAGGTAATTCAGCCTTCCCCAACATATCTTCTCAGAATCTTTCGTAATTGACTGCATAAGTCTGTCCAAAACTTCGTTGAAGGACTCCTGGAATTGATTTAAAAAAAACAGTAATTTACATAACTTGAGACAATTTAGGAAATTTTGATACAGAACCGTTGTAATCTCTGGGTTATGACCTGTAGGCAAATCGATTACTATTTCAATAGTAGTTATGCCCCCTAGCTTTTCATGTACCAATACTAATCAAATAATTCAACGTAGTGGAGCGGGAAATGTCTGTTTTTTGAGACGATCATGCACTTCCGGATACAAGCATGAGACTTTCAGATTATGTTTTTCAAACCTTTCTTGTAAATATTTTCTCGTTAGCCATCACAATTTTTTCCATTTTCAAGATGGCTAACGGAAATTTCAAAATGGCTGCCAAATTCATATGATAAGCAGAGGGGAAAGTGGCAAAAAGAAGGCACATGCAGATATAAGCATGAAATTTGGTAAAAATGTTCATGAGCATGAGTAATTTGAATATCTATTCTTAGCCAATCGAAATTGGCCTATTTTCAAGATGGCGGTGCTTAATCCAAGATGGCCGCCACAAAAAAAAACGTCAGATCAGAAAATGAAGATTTTACATGATACAAAGTAATTAAAAACACCTCAAATGGTATAATTGGATGAAATATATCATGAAATAATATTGGTTACCTTGAATCAGCCCTATTTGAGTATTAAACGGGACATAAAGGGGGGGGGTAAGTAAAACTGACTAAAATGTTTGTTTGTTTTTGTTTGTTTGATTTGATTCTTTACGTCCCATCAACAATCTTTCAGTTATATAGAGACGGGTCTTCCTGGGTTGAACCAGTACTAAGCTAGGATAAATGTGTCTTGCTCAAGGACCACAACGCAGTGACGCCGGTGAGGCTCGAACCCGCGGCCCTTCGGTCTTGAGTTAAGCACTCTAACACTGAGCCACTGCGCTCCCATGACTAAAATGCAGTGTTGTCGTCAAACTTAGGTAAAAATGCAAATAGATGTCGTTTGCTTGTTTGCGCTACAATCTGATTATAAGCTATGGATTATGTAAGTACTAGAAAAGCAATAAACAGGAACTGGAATAATCAAAAGCCACATCTATCTCTTAAAACCAAAATGATAAATAATTAAAAAATTCAAATAGACCAAAATACAATGAGAACAAATGGCCAATCGAGTGGGCAGCTATTTCTCAAAAGGTGGTAACAGAACTTTACGAATAATGAACAAACATACGGTGAATCATCACCAAAACTCTGACACCAAAACAAATACCTATTATAATTAATGTATAGGTGAGATTAAATGGTCAGATAAAATAAATCCGGGATCTTTAAAGAAAATGTGAATAAATTGAATACAATAAGATCTTTGTCTAACTGCTATACTTTCAAGTAAAATCATAAAATAATACTGTACAATGCATATTGCTTGTTACTATGTAATAAAAGGGCAAAGATCAGGATCAATACAATCAAGTACCACAACTGACCCAGGATACCACATAGAAAAGTGACAAATACACTTTTTAACATCACAAACGAGAGCCAAGTAGTCAGCCCTTTCCCAGCAGGTGAACACAAGGCAGCAATGAACAGACCCTGCTTTAAGTAGCACTTCCAATTAGTTCCCCCTTGTTGACTTGTCACAATAGCTCAAGTGGTGGAGTGTCCAGAGCTGGAAGTCACAGGTTGAAAAAAACAGCCATGTCACACTAAAATAGTTTAAAAAGGAACCAATTGCTACATTGCTTGGTTCTGAGCACAATAAGATATGCGATGGATTTTCTTATCTCACTCACTACTACCACAACTACACATTTTGAAGTAATTGCTTTACTAAAATCGACAACAATAGTTTGCTTTCCAGTACTTGGTTCAGCGAATCCCATTTGGTGTCTCCTTCTGTGGTTGAGATGTATCGATAGATAGAAAGATTTGAGTTTTTGAATGCTGAACTGTGAAGCTCCAGTTGCATAGGGTGGTTACCTAGCTGTCCTGGCGCTATGATTATGATCAATATTATCAACATTATACTATAGTGTTTAACTCCTTTTGAAGTAAGGATGAACAAACTTCTCCTTTTTCCATAGATGGTGATCCCATTTGATTCCTAATTTGAGGACCCTAAAAATGCAAATTTCGTACTGGTGAATGACGTGTATTGAAGTTTTCTGGCACACGGCAGCAGCCCAACATATATACCTAGCCTACCCTATCCTACCTACTTAACTTAACCTGGGTTTTCAACCTACAACCTCCAGTTCCGGAAGCGGGTGCCTTACAACTTGAGGTATCGTGACAAGTCAACAAGGGGGCGTAGGGACTCCCGCCATGAATTTTAAAGAATGCTCCATCACCACAAGAGGAGTGTGTGAATGTAAAGCCAGCATACCTCTAGCATACTTTCAAAGAACCAACTGTTCTGGAAATCAAGGTATTCTTCCTTTGAAACCTGTCTCTGTCAGAACAAGAAATATCAGTACCTTGAAAATGTCATTGTAACATAATCTAGACGATTGTGTTATACATGTAGTGAGATTGGCTGCAAACCATGCCGCAGTGCAATTGTAGCCTGCTTTGCTGCCTCAAAATTGATCAGACGCAGGTATAGCACCATCTGAGACTGAAGAGTCGTGTATTATTGCCTCTAGTGTAAAAAAAACAAGGCTTGCACACAAAGTGGCATCAGCCTTTCTTGGTATATTTACCAAACTTTGCACTGTACATGCTAACAATATCAGCGAGATATTACTGTTGACTTGGTAACGGGTAGAGTCCGTGCTCGATATGAGTAGAGGTACATAGTTGGTCACGTTATGGTACTTAATCCACCTCATTGGACAAATATAGGGGTTTCTTTCATACTTCTAAATGTAAATCAGTTTCGTCACCCTACTCGTATTGAGCACGGACTATAGTTGACAAGCAAAGAAGGAGTAAATACATCCAAAACGTATGTTTTGGAGTCAAATATTGACGTATGAGCTTCTTTTAGTTATGCTTTAACATCCTTTTCTATTCTTATCGTCATCATATAATATTACATGTATCATTATCATTTTTATTATTATCTCAAGTAATGATAGGCTTAAATGAATTCATGTATGGTTCCATAGGGTAGGTGGGTAGGCTAACATTAAATTAAGCCATAATATTCAAACATGATGACGGCCTATATTATTCTATTGACTATTCAATAGTGCATATGGAGTCTGAGTGAACAAATTTTGATGTTTTATAAAAAGGCCTAAACGAAGTAACCACACTATTTTAAGCCGAAAACCTTTATATGGTTGTTAGTTCAGGAAATTATTTTATTGAGCAACTTTTAAAACAGAAACCTGCTTCAAAATTTTCATTATGCCTGTTTTAGTTTTTTCCCAATGGCCATTTTAATGTATATGATAGGGTAGGTAGGGGAACAGGAACCCCACTATATTCCTTTAAGCCTTACCATTAATACCAAATACATCGTACAACAAGATATGCACTGTCCAGTATTACAATCATGTTTACTTGGAAGATATGGTAGTTCAAAAAGGAAAGTATTGTATTCAATTTATTTGCATTTTACCCTAATGACCCCCCATTTATACTATCTGACCATTATATCTTACCTACAATAATTATAATAGTTAAAGCTAATTCATAGTTTATAATAGGAGTGTAGCTCAGACAAGCAAATTGACATCTAATTGCATTTCTGCCATTGTTTGATGGCAACACAGCATTTTTGGTCAATTTTGCTTAATTTCCCCCCATTTTGGCCCCATTTAACCCTTATTCTCAAATAACATTTGCTAATTTCAAAAAAAACCTTTACCCTTTTATAATGTATTTCATCCAACAATACCATTTTAGATGTTATTTTATATCTTTGTATGATGTAAAATCTTCATTTCAGGATTTTACGTTTATTGTGGCGGCCATCTTGGATTTTAGCGCCGCCATCTTGAAAATTGACCAATTTTGATTGGCTAACGAGAAAAGTTCCAACAACTCATGCAAATTAACATTTCTACCAAGTTTCATGCTTGTATCCGGATGTGCATGATTATTGTCATTTCCCGCTCCACTAACGTGAATAAAAATGAAAACTACCACCAAATTACCGTTAAAAAGGGAATGGACTTGTCCAATTGATAAGAGTGAAAAATTCCTTTTGGCTTAAATGGGTTGCCGATATGTGTAGCAGCGCATGTGTGCTTAAATATACTGAAGGACTTTAGAAATGCACCAATTATATATTCACTGTCTCTACCACAGGGTTGATTTGGGGATGTTTTCTTTATCACTTTTTACGTTTACACAATGAGCTATGATTTGTCATAGTTTCCATTTGCTCATGCGGTTCATTCTGACGTAACACGGACGTTAGTGTTTTTCAACAATTGTCATCTGACAATTGTGAGATTAGTTCAATTTAAAAGCAAACACTTTGAGCTGGTAGCCAGATGTCTTAACCAACGGAAAAACAAGAAAATTTTCTGAAATAATCGGGAAAAAATGTTTAATTACACTCCCAGTCACAGCGTTTCTTTACTAACGTCAAACGGCAATAACAGGCGGATGACGTTTGAGCATGTCGAGATACTTTTCTCTTCTACGCAACGGGTTGCAGGTGTCTGGTTGCACTAAAACATTTTGATAACTCCTGTTCCTTAGGATATAATCAGCCAATTACGTCAAACAAAAATAATGACGCCATATAGAAGAAATTAACTTTACCAGAGGCCTAAAACTTATTGATTTGATTTTGTCTTTCCTTTTTCTTTCGAGAACAAACATCGGTTTGAAAACTGTTTAGCGCTCATTATGGATGGTATTGCTACTCTGTGACTTTTTCAAATTTCGGGTGTCTCAGAATAATCGCGACGTCTCGGTAACCATAAGCCACAGCGTTTCGATTTTATTATTGAATGCAAGCTAAATGAACAGACTTGTCAATTTTATTTTTCACATAATTAAAATATTACATTTTGACAATAAATAAGCATTTTAGCAGGTGGCGCGTTTCTAAAGTCCTTCAGTATAGTAACGTAATACATATGCGATAAATAGAGGATCTTACATAAGTGCGCATATATTATTGAAGTTATTAAACTAGTTGGGAAGGAGATAAAATGCGAGGCTTGCCATATATCTTTTTCACAGCAAGTGTACAAGGAGCACGAATGTTCTATTATATTCATCATAACACTACCTTGAAATCCGAATTTTAATACATGACGTTTTACCATTTCAAGACGCGATGCTATGTGATAAGTATCAGAGTTCCATGAAATGACTAATTTGAAATTGGTGTCGATAAAGAAACCAATTTTTTAAACTAACCATGGTTTCAAACCATGGTTTCAACATATAAGACAATCAATGCCCTCTTTAAATAGAAATGGATATGAGACTAGCCTTGTCCTTTAATATACTTCAAAGGGCTTTTCAGTAAGTATCTAATGAAGATATTTACTATATTTCACCATGCACTGTAAATTAGGGGATAACTGTACTCAAAATTTTTATTTGGGGATGTAAATCGTTGGATGTATGGTCGGAAATTTAGTTTTACGGTGACGCGCGAGAGGAGCCTTAAAACTTGATTTACGATATACCTCCCAAAATGAAAATTTTGAATATTGTTATTCCCATTCTAATGCACGTCGGCAGGTTCGTCTCACATTGGACATTGCGAGCGCATAATGCCGCACGTCATCCAACGAAATGTGACGAAATTAATGACGTCAAACTATTTCCTATATTATATCGCAGGATATACTGTCACAAATGTTTGACGCTATCCAATCAGAGGTCGCGTTACAAAAACAAGTGCATTAGAATTTGTTCTAACGCCTATGCCTCATGATACCATTTGCTGGCCTGTAATCCTTGCTTATGATATTTTAACCTTTTTTCTCGGGGAAGCCAAGTCTAGACCAACTTAAGCCCTATTTTTCTAAAAAATCTATTGGTTGATATAGAAAAGAGATATTGCCTTTCATTAGATAAGAAATTTGCATATTAATTTGTTTGTTTGTTTGATTTGATTCTTAACGTCCACTCAACAATCTTTCAGTTATGCGGGACCGGTCTTCCTGGGTTGAACCAGTACTAAGCTAGGATAAATGTGTCTTGCTCAAGGACCACAACGCAGTGACGCCGGTGAGGCTCGAACTCGCGGCCCTTCGGTCTCGAGTCAAGCACTCTACCACTGAGCCACTGCGCTCCCTTATTTGCATATTAAAATTGTGACGATTATAACATAAGTGCAAACACACGTTTACTTTTAAATGGGATTACTCAAAACACATTTTATTACCATATAATAAAGAAGAATAAGTATCCATAATAATGATAAATTCGAGGAATAAACTGAGCAAAAAATGAGCATTTTTTAAACAGGGGTGTCAGAAATGCGACCATTCATATAACAATGATGGAAAACTGGGTCAGTCATATACTTTTTCTGATTAAAATGGGGCTTATCGAAACCTGGCAGCGCTGAAAAAAGGGGCTATTTGCGCCGCACATCCGTACTATGTCATATATAGGTAGTTACCCCCCCCCCCCCCCCCCCCCGATAAATGGACAGTTTACTTTCGGTTTCACGCTGGAAGCAAGAGCGAGAATTCAAACAATAACTGTAGACTTTCATAAGAGCGTAGACGTACAAAGACATAGTGGTATTTTCCCAACTGATTCGGAATTACCCAGATTTTACAAGTGAGCACAATATTATCGCTGTGATGCCAGACACAAATGAACAGAATCTATAAGCCTGTAAACAATGAATAGCATTGATACAGGAAAAGCATTATTTAATTTGCATACGATATATTCTCTTTCAATTTTCAACACCTGTGTATAGGTCTACCCAATTGTCTGCAAAGGCCAAGTTCAATACGGAATGAAAGTGGGAGAGCAAGGGGAACCGATCGAAGTGGCCTAAGATAGGAGACAGTGATAGAGAAAACCTTGGGGATATCACACTATTGTATAAGGTAAAATTTTGGTAATGTAAAAATAGATTTGTTTCTAATAAATAAGCGAAAATGTTAACGAGAGTGAATAATGGGCTTAATATTTAATGATTAGAAATTACTAGACCCTAAACCGTCCCCCTCTCCACCATCACCTCATGACCCTCAGTCATATCAAATGGTTAATGCTGAGATGATCATGTTGGCGCCCATACCAGGCTGCGTAGCGCAGTCGGTAACGTGTCTTGCAACAGATGCGGGTCTGAGTGCAGAACCAGGGGTCGCGAGTTCGATCCCGGCCCGGTCCCATACTTTCGTGGAGATTGATCATGAAATAATTTCTACGGTCGTTCTCCTTCCTTCCGCTATATCATTCAAGAAGGGTTGTTGTCAGTTACAAGCGAAAGTATGTGCACGAATTACTGGTTAACTGCTTGTTCAAGCTTGCCCAGGAAAAAGTGTGGTTAGGTGAACTGACCGTCCCGCAATGACCATAGCTGTTGACTTGGGACGTAAAGCAACAAAAACAAACAAACAATGTTGGCGCCCGCATGGTTCCAATATACTGCGATTGTATTGTATGCTCTGCTGTTGTTACCCCAAGTTGATACTGAGAAATTTTAAAAGTTTCTGACTGTATGCTTTTATGGAGGTCGACAATAGCCATAATTTCTTTGTGCAGGAAATATCGAGCCTCTGATATAGTATTCATAGTGTTATGTATGTTACCAAATACCCATCCATTTAATCTACGCCGATTATTTTTTTAAAGATATTTTTTTTGTGTGTGTGTGTGTGTGTGTGTGTGTGTGTGTGTGTGTGTGTGTGTGTGTTTCAAGCAAACACGATACAGACTTTAACCCTTATTCTGCTGAACCCCTTCTTGGTAACATTGTCCCTCCAGAGCAGATGGGTTCTGATCAGAATACAGACGGTTTACACTCTACTTGTACACGCCTGAGTTTAACTTGAATGCTTAAGGTAATCAGAAATAGACCTTTAGTGTAAAGCCAGGTAACTTCGGACAACGGGTAAATTCGGACATTTTGCAAAGTGTGGAAATCCAGATGAGACGGCTCCCTATGAGCCGTCTCATCAGGGTTTTCACTGTTTGCTTAGTTTATTTAATTTTTATTCCAATAAATAAATTGTGAAATAAACAAGGTCACTGTCCGAATTTAGCCGACTGTCCGAATTTATCCGACTTTATCCTAATTTAAGCTGGTAAATTAAGGTAAAGAAGGGTAAATTTGGACAGTCAGCTGAATCCGGAAAGCACCCTTGTTTGTTTCATGTATTATGATTATTGCAATAAAAATAAATTAAATTAGCAAAAACTGAAAATCCTGATGAGACGGCTCAGTGTTTCCAAATGTATGTCCGAAGTTACCCGACTTTACCCTATTCAGAAAGACAATGATTAAAGTTTAAAGTTTCGGATTCTCGTACATACCATTGCGGTATCCATGAATAGTTCGACATCGTCGTAAAGTATAGCTCTTTTCATAAATTCAACAGCTTTTTCTGTGCTCTGTAAATGAAATTTGGCCATTGATTCAGAAGTTGGAAGATTGTTGCCAGGCATGAGGCTTTGCATCTCTTTCTTATAAACTTCTTGCGCTGTTTGAACCAAGTTTTGATTCTCATATTTTACCATTGCCTTGACTGCGGTGTGTATGCATGGGGGCTTTCCGTCTTGGATGAACCCTACGTAGCTCCTCACCAAGCAACCCAACACTGTCAAAGAAGAAATTATATTCTAGAAATAGAAGATTTTACATTAAAACTTTCACCCCTGGGTGTTTCAGGTAAAGTCTTTCCACTTTAAATTCTAAAAGAGTACAATTTGTTAAAAAGGGGTGCTCGACCAGCCCTGAAAAAACTAAACAAATTAGAATTGAGAAGGAAAAAAAAGCAAAATGAATGCACAAACAGTGTCAATCCAGTTGAATGTTATAAAAAGGGGTGTTGAACAAATCCTGTAAAAAATTAAACAAATGGAGATTGAGAAGGGAAAAAAAGCAAAATAAATGCACAAACAGTGTAAATCCAGTTGAGATGGCTCAAGCCATCTCATCTGGATTTACACTGTCTGTCCAGAAGTTTTCCAGGTATGCTGTGTTTACAGGATTATTGTTCCTGTATTATTGATGTTATTAACGAGGTGGCAGTACGCATGTTCGATTTTATTTATCATATGACACTTCAAATTGCGCAATTATGCACGCAGTAAACAACAACGGCGTCGCCCCCATTACGCAGTTACGCTCGTGCGTAATAAAAATGGTAACATTCAAGGGAGGTCACCTAATATGGTAATAGTGATTTCCATACTATAAGGAACTGCTCTTAAATGAAAGAATTAGCTCCCTCTGGGAGCAAATTTTTCATCCTTTAGGAGAAGTTCCCATTTTTAAATGGACCATTATGTAGGCATGTCATATCAGATGAGTATACAAATTGACCTTACTTCTTCCGTTAAGAGCCCTGCCAGATGTCATTCGTTTGGGTTTACACCCATCTATATATATCTCTGGAACTCTTCTATGCCGTTTTCAAACTCAGCATTTTTTGGTGATTTCCAATCATCTAACGCTTTATGATAAGCAGGAGGTGCAATCGTAAAATATTTGAGACAGTGCATGAGATTTCCAACAATATGGTATGTGCGACCAGCAAAGCCTCAGGTCAGCCTGCGCATACGCGCAGTCAGATCAGAGCCTTTACTATAGTCGCTTGAGTATTCTATGATTGTTAAGCCACTGATTGAATATCATTTGGAGTTTCTACGCTTAAAAGGAGGCTGCAGAGGCTATCCTGAGTCTACATTTGTCAAAATGCCACATTGATGGAAGTCATACAAATAATAGTTTATGAAAGCAGCGTCCCCTTAATGGACCATTTTGTAGGCATGTCATATCAGATGAGTATACAAATTGATCTTACTTCTTCCGTTTAGGGCCCTGCCAGATGTCATCCGTTTAGGTTTACACCCATATATATATTTCTGGAACTCTTCTACGCCGTTTTCAAACTCAGCATTTTTCGGTGATTTCCAATCATCTAACGCTTTTTGATTAACAGGATGTGCAATCGTAAAACATTTACGTTCCTTGAAGTACTTTCTAATGAGATATCGTGGTTTGTTGTATCTTTTTAAGGAGTCTGTATTTCCAGGTTTCATGGTGAGGGCATTGTCAAGATATCTATCGGAGCTGATTGGGTTGCCTTTGATGTCTGTCAGTTCGAGGTTGCAGTCACGAATCACCATAACAAATGAAGGAAAGAAAACATCAAAGTTGGAGTCATCTTCACTGGTGGAGTCCACCACACGCATGGACGTTTTAATTCCTTCTAAAAACGTTAATCTGTTAAGGAAATGTGCTACTAAATACTTCCCATGTTGAATATGTTCAATACTTTGCATGCGGTTTGTGTTATGCATGGCCTATCCATTCATGAAACAAAAAGGATATGTCACCGTGCTTACTTGTTCATAATCTCAACTGGAAGTTTTCAGCATTTGACCAATTTTCAAAACAAATGAAAGAATAACACTAGTCATAAATATCGAGCTAAAATTGTTGTAATTTTCAGCTAGCTTCTTTCGATTAACTTACATTAATGCCCATGGCCCCAAACCTTTTTTAAAATGTGCAATTTCATTTGTTATCCCAAGCTTTGACAGGATATTGCATGGTATATTTTGGCAATTCGCTAAAAATTGGAATTAATTTTAGAATAAATAATATATTAAAAAATCTGATGTTGAAAATCTTAAGAATTTATTTTTATTTCAAGGACTTTTATTATACAATGGGAAATTTACTATTTCAAAATTCAAATCATTCCATTTATCATAAATTTTAGAAGAAACTATGCCATTTTTTATTGACAAGTTCAAGTCCAAAAACGGAGCTTCAGTATCAGAAGAATTAGCCTTATTTAACTGAAGTTCAATAGGATATATCTGACCTACCATTTGTTCAAAATACGAATTATCAATATTAAGTAAGTCATATAAATATCTGGTGGTCGAGTTACAAGCTTCAATAATATCAGTTTGATTATTGTCTGACAGAGACAACATAAAGTCTCTCTCATAACAAAACAAAATCAAATCTGCAACAAATGGAGCACAAGAAGTACCCATTGGAATACCTACAATTTGTCTATATAATTTCGAGCCAAATCTTATAAATATATTGTCCAAAAGATAATGGAGAGCATCACACATTTTCTGACATGACCACAATTTATAAAGTTGAATAGGCTGAACTAGAATCATACTCTGTTAGGCAGATTCGAATCTCATGTGTACTGACATAATTTTCATGTCTAACCAAAGAACACTTGTAAAAAATATCTTACCTTCCTAGTGAATGTGGTTGCTATGGTAAAAAGCAATCATAAATTATGACTAGCTTTCATTATAACTAAGGATATATCAATAATCGATGATTTATTTTTTCAAAGTTTATAACATATCACACTCCAAAATTACATGTATTCAATGTGTACTCTCAAATTTAATAAGACATTGTTTCCATTGAAACGCATGCAAAATGTGCCAAAATTGTGTTTGGAAAATACGAGAATGAAAAAAAAAACATATACCATTTCTTAGAATTTTGTTTAAACAGCATCACATAGTGCTTACTTGATGGTATTATCTGTCTTAGGCCCCATTCACATGCACAAAATATACACCTGTAAGTATTTTGCTATATAGAGCAAATATACACACGTAAGTAAATGTATAATATTCACTTTTTGTTCATATTCTAATAGCGCCCGCATAAGTATTTTAAAAGGAACACACACATGTATACAGGCCAAAGAGTATTGATTGATAAACAGAGGTGCGGGAGCTGCCAATGGTTTTGCAATTGGGTTTTCGCATGAAAAAATATTTGGATGAAAGAGTGATCTCCGGAGTGGTGGACTGATATTAAATAAAGAAACATTTACTGATAACCAATGATTGAAAACTAAAGAAAAGTACATTAAAGAACTAAAAATATTATTGATAAAAGTATGCTATGCCCCATTATTTTCAGAGGGAAATAATGTCCTCCCTAAACAGTAAATTAGGTATGCAAGTATACTTTCCCAAATTAATAGCTCAGTACCACAATGATACAATATATAAAGAGTAATATTTATTTTAAGAGAAAGCATGTGGAAACACACTTTTGGCCAAAGTTTAAATTACAAAGTGCTGGCGAGACCTTGAAAATAAGGTCAGCTTCATCAAATTCTCATTTCTCTTTCCCCCTCAAACAAAGTATATCTACTACAAGCAAGTTTGGTGAAAATCCACCCACTCAGAGTTAATTGTTAAATACAACATTGGGTTAAAAACTCTTCTGCAACAAGGCATATCAGAACCTAAATTTTATGGTGATTTAGTCTATAAATTCAAACGAATTGTTGGAAAACCTAATTTTAGTGATCAATTCAAAAAGATAGTAAAACGTTATATAAGGGTTGGATATAATTTGGATATCATGCGACAGTCTGCATGCCTAGTTTTAAACTCAATCACGATTTATAGCTATGGTTTCCTCTTTAATTGCACGACGGTGGGTCAGGCCTCAGACTCTATGACGGCTCTGACGTAAAGCTTTAATCGGTGGGTTGGTGCCTGATGCTTATCTGTAGCTGGACCCACCGTGGCTCAACTTGAGGTTTTCTTTAGCGCTGACTATCTGTGAGTCATGAGCCCTTTTCTTTGTTTCATCATGGAGAGTTAATTTGATTAGAGTGCCTTCCATGATGATACATTGCATTAGTTAGATGGCCTCCATGCGAGCTGAACATTTCTTGTACTTCAACAACAGCAGAATCTAGGGCGAAGATTTGGTACCAGTAAAATGCATTTCAGTCCCCCGGTGGCTTAGGCTGCTGTCCGTTCTAGGGCAGTGGTTCTGTTGTTGTTGACTTTTTGTTTATTTTTATTCCCAATTTGGGAGTCTGTAATTGTTCTATGTTTTGTTGTACGTTACTTTATATCCATTCTAGTATTGCAATCATCTTGATGGGGAAGAGAGAGCTGATTGCTTTGCTTAATTTGTCTTCCTGGTGTCTCGTGATGGTTGAGCGGCTCTTCCTCGCGTTGCCACGGGGTAGTCTGCAGTTTGTGATTGTGGTATTTCCTGATCATACTCACTTACTATTTTTCATATGATTCAGCTTGTACAGTCTTTAAAGGATGGTGGCCTTAATACGTAGGTCAAAGTCACCACAATTTTATCATTTTTTCATTTTGCCACAATGATACAATACATATATAGCTTAGCTAGAATGCCTAAGTTCGATTAAATAGATAACATGCAGAAACCCTATTTTTCTTTCTCAAAATTTGACAATTCAGAGTGCTGATGTACCTTGAAAATCAGATCAAGGTCACCAAAATCAAACAAACTCTTCATTGTGCCACAAACAAGCATATAATTTTTGTTCAGAATCTATTATTTAGTTACAGAGGTAACATGCAGAAACCCTTTGGCCTAAACTTGGAATTCAAAGGTAATACCGATACCTTTATAAATAAGATGGAGGTCATCATAATCAAATCGAACCCCCCCCCCTTCTTAAGATAATAACTATGCAAATTTAGTTAAAATCCATTCACTGTTTCAAGAGATAACTAACCGAAACGAAGCTATACAGCAGGCCTTACGGACGTCGAAGGGATCAGCGCCAAAACCGGTATGCCCCCTTGGGTTGGAGTGGGGGTGGGGGGGGAGTAAACATCAGTTTACTTACATATGTACAAGCTGATGCCTGTTCACATGACATATTTACTTATGAGTTTGCTCATTGAGTATAATTACTTATAAGTAAAATACTTTTGCTTGACCTCCTGAGTGGTGAAAATATACTTTTTCTTAGCCCTGTTTACTCCAAGTTTATTTATACTTACGTAAGTAAATGCGTTTGCATGACACCATAAGTAAATTTGCTTGCGTAAGTATCTTTACTTGCGTAAGCAAATGTGTGCATGTGAATGGGGCCTTATTTGACTTAAACAATTAAATTGATACATGTACCAAATTTCGTTTCCATATCAACCATATTCTTAAAGCAGATGGTGGATTTTTAGTGGTGTTCCAAAATCGCTTAGCTACCATGATTGTTTGTCGCAATGCATGTCGAAGAAATTGTTGTCAACCTGACATTGGTTATTTTAGCTTGAAATATGTAAAGTGGTGTCATACATAATATACTGGACAGCAAAAGAAACGCATATTTTGCATATTTGGTATAGTGTATGAATTGGGGTTTAAATACTGATCTATTGATATGTAAGGTATCATTGATGTATTTAACATGTGTATTATCAAATGCATCACAAATGGATGGCGCCATTTGAATAATGATAATAAAGGGATGTAACTCTGGGCATAATAAAATAACTCATAATAAAGGCGACTTTCGAGATGATGTATGCCTAAAACCACTGAACGGATTTGAATGAAAATCACTCTGCGTGAAAATCATGACATACAGACTTCTTATGAAGTTTAAATTTTCCAATATTCTTTACTGTGGACAATTGTGACCCAGTTACATTGTCGGACAATTAACCAGAAGTGTGTTTAATACAGGCAAGAAAGGGTCCAAACAATTGTTTTACACGGTTCTGTTGGACACTACCTTACTTGACATCAATCATACTGTTCCAGATATTCTTACACCCCAAGGTTCCGGTGGTTTTCAATACCAATGAAAAAAATGCAAAAAGTGAACACTTTTTGATTAGCAGTTTAATTTATACAGCAGTGAATTTTAAAGTTTTATGTTGTTTACTTATCTGTTACAGTGTGTTCGGGTGACATGCAATGAAATCGGATTATAATCCTGTGCTTTCCAATGTACGGCGCTGTTTTTGCGTTTTTTGCATTAATTAACAAAAAAATATTATTAACTGTGTAATGGCGAATTAAATGGTTTAGAACGAACGAATGAGTACGATCAAACATGTTCATATCATTTAGAAATAATATTGATAAGGGTTTCTGGTATGAAATGGATATTGAAAATATGCGTTTCTTTTGCTGTCAAGTATATTACAAGAATGCTAAAAATTTGTTTTGAATACAGATATCCCTTAAATCATCAACAACAACAGAACCACTGCCTGAGAACGGACAACAGCCTAAGCCACTGGGGGAAGGGAGGGGGCTATAAAAATTATGGATATAAATGAGTCCTCACTTGTTTCAAACCAATTATGGTGTTTTTTGTCAATGATTAATTGTATCAGCAATATAAAGGATATGTAAGCTTATCAATAGCGTCCGCGTCCAGCATCCCGTTATGATTGTAAACAAGAGTACTTGATAGGAGTGTTGCTAGGAGAAAATGCCATCTGTCCTCCAGTAATTTATCCTGAAAAAAACAGTAAACGAAATACAGTAAAACCTGCCTTAAGGGGCCACTAAAACGATAACCAAAAACTGGTTTTCAAGACCAATTATCACTTATTGCATGTAAAAACTATCGGGTTCGATTTTATTGTACGAAACCTGCCTAATACAGTTCACTCATATCAAGTAAAGCCTTCCTGATCAATTGAGGCAAAAAAAACAGGACCTCTCTTTCTTTTCTGTTCATTGCAGCCTTGTGGTCACTTGCTGGTACAGGGCTGGCCTCTTGGCTCTCTTGTATGTTATGTTTTATTGTTATTGTCACTCCCATGTGGTGTCCTGGGTCAGGAGTGGTACTTGATTGTAACGATTCCTGATCTTTACCTCCTCACTTACTTTGTCTCAAAAGCATTATTTTTACATTAAAATCAGTACTTCTGATTGATTTTGTGCAATTCAGAATGGAACAAGTTAGATGTACTTAGGCAATAACCCAAAATCCCTAAACTGTGTTGGTGAGTTAGTAAGAGGCCACATTTCTACGAAAATCTTAAAAATAGCCATTACAAAAAGGATCTATTATTATGAAAATTTGATCTTTTATTATATAAATGAAGAAATTTAAGAAATGAATGATTTTTCGTATTTGATGAACATTAACATGATTTGTAGAAAATTTAAATAATAGTCACCACACTATATGAAAAAGGGGTCATCCTTAAGTAGTATTTTTACATAAGTGTCAGTACATCATATGGATTTGTGCAGTTCTGAATTTGATGAGTTATATTTACCGAAACAATAATTCTCATTATGCCTATACCTTTGTTGGTGAGTTAGCAAAATGCCAAATTTCTACAAAAAAATTAAAGAAGGTTCGTCACAAGAAGTATTTTAAATTATAAAAATGTTAATTTTGATCAGTTTCGTGCACAACTGCATAGTTAAGAAATAAAGGGCATTTTTATACATTGAAAATCTGTTTAACAATTTCTTAAAACAGTGTTTTGCTACGTCAAATTCACAAATCAGTACCAAAATCAAAATTGTATAAAAAGGTCGTTCCATAAGTAACTATTTCAGAATTTTCTGAAATAGTTACTTATGGAACGACCTTTTTATAATAGTAAACAAGTAAAATTTGACATGAAAGTTGAAATGAAAGAAACCCTGCAACTGGGAAATTAATGACTTTCCATATTTGCTACACACGGCCTCCAATCTCGGCCTCCTTCTCCAAAAAGAGCAGAACGTAAAGTGAGGCGAAGGCCCTTCCGGGAAGCAGGCAGTGGGCAAAACAATGGAACACGGTAAGTTGTGTTGACACATTTTCAATCATAAGTAAATTTTCAGCGCAAAACTCGAAAATCTAAGAATGCTATGCTTCGGGCAATTGTTCAAGCTATCCGTAGAGCATGCTGTTTGCACATTTGAACTTAGTTTGTAAGCGTGAGAGTTTTTCTCCCGTTGCACAGTTGTCCAAGAAACGGTGGTTCTCGCATGGTTTTGCCTTCTAACCAAACGTATAGTAGCGTTTGGACCCTTATTCATACTACCGAGGCCCCTCCACACCCATGTTGTCCCAAATGCAATTTTTCGAGATATTTCAATGATAATTGAGTGATTTAGAGCCAAATTTCTTTAGGAGCAGGAGGCGAAGGGCAGGAGAAGCAGGCTGGGAGAGGAGGAGCAGGCGGCGATGAAATCAAAATTTGCATTGATTTTGCTTATTTTTAATAATATACTTATCCAATCTATATCAAACTTGCATGTATGATACGAATGATTAAACGCTATTGTTAACTGAATTATTCTGATCACAAACATTGCTATATATACCTCTCTTATAATATATATACCTCTAGCAAGCTCATGACATTCTGGGTTAAACAAACAACACAATGGGAGAATAAGCGAAACGCTTTTGTTTCCTTGATAATGCGTGTACGGACATTATCAGATTTGCAATAATTAAGTTAACATCTTTTGAGACTGCTCTTATACACGAGTTGTTATATCAGTTATATGATGGTTAGGTTTGGTTTGAATTCCTCTTTTTTCTGCGTCTAAGTCTTTCGCACCATCAGTAATTGTTGCTCTTAATCAAAGCTTGAGAGGGGGTGGGTATAAAACAGAGGTTCGACCCAGTCTGAGATTTTTGATAATCCTTTTCCCAAGAACTTGGGGAGAAATTCACAAGTATCACTAATCTGTGAGCATTACATGATTCCAATGAGAAAAAAAGTGAACCACACATTACGTTGGTGGTGGCATTTAAAGCGAAATAATTTCGATTTATTTAAGTGGTTTGAAATATTCATACATGCAAGTTTGATATAGATTGGATAAGTATATTATTAAAAATAAGCAAAATCAATGCAAATTTTGATTTCATCGCCGCCTGCTCCTCCTCTACCAGCCTGCTTCTCCTGCCCTTCGCCTCCTGCTCCTACAGAAATTTGGCTCTAAATCACTCAATTATCATTGAAATATCTCGAAAAATTGCATTTGGGACAACATGGGTGTGGAGGGGCCTCGGTAGTATGAATAAGGGTCCAAACGCTACTATACGTTTGGTTAGAAGGCAAAACCATGCGAGAACCACCGTTTCTTGGACAACTGTGCAACGCGAGAAAAACTCTCACGCTTACAAACTAAGTTCAAATGTGCAAACAGCATGCTGTACGGATAGCTTGAACAATTGCCCGAAGCATAGCATTCTTAGATTTTCGAGTTTTGCGCTGAAAATTTACTTATGATTGAAAATGTGTCAACACAACTTACCGTGTTCCATTGTTTTGCCCACTGCCTGCTTCCCGGAAGGGCCTTCGCCTCACTTTACGTTCTGCTCTTTTTGGAGAAGGAGGCCGAGATTGGAGGCCCTGCTACAGATAGTCATGCTCTTGTAAAATATTGAATACAATTTGGATGTCATCAAAGTCAAGAACGTGGAGATTCTTTGAAAAGTTGCAATTTAGTGTATTTTTGTTTTTAAGGGATTCAGTGACCTGAAGAGTAACACAGGGTATGGTCATTTCAGTAATCAAACCTATTCTAGACGGTCATAAGGAATCAAATTCTATATGCATATAGCATATAGCATATTGAGTATTTTAACGGATGGTCTCAAAAGTTATAATAGTTTTCAACTTCTTCTAACGTTCATTTTAAATGAGGAGTAGCTATTATTATCATAAAAATGAAATTAAAAAAAAATCTGCCAATAAGTTACTGATGTGTCATCACAGGTTCGTAACATGTCTAAATGGTCCAGAATAATCAACAATTCCCTAAATCATTCTATATATAAAATCAACCAAATAAGTTAAAGTTCCATTTGTGTCATCACAAGTTCACAACAAATGGTCCACATGAATCATCTACAGCCTTCAAGCCCTATCCCTCTCTAGTGGATAGTGGAGGCTTTCAGCAGATTGTACAGCTGACCAGACTGATTTGAGTTATTATAAGACACAATCACTTTTTGGTTTTGTCATATTATGACTCAATATACCGCATAAACTCTATTTTACAAGCCTTTATATACATGAAAGCATGTGTAATAAAAAATGTAATGTCCTCTTTCTCGACCAAACCATATGATGTGGGGAACCATCTCATTGAGTCGGTTCTTTTGAGCGACATATCAAATGTTTAACTGATTAATAATTTGTTATCAATGATTGTGCTATTTTTAAGGTGGTGGTTATTGTTACTTGATATACGAGTTTTAAGGGATAATATCTTTCAAAAGCTCTTACTTGCATGATTTCTGGTATAAAAAATATATATTTACAATTTTTGCTTATGAACTTTTTAAGGTCAAAATAAAAAACACCAGAAATACATATATTTGGGTCAAAATACTTCTAAAAATTGTAATCAGATAATTGTAGTTCATGTTCATGCAAATGGTTTTCTCTAAAGTTCACTCAGCGTGCCACAATATTGCAAACGGTATAAACCCAGGAAGTTACTCTAGAAGACTGATAAGTATGCTGCCGATTGCTCAAATGTTGTATGGTGGGGCGAAAAAGTGATCTATGTCAGATGTATAAATTGTTTATACACCAATGTGGCCAAAGGTATCTGTCTCCTTGATATAAAAAGCAGTTTTTGTTTATACAGGAAACAATTCCTGCAAGTAAGAGCTTTTTAAAGACATATCCCCTGAATGCTTATAAACTAAGTATTTAACAATTTCCTCACAGAAACTGGCACGTATTAGAAGTACGCTGTCAACTTGTTTATGGAATATGCGCAGGTTGCATGCGCAGCAGTACCGAATTCGGTGGCATTACGACAGGTTTTCTTGTGATATAGCCAGTTTAATGCCAAAAAGCGAGTATGACCAGGAAATACAACAATCAGAAACTTCAGACCAACCCACGTCACCGCGAGGAAGGGACACAGCAAACTAAATACCACACGAAAGTGGGGCAGTGGGACAATTGAAGTATTGCAAGCAGTTCTCTCTCTTCCCGAGCAAAATGAACGCAAAACTAGAAAGGACACTAGGAACTGAATAACAAAAGAAGGACCAAACACAAAACTCCCACACATAATAAGAGAACCAATGAATCAACAACAACAACAGAGACCTTGCCTTAGAACGAACAGTAGTCGAAGCCACTGGGAGGCTTAAATACATTTTAATGATGCGAAATCGAAACCAACATATGACATGTTTTAATTGTGGCCAGCAAATTCTCTCAGTCCATTTCAAATCCTTTTGGACATTTTTCTTGCTCACATCGTAACATAGTAGTTGATTCTAATCTTCTAAGTTCGCGTTGTGTTTTAAAGTCTCTTAATTTTTTTTTATCAAAATAAGGGAGAAGGCATAGAGCAGGAATCGATACAATTAAATACCACACATGACTCAGGACACCATATTGGAAAGTGACAAAAATACAAAAAAAACATCACATACAAGAAAGCAAAGAGGTCAGTCCTTTCCCAGCAGGTGACAACAAGGCCGCAAGAAAGTATAACAGACAAACACAAAACACAAATAACAAAAAGGATCAACAAAAGAAGCACCGCCTTGGAAAGGTCAGTAAGAAAATTACTGGAGGGCTTAAACATTCATGATGGTACCAACAGCACCTGGATCAAGACAAATAGATGTTTGGTCCGCATGAAATCTTCTTTAGTCGAACTTGAGTACTTCTAGAAGCTAACTATTAAAGTAAGAAAGATGGCAAAAATCAGGAGTCGATACAATCAAGCACCACACCGGACCCAGGAAACCAATGGGAAAGAGACAACTTCACAATTTGACATCACAAACGAGAGTCAATATGTCAGTCCTTTCCCAGCAGGTGACCACATGGCATCAATAAACAAACGCGCACGAAAGCATAAAAAACAGGACAGAAATAACATAAACGATCCACAAAACAAGCACCACATTGGCAGGGCCAGTTAAACTATTTAACTGGAGGGCTTTAACCGGTTTCAAAGCGCACAAAACTCACCCCTAGTTCAGATGTGGATCAAGACAAATAGATGTTTGGTTTGCATGAAAAAACTTATCAATGCATCATCTCCTAGAACACATAAATCAAGATATAAAGAGGAGATAAAGCAAAGATAAGGACTCAACAGTAAATAAAAGTGAATACGGGAGCAAAAGAAATCCAACAAGTAAACCCTGGTGGGCCTGACAACAGCCAAAGCATTAGCCCCTACCATCTCATCAACAGATAGGTTTTTAAATCAGAACCGTCATAGAGTCTGAAGTCCGACCCACAGGCGTGCATTTAAAGACGAAAGCAGAGCTAACAACCGTGATTGGGTTGCCCACCAAGCATGCAGTCTGTTGCAATACATTACTGTTATAGGCAATCTTATTATAATGGGAAATTATTTCAATTAACTTCGTTGAAAAATTATCAGATCAAACAATCTTCTTCAATTTATACACCAATTCACCTTAGAATTCCTGTTCTGAAAGTCCTTGGCGCAAGAATGATTTTACTCCAATTTGGAATTTATATATCGAATCATAGTATCGACTATAATGTTTAGAAAAGGTTTTGTGAAGTTTATGATACCAATAGCCTTGTTTAAAAGTTTCTGAGTTAACAATTTATTGCGAGTGTTGACGTCAGCAATATAGCTAGATGCCCTAGCAAAACGAACGCAATAGGGTGTAGAGCGAGGAACATCACCATTTAAACATGGAAAATTAACAAATTCAAAATAAAAGTCGTCACGTTTATCATAAATTTTGGTAGAAACAATATCATTAGAAATTGACAAATGCAAGTCTAAAAACGCGGCGTCGGTATCAGAGGTATTCGCTTTATGAAGTTGGAGCTCTGAAGGGTATATTTGACTCACTATATTGTCAAAATAAACATTATTTATGTTTAAAATATCGTCCAAATATCTGGATGTAGTGTTAAAAGCATCAATAATATCAGCCTGCTTATCATCAGAAAGAGACATCATAAAGTCCCTCTCATAATAACATAGGGGAGCACAATTAGTGCAAAAAGAAATCCCAACTACTTGTCTATACAATTTGGTGCCAAATCGAATAAAACAGTTGCAAACAACAAGGTCAGCGCATCACACACATTTTGACAATACCATGAATAATATGTTTTAGGATTTTCCCAAGTAAAAAATGCGCTTCTGTCGTTACATGCAAGGTAAGGAGAGCCTTCTCTATTGAACTCAATAAGTTTATCTTTAACTTAATTATGAGGTAAAGTAGTGTAAAGAGTAGAAAAATAATAAGTAGACAAACTGGTCGCATTGAACACTCTAGCTTTAAGTTTATCTAAAATTTCCATAGTGGATACATACCTCCAATACTGCTCCAATGCCTTCTGTATCCAGTAAAACTAAGACTTGGGACTCTTGTGTAGGATGAGGAACACACATAATCCAGACACCCATGGTCATTGCATTGCATGTATGACCGACGCCGAAAGCTGCAAATATAAAGATAATACATGTATGAGCCAGTGCATGAGATTTCCAACAATAAATATGTGCGTCCAGCAAAGCCTCAGATCAGCCTGCGCATACGCGCAGTCTGATCAGAGCATTTGCTGGTCGCTTGAGCATTCTATGATTGTTAAGCTACTGACTTAACTTCAGTTGGAGTTTCTAAGCTCAAAAGGAGGCTGCAGAGGCTCGTCTGAATATACACATGTCAAAATGTCACATTGTTGGAAATCTCATGCATTGGCTTGTTATATCCAGATAACACTCAAAAATGTATACTACACTACAATGTATCGCCTGCCTATTTGTCCTTTTCAAATTCGCGTTGAAAACGCAGTGAAAACGCAGGTAATACGCACTGTATTTTCAACGCGAATTCCAAATAGCCAATCGCCGCTCGTTACCGATAATGCGTTGAACTGCAGTGAAACGCATTTACCTGTCTACCAATCCATACAGCTGATTTATTAACGCGAATCAACTTTTATCAATGCGTAGCAACGCAGTTCCGCATTGTTTTGCATTGTTGCTTAGTCATTCATTATAGGAAGAATAAAAGACGTTTAAAGGATTAAATAGCAAATTAATCATTGCGGTAAGAAAAAATATTGTGTTATGCACAATAATATAGCAAATTTCAACTTTTAGATTAGATTTTAAATTATCTATAAGAAAGTCAACACACTTCAATATCGATTGTTTCTAAATAGGCAATTTTGATTGGTTAACGCACTAACGCTTCTCAGCACATATGAATATTCATGAATCTTGCCTTGCGTTGATACGAGTTGATTCGCGTAAATCGTATGTGCGCACAACGCATTGAAAATGCGCACGAAACGCGAATTCGCAGGACAAATACGCGAGCGTCAGTGTATTACAAGCGTTGGTCGAGTATTGTAGTTATACATTAGATCCATATTTTCCAAGATACACCCAAACCAGCATCCCACCTCAGGCCACTATCAGCCCGCCAGCAAATTTGCATTTTAGATGGCGTTTCGCTAGCGGGCCGATAGTAATCCGAATTTCTTTGCTTACTGGGTTTATTTTTCAAGAGTTGATGCCCCCGGAAATATGTGCTCCCTTACTGCCTAACAGTAATGCATTTATTTTCCAATCCCTGAAAAAATCCGCTTCCTGAAGGTATTTTGCCTTTGCTCCCCAAAGCCCTAAAATTAATTCAGCTTCTCCCGCTATCCCTAAAAATATAAGCCATTTCTCCATGAAATATATTTTTCTTTCAATAGCATTAAATTTACATTCTTAAAACTAATACGAAGCTATTCGCGAGCACATGACTTAATGTTTTGCATTATACATGTAAAGACAGGGCTAAGCCATGGAATACATGGTATACACTGAACCGAAGCTCTTAGTAGACACTTTTCAATTTCTTTTTCTAGTGATTTTGAAATGAATTTTTGCCCAAGTATGTGCATTGTAATGGACTAAAGTTAAGCGGTGTTTCGGTGTTTCGGAAGAGTTTTCTATCACTTGACGATGTTTGGGTTCAAAAATGCAAAAAATCAACTTTTTAAAGAAAACAAGCGTTTTGAGTGCAGTAAGGACAGGTGATTGCAAACCTACCTACTCGACTTGAAAAAAACACCAAACACTTGACATTTTGCTTATGACTGATTTTGTATTAATTTTTCAAAATTAATAATTTTCCGAATTTTCCGAAATATTCGGAAATCATCAGCTGTATTTACTAAAATAATTGTATGTGTTTTATTTAATGTTAATATGTTTGACAAAACACCATGCAACTTGATGAACTCATTTTCTAACGATATTTTAACTATTTTGGTATCCACTTCTGATTTTAACGTGAAACTTAAATGATCATTTAAATGGCATTTGATAAAGATTTCTTTTAATTTTTAAGCAGAACAGTGACGCAAATCATAATGAAGATTGCACTGCTTCAAACTAATTAAAAATATAAATGGATAGCGTATCTGATGAATAGTTTATATCACACTAAAAAGTGTGACTTTTTGAAATGATGGTACCTTTACTCGGACCTCGTCTGCGGAAGGTCTGCCAGTCATTTTGAAATGACATATTTTGCAGAGTCTCAACAAAGCCTTGGACCTTTTTATAGAATTTAAATTTTATGAGAGCGATTTTTACTTTCTGAACGGGAGTAAATATTGTAAGGTGGCTACTTATAACTTCGGTTCAGTGTATAATTATTTTAGTGAAATACATTATATATAGCTCAAAGTATGAGGTCATCCTTAAAATGCTGTTGCTGTAGACATGGAGGAATGCTCTCTAGATTTGATTTTTTTTAAAATTAGGGACAGAACATTGGTTTTTATGGTGGTGGTGTGGGGGAGGGGCTGTGTGTTTTTTCAACAGCTTAAACTAGATTTTTTAGACAAAGAGAAAGTATTTTATTTTTTATCATCATAAAAGGTCATTAATGAGCCGCGACATGAGATTTCCTACAATGTAGTAAATGCGACCAGCATACGCGCAGTCTGATCAGAGCCTTTGCTAGTAGCTTGAATATTTTATGAATATTAAGCTACTGACCAAACATAATTTGGGGTTTCTAAGCTTAAAAGTTGGCTGCACAAGCTCGTCTGAGTCTACTCTTGTCAAAATACCACATTGGTGGAAATCACATGTCATGGCTTCTTTGTTTTAGTTGCTATTAATGCTCTATACGCATGTTTAATTTCAGTTTCAATTTCTACGATACCATCCACGAGCTTTACTGTCGTGTCAACCAAGAGTGACAGTGATGTTATATTGTGCTTACCATTGTTACGTAAAACATTACATGTACACTCCACATGAGCTAACGCGAATCGATATATCACTTGTGTAGTAATCCTATCCTGCGGATAGGATTACTACACATATGATATATCGATTCTAAGTCCCTGATAACGTGGTAAACAAAACATGACGTCACTGTCACTCTTGGCTGGCAGGACAGAAGCAAGGGGATTATCGCCTATACAGGCGCAAAACCTCAAAAAATTGCCTTTTGCACCAGCATGCATTTGTAATGTGTGCATTGCGAGATATTTGATGTTAAACATTTTTAAACATTTGAATATCAATTAACGGTGCAATAAGCAATTATTACTATATGAGCCGCGACATGTGATTTCCAACAATGTGGCATTTTGACAAATGCAGACCGTCAGGTGAGCCTGTGCAGCCTCCTAGTAGCATTGAAACTCCAAATGAAGTTCAGTCGGTAGCTTAATATTCATTGAATATTCAAGCGACTGGCATATGTTCAGGCTGGTCTGATCCTTTGCTGTTCGCACATACCACATTGTTGGAAATCTCATTTCACGGCTCATATACCTTTGGTCTTCTGGGCAAGTCTGTTTAGCAGAAGTGATTTCCCCGTTCTGTAAAGTCCAACAATTGCAATAACGTTAACCTCGTGGTCCACTTCCATAAGTTCTCTAATTGCATTTTCATTGTAGTGTAGCTTTTTGTCCTCATCAGCGTAGATCAGCTGAACGGGGGCCTTAAAAATTTCCAGGGTCTCGTACTTCTCGTACTTCTGAAATCTATAAACAGTTTTAACATAGAAGATCCTGAGGGAGGGGGGGGCGGTTTGTTCAGGACCCCCCCCCCCTTCTGAAAAATCACAAAATTATAGGGTTTCTTAGCAATACTGGTCCTGATCGACTGAAAAAACTTGCCAGCATTCAATGTTGGGCTTTAATCGGTCCCGCCAGGGAAACGCCATTTCAATGGCGTTTCACTGGCGGGTCCTCGAAGGCCCGCTTTAAGTGGTATTTTGATCCCTATCTTCCCTCATCAGCTTAAAAAAGCGTTGTCAGAGTTGGACCCCCTCTGACAAAACTTTCTGGATCGCGCATGGAATACCTAACACGTCTGATCCCGTGTTATTGAATTTACAAGTTGGAGAAAAGAGTTAACTGCGAGGCTATGACGGGCGAATTACGTTTGAGCGGAAATCATACCGTGACGGATTATGAAATGAGCGGAGAACCATACAGTCAAAAGAGCGGATGGATAAGTCATTCAAATGAGTGAATTTTACAGGTAATGGCCTTTAAAAAGTATTCACTAAGTTGTATTACCTGTAATGGCCAATGTTGCTTAGTCCTTAATAGGTGATTAGGAGCGCATTGTAGTGGTGGATCTAGAGCCCCTCCCCGCTATTAAATATCCTATGAAAATGAAATAATTTGGTCTCAGTGAGACCAAATTATTTCATTTTCATGGGATATTTAAAGTAAATGAGATAGGATCAGCAAGGCGAACCCTCCACACCTTTATACATATGAACCCCCTTTCCAGGAATCTTTGATCTTCCCCTGCATCTGGCTGTTTACCTGGAAAATTCGCTCATTTGAATGATTCAAACATCCGCTCTTTTGCCTTATGGTTCTCCGCTCTTTCGTCAAAAGAAATCTGCTCTTTTGTATTATCGATCCGCTCACACGTATATCTCCCGCTATGATGCTTAAATTTAAAACTTTTGAACTTACTCATTTTGTTTAGTACTTTGTGCTTGACCATGTGATCTGAAAAGTAAATAAAAGAAAACTTTTAAGTGCCAATCCCAACAAAAGTCGTCTGCTTTTCTCGTCTGCTGAAATGTTTAGGAGACCTCTATGGCAAACAGTGTGGACCCAGATCAGACTGCTCATATGGAGGCAGTCTGTTCTGGGTCAACGCCGTTTTCTTCTATACTTAATTCGTCAGTTATGTTTGGCAATTATTTGCAGCAGACGACTTCAGCAGACGACATTTTCAGATGCATTTTTTTCTTAGCGCATTAAAGGTGCGTAAATACTGTTTCTCAAAGAACTGAAAGATATAATTATAACTGACAAGAGTGAAACGCTACATCACAGTATTTTATTTTTGTGACAAAGTATTGGACAAAAAGTATTTACTAAAACTTAATAATGTTTCCCAGACACCCAGTACACGATTTGTCGAAACTCTATCAAGATGTCTCTTTTGGTGAGCTACCGATTGTTAAGAGTTTTGTCGATGATTCTTCGTTTTGACGAGTTAGTAGAGCTTAGATGTAAATATGTTAAATTTCATGATGGATATCTAAGCGTTCAGATTCGCAAAAGCAAAACTGGTATTTATATGGCCAGGAAGTGAAATTCGTATTAATAAGGGCGTCACTTCTGCATGTTCTTAAATATGATATGGGCCTGGCTTTTGCTATTATGGGTGAGGTTCGACACCTACCCTGGAGGTATGCTTAAGCATGGCATCGACTCACGTTCCAGGGTGATTTTTCCTAAAAAATGTTAATATTATTTCTGTTTTTTTGGGAAAGGGCTTGTATACCGATGAGGGGGTATTTAGTTTGGCCATATACAAAACATTTGATTTTCAGCAATGTGTGTTCACATGTGCTTCGGGTCATCGTCTAAATATCGACAAATAAACCAGTCATTTTCACATGTTTGAAGTCTACGTGCTTATCAATACTTTTTCATGTTATCTCCATTGCGCATTAAAGGCTCGCATCAAGTTATATGGTATATGTGTTTACTATGAGTATAGTTAAGACATATTAATATTCCTTTCTTTGACATTACTAAGCCAAACTCAAAACTTTGACATTTGTATATAATTATCAAACTGTAATTCGGATGCACCGTATCAATATGTATAGGTTGTAGATCATATATTACAATATAAAAGGAATTAAGTGGGAACGAGTGCAGCGAGTGAGCCACTAAATTTCTTTATAATTGTAATATATGATCTATGACCTACTTAGTTTTCTCCTCCTATTCTATGACTGCGCCTTTGAAATGGTCGCATTGACCACTTCACGGATTTTTAATGACTGTACTTAATAGATATCACAAATATTGACAAAATATGTGATTAAGCTGGCCAAAAATTTAAAATCCTGTGCAAACGGATTGGTTGTGAAGCACAGGAAGGGGCGGAGCTCCGACTTAAAGGCTTACCAATTGATGAGATGGTAGGGGCCTGATGCTTTGGCTGTTGTCAGGCCCACCGGGGCTTACCTGTTTGATTTCTTTTGGTCCGGTATTCAGTTTTATGTCCTGTTGAGTCCTTATCTTTGCTTTATCTCCTTTTCGTATCTTGATTTATTTGTTCTAGGAGATGATGCATGGATAAGCTAGGCGTCTTTCATAAAAACCAAACATCTATGTGTCTTGATCCACGTCTGAACTAAGGGTGAGGTTGGGGCTGTGAAACCATTTTAAGCCCTCCAGCAAAACATTTTTACTGACTGTTCCAAGGCGGTACTTCCTTTGTGGATCATTTGCGTTATGTGTGACTTGTGTTTGTCATGCTTTCACATCTGTTAATTGCTGCCTTGTTGTCACCTGCTGGGAAAGGGCTGACCTCTTTGTCTCTCGTTTGTGATTTTTAATTGTGTTTTTTGTCTCTTTCCCATGTGGTATCTAGGGTCAGGTGTGGTAATTGATTGTATCGATTCCTAATCTTTGCTGCCTTTCTTACTTAGAATGACCTGACATTAATTTCTATCCTTTGTATTCTGATGGATTGATACAATAAGTATGAGGCTGCCCATTATGTATTTTATGGGTCTCATGTACAAGTTTCTATATAATTATGTATTTCTGTCGTTAAATGAAAGCAAACACTGTGAATCCTGATAGGTGTAGTCTGATAGTCTGATATAGGTCTACATTGTTACCGAAGAACATTACTTATACTACCCTTACCAACTTTATCACGAACTATCTCGTGATATGCAAGGTCTACATGTATACTGATGTAGGTGGTATCAAAAAGTTATACCATGATTGTCCAACTGTACATAAGATAATCCACTCGCGTAAGCTCATGGAGTATCTCTACGTACAGGCGGACAACCAATGGTATAACTATTACATAACCAGAGAATAAGCAACAAATGTAAAAGTAACAACTGCTCGTGTCAAACTTACAATGGAGTTCCCTTATCATCTTGGCTAAACTTTTGCATTCGGGATGAAATCAGGCTCCCTATTGACCTCCTTTTATCAGCATTCCTCTCCATAATCCTGTGTAAGATAAGTCAAGACAAGAACAACGCACATATGCACACACGCACGCCCTCGCGTGACTTGTATGGTGATATATTCAGAACAACTGATAGCTTGCAACGCTCAGATAAAATGCGTTATCCAATATAGGGATCAAACAGGCTTTTCTATCATTAACATCTGCTAGACCCCGAGGGTGGTGTTGAAACCGGAACCTGAATGGCGAACGTTTTAACGACCCCGAGGGGTCTTACAGAGTATGTTAGTGTATCAGAAAACTACGTTTGATCGTTATAATCGCATTAAGTCGTTTTGTCACTTGAAAACTTTTGAAAAACGCTTCGAAAATGTCATTTTTATATTACTATAATGGCGCGCGAAAGCATGAAGGATTCGTAGGTTTTGAAACTACCTGTTCCAGAGCTAAGACTTTTGTCATCCTAACGTCACTGAATTACGTTTATTTCTTTGCACGTTACTGTTGATGACGTCAATTTTTGTGACGGCCTAGAATGCGTTTATGTAAAGTACAAAAGCCGTGGATCAAGACCACGTGAATTGCCTGATAAATACATGGGTTTTTGCCGGGTTAAAACATGGTTGCTAATAGCGTGCGACACGGCTTTTTATGCAATAATTTAAGTAACTTTCTTATTCTTACTCAAAGCATGTGTTGTGGATACTCAAAGGAGTGGTCTCTGTGAGACTGATCTTTTGAGCTGCCAAACACATGTTTCAACTGTTGGGTAGCAAAATAATCGCAAGTTTACGCGCATGAGAGACACCTATGCAAAAAGTCCTAAAATTGCACAAGCTGGTTAAAATCATAAATTTGAAGAATAATAAAATACTCACAAATGATGCTTTTAAAAGTTATTTTTTGCACGTAAATGTAGAAATGTCCTAAATGATAACATAGTTGATAACATAGTTTGCTTCGTTTTTCCAATAATGGAGTCCAAAGATATATTGAGGGTCGTTACACAACCCATATAGCTGTGATAAGATTAAGATAATAATAAAATTTATAAATATTAACAATGCAGTTTCAGTAAGACAATACTTGTAAATCTGTATCTAGTACCGTGTTTTCATAATATTTATATTTCCTTAAAATTTATTATTCATTTCATATATGTTGTTCCTATATGTATGATTATGTATTTCAAACTCTCCTACTTGGAGGAAATGAAGTATATCTATCTATCATAATAATGCATGACAGAATAGTATCAGAACTTCTGTTAGTGGCACATACGAACAACAAAGACAATGATCAGCATGGGCATATGAATTCACTCTCCAATAATTACCATATGTAAATGGGAGATAACTAGAAAATACGCTCTTCTACACTAGAGTCATGTAACTTGTCAATGATGCTGGTTCAACCCCAGTAAGCATATACATATTAATGTCAGGGGCGTAGCTTGCCTAAAAATCAATGCATGCAATTGCGGGGACGTGGTAAATGCATTTATGAAAGAAAACACCCAAAAAGGGAGCATTTACAGATAGCGTAGATTCAGATGAGACGCCGCGTTTCGCGGCGTCTCATCATGGTCTGTGCTATTTGACATGTTAATATTAAGCACATTAACGACACTATTAACACCAATTCTCTGTAACCATCGAACCTAGTTGTTCACGCATAGTCACAGATTTTGATGAAACTTTCCATGATTGTTTGTTTTCATGCCAAAACACGCAAATCATGCATCATTCTTTCATTTTCATATCCGTTGCCATGGTAACGGGGTCAATAGTTTTTGGCTAAAATTTGTCAGAAAATCAATGAAATTTGGCGAATTTCGGACTGTTATATCTTCTTTAATACAAACATGTTAGCTATAAAGCTGTTTATTAATTGGAGAATTGCCCTTGGTTAGTATCCGAACGTTAATGTTTAAAGAATTTCTGGTCTCTTTCATATCGAAGTTCTATCTGAAAGGTGGGTGGGGTAACACAACCCTGAAATTTGCTGTTTTTTGCACTTTTTGACAGCTTATATCATTAAGGGCACAACAGCCGGACACATTACAGGACTAACATGAAAATCAATATAACCCCATCTTTCAAAAATTAGAATAAAAATTTTGGGAAGTTACCATCTTCTATGTGTTACCATGGAAACAAGAGGTACACCGTTCCAAAATGCATGTTTTGATTTTAACAAATATTTATGAGGTGTGAAATTCACACAACCGCCAGACTGTAACAATGAACCAAAGAAAGTGTTAAGCTACCATTTTTCTGCCAATATCTATAATAAATATTATCAGAGGCCCCAATGGGGGTTTGATTTAGTCATTTTAGGGGCACAACGGGGGCAAAAATTAAGAAATTATTTGAAAAAAAGTCAAAGCTCTTTTACATAATAGAATTAATTGTATCAAAGTTGTTCTGAAAAGTCATATCTACATTATACAAATGAAATTAAAGAATAAAAACAAATGTAAATCTCAGGAGGGGCTCACGAAGGGGCTCAAATCGATTGAATGTGGGTGGGGTAACACAACCCCGAAATGTGTCGTTTTTTGCACTTTTTGACAGCTTATATCATTAAGGGCACGTAAGCTGGGCACATTATAGGACTGAAATGAAATTAAATATAATCCCATCTTTCAAAAATTAAAATAAAAGTTTTGGGAAGTTACCATCTTCTATGTGTTTCTATGGAAACAAGAGGTACACCGTTACGAAATGCATGTTTGTATTTAACAAATATTTATGAGTGTATATATCACACTACTGCCAGACTGTAACAATGAATAAAAGAAAGTGTAACACTACCATTTCTCTACCAATATCTGTAAAACCTATTATCAGAGGCCCCTATGGGGGTTTGAGTTTGGTCATTTTAAGGGCACAAGGGGGCAACAATTTAGATTTTTTTTGAAAAAAAGTCAAAGCCTTTTTAAAAATCAAAATTAACTGTACCAAATTTGTTTTGAAATGTCATATCTACATTATACAATTGTAGTTAAAGAATATAAACGGTTTGAAATCTCATTAGGGGCTCTCTAAGGGGTTCAAAACGGAATAAAAAGGGTGAAATTTCTATGAAATCTACTAGGGAATAAATGAAATTGACCGACTTTGTTCAGTAATAGGTGCAAAAAAGTAGCACAGAGCCAATAAAAGTTTAAGGCCAAACTTTCTCTGCCAATATCTATACAAATTATTATCAGAGGTCCCAATGGGGATTTTGGTTCATTTTGTTCATTTTAGGGGCGCAAGGGGGAGGGGTGGGGCAAAAATTAAGAAATCATTTGAAAAAATCAAAGCCCTTTTACAGAATAAAATTAATTGTACCAAATTTGTTTTGAAATGTCATATCTACATTATACAATCGTAGTTAAAGAATATAAACAGTTGGAATTCACATGAGGGGCTCCCTAAGGGGCTCAAAACGGATTAAGAAGGGTAAAATTACTATGAAATCTCGGGAATAAATGAAATTGACTGACTTTGTTCTGTAATAAGTGCAAAATAGTAACACAGAGCCAATAAAAGTTTAAGTTCAAAATTGCCCTGTTAATATCTATGCAAATTATTATCTGAGGCCCCAATGGGTTTTTTATTTTGTTCATTTTAGGGGCGCAAGTGGGAGGGGGTGGGGCAAAAATTAAGAAATTATTTGAGAAAGTCAAAGCCTTTTTACAAATTAAAATTAATTGTACCAAATTTGTTTTGAAATGTGATATCTACATTATACAATTGAAGTTAAAGAATATAAACAGTTTGAAATCTCATTAGGGGCTCCCTAAGGGGCTCAAAACGGATTAAAAGGGTTAAATTTCTTTGGCATCTAGAGAATAAATGCAATTGACCAACTTTGTTCAGTAATAAGTGCAAAATAGTAAAACAGAGGCAATATAAGTCCAATATTTTTCTGCAAATATATATACAAATTATTATCAGAGGTCCCAATTGGAGCTTGATTTTGGTCATTGTAGGGGCGCAAGGGGGCAAAAATTAAGAAATTACTAAAAGTCAAAGCTCTCTAATAAATTAAAACTAATTGTATCAAAGGTGTTTTGAAAAATAATATCTCCATTATACAATAATAGCCTAGTTTGAAATTTATCTAATATTTAAGAAGTGTCTGATCACTGAAATTAAGAGCAGATATGAATGTTATCCTTGCATTTTGCTGTGTCATTTAGCTAAAAATATTACCAGAGGCCCAAATAGGACGGCCCCTGCGAAAATTTAAATAAAGGTCCAAGAAAAGTTCTTTCATTATTCAAGAACAAGGATCAAGAACTGGACATGAACTGCTCTTAAAGTGTTCTAGATCAGCTCAAATACAATTTATGAATGCAAAATTGGACAAATATTTAAGAGCAATTGTTCTTAAAAACTGTTCTTGAAAAGTTCTTGAATAAATATAACGATATCTCTTGCTTTTTACCGCGGTAAATTTTGACAATCAGAAGTGTTGCAGATTTACCAAATCTGCTCTCAGGATATCTCCCAAATGAGCTAGAAGGACAAGGCAGTTATGGTATAAGGGAGTAATATGTAATATGACTTCCTTGAGTAATTCATCCCAAAGCACTCGTCCTACAGGACCAGAGCTGTGGGGTGAATTACTCGTCCTTTCTAGATTTCACTTGTTATTACGAGGCTACAAGTGGAATTTTCATCCCCAGTTCATGATATTTTTTGTGGAAATTTTGCATAAATTGCAATTTTTATTTCAAAGAATCTTACAATCATAGTAAATTACTAAGAATTTTCAAAGGAGACAATTTAAGGTCACTACTGACACCTGGGCATTTTTTTACGAAATATAAATTTTCTTCATTTTTTGTAAATCGCTATTTTGCATTATTGATAATGATATAAAACAATAATAGTGCGATGTCACCTTTAAGTCTTTGAGCTATGGCTATGGCTCTTCAAAGACATGCATTATATGCCCTTTTTCTTCAAAAAGTTCAGGGCGGAAGTAAGAAATAAACAGGCCTATGATATGGTAGCTGTCTACTAGCTGATGATTATGGCATATTGTGAATTATTGCGTCAGAAAGGTTTAAGTTTACTTGAAGTACTGTGATGTTTATTTGAAGTGAATCTAGCCATTGTATATTTATGGATCAACTTCTTCATTAAAAATAATAGTTAAAAAAGATACTGCCATTTTTACGTAATATTCCTATACATGTATGTAAGGCAATTCAAAAAATAGATTTTTTTGAACTTGTATGTCATAATCATTATTATGCTGAATCAGTCTGAAATTTGAGCAATTTTCACTGTCTAGAAAAAGAGATATTTCTTTATTACTACCCCTATCCCCTGTAATGCACAATTTCAAGTTTGTAAATTTCAACTGCATAGCGATAAATTTACTTTCAACAGACCAAAAAAAAATTAATAATGCTTTGATGCTGGTTGTATGTGCAGAAACTAGTTTTGAGAGGATTTTCTAATAAAAGAAAGTTTAACTTAAGCAATAAATATATATTGTAGCCCCACCCACTTTTTTCAATGATTATCTTCTCTGGTGCAATGAACCAGATAAAATGGCCAAAACAGGTACAAACACATAATTCTGTTGTTAATTTATATTTATAGACACTTGCAAAAGTCATCAAAATATGTCAAATTGGTAGTGTTAAAAATATTAATTCAATATTTTGGGGACATTGATGCATTCATAAGGCATTTTTATATGATTTTTGTCATCTCAAAATGCAAAATTAAGGGTATTTTAATGTTAAAACTCATGTTTGGTGCAAAATTTAGATTACATAAGTTTTAAAACAGATACACAGACGTATCAAACCAAACATCTTGTATATGCTTTTACTGAAATCTAATCCTTAGAAAGCAAGTTATAGGAGAAAAAATGATTTTTGGCACATTTTCTTTGTAAATATTAGCTTTAAGGGGCAACAATTCATGTTTGAAAAAAGAACAATATGGCAGAAAGAACTTCGATCTATAGCTTGACATAGTTATGGTTCAGAACAGCTTTCATGTAGCTTAGCTAAGAAGTTTTCAAGTTACTGAACTTTTACTCACTTTACTGCAGTTCTCTCATACAAAACAATGGTAAAATAATAAATGGGGGCAGTACCTCTTGCTGAAATATGTGGAGAGTTTTTAAAATGCATTATAATTGCATCTGGCATACCAAGCCCATTAACCCAGTAACTTTCAGATAGATACGATATCAAATATTGAAGTTATAAGCCAAACCGGTTCAGACATGCCAGAGTTATGGTTATTTGTGTCAGTTGTGACCTTAATAAAGTGCTCAACAGAGCCTCATATTCAGTTATCTTTCCCCAAATTTTCTTTAATTAAGTCAACAATATATGAACTTCCATATAAGAATCTTTATTTATGAATAGTTTGTAGATCTAAAGTGTTTTCTTTCAATCAGTGAAATAAAAACTTGTAATTTATGTAAATAATTAGGTATTTTTACCCTTTTGGAGCCCCTAAAATGGTTATAATTAGATTTGCTGGGCATAATGTAAGCTTCTCTTTAGGATTATGCTAAAGCAATAAATGTATATGCTGGTATTGATTATTACCATGTGATATGGGAATATAATGTTTTTAACTATTACAGTGTTGTTGTTGTTTTTTAAATTTTAATGGACCCATTTTTGTTGCCATGGTTACCTCCAGTAGATATTATCTTCCCATTTCTTTTTCTATCTCATGATATTTCACACTCAATGCTTTAATTAAGCATACACCAAAATGTCAAATTATCCGCACAAGCTGTCTGTGGCCATTCAAAAATGCAAAAAATATGGTTTTTAGGGGTAGGCTTACCCCACCCACATTCAATCGATTTTGAGCCCCTTTGGGAGCCCCTCCTGAGATTTACAATTGTTTTTATTTTTTAATTACAATTGTACAATGTAGACATGACTTTTCAAAACAAATTTGATACAATTTATTTTATTATGTAAGAGAGCTTTGACTTTTTTTCAAATAATTTCTTAATTTTTGCCCCCGTTGCGCCCCTAAAATGACTAAATCAAACCCCCATTGGGGCCTCTGATAATATTTTTTATAGATATTGGCTGAAAAATGGTAGCTTAACACTTTCTTTTGTTCAGTGTTACAGTCTGGCTGTTGTGTGAATTTCACACCTCATAAATATTTGTTAAAATCAAAACATGCATTTTGGAACGGTGTACCTCTTGTTTCCATGGTAACACATAGAAGATGGTAACTTCCCAAAATTTTTATTGTAGTTTTTAAAAGATGGGGTAATATAGATTTTCATGTTAGTCCTATAATGTGTCCGGCTTTCGTGCCCTTAATGATATAAACTGTCAAAAAGTGCAAAAAACGACACATTTCGGGGTTGTGTTACCCCACCCACATTCAATCGATTTGAGCCCCTTCGGGAGCCCCTCCTGAGATTTACAATTGTTTTTATTCTTTAATTACAATTGTATAATGTAGACATGGCTTTTCAGAACAACTTTCATACAATTAATTCTATTATGTAAGAGAGCTTTGACTTTTTTTCAAATAATTTCTTAATTTTTGCCCCCGTTGCGCCCCTAAAATGACTAAATCAAACCCCCATTGGGGCCTCTGATAATATTTTTTATAGATATTGGCAGAAAAATGGTAGCTTAACACTTTCTTTTGTTCAGTGTTACAGTCTGGCTGTTGTGTGAGTTTCACACCTCATAAATATCTGTTAAAATCAAAACATGCATTTTGTAACGGTGTACCTCTTGTTTCCATGGTAACACGTAGAAGATGGTAACTTCCCAAAATTTTTATTCTAATTTTTAAAAGATGGGGTAATATTGATTTTCATGTTAGTCCTGTAATGTGTCCGGCTGTCGAGCCCTTAATGATATAAGCTGTCAAAAAGTGCAAAAAACGACACATTTCGGGGTTGTGTTACCCCACCCACATTCAGTGTTAATTTAGTCAACAAAAGCTTTTCTTTCTGGATGATATGAGGTATGATTTAGATAAGTTTAAGTTAGAATTACCAGACAAAATGAAAAATATTGTGAAAGAAAGGCAGTATAAATGGCAGTTTTGCAGTGAAATTATTGAATTTTAAGGTAATTTTGGCTGATTTTTGGCCAAAATATTTGGAAGCCGTTGCCATGGCAACGGAAAGACAAATGAGTGAACTAGCATTAAATTTTTTGGTTTTACCAAGAAAGAATCATTGTCAGCAATTTTTAATAAAATCCGAGACCGAGCGTGAACAACCTCTATTATAACAGGTTCAGTAGTTACAGAGAATTGATGTTAAATCTTATGTGAATCAGGACCTCTTTCACTTCGTTAACGAGTGCTTAACCCTTAAGGGGGTCTTAAAGCAGTTGATGCCATCAGATATAACCCCTACCAAAATTGGAATTAGACACATTAGAGTTTATTTTCCGCACACATTTAATATTTTGAATGCGTGGCATCAAGAAACCTGCGGAACTAGGATAGAATAACACCATAGGTACGCCAATGCGTTTAGCGTATTTTATGGTAGCTACGCCAATAAATGTTAGCCCTATGGGCGGTCAGAGTGAACCACCAACGACAGGGAAACGCCTTTCCAATACCGTTTCTCTTGTGGGTCAATAGTGACCCGAGACTACAACCAGACATTGAGGTTATAAAACTTTTTTATGCTCAACTCAACTGAGCACGGAATTGCAACTGCTCATAAAAACTAAAATGCCGACAAATAAAAAGTGTCTTGCTTTAAGTCTCTCAGATGTTGTATTTATCATGCTAATAAATGTAAAAATGCCAACTTTTGTTGGCATTTTAACATTTATGAGCAGGATAAATTTCGTGCTCAGCTGAGTTGAGCATGAAAAAGTTATATAACCTCGGGGCCTGAGCTGGACCCTAAATCTGAAATAGGGAGCGCAGTGGCTCAGTGGTAGAGTGCTTGACTTGAGACCGAGGGGCCGCAGGTTCGAGCCTCACCGGCGTCACTGCGTTGTGGTCCTTGGGCAAGACACATTTATCCTAGCTTAGTACTGGTTCAACCCAGGAAGACCCGTCCCTGTTTAACTGAAAGATTGTTGATGGGACGTTTAGAATCAAATCAAACAAACAAATCAAACAAAATCTGAAATAGGTCAGAGGGATGAGGTTACACCGTGATCATTAAACCGTGTGATCAGTGAAATACCGTAATACCTAAATAAGGCCCCGAGTTTTTAAAACTTGTTTTATGCTCAACTCAGCTGAGCATGAACTTTAAACTGCTCATAAAGCCATGATGCTGAACACAAGAGGTAATTTTCTTGCATTCAAGCTCTCAGATGTTGTCTGATTGATTGATTGATTTTTTCTTTACGTCCCATCAACAATCTTTCAGTTAAACAGGGACGGGTCTTCCTGGGTTGAACCAGTACTAAGCTAGGATAAATGTGTCTTGATCAACGACCAGTGACGCCGGTGAGGCTCGAAACCGCGGCCTCTCGGTCTCGAGTCAAGCACTCTACCACTGAGCCACTGCGCTCCCAATCAGATGTTGCAATTCAATTAGCATGCTAATAAATATTAAAGTGACAACAATTATTGGTATTCTAACATTTATGAGCATTTTAGATTTCATGCTTAGTTCTGATAGAGAAAATAAAATTACAGAATTGTTTTTGAAGTATCCCTTTAAATATTTTTTACTATATATTATCAATGTCAAGACGGTCACATTGCAGCATGTTATAAGATATCTCTAACCTCTGAACCGTTTCATACCTCACGAGGGCAATGCCATCATCTAGAACGCTGACTGCGTATTGTGACTGTCTACGAAAACCATGGCAAATACAAGTCTGTTCAGTCTGGGAAAATATTTCAGGCTTTTCAATGAACATACCTGTAAGTTCGTCTGCTTAATTACATGTATATATCGACGTCATATTCTATTCTTAAGGCGCACGATACCATTTGCTATTATATATGGTACTTTTTTTCAAAATCGGGCTATATTTGTTGGTACATATGAGTTATGATGAAATAAAAGGGCGATGGATTCAATCAATTTGATTTTGAAGAAAAAAAATCGAATCGATGATATTTTGCGTCTAATCACAAACATGAAAATTTCAGAAAAACATGTATTGCACCTTCTTAGGAGTGGTAAACTGTAAATTCAGAAATTTCGCGAGGGTTTAATTTTCGCGAAACTTCACATATGCGAAGTTTCGTGAAAAAAATACTCGGAAATGGCGAAATCACTCTGTCGTTTACTGATCAAGTTAAATCATGCCCAAGTCACGACTTTTTAGCGTCGGAAATATGTCTTTTAGCACTATTCGTGAAAATAAAATTCTCGTGAAAATTTCCGGATTTACAGTATAAAGAGGTCCGCTATTACCCGCAATACAGAGAAGACAGAGAAGAACGTTCTTCGCAAGTTCGATGGTGCAGCCTGATACATGTAGTTGCCGTATCGCGAGAGAACTAGCCCTTGTGTCTTGTGTTTCCAGAAGGTAAGTCTCAAACTAGCCTGTGCAACTACAAATTAATATTTGAACGATATCGACATTGCGCATAGGCCGCGGGTTCGAGCCTCACCTGCGTCACTGCGTTGTGGTCCTTGAGCAAGGCACATTTACCCTAGCTTAGTACTGGTTCAACCCAAGAAGACCCGTCCCTTTTAACTGAAAGATTGTTGATGGGACGTAAAGAATCAAATCAAACAAAACAAATTCGACATTTCGCATGTGCATGTCGGGGTGGTTATGTTATACTTTCCGTTAGTGGAAAGCCCGTAACAAAGTCGCAGACCAAACTGCGCGGATGCGCATGCTGGTATACGACTTTATTGTCCGCATGCAAAAATAGGTTTTCTTGCGATTAGATTCATATGCTTATCTATTGTTATGTTATATGTCAACGGTCGCCAAAAAGACATTGTCTTTATTTAGGCAAACAACATATCTCATGTCGAACAATTGAGAACATCTGTTTATCCAAGCTGACCAGTTGCCAAAGGCATTACGGTATTATGTACCAGAAGGGTCAAAAAGCACCAAAGTTGTCCACCAATCAGTGTACGCCTATTTTGATACACATGTCTACGCCTAAATATAGACATGCACCCGCAATTTAGACTTGGTAGAGTGCTTGACTCGAGACCAAGGGGCCGCGAGTTGGAGCCTCACCGGCGTCACTGCGTTGTGGTCCTTGAGCAAGATACATTTATCCTAGCTTAGTACTGGTACAACCCAGGAATACCCGTCCCTGTTTAACTGAAAGATTGTTGATGGGACGTAAAAAATCAAATCAAACAAACTAACAAACAAACGTTACAATTTCAATGAAGTAGCTTTTTCCCAGGCTCCAAAAGTTGAAGTTATCATTGAGTCCGTCTTGTGGATCATAGGCGAACAATACAGACCAGATCAAACGACGCAGACAGTGGCATCTAATCAGGAACTCGACTGCTAGTTCATCGACTGTTCTATTAAGATTTAAATCAAATGTAAGGTTCTACCCATAACCCTTGAAATGGAAATGGTCTTATCCAATTGAGAAGAGTGAAAAATTCCACTTTACATAAATGGGCTCAATATACCATCAACGTCATGGCTTAGTAAAAAGCGCAGCAAAATGATATGAGCCACGACATGTAATTTCCAACAATGTGGCATTTTGACTCAGACGAGCCCGTGCAGCCTCCTTTTATGTTAAGAAAATCAAAATGATGGTCATTCAGTAGCCTTAGAGTCATATAATATTCGAGCGATTAGCAAAGGCTCTGATCAGACTGCACGTATGCGCAGGCTGGTCTGAGCTTAAGCTGGTCGTGCAAACCACATTGTTGGAAATCTCATGTCGCGGCTCAGATAGTTCCTATAGCTGTGGAGACTGGTTTGAGTCTCGCTCTGTCGGAAACCCCACGAAGACAGGTTTGGTCCGAGCCTTTGCTGGTCGTGCATACCACATTGTTGGAAATCTTATGTCGCGGCTCATATTCCATTTGAAACAAGATCGCTGATACTTGATATGTAGATACCTTACCTCGATCAACTTTATCAGGGATACGTACTGCTGCTTCTGGATTAAAAGGTTTCGGGGTTTTTTTATATCATGTTTATGAGGGTCTGGATGGAGGGGGGTCTGGTATTCACTATTCATTAAAAATTTAGCCCATTATTCATCTCATTAAAATTTTGGGTTATTTGGTAACCCTTAATGTGCCAATAGCAACAAAAGTCGTCTGCTTTTTCTCGTCTGCTGAAATATTTAAGAAGCCTCTATGGCAAATAGTGTGGACCCAGATCAGACTGCTCCTGTAGGAGCAGTCTGTTCTGGGTCCTCGCTGTTTGCTTCTATACTTAATTCGTCGGTAATGCTAGGCAATTATTTGCAGCAGACGACTTCAGCAGACGACATTTTCAAATGCATTTTACTTGGCGATTTAAGGGTTAGAATATGACCCATAGTTCAGTAAAATCATCTTCACCAGCGAAGGTTTCGTCGTATCTACCTTTCGATTAGACAATCGCAACCCTTGGTAGGACAAGATGAGTAAAATCTGATTATTCACTATTCATTATTTCGTGTTGATATGTTTGCATATTTCAGATATGGTCCTTCGGGAATATCCCGGGTTCTGACGGAAAGCAGACTACCTCTTAAGCCGGTGCTAGGGGGCGTGAGAATTATAGCACTTTCCATTAGTTCTCATGAACAGACTCAATAAAACCGAGTCTGCTGTTCACTTATATTGTAGGTTCTCTCCATTTCTAAAGGATCCTTTTTTCCAGATTATTAAGTATCATTATATAATCTATAAATAAACATCTCCTGATTGGCCCAGATGCATATCCAATCGAGTCAACACAACTACATATTGCATGGTTTGTCGGACGTAACGTTGTAAAGCACATGACACGAGGTAATATTGCATGGCTTACGGGAAGTGACGTCAGAACGTCAAGTAATTTCGCATGATCCATCCGTAACGTCAATGGTTTTGATGGTATAAAATGACAGGAACTGCATAACATACATATGTAATAAGTGTGTTCGACAGAAATTTGATATGACGTGTTTCAATACATTTCATCCGCAATACGGCTGATCGTTGACCAATCACTGGCAACGGGCTTCAAACATCTATGTGCCTTGATCCACATCTGAACTATGGGTAAGGTTGGTGCACCGTGAAACCGGCTTAAGCCCTCCAGTAAAATAAATTTACTGACCATTTCACTATTTAACTCATTTACGCCAAATGGTAATATCCCTCTCCACTCAATTGGACAAGACGATTTCGTTTTAAGGGGTGTTGGGTGGCATTTTCATTTTTTTTTAAATTTTAATAGAACTTTTTGTAAGCAAACAGTGGAAACCCTGGTCAGATACCGCGTTCTGTTGGGTCTGCACTGTTTACCTATGCCCCACAAAAAGGATGTTAGGCTTACGTTGGTTAATTGCGTTGTATGAAAAAATGCCGTCTTTCATGTCTGCGAAGTGTAGAAAAGCCTGGTGCGTTATCTTTTTTCTTGGGTATTTTTTTTCAGGCTAAGGGTTAGTTCAATTTGTTCATAAAAGGTGGAATGGCAAAAAATAAAGATGTTTTCTTTTGTATCATTTAAGCAGGATAAATACCAAGTACAACTGATTTAAACATGAAAGGAGTTTAAAAACCTCGAGTCCGGATAATTAAATTTGAGCCCGGCATAAGATTTCCATCAATGTAGTATGTGCGACCAGCAAAGCCTCAGATCAGCCTGCGCATACGCGCAGTCTGATCGGAGCCCTTGCTTGTCACTTGAATATTCTATGACTGTTAGGCTACCGTGACTGAACAGTGTTTGGAGTTTTTTAAGCTTAAAAGGAGGCTGGACAGGCTTGTCTGAGTCTACACTTGTCAAAATGACACATTGTTGGAAATCACATGCCATGGCTCAATTTTGTTTTTATTTTCTATTGTTCTACTCTTCTTTCCCTTCTATTTTCAGTAAATCCACGCATACTCCAGTATGAAGACGACGGCTTTGTCAGTGTTTCTTTCAGTGTGCCTTCTTGTTTCCCATGACAATATAAAAGCCGAGGCAGGTCTTGTGGGTTCTATAAAAGGAATGCTGACGAAAAGTCAGCGCTTATTCTGTTGCGCTAAGATAAACTGTATTAAGCCGAGTGGATTCTGTGTTCTACTAGACGATCGCGGCAAGGCGGGTTGCAGATGCTACAAAAACAATCGCGATTTCCCTGGAAACATTATGTTGAACTAACTCACTTTATCACTGTAAAAACTATATGTAACTTTAGGCCTCCAGATAAGAGTGCGTATTGGAAAACTATCTTCCCTATTTCTCTTCAAAAACATATGTTGAAGGTGCTCAAAAGAAAGATGGTCTTTTGAGCACCCAAAAACACATGTTTAAATTGATGGGCAAGAAAAAATACAATTTTATGCTTATAAATTTCCTTATCTGGACCTATGTTTAAATAAACTTTTCACCAAATTTGCTGGAAGCTGATCTGCCAATGATCTTTGTGTATGCCTTCAAGTGCTTTAAGAACAATCCTCTGTTCAATTGTATAGTAACTCAATTCAAGAGTAAGGTAAAACCTGTCTTAAGCGGCAACTCAAAAAGTACCAAAAATTGGTTTTCAAGACCGATTATCGCTTAATGCAGGTCAAAAGTATTGCAGAATGCTCCAAGAGAGCATTCTGCAATACTTTTGACCTGCATTAGATTTTTGTTTTGTCTATTTTTGAGTGGCTGTTTTCGACAGGTTTTACTGCACCATTATTATGGCAAATGTTTTGGGGCAGAGAGTTTCTTAAACACATAAAAAGTATTATGGTGGTCCAGACCAAATCGTAGACATCTAGCCCATGTTTAGCTCTTTGCCTCCTGAGTAATTTTGCTTGTTTTTTGTCGTCTGTTGATTGTTTTCAAAATCCACTTTTTTCAAGAATGCCATCTGAGTATCAAATAGTTTGGATCCAGATCAGGCCCGACGTTTTGATCTGGTTCCAAACTAATTGCAAAAGATATCAGCAGACGACACTAGGAGATACAAAGTTGTGAATACATTTTTAACTTTTTGTTTGCTAGAACCCCTCAAACAGTTTAGATCCAGATCAGGGGAAAAGACGAGAGGGCGTGCGTCACGACATCTGGTCAGTTTGTTTGAATTAAACCAGTTGTTAAATACATAGTCATATGGTTTCTACACTGTCCGCCATGCAGATACGCCCCTATCTCACTGGACTGCGACTGTTTTGCGACAGCTGGTGACAGACATCGCGAGTGGGTCGCAAAGCAGTCTCCAAACAGTCGCCAGTGATTCGTAATACCCTCGCATGTGTCGCCAAATGGCGCAAAGTAGTCGCGAAAATTTTGAACATGTTCAAAAATTTTATGCGACAAAATTCCTCGAAAATTGTCGCAAAGTCATCGCGGGTGTCTCGAACCCGTCGCGAACTTGTCGCCGACCCCTCGCAATTTAGTCGCAATCATTTTGGAACACAACATATTTGCGAGATAAATAAGACTGAATTGCTAAAGCTAGTATCTCACTGGGATGCGAGCAATTTACGACTATTTCGAGACTAATTTGAGACATGTTTTGGCGACAGAAATACGACATTGCAACCATAATCACATTGCGGTCTCACCGAATAGGTGAATAAGACATATTTGCGACAGTCGCACGAATGTCGTACGATTGTCGCACGAATCATTGGCGAATGTTTCACGACACTCGCGCGACATTCGTGCGACATTCGCGAGACACTCGCACGATGTTCGCCTGATGAAATTGCGAGCATTTATTACCATCGACCGCCTCACGACGTTCTCGCGAACGTCGTGCGACTGTCGCGCGAAGGTCGTGCGACTGTCGCACGATGGTTTTGCGAGAAATGATAAACCAAGAAAAATAAACATTCTAGCAAGCATCGAAACTTCAGACTAGGAAGGTACTACTCTGTTGGAAGGAGCTAGAGGGCTGGAAGGAGCTAGATTGTTGGAAGGTGTCACGCTGCTGGGTGTGTTGGACTGTTGAATGGTAGCAAATATTGAGGTAGAAAAAAGTTACTCGTTTATACTGCACAGTTATGATGGCCCATCAAGCAGCTTAAGAAAGTCAGTCGAGAACGCACATGCTCTAATTGCCTATACGTATGGCATGATGAGCCCAATCAAATCAAAATCGCAATGAGTTTGGATGAGACTCGTCCTGCGAAAATCTATTTGATACAGTTATGCGCACAACAAAGGCACATATCAGACTGCACTGATGCGCAATCAAATCAGAATCTTAGTTGTCCACTGCAGTGATAATTTGTTTATAGGGTTCTGTATGCCAAATTCAATTCTTAGAAGGGCTGCTGAGACTAAGCAGGCTGTTGTAGTCTTACCAAGACACAATAATAATTCCTTTATACTGTAGTAGAAATAGTAAACATTTAAGTAGACCTATAAAACATACTTAAAAAAATTATCCTCTCAGACTGTGGAACCAATTTTTATAACTGAAATTACTCCAAACAGTATACATGTAAGTGAGCCTAATCGATACACCATACTTATATGAAACTATCCTCTCAGAAAGCAAGAATACTTGACAACTGGAATTTGTCAAAAATGTATGCTTAAGTATGCCTAACCAAGATCATGTACCAGAGGAACTATCATCTCAGATAGGAGGAACTCTTTTAACGAACCTTTGGCGACATAATTGCGAGTAATTTAAGATACTCGCGCGATAGTCGTGAGACGTTCGTGCGACTGTCTCACGACGTTCGCCAGAACATCGCTTAGTTTAATTTACTCGCAATGTTGTCGCGAAGTGTCTCATTTATGTCGCAATTGATTCGCAATTTAGTCCTAATTGTCTCGCAAATATGTCCTGTTCCAAATTGATTGCGACTAAATTGCGAGGGGTCGGCGACAAGTTCGCGACGGTTTCGAGACACCCGCGATGACTTTGCGACCATTTTGCGAGGAATTTTGTCGCATAAAATTTTTGAACATGTTCAAAATTTTCGCGACTACTTTGCGCCACTTGGCGACACATGCGAGGAAATTACGAATCACTGGCGACTGTTTCGAGACTGCTTTGCGACCCACTCGCGATGTCTGTCGCCAGCTGTCGCAAAACAGTCGCAGTCCAGTGAGATAGGGGCTTAACCAATTGCGACATAACTGAGACACTTCGCGACAACATTGCGAGTAAATTAAACTAAGCGACGTTCTGGAGAACCGCGTGAGACAGTCGCACGAACGTCTCACGACTGTCGCGCGAGTATCTTAAATTACTCGCAATTATGTCGCCAAGGTTCGTTAAAATAGTTCCTCCTATCTGAGATGATAGTTCCTTCTTAGTACGAGATCTTGGTTAGGCATACTTAAGTACAAATGTATACAGTGTTGACTAATTCCAGATGTCAAGTATTCTTGCTATCTGAGAGGATTGTTTCATATAAGTATGGTACATGTATATTGATTAGGCTTACTTACATGCATACTGTTTGGAGTAATTTCAGTTATTAAAATGGTTCTGCATTCAGAGAGAATAATTTCGTTTAAGTAAGTTTTATAAGGCCTACTTAAATGTTTACTATTAAAGGTAGTATTATTGTGTCTTGGTTAGACTACAACAGCCTGCTTAGTCTCAGCAGCCCTTCTAAGGTTTGAATTTGGCATACAGAACCCTATAAACAAATTATCACTGCAACAGACAACTAAGATTCTGATTAGGATGCGCATCCGTGCAATCTGATCTGTGCCATTGTTGTGCGCATAACTGTATAAAAATATTTTCACAGGACGAGCTGATCTGAACTCATCGCAATTTAGATTTGATTGGGCTCATCATGCCATACGTATGGGCTATTAGTGCATGTGCAGTCTCGACTGACTTTCTTAAGCTGCTTGATGGGCCATCATAACTGTGCAGTTTAAACTAGTTAACTTTTTTCTAACTCAATATTTGCTACAATTCAGCAGTCCAACACCACCCAGCAGCGTTACACCTTCCAACAATCTAGCTCCTTCCAGCCCTCTAGTTCCTTCCAACAGCGTAGTACCTTCCTAGTCTGAAGTTTCAGTGCTTTCTAGAATGTTTATTTTTCTTGGCTTATCATTTCTCGCAAAACTATCGTGCGACAGTCGCACGACCTTCGCGCGACAGTCACACGACGTACGTGACGCGGTCGATGGTAATAAATGTTCGCAATTTAATCGGGAGAACATCGTGCGAGTGTCTCGCGAATGTCGCACGAATGTCGTGAAACATTCGCCAATGATTCGTGCGACAATCGTACGACATTCGTGCGAATGTCGCAAATATGTCTTAATCACCCTTTCGGTATGACCGCAATGTGATTATGGTTGCAATGTCGTACTTCTGTTGAAACGTGTCTCAAATTAGTCTCGAAATAGTCGCAAATTGCTCGCATCCCAGTGAGATACTAGCTTTAGTGAACTTGTTTATATATGATTATCTGCTCAAGGGTCTTTATGGCCTATTGCAGATAATATTTGTTTTAATTATAAGGTTAATGGGGAATGGCCTCGACACCTATTGATCTATTACGAGGTTAATAAAATTCTTCTTCTTCTTCTTCTTCTTCTTGTTCTTGTTCTTCTTCTTCTTCTTCTTCTTCTTCTTCTTCTTCTATATATAACACTGAACAAAACATTTAAAGAATTACCAACCCTTGTCATGCAATATTGTACGTTGCAAAGTCCATGCAGTTTGAAATTAAACTCTTGTTATTCATTTGAGACAGTAAGCGATATCGAATCGGCATGCAGACAATGCTCAGACGAGCTTACGCAAATGTGCACGCATACACTGTACCAGAGCATTCGCTGCTCGAATTCACAAAGAATGGTGTAGATAAAGACTCGGACGCAAATTAAAACTTCTAGTCCCACCGGATATGTCGTCATGCGGGTACCTGACCCAAATAAGCGTAGTGGCTTTATTATGGGACACTTACAGTAAAGCCTGTGTAAAACGGCCACTCAAAAATAGACAAAACAAAGACCTTAACGACACATAGTAGCTTAATGAAGGTAGAAAGTATTGCAGAATACTCCCCTTTAAGCATTCTGCAATACTTTTGACCTGCATTAAGCGATAATTGGTGCTGAAAACCATAAATTGGTTGATTAGAGAGGCCCTTTTACACAGGTTTTACTATACAATCAGTGCAAATCCAGTTCAAAGGCCGCATCATGCGGCGTCTGATCAGAACATCCGCTGTTTTTGGAGTAGTTTCTATTAAAATTTGAAAAACAGAATCTTACACCCATCACCCCTACAATTAAAAATGGGCTCGTCCTACTGATAAGGATTAGAAAGTCCATTCGACTTATGGGGGTTAAAGCAGGCGGTGGTGCATATGCGATTAGTACCTTAATCTCATGAACTGGCTCTTTTGCCAACGTATGTATATTTAAGCGCACCCAGAAACGGCGAATAAGCAGAATCTCGTGACTGAAATCTCATGGGTGGATCCAAAGGGGGGGGGGCTCAGAGGGTCCGGACACCCCCTTGGAAATCAAAATTGGCCATATGTTGTCTTAAAAATCTGGTATGGGCCTCCGTTGAGGGAGCGCAGTGGCTCAGTGGTTGAGTGCTTGACTCGAGACCGAAGGGCCGCGGGTTCGAGCCTCACCGGCGTCATTGCGTTGTGTCCTTGCGCAAGAGCATTAATCCTAGCTTAGTGCTGGTTCAACCCAGGAAGACCCGTCCCTTTATAACTGAAAGATTGTTGATGGGACGTAAAGAATCAAATCAAACAAACAAAATGGACCTCCGTTGAGAAGCAATTGCACCATTGGCCCCTCTGTAAAACATAAAAGGACCACCCCACCCCACCCATCCGCTTACAATCTACTGGATTCGCCCATTATACGTCGTCCAATGTACGATGGTCATATAAAAAGTCGAAAAGGGCATTTGTTTAAACCACTAAATTCTTAGACAATAAAAGTGGTACCACTGCTTGAGGGCTATTCAAGACAGATGAATATGGAACGCCATAGCTATCTTCTGTTATTCATTTTCTTCTTGTCTTGTTGACTGGTTTTCTTAGTATGTCAAAATGACGTGCTATTAACTCTGTGTGTTGTGTTAAAATGTTGAACGCGTATGATGTTTTATCTATTTGAAGTGTTAATATGTTATAAAGATTTTATGTCCTGTCTGCAAGAAGTGTTAATTTCTTACAAAGACATTTTGTTTTGTCAAATTGCAGAGCCATTATGTTTAAAAGCTTACTTATTTTGTCTGTACGCAGTGGTAATCTTTCAAAATTAGATTCTATCATGTCTGTGTGTTGTGTTATCATGTTACAAACTAACGGCTCATGTTGTTTGGTGCCTAGTCAATGTTATCATGTCAAAACTGTAGGCTATCCTGTCTATTTACAATGTTATCATGTCGAAACACTATGCTATCCTGTCTATTTGTCGTGTCACCATGTCGAAACACTATGTTATCCTGTCTATTTGCCATAATATCATGTCGAAACACTAGGCTATCCTGTCTATTTGCCATGTTATTATGTCAAAACACTTTGCTATCCTGTCTATTTGTCATGTTATTGTGCTGAAAGACTATGCTATCCTGTCTATTTGCAGTGTTATTATGTCAAAACACTATGCTATCCTGTCTATTTGCCGTGTTATTGTGTCAAAACACTATGTTATCCCGCCTTTTTGTCATGTTATCATGTCGAATCAATATGCTATCCTGACTATCTGCCATGTTCTTGTGTTGGAACACTGCGTTATCCTGTCTTTTTGTCTTGTTATTGTGTCAAAACACTATGCTATCCTGTATATTTGCAATGTTATTGTGTCGAAACACTACGCTATTCTGTCTTTTTGCAATGTCATTGTGTCAAAACACTATGCTATCTTGTCTGTTTGTCATGTTGTTGTTTCGAAACACTATGCTATTGTGTCACTTTACAATGTTGTTGTGTCGAAATACTATGTTATCCTATCTGTTTGCTATGTTGTTGTGTTGAAACGTTTTGCTATCTTGCCTTTGTGTAGTCTTATTATGTCAAAAGACATTATATCTTGCCTATTAGCCAAGTTGTTATGTTGAAAAGCTGTGATGCCTTGTCGTAATGTAATACTACATTCTCACAAACATATCTTGTCTTGTCAATTTGGAGTATAGTCATTTATAAAACACTTGATGTCTTCTCTATTTGCAGAGTTGTTATGTTGTAAAGCTATAATGTTTTGTCCATAAGAAGTGTTAGCGTCTTAATAGGACATTATGTCTTGCCAATTTGAAATGTTACTGTGTTTAAAATCTATGTTAACTAGCTGGTACGTAGTGTTGAGATGTCAAAACAACTTTTTATCTGGTCTTTCCATTGTGTTATCATTATGTTGAAAAAACATTTGTAGATATCAACATTCATAGTAAAGCTTACAAATGCCACTTGTAGGCATCATTATTCTTAGTAGAATTGTTTAATGCAGCAAAAGTTTTTGTAGAGTTGTCTAAAGCCTCGGTCCCACAGAGCTTGCGTCCCGGCGGGACCTCACGGTGACTGATTTTTGCTTGCGACCTCTGCGACTATTGCAATTAGTTTCTGCTACTGGTATAGTCGCCGACCAGACACCGATGAGTCTTGGAACAGTTGCCACACGTTTGGCGATTGTTTTGTAATTAGTCGGCAATTGGTCAGCGAAAGATCGGCAATCAGTCGATGACTGATCGGCGACTGGTCAACGACTAGTTCAGAGTAATTGACGACCAATCGGCGACTGGTTGGAGACTGTTCTACCATCATTTTTTTTTAAAAAATATTTGGAAAGAATAAAACAATTTCTTTGCAAGTTGCCATCATGATAACACAAAAGATACAGTTGTTTCGCTTACAACAAAACAGAACGCTGCAGTTGTGGTTGTGATGGTTCTGCTGGGACCTACTAACTTTTGGTGGCTCCAAGTAGAATTGTTTAATGCAACTAGTTGGCATAAGTTTTCATAGCAGACTTGTCTAAGGCCACGTTTAGGTATCATATTTCATAGTAGAATTGTAAATTGCTAATAGCTATATTTAGGCAGAAAAACGTTAATTCTAAGACAAAAAAATGCTTAACGTAATATTGGGGGCTAAAAAGCGCTATTTAATATAACATATGGCCCAAAATCGCAAATCGATGTACCCCTTGCAACCAAGCCCTCATAGTAAAGTCGTCTTACTCAACTTCAAGGCATCAGAATCCTACCAGAGTTGTTAAAGACATAGAAATTTTAGCAATAATACTGGTACCACTCAATTTGACTCTCTCCAGGGGTCATACTGAGCAGATCAAAAGGACAGTGATAATGAGGTGATTATGACTTCCCTACAGGGGCAATAAAGTGGTCCCATGAAGGGATTAGGTAATTTATGATAAAATATTGATCTTTATCTTAGTGAAAAAAATTGTGTTGTATACAGGTAATTCCCCACTTGAGGCCTCTCTGAACTTTGTGAGATATTGAAACTGTCCCTTATCAGTTAATCCTTTAATCTTTAATGATCTCTATTGGACAATAATATGTGCCTTTAAAGTCAACGTACTAGCAAGCACCCTGCATCACCTACCAAAACACTTGTCTGCAGTCCCACAAACATTCGTTCTCCTTTGCTTAAAACCATGGCCATAAAATAGGAGCCGCTACGATGTAGCGGATAAACCCCTCATCTTGTATGTAAAGGTTCCTAGTTTGATCCTGCAGTCACTCAGATGAGATTCCAAGCCGTGGCCATGTATCCAAATAACATAACCTGTCGATGGGGCATTACACAACCTCACTCACTCACTAACTGTTCAAGTTAAGAATATTTAATAAATAATTAGCTTAGACCAAGATTTTTGATAAGCACAGGCTCACTCACCTAAAACAAGGAGTTCTAGCGGTAAGGCGTATATTTTCCCTAGTTGACATGATTGCAAAACCTAAATTTTGAAATTGCCCTAATGTTTTTAAAATTGGTCTGTTTCGGTAGTAAAATTTACATAGAAAGCATCAAAATAGGTTTCAAAGCGATTCATCATTTACAAAACCGTTAAAACTTGCGCCTTCTACTCCCACCCCTCATTTTACGTCTTTAGACTGGGTGCCGTTTAGACTGGAGTTTTAGTAAATCCTTTGCAGGTTTTCAAAAAGTAAAAGTGCTAAAATATTAAGGATATAAGTACCCTTCATTTTCGAAACTTTGCGGTTTTTCCTCTGCGCATGCGTACGAAACTCACTTTGTCAGAAACCCCGACGACAGGTTTTCTCAAGTCGAGGGCCCTTTAAATAAATGCCTAGCGTAGACCAAGCTTTTTGTAAACGCTTATACTTGTATTGCTATCGATTTTCTAGCTTTCAATGCGCATGTGTGAAAATCAACAGGACAACCTACGACACACCAGTTATACAGAATGAAAGTCAATGTTGGCATAATAACATAACGTTTTAGCATGACAACTGTTGCTAAAGACATGATGAGGAGTTTTTTGATATTTCAACTCTACGCACTGATAGGATAACAAAGCCTTTAAACATAATAGCACTGTAATTTGACAAGACATAATGCCTTTGTAAGAAATTAAAGTGTCTTGTAGACAAGAAATAATGGATATAAGATATAATAACATTGGAAACAGACAAGACTACATGCCTTTTGGACATGTTAGCATGGCACACAGACAAGGCATGGTGCAGTTTCAATATGATAAAATGGCAAACGAACACAATGGAATGCAGTTCTGAGAGCTTAAGATTACGAACAGACAGGATAAGATATCTTTCACACATAGCAAAGTTGACAAGATATCTGGTCTTTTTGAAATATCAACACTATGCGCAGACAGGATAGCAAAGCTTTTGACACAATAAAACTGCAGTTTGACAAAACAAACTGTCTTTGTAAGAGAATAACGCTTCTTAAAGACAAGACATGATAGCTTTTCAACAACACAACATTGCAAACAGACAAGACAACATACATTTTCAACACGTGAACATGGCACACAGACAAGATAGCATGTCATTTGGACATAACAAGAAGCCCGGTTGACAAGACAAGAAGAAAATGAATAACAGAAGACAGCTGTGGCGTTCCATAGATGAAAGGCTAATTTTTATGAGGTGATTATGGCTTCCTTACAGGAGGCAATAAAGTGGTCCCATGAAGGGTTTAGGTACTTTCTGATATTTTGATATTTATCTTAGTGAAAAATTTTGTGTTGTATATAGGTAAGTCCCCTGTTGAGGTCCCTTTAATCCTGTGAGATTCTGAAACTGTCCCTTGTCAGTTAATCCTTTAATGATCTCTATTGGACAGAAATATATGCTTTAACCTGTCCACTTCTTACCATATTTATTTCTCCTTCTCGTTGGCTATGCATATGAATCTTGATGACATAGTTGTTGACCCTATCATACTGGGCACTGCTATGTACTGCAGTTTTCCCCAATTTGCAACCAATTAACTGACAATATTTCTATTCATTTGCATGTGTTCACCAGAAGAATATGCTCTGCTCTGTTATGTTAACTTAAATTAGATTTGCTATGTTAATTCAAATTTGAATTGTTTTCGGTTTGTTTGTTTGTTTGTTTGTTCGTTTGTTTGTTTGTTTGTTTGTTTGTTTGTTTGATTGATTAAATAACTTGCTGTCAAATCAACACAGTTATTGTCATACCAATATGCAAACATTGCACATATTTGAATGAAAAAGATTCTAGCACATCAGATAAATATTACTGAGCATAGGACATCCTTTTAATGGGACATATGCAAACAGTTTAGATCCAGCCCAGACTCCAGAAAACGCGGCATCTGATCCACTGTTTGCTTACAGCATGCTTTATTGAAATTTGAATAAAAATAAATATACCAACCAATAACCCTTAAAACGGAAATGGACTGGTCCGATGGATAAGAATGGGGAATGACATTCTGGGTTATACTGGAAGTCACAAACACATCATTACAACATCATAATAAAATTCATATAATTTTCAAGACGTCCGCTACTCCTCAAAATAAATTAAGGACCAATATCAATATTAGTATAAATTTTAATATTGACCTTCATTTCTGTTCAGATAGTAATTATGACCAGGAACTGCTATAATCACACACCGCAGGCCAAGCCACGGCACTCTAAGGAAGAGACACAAAATATAGACAGCCACAACACAATAAAGTAAAGCAACCGGTTCGCTCGTCCTCAGCGGGATGATGGTTAAACAAGAAAGGACAAAAAAAACGCCAGAAAACAGGGGCACAACACAAAAAACACTCTCAATGGAAACAACAATTGTTACAAACAATGAATAAACAACAACAGAAATACCGCCTTCGAACGGACAGCAGCATAGGTTAGTTGGACTTAAATTCATTTTACTAGCATAATCTTCGCCCTAGATTCTGCTGTTTTCAATCACAAAAAATGCTGAGCTCGCATGGAGGCCACCTAATTTATGCAATGCATCATCACAGCAACACTAATATTCCATACCAACTAATAATATCGAATTGCACGGCCCGCAGGTGTGTACTATACAGTCAGACAATAGTTAAGCATCACCGAAACATTATATCAGAGACGTTTTTCGTGTACAAATTTCTTCAGAAGAACAAACAGTTTGTAATATTTTGTTACCCTAGTCTTCCTTTAATCTGCTAAACATATCAGAATGTCATTTGGTCATTTTGCTGAATTTCTACGGTGTCCTGTATACACCAACCCCTATTTTCGGGTTTACCCTTAAAAATGTCACAGCTTTACCCAAAGTGCTTACTTTAAATTCGAATAAACGCAGAAATAATTTAGACATTTTTTTCAAACTTGTAGCAAAAAGATTCTGTCGAACTCAAGAGTTCATGTCAGTTATAGAGGATCATAGAGATAGTTAATCGCGTGTTTATAATTTTTGCATTATCACTTTATAACATGCCATTCTTTACACATCCATAACTTTTATTCTTTAAGAGATATGAATCTGAAATTTTCTGACAGAACTTGTCTTTGATATTGCAGCAATATGAAACTAACACTTTACATAGCATAAAGGGTTGGAGAATATGGACATTTTAGGGGTAAGTGTGCATTTACCATGTCTGGTTGTTTACCTTTGTGACAATCGAATCGAAATTTGCTGTAAATTGTCACCACTTTATCTATTTTCATAAATAAAACAAGAAAATATTTATGACTTGAAAGCTTCCTTCGTTTTCTAGGAAACTATTGAGGGGATGCTCAACTTATGTCTGACTGTATATAATCATTTTGTGAGACCGTCCGTCTGTCCATTAGCAATTAGTTGAAAATGCTCATAACGCTTGAACCATATGGTATATTTTAATCTAACTTAATACCAAAATTTTACACTTGGGCTATTGTTCTGGTAAACTTATTTATAAGAAGAAATTGGTGAAAACATCTTTTATATTTTAGCCTCATATGGGGCCAAAATAGCCCCTTAATGCACGTAGCTCTAACTTTCTGTCCATTTCCGATAGGTTGAATGGAGAAAGGGAAAGTGATATCATATGCCTTGCAACCGAGAAACGTTGTCAGCCCCCCCCCCCCCCATTCGGATCTGCCTCGGACAATTCCATGAAATATTATGGAAGCCATGGAATCATGATTAATACCTCGGACGCATTTCTGAAGTTTCCTCCACAATTCGAGTGGCGGAAATTCCCGAATGCCCCCCCCCACTGACTAAATTTTCTGGATCTGCGCATGTCTTTCTTCATCTTTGACTAATTTAAGACTTGATATTTCATGTGAATCATCCGCAGGCAGATAATTCACTGGTAATATTAAGCCTTATTGGGTTACTTAAAACCGACGGAAATTTTAAAATCTCGATCGTTTTGTGAAACTTTTGGTGGCGCTTTGAAATCTAACTATCTGGACCATATCCATTATGAACTTCATGCATAGGGAGCGACGTAGCTCGCCTCTCAGCTGGCGCGACAAACTTCTTGCCGTCAACATTGTCAGTGTAACATTTATACATTGGATTTTCTAGCAAAGATTCTCTGAAGTCCACCAAAAAGTAAGCATTACACATGATGATCTGTCCCTGTTCCTCTTTCTGTGATTCTGGGTAGAATTTGACTTGCAGCTGTTGGCGTGTGTAGAAGTCCGGATGATGTTCTATCCTGTCCAGTACAGACAAACAGTCATCGCCAACTTCATAAATCTCCCCTTCAACATTCTGAAATTGTAGGTAACCCTTTATGCACTCAGTGATTTTCCTTCTGGTTTATACAATAAATCTGGGATGGTCCATTGTACATATCTACTGTCCTGCCAACCAAAAGTGACAGTGACGTCATTTTTGTTTACAACATTATCAGGGCCTTATAATCGATAAATCAGTTGAGGATTAATCCTATCCTGAGGATAGGATTAATACACAAGTGGTCTATCGATTCGCATTTGATAAAGTTGAGTGTACAAGTTAATTTCTTACTTAGCAATTGTAAACATGATAAAACGCCACTGTCACTCTAAGTTAGCACGATAGTTACTTTTTGTGTGTTTTTGCTGTTTGTTTTTTTTTTTTTTTTTTTTTTTGTTGTTGTTTTTTAATGATTAAATGACTCCTTTTTAATTGCTGCATGCAGCGATTTCGCGCTAACCCTCATCCAGGCCCTCGAAGAGAAAAACAAATGTATATGGCCAGGAAATGCCACATTCACAGATCAGAGACCAACACATCCTCAATAACCCAGGCGCAACCCTTTCGGTTACACTGCATTAATCACAGTGATAAATTAAGCGTAACGAAACGGGTGACGGAATAGGTCACGCCTGTGTTACATGTAACGAGCACGACCCACGCGTGACCCATTCCGCTACACTGCATTCATCACAGTGATGAACGCAGTGTAACGGAATGGAACACGCCCTAGACCAACCTAGAAAATTTCTTTCGTCGGTTCGTTTAAACACACACATTGTATAGAGGATATAGGTCACGTGATTGCAAGTCGGTTGATGTTATATGGGCTCTCAATATTTTGCTAAATATTTGTTGGAAATGGTTATATTTCGAAGAAATTTGGATGCTGTGTTATTTAGGAGCTAACAGTCTAGTGATATATGCCAAATTTATTTGATGGGGAGGCGAGTAGACGAGTTCATCCTCCGAAAAAAAAAACAGAAAAAAAAAAAGAAAAATGCGAATTTATTCCACCGTTCAAGTAATATTACTTGTGTCTTATTGAAGAGCATGGTTATATCTACATCAGGATATAACCAGTTTACAAAAATCTATTCAACTTGTGTTCAGCATTCCATGTATAAGTATGAAAATTAGGTGTACACGTGACCAATACTGTTTTGTGTTGTATAATATATAGGATAGACTAGAAACTAATTGTATAGTTTATGTCTAATAAAATTCTGTTCTGCTCTGTTCTATATCTTTTGACTGGCACGGGTCTTTCAAGAACCCATACGGTAAAGACAATTGTAGTACTACGTTAACACCAACAGTGGTGTTGATGCCTTGTGGCCAACTGCTGGGAAAGGGCTGATCTCTTAGCTTTCCTTTGTGATGTCTAATTGTGACGTTGTCACTTTCCCATTGGTATTCTCGGTCAGGTGTGGTGCTTGATCTTTGCCCTCTTTCTTACTTTAGCCCATATAAGCCTAGCGCCTTTATGGGATATAGGAAAACAGTGCTGACCCAGATCAGACACCGCATCACCATGCCTACAATTGAAAATGGGCTCGTCCTTCATATAGGGGTAGGAAAGTTCATTCCGCTTACATGGGTAAAACATATGCTTCCATTCACAACTAGAATCGTCAGCTGTTGAATTTCAGAACTTTCAAGGGGAAACAGCGCGGGTCTCCAGATAAGGCATCCTGATCTGGGTACATATTCTGTTTGTATGCAAGGGAAAATGAGTCAATATTTAACAGCGAACTATAGCGGATATCAAATTTGTTAATGGCGATAAAATTTTAGCTTTTAATTTCAAATCAAGGTGAAGGAACGTCCACCATCTGATAATTGTGATAGGAACATAGATGCTAGATATGACGAACATGCAATTTAATCATGATGTTTTCTATGTGTTCGGAACTAGAATTTGTCACATGCGAGCAGAGTATGTACAGACTTGTCTCAGTCTCGCTACTCGCAAGGGCAACATAATTACGAAAATGATAATAACACGGCTTATACACGACGTCCGTGACAAATTCTTGACATCACCTGATGCTTACTGAGGTTTCCATTTACATGTGAGGTACAGTGGTAGAGTGCTAGACGTATCATTGAAGAATCACTTGTCCGAGCCTCACTAGAGGCGCTGTGTACATTATCCTCTGCTTAGCACTGGTTCAACCCAGGAAGACAGGAAATCGTCCCTAAATGACTGAAAAAGTGTTGCCTGGAACTTAAAGCATCAAGACAATCAACACCCACTTACGTGTCCGATTCCCGGTTTATATAATAGAAATGGTATATTATAACTCAAGGCAACGACGAGTGGGTACTTCTCCATGGTAACGCCTCTTCCTTTGAAGACATATTGTCCTGGTTCCTGAGTTGATATAAAATCATGATTTGGTTCACCCGATTTTAATGTCCCGTATATGAAGATAAGCATCTTGAATTGAAAGTATCAAATGGTAACTGATAGCTGTTATTGACACCAGCCTATGTTCTTCGAAGATTATTTAACTTAACTTTATTTATTTGTATTGTTTATAGAAATGAGTACGCTATGCCTACCTTAAGATTCGTAGTTTTTATCTTGTTGTTGTTGCTGTTTAGTTTGTTTTATTTTTTCATATCGAGTTTTGGGATGCACGATTTCTATATTAGTTGAGAGAGAGAAAAAATGTGTCGGCCGTTAAATGTGCAATGGAGTGGCCGTTTTACACAGGTTTTACTGTATATTCTAATTAATAATCATTGGGTCTGTGAGCTGCATGTGCAGACCCAGAGAGTTTTGTCAAAGGCTTGTTGACAGTTACAAGCGAAAGATGTACACGAAGTACTATTTAACTGCTTGTTCAAGCTTCCTCGGAAAAAGTGTGGTTAGTCGAACTGACCGTCCCGCCATGACCATAGCTGTTGACTTGGGACTTAAAGCAGCAAAACAAACATAACAAACTGACAGCATTTTTTTTCTTTTTCCCCCTTCTTTTAGTTGATGAGCGGAGGAGAGGATCTAATTACCACTAAAAGCGGGCCATCACTGGCAGCCTGATGATGGTCCAACAGTGAATGCTGGCTTGGTAGCTTTGTGATTATCCAGGGGACCCGAACAAGTTGCAATTGCCTTAAAGGAACTCTATAGCTTTGTGATTCTTCAGGGGTTCGGATCGAACCCCTCTCTGGGTCCGCGTACGGTGATCCGTGAATTTGGTTATCCCTGGTCATGCTCCATTTTTCTTGATCATGCTGCAAACCATTTTTTTCTTGATCATGCTGAAGTCCAATCTTCTTTCTTCACATGACCCATGGATTTGTATATGTAAAATGTATAAAGATATCGTATTCGTAAGCATGATTGTCTTTCGGTCAAATATTGTACTCGTATTTTGCACCCTTAGCAGCTGTCTAGAGGTTTGCAATTGTCTGTTATTGTTTTTTTTTTTTGTTATTGTTTTATTTGATTCTTTACGTCCCATCAACAATCGTTCAGTTATGTAGGTACGGCTCTTCCTGGGTTGAACCAGTACTATTAACCCTTAATGCGCCAATCGCAACAAAAGTCGTCTGCTTTTCTCGTCTGCTGAAATGTTTAAGATGCCTCCATGGCAAACAGTGTGGACCCAGATCAGATTGCTCCCTATAGCAGACGACATTTTCAGATGCATTTTTTCTTGGCGCTGTAAGGGTTAATGTGTCTTTCTCAAGGATACAACGCAATGACGCCGGTGAGGCTCGAGTCAAGCACTCTACCACTGAGCCACTGCGCTCCCCAAACTGTCTGTGTGAATATAAAGTGTAAATATTAAAATTGAACTTTTATATTTCAACCTTCGTGATGTGATGCTGACAGTGGGTGGAGCTAGAATTCTACATGAAGAGCAGACACCGATCAGATTGCTTTTAACTTTATGCGCTGATAACACCGTGACTGCGCACAGCTGATCTAATAGTTATCTAGCATCTAATTTGTCTACACGGAGGATCTTACATGAGTGCTCATGTTTTATTGCATTTATTAAACGAGTTGGGGAAAAGAGATAAAATGCGAGGCTTAACGAGCATTTTATCTCTTTTTCGCAACGAGTTTAATAAATTCAATAATACAAGAGCACGAATGTCAGATTCTATTTATCATATGACATTAAGATTCTTTTGAAATCGCATTTCTGTCGTAAAACATTATCATTTTGTCATCATGTACGCAACGTTGTTATGGATGTCATAACATTTCCCGAAAATCTGTAAACCACAAGTGATTTATCGATTTTATTGCATGGCGTTATTTCATTCCCAGATGGTAAATATTATTTCTCTACTCTCTATACTAATTTTACCAGGTATTGTTTGTCTACATTGACCTGAGACATATGAATATTCAATGACATTTCATCCAATCTTCGGGAATCTTCGTAAAATGTGTGCTTTAGATTGTGGCACAATTACTTTTATGCATGAAAAAAATCACTCCTCGATAGCCTAATGGATAAGAGACTGTCCTTTCCGCTCAAAAGATGTGGTTTCGAAATCCAGTAGCATTTCTTTTTTTTCTTCTTTCTTTTTAATTTCGCGGCTAGTTTATTCGTCTTTATTCTTGATTTTGTGTTCACAGGGATACATTTTTTGAATCTGGCATATGTTTATTCAACAAATAAACATGTAGAAACGTGAATAATTTCAATAAGGGGAAATGTAATAACTCTCAGGTTGCACGTTGGGTGAGTTTAATACTTTCGTTGTCATCTGCTGCCTTTTTTTCAAAGTAAAATTTTTCAAAAGCATCTTTCAGGAACACTATCAGAGTGTCAAACGGTCTATATCCAGATCAGGACCAACGTTTTGTCAGTACTGATCTGGGAATAAACTGTTTGCAAAGGTTATCAGCAGACAACAAAAGTCACCGCTGACAAGAAAAGAGTGAGGAGTCCAAGGAAATAATTCATATAAAAGTGACTAAATACAAACGAAAGATGTAAAGCTCACCGCGAGATGGCATAAAATACAAGAACAAACTTAAATTTAAAAAAAAAGAGTTAAATAAAAAAAATATTTTCCAAGTTTCGATCCAGGTAGGCTTGATCTTGATCTTGACCACTAGGCTACCAGAACATTTGCATTCATGAATCGACATTATTTTCATAGTCCTGTTAAAAGCATAACCAAGGTCGGAGTACTTCACGAAAACGCATGAACATCACGAAGATTTTGGCGAAAATTAACCAGTCTCATGTCAATTTGGGCAAACTATAGTATACTATCATACCTAATAATCCATTCATTTGAAACACATTTCGAAATATAAATACCAGTACTAGGCCCGACCTAACATTTTTTCTGTTCAATGGGTTCATGGTTTTTTTATATTGATAGTCTTATTTATTTTATTTATTTATCTATTAATTTATTTATTGTGTTTAGTGAGGTTTGTATAGGGGACGGGGGGGGGGGGGGGGTACCAGTATCCTATATCCCTGGAAGTAAACAGGAAAGTATCCTATATCCCTTTAAGAAAATTGGAAAATATACCCTTAATTAAATTTCCTGAATATCCTGTATCCCTGGAAGTAAACAAAAATATCCCTGAATTTCCAACACAAAATATACCTTCGAGTACAGGAATTTTGTCAAGCAAATACTTCATGCAATGGTTTGTCTTCTATAAATTTGTGCATTCTAATTGCTATTGAGTGTTCTATTTCACCGACTTAGCTTTTCCATATACATATTCAAGTTAGCAAAACAGACACTACACATTGATCCTTTTAGGTAATCATCATTTTTTTGCCTCAAAATGTCTTCTTACAGTGGCAGTATATCACCCTTACAGTTATAAGCTTATATGATCCGAAGGCTCAAGCGAGGCTTTAGAATGGTAATAGTCTGGCCTCTTTGGTCCATTTAAATTTTAAAGAAGTATATTTCTAATGTCAGTCGGCCAATTGTGATCAAACTACATGTGTATAATGGGAAAGGTTACTTAAGTTTTATGTCCGCTTGTATTTGACTTATGGTTGCCATGCCAACATAAAGCTTCCATAGACCTTGTGATGGGAAATCTTTAAAATGCATGCCATGATGGCAAACAACTCACATATTTAGCATGTAAGATGATAGTGTGGTCTCCAATATGAATTGTGCCATCAAGTCCCTTTAAATAGCTCCTATAAACTTTTTATTGAGACAACTTTAAAGCATCTTTCAAACCGTCATGCTTACAGCAATCGGAAGTGAGTCCGATTGTAGATCCAGACGCCATGCGTTTGATCTTGGCCTGGTCCTATACTTTCGTTGAGTTTGATGATGAAACATTTTCTACCATCATTCTCCTCATTCCACTAACTCAAGAAGGGTTGTGTCATTTACAAGCAAAGGGTATGTACACGAAGTACTGGCTAACCCTTATAGTCAAGCTTGACCAGGAAAAGTTTAACTGACTATCCCTACATGATCATAGCTGGGGCCTAAAATCACTAAACAAATCTGAATAAAAGCAACTTACATATTTACTTTGCAGTAATGTTTAGTGGTCCCCTGCATAAATCCTGCCAATCATTTCCCTGGAGTCCAAATTGACCACATCTATTCAATAAACTTAGAATGGAAATAACTTACAACTTAGTGAGGCCCACAGTTTAAATAATTAATTTCTATCAATATATTGTGGCGCCCTTCATAAATCACGACAACCGTGCCCCTGGAAACTATATTGGTCATGCCCCTAGGATCAACTTCTATTTCTGTTGTATTTCTTACACGTTAACGCTGCTAACATATTTCATTGTGTGGGTTATATAATGTATTTTCAGGAAATCATAGTCTTCAAAATCCCCCTTGGGGAGGAGGTCTATAGCCAGCTCAAGGCCTATTAGTGGTACCCTTATACAATTCCTACCAACCATGTCCTGGCTGCGTATTAGTTATGCATGGTACATACATTCTCAGTTTGATCATGGCTGTGATCTCGACTTAAGACATATTACCAAAGAGCTGTTATACAGCACATTGTTATGGTGGACATTTATGCTAAGTGCTTAGAATGAATAATTGGTCGAAGGCTTTGCAGATAATAATCAGGTAACAAATGTTCAACAGCATAAATGACCTGTGACCTCGGCCCTGGAAATATGTGACACATCGTCTTGTCATGGTGGACACTTTTCTAATAGGTCGATGGTTATGAATGTTTAAAGAATTGTTATCGTTGCCTGTGACCTAGACCATACAGACTAGGGTTTGTACGCGACAAATCATCTTGGAATGTTGGACACATGTGCCCTGTGATGTGATAATCAAGAGAAGGATTATACCCATGTGCTTATCCAGTATTTTTTTTCAGGAGAGGGGACTAGGCCCGACGGCCAGAAAACAGTGGACAACGTGTTTTTTTTTTTTTTTGTTTTTTTTTTGTTTGACCTCAACTTATTTTACAGTTTACAGAGGGGATCCAATGGCTTTATTACATAGGAAACTAAACATTTCTAAGGATCCAGAGGGGTCCAATATTTTCGAGGGGGTCCAACTTCTTCCAGGGGTCCAAATGCTTATTTCAATAGAAACCCATATATCTTGTGATTTACCAGGGGGGTTAGGACCCCCTACCCTCCCTCTGGATCCACATATGATACCCTTAAACAAAATTTCCCAATACATTTTCCTTTTGATATTAGCCTGTTACCTTGCCCTTGGAATTATATTATCCACTGGTTATGTTGCACATCTGCACATTGATATAGAAATCGAAAGGAGGGTGTGACCATGGCCTTGACAGAATCAGAGACCGTTGATTATCCTCGGAAACGTGAGGAAAAGAGTCAAAACACAGACAGCCATAACGCAATTAAACTATCTAGCAACTAACTCAACTACATGTATAAATGACAATTTAACAACACCACAATACCATTAAGGACTCAACACAAAACACCACACAAGGCTGAGGAAAATCATGCAATGAATATTAGGAAGAGTCCACTATATACAGTATGCGGTCATCTCCGCCTCCTTCAACATCTTTGGTGAGGGAATATATAATAAGTTTATTCGCGCTACAAGTTATTGCGGTCGGCCATGGCCGGCCACTTATATAAACTTCAATCAAAACATACATCAAATTCAGGTTTTGACAAAACCTTTATGCCGTGCTCAGCCTATATTTTATTCGCTGCCGAACAACGAGTGGGGTACCAAATATCGTGGGTTGACCTACAGCGCGAAGTAAACTGTCCGTGAAATCTGTAGGGCTACCTATAGCGGGAGGCAAGCTCGTTTGCGAATTTAATTTTCACAAAGAAGGCGTCAATTTGCCCTGCCTCTTATATAAACGCAATAAGTATTAGCTTTTCAAAAAAGCTGGCGAATGTTAAACGTCCCAAAGTCAAAACGTCCTTGATTGGCAAAGAGTGCTACGAAATTCACATCAGTAAACGTACTTATATGATTGTCATCCACATCTGATCACATAAAATTACTATGAATTCAGGCACTGTCTTATCACGGTCATGACAAACAGGTTTTATGCCACCAAAGGGAGGCATATAGTCATCAAACTGTCTGTCCTTAGTGTCCTAAGTGTTTGAGAGTTCATATCATATCCTGAGTATATCTCCTATATTATTTTAGGTAGGAATGCCAAAATTCGTGTCTTTACCACTGCCATCAGATCTAGAAAAATCGTGTCACGAGCATAAATCCTAGGAATCCCAAATTTGGTTTGTGAACACATCTTGGGGTCACGGAGTCTGTACAAACACAGTTAAGCGACCACTGTGACCTTGATTTTCTGGCATCAGTTTTAAGAAAAATGTGCTGTCTAGTGTTGTCAAATGATTTTCCTTAAATGTGTCCCATGATTGATACATAATCATAACATACCATGCATAAGCCGGGTGCTTTCAAAAGATCAAGCAACATTCTCGCTGGAAGCATCTGTTAAATGGTAACAAAGTACAGTTCAGATGTTAATAATTAGAGCTTAGAATAAATCTACATGTACAAGCTCTAGAAGTTCAAAATGGAAGCATGCAGTGGCAAGAATACATACAATGATAGAGCTTAACGACCGCCAGCTTTTTTGAAAAGCTAATACTTGTACTCTGTCCCAGTCGAGATAAACTTGCAATGTCGTGGACATATAGCTTTTCCTCATTGGTGGTAAAATTGAAATGATTTTTATTGATGTTATTGGTATTTCTACTCGGTATTTGAATATTTTGGAGGAAAAAAAGCAGTATCCCTGAAATTGGACATAGTATCCCATATCCCTGGAAGTAACATGGAAAGTATCCTATATCCCTGGAAGTAAAATTGCAAATATCCTGTGTCTCTAGAACCCCTATACAAGCCTCTTTAGTAGTCCTGGTATTTTTCTAGTTTATGTTACTGTCCTTTGCTTTGTTCAAAGCTTGTTTTAGTTTTGCATGATCGATGTTTATAAACTAAACTAGATTTTTTTTAAGATCTTCACGTTGATTTTCGGCGATAACTTTTTCTTTAATAATAATTTCTTTTAATTTTAGCAGCCTTTGTTCGCGATGAAAGTTGTTGAGAAAAAAATAGTGAAAAGCAGAAAAAAACGAGTTTTTTATTGTGTGTATCTAAAATGCCTGAGGAAGGTTCGTTACTAATGCTGTGAGAACTTGTAATCCAGTCCCATTGCTTTATCAAATCTGGCAATAAAACATGCTTAAAATCAAGCTATGATGTTCTAACAATTTTTATTGGCACGTCTTCAAATTCTACAAAATGGTTAATTTTCACAGTCATAGTATTTTAAGGTACCTTGAGTTATGATTTATAGTTTACTCTGCCCCTTTCTGTGCTTCACAACCAATCGGTTAGCACAGAAATTTAAATTTTTGGCCACATTAACCACAAATTTTGTCAATATGTGTAATATCTATTAAGTAAAATCATAAAGTGAATCCGTGAAATGGTCAATGCGGCTATTTCCATTGGGAGGGGAGGAGAAAACTATAAGTAGGTCATAGATCCTACATTACAAGTATAAAGAAATTATTGGTTCACTCGCTGCGCTCGTTCCCACTTAATCCCTTTATAATTGTAATATTTGATCTATAATCTATAGTTAACATTTCAGATGTTATAAATGTATCACATTTACAGAAGTTTTCAAATTCACACTGTTACAGAGTCTGACACCAATGATATGGGACTACATTATAACCTGTGTAGTCTTCATTCAAAAAAAATATCAGGAATTTCAAGCACCCCAAAAAATATTTGAAATTTTAGAAACCCAAAAAATATCCCTATTCTGTACAAAGACCTTAAGAAAGGACCTAAAATTGTATAGAAATAACCCCTAAATATAGTCCAATTTTGTGATGACCCCCCAAAAAATATCCACAAAATCTTCATACTCCCAAAAATATTTATTTTTCTGAAAGCCAAAAAAAAAAAATGAAATTCAAAATTTTGAACCAAAAAAATGACCCGAGCCTACATATGTATGATAATATCAGATTTCTCCTTCCCCCTCTGGGAATACAGTCGCTCAAAAATAGACAAAACAAACATCTTTATGTCAAATGGTAGCTTAATGGAGGTCGTAAGTATTGCAGAATGCTCCATTGGAGCATTCTGCAATACTTTTGACCTGCATTAAGCGATAACTGGTCCTGAAAACCAATGCTCTGCCTTTTTGAGAGTGGTTGTTTTCTACAGGTTTTACTGTAAACAAAAATGTTGGTACCTATCTCATGTGTACAAACTTTTCATAGGTTTAGATAAACACATTTTTGAGCATAAATTGTAATTGTTTTCTTCCCATCAGTTTTAACATATGTTTTGGGTGCTCAAAAGAACCGGCTCATTGAAGCGGTTATTTGGGTACCCACAACATGTTTTGGTTGAGAAATAAGAAAATTAATGTTTTGGTACGCAGAGTACCCTGTCTTTTCCCACTAAATAGCAGTACATGAATTAACGTATACGCGATAAGTACTAAAAGTTTCATGAGATGTCTAATTTAGATTTAACAATCCGGTGGTTCAAAATCTTTATGTACCTCGTGCAGAGGACGTGCGGATGTCTTCCATCCAGAGGGAAAGGCAAATCTCTTCCCATCAATGCCATCAGTGTAGCATGCATGCATAGGCAAATCCAATAAATGTTCTCGGAAATTAATTAAAAAGTATGCACTACATTGTTTTATTTGTCCTTCCTTATTTGAGTCTGTAAAGACTCTAACCTCCGTGTGCAGCCTTGTGTAAAACTCTGGATGATGTTCTAGTTTGTCGAGGAAGTCTAAACACTCATCGCCCACTTCATAAATCTCACCTTCGATATTCTGAAATGTAAAGTCAAAATTGAGCCGTGGCATGAGATTTCCAACAATGTGGCATTTCGATATGTGTAGACTCGGACGAGCCTGTGCAGCCTCCTTTTGAGCTTAGAAACTCCAATTGGTGTTCATTCAGTAGCTTAACAATCATAGAATACTCAAGCGACAAGCAAAGGCTCTGATGAGACTGCGTGTATGCGCAGGCTGATCTGAGGCTTCACATTGATGGTAATCCCATGCCAAGGCTCAAATTGTAGGATTTCCCTAGCTCACACAATGAGCCGCGACATGAGATTATCAACAATGTGGTATGTGCGACCAACAAAGGCTCAGATCAGCGCGAGCCTGATCAGAGCCTTTACTAGCCGTTTGAATATTCCATGAGTGTTAAGCTACTGACTGATCATCATTTGGAAAGTCTAAGCTTAAAAGCTTAAAAGAAGACTGCACAGGCTCGTCTGAGTCTACACTTGTCAAAATGCCACATTGATGGAAATCTCATGTCGCGGCTCATTAACAATATAATAGATTGGCATTCATATTGTTGGCTTGCACATATAGATGATCTTATATGAGTGCTTATGTATTATTGAAATCATTAAACGAGTCGAGGAAAAGATATCAAATGCGAGGCTTACTGAACAGTTTATTGATTTGTCGTGATGAGTTTAATAAATTGAATAATGCACGAACACGAATCTTAAACGCTATTTATCGCATGACACAAAAAAAACTTCTTTGATATTTGCTCTGGACCTGCGTCGCCGGTGTACATCTTCAATGTGTGAACAATTGTTATGCAAAGTTCGAATATAAAGGGATGAAATATGTTTGAGTTACAGATTACACGCAAACACAATATAACCACTCGAAAGGTGATGTAGACATAATGTGTAAGTTCAAAATTCCCAAATATATTATCAAACTTGCACAAATATAGGGTGCACATATTCCATGTGTGAACAATCACAATGCAAATTGTAAATATAAAGGAATGAAAACTGATGGAGTTACAGATTACACAAACCAGACACCCCCTAAGCAGTTCGGGTGGAAAAATCCTAAGCTCAACAGCCCTAAAAATAAGAAAATATTTATCAAACATGCATTATATAGGAGGTGCACATGCTCAATGTATGAATAGTCATTATGCAAAGATTGAATATAAGGGAATGAAAACTGTGGGAGTTACAATTTACACAAACCAGACACCATCTAAGCATCTTGAACGTAAAAATAACAAAGTGCAAGACACACAAAAATGAGAAAATATTCGTTAAATATGCACAAAATAAAAGGCGCACATCTTCTAAGTGTGAAAAATCATTATGCAAAGTATGAATATAAAGGAATGAAAAGTGTTTGAGTTACAGATTACAAAAACTAGGCACCCCTAAGCATTTCGGATGAAAAAAAGTCTAAGTTCAACACCCGTCAAATATGAGAAAATATTAATCAAATTGGCACAGAATGAGAAATGCACATCTTCAATGTGTGAACAATCACTATGCAAAATATGAATGTAAAGGAATGAAAAGTGTTTGAGTTACAGATTACACAAACCAGACATCATCGAGGCATTTTGGATGGGAAAATGTCTAAGTTCAACACCCCTCAAAAATGAGAAAATATTTATCAAATGTGCACAACATGAGAGATGCACATCTTCAAAATGTAAACAATCATTAGGCAAAGTTTGAATAAAAAGGGATGAAAACTTTGGAGTTACAGATTACACAAACTAGGCACCCCAAAAGTGTTGTAGACGGATGGACAGACGGGCGGACGAATGGACGGAATGGATCCACTACTAGACCTGCTTTCGCTAAAGCGACGCAGGCAAGAAAAAGGTCGAGATTTGCCATATATACGTGAAGTTGTTACATGTATGGGCGTAATTGCACTATGTTACTGAATCTTTAAACCACTAGTGGTTTATCGATTTTAATATATAGCGTTATGAGGAGCGCAGTGGCTCAGTGGTGATATTGAGGGGTCATTTGTTTGAAACTTACCTGAGGCACTGTGCTGTCATCCTTAGCGTAGTACTGGTTCTACTCAGGAAGACAGAAAACGTCGTCCAGATATGAATAAACAATTGTTGACTGGGACGTAAGCTTTAAAACGAACAAACACGTTGCTATAATCACTCCCACAACATTATTATCCTGTTGTAGTTCTGCACGTAAGAGACACTTAAAAAACTAGTATTTTGCATCTTCAAGTGCACGCTAGACGGCTGAAGTGCAAGTGTATCCAAACGAACTAGAAGAAGCCGTAATAGCATGTACATGTATTAAAACGAACGCGTTCTGGGTTTGATAATAGCACTAGGGTAAAGTCGGGTATATTCGGACAGACAGCTTAATTCGGACAGCGACCTTGTTTGTTTCATATTTCAAATATTGGAATAAAAAATGAATTAAGCAAACAGTAAAAAATCCTGATGAGACGGCTCATAAGGAGCCGTCTCGTCTGGATTTACATCGTTTGCAAATGTGTGGCCGAATTTACCAGCTGTCCGAATTTACCCGACTTTATCCTATACTTACGTGTCCGGTTCCCGGTTTATATAACAAGAATGGTGCATGATAATCCGTTGCTACTACCAGGGGATATTTATCCAGAGTAACGCCTCTTCCTATAAAAATACACTGTCCTGGTTTCTGGTTTTGCATTCGGCCATGGTTTGGCTGTCCCGTTTTGAGTGTCCCGTATGTAAAAACAAGCATTATGACACTAATCGTATATAGGGCTTGTCCGAAACTGTTTTATAAATGATATGGCCTTATCTGTTAAATGTTATGAAAAACGACGGAGTCTATATTATAACTTTAACCGTGTCATAAGATAACGATCCTTTATTCCTATGCTAGGTTGTACTTCATCCAGGTTGGACCAGATGGGTTAATTTCGAAATGACTCTTCTATTTCGTTACAGTAACGCTATTGGCTGCTCATGGTATCTGTCGGAGCGATTCTAGTTTGTTTTTTGTTTTTTGTTGCTTTACGTCCCAAGTCAACAGCTATAGTCATGGCGGGACGGTCAGTTCACCTAACCACACTTTTTCCTGGGCAAGCTTGAACAAGCAGTTAACCAGTAATTCGTGCACATACTTTCGCTTGTAACTGACAACAACCCTTCATGAATGATTCATCGGAAGGGAGGCGAATGGCCGCAGAAATTATTTATTGATCAATCAGTTGTTTGTTTGTTGTTGTTTTGTGTTGTTATTATTTGTGTTTATTTTTGTGGGGGTCTCGTTTTTATCTGCTTGGGTCATTGTCTCGCGACCGTTTCAACCTATATGGACATCAAATGAAGGTGTCCCTCAGGGGGGATTCTCTCAATTTCTTCATACGTAGGCTTGGACCCAGCATCAACTGTTTACCAAAATAAATTAGGCATATCCAATAAAATATTTGAAAATTTAGCAAACGTAAAAATATCCCAATTTTGTACACTGACTTCAAGAAAAGAAATGATAGAATGCATAGAAATGACCCCTAAAACCAGCCCAGTTGTGTGATGACCCAAAAAAATATCTACAAAATCTTTATGCCCAAAACAATATTCAATTTTCTGAAACCCCTAAAATATTGAAATTCAAGATTTTAACCCAAAACTGGTGAAAATCTTTGAGTATCCCCCCTGGAAGGTGTTCTAGGCAGTAATCAGTACCTACTGCAGCTTGAGGATAAGCAGAAAGTGGCGCTAAAATTTCCGTACGATGGTCTACAATAATACCACTGCGCTAAGCTGACGGTGTCACATGGACATTTTAATGATAAAAGACCAATGTGTACTCACTTAGCGAAACTGTGAATGCCAAAATCTCTAAACATGCTCTGACGTCACGTTTAACATACGCACAAAGTAAGAAAGGCGGCGAAGATCAGGAATATATACAATTAAGTACCACACCTGACCAAGGATACCACATAGGAAAGTGACAAAAACAATTAAACATCACAAACAAGAGCCAAGAGGTCAGCTTTTTCCCAGTAGGTGACCACAAGGCAGCAATGACCAGACGCGAAAGCAAGAAAAACACAAGACATAAATAATACAAATAATCCACAAAAGAAGAAGCGCCTTGGAACGGTTAGTAAAAATATTTTACTGGAGGACTTAAACCGGTTTATGGCGCCAACCTCACATTTGGTTCAGATGTGGATCAAGATCAAGATCAAGATCTGGATGTGGTTTGCATAAGGAACCCTAACTTATCAATGCATTTTCAAACCATACAATACATTTTACTTATACTTACCACATGAACTGATCCAATTTATTCGTAGTTTATGGGGGAATACTTTGATAAGGTTAAGAAAGTACATGTCACCATTTGCAATGCTCCCCGAATATACATAGCCTAAATAAACGGCCCTGTTTTGTTTTATCTTACATAAGTTGCAAATACCGGACTGAGCTTATTCTAACCGATTAATAGCTAATGGGATTCCCAACCTTATCAATTGGACGAATCTATTTCGAATTTCAGGGTTGTTGGATATTAATGTAAAATTTCTTTCAAATCGTTTAAGTAGATACTGAAAGAAAACAGTTGAGAACCCGATCAGACGTCGCGCCATCTGATCGGATTCTGCACCATTTGGCTATGTCCCATAAAATAGACGCTATGCTTATATGAGTAAAAGGCATATATTTCTGTCCAATAGAGGCCATTGGTGGAATAACTGATACGGGCCAGTTTCAGTATCTCAATGGATTAAGGGGGCCCAAGAGGGCCTTACCCATATAAAACAAAAATTCTCTCACTTAAAAAAAACATCAATATTTTATAACAAATAATACCTAAAACCTTCATAGGACCACGTTATTACCCCCTGGAAGGAAGTCATAATCACCTCATAAAGATTGGCCTTTGGTCTGCTTGGATTAGTCCTCAGGTAGTGGTACCACTTTTATTGTCTCAGAAAATAGTTATACCTATTCTACTTTACAATTCCCACAAACCATCTTAACACCCTGTTTGACTATAAAATCTTACATTCATATTCATTGATGTGTTACAATTGAGAACCACCTTCTGATTGTACATTTCTTCACTTGGTAACTATATAAGAGCCTATCATGAATGTGAGGGTAAGCCTCGTGATGCCAAACGGTGATCCTCGGGACAGATTTTTCTATCCTATTCTCACACAAAAAATGGATTTTTTTTCTTGCTCACCGCTGTTTTTTTATTAATTTATTTCAAAATAAGCTTCCACGCTAAGATACGATTTCACATGATGACGTCACTTTAACATAACAATGACATCACTTGACGACCATGTGCGAGAGTTCCAATACCACCAATGTATGCCCTCACGTGATAGCCTGGGTAAGATAGCATGGGTAAGATAAGATTTTCTATCCCAGGGTAAAATATCAGATATTAGGGTAAAATATCAGATATCCTTATCCGGTGTACAAGAACATGTATTCTCCCATAAAGTGTGATTTGTTTAGAAAAGGAACTTGACTAGGAACATTTTTCACCTTCTTATTTATTCTCCCTAACAATAAGATCTAGATCGCCACGTCTGCTACATACCCCTTAATGGTTAGAATCCCCAAGAAATAAATTAAGCCTTCTTTTGCTAGCATGTTCCTGCATGCGTCATTCTCTTTAATTTGATTTGCCATCGGGATTGTGTGTGGGGGGTCTACGGGTAAAATATTTGCTACCATGTTGCTGCATGCGTCATTCCCTTTAATTTGATATACAACATGACCTAATTCTGAAAAAGTTTAATTTTGACCTTTTTACCCCACCCCTCAGGCTCGGGGGGTCTGCAGGCAAAATATTTGCTACCATGCTGTTGCATTCGTGATTCCTTTTAAAATGATATGCAACATGGCCATGTTCTGAAAAAGTTCAATTTTGGTCTTTTGACCCAATCTCTATGGTTGGGGTGGATTGGAGTGTCTGCGGGTATAATATTTGCTACCATGTTGCTGCATGCGTCATTCCCTTTAATTTGAAAATGAAACATGACCATATTCTGAAAAAGTTCAATTTTCGCCACTGCCCCTCCCCCTTAGTCCACACTTCAATAGTTATCGATCGCAAGCCGAAAGTCTGACAACGCGGACGTCGACGCTGACGGAGACATGGTTCCTATGTATCGACCATGCTTCGCAGACGACACAAAACAGCCAAACGAGTTAAGTTCACCAATTGCAGCCAATTTTTGTCCCACATTTTTTTTGCCTAGATTTTCATGTTTATGTTATTTTTTTTACTTATTGGTATAGGTCAATTAGATACTGATGTCTAAAAAAGTGCGCATCCAAAAATTTCAATTCATTCAGCCTCACAAAGAGCACCACTGAATTTGAATGTGAGCTACGTTACTGTGGTGATAAATACACACCAAATTTCTTACAAGACTGAAATGTTTAAGAACTTTTCTAGCATGCACTTCTACTTGGATCTATTGTTGATCAAACAAGCCTATTATGTAGGATTTATATCGTGCTTTTGCTTCTCAGTATGGTCTAAGCAGGTTTGTTATGAATTGACAGTGGAATTCAACTGTAATTGTATGAGTAAAATTATTGTTTTAAATGTATCCATCAAATTTGAAGAGTTGACCAGAAAAAGTATTGGTTTGAAACAGTAGATGATGAATATTAAAAAATACATTCTTCTTTGGTATTGGAAATAATTAATTGTATTCTTGTATAAAGAACATTGTGCCAATAGGTCGGTAACGTAATTCACATACCTTACAATCTGGTCTTATTTCCTGCGTAGAAACATATATTTATCTGCAAAATATCAGCTTCTAGGATGTTGCTTAACACTTTTTACATCATCCTTTGCACATTGGAAGTAAGCGGTTGCATCTAGTTTCATTAATCTTGTTGCAATAACACTTTAAAATATAATTATAGAATAATGATTTTTAATATTCCATATATTTGAAAACTTGTTGTGGCTCACTACAAACTAAAACAATGCAGAATAAATAATCTAACTTCAATAAATGCCTTTTCCTGTACATAGATTACAAAAAACAATTTTTGTATCATTCACAAAGATACGCCCTTCTCAGAAAAAGGCAAAACGATCACGCTAACGTAATTAACATAGCCAATTTGCTCACTTCAATTGAGGATAAGAAGCTATAAATTTAAGTTAACTATTTTATCTATCATATAAACCATAGAAGTTATCAACATAGTAAGTCATGAGAACATTTGAGGTCACTGTGATCAACTGGAATGGCCCAGGATGCAAAAGCGAGAGTGCCAATTTCAAAGTTTACACATAAACTCACCAATAAACCTCCAGTGGTAGCAGCAACGAGATAAAATGGTTTGAAAAAGAGAAAATAACAATTATACAACAAGTCAGAAACTTATAATCACTGTTGATTTGGTGCCTTTGGCCCTTTGATTAGACTAATCTGGATTTTTCATAGAATGTGAATTACGTTACCTACTTGTGAATTACGTAACCTATGTTAATCCAGCTCATTTCAAAAACCATACGAACAATCCCTTAGAGATTTATACTATTTGATTTCGTTTTTCAAACAAATTACTTTGCATACGTTGTGTTGATATAATCAGTATCTTTGTAAGTTACATGAACAGGGGAGTTGATGTACCCAGAGCATATAGGTAAATCCTTGTTAAAAATGACAACTGTAATATGGTTTAAATGAATCTTTATTAACTGGGACAGATTTGCTTTGATTCAAAACTAACATTTTGTTTCCGTTAGTGTATGCATTTAGAGAGGTATTTGGATTTTAGTGAAATTGTAGTAACGTAATTCACAGTAACGTAATTCACAAATTTATGTTTCCACTTACTTTTTTTCTGTGCAAACATCTTCTTGTAAAGTTTTTGTATGGTTCGTTGTATAGTTAGGTTATAGTTCTTACATTGGCTTCAATTGCAATATTTGTACCTCTTCTTATACAAATAATACATATAGGGTAACGTAATTCACAAAACTGCAGATTTTTTAGACAACTCCAGATATCTTTTCATCTGCGAAAAAAAAACAAATGTTTCCCCGAATTCGTTTCATTTGTCCATGCGCATATTAATCCTCTTGACATAGAGATGTATGATTTTAGCTTAACGTGCATGGTTTGTAATTTGAGAGATGGTTAAATTGGTAACGTAATTCACACTAGATTGTGGGACATTAATCATCAGTACAACAATTGTTTTTTTTCACTTTTCAATCAAATGAGGGACATTAAATGAAAGATATATATGTGCGTACATAAAAAAAGTTGAAAACTGTTTATAAAAACAACCACTAATAATACATTCTTAAAGTTACATAATATGACGATGGGACAGCATTTTTGGGCTATTTTGGAGGTACTTGCCGTTGATAAACGTCGTAAGGAATGACTATTGACCATTTCCATTGCTTTTTTTTACTTGGTTGTTAAGACATAAACCTAAATTAAACTTATAAACCTTAAAGCGTTAGAAAATACACTGTTTACATGCTAAAATGGGGATGGGACACAAAAAGACCGAATTGGTGAACTTATCTCGTTTTGGCTGAAAAACGTGTAATATCAAACGATATTGTCACAGTTTTGAAAGCACGTAGAAAGCGCATGGAAAGCGCGCACTAGCTGACGTAAAGTGTTACTGACAAAAGGACGTTAGTCGTGGCGTTAAACGATGTAAGGTCGTTTTTAAGCTTGAAAGACGTTACGAATACATGTTATGTATGCGACACAGTCCAACTATTGGTGGTATTTCTTCAGTGCAAAGGCGGAAAGTTGGAAGAAGCTGAAGACTTCAATTGTGTTTTCGTCATTTATTGTGTATTAGAATCGAAATAGATCAGTTCTAGTGCGAGAATTGCAGAGCAATTATTCACTGTTTGTCGGTCAGTTGCGCGCTCGTGATTTGATCTTTACAACTGACTTGCAAACAGTTTATTATTACACAACAATTCACTGCTAGAGCTGATCTATTTCATAAGTAAAGCTCCTGTGCGATGCCCAAAATAAGTTGTGGGTGGGCAAGGGCCTGATGAGACGGTACATATATGCTCATCTGAGTCTATAGCTACTCGCCTACAAAATAAGTTCCAAAGAAAACGTTGACCACATAAACAAAATATTTTGCAATCCACACTGATTTTAATCATTGCTTCTAAATTCGGTCAAACACGTTTAATGCAGTTACATCACAGGGGTTATACTAAATTCGCTATTTTTACTGGCGACCGAGACGGTACTGTGTAAAGCTGCCGTCGACCAAGGAGTACGGCTTTCAACCAGTCGGTACGGCTGACGACAGATAAACAAACCATCTAATGCGACGCTAAGTGTGCTAAGTTAGTGTGTGTTTATAAAGTTTGGGTGTTTAAACCGTTTCTTCAATAGCTTGCTATTGTTTTAAATGATTTGCAAAGCAATTAAGGATGCAAAGATCAGGAATCTATACAATCAACTCTAGTTAACGCTGACCAGAATTCAACGGATATTCAACAGAATCTAAATAAAATCATGCAGTATTTCTGAGAAAATTGGCAAATCGAGGCGATATGATGCAGATACATCATAAACATACATGATAACCTTAAATCTGTGAAAAAACATGTTGTCATATGCCTCTGTGGTACTTTTATTTTTTCTGTGATACTGCTGTCGATTAACTATAAATTTGCCGGATACGGTTGTCGACGTTACTGGATACGGGTGTCGACGATTCAACGAGAATGTAATAGTTTCTTTGCTGGAAAATTAACAGCTTACACTCATTCTAAAATAAGTTGCAAATCCTGGATAAAATTAAAACGAAAAAAGAAGTTGTAAACATAGACTGTTTAAGCATGTTTTCACTTAACCCAATCATTCAATAATCATCTTGCGAAATTACGTCACACTGATAATACTCTGACCATTTCTGCAGCATTTTGAAACTCAATGCCTAACGCTCATTTAGGTAAAACACGTGACATGCTTGCATGATTGAAATATGACAAAAAGTCAAAATCATTGAATATTTGGAACCAACATACTTTATTTTCTCTAGTTCAGAACAGTATTAATTAACTTAAATCTACAAATTAAATCCTACTTTTCTATCTAAGATTTTTTTTTCAAATGAAAAAGTTATACTATAGGCTTCTACAATTAGATGTTTCAACTTTGTCTTCTTTCAACTGCTTCAACTGTCAATCTGCAGTATTACATTGTATGAAAACCTTAGATGTTAATCACCATACCCCTACACGACGTTTCAGGTGAGCATAAGCTTTTCAAATCAAACACTCTCAAAAATATTCTTTTTTTTTTATTTAGCGCCATGTAAATTACACCCAAGGGCACGTAAATTACTCTTGCCACCTACCAAGCTTAATACCATTGAAAAATTAACAAAACATGAAAAACTTGTTCACAACAAACTGTAAAAGACCTGAAAACAGAAAGATGGGCATATGCATGTACATAACTTTGAAGCCATTGTGACAGCTTTCTTTCATATAGTAATCTACGTGACAGCAGATTGTAATTCGCGTGACATCAGTAATATTCACTCTCCGTTTGACTTTTAAATAAGATATGGTTATGAGCTAGGGGTGGGAGCGTGGGGTTGTTGCTCATTCCATTAGTTCGCATGAACAGACTCAATAAAAAAGAGTCTGCTGTTTTCTTATATTGTAGGTTATCTCTATTTCTGGGGGATCCATGTTTCCAGATTATCTATAGGTTCTCCATGTACATCAATATAGTGTTGATATTTTTTCCATATTCTGGTCTTTCAGGAATGTTGTGCTCTCAAAGAAAGTAGAATAACGATTGGGCCGTGGCTGTGGGCGTGGGGGTTAATGCGCTATCCATTAGATCACATGAACAGATTCAATGAAACTGAATCTGCTTTTTTCTTATATTGCAGGTCCTCTCTATTTCCGGATTATTTGTGTTCTTGTTAACTAATTATGAAACTGTAACAATGCCACAGTATTTTCACAAAGTGAAGCTTCATGGGTCTTTTATCACAACTGTATATAATGTATCAGATGGCTACTTTGGTAGGGATATAAATGTCTTTTATTACGAACACTAATAGTTTTCATTTGTTCAACCATAGACATGAAGTATACATAAACAACAGGACTATAATTTATTAAGAGGCTACTCTAATCAGCTTTCTACATGTATAATAGATAATTGTAGTTAAACTGCCATTGTATCCAACATGACAATGTAGCAGATAGCTACTTTGGTAGGCATATAGATGTCTTTAAACACAAACACTAATAGTTTTCGTTTTTATAAACCCTAGACATGAACTATACAAAACAACAGGACCATCACAAAATGTCATCAATTGAAGTAGAAAAGAACCTATTCTTATCAACTTTCTTCGTCTATAAAAGATAATTATAGTTGAACTGTCATTGTATCCAACGTGACAAAATCCAGTAATTCACGTGACACATACTTTGTAACATATATATGTAGCTCTTTCTTCCCCATCAACTAGAATGTACTAATAAGGACCAAACACAGAACCCCCACAAACAATGGGAGCAACAATAAACAATAAATCAACAACAGCACAACCACCGCCTTAGAACGGGTAATGGGGGAATAAATACAACATCTGACCATTTTAATGCAAAAATATCCCTTTTAGCCTTTTAGTTTCTATAAAAGGTTGAAATTGCATGCTCAGCTGAGTTGAGCATGAAAACATTTTTTATAACATCGGGGACCTGATATTCTTCCTTTATTGTGATAATTAAAGCTGGTGTCCCGCAAAAGGTTCAAGTTGGTATGTAAAGCCCACCGGAGACTCAGATGATCAAAGTCTTCGATAGGTACTTTAAGGGAAGCCAAGCGTCAAACGTTCATGCTCGGATCGAGAGGGAGCAACAGGGGATCCGGACCACCCCTGAAAAATCACAAAATATAAGGTCCGGATCCTTTTGAAAAATCACAAAGCTACCAAGCTAGCATTCAATGTTGGGCCATCATCGGCCCGCCAGCTAAACGCCATTTAAATGACGTGTGGCTGGCAGGCCGACTATTGCCAGCTTATTGTGGTATTTAGATCCTCTCTCCCCTCAACAACTAAAGAAAAAATTGTCAATAATGGACCCCCTCTAGCAAACTTTCTGAATCCGCTTATGAAATTTTCTTCAGGAATAAATAACGATTATCAAACTGTGTGGATGTGCAGACTGATTTGAACCTTTGCTACCCACACATGCCAACTTGCACCTTAAAGCTGCATAGTCTGTAACTTTTGATCTTCTAATTTTAAAAATAATGTTTTTATTTTTCAAGAACACAGTAAAAATACTCAAATTCAGGTAAACATTTTACCATTTTCGTAAATCTTAACAAGTTATCACTATCAAAACAACTGCATTTATGTTAAAATTCACCGGTCTAGAATTATTGGAGGGACGCAACAAGAGAAAAAAACACCTATTTGATAAGATTATTCACTTGTCCATGCAGTTTTCAGCTGTACTGAACATTTTTATTGTGAAAACATAGCTTAATTCTACTTTTACAAATGATTTAAAAAGAAAATAAAAATTTTCGAAAAATGTTCATAATTACAGAGTATGCAGCTTTAGGATACTTGTTCATTTAGATTGAATCATTTATTTATTAAATACAGTAAAACCTGTGTAAAAGTGCCACTCAAAAATAGACAAAACAAAGATCTTAATGAGGGTCAAAACTATTGCAGAATGCTCCCCTTGGATCATTCTGCAATACTTTTGACCCTCAATAAGTGATAATTGGTCTTGAAAACCAATTTTCAATCTTTTTGAGAGTGGCCGTTTTACACGGATTTTTACTGTACTTCCCAGGTTGTATGCAGTTTTCCACTGCATTTTGTATACGGAAATTAAAAATAAAAACACTAATCTCAATACAGATATTTTTACCTGAGGAAATTAATGAGCAAATATCATTAATACTATTGCATTCAGAAAGGCCTAAACGTTATAAAATGTTGAACATTTTGTACTCAATAGAGTTATGAGCTATTATACAAAACTAGAGGACCTGAATGTCCTGAAGCGCTCATCTGATCTCCTTAATAACGTTAGATAGGTCAATGTCAACTTAGGCCTATTATTGAAGCACATTTTGTTTAATCATATATGGGGTTGGCGGCCATTTTGGTCAAGAGTTCAAAAAGCCAAGTGGTTACTGAAAAAAAGATGTTTAGATATGTATGTGGCAGTCCAAATGAGTGACCTTGGATGAAAGGTCACATGTCAGCTTGACATTTGGTACTGATATAAAACCATTGATTCATTAGGTTAAACATCTCTCACAAGTATTATGATTTCGGCTTAAACAGTTATAGTTAAATGAACATTTCAAGATTTGCCCAATATAAATACATTAGGAATCACATTTGACCTTTTCGTTATGCAGATCAAGGTCAACCTAGATTCATCATTTGTGCAAACCTGGTAGGGCCTACTTCCTAATTGCTACATAACAAGTACCAAGGTCATTGGCCTTTGGTTCCAGAGAAGAAGATATTTAAATGGTTTTAACCTTATACGGGCATGGCAGCCATCTTGATCGTGTGACCAGAACATATTTGTGTAAATTTTGGCTAACCTATCATTAGGAGTCTTCAATTGGCCTAAAAGTTTCTGAGATAACTGTTTGAATATATTGAGTGGGTTCCAATATGAGCGGCATTCAATTTGGCTGAAAGGCTAAAAGTCAACCTTGACCTTTGGAACTTATTTATAGACATTGTCGCATTAGGTTTAACATATCAAGTGAGGATAATGACTTTGGCTTCAACAGTATTAAAATTTCAACTTTTCAAAACAAAATTCATTTATTATAAATGAATTAGGAAGCAAATTCGACCTTTACGTTAAGCAGCCAATGTCAGCCTAGGATCATCAAACTTGGTAGGCCCAACATCCACAATGTTACAAACCAAGTCCCAAGGTCATCCGCCTTCTGGTTCTGGAGAAGATGATTTTAAAGTGTGTTTACCATTTACGGGCGGGCGGCCGTCTTGGTCATGTGATCAGGACCATTTGAACAAACTTTAGTTCCTTATCCTAAGGAGTCTCCATATGAAATTGAGTTCAATTGGCTTAGTGGTTCCTGAATAAACTATGTTTTAATTTATTGATGAGACTCCAATATGAGCGACGTTGCCTGAAAGTTGAACGACCAACCTTGACCTTTGGAACTTATTTAAAGCCATTTTATCATTATGTTAAACATATTAAGTAAGAGTAATGACTTTGGCTTCAACAGTTTTTAAAAAATAAACTTTAAAAAAATCGCATTTAAATGCACAAGGAAGCAAATTCGACCTTGACGTTAAGTAGGTCAAGGTCAACCTAGGATCATCATTTGAACAACTTGGTAAGCCCTACAACCCCAATGCTACATACCAGCTTACCAAGTCCCTAGGTCATCGGCCTTCTGGTTATGGAGAAGAAGATTTTTAAAGGTTTTTTTTTACTATATTGGCGTGGCGGCCATCTTGGTTATGTGACTAGGACCATTTTAACAAACCTTGGTTCCCCTATCATAATGAGTCTCCATATGAAATTTGAGTTCAGTTGGCCAAGTGGTTTCAGAGGAGAATATGTTTGAAAATGTTGACGGGTGACAGACGACGGACGGACGGACGAACGACGGACGCCGGAACCAATGGTATACTAATTGCTCGCCCATGAGCCTGCGACACAGGTGAGCTAATAAAATAAAATAAAATCTAGCTATAAATAGGATGCTAATGAACAGAGTTACCCATAATAATACTATGGAGCAATGCATGAGAATTTTGGTACTTATATACTTAAACGCAAAAGTTTTGCAACTCTTACTAAAATGCTATTTCCTTCTTTTGGAGCTAAAAATTTTACTCCATGATATTATGATTAACAAGTCCAATGATTTGCCGTCCAAACAACATGAAAATCAGACCAGTGAGACTTACGATTGCCGATCTTCGACAAGAAATGTAAGGCAACCCAAATTTGAAAAGTCACAGAGTTACAATACCTTACATTTCATCGAGTCACAGTGTTACACCACCTTACATTTTATTCGGAAAAGGTGTTTAACCGTTATCTGTTTTCAAAATCAGAAGGGCAGACAAATCCAAGCAGGTTATATTATGCATTTAGTAACGTTCATTACGCCAACGTAAAGCCTTCAATATTTGACGTAATTGGCCGTTTAAGCACAACTGAATATCAATAATCGAGTTTTTAATGTCACAAGCGAAAACCCCCAACACATTGCATAGAAGACAGAAGTATCGTGCGTCATAACGGAATAATAGACAATTTTGATAAATTGGTTGACGTTAACAAAGAAACACAGCGAATTTGGGCGTTGATAAACGTTAATTGTTAAATCTTAAAATGTTTTCCGTCAGATACGACATCTGACTATCACATAGCACCGTTTGTTTTCAAATCGCGATAACAATCTTTATGCTAGACGTAAATTGTTGAAAAACACTGACGTCATTATAACGTCAGAATGAAGAGTATGATCAAAACCGATTAATGGTGAATCATTCCGCATTGTGCAGGAGCATAAAATATGATTATATTAATATTCTAACATGGACCATACTGAAGAAAATACAGATATTAAACGGTTGCGAAACTTTTGCGTTTAAGTATATTATCGCAAGTAGTATAGGCGCCACTTTAGCGCCAATGACGTCACTTCCGATCCAAGATGGCGGCCCCCATGACTTCCGGTCCAAGATGGCGGCCCCCACGACACCAAAATGGCGGCCCCCACGACGTCAGATCCAAGATGGCGGCCCCCACGACACCAAGATGGAGGCCCCCACGAAATCAAGATGGCGGCCCCTGTGACGCGTTCGGTTACACCTCGGAGGGTGAGTCAACGCCCTAGACCACGAGAAGGTAGCGTCACGTCCTAGAGCGCGGTGTCGTTCTTCTATATACAAGGGTGAGGGGCCTCTCGAACGAACACGGATCTGGAGGAGTCTATATTGAGATTTTTTTACGCAGTTCAGAACGAGATCCAGTCTTTAATGGTGATAGCGTCTATGACGTCACGACGTCAGATCCAAGATGGCGGCCCCCACACTTCCGATCCAAGATGGCGGCCCCCACGACGTCAGATCCAAGATGGCGGCCCCCACGACACCAAGATGGCGGCCCCCACGAAATCAAGATGGCGGCACCTGTGACGCGTTCGGTTACACCTCGGAGGGTGAGTCAACGCCCTAGACCACGAGAAGGTAGCGTCACGTCCTAGAGCGCGGTGTCGTTCTTCTATATACAAGGGTGAGGGGCCTCTCAATTATTTCCGGGTGGGTTTTTTTACGAAGTTCAGAACGAGATCCAGTCTTTAATGGTGTAGCGCGTCGCAGCGCTCGGTTTATCCCGTTCCCCGGGTGGACCCTTTTTTTCAGCACGGTCCATTCACGTCTTTTTCCACGTACTGATCGGCTTCGTAATTGGGTCGTAAAGGCTGAGAGGGATATGATTGTCTATCAACTTAGAACGGGTTCCTCGCCATGCATATGGTGTCTGGCTAACTTAGGAGCATATTGCGCAATTATTTGCCGTTCGTCCTTTAGTATCTTAATGAATTCCAGTCCGAAATTGCTGTCTTACGCCCTCCGTCTGTTATACTATCCTCTCCTTTTCGCTTAAGCTCCGATTTTGCCATTTCTAAAGCTTGGGCTACTGGGGTGACCAGGTTCACTACGGGTTTTTCCTTTTGTCTTATTTCTTTCAACAATCTGTATTTCCGTCCACTACCCACAATATAATGACCCTGACTGTCGCGTTCCGCGTAGCCATCTCTAACATCCAGCAAGTGCTGAAACCATTTGTCGGGATCCGAGACGTACGGAATCCACTTCTGCTGTTGGTAATCGTAAACGAGTCTAGTGCCCATCTCTTTTCATCGATTTTCTCCTTCGTGCTCGAGTTATTCTTACGCTCTATTCATACGAACGGGCGAGAGTTCAGTTCACTATCCTCAAGCACCTCAATTAATTGCTCAGCAGCCTCTCTGGCTTCGCGCCGTAGTTGTCTACATCTCATCCGAAACAACAGTTCATCAAACAAAGCTATACACATAAAAGTAATGGCGAACATATTTACGCCTATTCAATACTTAATCCCTTTTCTTAGTTACCAGTTTTGATAGTCATTAGGGTTACACTCCGAACACCGTAATGCCCCTAATGACTAGATTGCTGCAAAGAGCCTTATATAGTGAGAGGTCTCTTCTGATTGGTCAATTATCCAGCCATCCGATTGGTCAACCTCCTCACTCCTGATTCCTCCTCCTCATTCTCCTTCACGACGTAGTAGAGTCCTCTTGGTCTTCAGAGGCTTTCTCGGTTTCTATATTATGATTCGGCCATACGTCCATAAATAAATCTTTTCTGAGTTTGATGGCTTGTCTTATAGAGTCCGCCTGATTCATATCGTGTTGGTTCTTGAACGTTTTAGCCGATTCCAGTATTCGCTGTTGAACAGGATCCTCTTGTAGCTCGTAATAATCTATTAGAAATTGGGCGTAATCTCGTCTGAGTTTTTTGCGGAGAGAAGGCAAATCATCATTGGCTGCCAGATGAATAGATTTATCCGAACTAAAACCTCGCTCTTCATAAGCATTCACTTTAGCTTTAAACTGCTCTACGTTCTCCTGCCTGATCGGATTTTGAAATCTCCTGTTCCAGATGTAGAGTTTAGAGCGCTCATCTCTTTGTTTTCTTCGTTTACCTGGAGGGCTTAAATCGCTTACCCTCCTATTCCATATATCCGGTTTATAACTTTCATCTCTTTCTTTATCCGGAGGGCTGATAGAGCGTATATAATCTAGGGACTCCACACTGTCAGCATCTTCATCATCAGAAATATCTCCGTCATCGGGAGACTGTTGATCGACAAATATGTCAGTTTGTAGTCTGTCCTGTTCGGATGTACTCGATTTAAGATCTAGGACGAGGTAACCATAAGGTCTTGCCGTGGCATCTTCAAATTTCCTCAGCGAAGACCCAACGCAATGATACAGCAAAGTCGTGCGTATTGAAAAGGTGGGTTTTCCGTGGGCATACTCCTGAATTGTAAAATCGATAAGCGATTTCATTACATGGATCAAAGTGAAAACATCCGGTCAGATCCGGTCATCAGCTGATTATATTGGTGAATGAATTGAGACAGGCCCACGGAAAACCCACCTTTTCAATACGCACGACTTTGCTGTATCATTGCGTTGGGTCTTCGCTGTTCCACATCGAATTTACTGATCAGAGTGCGTTATTCAAGCAGATGAGCCTGTCCATCGGACCAGACGTTTGATGTATCTATAGCGTGTACTAGGAAAGGCGATGGCGATTTTCGCCCTTTTCATTCTAAATGTCTAGGGTATATAAATACACCAATAATTCTTCGCCTTTGTTAGAGTCTATATTTACCTGAGAACTAACGTACAAAGTACGGATATAGATGTTGTTTAATTAAATGCTTTCACTGCGCATGCGCGACGGCCATTTTGGATGACATCATCGTATGTAGACATTAAATAGTCGACTCATGATCGCATTACAGAGCTTTCCTAACTCTCGCAGTGACTAGGCGTCCTACGCTCATAAAGATTTCTTAAAAGTATTCATCAACGACTTAACACAAGCTGGTACATCAGCGCAGTCTCGCCAGAGCCTTCGCTGCTCGTGTACAGGTAGGTACATGAGACAATTAACCCCTAAATTCAACTTACGTATCGTCTGTTCATAGTCTAGAGACGAATTGCGAAATGTATGGCTTATGATATATACATTTATAACGATATTACTTTTAATTGACCCATCAGAAAAAACCTCTCGCTATATAATGCGCATCGCATGCAATCGAGTCATAGCTAATCTGACAATCGAACAGCAAATTGAACAGTTTAAATGATACGATGTAGCTCAAACGTTTGGTGATTTGGAACACCACACGTTTTTTTCATAGCGTGGTTCATCTTCGCGTTATAAGACTGCGTGAAAAGCCTTGCCCAGGAAGCTGAAACATAAAAGTGTCGTTTTAAAGGGAAGGCTCGCACTTGTATTACAAGCGTTTAGATTTAAAAGGAAAGGCTTGCCAGGTTATACATAAAAGTGTCGTTTTAAAAGTAAGGCTCGCGTTTGTATTATAAAAGTTTCGATTTAAAAGGAAAGGCTTGCCCAGTAAGCTGGTATACATAAAGTTTCGTTTTAAATGGTGTTTAAAAACAGATCAAAACTATGCCTCATAGATACAAGATCCAGTGTCCAATATGCGATAGAAAGTATGTGCTAAATATAGTACATCATCTTAAGACTATACATAGCGCAAATGCTGATGACTGGTTGTTTAAAGCGAAACTGTTATGCTTAATCATTATATAATCATGGTCAACCAACAATTACCGGTGAACCTACGATGATAGAACGTTCTACAACGAGTATAATGGCCGTAAAAACAGTGATCATGATAGTTCAAATTCATAATGGAGCTAGGAGGGAGGAGGAGAGGGTGAGGAGTAGGGGGGGGGGGGGGGGGGGGGGGGAAGGAGGATACAGTGAGGGTACAGGGAGGATAAAGTGGGGATACAGTGAGAGTACATTGGGGTACAGTGATGATACAGTGAGGGTACATTGGGGCACAGTGAGGGTTCAGTCGGGGTACAGTGGGATTAGGAGGGATGAGGAGAGGGCGAGGAGGAGGAGGGAAGGAGGATACATTGAGGGTACAGGGAGGATACAGTGGTGATACAGTGAGAGTACAGTGGGGTACAGTGAGGATACAGTGAGGGTACATTGGGGCACCGTGAGGATACAGTGAGGGTTCGGTTGGGGTACAGTGGGATACATTGAGGGTACAGGGAGGATACAGTGAGAGTACAGTGGGGTACAGTGAGGGTACATTGGGGCTCAGTGAGGGTTCAGTTGGGGTACATTGGGATTAGGAGGGAGGAGGAGAGGGTGGGGAGGAGGAGAGAAGGAGGATACATTGAGGATACAGGGAGGATACATTAGAGATACAGTGAGAGTACAGTGGGGGTACAGTGAGGGTACATTGGGGCACAGTGAGGGTTCAGTTGGGGTACAGTGGGATACAGTGAGGGTTCAGGGAGGATACAGTGAGAGTACAGTGGGGTACAGTGAGGATACAGTGAGGGTATATTGGGGCACAGTGAGGGTTCAGTTGGGGTACAGTGGGATACAGTGAGGATGTAGTGAATGTACAGTCAGGAAACAATGGTCCACCATGTGGTGGTGGTGGTGGAGGTGGATGGTGGTGGGTGGTGGTGGTGGGTGGTGGTGGGTGGTGGTGGTGGGTGGTGGTGGTGGGTGGTGGTGGTGGGTGGTGGTGGGTGGTGGTGGGTGGTGGTGGTTGGTGTCGGTGGTGGTGGTGTCGGTGGTGGTGGTAACAATGATCCAATGATCGTAAGAAGGATGACACCCGTATGAAGGTAGACAAGCAATACTGAGACAAAATGATCAGGTGTTTGATCTGCAACCAGTCCTATAGTAGGCGTGATGCATTGCAAAGACATGAACGCAATGTCCATGGCAGTGGGAAATATACGGACCAGTCACAACCATTGAAGGAAATGACATTTAGACACCCATTCTCTATGATGGTAACTGGACCCAGTGGATCGGGGAAAACGGAATGGACTAGAAAACTGTTACTTTCCACGTTAGTACAACCGCCACCGGAACGAATCTTATGGTGTTTTGGACAATGGCAGCCCCTGTACGAAGACCTTCAGAAGAGAATTCCGTGTATAGAATTTATACGGGGTATCCCAGACTATCTAGATAATGCTCAGTTTATGGATCCCTCAAAAAGGAACCTAATCATTTTTGATGACCTGATGACCGAAGCAAAGTTGCAGAGAATTGCAGACCTTTTTACGAAAGGCAGTCACCACAGAAATATATCTATCGTGTATTTGACTCAAAACGTATTTCCTCAAGGTAGAGCTTGCAGGGATATCGCTTTAAATACGCAATATTTGGTCTTGTTTAATAATCCGATCGACAGACAACAAGTTGCGACCTTGGCAAGAAGAATTTATCCGTCCACTTGCGCCACATTTATGAGGAAATTTGAAGATGCCACGGCAAGACCTTATGGTTACCTCGTCCTAGATCTTAAATCGAGTACATCCGAACAGGACAGACTACAAACTGACATATTTGTCGATCAACAGTCTCCCGATGACGGAGATATTTCTGATGATGAAGATGCTGACAGTGTGGAGTCCCTAGATTATATACGCTCTATCAGCCCTCCGGATAAAGAAAGAGATGAAAGTTATAAACCGGATATATGGAATAGGAGGGTAAGCGATTTAAGCCCTCCAGGTAAACGAAGAAAACAAAGAGATGAGCGCTCTAAACTCTACATCTGGAACAGGAGATTTCAAAATCCGATCAGGCAGGAGAACGTAGAGCAGTTTAAAGCTAAAGTGAATGCTTATGAAGAGCGAGGTTTTAGTTCGGATAAATCTATTCATCTGGCAGCCAATGATGATTTGCCTTCTCTCCGCAAAAAACTCAGACGAGATTACGCCCAATTTCTAATAGATTATTACGAGCTACAAGAGGATCCTGTTCAACAGCGAATACTGGAATCGGCTAAAACGTTCAAGAACCAACACGATATGAATCAGGCGGACTCTATAAGACAAGCCATCAAACTCAGAAAAGATTTATTTATGGACGTATGGCCGAATCATAATATAGAAACCGAGAAAGCCTCTGAAGACCAAGAGGACTCTACTACGTCGTGAAGGAGAATGAGGAGGAGGAATCAGGAGTGAGGAGGTTGACCAATCGGATGGCTGGATAATTGACCAATCAGAAGAGACCTCTCACTATATAAGGCTCTTTGCAGCAATCTAGTCATTAGGGGCATTACGGTGTTCGGAGTGTAACCCTAATGACTATCAAAACTGGTAACTAAGAAAAGGGATTAAGTATTGAATAGGCGTAAATATGTTCGCCATTACTTTTATGTGTATAGCTTTGTTTGATGAACTGTTGTTTCGGATGAGATGTAGACAACTACGGCGCGAAGCCAGAGAGGCTGCTGAGCAATTAATCGAGGTGCTTGAGGATAGTGAACTGAACTCTCGCCCGTTCGTATGAATAGAGCGTAAGAATAACTCGAGCACGAAGGAGAAAATCGATGAAAAGAGATGGGCACTAGACTCGTTTACGATTACCAACAGCAGAAGTGGATTCCGTACGTCTCGGATCCCGACAAATGGTTTCAGCACTTGCTGGATGTTAGAGATTGCTACGCGGAACGCGACAGTCAGGGTCATTATATTGTGGGTAGTGGACGGAAATACAGAGAGTTGAAAGAAATAAGACAAAAGGAAAAACCCGTAGTGAACCTGGTCACCCCAGTAGCCCAAGCTTTAGAAATGGCAAAATCGGAGCTTAAGCGAAAAGGAGAGGATAGTATAACAGACGGAGGGCGTAAGACAGCAATTTCGGACTGGAATTCATTAAGATACTAAAGGACGAACGGCAAATAATTGCGCAATATGCTCCTAAGTTAGCCAGACACCATATGCATGGCGAGGAACCCGTTCTAAGTTGATAGACAATCATATCCCTCTCAGCCTTTACGACCCAATTACGAAGCCGATCGGTACGTGGAAAAAGACGTGAATGGACCGTGCTGAAAAAAAAGGGTCCACCCGGGGAACGGGATAAACCGAGCGCTGCGACGCGCTACACCATTAAAGACTGGATCTCGTTCTGAACTTCGTAAAAAAAACCACCCGGAAATAATTGAGAGGCCCCTCACCCTTGTATATAGAAGAACGACACCGCGCTCTAGGACGTGACGCTACCTTCTCGTGGTCTAGGGCGTTGACTCACCCTCCGAGGTGTAACCGAACGCGTCACAGGTGCCGCCATCTTGATTTCGTGGGGGCCGCCATCTTGGTGTCGTGGGGGCCGCCATCTTGGATCTGACGTCGTGGGGGCCGCCATCTTGGATCGGAAGTGTGGGGGCCGCCATCTTGGATCTGACGTCGTGACGTCATAGACGCTATCACCATTAAAGACTGGATCTCGTTCTGAACTGCGTAAAAAAATCTCAATATAGACTCCTCCAGATCCGTGTTCGTTCGAGAGGCCCCTCACCCTTGTATATAGAAGAACGACACCGCGCTCTAGGACGTGACGCTACCTTCTCGTGGTCTAGGGCGTTGACTCACCCTCCGAGGTGTAACCGAACGCGTCACAGGGGCCGCCATCTTGATTTCGTGGGGGCCTCCATCTTGGTGTCGTGGGGGCCGCCATCTTGGATCTGACGTCGTGGGGGCCGCCATTTTGGTGTCGTGGGGGCCGCCATCTTGGACCGGAAGTCATGGGGGCCGCCATCTTGGATCGGAAGTGACGTCATTGGCGCTAAAGTGGCGCCTATACTACTATCGCATATACACATACAGTCGAATCTCGTAAATTCAGGACGAGAGCATTTTTTCGAGTTATCAGTAGTTCGAATAATATGAAGATAGACATAAAATATATATAACCCCCAAAATGATTATCAGGTTTTTTCTATCAAACATAAGTATTGGACGCGTAAAAGGAACGCCTCAAGGAGACGTATCATTTATGCACCCAAAAATAGATAGTCATTTAATAGGTCATATTCTCTGAATCCAGCGTGTCCCAAATCAATTTTTAATTAGCGAGCATTTCAAAAAGTTGCACTTCGAAATTTAGAGGTTTTGCTGTAAGTCTAAAAGCAAACGCCCATCCTGGCGTATTCACCAGGGCTAGAGGTTTAAATTTTGGTCTGAGTCTTCGCCTACATCCATAAGTTGTTTATACGAGCAACGAAGGCTCTTGCTCTTGCTCGGAAATGGGATAAGTTAGGCTCTTGCACTTCATTGTTCGAAAATGTGATAAGTTATCGCAGGGCTTCTGCACTTCAGTGCTCGAAAATGCGATATTAAAGATATTGCAGGGTTCTTGCACTTATTTGTTCGAAAATGTGATAAGTTATCGCAGGGCTTTTGCACTTCATTGCTCGAAAATGTGATATGTTATCGCAGGGCTTTTGCACTTCATTGCTCAAAAAATGCGATAATTTATTGCAGGGCTTTTGCACTTCACTGCTCGAAAATGCAATAAGTTATCGCATTTTCGAGCAATGAAGTGTAAAAGCCTATCATAAGTACCAAAATCTCATCAACCATGCCGATAAACAGTCAGGTGCATTACCTCCAAAAGTTAAAAAAAAATATATCACTTAAATCAGTTAATTATTATTGCAATAAAATCAAAAGTAATCTGTCTGGGTGAAAGAATCTTTTTTCATCTTCATATTCTGGAGTTACAGCAATTGTCGTGGTCATGTGTGTAATTTCATTTTAAGTACCTATTACATAACTTTACGATTGTGCAATAAAATTCCGTACGCATCATCTAGAAATGTGTACGCAGGGTCATTGGAAATCAGAAAATAAGCTACTTTTTAACTTGAATAAGTTATAGTTTGAGCTTGTAAATTTGACCTTGGCCTTAATAATTTCAGATATAACCTATATAAGTTACTTTCTGACGCCTCGCTTCGAAATCATTGTGGAAAATGCGAAATTTTAACTTCTTCAAGTGATATATATTTTAACTTACACAGGTTATGCCCCTGACTGATAAACTGAGTCAACTAAAATATGTTCATCATCAAGATTCTGTTTTCTTGTACCCTTTGTGCACCTCACCCCACCAGTCAAGTTGTGTTACATCAGTCGGTCTGTCGACGTGCTTTACGTAGCTCAAGCCGTTATGATTGTCGGAATATCTTTTGTGCATTGGTAGCTTCAACAAATCATCTAGAAACTCAACCAGGAAATAGGCCTCACAAGAGAATGATTTCGCGCCTGTACTTTCAAGGTTAGAAGGTCCCAAGAGTTCAACGTCGATTTGGTGGCGTTCGTAGTAGACTGGGTGACGTTCCAATTCGTCTAGAATCTGTAAACGCTCATTGTCTACTTCGTAAACTTCCCCCTGAATGTTCTAGAAAAGAAAACGGCCATGTGCTTAGTCATAACGCTATATACGCACATCAAAGAGAGAAGCGATTCTCCTAAAGTATGCCCCTTTTCAAAATGGTGACTTCTCTTAAATGGCAGAATTTTACCCCGGAGGGAGCGAAATGATTCCTTTAGGAGCAGTCCCTTATGGTAAAGGAAATCGGTATGTTTTCTTTGCACGTGAGTAAATGTATAACTGTTTGCTGTGCCTTTAGACTCGCATGGCCATTTTCGACTACTGTGGATCAAATTAAACGTTAAATTGATCACAAAATTATAATTGTGATCAGAATGTATCGTCTAGAGACAATACCAGGTTAATATATTTCCTATTTTGTTGGTTTTGCCATGTTTTGGCTCAAATCCGGTAAATTTCTATGCACAATCACGGTACGAACATGACGACATGACCTGAGTGTGTGTCTTTGCCTTCATAGACGGTAGTAGCTTTGTTATACATGTAGATTATATATTACTAAATGTCGTTTTATGATTTTTTATCGTAACGAATCTTTTTTTCTTCTGTTTTTTTTTTTCTTTTCTTTCAATACATTCGAAATGGCCTCGACTTTTTTCCTACCAGTTTTTTTTTTCAGTCGTTATTTTTCAGTCCATTGACGTTTCTCATGAAAGGGAGGTTTTATTAAGCTTTTCTATGCTAGCGGTGATTTTGTCGTCTGATGATATACCTAACTTTAGCAAAATTTTTCGACCCAGATTAGGACCGACATGTCGGTCCTTTTCTGAATCTAAACATTGTAACACTCTGTCTCTGACGGTGCTCCTGACAGAAAAAATTGAAAAAGCATTTTTGATTAAAGACAGCAGACGATATCAAAATCATGAAACATTAATACCCATCATGCAAAGAGTTCACCAACTGGTCAAATGCTTGACGGACGGGGTGATCTCAGCCCGTTGGTTAATACTTCATGCTAATTTAGCCTGTGTTGCAAATAATTGAGCCAAGACTGTGGCATTTTGACAAGTGTAGACTCAGACGAGCCTGGGTAGCCTCATTTTGGGCTTAGAAACATATTCAAGTGACTAGCAAATGCTCTGATCAGACTGCGCGTATGCGCAGGCTGGTCTGAGCCTTTGCTGGTCGCACATACACATTGTTGGAAATCTCATGTCGCGGCTCATATCTATTTTAGTCAATAGAATCTAGTTTTACAAAAATACCGGATAAAAACTATTGGTCCTTTCAATCTTTGAACAGTATAGTTTGTTGTTTCTTACCTGTCCAGTTCCCGGCTTGTACAATAAATATGGCACATTATAACGGGACGCAACAACAAGTGGGTACTTCTCCCTCGTGACAGCTGTTCCAACTGATACACATGTTCCCCGAGTTTCTTCTTTGATCAAATTATGATTCGGTTGTCCAGATTTCAAAGTACCATATACAAAAACTAACATTTTTCGTGCAGAACATAAATTACTTCGCGACATAACAGATAAAGCAAGCCGGAAAGCAGACACGATACCGGTGTCAACTTATAGCTAACCCTGAGACACATTGTCCACATTGACACTAGTCAAAACCAAATATTTAAGTTTGAAAACCTTTTCCGTTCTATATAAGCTGTCCATCTAATATCCACTACTACCACCCCATTCTCGAAGTAAGATCAGGAATCGATACAGTCAAGACTACTATAAATTTCCCTTTTTAAAAGGAGGGCTTGCCTAGTTGATTACTTTCAAATTATTCTTAGCATGCATGTATTCATAAATAGTAAGTGAGTATGATCAGTAAATACCACAATTACAAGCTGCAGACAAACCCATGGCACCGTGAGGATGAACCACACAGCAATCACGAGACACCAGGGCGACAAAATTAGCAAAGCAACCAACTCTCTCTTCCCCATCAAGATGATTGCAAAACTAGAATGGCCATAAAGTAACGCACAACAAAACATAAAACAATTAAAAGATCCCACAATGGGAGTTTTAATCAACAACGAATCAACAACAACAGATCCACCGCTTAAGAACGGACCGCAGCCTAAGCCACTAGGGCCACTATTTTGGTCTATTAAAAATTCAGGTGAAATTTTAGATAAACTTAACCCCTTCACTGCCGTATATAATGCACGCAATATGCCGGGGGAAAATACGGCTATTTTGATCTTTTTATGGTGTTACATATAATTTCATACAAAATCATAACCACTGAAGGGATTTACACCAAATGTTTTCCTGCTTGTTTGAGACTATTGGTACAATGTCTGCAATAATGTTTTCTAGTGATAGCATGTCGAAAAAAAAAATTTCAATAGCAGAAAATACATGAATGTCTACTTTCGTTTACAACATCATTGTTTTGGAATGGTTGCGAAACAATGGTTCAAAAACTTGAGAATGACAGGAATTTCCTCCTTTACCATTGCTGATTCCAATTGATATCAATTGTCATCCATATACAAGCCATTTTAGACTTCCAAAATAACCTCTACTTCAAAGAAACAAAACAGACTAATGCAACGATCATCTGTCATCTTTGAAAAAAAACGAGTTCTTCACCAAAAGGGCCGTTTTTCCTGTGAAAAGCAAGCTTTCGGCCCCGAATTATGATATAAATCTTGAAAAAGTTAACTCTTCAATTTTAGAGCAGATAAGGATAATTGAGTTCTGTCCCTTGAATATTACACGCATATGAACAACACCGTGTTTAACCCATGTTTAGCACGAGCCTGACTCAGGGTACTGGCGTATAGGAAGCGGTATTCACCCCGAGCCTGACTCGGGGTAAGGCAGTGAAGGGGTTAAAGCTAGAGATTTTAATGCGACCAGTTTGTCTACTTATGATTTTTCTACTCTTTACACTACTTTACCTCATAATTTAATTAAAGAAAAACTTATTGATCTTATTGAAAGAACCTTCCAGAGAGAAGGCTCTCCTTACTTTGCATGTAATGACAGAAATGCATTTTTTTTTACTTCAGAAAAACCTAAAAAATATCATGCATGGTCGTGTCAAAATGTATGTGATGCGCTGACCGTTATGTTGGACAATATTTTTATTCGATTTGGCACCAAGCTCTATAGACAAGTAGGTGGGATTCCTATGGGCACTAATTGTGCTCCCCTGGTTGCAGATTTATTCCTGTTTTGTTATGAGAGGGACTTTATGATGTCTCTTTCTGATGATAAGCAGGCTGATGTTATTGATGCGTTTAACACTACTTCCAGATATTTGGACGATATTTTAAATATTAATAATGTTTATTTTGACAATATGGTTAGTCAAATATACCCTTCAGAGCTCCAACTGAATCAACCCAATGCCTCTGATACCGAAGCCGCATTTTTAGACTTGCATTTGTCTATTTCTAATGATATTGTTTCTACCAAAATTTATGATAAACGTGACGACTTTGATTTTGAAATTGTCAATTTCCCATTTTTAGATGGTGATGTTCCTCGTTCTACATCCTATGGAGTATATATCTCTCAACTCATTCGTTTTGCTAGAGCATCTAGCTATGTTGCTGACTTCAACACTCGCAATAAATTGTTAACTCAGAAACTTCTTAAACAAGGCTATCGGTATCATAAACTTCGCAAAACATTTTCAAAATTTTAAAGACAATACTATGATTTGATTTCTAAATTCCAAGTTGGACTTAAATCTCTCTTGCGCCAAGGACTTTCGGAACCTGATTTCTATGGTGACTTGGTGTATAAGTTGAAGAAGATTGTTGGCTCTAATAATTTTTCAGCGCAGTTTATTAAAATAATTTCCCATTATAAAAAGATTGGCTATAACATTAATGTATTGCAACAGACTGCATGCTTGGTAGTCAACCCAATCTCGGTTGGCAACTTTGCTTTCCTCTGTAATTGCACGCCAGTGGGTCGGACTTCAGACTCTATGATGGTTCCGACTTAAAGGCTTATCTATTGTTGAGATGGTAGGGGCCTGATGCTTTGGCTGTTTGTCGGGCCCACCGGGGTTTACCTGTTGGATTTCTTTTGCTCCGGTATTCAGTTTGATTTACTGTTGAGTCCTTATCTTTGCTTTATCTCCTTGTTATATCTTGATTTATATGTTTTAGGAGATAATGCATTGATAAGTTAGGGGTTTCATGCAAACCAAATATCTATGTGTCTTGATCCACATCTGAATTAAGGGTGAGGTTGGCGCCGTTAAACCGGTTTAAGCCCTCCAGTAAAATATTTTACTGACCGTTCCAAGACAGTACTTCTTTTGTGGATCTTTTATGTTTATCTTCTGTCTTGTGTTTGCTATGTCTTTGTGCGCGTCTGTTTATATGTGCTTTGTGGTCACCTGCTGGGAAAGGGCTGACCTCTTGGCTCTCGTTTGTGGTGTCTACTATAAGTTTGTCACTTTCCCATTGGTATCCTGGGTCAGGTGTGGTACTTGATTGTATCGATTCCTGATCTTTGCACCCTTACTTACTTACTTTAAATGCATTTTACTGGTATTGAGGTGCAGTATATCTGCACAAAAATGTTAAGCTCGCATGGAGGCTTCAGACTGCCACGACCAAAGTAACTAGTCGCTAACCCCTTCGGACCTTAGATTAGAAAACAAGGTCTATATTTTTTTTTATATGACGTTTTTACAGAAGGCGTCTCTTGAGTGAGAGTCAAACACAAAATATGTATTGTTTATGGTTTACACCCATTAAGGTTTGCGGCCATCTCGATGGTGTAACTTCGACAATTTATGCAAACTTTTTGTTTTCTCATTCACAGGAAAATGAGCTTAATTGGCTCAGTGGCTTTTGAGATTTTTTATGCACAGTTCTTATTCGGTAATTTCTGTTTAAATGCGTTCCAAGCTGTAATAGTCCTGAGAAGTATATAGCATCTTTGAATGAGAGCGTATGCATTTGGACGGTGATGATGAAAAAGATGAAAGGAGGTCAAGGACACAGTGACCCCAAAAATGGTACACAATATTTTGCACCCCAAGATGCAACCGCATACCGAATTTGGTATTCCTACCTTTAATAGTATAGGAGGTATGCTCCAGACACGATGAGAAGACTCATGCACTTAGAATGGACAGTGTGATTAAGTACTAGTGATTGAGTACTATGTATGCCTCACCTTTGGCGCATAGAAACTGTCTGTCATACCCGTCATAAGGCAGTGCCTTAATTCATGTTAAATTTTTTATGATGAAGATGAAAAAAATCACATAATGTGAGGCTCGGCTAGACGTGTTTTTGAATTGATGGCGTGTTTACTTGGGGACGTTCTACTCTTTAAAAAAGTCTACGCCTGACGTTATGCTAACAGTATTTCCGTTTGCGATATTTACCTTTACTTGCGGATGAATATTGTTTCTTTAAACGTCTTCTTTAGATTAAACATAATTTATTGTGTATAAACAAAGGGATTGGATACAAGTTATAACAACATTAGAAAATCCTCTCCCCAAAACATATACAAATAGTATAATACTACAACGAATTGACTGATACGGTCTACTTTTTTAGGTTCAGAAAGTAAACCAAATTGTTTGAAAGGTGTGGTAACGGCACTACTTTCTATTTATTTGTATATTTGTTTTGTATTTCTTGAAGTACCTTACTTAAATCTACCCGTGTCCTTTATAAATTGTAAAACTGCCTTATGGAGCTCCTTGTTGGTTACAAAAGTCAAAAGATCATGACCGTACAGGAGTGTATCTAAAGTAATAGGAACTGCGAGTAATGCTGCTAGTAAACGGTTTCTAGCAACAATAAATAAGTAACAATTGAAAAACTATTGTTGGGCCGTTTCGTTTGCTGTTCCACAGCTGCAAAGAGAACTGGCGACGGTATTTACTCTATTGAATTCGCATTAAGACTACTACAAGTATGTTTTATTCGGATTAATGATATTTTGTTAGCTCTTTCTCTTGGTATCATGTAATTTGTCGGTTTATCGGTAACCTAACTTTTGATTCTATTTTTGAATTCAAGTACCAAGGACGAATTTCGTGTGTCTTGACCCAGTTCATTCCATAGCCCTAGAGTTGATGGAAAATATGAATTTTCATACGAACACAGCCTAGAATAGGGAACTTAGTAGTTTTGGTTATTTCTCAGCTGATAGTGTGTTTAATCTCGGACTCTGTTTGGCAGGGGATTTTCAAGGTAACCTTGGGTGTCATTATTTACAATTTTGATCATAATGGTCAGTTTTGGTGTTTCCTATCCTGTTTCATAATACAATTAATCTGAAGAAGCAAAGACTAGCAGTCCAGTAACGATTCGGGCTACATTCAACTGAACTTGCTCTAATCTATTTGCGTCTGCTTGAGTGCTACCACCCCAAACTTCGCTAGCATATTCAAGAAGTGGTCGTATATAAGTGCAGTAGAGAGTATTTAGGTTTTGCTTTGAAAACGGATATTTAATTTTCCTCAAATAAGATATTTATACGATGCTGACTCTATTATAGAATCGATATGTTTTGACCATTTGTTATTTGAAGACAGGTGAACTCCTAGATGTTTATGGGTTTCAACAATCTTCAGAATAGTACCATCCATATTGAGTTCAAAATTGTTATCGTTTAAGACATAAGAGATTAACATTACTTCAGTTTTGGGGGGTTTGAAAATAAAAGCCATTTTTTGCCCATTTGCTTAATTTCTGTAAGTCTTCATTCAAGATTATTTTAATTTAGTGTTTGTCTGCTGACGAATAACTTAATGATGTGTCATCGGCAAAAAGTTGGACTAAACAAGTTAAATCATCTGAAATGTCATTTATGTATATTAAAAATAGCAGAGGGCCAAGTAAAGACCCCTGCGGAACGCCTGCTGAAACTGGTTTCTTAAACGAAGACTTTCCAATAATGAGAACCATTTGATTTATGTCATTTAGGTAATCTTCAAACCACAACAAGAGATTTCCATTTATGCCATCGTTTTTTTATTTATGTAATAGGCCTCGATGCCATACTCAATCAAAGACCTTAGATATGTCACAAAATATTTGACAATTTATTTCATATTTTTCTAGGTCCAAACATATATGGTGGATTAATTCTATTACGTGATGTACTGTAGAGTGCCCTGGTAGAAAGCCAGACTGATATTGATATATAAGTGAGTTAGAAATCAAATGATTATAGACGTGTTTGAAAATGATTCTTTCGAAAGTTTTCCCTACGCAACTAATGAGTGAAATCGGTCTATAATTTGATGCATGTGATTTGTCTCCTTTTTAAAAAAAAATGGCATAACCTGTGCTAGTTCCCATAAGCTCGGAAACGAATTAATTTTTAAAAAATTGAATAGTTTGCATAAGGGCGTTGCAATTGATCCACTTGTGTTTTTCAGCATTCAGTGGCTAATGCCATCTGGACTCGATGGCGTATTTAGTTAAGATTACTTAAAATTTCTGAGACCTCAGATGGACTAATAACTATATTTGCTAAAGAAAAATCTGTTCTTTTAGTAAATTCTGGAAGATTGGAGTTTGTATCATCAATTGAAGAAATGGAACAGAAAATGCCATGAGGCAATTTGCCTTTTCTGAATCAGTGAATGCATATGAGTCATTAGGGGTTTGAATGGGCGGTATATTACCTGTTTTAGACTGTTTGCCCGCTAGTCTGTCCATCAGTTGCCAAATTGACTTACTACCACAATTTTTACCTAAGATCATATTCTCATATTTGTTCATATATACTGAACGAAACACACCAACTTTATGGTGTTGTAAATTGACATAATTCAGCATTTTTGGGTTTCGCTTTTGTCAAGTAGGAATTTTAAGGTAATCCAAAATGTTCCTTTGGAAGCCCATATGACATAAAACAACACAAGAGTGCTTTATGGAAATGACATGTTTTTGTCCACAATATTATTGAAACTTTGGACATTATTGAACCCTATCGTGTTTATTTTGTAAAAAAAGTAGCAATTTTCATGCAATTCAGTGCTCCTATGGACGCCCATATGGTCTAAAAGAACACAGAAATGCGTTTATGGTGATGAAATGTTTTTGTCTACAATATTATTGAAACATCCGTCATTCATTAACCGTGTACTGCACATCAATCTCGACACTTCCGACGTTCCAATGCAGCATTTGTGCATCACAGCACCAAAGTACGGTGGGCTATACAGTACATTTTAAGACATACGAAATACTCAGTTTTTTGTCGATTTTTCTTGTCATACGAGTGCAAAAATGAAAAACGACCGACAGGTTGTGGTGTTAACTTTCGGCTCTATCAAAACATGTCAAACTTTATGATAAAATATGAATCAGTCTTAGCGAGGCCCCGTTTTCGATCAAACCCACAGCCCGACCCCTCTACTTTATACTCATACAACCCAAACGTTGGCATTTTTATGATAAAATAAAATTGTCGGATAGTTGTCGATGAAAATACGAGTATACACAAGGTGAAAAACATTTAGCATCGTGTGTCAAGTGCAAAACCAGTATTAGTACTCTAACGTTAGGCATAAATGAAAATCCTTATTGAATCAAACTTTGTTATGTTCAATCGACGGACACATGTGCCCAAATATACTGTGTCAAATATCATTTCAAACAGTTTAATAATAAATGAGCTACATTGTAAATTGAAAATGTGTTTTGTTAACTGGCGGATTTTGAAATTTCGTTCAGTATATGTTTCTTGGGCAAACTTTCATACTCTTCACTTTATTCCTTTGTGCTTTAAAAAGTTCAATGTCCCGTTCGAAATTCGATTTAAGGGCTTTGCGTCGTAGTCGGTCGTATACTCAGCTTAAATGAAAAGTTACCGGTATCGAAACTTCAATATTTCGGAAAATATATAATACAGCTCTTTCACTACTGTTACGTTCATGTTTTTGGTCAACGACAAGCTGATTCGGAGAGATAAAACAGTTACACGAGCCCTGGAACTATGGTGCACGTGATGTACGTGCATTTTATGTTTTTCGCTGTTTTTAAGAATTTGAAATCATCATTTTCAGAAGACAACATGCCAGGACATGCCCTAGACATTTTCATTGAGAATGCCACCAAAATGATTTAGGCTATCCCATTAAACGCAAAAACATGAGGATCAAAGTTTAAGGTAGCACTAAAAGTTTGCATTTTCCTTTAAAATGCAATGGAAACTACAGGGGTCCATCAAGAATGATTATAATGCATTCGGTGTGATGGATACCGTTTTCAATAGTGGTGATACATGTGATTCTATGCCTATAATTGAGTGTTGAAGTATCCTATGTCCTTCGTTCAGAATGGACTAAATATTATCCTGTATATTAAGTGTACTTGATTTACTGGTAACTTTTCACTGACGTTGAGTATATATTATGCCTTCATTGGGAAGTGAACCATGGTCGATCTGATGGTCGGATAACAATCTTTTTCCGCGGTATACAGCATTTACATAGGTTAACATAAACCTCGGTGAAATTGTTGCATACTTCGTCAGTAGAAAATGTATCATTTATTACACCATTTCAGTTTAAATTTCGTATTTTTTCATTTCATTCATCGCAATTTGCATTTTTGTAGTTCCAAACTTCTCGTACGTAAGATTCGTCGAGCGATGTTTTGGTTTTAAAAGATGCGTATGTGGACTTATGGTCGCTGAGATTTTGGTACTTGTTGCAAATAGGCAAGTCATTCGGCAGCTTTCCATTGGTGGCGAATTGCTGAAATTTAGTCAAAGCCTTTTTGTCCTTCTTACTTTGAGTATGCGAGCAGCGAAAGCTCTGACGAGACTGCACGTTTGCGCAGGCTCGTCTGAGCAGTCGCCGTTCGCCAATGCGAGTCACTTAAAGCTGCATAGTCTGTAACGTTTGATCTTCTAATTTTAGAACTACTGTTTCTATTTTTCAAGAACACAGTAAAAAAAACTAAAATTCACGTATACATTTTACCAATTTCGTAAATCTTAACACATTATCAGTATCAAAACAACAGCATTTATGTTAAAATAAGCTGTCTATAATTATTGGAGGGACGCAAATAATTACAAACAAGAGAAAACACACCTGTTTTTATAAGATAATTAACTTTTCCATGCAGTTTTCAGCTATAGTGAACAGATTTATTGTGAAAACTTAACTTAATTCTGCTTTTACAAATGATTTAAAAAGAAAGTAAAAAATTTCGAAAAATGTTCATAGTTTCAGACTTAGTCTCTTTAAAAAATCTCACTATATAGACCCAATTATGATATTGTATGTCTATTGTTGGAAGTGATAATAGAGCTTGCTCGTTTGAATTTTTCTTCTACCTGCAAGGGCCAGTTGAGTCTATGCGAGCTCCCGGGCGAACCATGGTAGCCGCGCTCAAGTCTAGCAGATACTTGTTTCGGATTGAGCACTTGCAATTATTACCATCCTGTGTTGTTGAGCAGTTCCAGAGGACGTCTCAAAAAACCGGTCAAGAATTTCACTGTACTTCTTATTTGGTCTCCTTTCGATATTCGGACAACCGTTTCAACCGTTCATAAATGGACCATACCGCGAGAAAAAGATTTTATCTGAACAACAAAGGTGCGGATTATTCGCGCAAACTGATCAGCGCCCGTATTATTCGCTTTCTGAAAATACTAATACCTCGACTTACTACATGCAAACCTTCAACATGTTGGCTATTCTCTGTCGCTTGACAGGCTAGTTTTTGCCATATCTGGTCGCAATCCTGAGAACACTAGGTTTTCTCGCGGCAAGGCGCAAATATGTACACCTTAAGCTGTTTTATGTCATTTTTCAATAGAGGGGGTAGTTTGTTAAATTGATCACGTTGATGGCCATGTGAGTGAACGCTTCACCTTTATTCAAAACATTATTTTCTTTTTTCAAAACAGGTTGTGATCCTCGAAAAGCGAACAAGATTGGAAAACCGTGGAGGAACTCTTAATGAATTAAAGGTAACCTAATTACAAGTACCAATCTACAAAATTATATGTACTGCAACTTTCAATGATATTCCAATGTTTAACGTAAAATATCTCGCAATTAACAAAGTGCAAATGCATGCTGGTGCAATTAGCACGTTATTGTATGTTTTTTTGCGTCTGTACAGGGAGACAATCCACTCGCTAAAGCTCGTGGATTATCTTCCCGTACAGACGCACAAACCATACATATGGAGCCATCCGGTAAACACTATTATCATAGCCATTAATTAGAATTTCGACAGTGCGCAAACGCATATTATGTAGTCTTGCCATACCTACCGCGCGGACTTGAAGGCTTAGGGGTGTATAATCTGTTAGACCCCTAGTCCACTAGATAGCTGCGCATGCGTGTTTAAGGAAATTTTCACAAGCCGGCACATAAGTTTTAGTATAGAATCTATATGTACAAGTGGCTCTTAGAAAGCAACCTGCTGGTGTCATTGCAAACAGATTTGACCCAGATCAGTCTCGACAAAACTAGAGTCGCCATGCAGCTAATAAACTTTGCTGCGAACAGTTAGGACCCAGATCAGGTCCGACATTGTCGGACCTGATCTGGGTCCAAACTGTTTGACACTCTAAAGGGATTCCAGAAACAATTTTATGAAATGGTAAATTGTAAAGAAAAAAGAATCACCAAGCGACAATTGCCCAGCATGCAATGAGTTAATTTGGTCCATTTATGATTTACAGATTTATAGCAAGAAGTTATTACCAGACGCACGATGACGGAGAAAGGAAGGCACAATCCATTACTTGTGGCACTACTGGTACTGGTACCATGTTTCTTTATAACAGCAGTGTCAATCAACTACTTGTCTAATATGCCAGAAAATTCAGGCGGTAAGTATATGTTCCTTGTTTCATTATAACGGCAGTGTCAAATATTCCACAAAATTCAAACGACGAGTACTGGTACCATGTTTTTATTATAACTGCAGTGTCAATCAACTATTTGTCTAATATGCCAGAAATACAGGCGGTGAGTACTTGTTCCTTGTTTCTTTATAGCAGCAGTGTCAATCAACGACTTGCCTAACATGCCAGAAATTTCAGGCGGTGAGTACTTGTTCCCAGGTTTTTTATATCGGCAGTGTCAACCAACTACCTGTCTTATATGCTAGAAAATGCAGGCGGAGAGTACTTGTGCCTTGGTTCTTTAAAGCAGTAGCGTCGATCAACTACTTGTCTAACATGCAAGACAATTCAGGCGGTGAGTACTTGTTCCCAGTTTCTTTATAACGGCAGTGGCAATCATCTACATGTCTTATATGCCAGAAAATTCAGGCGGTGAGTACTTTTCCTTGTTTCTTTATAGCAGCAATGTCAATCAACTATTTGTCTATAAATATGCTAGAAATTTCAGGCGGTGAGTACTTGTTCTATGTTTCTTTATAGCAGCAGTGTCAATCAACTATTTGTCTTGTATACTAGAAAATTCAGGCGGTGAGTACTGGTACCCTGTTTCTTTTTAACAGCAGTGTCATTCAACTACCTGTCTTATAAGCCAGAAAATCCAGGCGGCTAGTACTGGTACCATGTTTCTTTATAATAGCAGTGTCGTTCAACTATCTGTCTTATATGCTAGAAAATTCAGGCGATGAGTCCTTATTCCCTGATGCTTTATAACAGCAGTTTCAACCAACTAATAGTCTAATATGCCAGAAAATTCAGACGACGAGCACTGGTACTATGTTGCTTTATGACAGTAGTTTCATTCACCACCTGTCTTATATGTCAGAAAATTCAGGTGGTGCGTACTAGTACCATGTTGCTTTATAACAGTGCTTCTCTTGTATGCCAGAAAATCAGGCGGTTAGCTCTTTTATCTCGAACTCAATAAAAAAAAGTTTCGCGAATGAACATGATAAATTCGACTGATAATTATTACAAGTATTAGCTTTTCAAAAAAGCTGGCGGTCGTTTAGCCCTTTCATCAGGGGGCATAAAGCCTATTTGTCATGACCGTCATAAGACAGTGCCTGAATTCATAGTAATTCTATGTGATCAGATGTGGATGACAATCACATAAGAACGTTTACTGATGTGAAGTTCGCTCGCACTCTTTGCCAATCAAGGACGTTTTGACTTTAGGACGTTTTTCTTTCGCCAGATTTTTTGGAAAGCTAATACTTATTGCGTTTATATAAGCAGCAGGGCAAATTGACGCATTCTTTGTGAAAATTAAATTGGTAAACAAGCTTGCCTCGCGCTATAGGTAGCCCTACAGATTTCACGGACAGTTTACTTCGTGCTGTAGGTCAACCCATGATATTTGGTACCCCACTCGTTGTTCGGCAGCGAATAAAATATAGCATGAGCACAGCATAAAGGTTAAGTCAAAACCTGAATTTGATGTGTGTTTTGAATGATGTTTATACAAGTATTAGCTTTTCAAAAAAAGCTGGCGGTCGTTTAGCCCTATCATTGTATGTATTCTTGCCCACTGCATGCTTCCATTTTGAACTTCTAGATCTTGTACATGTAGATTAATTCTAAGCTCTTTTTATTACCATCTGAACTATGATTTGTTAACACATGCTTCCAGCGAGGATGTTGCTTGATCTTTTGAAAGCACCTGGCTTATGCATGGTATGTTATGGTAATATATCTAGCATGCGAAACATTTATGGAAAATCATTTGACAACACTAGACAGCACATTTTTCTTAAAACTGATGCCAGAAAATCAAGGTCACAGTGGTCGTTTAACTGTATATGTACGGACTTTGTGACCACAAGATGTGTTCACAAACCAAACTTGGGATTACTAGGATTTATGCTCGTGACACGATTTTTCTAGATCTGATGGCAGTGGTAAAGGTGCGTGACGCTAAATGACCCTAAATGCATGAAGACACGAATTTTGGCATTCTTACCTAAAAATATATAGGAGATATACTCCGGATATGATATGAACACTCAAACACTTAGGACACTAAGGACAGGCAGTTTGATTACTATATGCCTCCCTTTGGGGACATAAAACCTGTTTGTCATGACCGTCAGAAGACAGTTCCTGAATTCATAGTAACTATATGTGATCAGATGTGGATGACAATCATATAAGTACGTTTACTGATGTGAAGTTCGCTCGCACTCTTTGCCAAGCAAGGACGTTTTGACTTTGGGACGTTTTGGTTTCGCCAGCTTTTTTTGAAAGCTAATACTTATTGCGTTTATATAAGCGATAGGGCAAATTGACGCCTTCTTTGTGAAACTTAAATTCGCAAACGAGCTTGCCTCGCGCTATAGGTAGCCCTACAGATTTCACGGACAGTTTACATGGCTGTAGGTCAACCCACGATATTTGGTACCCCACTCGTTGTTCGGCAGCGAACAAAATATAGCCTGAGCACAGCATAAAGATTTGGTTAAAACCTGAATTTGATGCATGTTTTGATTGAAGTTTATATAAGCGGCTGGCCATGGCCGACCGCAATAATTTCGCGAAAACTACATGGGCATAACAAATTCACACACAAAATAACAGGAGTCTGGTGATTTACTCTGTGCGTGCAAATTATGAACTGATCTGAAATGGATCGAGAATTATGTTCAATGATCATTGGGCCAATCAGGAGATAGGATTCTATCTCTTGATTGTTTTAATTTGTCTAAATACATCTCCACGTATACCAGAAAACTGGTCAAAAATGGCCTACAGGGTGATATAGATTGAAAAACGGCTTAAAGTTTTCCAGAAGTTAATATTTTTGACACTTCTACAGCACCGCTTTCTAGAGAGCTGAAATTAGCATGTTGAGTATAAAATGTGCATATGCTGTATGAAATTGGCATCATTTGCTGTTTCACCACCCCACCCCCCATACAGGTAAATTAAAGGCTTTAATGAACTCTAACAACAGATTTGCTTTGTTTTGTTTTGTTCAGTTTTTTTTCGTATAATCAAACTAAAAACGTTTTTTATGATTAAATGTACATTTAAAAATACAAAATACTATATAAAAGAATTTTAGTAACAGTTGCTGAAGCTTGTGAGAAAGTCCTTAGGCTGAACATGGCTCCAACAACTAAAGTGAAAGTAGAAAATTTGCATTTATATAACAAAACAGTTATTGACTTTAATTTTGGAAGACATAAGGATTTATCCACCCGAAAAATGATATTCACCGAGGCCTCATCACTTTTTTGTGTTGATAAAATCCTGATGTCTATCTCATTGAAGCCAATAATTGTATAATATTAACATGCCAATAAAGAGGCGCAAAGCTTTATCACCAAGGCTGTTGTTTCTTATTTTACTCTGATTCCCCGTTGTGATGACATTTTATATCAATCTATTACAGGGCTATTCGTGAATACAACAGGAGACATATCCGACAAATATTACATCGAGGTAACACCAAGCGGATGGACATTCACCATTTGGGCATTCATTTACCTCTGGCAGTTAAGCTGGATCATTTATGCCGTGGTAAATCTCTTCCGGAACACAGACCAGGGACCTGCCTACGCACATCCGTCCATTATCTCGGTACCTTTCTGTTTTGTTTACCTCTGCAATATGTGCTTCAACGCCGGTTGGATGATCGTATGGGACAGGCAGATCATGGAAGTTGCCTTTGTATTTTTATTTCTTATCGCAATGACCTTGTACATTTGTCTTGCACTTGCATACAGAGGACTTGACACGAATGCGAATATGTTGCTCAAACAAAACCGGAAGATGGACATCTGGCTTGTGCGCATGCTCGTTCATAACGGACTCGGAATATACGCAACGTGGACGACAATTGCGACTCTTCTAAATATGACTATTGTGATGACGTACAGATCAAACCCACCAATCAAACAGGACGTGGCATCCACCGTTGCCTTGGGTGTTTTAGCACTTGAAATTGTCATTTTCTTGAGTACAGATCTTACGATCCTTGATCGCTACACACGTTATACTTTTACGCCTTACATTGTTTTAATTGTTGCTTTAACTGGTAGCATAACAAAGAACTGGACAGATGGTGCAAGGAATTCCATTTTCTCAGCAGTCTTGCTGGGTGTTGCCTGTGTAGCAGCACTTGTCAAACTATTCCTGATGTTCTGGCGCAGCTTCAGAAGTCCACTCTACGTACAAAATGAAAAGGACAGACAGCCCATGTCAACAGACTTATGATTGCATATTCATAGACCCAGTGTGCATTTTAGAGGAACTTAGTAGCTCAGGTGTTGAGTGCTTGGCTCGAGATCGAGGGTTGTGGGTTCGAGCCTCACCAGAAGCACTGCGTTGTATCCTTAAGCAAGACATGTTAAACTCTGCTTAGTACTGGTTCAATCCAAGAAGACCCATCCCGACATGACTGAAACATTGTTGACTGGGACGTACACAATAAAACAAAAGCAAAAGCGTAAAATTATAATTATTTTCATGCCCATCCGTCCAAGCATATGTTCAGGGTGCTCATTTAGACAGTTCTCTTGAGTGTCCATAACATTTGTTTTGAATGGGAAATAAGTTGATAATTCTTGATTACACACTCATATCTGGATAGCTGTTGCAAGGCAATTTCTTAGCAATGAACCATTGAAACACAACTTACATTAATATTTGTTCAAAACGACATTTTGTAAAAAAAAACATTGATTCTTATTTGGACAAAATGCTCCTGGATGCGAGAAAACCTGTCTACGAGGTTTCCGACAAAGAAAGATGAGCAAGCTACTGAGAAAAAAATTGGCTAGAAAATTGGAATTTCAACTATAGCAAATTTAGATATGATACTTTTCTACAAATGAATAACAAAGGCACTGACCAGTCTGTGCATACGCACAGGCTGGTCTGCGCCTTTGTTGTTCGCAAACCCCGAAGACATGTTTTCTCTCGCTGAGGCCCATTATTTAGGGTTGATATTACTTGTATATTAAAAATTCAGCCGTTAAAGCAAGTAAGGTTGCAAAGATCAGGAATCGATACAATCAAGTACCACACCTGACCCAGGATACCAATGGGAAAGTGACAAACTCACAGAAGACACCACAAACGAGAGCCAAGAGGTCAGCCCTTTCCCAGCAGGTGACCACGAAGCACACACAAACAGACGCGCACAAAACACAGCAAACACAAGACAGAACAAAAACATAAAAGATCCACAAAAGAAGTACCGCCTTGGAACGGTCAGTAAAATATTTTACTGGAGGGCTTAAACCGGTTTAACGGCGCCAACCTCACCCTTAATTCAGATGTGGATCAAGACACATAGATATTTGGTTTGCATGAAAGACCTCTAACTTATCAATGCATCATCTCCTAAAACATATAAATCAAGATATAACAAGGAGATAAAGCAAGGATAAGGACTCAACAGTAAATTAAACTGAATACCGGAGCAAAAGAAATCCAACAGGTAAACCCCGGTGGGCCCGACAAACAGCAAAAGCATCAGGCCCCTACCATCTCATCAATAGATAAGTCTTTAAGTCGGAACCATCATAGAGTCTGAAGTCCGACCCACCGGCGTGCAATTAAAGAGGAAAGCAAAGTTAAACCTAAATTGATTCATGTTTTTCCTGTAAATCGTCTGTGGTTTATGACTGAACCATGCATTTCCTGAAAGTGCAATAAACTACATGTAATACACATATGTTATATGTTGCGCTTGCGATTGGCTCTGTTATAATACAATAATTATATCTGTCACCGTGGAGCACGGTGACTCTATATCGACTTTATCTTTCACCTTGAACTTGGAGACAAAGTTACACGAAATGTTGCCCAGTGGTCTTTATATCATGTGACCTATACGCCTCTACATCATGTTACCTGTGCATCAGCAAAGTTTGATGTGGCTGCGTCCAACGGTTGGGGAGGGAGCCATTTACAAGAAAATACATGTTTTGACCTTTAACCTTGACCTTAAATTCAAGGTCACACAAAAAAGACCACGTGCCCTCCACATAATGTGACTATTAACCTGCAATGTTTGACACTTCAATCTCCAACGGTTTAGGAGGAGGTGCATTTACAAGAAATACATTATTTGATCTGCGACGTTGACCTTGAGATCAAGATTACACTAAAGACTGCACAGTACCATCAACATTATGAAAGAAATTCGTTTACAAGAAAAACAGTATTTGACCTTTTACTTTCACATGAAATGTTGCCCAGTGCCCTCTAAATCTGACCTATGAAGCTGCAAAGTTTGAAATTGCTACGTCGGACGATTCAGAAGATGCATTTACAAGAAAATACATTTTTTACCCTTTTTATATACATTTTTTACCCTTGAACTTGACCTGGGTAAAGGTCACACAAAATGTTGCCCAGTACCTTCTATATCATGTGAACTATGCAGCCACAAAGTTTGAAGATGCTATGTCCGACGGTTTAGAAGGAGATGCATTTACAATAAAATACATCATTTTGACCTTTGACATTGACCTTTTGGGGTCAAGGTCACTTACAATGTAGCCCAGTACCCTCTACACCATGTGACCTTTGAAGCTACAAAGTTTGAAGTTGCTACATCTAGCTGTTTATGACGAGATGCACTTCCAACAAAACGTTACGCACGGACGCAGAGATGGACGACGGACCGACTTAGATACGAAATTAATAAACCATTTTTTTCTAAAGAAAAAAATTGGATATTAAAACTATCATCAAATACTATGTGAACAGATGTTTATTTCTTCGTGACTATGTGTTAACTCCATGACTCTAACGGACAATAGCTATTATTATGTGAGCAAAATGCCTTTTCTTCTGGTCCATGTGTTCAGTCTATGGATGAGATTGAGTAAGTGAATTAGTGTTTTTCAGCAGCTAGCTGTCTAGTTTTGGAATTGACCTAGATTACTCACCAATTTGAGTATACCTACTTGAAAGCGATATTCTCACTAGTTAATATCTCAAAAATTACAAATGCAACTAAACTTGAAAACTAAATGTAGAATGCAGTCGGTTTTGTCATATCATGGCTCAAAAATAGTGAGTATGATCAGGAAATACCACAATCACAAACTGTAAACAAACCGTGGCATCGTGGGGAAGAGCCACACAACTATCACGAGACACCAGGAAGACAAAGCAAGGCAACCAGCTCTCTCTTCCCCATCGAGATGATTGCAAAACTAGAATGGACACAAAGTAACACACAAAAAAACAGAATCCCACAATGTGAGTAACAATCAACAACAGAACCACCGCCTTAGAACGCAACAGAACCACCGCCTTAGAACGGACAACAGCCAAAGCCACTGGGGGTCTTAAATGCAATTTACTGGCACCGAATCTTTGCCCTAGATTCTGCTGTTGTTGAAGCACAAAAAATGTTAAGCTCGCATGGAGGATTCCTAACTATAGCAATTTATCATCATAGAGAAAACAATATAATCAAATTAACGCACTATGATGAAACTGAGAAAAAGGCTCACGACTCACAAATAGAGCTAAAGAAAACCTCAAGTTGAGCCACGGTGGGCTCAGCTACAGCCAAGCATCAGGCATCAACCCACTGATTAAAGCTTTATGTCTGAGCCATCATTGAATCTTAGGCCTGACCCACTTTCGTGCAAATGAAGAGGAAACCATAGCTATAAACCGTGATTGGGTTTACAACCAGGCATGCAGACTGTCGCATGATATCCAAGCTACATCCAACTTTTTATAACATTTGATAATCTGTTTGAATTGATCACTAAAATTAGGTTTTCCAACAATTCTTTTGAATTTATAAACTTAATCACCATAAAATATAGGTTCTGATATGCCCTGTTGCAGAAGAGTGTTTAAACCAATATTGTATTTTACAATTAACTCTGAGTGTCTGTGGTAGAATTTAGAAAATGCTTTCGAATTTTATGATATCCATAACCTTGTTATAATAACATAGCAGTCAAAAATAGGTTTCTGTTGTTGAAGTCATCAACATTAGAACACACTCTCGCAAAACGAATAAGTTGAGAAATATATACACCATAGGAAGGGGAGCGAGGAATGTCTCCATCAAGAAATGTGAAATTTACTATTTCAAAATTAAAATCATCCCGTTTATCATAAATCTTAGATGGAACTTTGCCATTCGTTATGGACAAGTTCAAGTCCAAAAAACGGGGCTTCTGTATCAGATGAATTCGCTTTATTTAACTGAAGTTCTGTGGGGTATATTTGGCCTATCATATGTACAAAATAAGGATTATCAATTTTAAGTAAGTCATCTAAATATCTGGATGTGGAGTTAAAAGCTTCAATAATATCAGTTTGATTATTGTCTGACAGAGACAACATGAAGTCTCTCTCATAACAAAACAAAAACAAATCTGCAGCAAGAGGAACACAATAAGTACCCATTGGAATACCTACAATTTGTCTATATAATTTCGAGCCAAATCATATAAATATATTGTCCTAAAGATAATGGAGAGCATCACACATTTTCTAACATGACTACAACTTATATTGTTTAGGTTGTAAAAAAAATAAAAAATAAAGGCACGGTTCTCATTACAAGACAAATAAAGTGAGGTATCTCTGTTAAAAGTTTGTTCAATTAATTCAGTTTGTTCTTCTTTGATTAGATTATGGGGCAACGTAGTATAGAGAGTAGAGTAAACATATGTAGACAAACCAGATGCTAGAAAATCTTTAGATTTTAATTAAGTAAGAATCTCACCTGAATTTTTAATAGACCAAAATATTTTTGCCATTCCTTTCATAAACTGTTGTACAATATTTTATAACATGGTTTTTAATCGCAGTGAGGCAAGAAGTCAAAAGTATGGAAAGCTCAGTAGTAGTACATGAACTAGAATTAGCAATAAAAACGCGACTTATAGGGTCGTTTATGAAGTTAAGGTAACCAGTATAACGTAGGATGTGAGCAAAGGCTTAGTTCTGGACGATCACACCTCCATGAATCTTTTAAAACAAAGAAACTAGTATCATTTTTAATTAAACACGATAACCATGTATTTATTCTTTACCATGTGTTTACTTCATGGATCTAAATGTGCACATTGATGAGTACAATGTATTTCACAATATTAGTACCATGGTCTTGGGGAGGGGTTCCGTAGTTGAGTGTTAGACTTGGGAATGAAGGGTCACTGGATTCACGGGAGGCAATGTGTTGTGTCCTTGTGCAAGACACCATATCCTCTGCTAAGTGTTATCCCATGTGTACAGTAAAACCTGTCTTAAGCGGCCACTCAAAAATAGACAAAACAACGATTTTGATGGCAAATGGTAGCTTAATAAAGGTCAAAAGTATTGCATTAAGCGATGATTAGTCTTGGAAACCAATTTTTTAGTCTTTTTGAGAGTGGCCGTTTTACACAGGTTTTACTATTAATAAATTCAGAAGATTCTACAGAGTTCCAGAAAAAAATCGTCATTTTCAAGAAAATTAAAAATTACAAAATTTAAGCCATGAAATTAAGCAGCAATTTTTTTTATCATATACTTCTTCTGATCCAAACCTTTGACCATCGTAGCAAAAATGGCAAGAGAAATTGGGTTCCTGTCTTACAGTCTAGTGAAATACATTACTTGTCTATTGGACAGCGGTTAACATTATCACCTATGGAAAATCATTAGGCGTTCCTTTAAATATTTTGAGCAGTGTATACTGTCACAAGGCATATCAGAGCCAGTATTTTATGTGCATGTATTTAAGTTAATAAATTCAAAAGAATCGGTGGAAAGACTTCGTTTCTGATCGATTAAAAAGATAATCAACTAAGTGTCGTTCCTAGTTTTGATATCATCTCGCTAGGGATAGGAAGAGAGAACTGGTTGCTTTACGTTTTTTGGCTTTTGATGCCATGTGACTGGTAATATTCTGTGTCTCTTCCTCACGGTGCCGTAGTTTGGTCTGCTTTGTGTGATTGTGGCATTTCATGATAATACTCACTTAGTTTTAGCAGCCATGAAATATATTATTAAAGTAAGTAAAGGTGCAAAGATCAGGAATTGATACAATCAAGTACCACACCTGACCCAGGACACCACATGGGAAAGTGATAAAAACACAAGAAAACATCACATAGGTTACCCCTTTCCAAGTAGGTGACCACAAAACTACAACGAACAGACAAGAAAGCATGATAATCTCAAGGTTAGACACCACAAACGAGAGCCAAGAGGTCGGCCCTTTCCCAGCAGGTGACCACAAGGCACAAATAAACAGACACGCACAAAGGCATGACAAACATAAGATGGAAAAAACATAAAAGATCCGCAAAAGAAGTGCCGCGTTGGAGCGGTCAGTAAAATATTTTACTGGAAGGCTTAAACCAGTTTCACCTGATCTAGCCACAGCTACCGGCGGGCATCATAAGTGCAGATCAGGTTTTATCAGAATGAGTTAAATGCTTCAATAACATCAGTTTGATTAAATATTATTGAAAAGAGGCAACATGAAGTATCTCTCATAACAAAACAAAAACAGCTCTGCAACAAAGGGGAGCACAATTAGTACCCATTGGAATACCTACAATTTTTCGATACAATTCCCAGCCAGATCTTATAAAAATATTGTCCAAAAGATATGAAGAGCATCACAAACTTTCTGACAATACCACAAATCATATTGTTTAGTTTGTTCAGAAGTGAAAAATGCCTGTTTCTAATTACAAGCCAAATAAAGTGAGCCCTTTCTGGTAATTTTTTTAATCTATTAATTCAGCTAGTTTTTCTTTGATTAGATTATGAGGCAATGTAGTAAAGAGAGTAGAGAAATCGTATGTAGACAACCAAGAATAGTAAGTGAGTATGATCAGGAAATACCACAATCACAAACTGCAGACAACCCCATGGCACCGCGAGGAAGAGCCGCTCAACCATCACGAGACACCAGGAAGACAAATTATGTAAAGCAACCAGCTCTCTCTTCCCCATCAAGATGATTGCAATACTAGAATGGACATAAAGTAACGTACAACAAAACATAGAACAATTACAGACTCCCACAATGGGAGTAACAATAAACAAAAAGTCAACAACAACAGAACCACCGCCTTAGAATGGACAGCAGCCTAGGCCACCGTGGGGCTTAAATGCATTTTACTGGTACCTTAAGATTTTAATTTATTAAGAATCTCACCTGAATTTTTAATAGACCAAAATAGATTTTTACCATTCCTCTCATAAACTGTTTCACAATATTTTACAACATGGCTTCTAATCGCTATTAGGCAATAAATCAAAATTATAGACACCTCATTAGTAGTACATGGGCTAGAATTAGCAATTAAATGTGACTTACAGGGTTATAATGAAGCTTAGGTAATCAATATAACGTAGAAAACTTGCTATGATCCTCATCAACAAACACGCCAAATTTAGCAGCCACATGACACCAATGCCTACCAACGACAGACCTTTCGTCACGCAAATTTTGCTCATAAGTATCAGCAGTACTAAAAATAGTAAGTGAGTATGATCAGGAAATATCACAATCACAAACTGCAGACAACCCCGTGGCACCGCGAGGAAGAGCCGCTCAACCATATCGAGACACCAGGAAGACAAATTAAGCAAAGCAATCAGCTCTCTCTTCCCCATCAAGATGATTGCAATACAAGAATGGACATAAAGCAACGTACAACAATGCATAGAACAATTACAGACTCCCACAATGGGAGTAACAATAAACAAAAAGTCAACAACAACAGAACCACCGCCTTAGAACGGACAGCAGCCTAAGCCACTGGTGGGCTTAAATGCATTTTACTGGTACCAAATCTTCGCCCTAGATTCTGCTGTTGTTGAAGTACAAGAAATATTCAGCGCGCATGGAGGCCATTTAACTAATGCAATGTATCATCATGGAAAACACTCTAATCAAAATAACACTCCATGATGAGACAAAGAAAAGGGCTCATGACTCACAGATAGTCAGGGCTAAAGAAAACCTCAAGTTGAGCCACGGTGGGTCCAGCTACAGATAAGCATCAGGCACCAACCCACCGATTAAAACTTTACGTCAGAGCCGTCATAGAGTCTGAGGCCTGATTCACCGTCGTTCAATTAAAGAGGAAACCATAGCTATAAACCGTGATTGGGTTTAAAACTAGGCATGCAGACTGTCGCATGATATCCAAAATAAATATAATCTAAAGGCAAAAACTAACGGAGAAACAATTTGAAACGGTTTTTTTCTCTAATTTATTTTCATATTTCAAAACATTTTACAAATATACATGCCATACATTGTAATACAATAACACTTTCATTCTCATAACCAACATCAAAAATACAGTTGTATCAATATTTTGAGGCTATGGACAAAATAAACAGTAATTCGTTCATAAATAAAGTGAAGCTAATAAAAAGTCAAAGGTAGCTATTCTGGTCGTCTTGAGAAGACTTAATTATTTTGACCGCAGCCAAAAAACAAAGCAAAAATATTCGTTAAAAAACAAAATAATAATTTTTTAAAGTAAAGAAAAAAAGAAAATGAAAAAATGTGAACCTTTGATCATTTTTTTCGCCTAACTAAGTTCTTCCTTTAGGTTGTTAATAAATTACAGAACGAGGCAAAGGAATTTGGTGAATGAAGTTTAATGCAAAGAAGGTCCGCCTGCCAGTTCCAGATTCAAAACAAGTTATTTCTACACAGTCAATGATCAGAACCATAAACAAGTGCAGGACAATCACTACCTTTGTCTTGCTATTACAGCCAGCTTTAAGACATATATTCCTGTCCAATTAAACTCATTAAATGATTAACTGATAAGGGACAGTTTCAGTATCTCACAAAATTAATGGGGCCTCAAAGGGGGGTTTACCTGTATACAACACAGTTTCTTTCACTAAGATAAATATCAATATTTATCATAAATTACCTAATCCCTTCATGGGACCACTTTATTGTCCCTGTAAGGAAGTCATAATCACCTCACTATGACTGTCCTTTTGATCTGCCCAGTATGACCCCTGGAGAGAGTCATAATGAGTGGTACCACTATTATTGCTAAAAAAATTCTATGTATTAAAAATGGAAAACACACATAAATAACATCGGTAAAAAGACAAACTGTACGCTCGGTTTTCTCAGAAGAAAGCCATCCCCCACTGTCCAAAATCATGCAGGGAAAATGCTTATCTAGCTCTAGTTCGCTCTAAATTTGAATATATCATCTGTGGCCCCTACATCCAAAGCAACATAGACAGTTTGGAGAGAATACAACGATTTTTCCCTTCCGCTGAATCATTTATGGAGGGTTGTTGTCAGTAACAGGCGAAAGTATGTGCACGAATTACTGGTTAACCGCTTGTTCAAGCTTGCCCAGGAAAATGTGTGGTGAGGTGAATTGACCGTCCCGCCATGACCATAGCTGTCGACTTGGGACGTAAGGCAACAAAACAAACAAATACAACGATTTGCCGCCCGTTTCATCACCCGTGACTACACATCCAGACAAGAAGGATGTGTAACAAAAATGTTAAATGACAGACCTACCAACCCAACAAATTAAGAGAAACGATGCCAATAGAGGCTGGCGTTCCTGTATAAGGTGGTAAAAAGACACATACCAGCAATGGGCATTAAATATTATCTAAAGGCAAAAACTAACGGAGAAACAATTTGAAACGGTTTTTTTCTCTAATTTATTTTCATATTTCAAAACATTTTACAAATATACATGCCATACATTGTAATACAATAACATTTTCATTATCATAACCAACATCAAAAATACAGTTGTATCAATATTTTGAGGCTATGGACAAAATAAACAGTAATTCGTTCATAAATAAAGTGAAGCTAATAAAAAGTCGAAGGTAGCTATTCTGGTCGTCTTGAGAAGATTTTATTATTTTGACCACAGCCAAAAAAACAAAGCTAAAGTATTTGTTAAAAAAAACCGAAAATAATAATAATTTAAAGTAAAGAAAAGAAAGAAACTGAAAAACTGTGAACCTTTGATCATTTTTTTCGCCTAACTGCCATGATCCTTATAAAACCGTGACGAGTTTTTACTTATTCAAGCTGAACGGAATTTCCACTCATCAATCCGTTCAAGGGAGCTTATTGGATATAATTTTACTTTTTCAACTTTAACAGCTTTAACAGCACTCTCTGTTAGCAAACAGTGATGACCCAGATCAGACGCAGCGTTTTGTGGCGCCTGATCTGGGTCTGCATTGTCTGTCTATATCCCATCAAAAGTTAGCTGGATTTATATGGATAATGATTATTTCTACTGTCTTGCATATTTGCAGTGAAAGCAGGTTTGAGTCAGACTCAATGACAGCCCTGACGTAAAGTTTTAATCGGTGGGCTGGTGCCTGATGCTGTAGGTGGGCCCACCGTGGCTCAGCTTGAGGTTTTCTTTAGCTCTGACTATCTGTGAGTCGTGAGCCCTTTTCTCCGTTTCATCATAGTACGTTAGTTTAATTACACTGTTTCTCTATGATGATGCATTGCAATAGTTAGGAATCATCCATGCGAACATGACATATTTTGTACTTCAACAATGTCAGAATCTGGGGCAAAGATTTGGTGCCAGTAAAATGCATTTAAGCCCCCCCCCACTCCCAGTGGCTTTGGCTTTGGCTGCTGTCCGTTCTAGGCTGGGGGCTCTTTTGTTGTTGATTCGTCGTTGATTGTTGCTCCCGTTGTGGGATTCTGTATCTATGTTTCTTTGTGCGTTGCTTTGTGTCCATTCTGGTTTTGCAATCATCTCGATGGAGGGGGTTGGTTGCTTTGCTTTGTTTGTCTTCCTGGTGTCTCGTGGTTGTTGTTTTGCTCTTCTTCGTGGTGCCACGGGTTTGTCTGCATTTTGTGATTGTGGTATTTCCTAATCATACGCACTAGTTTTGTATTTTATTGAAAATAGAGCCTCAGTATACGAATAATTTGCAGAAGTGTTCTATATTTTGTTGTGAGTTACTTTGTGTCCATTCTTGTTTTGCAATCATCTCGATGGGGAAGAAGAGCTGTTTGCTTTGCTTTGTTTGTCTTCCTGGTGTCTAGTGATTGTTGTGTGGCTCTTCCTCACGATGCCACAGGTTTGTCTGCAGTTTGTGATTGTGGTATATCCTGATCATACTCACTTACTATTTTTGTCTGAAGTAACATTATTGAAAACTCCGTTTGTAGCAACACCCAGTGTTTTAAGCCTGTGGTATAACAGCAAAAACTTAAAATTTCAAACGTTCGTATTTTATGAGAACAGTGATAGATCGGAACAAACTCAATTACAGCAGTGACCTATATAAGTCTAATATATGTCACTGATTACAGTGATGCAGATTCCATCACATCATTCCAGACAGAGATCTCTAAAAGTGACTAAACTAGCCAACTCCACCGCCGTCGAGTAAAGTAAGTAAGAGGGTAAAGATCAGGAAACGATATAACCAAGTACCACACCTGATCCAGGACACCATATGGGCAAGTGACAATTTAGGGCGTACCAAAGTTTTGTATATGCAACCTCCTTTGTACTCCTAGGTGCGAAAGCCAAATTCATGCGTAGGAAACCTAAAGTCTTATTTGCTTTGGACGAAATATCAGAGATATGTTGACCCCAATCCATTTTCTCTGTGATTGTTATGCCAAGGTATTTTGCAAACTGAACGTTTTCCAAGGTTTGCTGGTGCAGTGTGGAGTCGTGAAGGATTTGTTTGTGTGAATAATGCCAAGTCACTCTCATAGAGTGACATTTCGCAACATTAAATTTCATTTGTCAATCGGCCTCCGAAAGTGCGAGGCTGTCAAGATCTTCCTGCAAAATAAGACAGTCTTGCAAAGAATGAATGTTCATATACAGGACACAATCGCCCCCCGAACAGGCGAGCTGAAGTTTTGATATTATCCGATAAGTTACCGACATTTATGAAGATTAAAAAGAGAATCGGTCCTTAGACAGACACCTGGGATAAACTGGATAAAACAGGGACTGGACCTGAGGCTTGACCATCTAAGACTACTTGTTGACTGCGCCCAGAGAGCCAAGAGATGATCCACTAATGGGTAGACCTTCTTATCCTACAATACTCGGGTTTATGTAAGTCTCCTGTGTGGAACCTTGTCGAAGGTCTTTGCAAAATTCATGGTGATCAAATATATCTGCTTGCGACAATGATTAACCACAAGAGACTAGTTTTATAGGTACCAATCTTACCCTCATAATCTTGAGATTCAATATTTTTTGGGGGGTCAGGAAAATAAATATTTGGGGGGGGGGGTATGAAGATTTTGTGGATACTTTTGGGGGATCATCACAATAGTGGATTGGTTTATGGTTTCATGTCTATGCATTTTAAGGTTTTTTCTTAAGGTCAATGTACAAAATAGGGCTATATTTTGGGTTGCTAAAATTCCTTTGGGGGGGGGGGGTATGCTTCTGCTTCTGCCTCCGCAAAGTGCAGGGCTTTTCAGCGTAGACGCACTGGGAGAGAGAGTAGAATATCTAGTTTCTGTGGTTAAGGAGGGTCTTAAATCCCTCTATTGTCTCAGCATGCACGACCTCTTGCTCAAGATGGTTCCACTCAATAACAGTTTTTTGGGTTTTTTTATGAAAAACGAGTTCTTTAATTGTTCAATACGACACTGCTCTATCTCATATCCCCTGTCATAATTTAATGAATGTTTCCACTAGATTTACACTTTTGAAATTTTCATATATCACTGGTTTAATGCGTCTCTTTGGTTTTGGGGGTTTTAAATAATCTTCGGTGTTAATGGCTGGAACCATCCCTTCGACAACCGTAAATAGAAGAATAAAAAACAATCTGCGCTTACTGTGCCTACGTTGGTGCGTTTCAAGTTCAAGCATATCAAGCATTCCGGTAACACTGCCCTCTTCCCTCAATTGTAATCCCCAGTAATAATACGGGCTGCTTGTCTCTGAACTCTTTCTAATTTCTCAATATCACGTGAGAGATAGGGTCCCAGATTATGGATCCATAGTCCAACACAGATCTTACAAGAGATATGTATGCTGGCTTCCGACAATCTTGCGGTCAACTTTTTAGGTTCCGACGTAAAACTCCTATTGTAGAATTAGCTTTCTTGGTTATTTTTGTATGTGTGACGACCATTTCAGATTTTCAGTTAATGTAAGTCCTAGGTAGGGATTTTCTTCAACTTGTTTCAGAATATGATTGTTTAGACTGTAGAAATGAGTTGATCTATTATTGATACTCATGATATAGCACTTTTTGGCATTGAAGCGCATGTCCCACTTCTCAGCCCACTTTTCCAGTTCTATTAGGTCGTTTAGTAAGGTTATGTGATCTGACTGTGACTTGATTGGACGGTAGAGCATGATATTCCAGATAGGGTATGACTGATATTTCAGATATGTTTTTGGGGTAGGCACTGTCTCCGGGTCCGGTACCGGACCTCTAGACTACGGGGCTACGGGTCCGGTACCGGACCCCTAGACACTGATTCTAGGGGTCCGGTACCGGACCCCGAGCCACACCTATGAGGACTGTCTCGGGGTCCGGTAGTTTGTGAAACAACAACTAACAAGTCTAGGGATACGGGTCCGTACCTGCACGTATATGTAGTAACAGTTATTTTACCAACAAAAACTCATGTTGAAGTTTCACTTTGCTTCATCAGCCATCTTTGATCCTCAAAGGGAAACCAATCTGTATTGACTGTCATGCTTTGTTTGTTTGTTTGTTTGTTTTTGTTGCTTTACGTCCCATGTCAACAGCTGTGGTCATTGCGGTACGGTCAGTTCACTTAACCACTCTTTTTCCTGGGCAGGCTTGAGCAAGCGGTTAACCAGTTATTTGTACACATACTTTCGCTTGTAACTGACAACAACCCTTCATGAATAAATCAGCGGAAGGGAGGAGAATGACCGTAGAAATTATTTCATGATCAATCTCCACGAAAGTATGGTACCGGGCCGGGATCGAACTCGCGACCCCTGGATCTGACTGTCATGCGTCACACTATTCAAACAATTAAGCTTATACAAAATGTATATAAATAATGACGGTAAAGTAAAAAAAAAAGAACTTAACTCACCTGTAACAAATCAATTATCTTCTCATCTTCAATTAAAGGAACCAATTAAACTATTTGTTGGCACTCACCCTTAGGGATGAGACGTGCCTTCATCCCAGGCTTGTAAAAGAAGCGCACCCTAAATACAGGCCCATGCCGCGGATAATATTCAGACAAATTTCTGACATGCGAGCTACCGAATACAGCTAGTCTCCGCTTATACATGACGAAAAGACTAATGAAATTAAATCATATAGTTAGCCACGAAATAAACTTCAAATATACATGATTGGATAACTCAAAACATTCAATCGAATACAGCACGTGACAAATAATCGGCTGATACTTATATAATAATGCACTCTTAGGAAATAGTACCTTCTCTTGAATGCTTACACGTACATATAATGTATATAATATCACTATGTATGAATTAATAAAATCTTTATTTCAGCAGTACATGCAATACAAATAAAGAATATAATAATTTTGGATAACTCAAACACACCAGGTTCGAAATAGATGGATGAGGCCCTTCTACTCTGCACCGGGAGATGTTTAACGAGAGCAAATTCAATGCAAAACAAGCCATATAATAGATGACCTACTTTCACGATTGGAGAACGTGAAGGAAAGCAACTAAAAGGCTGAACCAAGCAAATTCAACAGCCTCTAAAATAACTTTTTAGACATTAAATTAAAACTAGCTCTTCAATTATTGAAGAATGTGATATAAATTAAAGGAATCTATAATTAAATTATTAATACCGCACGTTCTCAAATAAATATAATGCCCTAAAAATCAGTGTTTAAACACAACCAGGATTGTATTGCATGTACACAAAACTCTAATAAGAACCTTTCTTTCAGCAGTAGATAAGGGCGATACCAACCACCCCTCCCCTATACCCCTCCTTTATTTAGAAGTAAGCCCAAATTGGCAAATCGCGGGTTCGAGCATCGTTTACCGTATTACCCCTTAAAATAACAAATTGTCCTGATAATGGCCAAAATGGCCATCACACACATACATGCCCAACCCACAACCACCAAACCATAGCGCGTATTAGAGCAACTTAAGGGCAGTTCTTTCTTGGATATTTGGAATTGGTAAACTGGTTAATTCAAAGTCTCTTCAGGGCATACAACTGCATCTGAGCCGGTCTTTCTGTTGGTGTGTCGGTTGATGTTACTGCACAGCTGCAATACCAACGATGGATGGATTGTGGACCAACAGGATAGATTCAACGGATAGGATGGATGCTCAACACAGATGAAGATTGGAATTTTGGAATTTTGTAAATATCGCGACGCGCTTGCCATGTCTAACTCAAACTTGTCAGCGAAGCGCTTCAAGGGGATGGGAGATGTTAATTAATACCTCTCCCGCTTCTCGCAGACCTGCAAAACCCATCACCAGGATACTAATAACTAACCACTCACCACTAACCACTAAAACATCAATAACTTAACCCTCAACCTTCCCAAAACTTGCTCTGTAGGTGACTGCCATGCTTATGCATGCCCCGCAAACCTAAGGTTAATATACACTAACGGTTTCACACGAGAAACCCGGAAGGTATATTATTTTTTGGAAGCCTCTTGCAAAATTTAAAGATATGATGCTGGGAGAACTAAGAACACACACACATGTTCTGAGTCTTACCATACCCAAGCGGCACCCTTCCCCTTAGGAATGAGCCCCCTATACCCGCTTAAAACCCCTAAATAAATAGGCTATCGCATGATGACTGGCCATCTTTTTGAAATGGAGTTCAAAATTTTAAGGAGTAAAAGTGAGATCTCTGAGGGGATCATTAATCACAAAGAACACCGACTCATCGCCACCCGCTCCACAAAATCTGCAACTAAAATAGAGAAACATAATAAAAGAGGCAAAATTTTATTTCCCAAAGCTTGCCCTAGGGGAAGCTAACTTCGTAGACCGACGTCCGCGTCTTAGTTACACCGCCCGCGAGCTTATGTATACAAGGACTGGACGGAGAAGCGGAGTGATGCCCTTGGTGCATGATGTTACCTCAAAAACATCAACGTATAGCTCACTATATAAGAGCGGCAAACATAAACAAACAATAATATACCTCCTAGCCCTTCCAGGCGGAAAAACTTATACTTTCAAGACAGTAGGGGTGACATTGTGCAGACGGAATTGTCACGTCGACCCCTACAAGATTGGTACTTATTTTCAGTGACCTATCTTATATAGGTCACTGTTATTTTAGAACATTTTCAAAATTCGAATTACAAATGCCCCACACCTATACTCGATACGAATGGGCGTGGGACATTGACAGGATACAGTCATAACTCCATTATTAAAGCCAAAGTGGGTGCATAAATTGGGTGTGTCGTGAGTGCTTTATATGTAAATGAGCGAAGGACCACGGCACACCGTCAATATAACCGAAATTAGTAGTAACTATTTGTTGGCAGCTGATTAGTGAGATGAGTGAGCAGTGTCAAATAAGCTTACATAGTCTGTAGTGTAGATTCATTATTCAATTATAGCTTTCAAAGAGACTCACTACTGGGACAACGGCAGTGGATCTTGCTGGTATCTTTTGACATTCGGGCATAGCTTTATAAGAAGACTCTGAGTCTTTTTTTGTCTTTTTTTTAAACAACTGATATGGTCCAAAAGGAAATGACTCTTTAACATAAATACAAACAGTGTTGAACAAGATCAGACTGCTCATACGATAAAAGTCTGATCTGGATCCACACTGTTTGCTAGAGGGATGTTAAAAATGGATATCCTAAGGTTGAAGACTCGATCGCGGAAATGCATCTAAAATAATGACAAACAGTGATGAACAAGATCAGACTGCTCCTATGATAACAGTCTGATTTCGGTCCACTTTATTTGGTACAGAGACGTTACAAATAGATCTACATAGGTTGAACGACTCAATCGCGGAAATGCATCTAAAATTTACGTCTGCTGGAGTAAACAGTAGATGCTGTGTCCAAGCCTACGTATGAAGAAAAAAAATGAGATTACCCTCTTATAATGAATATTCTATTCTATTCCATAAATCCACTGCTTTTTGTTTTGTTACGAGGTTGTGGCTAAAAGCTGTAACCGAACCGAATTCGGCCATACATACGACAATAGCCGAATGGACACGGCCCGAATCTACGGAAAATGACGATAGTGTACGGTTTTCTGATACCGGTATTTAGTACCGTAACCGGTTCGGTATCGCAAATGTGATAAAATAATAATTCTATATAGGCGCCTATTCATTTATTTAGATTATATATATTTTATTGCATAAAACAGCAACGGGATTGGACACAAGATATAACAACATTATATCATTCTCTCCCTACATCATGTAGGCCTACATTGTAATGACGTCGCGCACGGTATTGGCGTACAAAACATAACGTCAAAGTTATCATAACGTCCTGGTGTTAATCAGTTTCGTATTGTTTCTGTATTTTACATCTTAACTACATTTCAAAAGTATGATATGACAGGTTGAACTGGTAAATAATAATACTTTTCTATGGGGTTTGGCGGTTGATATTTTAAAATACGTAAAGCATGTAAATTTACCGTCCGCACAAGTAAATTGTATATTGAACGGAAATATAATTTTAACCAGCACATGACATTTCGATACTTATAATAAAGGTAAATTGAAAAAGGCTCGGACGAGACTGTGTCAGAAGCGTTCATGCGCGCATGCAATATTGAAAATCAACAAAATCTATATGCAAAACGACAGCTTATTCTTAAATGCATGCATCTTCTTTGACGTTCCCCTTTTAAACGTAACTTTTCCCGCCGGGAACAAAATTTAAGAGTGGGGAATATTAAATGTGCATATGCATTCTATTTTTTTTTTTTTTGGCTGATTTAATTTAAATACGGCATTTTAAGTAAGGAAACAAAGTACATTAAGGATATAATTTTCTGGTGAGTTTCTTTGTTTATACTCGATTTATGCTTAAATGTCATAAGCAGGTGTATTCATTTGCATGAAAATTGTTTTGGGGCAACAAATTTTAAGAGTTGGGGATTTGTTTTATGGAAAATGACCATGCAAATATCTTGCGATTAATTTTTATGCCCCCAAAGGAACTTTGGGTGGCATATAGTAATCGCACTGTCCGTCCGTCCCGCTTCGTGTCCGGTGCATATCTCCTATATTCTTTGAGGTAGGAATTCCAAATTTGGTGTGTGGATGGATCTTGGGATGGCGGAGTGTCGCGTACCATTTTCGGGTCACTGTGACCTTGACCTTGACCTCTGACCTAGTTTTTAGAATAATCCTGGAGCATATCTCTTATATTATTTGAGGCAGGAATCTGAAATTTGGTGTGTGAATGCATCTTGAGATGACAAAGTATCGCGTCACTATGACCTTGAACTTGACCTCTGACCTAGTTTCTAGATACTGTATTGAGTCTTGTGCAGATCTCCTGTGTTCTTTGAGATAGGAATTCCAAATTTGGTGTGTAAATGCATCTTGGGATGACAGAGTGCCACATACCATTTCGGGTCACATTGACCTTGACCTCTGACCTAGTTTTAAGAATTTTTGTGTCTGGAGCATATCTCTTATATTCTTTGAGGTAGGAATTCCAAATTTGGTGTGTGGATGCATCTTGGGATGACGAAGTGTCGCATTTCATTTTCTGGTCACTGTGACCTTAACCTTGACCTGACCTAGTTTTTAGAATAATCGTGTCCGGAGCATTTTAGGTAGGAATCTCAAATTTGGTGTGTGGATGCATCTTGAGATGACGAAGTGTCGCATACCATTATTGGGTCACTGTGACCTTGAACTTGACCTCTGACCTAGTTTCTGGAAACTGCATTGAGTCCGGTGCATATCTCCTATTCTTTGAGATAGGTATTCCAAATTCGGTGTGTAAATGGCTAAATGCATCTTTGGATGACGGAGTGTCACATACCATTTTCGGGTCACTGTGACCTTGACCTCTGACCTAGCTTTAAGAATTATTGTGTCTGGGACATATCTCTTATATTCTTTGAGATAGGAATTCTAAATTTGGTGTGTATATGCACCTTGGGATGACAGAGTGTCATATACCATTTTGGGTCACTGTGACCTAGACCTCTGACCCAGTTTTAAGAATTATTGTGTCCTGAACATATCTCTTATATTATTTGACCATTTCCGGGTCACTTTGACCTTTGACCTAGTTTGTAGAATAATCATGTCCAGAACATATCTCTTATATTATTTGAAATGGGAATCCCAAATTTGGTGTGCAGATGCATCTTGGGATGGTGGAGTGTCATGTACCATTTAGGGGTCACTGTGACCTTGAACTTGACCTCTGACCTCGTTTTTACAATAATTATATCTGGAGCAAATCTCTTATTATTTAAGGTAGGAATCCCAAATTTGGAGTGTAAATGCATCTTCGGCTCCTCGGTCTCGAGTCAAGCACTCTACCACTGAGCCACTGCGCCCCCTATATTGACGTCGAGCTGGCGTTGTAGTAAGCATTTGCGTAACCCTACCACTGCGTTTTTTGTTACAGAGTTACAGGCTTTTTCGGCACAAAATGCGTTTGTGAGCTCTGCTTTGATTTTTTTGGGTGTCTGTTTATATGTGCCTTGTGGTCACCTGCTGGGTAAGGGTTGACCTTTTGGCTCTTGTTTGTGGTGTCTTACTGTGAGTTTGTTACTTTCCCATTGGTATCCTGGGTCAGGTGTGGTACTTGATTTTATCGATTCCTTATCTTTGCACCCTTACTTACTTTGTTCAGATTTGAGCCGTGACATGTGATTTCAAACAGTGTGGCATTTTGACAAGTGTAGACTCAGACGAGCCTGTACAGCCTCCTTTAAGCTTAGAAGATCTAAGTGGTGTTCAGTCAGTAGCTTTACAGTCATAGACTATTCAAGCGACTAGCAAAGGCTCTGATCAGACTGCGCGTATGCGCAGGCTGGTCTGAGGCTTTGCTGATCGCATATACCACATTGTTGGAAATCTCATGTAGCGGCTCATTTGTTTAGCGATTTTACGCCCCAGCTATGATCATGTGGGATAGTCAGTTAAACTAATCACACTTTTCCTGGTCAAGCTTGGGTTAGCCAGTACTTCATTCACAAATGACACAGCCCTTCTTGAGTTAGTGGAAGGAGGAGAATGATGGTCAAAAAATATTTCACCATCAAACTCTACGAAAGTATTGGACCAGGCCAGGATTAAACTCATGGCTTCTGGATCTAAAATCAGACACAGTACTGATTGCCCTTAAGGGCCTGGTAATACATGTATAAGCTGTAAGCATGAATGTTTGAGAGATGTTTTAAAGTTGTCTCAATGAAAAGTATATACGAGCTATTGAAAGGGACTTGATGGCACCATTTATATAAGACCACAAGATCTTCATACAATCTAAATATACTTAACTATACTAAAGAAACCTGACACATACTGTGTGTCAATTATTTGGTAGTAAATGAATACGATGCACACTTGTCTTTCCATTGCGTAAAGTTGAACAAAGGTAGACGAAGTTGCACTGAGATTATTTGAAAAGATGAACTACTGGTCAGTAATTTCAGACGTCAGCTATCAAAACGTCACGTAACCCCTAAAATCAATTTTTGCAAGAACAAAGAAATCACGCAAAATTCACCAGAAACCGCTTAAGTGTGATTCTTTTTTATTTCATTGACATCTTCTTGGCTTTCAAATAAAGCATGCATGCATTGTTCAACCCAAAAGCCTATTTTCACTTTCTTTGCGTCAATTTTCCGTTATCAGCATTTTATGAGCTTTTAAATAGCACTGGCACTTTTTCAACTTTTTTTCACTTTGTATGATGTTTGGAATGCGTTTTTGCAATGTTTCAGTCATTTTGGACTTCGTAGCTGCCGCCTACGTCCATTTAGCGACGTCAAGCGTTACAATTACATGCGATATGTGTATACTGCAAAGCGTGAAACTCTTATGCGATTAATGTTAAGTGTAGCCAATTGGCACTATAACTAAGTAGACAGCACACACTAAACAGCGATATGCGTTGACAAAGAAAACGCGGTTATCATCAATAGTTTACGTTGTTTCTTAATTGACGTTAAATATGGTTCATTCCACTTTTACCCTGTAACGTGACGCGAAACATAAGTTCAGAATTTTGAAATTGCATTCTCTTACAATGATTGGTTGACTCCAAGTCATTTCAGTATCCAGAAATCGCTTAAACAAAGAAAAACACTGCCATTTAGAAAACGTCGAAAGCGCAACTTAAAAACCCCATATCATACGTCACAGCAATAAATTGCACATTTTTAAAAAGCACTTTTGTCTGTACTGGTATTGGCCTTGCATACATGAAAAAAGTTTTCAAAAAAATATCTAGACATACACTACCGAGGCAAAAGTGATAAAAACAGTAGATATTTGACCTCGTGACGCCATGTTCTATATTTGATAAATATATGTTTTCGAAGAATACTTTCTAATGTCTTGATATGAAAATGAGCATATCGGCTTAGCACTATAATTTGTTATTTACGAATTTGAAGCAAGTAAAAAGTGTCAGGTTTCTTTAGTAGTTAAGTATATGTGAGGGCATGTATTTTAAAGACTTCCCATCATAAGTCTATGGAAGCTTGATGTTGACATGACAACCATATGTCCAATACAATCGGACATAAAACTTGTGTAGCCTTTCCCATTATATACATGTAGTTTGATCACAATTGGCCGACTGACATTTAGAAATAATTACTTCTTCAAAATATAAATGGATGACGAAACAACGATGACAATTGACAATAGATACCAAAGAGGCCGGACCAATACCATTCTATAGCCTCGCTTTAGCCTTCGGATCATATGAGCTTATAACTGTAAGGCTGATATCGGAGTTGATATACTGCGGCTGGAGGAAGACATTTTGAGGCAAAAAAAATGACCTAAAAGGATCAATGTGAAGTATCTGTTTTGCTAACTTGAAGATGTATATGGAAAAGCTAATCCGATTAAATAGAGCACTCAATAGCAATTAGAATATGCAAAGTTATAGAACACAAACCATTACATGAAGTATGTGCTTGACAAAATGTTCCTGTACTCGTAGGTCTACTTTGTGTAGGTAATTTCAGGGACATTTTTGTTTACTTCCAGGGATATAGGATATTTAGGAAATTTAATTAAGGGGATATTTTCCAATTTACTTAAAGGGATATGGGATATTATGTTCCTGTTTACTTCCAAGGATATATGATACTGGTAGCCCCCCTAGACAAGCCTCCCGAGACGAACCCTTGCTCGGAAGGTTCGGAGTTCGGAGAAAGAACATGGTCGAACCCTGGTTCAGAGTTTGGGTTCGGAGCTCGGTGAAGGGACTGGGCCGAACCCTGGTTTGGCACGTTTGGAACCTGCCGAATTCGGAACCTGCCAAACCAGGGTTATACCCGGTCCCTTCTCTGAGCACCGAACCACCCAACCAGGTTTAACTCGGTCTAAATCAGATTTCCGAACTGAAACTCCGAACTCCAAACAAAAACACAATCCTGGACCATCTTGAGAGATACAAGAGTTTGGATTTGCCAAGACATTTATTCTGTTTTGGTAATTTTACCAAATTTAAAGCTTATGAATGAGAAACTAAGTAAAACGAACGCTTGGAATTTTCCAGCAAATTAATGCCATTTAAACACACATTCTGTATTACATGCTAGACGGAAGAATTCAGTATATTGTATATTTCGATTTAACAGTTACAATTGTATATTATTTGAACTTTCTTGAATATTTTGGACGGTGAGTTTTGATAGCGTAAATTGAAGAAGAAAATTGGAACTTTATATCTGTCTCCAGTGTTGTCATTTACTTATCATAGGACGTCTTTTTACACCGGCTCATTTACAGTTTCAGCCCCTAAGCTATGGAACACTTTCCCTACGTCAGTTAAACAAGCAACTTCCTTGAATAAATTTAAAAGAGCTATGATAGAATTTATTTCATTTTAGAGACTGCAATTTTACTTATGAACACACTATTTTTATATACCTATCAGAACACATCGGATGTACAATGTAGACAACAAATGTGCCGCCTGATGTAAGACTGTGTGATACTTTTAATTTGTCTGAAACTACATTGTTATCCCTTTTTAGCAACGCCATGCATGCTTGTTTATATGTAAATATTACCGTCCGTTTATTTCCATTGTTTATATATCAGTTATATGTTCAGAGGGCCATATGGTAGACTGACCGTCGAGCTAAATATGTCACCCTCTTGAAATATTGTATAATTAAATAAATAAATAAATGAATAAATAAATAAATAAATAAATAAATAAATAAATAAATAAATAAATATTTGAGCCTGGATATAGGCCTACCGCTCACCATCATCGCTCACAGCTCACCATTTGCTAATTTCCCCAGTACACAAAAGCGACGTAAAATTTACTTCATTAAATGAACAGCGAAGGCTCTGGCGAGTCTGCTAATTTGTACAGGCTTGCCTTAGTCGTTTCCACAATACCTGCGCCAGTTCGTTGTTGTTACCTCCGATGCTGTCACATTTACCAGTGTGATGGGGCACATCATGCTTAAGAATCGTAGTTTCGGAATCCTTGCAATTTTCCATGTCTGGTCCTTATCATCTAAACTTATCGCGAATGTTTGGGCCTGAGCATTCGCTGCTCGCTTGCACTTGTATGCTGGCCCATTTGCTTCCTTTGAGAAGTTACCAGCAGGTTCTATTTCTACATTACTAAACTTCGCCATTGTTGACCGAGCAACGAAAAGTGAGCCTCCCAAGGGGGATGGGGGTACTTTTATTTTTTCTTCATACGCAGTCTTGTGCCCTGCATCTACTGTTTACCCCATAAACATCTGGAAAATCAGGCATACCCCAAAATTATTTCTTGAAATTAGATTTCATGCGCAGACTCGCTAGAGCCTTTGCTGCTGGTATAATCGGGACCAAACTCGGAAATGAAATGGCATACACTTGGGGCCCATTCACAGACAGCAGGCAAAAACGATTTCTTAGATAATATTCGATGTGCCATCGGAAATCAAATTTTGACATCTGAATCAAAGGTCTTAATTGCAGGCAAAAATGCAGCCTTAAACCGTTGTTAACATCTAGGCCTACACATTGAGCCTACACACATTAGACATTCAGTGCGGTGCCTGTGAAACAAAGATCTATGCGAATAAATCAGTGGACTATTGCATTGAATTGTAAAATATAATTCAATCCTTGCGATTGAGGCACCTTTCAAATTAACATAATATTTAAATAAATCTGGACCCAGTAGATCTATACAATAATTATTTCATCGCTGACACATTTGATTTATATTGGCCGATACCGACCCGGTTACTGTACTAAATCCCGGTATCAGAAACCCGTACGTTTCCGTCATTTCCCGTAGATTCGGTCCGCGCCCATTCGGCTATTGCCGTATGTTTGGCCGAATTCGGTTCGGTTACAGCTTTTAGCCACAACCTTGTTACGAGGTGGAATTGGAGTACGTTGCGGTTTGGTCGGCCATTTTCAGCGTGCCGTAAAAAGTAAAACAATTTTGTTGTTTTTTCTCCGACAAACATGACAGAACGCTTTGATAAATATGCCTTTCGTGAAACAATATTCTGTGCACTTGTTGTTTGAATAACGCCCGGCTTTCTATTGTTTCAGGAGGTGTTTATTGGCAATTTATTTATCACGTGCGAGTCCACCATTTTGCCGAGGAAAGATGAGCAGAGCACCGCGGATGCCAGGCATGCTGCATTGCGATATTTGCAATGCAGATTTACCAAGCTGTAAGTATATGACAAAGACGGATTTAAAAACCAAGCTATTACAGTAATTGTAGAATCATAGCTCCAGATAGGGGCTCAGTGGTAGAGTGCTTGACTTGAGACTGAGAGGCCGCGGTTCGAGCCTCGCCGGCGTCACTGCGTTGTGGTCCGTGAGCAAAACTTTTATCCTAGCTTAGTACTGGTTCAACCCAGGAAGACCTGTCCCTGTTTAAATGAAAGATTGTTGATGGAACGTAAAGAATCAAAACAAACAAACACAGAGCTCTCGGAAAAGCAGAATTACGCTTATTCAGGTCTAAGAAACGCATAAAAGGACAGAATTTCTGTCAAACGATAGAATATCTGTCGTTTATCAGATCTGATTATCTGTCAAACGACAGATATATACTGTTTGAAATGTTACAGAATCAAATAAATTGTACAATTCGAAAAAACCGCATACTGGTACATGTTGAAAACTCATCATATTAACATCAATTACCTTTTCGAGAAGACCAGGGGTGTCTAGAATAGTGCGTTTTCTGCGGAAATAGAGCAATACTCACCCTCCCTTTTTCCCTTGTATTCTGGTCTTGAAAACACTCTAATTCGGGTATTTTTTGGCTTTTTCTCCGCTATTTTGTTGAAATTGAAACAACTCTCTGTCAATCTACCTGCAAGTCGCCATCTTTTTTGACTGGTTGTCTCCTTTTTTTCTGATAAAGTTCGTTTTTGGCCGTTTCGGTTGCAGAAGCTGGATTCGTTTAGTTGGTTGAAACTACGGTAGACAAGACAGTACAACATTCTTAATTTTTAGGTTATTGGTAGTTTCGCTCGTGAGCCGTTTCACCCATGAATAGGCCCTTGTTACACATTTTGATTGTTACGCCAAATGACATTTCGACCATGGCTCATTTTGTCCCATTATTGTTTGTCACTCTGTCCGTATTTTATAAGCATGTACATTGGCATGCGCAGATCCAGGAATTTTTGCCAGGGGATCCAGGCCAGACCGCCAGAAAACAGCTCTGACAACGTTTATTTAGTCCTCAACTTGTTTTACAGAGGGTGTCCAATGGTTATTTCAAAGAAAACTATAATTTTCCAAGGTTTCAGAGGGGTTCCAATATTTTCCAGGGGGGGATCCAACTTGTTCCAGGGGGGGGGGGGGGGTCCAAATGCTAATTTCTATGGAAACGGCCAGATATAACTTGTGATCTTCCAAAGAGGGTCCGGACCCCCTATCCCCACCTCTGGATCCGCGCATGATTGGATTAGGGTAGGGTAGGTTTTGGAAACCCAGCAAACACAGTCTCTGTCCATCATCAAACCTCCCTTTGGATAGTGGAATTACATTTTGCTGGTGAGCGGATGTTGGCACAGTTTTATATGTTTACTGGGAACTGATTTGCGAATTTCACTACAATTAAATGAGACAAATACTGACATTATGTTCAACAGTTCCTCTGACGAATTAACGAACGATATCCCGTGAGTAAGCAGCATTGATATAACCCTACCCCCTGGCTAAGCTATGTTAAATGAATGAGTCCTTCCATGTAATATACCGATACAAACCTTTGTTACATAATTACACTTGGAAAATGATTTTTGAATCTCAAAATACATTGGAATGCATTTCCATATGCTCAGATATGGAATAAAAATGTGTTTCGGAATTGTTTTATGTGTATGTGGAGGGATAATCTCATACACAGAACGGATGTGTTTTACAAAAAAAGCACACACGCAAATAAGTGTCAGTTCTGGCGGATACGATCGTAAAGTATTCTTCTGCTTTGGATCAGAGGTTGGTTTATTTTGAATTGGATACTTGTATACTTGGGTATGTTTTGACTTGGGACTGCTTCAACTCCAATTGCTCATTGCGCAAAACTAAATAAGGTTGAAACCATCTGTTAACCCATAACGGCCTCCGTAGGTTGGTTGTCAATGTAAATATGCAATACAACGGTTGCTTGATAGCACAGCAGACGCTGGAAAACGGAGGAACAAAAGGGCAACACACAAGAAAAATAAAAGGGGTCCAGTCAACCCTTTTATATCACGTGACAGTCAACTTTGCCAATATGGCTGACAGATGTGAAAAGTGAAAACTGAGACAATTTCAATCCGTATTTGCAGTTTTAAATGGCACTTCCGGTAAATTTAAGTGTGTAAACTATTTTATTACAACCATTTTCTTCAAAGTGCACCAATAGATAAACTTGGAATGTTCTCAAAAATGATATTTTACCTGTCAAGTCTTGTTTATTCCTTCCGACATCTTGCGGTTTTGTTGATACAGAAAGTAGCACATGAAAATGTGATAAAATAATGACATATCTGTCGTTTTATAGATTGGTAAAATCTATCAAACGACAGATAATCTATCGTTTGACAGAAATTCTGTCCGTTTATGCGTTTCTTAGACCTGTTATTGGTACGCACGTTTTTTTCCTGGGACGCATGATTTTTGCTAGGCGAGAGTTCCCCGTACGCATGTTTTTTTAGTCGGCACGCACTAAAATTCAGTAGCTGAGATAAATACACACCGGGAGATCAAAAGCCCTTTGATATTATCGATCGCGACACGCTTTTCAAGCAGATTGTCCTGTCTCTGTTGACCAATCGTATGACTCGGACTGCAGTGAAGCAATTCTGAGAGGTGATTGACAGGATTACCGATGCGGGACAGTGTGATTATTACGAGGTGGTTATTAAAGTAATTAAGCAAGGATTATCGGATAATTGTTTCAAACAGATGCACTACCGATATACCGTTAATTAAAGGGAGAAAACTGATAGGGTATTGTAAACGGTCGGGTATGAAAACGAAAATTGCCGCGCCAGAAATGTATTTTTCCCTTCTCGAAGCACAAAGAGGTATAATTCCAAATTTTTTTCGCTATATCAACTGCAAATAGTATTATTAACAATTGCCAATAAAAAAATATATTAGTTTTCCCGAAATTATGATTTTATAAGCAACTTGATATGTGCCAGGGGTATGAAAGACCCTGCCGCGCCGTGCCGTGCCACTTGCATTAGGTAGTATTTCCCAGTTATCTGAAAATAACCTGACCCGAGTATCATGTTTTTTTAAGTAGAAATGAGGATAAGAACGAATAATGGTTCTTATTTTTCTTTTCTGCTTTGGGAAAAAATGTTTTCATTAATAAAAACGGCAAAACAGATCCCAAAACACTCAATAGGCCCCTTTTATGTTGAGCGGTCTATATTGATTTGATTACACTTTGTTTTCATTTGACACACTGCATTATAATTTAATTACTATTAGAATGATTTAATATAACAGAAGCTTTGTGAGATGCATTCAAAATATAAATACATGTATAAGTTTATAAGTTTCTAAATCTGAATGGGTGGGACTAAAACTTACCTGTGGGGCAATTAGTCATCAAAGAAAAATGATTTACCAAAGACCATATCCCAGTTACAGCGTTTTCTTTATTTATCCTCGACCCACTAGCGAAACGTCATTCGACTGTCGTTTCGCGGCGGGCCAACGGTGGCCCTCCTATATGTTTAATGGGATAGTGTCATAAAATCATTTTTGTTTGATGTCCAGCTCCTGCCACTTGGAGGCTACCTCATTTAGGAGCCACACGTGAGTTAGGTGTACAATATGAGCTCAATGTGAGATTTCTAAAAATATGACATTCCGACCATGGTTTATTCAAATAAGTATGTGCAGACTCCTGTTGCGTTGAGATGCTCGTATTTTTGCCTTTAGAAATTGGTCAGGCAACGTACAAAGGACCTGGCCCCAAGGTTCTAAAAGTTTTTGCATACCCAACTCAGCACGAAATTTATCCTGCTCAAAAATGTTAAAATGCCAGCAATTGTTGACATTTTAACATTTATTAGCATGATAAATATAACATCTGTGAGACTCAAAGCAATAAACTTCTTCATTTATCCATAGTTCAGTTTTTATGAGCGGTTAAAACTGTTTGTATACAAAGCGGGAATAACAGAAAAACAACATATTAGGGCTGGCACGATTAATCGAAATATCGGTTAATTGGTCCATATACAAAAGAAAAACGATTATCGATATGAAAATTCAAAAATCGGTTACTTTTAATGTATGTTCTGTCTATTTATTCAATTAAAATCCAAGCGTAATTGCCTCCTTTTATTTTCTATTTAAACCGGAAGTGCCGTAAAGTGCATTGTCGTAAACAGTAGATGCGTATAAATTGCTGTAACGAAGTAGTAAAACGTTGTACTCTGCAGGCTAACTCAACAACTGATTGTTAGAAAAAGTTATACCTACGCTCCTCTGTTTTAAATAAAGTAGTACAAAATCAAGAAAATTCATCAGATGAATAATCTAGCATGAAAGTTGTTTTTCTCCGCCGTTAAATTCGAGTTTAGAAGCTTTCAATTTTACCGACGTTTACAGTGGGTCTTATTTTACACAAAGTTGTTCGTGTCATGCATACTTGGCTTCCTTTTGTATGACGTCACGCAACGTGCCGAAATTAACACCAAACAATGGCGGACTGCGAGTTCAATTACCGACTTTCTTTCAATTTTCTTCCAAATGAGTGGATGACAACTTGTTTTGAGCAAAGGTGCCACTTTTTATTTAAAACCTATTATCTTTTGAATCCATAACACGTCCTTCTTAGTGTTGTTTTGCGAAATGATGGGAAAATCAATGTCGTCGACAATGCAAGAGTTGTCAAAACGTTCCGAGGCCCTCTGTCAAGTTTGAGCGATTACTAATCGGTTATATATCGAAATGCAAGGACCGATTATCGATTAGCATTGTGGCTTCGATTAGCCAGCCCTACAACATATTGTTGAAAATGATTAATAAAGACCCTCCCTACATTGAGATGCGCAAATTCGTTACGGCTTGGGTCCATATTAAACCTTCTCAAGAACATGTGTACAAGTTTAATAGGAACCTTCCCTACACCGGGATGCGCTAATCGGTAGCGGCTGAGGTTCATATGAAACCTTCACAATAACCTTAAGTATACATTTTGTTGAAAAGGTTTAATATAGACTCTCCCTATATTGGGATGCGCTAATCGGTAGCGACTCGGGTCCATATAAAACCTTAACAATAACATGAAGGTACAAAAATAACAGTTTAATAGGAACCCTCCCTACATTGGGATGCGCTAATGGGTCCATATTAAACCTTAACAATAACATGTAGGTACGAAAAATGAAAAAATACAAGTTTAATAGGAACCCTCCCTACACCGGGATGCGCTAATCGGTAGCGGCTGAGGTTCATATGAAACCTTCACAATAACCTTAAGTATACATATTGTTGAAAAGGTTTAATATAGACTCTCCCTACACTGGGATGCGCTAATCGGTAGCGACTTGGGTCCATATTAAACCTTAACAATAACATCAAAGACTCAGCCATAGTTGCTAACGCAGCAGCTTTGGACGTACACACGAACGGTAGGTATCAATATAGATACTAATCCAATTCATTGTAGGTTTTATAGGATTTTGAGTAACAAAAATTAATGTCGCGCTTATTGAAGTTCACAAACTTCTTTTTAGTAATTCTTTCATCAAAAGTGATTAAAGAAGTCGTTATAATCTGTTAATCGCACTAATTGATAAGATTAAAGGCATGCGTAGGCTACACCTTTAATTAGTTTGTTTGGTTCTATATATTCTTGATCAAAGTCAGGAATATACAGGTTTCTTAATTAATCATTTAATGATGACCCTTTCATTATAGTCTGATGGAAGGGGACCGTGAACAAGTTAAATTGACCGGTTAATTGTCAAGCTGTACACAACAACCCATGAAAAAGGGCCTATCGAGTATGTGCGTTATTATTATTATTATTATTGTTATTATTAAATTCCATTATATCGCATTGTATGCCCGAAATACCCACTAAGAATCACCCTTCCCAACATTTCTAGTATAAAAAACCAAGGACATATATTCCAGTTATCGACTGTTAAAAAACTAACAGTAAACTGCCATTAACTTAAGTGGCACGGCACGGCGCGGCAGGGTCTTTCATACCCCTGGCACATGTCAAATTGCTTATAAAATCATAATTTCGGGAAAACTAATATATTTTTTTATTGGCAATTGTTAATAATACTATTTGCAGTTGATATAGCGAAAAAAAAATGGAATTATACAGCTTTGTGCTTCGAGAAGGGAAAAATATATTTCTGGCGCGGCAATTTTCGGCGCGGCCGCGCCTCCTGGCGCGGCGCGGTCATGGCTTTCATACCCGACCATTGTAAACAACATCGGACTACGGACTTCGAATTCGACTGATTAGGGATGAAAGAGAAAACATATTTAATTGCACTCGTTTGCGATTTGAGCAACATAAACATGGAGAAAAAAACAATAAGTTTACGGATTTGCATTTCTTTATTCAACTGAGAATTGTTGAAAAAAAAACGGTACAGCGGTAAGCCCTATACGGTAACGTCCGACTGAAAAAAGTTCCAAATGAAGCTGCACTACAAGTCGTGCGATGAAGTATATCATCGGTCTAGATGAATAAACACAAACAAATCACTTTCAAGAAGTAATAAATCGTTCATTCTAAACATGCTAAATACTGGAAGCCATATAAATGGCTAAGTAATGTCAGTCTATTCATTGCAATCGCCGTAGACACTAGCGAGATGCGTTTTTTAGAAGAAAAAGACTTCCATCTGCATGAGATTATACAAAACAGAGGACTGTTGTCTATCTGCCTGCCTGCCTGCCTGTCTGGCTGCCTACCTGCCTGTCTGTTTTGTTAATGAATAAAACAAGTACCGACAGTTTAATATTTTATTTTGATAAGGCCAAACAGAAAAAAAATGTGTGTTCAGGTTACATGAAAAAATATACCAAAATATTTTGTTTTGTTAAGTTGGAACCATCCATTAATGCTTAAAGGGTTAAAGGCAGTCGATCTAAAAATGGAAAAGATATACGGTATGCACAAATTGGTGGGACTCCAACTTTTTTGGAGTGGGACTCCCACTTTTTCCAGTGGGACTCCTACTTTTTGCCAGATGGGAGTCCTGAACTCCTGTTTTCAAAATCCTAGTGAGAGCTCTGAAACATAGCTCCAGATAACGATTGGGAGCAATTCGGTATTTACCAACCTCTTTTTGGTCAGGTCCAGGAAAAGTGAGATTTCTATAAGGTTCTTTACCTACATCAAGGTTTTAAACCTACTTCAAGGTTCTGGTAGCGTGTTTAAAACCCTTAAACAGTGTTTTCCATAAAATTTGAAGTAGCAGGTGAATAAATAAAAGTAGCCAGCACAACCATGCTTTTTGCCGCATTTGCTGAGACTTTGCCGTCGAGGGGGGAGTGCGAGAGGGGTATCCCCTCCTGCATGCAGTGTTTTCATTAAGAGCCGGCTGCCGGGCGAATTGACTGCCTCAAACACTTTTCAAAAGTGTCCAGGTATCAAAAATAATTAGAGAAAAAGTATAAAAAAGAGAGAAAGAAACGAAAACAGATCGATTGTTTGCCAGCAGTGTGGTTCAATGCTGATATTTCGCATTTATTGAACCCCCTTTCAAGTAGAATTCGCTAAAAATGGAACAAAAACGGCGATGGTATGCCGAATATTGCTGGTATATCCCTTTGTAAAGTCCAAGATAATAATATTTATCATTTACAAAGTTCTTGCCTAAGGCCCTGTCTGAAATTGTTTTTCTTTTACAGTGGAATCCATGCAGTACCATCTGGGTGGCAAAAGACATCAGAATGCAATTAAGTTTTGGGATGAGCGTCAAGAGCAAGCAAAACTGAGTATTTTTGTGCGAGGATATCCGCATGGAACAACAGAAGAAGAACTGTGGGATTACTTCTCACAGTATGGCCGTGTTATGAAAGTAACAATCGTAAAGCCAAAAGTATGTTTACAAGAGAAGGCAGTCGTTTAGTCTTAATTGAAAATTAATTTTCTTGTGTACATATATCTTAAAGGGGACAGCAACCCTAATGATAAGTATGTTTTATCAGAAAGAGCTCTATGAACCATGAATTTTGATACAAGTTTCATCAAAATCGTTTGAAAAATGGGGAGGTTATAGATGGGCCTTTAAAGAATTCAATAAGGGAGCGCAGTGGCTCAGTGGAAGAGTGCTTGACTCGAGACCGAGGGGCCGCGGGTTCGAGCCTCACCGGCGTCACTGCGTTGTGGTCCTTGAGCAAGACACATTTATCCTAGCTTAGTACTGGTTCAACCCAGGAAGACCGTCCCTGTTTAACTGAAAGATTGTTGATGGGACGTAAAGAATCAAATCAAACAAACAAAAACAAACAAAAGAATTCAATATGGCCAACATTTAGCGGCCATTTTGAATATTTAAATAGTTTACAGAATTTTTTCAACCGCTTAATTTTTAGTTATCAGTACTAAAAAAAAAACTACTATCACAGCATCTGTGTTTCAGCAGATATGCAGCTTTATTCATAAGGAAATGTTTTATTAAAGATAATTTCAAGTAAACCATTGGTTTGTCTTTTATTTTGATTATGCATATCTAATTAGGCTGTGTGACGTCACTAAGCCTACAATATGGCCGCTTCCATTACAATCCATTTGCAAATAATCAAACACATACAACAACTCCTTAGATTTTCAACCGATTTATATGAAACTAGTATCAAAATTCATAGTTTATTAAGGCCTTTCATATAAAGCATAATCAGGGGTTTCGTTAAGAGGAGGGAGCATAGCTCCAGATAAGGATTGGAGGCAATTGGGTATTTACCCACCTCTTTTTGACTTAATTGGGTATTTCAAATTTTAAATTGGGTATTTAAAGTTTTTGTATTGGGTATCCATCTGAAAGCAAATAAGCAATGAAACCAGACCTTGTTTCTCCTGATTTTTGTTTACTTTCGGTTTCACTTTTGGAAAGCACACTGGCAATATTAGTATATCTGAGATCGCTATTTCCAACTTACTTCGAAAATCTGATGTATCTATCATGTCATATTTGATTCTTCGAACCACCAATGCGGTATTAGAGTTAGTTACGATATGATATCATTCAATTTCTCTGGGGCTTTTTCGCCCACGTTCAGCCATTGTTATTGTAAAGCGAGACAAATGTCGTAATCGTGTAAATATTGGGTATAGCTAAACAGCGATAAGAATGTTCCTGGACTGGTTTACAATTTTACAAACTAGATTCAGCGTGACGCCGTGTATAAATTTGTACCCAACAACTGCTTGTGATGCGAAAAACGACAATCGCAAACAGAATACAATAGCGTCATACGCTACGAAATGTTTGGAATTGAGTATCAAGGATTTTTATTGCGTTTTTGTACGCACAGAAATTAATTTAATTGCGTTTTCAGGTCCACGAAATTGCGTAAATACGCAATACGCAGCCTTATCTGGAGCTATGAGGGAGGCGGGGATTTTCCCCTTCTACTCAGGCATGTTTCCCCTGCTACTTTTGATAAATTTGTATAGAGTCTATAGGCAAATACTGTCAAATCACCCGCCTACTTTGCCTTGATACCCGGACACCAAAAAAAGTTAATGAAACCCCTGCATAATAATCATCAGGGTTGCTGTCCCCTTTAACTAAAAAGCTTCCCCAAATGCCAAGCAATATTCTCAATTACTTAGGAGTGTTGTGTACTTGGGCAAGACACTTTAACTTCTGCTTAGTGCTCGCAGCTGGCTCAACCTTCATTTGGAAGACAGGAGAGTGTCTAGATATGACTGAAAAATCGTTGACTTTAGTGTAAAGCATTAAAAAAAGAAAAAAAAAAACAATACCTCTACATTTTTTAAGTAGTTTCATGAAAATTGGACCAAAAATAACAATTTGTTAGAGATATTTGTATTCATATCTTGACCAAATATTTTATGAGTTATTATCAAAGCCAGATTTACTCAGATTACATTTTATATTTTGTTGTTTTTTAATCATTTAAAATTGTGATCCAGTTCTTTTAGACTGAATCAAGTGTTTTTGTTTTTTTATTTTAATGGCTTGGTTGAAATGCCGTTCCCAAAGTCAGTAGCTGGCCCCTGACTTCAAAAAAAGGATGCTCAGGGACATGACATTAAGGTCATTTTTTCTCATAACAATACTCGCAAGACATTCTTGAAATTAGGAAAAAGCATAATATTTGCCATTGGGAACATGACCCAATTTAAGGTCATCAAAACAGAGGAACTAACCCTTGCAATGGCAAATATTTATGTCTGGTTTCTTTTTACAGAATCTGTACGCCATCATAGAGTTTTCTACCATAGACACTGTGCGGTATGTCTTGAATGTACCACAGCACAGGCTGAATAGCTGTCAGCTCCATGTAAAATCCCGAGAACTACAGGTACCCGGCCAGCCAGTTTCAAACCAGTATCAGCAAGAGTACCGGCGGTTCGAGGGAGGAAGTCTTCTAGGTCAAGGTAATAGAATATAGTGTTTCTTATAATGCCCTCTATAATTGAAATTGAACAAATTGATCTCTCCGCGGATCAAAATGGCCTACAGAGCAAAACTAGAAATATCTTAAAATTGCATCTTCTCCTGAACTACTGGTCTAAATTCAATATAGTTTCACATGATTGTTCCTCATAATATCCTCTTCCAATAGTGTCCAAGCTGATCTGCTACGCTGAACGTTTAAAGATAAGATTGTTGATGGGCACTAAAGAATCAAATCAAACAAACAAAGTTCAAATGAAGAATATTTTCTTGATACTAGCAACTTTGATACGAAGTGCAAAACCCCCCTGTTTTACTGAATTAGGATAACAAAATTAGTCCCCTTACATTCCACACTTTCTGCAAAACGTTCAATAACTTCTCTTTGATGAATTACTTTTACAAAATATACAAGGGAAAGTCTCAACAATTTGCTTTATCAATAACTTGATTCAAGTAAATAATTTGCAGCCTGGGTCATTTGAAATTACCATTACAGTGATTTTGTTACCTGCGCATCCTGCTTCTTTTGCGCATAAGTTTTTATTTCAGCGAGTCCCAGCGAGTCCTGGGATGCAATAGTATGGCATACTTGTCATTAAAAATAGTGTTTGGGACTCATTAGTTTGCAGTGGGGACTAATTGATATTGGATGTAGCGAGTCCCAGGACCCATAAGCCCAAAATTGTAAATGAATCACTGCCATTAGGATGTTTATAATATTTTCCATTTTTTGCAGAACTCCACCCCTGCTCAGCAGTGAAAGCATAAAGTGTAAATTTTTTGCTGTTTTTCTCTTTCCAAAAGCAACCTGTTATTATCTGATTAAATGTGACATAGTAACAGGGTTCGCACAGGCTTGAAAGGTACTTGAATATACAGGACTGTCTTGAAAAGTTCTTTAAATTAAATTTGCCTTGAAAAGTACTGGAAAAATACTTAAAGGCCTTGAAAAGTCCTTGAATTTTACCATTTACAGGAGGATTCAACACTGTCTTTAGAGATCTAAATCAATATAAAATTGTGGTGCCTTTATTTGGTGCAGCATATGCTGTACCAAATAAAGGCACCACAATTTGATACTAACTTTCTTAAACTAATGTATTTAGTAATGGACTCTAGCATTTCGAAAGTAGAATTTTAACGTGTAAATCAATATTTTTTTCTTAAGTTTTCAGTCCTTGAAAACAGTAGGAAAGTCTATTAGAAGTCCTTTAAAAGTCCATGAATTTTACTCAATCTTGCTTGTATGAACCCTGTTATCAGAATGCCTGGGAATTCTATCATTACAGGTCCTTCACAGCGTGGTCGAGGGGGCGTGTTGAGAGGTGGTATGCCTCAACAGCCGTCGCGCCCAGGAGGAGCCCCAAGAGCCTTGATGGACTTGGCGTTTGGCCAGCAGAGAAATGAGACTTGGTTTGATGAGCCACAGGCAAGCTCCAGCAAGAAGGCCAAGGCTAATGTGGATAATGAAGTTGAAATGTACTATCATGAGGAGCTTATGGAGAAACTAGTCAATATTAAAGGAGTAAGTCATCCAGGGTTCGCACAGACTTGAAAAGTACTTGAATATACAGGACTGTCTTGAAAAGTCATTGAAATTTAATTTGCCTTGAAAATTACTTGAAAAACACTCAAAGACCTTGAAAAGTCCTTGAATTTTACCATTTACAGGAGGATTCAACACTATCTATGGAGACCTAAATCAGTATAAAATTGTAGTGCCTTTATTTGGTGCAGCATTTGCTGCACCAAATAAAGGCACCACAATGTTATACTCATTTTCTAAAATTTATATCTTTAGTAATGCAGTCTAGCATTTCAAAAATAGAATTTTAAAGTGTAAATGAGTATTTTTCATAAATTTTCAGTCCTTGAAAACAGTAGGAAAGTCTTTTAGAAGTCCTTGAATTTTACACAAACTTGCCTGTATGAACCTTGTCATCACCCTAGTTACATCTATAGGTCTTGATAAGCAAACTTTTCATGCTTAAACTGTGAGTATTTTCTTATCATTCAGTTTAAACATATGTTTTTGGTGCTTAAAAGAACAGTCTCACATAGATGGTTATTTTGAGTACCAACAACATATGTATTTTGTTGAGAAATAACAAAATGAAACTTTAATTGGATACTTTATCCAGATGCCTATATATATTAAGAGGCTCTGAGGGTATTAATATTATTTGTCTCTCAGTATTTATTGATCTCTAAAGAGGGGATTTACTCTGAGTCTCAGGTTTAGCATTCAGTAACTTTTTCTACCAACCTCAATTCAATATGTGAATCTGATTATTTTGATATAAATTTTAAGTTGTAAATCTGAAATTTAAAATTGCAAAAACAGAAAAGTGAGTATGACCAAGAAATGCCACAATCACACACTGCAGCCAAACCCACGGCACCATGAGGAAGAGGCACAGATCACAGTCACTAACCCTCACATTACATCAAAAGGCAATTAAAGTAAAGCGAACCTGCTCTCTCTTCTCCCACAAGATGATTCAAAAATTAGAATCAACACTAAATACTGCACAACAAAACAAGGACCAAAAACAAAACCCTTACAAAACAATGGGGGGAGGCAGTGGCTCAATTGAAGAGTGCTTGACTCGAGACGGAGGGTCCACGGGATTGAGCTTCACCGGCGTCACTGTGTTTCGGTCCTTGAGCAAGACACATTTATCCTAGCTTAGTACTGGTGTAACCCAGGAAGATCCATCCCAGTTTAACTGAAATATTGTTACTGGGACGTAAAGAATCAAATCAAACAAACAAACAAACAAAAACAAAACAATGGGAGCAACAATAAACAATGAATCAACAACAACAGAGCCACCATCTTAGAATGGTGAGCAGTGGAAGTGGTGAGGTGCTTAAATGCATTTTACTGGTACCTTATTCTGTTGCTGTTAAAATGCAAAAAAAATTTTGGCGAAATATGGAAATAAATAAAAGAATCCACAAAAAAAAAACTTAAATTGGAGATGGGCTGGTCCTACTGATATAGGTAGGCAAGTCCATTTGGACAAAATAGGTTAACCCTTTGTATTCAGGAAACCCCTAAACAAGTACTTTTTCAAACAGTGTAAGCCCAGATGAAATGCAGCAGAATGCTGCATATCATCCGGGTCTACACTGTTTGTAAAGGTAAAAAATATCTTCAGACAAAAGAACACAATATTTTTTGAAAATTATAACCTGACACCCATGTACAGTTGACCATCCCAAGTTTATTGTATCAAACCTGAAGGAAGAATCTATACTATTGCCATAAAGTTAAGCATATTTTTATAATATCCCAATTTTCGAAGTAATGAAAAATAATTTGAGGATTGGGTTTTATTCAACATGTACACTTGTATTTTGGCTACCAAATTTGGATTTAAGTTTGAATAGTTTCATTCACTACTGTCCATGATCAGGAAGCTTACGGCACAGTACTCTCCAGGAATTGATATGCAGGAATGAATTTCTTTTGCTACATTGAATCGTGAAATAGCCTTAAAACGCGTATGTTGGATAAATCTACAAAGAAGAAAGAGGATAGAATGTGTAAAATTGCCATTAGGGATGCTGGTATGTAACAAGATGACATTGCAAGGGTATTAAACGTGTCTCAGAGTGTTGTAAGCAGACCTTTGAAAGGACATAGAGAGAGAGAGTGGCAGTATTAGAAAAAGGAAACAGTCTACATTGATTCTTGAGAGCAGGGAATTGTCACTAAAGCATTATTGTTATGTGGTGCATTATCTGACAACCACCTGATACAGTTAAAGGTGGTTACTGGGACTTTGAATGCTCAAAAGTACCTGGACGAAATCCTGGAATCTGGTGTTAGGTCACCCTTGGACTCGCTAGATGGCCAGAATATGGTGCTACGAGATGACATTGCAAGACCTCACTGTACTAGCATCATTGAGGAATACAAAAATCAACAGAACATCACTAGTCTTCCACAGCCGAGCCTGTTGCCCGACTTGAACCCTATCAAACACGTGTGGGACAAGCGCTGCTGACGTGTTTAAAACCATGAACCAGCCATATCAAAACCATTGTGAATTTTGCTAGACTCTACTGCATGAGTGGGACAGGATTTTATGTCTTGAACGCATATACCCAGTGAATTTAATGATGAAAATGTGCCAAGTTGTAATTCGACAGTGTGAAGGCTATACACATCATAAACCAGAAGTAGCGGATTATTATGAGCCTTTTCGTGACTTTTTGCACCAGATCCTGAATGTGTATGCTACAAAGAGAAAGTTTGGAAGAAATAACAACTATGGTGGCCTTATTGTAAGAGTTTTGCTTACTCTTGGCCTCCATGCTGTTTTCATTGAATTTTGTAAAATTTAGTGGTAATTTTTGTAAGATTTGCACCCTATAAACAAGTCAGAGATTCCACAGCTTTTCTTTACCAAATGGCCGGTATTCTGCTTTTATTGTCTACCACAATAAATTTTTGGTATCTCTCAAAAGTTTTCGTTCATACTGTTTCTAAAACCTTAGTGGTGTTATCAAATGGAATATGCTTAACTTTATGGCAATAGTATATTAGTAAGTATACAAAAGGTTAAAGGCATATATTAGATTAAAAGTGGCAATGCTTTTTAATCATTTTATGCCCTTATTTCAGGTACAGAATCAGCTGGAGTGGCTTTGCCAGAATCTACAGGTGACTGCCGATGAAGCACAGACAAAATTCACCCTCTGTGAACTTCTGCAGAACAAACTAGGACAGTTTTTCCCTGGTGAGTTTAACATAACCTCCACCAGAACTGATGAAACTTCCATCCATCACACAAGATTTTGGTTATTGGCGTAATAAGAAGGCAACAATTTTATGACCAAAACCTATCAGTTCGATAAAGGAGTTCTAGCGATAAGGCGTATATTTTCCCTAGTTGACATGATTGCAAAACCTAAATTTTGAAATTGCCCTAATGTTTTTAAAATTGGTCTGTTCGGGTTGTAAAATTTACATAGAAAGCATCAAAATAGGTTTCAAAGCGATTCATCATTTACAAAACCGTTAAAACTTGCGCCTTCTACTCCCACCCCTCATTTTACGTCTTTAGACTGGGTGCCGTTTAGACGAGAGTTTTAGTAAATCCTTTGCATGTTTTCAAAAAGTAAAAGTGCTAAAATATTAAGGATATAAGTACCCTTCATTTTCGAAACTTTGCGGTTTTTCCTCTGCGCATGCGTACGAAATATACTTAAAATTGTGACGTTTGTCATTGAAAAGATGAAACTGGCGTCTTTCAGTTTGTTTTTAGATGCTTTGCCCCCCTAGACCCAAGATGCCCTTTGGACAATTAAATGTCGCTATACAAATACATAACATATGTAAAGGGCGTCTTGGGTCTAGGGGGGCAAAGGGGTTGTATAAGCGAAAGAAGACATCAAATATCAGACAAAAAGTAGACCACTTTGCAAGATGGTCGTTTTTATTGTACATCAACTGTATAAATAGTTTTACTGTACATAGCGTGATAGGACGATTGGTTCCCTTGTTTAACGGTCTAGTTCCCATATATGTTACTGAATAACAAGTACAGTTGGTGATCGAAAGAAATTCCCATTCAATAAGAAGTAGAGTTATTACATGCACTAAGGAAATCCCGTTTAAAATATACAAATTCGGGGGCAATGGTGCATCGACGGCACTTCTATATATATTTGTTTAATGTGCCTAGTTTCTCCAGTCGTCATTTCAACAAAATAAAACGAATGTCTCGTTTAGGGAGATTGCTCGCCTTATCGCTAGAAATTCTTTGAGTCAAGATGAATTGGCACTATGAATGCGTCAATGATGAAAGTGTATGATAACATAAGATAGATATAATGCTCTTTGCAAACACCAAACTGTTTGGTGTGTACCGGGATTTCTGTCAGTTATTATTTTCTGGGCTTTTTGATCTTTTTATACCCCGCCACTAAAGTGTGGCGAGGTATTATGTTATACCCTTCGGTGTCTGTCCGTCCGTCCGTGCTCACCATTTCCGATCGATAACTTGAGTATTTATTCACGGAATTTTTTCAAATTTTGCATACATATTGTTATCGGCGATGAGTGGTATGGGATTGTTAATGGGCAAAATCCGTCCATTTTTAACGGAGTTACTGCCCTTTTTCGTATTGGAAAAATGGTTTCTGGCCTGTTATTCCTTTACTGTTCATGATATCTGAATGAAACTTCACAGATATGTTGCACATCAAAGGTTACATATTGTGACTAAGGACCGTCACTCTGACCTTCCCAGTTTGTGAGTTATCCGCCCTTGATAGGTCTGAAAAAAGGTTTTTGACCTATTGTTCCTTTACTATGTGGAATATCTGAATATAACTTCACAGATATGTTTCACATCAAAGGTAACATATTGTGACTAAGAACCGTCACTCTTACCTATCCCGTTTGTGAGTTATCCGCCCTTGATTGAATTAAAAAATGTTTTTTACCCGTAGTTCCTTTACTATGTGGAATATTTAAATGAAACTTTACAGATATGTTTCACATCAAAGGTTACATACTTTGACAAAGAACCATCACTCTTACCTTTCCAGTTCATGAGTTATCTGCCCCTGATTGATCTGAAAAATGGTTTTTGACCTGTAGTTCATTTACTTTATGGAATATCTGAATGAAACTTCACAGATATTTTGATCATCAAAGGTTACATATTGTGACTAAGGATCTTCACTCTTACCTTTCCAGTTCATGAGTTATCTACCCTTGATTGATCTGAAAAATGGTTTTTTACCTGTAGTTCATTTACTATATGGAATATCTGAATGAAACTTCACAGATATGTTGAACATCAAAGGTTACATATTTTTAGTAAGGACAGTCACCCTTACCTTTCCAGTTCATGAGTTATCTGCCCTTGATTGATCTGAAAAATGGTTTTTGACCTGTAGTTCATTTACTATATGGAGTATCTGAATGAAACTTCACAGATATGTTGACCATCAAAGGTTACATATTGTGACTAAGGACGTCATATCACTGTCTATCTCAGTTCTGTTGCTATTTAGGCATTATATATCTCACAAAATAACTTTTGGTGCCCCCAGCAGTGGCGGGGTATTATGCAGTGCTTGCGGTGCTTTTATTTGGTGTTTTTTTATTTTTGCGTTTTCCTTTGCCCCTAAGCAATAGCGCCAATATGAAATCGCCACCTATTGAAGTCAGGGTTCGCACAGGCTTTAAAAGTCCTTGACAATTTATTATGTCTTGAAAAGTACTGGAAAATCAGGCAAATACCTTGAAAAGTCCTTGAATTCTTCTATTTTTGTAGGAATTAACACTGTTGATAGAGATCTAAATCAGAATAAAACTGTTGTGCCTTTATTTGGTGCAGCAAATGCTGCACCAAATAAAGGCACAACAATTTTATACTAATTTTCCAGTACTTATTTCTTTATCCATTTATTCCATTATCTCAGTCTAGCATTTCTGAAGTAGAATTTTAACACATAAATCAGGGTTTTTCATAAATTTTTAGTCCTTTAAAACTGATGGATAGTCTTTAGAAGTCCTTGAAAAGTCCTTAAATTTTGCTAAAACTTGCCAGTATGAACCCTGTAAGTGTTTTACAATAATTAATTCCTTTCTACAGGGTGTACAGTAAACCAGTTTGGGTCCTCTGTGAATGGTTTTGGGCTGACAGGCTGTGACATGGATATTTTTCTCGACATGTCCACGATGACGCAGACTTGGGGGATGCAGCAGCCGATAAAGCTGCCGTACATCCGGGACTTGAAGTTCCTCGGCCATAAGGATTGGGGTCCTTTCACTCCCAAGGATTTGGAGAGGCTGAGCCTTGGTGACCACTGCAAGATTGTATCGAGGTAAACTTACTGTCTAACCCTTTCTGTGATGAATATAGTAAAACCTGTCCCAAGCGGCCACTCAAAAAGAACACCAAAAATGATTTTCAATACTGATTATTGCTAAATGCAGGTCAAAAATATTGCAGAATGCTCCGAGGGGAGCATTCTGCAATACTTTCGACTTTCATTACGTTACCAGTTGTCATTAAGATCTTTGGTTTGTCTATTTTTGAGTGGCGGTTAAGACAGGTTTTACTGTATTCATGCTAGGCTCCATTCACTATGAATAATTTTATAAATGAACTTTCAATGGTACATAGAGAAGAAAGAAATTACTTGTCAGATCCACTAATGTAGGGTCAGATATATCAAATTTCCACAAGCCAACAAAGTAGACTGATCAGGCAGCTCTGACAAGAGCTGCCTGATCAGGGTCTGCTCTGTTTGCAAGAACGTAAAAAGGCACCTCTATGAGGTCAAGGATTTATAGCACTGTGTTGAAAGGAATTTTTATTTTAGAGAATAAAATAAGCGTGAAAAATTATATAATCCAAAGACTCTTTAAGTGGTGTTTTACATTCTGTTAGATTTTAGTTATTAGATTTTAAACCATGAATAATCAAAACCTTTGTAAAATTTGTGTAATACTGTACAGTAAAACCTGTGTAAAACGGCCACTCAAAAATAGACAAAACAAAGATCTTAATGACAAATGGTAGCCAAATGAAGGTCAAAAGTATTGCAAAATATTCCCCTTGGAGCATTCTGCAATACTTATGACTTGCATTAAGTGATAATTGATCTTGAAAACTAATTTATGGTCTTTTTTAGAGTGGCCTTTTTACACAGGTTTTACTGTATGTAAATAAATAAAGGCTTTTTCTAAGTAAAATGGAAACATGGAACTTCACTTGACATCTTTCTATCAAACTAATATGGGTGATTTCAAAAAAAATGCAGCAAAAGTGTGACATTGGGGGTCAAATTTCAAAATTGCTCTATTATTATCTTTTTTACTTCATCCTAACCAGGGAACATCAAAATTTCAGAAATAAATACTGGTTTAAGAGAAAAATTAGGACAATGCTTTAAGTTTAATGCTTTAATTATTTTTTCATTATTTTTTTTTACAATTCTATAAGCTACTTTTAGCTTGATTTTAAACAACATAGGTATGCAGAATTGTAAATATTTTCTCATGAACTGATGAAGTACTTATGTATACACATTTTCAAAGAAAAATTTATTCTTTCGCTCAAAATTTGCACTTGTAATAAAATTTTATGTCAAAATAGTAGACCTCTTATCTGGGGGGGCTTAGGTGGGTGAAAAATTTTGGGAATTTTTGTTTTTACCGCCAATAGCGCCAAATAGAAATACCGACCATATATAAGTGTTCTATAGTATTCATAATTTTACTTTTAAAAACTGTGTTTATCTGAACCAAATATCTTTTATTTTACAGGATTTTAGTAGACAATGTGGAAGGGTTGCGGGATATCCAGGTGGTCCCCGGCAAGCGTATGCCGTTGGTTCGCTTCAAGAACCAGACAGGAGAAATCAAATGTGATCTGTCTATGAACAACAAGTAAGGGCTCAAAGAACGGTATTTAAAGAGTTCTAAAATTTGGAACACTTTATCTATTTCTGTATTCAAATCCAATGTTAGTTTTCAGGCTAGAATTCACAATAGCAAACAGTGAAGACCCTGATCATACTGCTTCTTAATCTGGATCTGCACGATTTGTCTAGAGGCCTTTTTATCAGGCAACTAGTGTTCAAAATTTTAGAATATTTACCGTAATCATTCTTTGTATTTTGAAAAAAAAAATAATTGAGAAAAATGGTCCCAACATAATTTGTGCCAAGTGTACAAGAAATGGTTCCGTCTGAATACAACTTTTCAAACAGTTTTGCTGAAAGCCTTAGAGGGTTGGCAGTGCTATTTTTGGCTTTGAAAAAATTCAATGAATCAAGCTCTCATTTTTCTGCCAGCCTTGATTGTCAGAAAATGGTTCTTGCTTACCTTTTGTTAATCTTTATACATTACGGATAAGAAAAAATCAACTAACTAAACCAGTCTGTAGGTTTCCATATTTAGTGTGCACAGGGTTGAGTTATTGTGATCGGTCTTTGTACATCATCGATTATTTGTAACTTTTCATTAAACCACAACTCCTTATATTAGGGGTCACCACTCAATTTAAGTTTCACATTTATGAGCCCTGACATGTGATTTCCAACAGTGTGGCATTTTGACATGAATAGGCTCAGACTAGTCTGTGCAGCCTCCTGTTAAGCTTAGATTACTAAGAGAAACTTCAAATGCTGTTTGGTCAGTAGATTAACAGCAATAGAATATTCAAGTGACTAGCAAAGGCTCTGATCAGACTGCGCGTAAATGCAGGCTGGTCTGAGCCATACCACATTGTTCGAAATCTCATATCATGGCTCATATATCCAATAATTAGGTATAAAGTTGAAAATTCATGTCACATAATGTGACTTTTAATAAGCTGTTACTTGAACATGTTGAAGAATTGCCTTGTTTAAAGTGTTAGTTTGAGATTGTTATTACTGACTATCCATATTGGACAGTATTTGGTCCAGAATTAGCTGCATAAACTGTTGTGCCTCAAAAAAATTGTTTTTCATCGCTTAGTTGAAATGTGACCTCTAATTTAAATGCTGGATATGGTATGAAATTAACTGTATAGGTCTTGAAAATTTAACAACGTTGCCAACTATAGATGGTTTGAAATCTGTTTAATCAATAATATGTTCTTCCCACTGTAAGTATGCTACTAGAACGTCCAAACATTTCATGATTTCCTTTTTAACTCAAACTTTAATGCAAGTATAGTCCATCTTTGTTCTAGTCATTGAGTCAGTCTGCCTGGCTCTGTTACTGTAGCGCAAATGGTAGCACGTCCAATCGGTGATCCAGAGGTCATGAGTTCAATCCTGGCCCGGCCCAGCCCCATGCTTTTGTGGATATTTATCATGAAATATATTTCTACTCCCATTTTACTCCTTCCTCTGATTCAAGATGGGCTGTTGTCGGTTACAAACAAAATTATGTATAGTAAAACCTGTCTTAAACAGCCACTCTAAAACAGACAAAACAATGGTCTTAAAGACAAATGTTAGTTTAATGAAGGTCAAAAGTATAGCAGAATGCTCTCTTGGAGAATTCTGCAATACTTTCAACCTGCATTAAGCAATAATCGGTCTTGAAAACCAATTTTTTGAATGGCCACTTTAGACAGGTTTTACTGTACACAGAGTACTGGTTAACCAATAACCACTTAGTCTAAGCTTGCCCAAGAAAAAAGTGCTATGTAAACTGACCATCTCGACATGACCATAGTAGCTGTTGACTGGGATATAAACCACAAACCAAACAAACATTGAGACATTCGGGCATAATTGACTTTGATATAAGAATTTTAGATATTGTATCAATCAGCTTTTGTCCCAGGATATTTTCAATTTACCTCCATTCTTTTATTATTGCAAGTCTATTTGTACAGTATGAATATATATAATATGTGTCTACAGATATGAATCAATAGCATTAAACACATATTGAGACCCAAGGATTTTTTTGCAATTTTGGGAAGGGGCCCTAGGGCCTTTCAGATTGGGAAAATTAGCGTGGTAAACCCCTAAATTGGGAAAGTTAGAGTGCACAATTATGTCGTTATTTGGTCAATACAAAACAAATTCGCTATTACACACACTTTTGCCATTAAACTGAAGGAGAAACAAGATGCAATGGTAGTAGATTGTCACCATGTAGCTTGTGTGTGTGTGGTGACTGAATGAAAATCACAATCTTCAAAAAAACATTGAATAAAAGTCACCAAAATTCCATTGGGAATGGGGCTGAATTTCAGCCCCTGAGAACACCAAAAACAAATCCCTGAGACCTCTTACTATAAGTGTAAGAATCTTTGTCCTTTCTTTTTTAAAAAAGTTTGCCCTAAAAAATATTCTTTATTAAAATAATAAGCTTCAAGTGAAAATTCTTAATTTTTTCAAATGTATTTCTAATAGAGCTTATAGTAAGGTAGGAATAATCCATCATTTAATGCTTGTGAAATCTCTTCAATTAGCCTGTAATTAATTACTTTCTGGCTGTACTGGGATCCAACCATTTTAAATGCCAATGAGCTCCTAACAAGTGGATTGGAAGATTAGAACTCACTACTAGAGCAGTGTCGTAAATCCTTGATAATGGCAAAAATTCACGTTTTAGAGTAATATTTTAAGCAGTGTGTACATTGATGAGTATATTTTGATACATGGGCAGATGTTTGATATTTTTTTCTAAAATTTAACCCTTAAAGCACTATTTATTACTATAGCAGACAACATATTTTGTAAGATCTTTCTTCATTTTGAGTATGATAAAACATAGAAAATTCAACTGAAACTTGTTAAAAACAAATTTCTTTTCTTTAAAAAGTTGTAACATTCTAATTTGCACTGATCTGACTGTTGATAGTTTATTAAAACAGAATATCCATTATTATTCAATATTGAAATAAAGCGATGTATGGAACCTCTGAAAATCTTACAGATAAGGTGATTCTGTGAATCATTTAGCACAGTGAAAAAGAGGTTTTGTCCATCTGCTTAATGCCCCTTACTGCAAGATGTCAGCCCCCAGATGTTTAGATAAACCCAATAAATATTGCTGTAATAAACTTAGCAGATGAAGGAATGATCTATAGATATTAAATAAGTACATAATGAAATATTTATTTTTGAATTCAGTAAAAAGTTCAAAATTATGAACATACATTTTAATATGTTCGGGATTATATTTGAAATTTAGCAGAGAGGTAAAGTAGCATTTTTAGGGGTCTTCAATTGATCAATGCCTGCCCAATTCTCATTTTATGCTGTATGAATATTCTTGGAACTATTTGTTGTGGTCTTTTTTCCTTCTGTATAATTAAACCTGGGATGAAAGCTGAATTGTTTATTTATTGAACTAACTGGCACACCATTCCCCTTTTCATTTTCTAATACCAGATTATATCCTTTAAAATGGGAAGTAATTGGAAACTTCTTTGATGCATTCAAAATGCGTCTTGCATAAAAGGAAAGTGCACATATATACATTGTAAAACAGGTGTCAACTCATGACAGAGTTGGGGTAATCGTAATCTGTAATCATGATTACTTGTAATCGATTACTTTTTTCAGTAATCATAAAGTAATCTGTAATCGTGGATTTTTATGATTACAAGTAATCGTAATATAATCGATTACATTGCAAAATAGCCAGTAATCATGATTTCTTTACGATTACTTTATGATTACTTTTGCTTTTTTTTTAACAAAAAAATATGAAACTGGTTAAAAAAAATGGTTTAAGATGTACAGTGACCAGTACCAGCAATAGATCAAAGAGAAAAATGGATGTTTGAAACAAGGAATGTGAATATGCTACCAACAATAGATCTGCTTCTGTGTTTACCTCTAAACTGATTCAAAATAACTATATAAGCCCTCATTTGCTGTGATAGATGTGCATGCATGTATCAAGGATGACTTTATGTATATGCTATATGTATAAATATCTCATGAGCTGGCTCATATTTGTCATGAATTGACTGATATCCCAACAGTATAAGTATGTAATATTTTTTCATCTCCTCTTAACATCTCTCATCTCCTCTTTTGTGGTCTGCTGATTTTTTTTCAAAAAATTCTTTCATGAATGCTATCAGAGTGTCCAACGATAAGTAACCCTTTCCATTTAGATGGATTCTCCCATACATATTATTAATACAATAAGTATGGAAAATATTCATTTTGTATTTTTGTACCAGTCAAAATTTTAATAAAATGATGTATTTCAGTCCCTAAAGATTTTTCGTATCTTAACAAATAGTGGAGACCCTTTTTGTCATCTGCTGATATCCTATGCAAACCAAGCCCAACAAAATGTTGGGCCAGATCTGAATTCATACTTTTTGATACTGATACTGATGCTATCCCTGAAAGAATTTGCTTCAAAAGAAGGGCAATTCTGAAAAATATGAAGAGATGACAAAATCATGCAAAATTATATAGCAAGATAAAAATTTAGCAAAAATATATAACAGGCAGGCAAAGGTCCCTTGTACAGTAAATACAGTTGGATAGTCTTGAGCCAAGCTCAGATTTAACATTATCTCATCAGATACATATTTAAAGTCAAAGCTTTCCCTTTCTGAAAAATTTGTTTAAAATCATTGTGAACATTGAATGTTATGTTCTCTTACTTTTTATTCAGACGAAACATAAATTATTTATTACCTAGACTTTTTAATATTCGGAAACCAGATATACTACCTCGAATTATCAACTGTTATGATGTACATGCCTATATGCCTCAACATCAGTATTCAGCGTCTTACGTGTACATCATAACCGTCTATATTTCTTTGTACAATATCTTAAAGGATAAGATATCAAACTTAACAACATATACGTGTGTGACGGCAAGCACAGACCTGAGCGCTTTCTCTTTATTCATAAGACAAAATTTCATAATAAATTTACAGCCAGCCAGCATCCCGTCTTCCAAATGTAGTTCCTTGCTTAGGCTACATCAATGTAGTTCAAGGTTCAAAACACAACATAGACTGTGCATCAACTCATCCATAAAACCAATCTCTCAATTTTACAGCCTATCTGAAAGAAACTGATAACCAATCAAATATGATATAAAAGACAAAAATTCTTGGATCATTTTAAGCCGTTTTGCAATATATCTTTCAAATCTACATAACCAACCATTTTTCGAACATTTATGAGGGTGGGTGGGTGGGTAATCGCACCTAAACCCAACAGAATTTCTCAATTGGTCTGTCTAGCCTCGAATGACCATACAAAATTATAAACGATAATTTATACCTTTGCTGAACAATAATTGCACCTAAATCACGAGGTTCTTGACTCGTGATTAGCTTAACTAAGGAAATCCCATGAATTTCTCGTGACGAACAAGTGAGTTCTCATATACCGTATTAGTTCTAATACAACGTATTACAGAAAGCAAGTATACTCTCTATAAATGCCACCTTTCTTCAATACTTGAAGAATTGAAATAAATATCGCATCGGTTAATAAATATATACATTATTGGTCAACTTTTAAATTTGCTCTGCTGTAAAAAGAAATAAAGACCCTTTTCTTAAGTGTCTATTTAATCCTTAAGAAACTTTTATGACAGTTTAGTTTTAACACCTTTTAGCAAGTGTTTAATCTTGACCATTTTCCTGCTGAATATGATCTCATTTTTAGTTTTTGGTTTGATCTGCAGAAGATCAGATTCTACATAATTTTGTCATTATTTTTATAAACATACATGGAACATAATAAATGTGTTCCAATTATCAGGATTAAATTAAATGACATTATTAAAGAATATACAAAATATTAGGTAATAATGGAAACTGGAAAAATTTACTTTAGGAGGACATGTTCTCTGAATATGATAAAATAGGGATAAAATCCAAAATTCTTTATTAAGTATATGACCAAATTAAAAGAGCCCATACCTCATTCAGCATGCTTTAATGGTATGACTCAATGTATATTATGGGATGAAGATGCAGTTTAGAAACTTTGATCAGAAAGTGCAGTCATTCAGTCTGATCAGGATCTTCACTGACTATTATCTTGCCATCAGTAAACAAATGTAATACAACAAAGGCTAGTATCCCTTACTGAATTTAAAACAGCCAAATATGGCTATTTCGACTGTACCAGGGATATCTTGCAAATACATGTAAGATAAATGAGATGGTCAAATGTGTATCCATGCTTATATTTAGAATAATAAGGAGTTTTTGAATACTGTTGTTTTATTTATTATTTCATATTATCATATAGTAAACCTTGTAGCTCTGTAAGTAGAATTGAGAACCATAGCTAAGTTTTCCTTTCAGGATAACATTCTATTAAATCTTGAAATTTAATACAGTTAATGTATTGCTCAAAAGTAATCATAAGTAATCATAATGTAATCATGATTACTTTGCAATGTAATCTGTAATTGTAATCGATTACATTTTGAAAAAAAAGTAATTGTAATTGTAATCAGTAATCATGAAATTTCAAAGTAATTGTAATTGTAATTGATTACATTTGCATGTAATCGACCCCAACTCTGACTCATGACTAAGGGTACTGTTTGACCAAATAGAGAAGGCATCACAACGATTGCATATATTTTTGGTATTAGAAATATATCTACATGTATTGGGACACAGCTTGCCTATCAGCTGCAATGTGTAGATGATGGCAGTGTATAGGTCTACTATATTTCCACTGGTGTGTCAGTTAGGGGCTTGCTGCTTCAAGCAGGACCTGTACTAATGTGTAGGGATAGTATACTGTTGTGTCATGGAAGGGACATAATAGCTAGTCTGCCTGGCTCACAATGTCTGGAAAGAAAGGGCTCAAAGATCTGCAGTTACAGAGATGACTTAAAACTTAAGGCTAGTGAAAAACCCCTTCCATGATATCTTAGAGTTTCCTATCACCTGCACTCATATATTTTTCATTTACAACAGAATGGCTTTACAGAACACTAAGTTGCTGTACTTGTACAGCGTACTCAATAGTAGAGTACGGCTGCTGGTATATGCTATACGATATTGGGGAAAGATCAAAGGACTTGCCGGCAGCACATCGGCAGGGAATAAGCTCTCCAATTACGCCCTGGCGCTGTTGGTGCTGTGCTATTTGCAAAACGTAGAACCACAAGTTTTGCCGACCATTGAACAATTATCCCTTCTTCATGGTAAGTTAAGAAAATATGTCAGTGTTTTACATTCATATTGTTCGAGATAAATAGACAGTTACATTTTCAGGATGTTTAGTTTAATCTCAAGTAGATTTTGAGACCATTTTATAACCCTTATGTAAGGCAAGCAATTCTTGATTTGCTTATCAGATGCAGATCTGTTTACCAAAAATACTTTTTTTTCAGATGGAAGCATTTTTGCTTCTTGCACATTTAACCCAGTGTTAGTATTGCTTGTTATACACAAACTAATAAACTTAACTTAAAAAAAAAACACACCAGTTTTTAATTTGTCCTGTGTCGACATTTAATTTAATTAAGCTCTAAAATTTGGTTTCAATCTATGCCATGCAACTCACTGAAGACAGAACAAGTGAATGTTTGATATTAAGTAGTCACCAACATTTGACATCACTTTTGCGTTCATATGTTTTCTCATTGTACATTTTGCAAGCAGCTTCAAAGTTTGGTGAAAGCAAACACAGTCTGCATTGTTGCTTGGGAGATTTGCTAACAAAAGCGGCCCTTCAGTTTTCAAAATTCCCCAGTAATGCAGAACTGAGGATGTCGTTAATTTGAAAGCGTAGCTTAAATACAGAAAAAATCTATTTTCTGTCAAAACCTAACTGTTTGTCACCATTTCGTCTATACAGCCTTTCTTCAGGTCAGCCTTTTCATCACAGTTCAACGTTTGAAATTACTTTCAAAGGACATTCAAAGTTTGACGTTGACGTCTCCCTAAGATGTTCTCCAGCTTGTGTATGAGCGTTTTTAAGCTGGATTCCTTTAGGCCAGAGTTTTTTTTTATTTTTTGTTTTACAGATTTTTTCAGCCAGATGTGAGAGTCGGAGGACAAAAAAAAAAAATAAATAAAATTCAAGGTCGGCCATTTTTTTTCCCGGACATATCAGATGTAAAGGTCGGAGGAAGAAAAAAAAAAGATCAACTTCTTTTCCATAGTTTTCTTATAGAAAACTGTTGAAACACATAGCCAATTTGAAACAAACCTTTGCATGACTATCCTTAAATTCTGAAAACCTACTAAAGCTAATTTATACTGAGCATTGTGAACAATGGCCGGACGCCGGACCATGAGTATCCTATATAAAGCTCACCTATGAGCCGGAGAGCTAAAAAAAATTCATATAAAAATTATCAATTTTAATACTGTTTTTGAAAATTGCTGCATATTGCACAGACTAAAAAGTTTTGTGTATTAAATGCAGTTTGAAAGGGAGTGTTCATTACACAGACATGGCCAGCCAGAATATGGTCAAGTTAAGCATTCCTCAGACTCTATGTGGCAGTGTGAAAGGAATAAACAAATTCTATTCAACATAATGCACCAGTCATTTGTATCTACTGCCCCCCCCCCCATTTAATAGTATACGAACAACAGGACTAAGATGCTTCAATGGCAATACATTTTGATTGTCCCAGCAGTGCCAGGGAAAGGCCAGGGGTTTACCTCTTTGTTGTGTAGGGTGGGACTAAGAGCAGGGTTGTTAGCATCAGCTTGTCCCCACAGGCACAGGGCAAGGCTTTGAAAAGTCATTGTCACCACCTATCCTTGTAGGTGGAGGGGGCAGTGGATACAAATGACTGGTGCATAATACTATACTGCCATACTGTACCTTTGACCACAGGTGAAAGACGCGGTGATTTGTCCACCAGACCCCCCCCCCCCCCCCCCCCCCCCCCAAAAAAAAAAAAAAAAAAAATAAAATACAAAGCCAAGAAATATTTGTGAAAAATGTGTTTGTCCAACAAAATATGAATAAAATTTCATTTTATAAAATTTTCATGGTACACTATGACTATCTTATAGAAAAGTATTTATGTTCAATGGCATTTTCTGCTTTTACAAGGTACCACTTTCAGTTTTGCTCTCGTAGCTCACCAAATATTGCTTTGAGGACAGAAATATGCCCAAGGGATGTGGTAACAAATGCCACTTTAAAATTTTCCCGATTCTCTTGCGTTTGCATTCAGATGACAGTTAAACATACAACTTCCCCAGGTCGGACACGATCTGGTAGGCATGTACAACCCTAACCCGAGCTTCCTCTGGCTGCTATTTTTTTTTATTTTTCTATTAGTGAAACCGCAAAATCAGAAATTATAAAAATGCTTTTATCATCAGAGAAGGCTCAGATTAGTACAACCCCAGTCTACATCACTGAACTGCAAAAAGTACGGCGAAATACGCGAAAAATGCAGCTGGAGTGTACAACAATAACTAATTCCTTTAACTGACTTGAATGATTTCATGCAGCGCTATCAAATATGGCTTTAAATAACGAAAAAACTAGGTCTCAACTTCTTATCTTAACCGGTAAACCATTTTGTTTTCTGACCCGTAAATAACAGCTACTGATTGGATGATTGTGGAGGTGTGTCTTTGACTGCCCTGGTTCTCGACTTTCAGGAAAAGGGTCCCTGACTACGGCCTTTGAGGAACAATCAATATTTTCACGACGGGAACCAAATGTTACCGGTATTGGTAAAATTTATGTAACGAACTAAAAAACGGAACTTACCGGCACGTTTTTTTGGCTAGTCGGAGCGATCACGAAAAATAAAATTGAAAAAAAGTACTTTTATTTTTTTTTCAATTTTGGAAAATTCAGGTCGGTCGGGTCTGTAAAACGAAAAATTAAAAAACTCTGGCCTTAGTATTCCAGTTTCCCATTACATGCTCTTACAGTGATTCATTTACAATTTTGGGCTTATGGGTCCTGGGACTCACTTTTTTCAATATCAATGAGTCCCAACTGCAAACTTATGAGTCCAAAACACTATTTTTAATGACAAGTCTGCAATATTATTGCATCCCGGGACTCCCTGGGACTCGCTGAAATAAAAACTTATGCGCAAAAGATGCAGGATGCGCAGGTAACAAAATCACTGCTCTTAACTTCCTCCTTATCTGATTAGGAATTAGTTTTCACCAAAATAAAAAATAAGATACCATTGAATTATATGATTGGTTCAGGGATTTTCCTAGGACTGATTTCAATTACCATCATTTGGGATTTTGGTAAGCTACCTTTTCCTTCACATTTGGGAAAATATGTCATAAAAATTGGGAAAATAAGTACTGAAATACATGAAATTGGGAAACTAAAGGCCATTGACTCCCATATAAGACGGTAAAAGTGGCCAAATAAATTAACTGACCATTTATTAAAATTTCATGCTCTGTAACAGTTGCAAATGGGACCCAACAGACTTCACATTACCACCCATGAAATTTCAGTTACCATGGTTACCTTGTAAAAGTTTTAAACTTTGTGTTTCATGCTCTGTTGTTAATGGGACACAAGATACATTATCACCCATGAGATTACAGTTACCATGGTTACCTTGTTAAAGGTTTTAACTCTGTGTTTCATGCTCTATTGTTATCAGGACCGAGCAACAGAACTCGTATTGAAGGCTGGGATGTTACCTTTGCCATGGACTGGCAGATCATTCCTCAGTCCAACAACCAACAGTCTGCAGGTGAGTAATCTGCACTCTTTAACTCATTTATGCCTAATGAAATTTCCCTCTTTTATCATTATAACCTCTGCAAACTTTGTTTGTGGAAGATATACTGTTTTCACGTTGTCCATCTGTGAGTCCTTCTGTAAACTTTTGTTTCCTTAATATCTTGAAGAGTCATGGCTGTAATTTCATCAAACTTTGCAAACATATTTATTTATACAAGACAAATACTTTAAACAAAAAGTAAGGGCTAGGGGCCAATTCTAATAGAGTTATTTCCCTTTGTAGTTCTAAATGACTTTTTATATAGGGGAGGGCAGTGGCTCAGTGGTAGAGTGCTTGACTCGAGACCAAAGGGCCGCTGGATCGAGCCTCACCGGCGTCACTGCGTTGTGTCCTTGAGCAAGAACATTAATCCTAGCTTAGTACTGGTTCACTCCAGGAAGACCCGTCCCTTTATAACTGAAAGACTGTTGATGGGACGTAAAGAATCAAATCAAACAAACAAACAAACAAACAAACTTTTTATATACAGCGCCCTAGATAAGCTTTTGGGTCAAATGGGTATTTACGCAACCTGGTTATCCTCAATTGCGTACTTGCAAAAACAATTGGGTATTTACATATTTTTTTACGCCACGTTTTTTTTTCTGTGATTACACCTATTGTTATTGCATGAAGCCATCGGGAATGTGCTTGCATATTTATTCACTCCCATCGTCTGCCTTTCTAAAGTATCAAACTCGCGGATTTTATTGTACCTGAAGCAAATCTCTTCCCCTTGTTGACATTTGAGCGTGTGTACTTTGCAAAGTTTCACTTTCATCTTAGTGTTTTTCCGCGAAATACTGGACTGGGCACTGATATTTTCATAAAACTGGAGTATATTGCGTGCTCGCTAGTAAAAATAAAATCAATACCCGACTGGCATTTGTTTATTAGCCGAATGGAAACGAAATGGACCAAATGGTACACAATGACATCGCATGTAATTGCATACCGATCGTTAGAATTGCTTTTTGGTACGCACACATTTCATTTTAATTGCTTTTTTGATGATTTTAATTGGGTATTTACGCAAATACGCTGCTTATCTCGGGTGCTGTTTATAGGAGACTTGGGAGTTTATGCTTATGCTATTATAGTTTACTCGGGCCGATCAACTCCTACCGCAGCTTTTATTGGAGCAATTTGATACTTTGCCTATACAATGTAGACACATTGAACATATGCATGAAGTAGTTTGGTTCAAAATTAATTTTTGACAAAATGAATGCTACGAGAACTTAGCCAATTTTTCCCTAAGCAGGCTTTTGTATATGCATAGATAGTGCCTTCATGGGCCGATCAACTCCCTACCACAGCTTTTGATGGAGCAATTTTGATACTTTGCCTATACAATGTAGACACATTGAACATATGCATGAAGGAGTTTGGTTCAAAAATAAAAATTGACAAAAGGACAGCTATGAGAACTTAGACAATTTTTCCCTAATAGGGCTTTTGTAAATGCATACATAGTGCCTTCGTGGGCAGATCAACTCCTACCACAGCTTTTGATGGAGCAATTTGATACTTTGCTAATACAATGTAGATGCATTTGACTTATGCATGAAGCCAGTAATATGATGAAGGAGTTTGGTTAAAAAAAGATTTTTGACAAAATGACAGCTATGAAAACTTAGACAATTTTCCGATATAAGCTTTGATATATAGAACTTTCAGATGTGAATACTTTTTGTATGTGTATTTGATCTTAACAAATGTTCCATATTGCAAGCTTAAAGATCATCTGCACAGATTCTACTGACATCTTCTTTTCAAAAGTAAGGTCTGCTGGTTTGAGCTATCACTTGCCAAAACTAAGTTTTTTCGCTGCCCCTTACATTTTTGTTGTTATTATTTTCATGTCTGCCTATTGAGCAAAATGCATTATGTATAAAAAAAAATGATGGGAATTTCTCAATCACAGAGCAACCCACAGCCCTCATGAGGCCAAATAAAAAGATAAGTGTGTTTCGGGATTTTAGGTAGGGTAGGCACACATATTTTTTTCTGGAAAAAATAAAAATGTATGCATTTTGAAACTCAAGGCATTTTACCTTTCAAAATGCATAAAATTATATTTTTTTCCAGAAAATCTAAATAAATCAAGGTTTCACTAGTAAATTTAGATAAGGTCGGGTTACCCTAGACAGGGGTGTTTTTTATTTGGCCTTAGGAAGAGATACAGAACACAGACAGCCACCGCAGCAACCAGCTAGACTCTGACTTCCTCAGCAAGATGATTGCTAAACTAGAAAGAACTTGACCACAAAACAAACAAAAACAAGCAACAAATGGGAGCAGTAAACAATTAATAAACAACAATAGAATTACTGCCTCTGAATAGACAGCAGCCAAGACTACTGGGGATGTTGAATTACAGGAGCTTTCATATTTTAATATGTGTATTCCTAATATTATCTCTATGAAAACAATGTTGTTTGCTTGATGATCAAACTGCCAGTGTCAATTTGGGAATATTTTCTTATCTATTAGTTTTTCACATATTTTCGGTGCTCAAAAGATCCTACTCAATGAGGAGTTTCTTTTGAGTACTCACAACATATATTTTGGTTGAGAAATAAATTTATAAATAAATAGATAAATTTTTGATTACGTTTATTTATCGAAGGGGTGTGTGCTTCACAGTCTTGGCACTGCCAGTCCCAGTGAGTTTGGTCGACAATAAAACTGCATTTCACCACCATCTGATGATCGGAGTCATTGTATTGTGTCCTTGAGCAAGACACTTTCTGCTTCTAAGTACCCGTTAAGGGCTTCAATACACCTTGATATATTTTTGTTTTTATTCTCAGCTGAGTTGCTGGCTGGATTCTTCTCGTACTGGAGTGCGTTTGACTTCTCTGAGAATGTTCTCATCAGTCGTACAGCTAGTTCAATGCCTATAGCAGAGTTCCTGGATAAAGACAACATGAAGGATGGAAGAATCAGAAGTTTTAAGGTAGTTTGCATTTGAGCCGCGACATGATTTCCAACAATGTGGCATTTAACCAAATGTAGACTCGTACGAGCCTGTGCAGCCTACTTTTAAGCTTAGAAATTCCAAATGATGGTCAGTCAGTAACTTAACACTCATAAAATATTCAAGGGACTAGCAAAGGCTGAACAGACTGGGTTTATGCGCAGGCTGATCTGAGCCTTTGCTGGTCTCACATACCACATTGTTGGAAATCGCATGTCGCAGCTTATTTGTTCTTCAGTGGGCACTGTAGATGGGAAGGGCAGTGGTAGAGTCATAGGTTTTGCTAAACAAAATTTTTGAGTCCATGTTTTGCTTATCGTGTAAATATGAATATGAAATAGTATTTCGCAGTCTCATATTTTGGCAATATTTGTTTAAACCGCAAATAGCACCAAATGAAAAAAAAACTCCAAATATAAGTGTTTTACGGTAAATAGTCAGAAATTGTACCTTCTTTCCTTCTGCAACTGCTTATAATTTACTGTTATTTCTTCCAGTTCGGTGCCATGAACATCCAGGATCCTTTCTGTCTCGACCACAACATCGCAAACAATATCGTGGATAAGATGAGAGAGAAATTCCAAAGAGAACTGCGTATTGCCGCCATCAAGACTTCTGTCTGGCATAATGATGGCTTCATGATGGGAGGAGCCAGCCTGGTAAGTTACCATCATTTAGTATTGGTTCAGATAAAACAAACAATTTTGCTCAAAGTTGTGTTGATTTTCTTACCCAACAGCTGTAACATTTGTTTTTGGTGCTCAAAAGAACCGTCTCAGTGAGATGGTTCTTTTGAATACCCACAACATAAAAGTAACCCTTGACCACTGCATTCACCCTAAATGGGCCTTGTCATGAGAAAACCTGTCCTTCAGATAAGGTTCAACCAGCCTTCTTTATAGTTACATAGACTGACTAGAATATTGTAATTTTGCATGAGAGAGAGGAAACCATAGTGGGTGCAGAATGTCGCATATATGCTATCCTTTTAGGCGGTCCTACTATTCTTTTGAATTTATAAACAATATTGCCATAAAATACTTGCTCTGATATGCCCTGTTGCAGAAGAGTTTTCAAACCAACAATGTGAGGTAGTGGATCAGTGGTAGAGTGCTTGACTTGAGACAGAGGGGCTGCAAGTTCCAGCCTCAATGGCGTCACTGTGTTGTGGTCCTTGAGCATGACACATTCATCCTAGCTTAGTACTGGTTCAACCCTGGAAGACACCTGTCCCGGCTTAACTGAAAGATTGTTGATGGGGCGTAAAGAATCAAATCACAAAACAAACCAATAATGTATCTAAATTCATTCAGCAGTCTTTCATCTTAAGGCATCACAGTCAAATTGCCCATTAACAGGCTTCTGGTTAACAATGGATAAAATTTGTTAAGATACAATTTATAGCATTGAAAAAAATTGTTTCTTATCCATTTATCTTTTGTTTTGAGTGATCAAAAGAAGCGCCTCATTGAAACCATTCTTTTGAGTACCCACAGCATATGTTTTGTATCCGAAGTTGCAAAAGAATCTTAATACTCACTCTTATAGAGGCTGGCATGAAGTCTTGAATATTTAAAGCATTTTTTGTATGGCCAAATAAAAAAATTGTGATTCAGGTATCGAATCTTAAAATTTTAGGAATTTTTTTTTCTGGAAAAAATATAATTTTATGCATTTTGAAAGGCATTTCGCCTTTAAAAATGCATAAAATTATATATATTTGTCCAGAAAACCTGAAAAAATTTAAGGTTTCACCAGTAAATTTAGGTAGGGTCGGGTTACCCTAAACACCTGTATTTTTTATTTGGCCTATCCTTTTTTTCAGGGCGGAGATTTGTTACATCTGTTGAGCTCCGAGCTGCCAGATATCATCAAACAAGAAGATGCTGAAAGGATGGATGCGATAGTTGAGAGAGGGCGCATTAAGAATCTAAAGGAAGGAGACCCATATACTTTTGATGTGGCTATGGACCCAAAATTATTGACCTCCAAAACACTGAAGTTGCTACAGAAAGAGTCGAACTATAGGGTACAGTGGTGTCACAAGATGGTCCACTTTATCACTAGGATATTGAGGGAGGTAAGGCCAGGGCTGTGAAAATACCATGCCCGACTTGTCCAACCTGGTCCCATTTCATTCAGGACAAGTTAGAAATTTCTATTTACTTGTCCTGGGACAAGTATAAGTAAAATTCAGTAATTCAAATAGGATTAATTAATTTAACCTTGCACATTGTTTGGAAAACAGTGCAGGTTCTGATTAGCTGGCTTCTTCAGAAGCCAGCTGATCTGGATCTACACTGTTTTCACTTGAGTTTATATTTGGTTTCATACTGTTTTCAAAAAAGATTACATTTTATATCAGTACAGTAAGTGCTAAGCTATATGTAAGTTGTTTGTGCATTATCTGCTCTTTGGGACAAGTAAAACTTTCTTCGGACAAATACATTATGGCCATTTACTTGTCCCTGGGCAAGTATAAAATTTTGCTATTTCCACACCCCTGGGTAAGGCCAAGAAAAAAATTCCTGTGTTTATGATGACCAGACTGACCATGTCCACCAACCCCTGACCCAAAACTTTTTTCCAAATCATCTTGAAATTGCCGTTTTTCACGCATGATTTTCGTCTCTTTACCCAAATAACGGCCTTGGCTAACCTGACTATCATGCAAACATTTACAATTCTATATTTTTCAAGATGGCGGCACATCGCTAATCGTAACTTAAGAATAATCAATTTTTGTGAGATTTTAAGTAAATTTAAGTAGAAAAAAAATGATTGACAAGTGGACAATTGATCATTTGATTATGTGGCCACAGCTTTTTCCAACCGACCGACTGTGTTTTTTTCAAGGGTCATCAGACACACAGGTATTTTTTTTTCTCTGCCTAAATGGAATTTATGTGTAAAATTACGGTAAATGTTCTAAAATTTCGAACACTTTCTAAATAAAATGTTGGTTATCAGGGCTGTATTTCAAGATACACTCATCAGATTAGCAAACAACGAAGACCTTGATCAGAATGCTTCTGAAGAAGCAGTCTGATCTGGGTCTGCATTGTTTGTCTAGGCCTTTTTGACAGGTAGCTTGTGTTCGAAGTTTAGAACATAAATCGTATAGAAATTTTTCTAATAGAAATATTACAAATTTTGATATTCTTTAGGTTTGTTGTTCAAAAGCATTTAGATGATCGGAAAGGGTTTGTGTTTTTTGACAGTCTGCAAAAATAAAATCATAGCGCAATAAACCCAGCTCTTAAGATTATATGGGCCGCGGCGCAAGAAAACCAAAACCTGTCGTCGGGGTTTTCGAATAGGTCATACCCATAGTTGCAAACCATCTTTCTCAGCTACAGAGACAAGCTACAAAAGTAGAAATTTTGCTTGTAACAAGTGTAAATATGATACTTTCCAATAAGCAAATAACAAAGGCAAAAATCAGAGACTGCATTGATGTGTAGGCTGGTCTGCACCTTTGTTGTTAGCAAACCTCCAAAGACAGGTTTTCTCGCGTGGAGGCCCATATATTGTTCTGGCCATTTGAAAATTAAAAAGAGTAGATTTTTCCCAAGACTTGTCAGCTTTAGAAAATTGGAAAGCAGCATGTCAGATATTGGTCTTAACCCCTAAAGCGCCAATCACAACAAAAGTTGTATGCTTTTGTTGTCTGCTGAAATGTTTTAGAAGCCTTTCCAGCAAACAGCGTAGACACAATTCAGACTGCTCCCAATATTTCAATATTGCACTTGTCCTGCAGACGAGTGACTTACAATTCTCACTCATCCTGCAAACACATTCACTGTCCTTTAAAAGAGCTGTCTCGTTATTAAAGATAGTTCTTTAGAGACCCAAAATACATGATAAATTTGATAAGAAAATTTTCACAATTTCACGCTAAAAAGTTAGCTTGACCAATGAAAAAGGGCACCATTTTGTTACTAGGTAATCATCTTGACCGTGGAGGAGTTGCCTGACATGACGCCAGAAGACAAAGTCAAGAAGGATGAGGATGATAAGAGGAAAGCAGAGGTTAAAAAACTGAACGAACAGATCAAGAAAAGAAATAAGGAGAAACAAGCGACGAGAGAGAAACGCAGCACGGAGGAGAGGCAGAGGAAACTGGCGGAAATGAGGGAGAGAATGGCAGGGGCTAAGAAGGAAGATGCTGACGATAAGAAAGGGAATAAAAGAGCAAGGTACAGTGAAAACTCTTTATAGTGACATTCTTTATAACAGCAAAGTTCTTTACAATGTCAATGATATTTGCACAAATGTACCAGTTAGCTTAAATTTGAATTCATTATAACAGAAATTCAGTTTAACGTCACATTATTTTGGGACAAACAGTGTCATTGTAAAGAGAGTTGACTAGCAGTTTTTCAAAATCAACTTTTCGAAAAATTCTTTCAGGAATACCATCTGAGTGTCGAAACAGATTGGATCCAGATCAGGCCGGACATTTCGTCGGGCCTGATCTGGGTCCAATCTGTTTGCGAAAGGCATCAGCAGACGACACTGGGAGATTTAGAGTTAATTTGACTATATTGGCCAGGGTACATGATCAAAACGTTTTCTATGCCATGTCAGTCAAAACCTTTTCAAAAATCTTCATCTCTGAAACTAATGCCTAATGGGCTGATCACCTATGGAGTCATTAATCCCCCGCCGCGAAGCGGAAGGGTGGTTATAAGAAATCCCTTCGTCTGTCAGTCCGTCCGTAACACTTTTGTGTCCGCTTCATATCTCCTGAACCCTTTGATTGATTTCCATTAAACTTCACTCGTATGTTCCTCAACCAAAACATATGTTATGGGTACTCTAAAGAACCGTCTCAATGAGATGGTTCTTTTGAGCAACCAAAACACATATTTTATCTGATGGATAAGAAAATATTTTAGATTTTATGCAAAAAAAAAAGTCAAATTGGCTACTTTCAGAGATGAAGATATGGATACTAGCACTGGTACTAAGAAGTCTTAAGATTACATATAATCAGGTCATTAAAATAGGTGCTAAATTAAAAAAAAGTATTTTCTTATTTCTCAACCAAAACATATGTTGTGGGTACTCAAAAGAACCATCTCATTTTTGGAGTACTCAAAACACATTTTTTGAAACTGATGGATAAGAAAATAATTTAACAGGGTTGGCACAGGCTTGAAAAGTACTTGAATATACAGGACTGTCTTGAAAAGTACTTATAAACACGGATGTATACTTTACCTGGATTGGAAACAACAATAGATTGACCAATAATCGTTATTCGATCTTTGCCGCGTTGAAATCCAGGTAAGTGGCAGGCAATTTCCAATAAAGTGAACGATCGCTTTAAGAGAAAGAGATGCACATGTGTATGGGCATTTGTTTCTTCGCCCCTAGCATCTCGGTAAGAAGCGATAGGTCTAAAAGAATACATACTGTTTTGAGGGGAAGTTCCTAGCTACAATTTGATACCAAACACGATGTTGTTGCGGTAAAAAATGAAATAATTCCGCGGAAGAAACGCATCTAAGAAATCCATCTTATACGCGTCATATGATGACACAGATCCTAGATTTACCCCCCCCCCACCCCCCCCACCCCCCCACCCCCCCACCCCAATATACGTCCGTGGTGATGAGCGCTTATTAACCAAAATATACCAAACAATCTTATGTTCTCAGAAAAAAAGTACCCAAGAAAAAAGATAACGTAGGCTTTTCTACACTTCTCAGATATGTTTTCATACATCGAAATTAACCCACATAAGCCTACCATCCTTTTTGTGGGACATAGGTAAACAGTGAAGACCCAGATCATACCCAGCAAAACGCGGTATCTGACCAGGGTCTCCACTGTTTGCTTACAGAAAGTTCTATTAAAATTTAAAAAAAAAATGAAAAATGCCACCCAACACCCTTTAAAACGAAATCGTCTGGTCCAATTGAGTGGAGAGGAATATTACCATTTGGCGTAAAGGAGTTGAATAGTGCAATTTAAATAGAAATTCCGTTTCTTTTGTTTAATTCTTTTGACATAAATCTGTTAATTGGCTATCATTGTCAGTTGTTGAGAATACCATTTCCAAAATAAGTTGTTTTGATTGAATGCGATATTTAACACAGTCACGGAAATAATTACTGCTCACAGGCATCTTACCATTGTTCAACAAACGCCTGTTAAGGAAATGAAATGAAGTATATCTATGGTTGACAAGGCATCGTTTGAAATTAAATATATGGTTTTCACGCTTTTGAACTCTGCAATGTGGCTAAATTCCTGGTGTTCATTAGAGGTAATGTTTAGATTTCTGACATTTCTGCCATTTGGTTATGCGATAAAATGAAAGTAACACGATTTTACTACCATCTTATCTGCATGATTTCATTTTGTTTAAAATTTCATTTCGAAAATATGTGTACTTTATGTATCAAGTGTTAAGTATATCCAAAGTACTCGCATTAATTTTTTCTTTATAACCGACAATTTCGGTGGTACAGATGTAGTACGAAAAGTTGGAAATTTTATCATTTTGCCTCTTTTTCATATCGTCTCTGCAACCTAAGTTTGCAATATAACGATATTCTACAAAATGCAGACTAAGGACAAATGTATTAACGTTCAGGAATTTAAAGAATTATACTCATTTAGCGCTTCACATTGTCATAGTTAAAGTGACAAGTACCTCAGTAAAATTCTAATTTCCACCATTTTCAAGATGGCGGATTGTACACAACGCAATCTGTCCAAAATAACACGAAAAATAACCATTATCTGGTGATTTTATTCCAACATAACTCATTTGAGATATACTTAGAAACATATTCTCGTATATTCCGTAAGAATTTTCTCCACATATATTGAATATTCACGGTTTTAATATTGTAAACTTTCCTATGGATCATCGCTATGAACAGCCTCTTTGAAAATGGCGGCAGAAAGGTATTTATCTCGGCGTATACCGGATTTACGCGTAGGCAATAATATTGATAAAATTGATAAGAAGCCAGTCCCTTCAATGTATACGTCCCTGTTATAAAACACTCAAAGGCCTTGAATTTTACCATTCACAGGAGGATTCAACACTGTCTTTGGAGACCTAAATGAGTATAAAATTGTGGTGCCTATGCTGTACCAAATAAAGGCACCGCAATTTTGTACTAATTTCCTGAAACTAATATCTGTAGTAATGCACTCTAGCATTTCTGAAGTAGAATTTTACCGTGTAAATCAGTATAAGTCCTAGAAAAGTCCTCGAATTTTAAACAAACTTACCTGTATGAACCTTGTTTAAATTTTACGACAATTCACTACTTTCAGAGATGAAGATATGGATACTAGCTCTGGTTCTAAGAAGTCTAAGAAGGAAGAGGAGGAGGAGGAGATCAGCTCAGATGAGGAAGAGATTGAGTTTATTCCCGAGGGGCCACCACTGAGATTCAAGAATGAGAGTTCTGCAGATGTCAACCACCAGTACTTTATGAGGTCTTGGTGTCGCACCTGGGCAAGGAGGAAGAAGGTGCGTTTGGCCAGTAAAATTTGCCCCCTCCTTCCCCCTTCTATCTGGTGGTTGCAGCTACCAGGGTTCGCACTGGCTTGAAAAGTACTTGAATATACAGGACTGTCTTGAAAATTAAATTTGCCTTAAACAGTACTTGAAAAACACTCAAAGGCCTTGAAAAGCAAGTAAATTTTACCATTTACAGGAGGATTTTACACTGTCTTTGGAGACCTAAATTAGTATAAAATTGTGTTGCTCTATTTGGTGCAGCATATGCTGCATCAAATAAAAGCACCACAATTTTATACTTATATTCTGAAACTAACATCTTTAGTAATGCAGTCTAGCATTTAACATGTAAATCAGTATTTTCATAAGTTTTCAGTCCTTGAAAACAGTAGGAAAGTCTATTAGAAGTCCTTGAATTTTACTCATACTTGCCTGTATGAACCCTGGCTACTGTTGTCTGTTCTAAGGCAGTGATTATGTTGTAACTGTAAACCACTTAATATTAGCAGAGTTTAAATTTGGCAACTGCCATCAGGACATATTGGTGTAGTTTCTTTTTTGCGGTTTCACAAATTCATGTCCTTTTAAGTTTATATCTATTCTCATAGGGGCGTGAGCACAGTAGGTCAGTGGTAGATGCTGGACTTAAGGGGTTGAGTTTCACCAGCGTCACTGCGTTGCAAGACACATTAATCATTGCTTAGTACTTGTTCAACCCAGGAAGACCTGTTCCGATATACAGAAAAAATATTGACTGCATGCAAAAAATTGTTGACTGCATGCAATCAAATCAAACAAATTCTCATAGGGGTAAGCATATTCTTTCTTTTAATAGTAGCCCCCTTTTAAGACATGGTTTCCTCTACGTTGAAACATACTCTACCATTCAAAAATTTATGATACGGATACCACAATACTAAGGATGTTTGACCATCTATTATGTATTGTGCAACTGAATTCAAAGCTGTATTTGGCGGTCTCAAATTTTGTTTTTTACTGCCAATAGAGCTAAATGAAAAGGCCCGCTACATATAAATGTTTTTCAGTAGTGTTGGGGGGGGGGGGGTTCATTGATTTCTGTTATTGCTCTTATTGTGTGATTTTGTATGTGGTGCCGGATCGGGGACGTTGTTTTGTGCTTTGTACTCTTGCAGGTGAATTATTGTGATCGTTGGATATCCCACCTTTATTCCTCCTTCAACCATTGCATCAAATGCCACAGTGCTGGAGATTATTAATTTTCACAATGTGTAATGCATAGTTCCAGTTAAACAAAAATTTGAGTGTAAAATTGCTATTTTTTTTTTCTTGCCTTTCAGTTTAAACATATTTTTTTGGTGCTCAAAAGAACCAGTGTATTGGTTTATCTTGTTCCCGGGGACACTATACCCTGTGGCATCTTGTCCCACCCCCGTCTATCCTGTCCCCTGGGACACTTACCATGGGAAGTGACAGAGGGTCCGGACCTCACCTGGAAAATCACAAGTGGCTATAGGTTTCCTAAAAAATTCAGGGAGCCCCCCCCCCCCCCCCCCCCCAACAGAATTTTCTAGATCTGTGCATGAGGTTTGTCTGAATTAATATTATTTTCTATTAAAATTATATTTGAGACTTAGCAGAATTTAGAGATATTTTTTATAGTTATTAAAAATGTTATAAAAAAAAAACAGGCCCCCAGATAAGGGTGTGCAATCAAGAACTAAATTTCTTATTTCTCAGTCAAAACACACATTGTGTGTACTCAAAAGAAGCGTCTCCGTGAGACGTTTTTTGAGCACCCAAAACATTTGTTTAAACTGATGGATAAGAAAATATTAACAATTTTAGGTCCACAATTTTTTTTAGGTGAAGAATTACCTGAATCAGCAAGGACACCATGATGAAGGAATTCCACTGGAGAAACTCATTTCCGAGGCCATATTCCAGAATGACGGCGCCCCGTTACCAGAACCTGTCGTTGGCTTCTACTGCCAGATGGAGTCTGAGATCGCAGACAAGGACACAATGTTGAGAATTTCAATGGAACCAACTGAAGGCCACAAAGAGTTTGCCTGTTTCTTTCAGTTCACTAAGATGTATCTTTACAAGATGATCGACAAGCATTTCAAATAGACAGATAGGTCAAGATTGGGATTTTTTTAGAGCGAAATTGTAATTATTTTCTTACCCATAAATATAAACAAGTGTTTTGTGTACTCAAAAGAACCGTCTCATTGAGACAGTTCTTTTGAGTACCCACAACATATGTTTTGGTCTAGAAATAAGGATCTATTAGAAGACAGACATAGCCCACAGGACTTACATGTTTCTAAGCCCACAGGACTTACATGTTTTTCTATCTATTATGATTCATAGAGATAATGTACATTTCCTTGCTGAAATCCTGTAATTGTCATTCAGAAAGTTGTCATAATCAGTCACATCACTTTTCATTGGACAACACAGCTGTTTCATTTTACTTGTAGCTGGCAAAGCTCCAATTTGAGAAAAAAACAAATATTTTGAAGGAAAACAAGTGTTGAAGTAGAGATAACTGGTTTAGCCCTCACTTGTAACATTTTAAAGCTCCCCTGAACTTAAATTTGTGACTGCAAATTCAATGTTATATCTGCCTAAATAAAACTTCTGAATACAGTTATCTTATTCTATAAATACACAAGTTTGCAATTGTAACGTGGTGCGACATCTGGTTGGATAACACAGGAAAATCTGTATATAGAACAAGATATAGTCAGAAGTTGAATGTCATCAGTCATATCACATTTCATTCATATCACATTTCATTGAATGAGCATATATGGTTTTACGCAGCTTGACAAATTTGCCTTTTAGTACATAAAACTGACCAAGGCAAGCCTTGCCTTGACAAATTTGCCTTTTAGTACATAAAACTGACCAAGGCATGGCTTGCCTTGGTCTGTTTTATGTAATAAAAGGCAAATTTACCGAAAGCAAGCTGGATAATGCATTAGGATACTAGGGATAACTATGCTAGATTATCACTTGGGGAGGTAAATAACTGTCAGATCCTACTTCCATGATATTGTACTAATAATCAAATAAAATATGTTTAAAGTAAGAAAGAGGGAAAAGATCAGGAATCAATACAATCAAGCACCACACCTGACCCAGGATACCAAAGTTTTATGGTCAAAACTATGCATTTGCTACTGTACAACCTTGGAAGATACCTTAAGCTTGTTAAATGAAAATATTCAGATCAAAGTTATTTCCAAATAGTTAGCATAATTTTGAACCGAATCATGAAGCACTAGATTCGTCTGGTTAGTGTTTTGAATGGCTTTTGTTAATAGATATCACAACACATATATTGATTGTTAACACATTGAAGATGTGCACAGGCGACACAGATCCAGAGCAGAGTTTGATCTTGTTATGATAGAAACAAATGATTTAGATTACATACCTGTTCCTATTGATCAATACAGTTATTGTAAATCTGAAAATTTTCCATCCAAGGGTTTAATTTTCATGAAACTTTACAATTGGAAGTTTCGTGGAAATTAAACCCTCATGAAATAGTAAAATCAGTCTGTTCTTTACTGATGTAGGTAAATCATGCCATAGTCACAAATTTGTATTGTCATAATTGTGACAAATTAATCTATTAACACTATTTGCGAAAATAATATTCGTGAACATTTACGAATTTACAGCAGTCTGTTGTTAACAGGGTTCATACAGGCAAGTTTGAGTAAAATTCAAGGACTTCTTAAAGACTCTCCTACAGTTTTCAAGGACTATAAGTTTATGAAAAATACTGATTTAAGTGTTAAAATTCTACTTCAGAAATGCTGAGATAATGGAGAAATTAGTACTAGAAAATGAGTATAAAATTGTGCTTTTATTTGGTGCAGCATATGCTGCACCAAATAAAGGCACAACAATTTTATACTCATTTAGATTCCTATCAACAGTGTTTTAGTCCTACAGAAAATAGTAGAATTCAAGGACTTTGAATGATTTTCTAGTACTTTTCAAGACAGATTTAATTTTCAAGGACTTTTCAAGCGAGTCCCCCAAATTCAAGTACTTTTCAAGCCTGTGCGAACCCTGTGTCATTGTTCAAGTTGCATTAATATATCTTAAGTCGATATCCAGCATAAGATTTAACGGGGTTCACACATGCTTGAAAAGTACTTGAATATGAAGGACATTCTTGAAAAGTCCTTGAAAATGACATATGCCTTTAAAGGTACTGGAGAATAACTATAAGGCCTTGAAAAGTACTTGAATTTCACTATTTTCTTTAAGACTTAAATCCTGTTAATGTAGACTAAAATTAGAATAAAATGGTTGTTCCTTTCTATGGTGCAGCATAATGCAACACCAAATAAAGGGACAATAATTTTATGCTAATTTTCTGATACATATTTATCCGTTCAATCAAATTTTAATGTCTATTCAGTACGTTTCATAAACTTATAATCCTTGAAAACTGTACTATAGGTTTTTAGAAGTCCTTGAAAAGCCCTTGAATTTTACATAGCCTTGTCTGTATGAACCATGGTTTAAGTTGACATGTGTGTTCAGCAAATATTCAAACCGGTCTGCACATCTGCTGCTTGGATTAGGGTCTCCAAGTTTTCTGCATGAAAAAACGTTGGACCTTTGGCTACAATCAAAGACTGATCAGACTGTGTGAATGCACAGGCTGATCCAAGTCTTTAATGGGTGCACATGCCAACTGGTACCTTTTGCTGGACAAGGGCTCCTTAAATTTTACTGTTTTTTTTCCATTGTAATTTTTCTTGTACTATTTTTCTTGTACTATTTTTCTTGTAGTATTTGATTAACACTTCTTTACTGTTGTCAAAATGGGACAGGAGCAGAACCACAATATGCTTAACCTGGATATATGACATTTTAGAGTAGGTCAAGATCCCTGCAGATACTACCATGCCTGGATCCAGAGGGAGGGGTCTGCCCCTCCCCCCATCTGAAGAATCACAAAAGCTGAAGGGTTTCTTAGCAATACTGGTCAGGACCCCTGAAAATCACAAAGCTACCAAGCCAGCATTCAATGTTGGGCCATCATCAGCCTGTCAGTGAAACACCATTTAAGTGACATTGCTGGCGGCTGGATGATGATCCGCATTTACCACACTCGCCTTGCTGTCAATGAAAATTAATGTGCTTAAATTAACGGTCCAAATAAGCACCATTTGAGAGCATAAAACATCAGTAGAAACGTGTTCTGAGCGCTCGAAAGATCAGTCTCACTGAGACCATTCTTTTGAGTACCCACAACTGGCTAAGAAAAACACTTTTCAATTACTCTTATCTGGAGGTCTGTAAGACGATGTATGCAGGTAGTTTTGTATAATGATTAAGTGGCAGGGATTTGGTTAATATTGTGAATCCTAATCAGATGGCTATTGGATAGAATGTTTCAAAAAGAGAGGATACACCTGGGTTCAGCCCAACTGGGTTCATTACTGAAAATAAATGTCCATTATGACTTTCAATTTTTGTTATTTATACCTTTCATTACATTACCTATTTAAAAGTTCATCTGCGCTTCAAACTTCAGAATTGTGATTATTTTCTTATCCATAAGTTTAAACATGTGTTTTGTGGCTCAAAAGAAGCATCTCATTGAGAAAGTTCTTTTAGTTTAAACTTTTATTTCATTTTTGTATAACGACAAGTTCACATACAGATCATTTCATAATACCAAAAAGGGATTCAAAAAAATCAATTGACTTTTGTAAATCTGTTTCCCGATTCTTTTGAATACCCACAACATATGTTTTTATTGATGAATTGAAAAAATCAAATACACATTTCTCTGGAGGCCAAATAAAAAACTACCTGTGTTTAGGGTAACCCGACCCTACCTAAATTTACTGGTGAAACCTAGAATTTTTTTACAGGTTTTCTGGAAAAAAAAATATAATTTTATTCATTTTGAAAGGCAAAAAGCCTTTCAAAATGCATAAATTATATTTTTTCCAGAAAAAAAATGTACGAGTGTCTATCCTACCTAAAATTTTCAGACCGAAACACACTTGGCCCCACCTAGATTCTCCTTTCATTCAAGCTTCTAGAAGAGGGGCAAGTATGGCAAAAGTGAAACTTGTTTATATGGATTCCATGAACCCTCAAAAAACAAGGGAGTATAAACAGGAAATGACAGAATCACAGATCAACCCCCACTGGGAATGTCCCCATAGCACAGAGTCTGACTGCAGATCAAGGTCCGAGCCCAGCCCCATACTTTCGTAGATATGGATTATATACTATTCAAACTTTGATAAGCATCACTATAAAGATTTTCATAGGGCTCAATGCACTAAGCCTACCCCTTTGATACTCGATAACATGTCGTATTTCTTCAAATTCAACGAAATTTTCAGTGGTAATTGAAAATACAGTCAGCTACAGTTTTTTTTATGCAAATCACTCACTAGATGGCCCCATGGATGCCCATTGGTTTGAAAATGGAAAATGTTACTTTTTCAAAATTTCATCCAAAAAATCATGTTTCATTTTCTTAATTTAGAAAAATTAATACAGAAACGAAATATCTCGTAGTATTAAACACTTTATCTGTTTGAAACCCATTTGTTACGATACTGATATGGTAAGCTCTAAGACCCAATACTAACCATTTGAAACTAATGCAATTAATTTTGCATTTTCTGGCCAAACGGCGTCCATGGCACAGTCTAGCAAGTGATTTCCATAAAAAGCTGTAGCCCCATGCATTTTCAATTACCACTGAAAATTTTGCTAAATTTGAAGAAAAACATGCAAAGATATCCAGTGTCAAAGGATAAGCTCAGTACATTGTGCCCAATGGAAATTTTATAGTGATGCTTATCTAAATTTTAGTATAAAATAATTTCTACGGTCATTCTCCTTCTGCTGATTCAAGAATGGTTGTTGACAGCTACAAGTGAAAGTATGTGCACGAGATACCACTTAGTCGAGCTTGCCCAGAAAAAAAGTGTGGTTAGGTGAACTGACCTAGACATGACCATAGCTGTTGACTGGGAAGTAAAACATCAAAATAAAACAGCCTAATTCCAACAAAGGGCCCCACATAATGCCTTGCAGTGAAAAGGGGATATCCATTTTGGCGACCATTTTGATTATCATTCGTTGGACAAAAGCCATATTCAGACATGAACAATGGTTTGATGAAAGTAGTCTATATATGAAATTGGGTGAAAAATGACTTAAAGGACCTCGGACAGTTTCCTATTCAATCTGCCCTAATTTTGACAGCCTGTGGCTAGGATAATGCATAACTGACAACTATAGTGTTGTGCTTAAATCAACATTTAGTGCACCTACCAAAATAAAAATATTTTGAAAATATTGCTTAATTATGCCAGGACTCTAGGGTTAAGGGGGTGGGGGTATTTTTTGTGACCAAATTTTATTTCACAGAAAGTCAAAGTTTTGTCGAGTATTCACCTAAATACATGTAAATATTATGTTTGCGGCATAAAACTTGAGACGAAAGTGATGCGTTTGCATAAATTTGGGTTGTGAAGATTTCATTGTATCATCTTAAGAAGTGTGCTGTCAATTACTTTTGACTATTACCTGTAATGTTTCGAGTCAACCAGTTTGACTTGTGCACTGAGGTATATCATATCTGCGTACTGTATAAATCATATTCTAGATAAACACAGTTTCTGAGCGTAAAATGGTTAATATTTATTACGCATCAGATTTAACCTAAAATTCGGTGCTTAAAAGAACCGTCTCATTGAGACGGTTCTTTTGAGTACCCAAAACATATGTTTTGGTTGAGAAATGAGGCAATTAATTACTTTGTAAGCACTCATAACTAAGGTCCTGCTGATACATGCCATTGCAAATTGATATTTACCTACAGGATTTTACAAAATAAGGTTCTAATAAGTTTTTAGAATAAAGTGTTTTTGAGCATTTCGACATCATTCCCCCGGTGACCAATCATGCCGTTTTTATATGATGTGTGAAATGTAAAACTACAATTGTATGCAAAAGGATTAGTTTGGTCACGGGGGGGGGAAAGCACCTCAATAAAACATTTTCTATATGTTGAATAGCAAAAACAGAGTTTTCAACCCATATTTTTCAATTGGTACTTGTCCAATGAGAAAACTGGTTTTGTGGATTAGTCGAGGGTTGAACCTACTATCTTTTTCATAGAAAAAATATCATTTTCTTTGAAACTTTTCTCTGGCCATTTTTATGGGCAATCCTTCATTAAGACTGTCCGAGGTCCTTAAGAGTGTCCACAAGTGCAAACTGACATCATACTTGCTTTCATGGTGCCCTGTGCTCAATTCCCTTTAATTTGATACGCAGCATGACTACTTTCAGAAAAAGATATGGTTTGACCTTTTGACCCCACCCCGGGGTCAAGGGTGTGTCTGTGGGCACAACATTTGCTACCATGTTGCTGCATGTGCTGTTAGCTTTAATTTGATATGCAACAAGACCATATTCCGAAAAAGTTTAATTTGGCCTCGGCCCAACCCCTAAGTCCACCCCAGGGATTCGGACCCATGCCTTCAATGCTTATTTACAGGCACTGGGCAATCATGGTCTACAGTGAGAAGTTGTTGAATATAGTAGCTATGAGGAAACGTGACAATCATTACACAAAAAAAGCTTATATAGGTTTTGCATTAAAATTCCCTATACTAAGACAAGGGCAATAACTCAAGTGTTAAGGGGTCGGTTTTGACAAAACTTATAGAATATCGAGTCCATGGTACTAATCATTTATACAAAGAATAAATCAAATCTGACCAATAGGTACTGAGATAAGGTTACGGACACAGACAAAAAAGTGTGGATGGATGAACACGGACACATGGACAACGCCAAAACTATATCTCTTGACTACCTCGGGGGGAAAAAAATACTATGTTAGAGTGACCATGACAACGGATGGACAGACCAACTGACATGCTGTGAACAATAGAGCTCCAACAACATTTGTAGACAGGGCCAGGCCCTAATAAAACCTACCTGTATTGCCCAAGCTTCCAGAAGAAGAGCATGTAAGCCAAAGAATACATAGAAGTGAAGCTTGTTACATAGGTTTAGATTAGCAAAAAAATTCAGCATAAAATTGAAAATATTTTCTTACCCATCAGTTTTAACATATGTTTTGGGTGCTCAAAAGAACCGTCTCATTGAGACGGTTCTTTTGAGTACCCACAACATATGTTTTGGTTGAGAAATAAGAAAAATATATTTTCGTTACACACTCTTAACAAAAGTCCTGTTGTTAATATGGATTCCAAGAACCCTCAAGCAAGTATGTGTGAACAGGAAATGACAATCACAAACAGGCCAACTCTTGATGCCTAAACCATTTACCTCATAGAGACCCATTTTTAAAGCTTTCACTAACAGGGCAGACCCAGATCTAGTAGTTCTTTGTAAGACATGCCTGATCAGGGTCTACTCTGCTTAAGGAAATATGATTAGATATGACTTGTGGAAAAATGATTTGATCCTACACCAGTGGACTGGACAGGTATGTACAAACATTTAAGTTTATATAATTATCCAGAGTGGATGGAGCTTAGCATCCTTTTTGTGGGACATTGGCAAACAGTAAACAAGAGGGCCATAGTGGCCCTAAACCCCTCACCAGTCTGTACTATGTGCACCAGTCGTATAAGCTTATGAGACCCATAGGGAGGCCCATTTTTGGCCCCAGGGGCATTATTTGAACAAACTTTGTAGAGATCCACTAGATGATGCTACATACCAAATATCAAGGCTCTAGGCCCTGTGGTTTCAAACAAGAAGATTTTTTACGGTTTCCCTATATAAGCTTATGTAAACAAGAAATGTCACAAACACATTACAAATGCCCCCAAAAGAATTGGTCTAGCATAAGACATATTTGAGGTAAGTTATTTGTTACAAAAGAGATATGCTCAAGATACGAAAAACCTAGAAATGAGGTCAGAAGTCAAGGTCAAAGTGACCCAAAATGGTATGCACAACTCCGCCATCCCAAGCGGAATCCACACACCAAATTTGGGATTCCTACAATAAACAATATAGGCTATATGCTCCGCACACGATTATTCTAAAAACTAGGTCAAGGTCACAGTGACCCGTAAATAGCACATAACACTCAACCATCCCAAGATGCTTCCACACACCAAATTTGGGATTCCTATCTCAAATAATATAAGAGATATGCTCTGGACACAATAAATATTAAAACTAGGTCAGAGGTCAAGGTCACAGTAACCCGAAAATAGTATGTGACACTCCACCATCCCAAGATGCAAATACACACCAAATTTGGAATTCCTATCTCAAAGAATATAAGAGATATGCTCCGGTCACAATAATTCCTAAAACTAGGTCAGAGGTCACAGTGTCCGGAAAATGGTATGTGACACTGTCATCCCAAAATGCATTTACACATGAAATCTGGAATTCCTATCTCAAAGATTATAGGAGATATGCACCAGACTCAATGCAGTTTCTAGAAACTAGGTCAGAGGTCAAGATCACAGTGGGCCAATCATGGTATGCAACACTTCGTCATCCCAAATTTGAGACTCCTACCTCAAATAATATAAGAGATATGCTTCTGACACAATTATTCTAAAAACTAGGTCAGATGTCAAGGTCACAGTGACCCGAAAATGGTATGTGACACTCTGCCATCCCAAGCTGCATATACACACCAAATTTGGAATTCCTACCTCAAAGAATATAAGAGAAATGTTCCTGACACAATAATTTGTAAAACTAGGTCAAAGGTCAAGGTCACAGTGACCCCAAAATGGTATGTGACACTCCGTCATCCGAAGATGCATCTACAACCAAATTTGGAATTCCTATCTCAAAGAATATAGGAGATATGCACCAGACTCAATGCAAATCTAGAAACTAGATCAGAGGTCAAGTTGAAGGTCGCAGTAACCCAATTATGGTATGCGACACTTCGTCATCCCAAGATGCATCCACACACAAAATCTGAGATTCCTACCTTAAATAATATAAGAGATATGCTCCGGCATGATTATTCTAAAAACTAGGTCAGAGGTCAAGGTCACAGTGACCCAAAAATGGTACGCGACACTCAGCCATCCCAAGAAGCATCCACACATCAAATTTGGGATTCCTACCTCAGAGAATATAAGAGATATGCTCCAGACACAATAATTCTTAAAACTAGGTCAGAGGTCAAGGTCACAGGACCCGAAAATGATATGTGACACTAGGTCATCCCAAGATGCATTTACACACCAAATTTGGAATTCCTATCTCAAAGAATATAGGAGTTATGCACTAGTCTCAATGCAATTTCTAGAAACTAGGTCAGAGGTAAGTTCAAGGTCACAAAGACCCAATTATGGTATGGGACACTTCCTCATCTCAAGATGCATCCACACACCAAAATTGAGATTCCAACCTCAAATAATATAAGAGATATGCTCCGGACATGATTATTCTAAAAACTAGGTCAGAGGTCAAGACCAAGGTCACAGTGACCCCAAAATGGTACGTGACACTCCGCCATCCCAAGATGCATCCACACAGCCAATTTGGAATTCCTACCTCAAAGAATATAGGAGATATGCATCGATCACGAAGCAGTCAGACGGATGGACAGTGCGATTACTATATGCCTCCCAAAGTTCCTTTGGGGGCATAAAAAATTGACCCCCGGTAGGGGCCATCTTTGGCCCCAGGGGTACAACTTGAACAATTTGGTAGAGCTCCACTAGGTGATGCTACATACCAAATATCAATGCTCTAGCCCTGTGGTCCTAGACCAGAAGATTTTTTAATGTTTTCCCTTTATAAGCCAATGTAAAACATTTGACCCCCAGATCAGGGCCATTTTTGGCCCCAGGGGTATAATTTGAACAAACTTTGTTGAGGTCCACTAGGTGATGCTACATAACCAAATATCAAGGCTCTAGGCCCTTTGGTTTCAAACAAAGCGATATTTTCATGTTTTCCCTATATAAGCCAATGTCAAACATTTGACCCCTGGGGCGGGCCACTTTTGGCCCCAGGGGTATAATTTGAACAAACTTTGTAGAGGTCCCCGACTTGCTACATACTAAATATCAAGGCTCTAGGCCCTGTTGTTTCAAACATGAAGATATTTTCATGTTTTCCCTATATAAGCCAATGTAAAACATTGGTATGCTACATACCAATTATCAAGGCTCTAGCCCTGTGGTCCTAGACAAGAAGATTTTTTAATGTTTTCCCTATATAAGCCAATGTAAAACATTTGACCCCAGGGCGGGGCCATTTTTTGGCCCCAGGGGTATGATTTGAACAAACTTTTTTGTTGAGGTCCACTACTGTGTTTCCAGGTTTCAAGTGAGCCCCGTTTTTCTTTTATTTAACAACTTCAAACCTTACTAATACGATCGACATTTAGCATGTGGATGTAAATGTTTACCGCGTAAGCAAAACTCATTTTTGGGAGCATCCCTTATTTTGAACTAAGGCCCAAATGCCCTGCAATTCGGAATAACTTAGTCTTTTTCGTTGAGATTTATACCCATTTGCGCCTCACTTATCATAATCATAATGCATGAATTTTAAACTACTGGTCTGTAGTTTATTTATAAATCGATAAGGTACACTTGGGGACTGATTCAAAGTGGAGGAACAAAAACACGCAGAAATTCAATCTAATCCCAGCCTATATAAAAGCTCATACTTAAATGAGAAAAATATTCTAACTACGCAGTCTATATCTAAATTAATTTCTGTAATTTATTTTTCAATTTAAATAACCATTAAGGAATAAAGGGCAAAAAACGAGGGTCACGTTAACCCTGGAAGTACAGTAGGTGATGCTACATACCAAATATCAATGCTCTAGGCCCTGTGGTTTCAGACAAGAAGATTTTTTCATGGTTTCCCTATATAAGCCTATAAGCCTATTCATGGTTCCACAGTACACACTCAGGTAGATGACTCATAAAGAGGTCAACTGTTGCCAAGAATGTAAACAAACCACTGCTTCTGCAGCTTTATCAATGAAATGATTACAACGGTTATTAATTAATCCTTATCTCTGGTGATTAGCATAGTTTCCCCATGCATAAAAATCTGTATTATCTTGTCCATATGTAAGTGTTTCATTTCTAAGGTACATTCTACCGTAAATATCATTATTAGTTGTTCGAAATGTCTGGGAAAGACATAGATGATATGACTTTTGAAAAATTTAAGTTTTGGACAGTCTCATCACTCGTTTCAAATTATTAAATAAAAATTGACAGCATGATACAACTACCGCTTTTATTTTTAAGTAGTTTTTTTTTATTCATTTTATCAGCTCAATCTGTTGAGAGGGGCCTTTGAATAAACCCTCCTACTGCTAAATATATTTCGTAAGGGCCAAATCTTGTCACATGATAAATTATATTTGGGGCATTTTTGGTGAGACACTCGGCTCGCTGTTGAATCTTTTCAGCACCATTTCAAGCTTCATGGAGGATTCTTTTTTTCCATTTTGGGAGAAGCAATGATATCTTTAAATACACTTGCAGAGGCATCGTGTATGGAATTCGACATTCCCTTCAACAAAATACTTCTGAACAGTAATTTTAGCCTCGTACAATGTGGCATTTTGATATGTGTAGACTCAGACGAGCCTCTGCAGCCTCCTTTAAAGCTTAGAAACTCCAAATGGTGTTCAGTCAGTAGCTTAACAGTCATAAAATACTCAAGCGACTAGCAAAGGCTCGGATCAGACTGCGCATATGCGCAGGCTGATCGGAGGCTTTGCTGGTCGCACATACTACATTGTTGGAAATCTTATGCACTGGCTCATTTTATGTGCATTATGCCTCTGAATAACATCACGATAACACACCTATGCAATATTTTGGTCACGTAGAATTCTGCTTTAAACCATAAAAGGCAAGTATTATTTGTCGGAAATCAGCAAGCAACACAGACCCAGATCAGATGCCCCACACAAAAGTGACATCCGATCGTGGTCTCGACTGTCTGCTTACAGAATATTCTTATAAAGTTAGAATAAAAATAGAAAATACCATCCATTAACCCTTTTACTGAAAATGGACTGGTCCAAATGATAGGAGTGGGAAATTCAATTTACTTTCAATGGGTTAATATAGTAAAACTGTTTATTTGGGAGGTATAGATTACTTTTCCCCACCCTCACGAACTGACTTTTTTACATGTGAACGACAACGACACAAAACTGCCTGAACAGGGCCCAATCAGCACAGAATGATCTGCGTCTTAGTTGCTTGCTTTCTGAAAAGTATATTAGTTAAACTAACTCCATTTCTGGCTAATTTCTGTAACTGAGCAGCTTGGTTTGAGCTCCATACTGGGTCAAACCCCTTAAGACAGGTTTTCTTGCATTGAGGCCCATATTCTGTTGTTATAGGTGTGATAACAAGTTCAATTCATGTCGGCACAACAATAGACACACACAACACGGGCACACACACACGCACAGAGAAAGATATAGACAAACAGAGTTTCTCTTACCTTTCAGTCCTTCTTTTCATATCAAAATGAAACATGTATGTTTACTTTTACTAGAATCTTGAAATAATGGATAATATGCAAATAACACACAGCTGGTACAGCCAATCATTCATACATAAGTATTTGGGGTAATTAGCTTGATAGCACCTGAATTGTTGACATAACAGCCTTTTTCTTGATGATAATCTATGTTTTTCTATAGAGATATATAGGAGAGAAACAGGTTGCTGCAACCAGTGAACTATGACCTCCAGCAGTATACACAGAAAATCAATAGCAAAGCTGAAACTGTGAATACACTTATTAAAAAAAATTGACCTCCCCGGGAGGGGCCATATGGCCCCAGGGGTACAATTTGAACAAACTTGGTAGAGGTCTACTGGGTGATGCTACATACCATATATCAAGGCTATAGGCCTTGTGGTTTCAGACAAGACTTTTTTTACATTTTCCATATATAAGCCTACATAAAACATGTGACCCCTGGGGTGGGGCCATTTTTGGCCCAAGTGTTATAATTTGAACAATCTTGGAAGAGTCCACTAGGTGATGCTACAATGCTCTATGCCCTGTGGTTTCAGACAAGAAGATTTTTTCATGTTTTCCCTATGTAAGCCAATGTAAAACATTTTACCCCCAGATAGGGGCCATTTTTGGTCCCAGGGGTATAATTTGAACAAACTTTGTTGAGGTTCACTAGGTGATGCTTCATACCAAATATCAAGGCTCTAGGCCTTGTGGTTTCAGACGAGAAGATTTTTTCATATTTTCCATATTTAAGCCTATGTCAAGCCATTTTTGGCCCTAGGGGTATTATTTGAACAAACTTGTTAACCGTCAACAAGGTGATGCTACATAACCAAATATCAAGGCTCTAGGCCCTTTGGTTTCAAACAAAGCGATATTTTCATGTTTTCCCTATATAAGCCAATGTCAAACATTTGACCCCTGGGGCGGGCCACTTTTGGCCCCAGGGGTATAATTTGAACAAACTTTGTAGAGGTCCACTAGGTGATGCTACATACCAAATATCAAGGCTCTAGGCCTTGTGCTTTCAGACAAGAAGATTTCACATTTTCCCTATATAAGCCTACATAAAATATGTGACCCCCGGGGCAGGCTCCAGGGATATTATTTGAACAAACTTGGTAGAGGTCCACTAGGTGATGCTACATACCAAATATCAAGGCTCTAGGCCCTGTAGTTACAGACAAGAAGATTTTTTCACGTTTTCCTTATATAAGCCTTTGTAAAACATTTGACCCTGGGGCGGGGCCATTTTTGGCCCCAGGGGTACAATTTGAACAAACTTTGTAGAGGTCCACTAGGTGATGCTACATACCAAATATCAAGGCCCTAGGCCTTGTGGTTTCAGACAAGATGTTTTCACATTTTCCCTATATAAGCCTACATAAAACATGTGACTCCCGGGGTGGGGCCATTTTTGGCCCAAGTGGTATAATTTGAACAATCTTGGAAGAAGTCCACTAGGTGATGCTACATATCAAATATCAAGACTCTAGGCCTTGTGGTTTCAGACAAGAAGATTTTTTCACATTTTCCCTATATAAGCCTATGTTAAACATGTGACCACCGGGGTGGGGCCATTTTTGGCCCCAGGGGTAAAATTTGAACAAACTTGGTAGAGATCCACTAGTTGATGCTACATACCAAATATCAAGACTCTAGGCTTTCTGGTTTCAGACAAGAAGATTTTTTTTAAGTTTTCATCTCAAAAATCTATTTTTAGATTTTGTGACCTAGATATGCAATGGACCAGAACCATTTGAACAATTTTCGTAGAGGGTCACACAAGGATCAGTTGTGTGAAATTATTTCAAAATTGGACCAGGGGTTTAGAAGGAGTTGTCATTTAAGTCGATTGTTAACTGACGGACGACGGACAAAGCCCAATCACAAAAGCTCACCTTGTCACTATGTGACAGGTGAGCTATAAAACAGAGCAGGGGGCGTCTGATCAGGTTCTCCACTGTTTGCTTACAGGACTTTCTTATACAATTTGAATAAAAATTAAAAGTACCACCCAACAACCCTTAAAACAAAAATGGACCGGACCAATTGATAGGAGAAGCAAATTCCATTTGGCTTAAAGGACCTCGGACAGTCTTAATGAAGGATTGCCCATAAAAATGACCAGAGAAAAGTTTCAAAGAAAATGATATTTTTTCTATGAAAAAGATAGTAGGTTTAACCCTCGACTAATCCACAAAAGCCCTTTCCTCATTGGACAAGTACCGATTGAAAATTATGGGTTGAAAACTCCGTTTTTGCTATTCAACATATAGAAAATAGAAAAAGTTTTACTGAGGTCCTCCCCCCCCCTCCCCCGTGACCAAACTAATCCTTTTGCATACAGTTTTAGTTTTACATTTCACACATCATATAAAAACGGCATGTTTGGTCACGGGGGGGGGGGGGGGGGGGGGGGGGGGGGGGGGGGGGGAACGCTGTCAAATGCTCAAGAACACTTTATTATAAAAACTTATTAGAAACCTATTTTGTAAACACCTGTAGGTAAATATCAATTTGCAATGGCATGTATCAGGGCTTTAGTTATGAGTGCTTATAAAGACATTAATTGTCTCATTTCTCAACCAAGACATTCTGTTGTGGGTACTCAAAAGAACCATCGCAATGAGACGGTTCTTTTAAGCACAAAAAATATAGGTTATATCTGATGTGTAAGAATCTATTACGATTTTACACTAAAAACTGAGTTTATCTAGACTATGATTTATACAGTATACAGATATGATACACCTCAGTGCACAAAACGAACTGGTTGAACTCGCAACATTACAGGTAATAGTCAAAAGTAATTGACAGCACACTTCTTTAGTCGAAACAATGAAATCTTCTCAACCCGAATTTTATGCCAACGCATCACTTTCGTCTCAAGTTTTATGCCGCAAACATTACATTTTCATGTATTTAGGTGAATACGCAACGAAACTTTGGCTTTCTGTGAAATAAAATTTGGTCACAAAAAATAGCCCCACCCCCTAAACCCTAAAGTCCTGGCATAATCATGCAATATTTTCAAATATTTTTTTATTTTGTTACATGCACTAAATGTAAGGGTTTCATTTAAGCACAAAACTATAATTGTCAGTTATGCATTATGCTAGCCATAGGCTGTCAAAATTTGGGCAGATTGAATAGGAAACTGTCCGAGGTCCTTGGTTAACATGAATATTTATGAAGGAAAGGGATAAAGAAGAGACATTAGAAGACAAAAATACATGAAAACAAAAATACAGCTAGAATGGGGTCAATCATGTGTGCCAAATACAGGGTTCCCACAAAAATTCAAAAATATAATTCCATGATCAACAATGTAATTTCCATGACTTTTTAATGCACAGCATCCAACCACCCCTTTAAGAGACATCTTCACCATGCAGAGCATAAATGTGGAATGCAGAAACAATAATGTATTTAAATAAGCATGCTTGTAGACTATGCATGCATTTTGAAATAATTGAAACCTGAAACCACCAGTAGCCAGAAAACTAGATGTCTTACTAACTAGAAGTTTTGTGTGTCTGACAGCTAGTTTTTTTGGTTACTGGTAGTTTTAAAATATTATTTCACAAAATTCCATGATTTTTCCATGTTTAAACAGATTTTTTCAAATTCCATGCATGAAACTTTTTCGTGATTTTCCAGGTTTTCCATGATTTCCAGAGCTTGTGGGAACCCTGCAAATATGAACACCCTCCATCAAAATATGTAATAGGAGACTTCTCATGGTTTGTTCAAACAGTCCTGGTCACATGACCAATAAAGCTGCCACACCCATATATATATATATGCTAACTAGAATTCCAAGACTTGGACGTGTCACCTGCAATAACAAGTCAACGAGGCAAATCTGCTCAATTTATATCCCCATTAGAGAAACATATAAATTTTACAAAACATAAATCCCATTTCACCAACCTTAGGTATCATAAAGATCATACTTAAAAACCTGTCAACTATTTTTTTCAGTGCTTAATTCAATATCTCAACTTTCAACTCCAACCGAGAGTCTATTCTTCTTTCCCTTTAATTTTATATGCAACATAACTACTTTCAGAAAAAAAAAAAAATGTTTTGACCTTTGACCCCACCCCAGGGGCTGAGGGTGTGTGTCAGGACAGAATATTTGCTTGCATGTTACTGCATTTTTCATTCATTTTAATTTGATATGCAATATGACCATGTACTGAAAGGGTGGACTTTGACCCCATCCCCAGGATCAAATCTGACCAATAGGTACTGTGATATGGTTCCGGACGGATGGATGGACGACGCCAAAACTATATTCCTCGGCCTTCGTCTGGGGATAGACTTTGTCGGAGGATATAAAGGGCCAAAACTTTTGCAGACATCCCTTTTTGACCTTGACCTGTATTTAATGATGTTTTGCCCTTCTGTAAGCTTTGAATGAAATTGATGCATCCCTTCAGAAGTTATAGATTGCGAACCAAAAGTGTGGCAACGTGGATGCCGCCGCTGACAACGACTCCGAGGGAGCGCAGTGGCTCAGTGGTAGAGTGCTTGACTCGAGACCGAAGGGCAGCGGGTTCGAGCCTCACCGGCGTCGCTGTGTTGTGGTCCTTGAGCAAGGCACATTTATCCTAGCTTAGTACTGGTTCAACCCAGGGAGACCCGTCCCTATATAACTGAAAGATTGTTGATGGGACGTAAAGAATCAAACAAAACAAAACAACGACTCCGACCGAGACCTGATCCCTATCAGACCCTATGTGTCGACCATGCTGTGCAGGGGACACAAAAAGTAGAGGACCTGAAGGTCCTGAGGCGCTCACCTGATCTTCTTAATAATGTTAAAATAGGTTAAGGTTAACTACAGCTTATAATGGAACAAATTTTGTTTTTACCATATACATATTGGTCAAGTGACCTAAACAATCTAATGAATAATCCATCAAACATCCCAGTGATTTCTGACAAAAAGATGTTAAGATAGGTATGTGGCAGTCCAAATGAGTGGCCTTGGATAAAAGGTCACAGGTCAGCTTGACATTTGGTACTTAATTAACCATTGTCTCAATAGGTTTAACTTTAATGAATTCGGCTCAGTTATAGAAAATGAACATTTTAAGATTTTCTCCATATAAATGCATAAGGAATCAAATTTGACCTTGCCATCAAGTAAGTCAAGGTCAACCTTGATTCATCATTTGTGCTAACCTGGTAGGGCCCACATCCCCAATCCTACATACCAAGTCCCAAAGCCAATGGCCTTTTTAAGATTAAGATTAAGATTAAGAGATTTTTTTAAGATTAAGATTAAGATTAAGAAGCCTTATTTAACGTCGCTTATAATGTAACAGACAACATTAGCTCATGAGCTATTCTGCGACATAACAATTATATCTTTAACAGATACTTACCTGTCTTTATCTCCCTAGCACAACCCCTTTTATGCGAGCGTCAGCAAGGGAGCTGCTAGTACCATTTTTTACACCTTTGGTATGGTGCGGCCGCGGGATTCGAACCCACGACCTCCCGCTCCGAAAGCGGACGCTCTACCAACTGAGCTATCGAGGCGGTAACTAACTGAGCTATCGAGGCGGTTTCAGAGAAGAGATTTAAAGAGTTTTTACCATATATGGGCATGGTGGCCATGTTAGTCATGTGACCATAACAATTTGTATAAGTTTTGGCTAACCAATCATAAGGAGTTGTCATATGAAATTGGTTTCAATTGGTCAAGAATTGTCTGAGAAAACTATTTTTTAATATGTTGATGGGACTCCAATATAAGCCACCTTTGCTGAAAGGTCAAAGATCAACCTTGACCTTTGAAACTTATTTATAGCCACTAGATTGAACATATCAAGTGAGAATAATGACTTTGGCTTCCACAGTATTCAAAAAATCAACTTTTCAATTCAATTTTCCATTCAAATGCATTAGGAAGCAAACTTGACCTTGACGTTAAGAAGGTCAAGGTCATCCTAGGATCATCATTTGAACAAACTTGGTAGGCCCCACATCCCCAATACTACATACCAAGTCTCAAGGTCACTGGCCTTCTGGTTCTGGAGAAGAAGATTTTTAAAAGGTTTTTACCATATATATGCATGGCGGCCATCTTTGTCATGTGACCAACATATTTTGTATAAATTTTGGCTGACTTATCATAAGGAGTCTTCATATGAAATTTGAGCTCAATTGGGCCAATGGTTTGTGAGGAAACTATGTTGGACCACAATATGAGCGACCTTGGCTGAAAGGTCAAAGGTCAACCTTGACCTTTGAAACTTATTTATAGCCATTGTCTCATTAGTTTCAACATATCAAGTAAGAATAATCACTTTGGCTTTAACAGTATTCAAAAAATCAACTTTTCAAAAAAAAATCCCATTTAAATCTATTAGGAAGCAAATTTGACCTTGACGTTAAGTAGGTCAAGGTCAACCTAGGATCATTGTTTGAACAAATTTGGTAGGCCCCACATCCCTGATGCTACATACCAAGTCCCAAGGTCATCGGCCTTCTGGTTCTGGAGAAGAAGATTTTTAAAGGGTTTTTACCATATATGGGCATGGCGGCCATCTTGGTCATGTGACCAGGAACATTTGAACAAACTTTCGTTCCCCCATCCTAAGGAGTCTCCATATGAAATTTGAGTTTAATTGGCCCAGTGGTTTCAGAGGAGAAGATGTTTGAAAATGTTGAGGGACGGACAGACGCCGGAGTCACTGGTATACTAATAGCTCACCTAAGAGCCTTCAGCTAAGGTGAGCTAAAAAACTTAAACAATTTCTCTTGAAGGCTGACGACCTTGGGGCTTGGTATGTAGCAATGGGGATGTAGGGCCTACCAAATTTGTTAAAATGATGATCCTTGGTTGACCATCTACTTCAGGGGACAAAAATATTTCAATATTGCACTCGTCCTGCTGTACGAGTGACCTACAATTTTCACTCGTCCTGCAAACACATAATCATGCATATGCAATAAAGAACATAAGGGAGTAATATTTGATATGACTTTCTCGAGTAATTCTTACCAAAGCACTCGTCCTACAGGACGAGTGCTTTGGGAATTATTACTCATCCTTTCTAGATTTCACTCGTAATTATGGGCAGAGTAGAACTTATGTCTCATGTACTTATAAGCCTCAATGTAGAATTTGATACCCATTGCATTTTAATGGAGAGGTGGGGGGGCCTGAATTTTTTTTTTCTTAATAAAACAATGTTGAAGCTACAGTCCTTATACCTCTAGATACCCTTAACCTAATGAGACAATAAGTCTTAAACTTAAGGTCAAATTGATCTTTCAGCTAAAGACACTCAGATTGGATTTCCATCAATGTATTAAAACATTTTTTTCTAAGAAACCAATTATCCAATTAAACTTTAAATTTCATATGAAGACTCCTTTAGAGCCAGGGGAATAAAATGAGCTAAGCAGGGCTTCAGATTTTTTTTAAGATTGGTGGGTCGAAGGGACCCATGGAGCAAAAAATGCTGGGTCATTTTCTGAAATGATGGCCTACCAAACTAACAACAGTTGACATTTGGGTAGTATACTTTACCTACACACTGACACAGACACTTGTATGCATATTGACTGCTGATTATACAGTAAAACCTGTCTTAAGCGGCCACTCAAAAAAGAAGACCAATTATCGCTTAATGCAGGTCAATAGTGGCGCACTTCGAATCCAACTACAGCCCCTACTATAGTATTAAATTAAAGTTTGATTCGAACACCTATAGTCGCTACTAGGGTGACGTCACGACCCTACTAGAGATGGTCGGAGCACCCCTACTCCAGTAGATAGGCTGGTTCCCTACTCTAGACCTATCAAGCACGATGGGTTCAAGATCTAGCATGATGGTTTAAAGATCGGTCAGTAGCCTCAAAATGATATATTTTTGTAAAATAAACCAGGTTACCTACATGTAGCTGAGAATAAGATTTGGTCCCACTTATTCGTAATTGATTATTAGAAAGTGCTGTGCAGTTTATAAAATCCTTTTTGTCTATGATGAAGGATTTAAGTGGAGCATACAGGGCTATTATTTTTGTTTACTTGCCAACCAACTAAAAGTTCCAACTTTAGTCGTTCGGGTGTAAACGTGCGTGCGCATCTTTTATGTAAGAACTATAGTAGGAACTTTAGTTTGATTCGAAATGCGCCAGTATTGCAGAATGCTTTCCTTTCGACCTTCATTAACCTACTATTTTTTATCCAGATCTTTGTTTTGCCTCTTTTTAAGTGGCTTTACTGTATCAACTACTCACATGTACTTTTTGTTTTGTGGAGTTTATTGACTCGCTGTAAGTTGAATATTTTTATTAAAGTGAGATATTTTCACAACTAAAAAGGATGGGTCTACTGGGCCCACTGCCTTGGAAAGCAATGGGCCATATTTTGAAATCATGGGACAATGATCCGGGCCCACCATAAATCTGAAGGCCTGATTAATTTGGCCCCCTTTAAAGCTAAAAACTGAAAGTTACTTTTTACCAATTTCTTCTGATTGGTTTATTCGAAGAATAACCCGAGTGTAGAAGTCTGGCATTTATTAAACATTTACCGTTGCTATGGTAAAAATAGATGACAAAATGGGCTTCAAACAGAGAAATTGTCATTGTGGACCAAATTTAAGTCTTTGGGAGACTCACTTTTTTAAGAATTACATACATTGTATCAGCAGAGCTAAATACCGAAACCAAAAAAACAACAATCTTTTAATATGTTGCAGTGATGAGAGTTATCTGTTAAAAAATATCTTTTTGATATTTGCTTGTGCTCTATATTAATTTCTCTGTCAAATGTCTCAAATTTGCCTTCCTATTTTCAGTCAATTTTGGTGGCCATTTTCATAACTATAGCAATGGTAAATGTTAAATTAATACATGTACCAGACTTTTTGACCATCTATTGATTTTTTTTATATCTTGTGGGAATACTGCAAGTTAAATTCATTGTACTGCTTGTCTTCCACCCAGTTCACTTTTATGATTTCAATTAATACAAATGAATTCTGAGGCTCCATGAAAACAATGCAGATCAGATCTGGAGGTAACGCTGGTATCTAAATATGAAATATCTCGTTTCATAAAAGTTGCATGCACATGTATGATGACAAGGCCATCCTTTGAAAAAGATTTGCTTGCTGTCACCTGGCCTCCAGGTTATAAAACTTGAGTTCATTCTCTGACTCAAAATAAAGCGCAATGATTGGCTGCTTGCGGACACGTGTCCACAAGCAGCCAATCATTGCACTTTATTTTGAGTCTGAGACTGTACTCAAGATATATAACCTCGAGGCCTGGACTCCTAATTTTCCAAGAGGGTGGGTAGGTAGGTATATTCTTCACTGGTTTGTTATATAAAAAAAACATTAAGAAAAGGTGTCTAAATTAGAATAAAAAAATATTTCTCTGAAACAGCCATATTTTTTTGAGGAGTGAGGCTTTTTCATTTGTCAATGCTGTAACAGCTAACAAACTATTTTTTAGAGATGACCTAACCACACCATGCAAAATCTGTACAACAACAAATAGTTTAAATACTGATCAGACAGCTTCTAAAGCTGGCCAATGTGAAAACACATTGTTTGCAAAGTACTAATGAAACCAAAATATGGGTTCAGAAAGAAAGATTTTTTACACACAATTTTTATGTAATATCTATAACTTGTTAAAATATGCTCAGTTTCCTAGTCTGCAATGTCACACTGGTAAATCATGCCATACTTCATAGACCGGAAGTGGTAGATATTGGTGTTAATACTATATAGAAAAACATGCCATATGCCTAAAGGACTATAGATCATTTTTAAGTATTCGGCATGCACATGGCGATTTATGTAAGCATTTAGGAATAGATTCAAGTACCGATCTGGATGATCTGTACTCGAATCTATTCTTAAATGCTTACATAAATCGCCATGCACATACTGGATACATAAAAATGATTGAAGTCTATAGTCCCTTTGGCATATGGCATGTTTTTCTATATAGTATTAACACTAATATCTACCACTTCCGATCTATGAAGTACCGGCAATACGCATAAATACCACGAAATCAACGTATACATTTACCAGTGTGAATATAACTAAACACGAGTTTGTTTTCAGTGAAAAGAACAATTTGACCAACACCTTACCAAGAGAGAAAAATAATCACTTGCTTTTTTAACCCATTTAAGCCTGGCAAACTTTTTATGGGACACCGGTATACAGTGCATAACCAGATCAGATGCTGCAAAACACAAAGTCTGGTCAGGTTCTCCACTGTTTGTGTACAGAATGTTCTATTAAAATTTGAATAAAGTTGAAAAATACCACCCAACATCCCTTAAAATAGTTATTGTTTGTTTGTTTGTTTGATTTGATTCTTTACGTCCCATCAACAATCTTTCAGTTATATAGGGACGGGTCTTCCTGGGTTGAACCAATACTAAGCTAGGATAAATGTGTCTTGCTCAAGGACCACAACGCAGTGACGCCGGTGAGGCTCGAACCCGCGGCCCTTCGGTCTCGAGTCAAGCACTCTACCACTGAGCCACTGCGCTCCCTTAAAATGGTAATTAACAGGTACATGTACAACATTGATAATGGGAAATTCCATACGGCTTAAATGGGTTAACCAAGTAGATAAAATCTTTAACCCTTAAGCGCCAATCACAACTGCAGCAGATGACAAATTTTGCGACATCTTTTCTAATTTTTGATATAAATAAGGTATGATATTTCTGCTGGCAGATGATTCTCATGAAATATCATACCTTATTTGTTATTTTTGAAAAAACAGCAAAATTTTAAATTGTCCTCTGCTGCAAATTATAGGTGGTACTTTAAGGGTTAAATTAATTTGATCCCTGAAAATGTTCAATTTTCAGGACATATCAGTTAATAAATACAGTAAAACCTGTCTTAAGCGGCAGCACAAAAATAAGACAAAATAAAGGTCTTAAAGACAAACCATAGCTTAGGCCAAATAAAAAAATAAGTGTGTTTCGGGTACAGGTCAGAAAATTTTAGGTAGGGTAGGCACACATATTTTTTTTTCAATTATTTTTTTTCTGGAAAAATAAAATTTTATGCATTTTGAAAGGCATTTCGCCTTTTTAAATCATTAAATTATATATTTTTTTTTCCAGAAAACCTGCAAAAGATTCTAGGTTTCACCAGTAAATCTAGGTAGGGTCAGTTTCCCTAAACACAGGGTTTTTTTTTATTTGGCCTCAATAAAGGTCCAAATTATTGCAGAATGCTCTATGCAATAATCTGTCGTAAAAACCAATTTTCAGTCTTCTTTTTGTGCGGCTGCTTAAGACAGGTTTTACAGTAAGTTAACTAGAAGTTTGTGTAGCTATGACACTGGCTGCCTTTCTCTTTGTTGCTCGCTTCATAGCTAAGACTTTTTTCTTCTTAGCATAAAAGAAATGATTCTTTATCTGGTCAAGATTGCGTGGAGTCCGTAAACCTCTAAGCGTTGGCGGGGCCAGTGACTTTACTTGTTTATGAACCTCATTTGCACTAACGTCTTTGTTTGCCATTTCTTTCAGTTCCTCAATGACTGACGGACAAGTTCGGACAAATGATTTACCAGTTTTACTGTTCCCATGTGGGAATGGCTTAAAGATACTTTCATAACCTGTGTAGTGAACCACACAGTAACGCTCCTTCTCGTCCACATATTGGTATATACTTTTAATGAACGCATCTGAGAAAGAAGAGTTTGGTAGCCTTATCTTAAAGACATACTTTCTGATTAAAGCTTGATTTTTTGGATATGTCTTCTGACCACAATTATACCAGTAATATTTATCATGCCTAATATCTCGACGGTTTGGCAATGCATCAAGATCGACGACATACACATCTCCTCCCTTCGCACTAAGCGGCTGTATTTTTGAAATTTTATCATCATGCAGTCCAAGGCTACATTCTTCAAGTATAGCGATTGCTTCAGTAGTGGTAAGTTTCTCCTCCTTCCTCATAAAAACAATAGCTTCTAGGCCGTCAATTCCCGTTGCCATTTCTACGTCTTCTTCCTCCCCTCCCCTCTTGTATATCTTCTTCTTCTTAGGACTTTTATTACCCAAACCTGCATTAATTAGAGGATCCTACATGAGTGCCCATGTTTTATTGAATTTTTTAAATGATTTGGGGAAAAGAGATAAAATGCGAGGCTTTTTCGCAACGAGTTTATCATTTTTCTCTTTTTCGCAACGAGTTTAATAAATTCAATAATACAAGAGCACGAAGCTGCGTTAACTGCAGCAATTAATGATTCTGACACAGCTGGGATGTCACTACCTGCCAGAGATAAAATGCCAGGCTTGCCAAGCATTTTATCTTTTTTTCGCAAGGAGTTTAATAAATTCAATAATACAAGAGCACGAACCTGCGTTAACTGCAGCAATTAATGACTCTGACAATGCAAGGCTTGCCTCACATTTTATCTCTTTTTCGCAACAAGTTTAATAAATTCAATAATGCAAGAGCATGAACCTGCGTTAACTGCAGCAATTAATGATTCTGACACAGCTGGGATGCTCGGCAAGCCTCGAATTTTATCTCTTTTTCGCAACGAGTTTAATAAATTCAATAATACAAGAGCATGAACCTGCGTTAACTGCACCAATTAATGATTCTGACAGACAATGCAGGGTTGCCTCACATTTTATCTCTTTTTTGCAACGAGTTTAATAAATTCAATAATACAAGAGCACGAACCTGCGTTAACTGCAGCAATTAATGATTCTGACACAGCTAGGATGTCACTACCTGCCAGAGATAAAATGCTAGGCTTGCCGAGCAATTTATCTCTTTTTCGCAACGAGTTTAATTAATTCAATAATACAAGAGCACGAACCTGCGTTAACTGCAGCAATTAATGATTCTGACACAGCTGGGATGTCACTACCTGCCAAAGTTAAATGCCAGGCTTGCAGAGCATTTTATCTCTTTTTCACAACAAGTTTAATAAATTCAATAATACAAGAGCACGATCCTGCATTAACTGCAGCAATTAATGATTCTGACACAGCTGGGATGTCGCTACCTGCCAGAGATAAAATGCCAGGCTTGCCTTGCATTTTATCTCTTTTTCGCAACAAGTTTAATAAATTCAATAATACAAGAGCATTGGTTGGTTGGTTTTGTTGTTTTATGTCCCAAGTCAACAGCTATGGTCATTGTGGGACGGTCAGTTCACCTAACCACACTTTTTCCTGGGCAGGCTTGAACAAGGGGTTAACCAGTAATTTGTGCACATACTTTCGCTTGTAACTGACAACAACCCTTCTTGAATAATTCAGCGGAAGGGAGGAGAATGACCGTAGAAATTATTTCATGATCAATCTCCACGAAAGTATGGGACCGGGCCGGGATCGAACTCGCGACCCCTGGATCTGCAGTCAGACACGCATCTGTAGCCAGACACGTTAGCGACTGCGCTACGCGGCCCGGTAAATACAAGAGCACGAACCTGCATTAACTGCAGCAATTAATGATTCTGACACAGCTGGGATGTCACTACCTGCCAGAGATAAAATGCCAGGCTTGCCAAGCATTTTATCTCTTTTTCGCAACGAGTTTAATAAATTCAATAATACAAGAGCACGAAGCTGCGTTAACTGCAGCAATTAATGATTCTGACACAGCTGGGATGTCACTACCTGCCAGAGATAAAATGCCAGGCTTGCCAAGCATTTTATCTTTTTTTCGCAAGGAGTTTAATAAATTCAATAATACAAGAGCACGAACCTGCGTTAACTGCAGCAATTAATGATTCTGACACAGCTGGGATGTCGCTACCTGCCAGAGATAAAATGCCAGGCTTGCCTTGCATTTTATCTCTTTTTCGCAACAAGTTTAATAAATTCAATAATACAAGAGCATTGGTTGGTTGGTTTTGTTGTTTTACGTCCCAAGTCAACAGCTATGGTCATTGTGGGACGGTCAGTTCACCTAACCACACTTTTTCCTGGGCAGGCTTAAACAAGCGGTTAACCAGTAATTTGTGCACATACTTTCGCTTGTAACTGACAACAACCCTTCTTGAATAATTCAGCGGAAGGGAGGAGAATGACCGTAGAAATTATTTCATGATCAATCTCCATGAAAGTATGGGACCGGGCCGGGATCGAACTCGCGACCCCTGGATCTGCAGTCAGACACGCATCTGTAGCCAGACACGTTAGCGACTGCGCTACGCGGCCCGGTAAATACAAGAGCACGAACCTGCATTAACTGCAGCAATTAATGATTCTGACACAGCTGGGATGTCACTACCTGCCAGAGATAAAATGCCAGGCTTGCCAAGCATTTTATCTCTTTTTCGCAACGAGTTTAATAAATTCAATAATACAAGAGCACGAACCTGCGTTAACTGCAGCAATTAATGATTCTGACACAGCTGGGATGTCACTACCTGCCAGAAGCTCATTTCCAGTCTGGTCCAATGATATCGGTACGGTGTAGTTATAAATGATCTGGGTGTTTTTCGCACTCAATCCTTTTCCCTGAGCTTTAAGTGCTTTAAGAATTTCCTCCCCTTGTGGTGTTTTGAAGACTGCGGCATCCTTTTCACCAACAACTATTTTCAGAGAACCATCTTCATTTGTTTCCATACTGTGCAAATCAATAACCATTTGTTTATTCATGACTAGACCTGTTTGAGTCTCTATATCTCCAGTGTGTAAATTGGCTAGAGTCTGTTGATCTGGTATAAACATATCATCCGTGGCAGGTTCAGCCGTTTCTCTCACTGAAGTTTCTATACTTTCTGTTGGTTCATCAAAGTTTTCTCCCTCACCAATATCCATTGACACATCATCAGCATGTGGCTCATTAAATGCAGTCACCCCTTCATAAGATTCTACACTTTTATCCAAACCTGATACAACTGTTGAACCAGTGAATTCCAAATCAACATTGGCTGGGTCTACTAACGGACTATCAACCATGCCTTTATCATCTTCCTTAGGATAAATTTGTATGTCAATTATTTTGTCTGGCTTTTGGGACTGTTTTTTCTCACTCTTGATTTTTCTCTTTGATGACTCTTTCTTTTTCATTTTCATAACTCTTTCACCAGTTTCAGTGAAGTATGCTTCAGCTGCTTCCGCCTCAATATTGTCACCTTCTGCCGTTGCGGGACAGCTGTTTTCATCCAATGGATGAGCAGTTAGTGTGTCCTTATCATAATGGTATGAATCTCCTTTTAAGTGGACATGAAGCGCACATATTGCAGTGAATTTCTGGCTGCAATTTCCACATGAGAGTTGTCTCTCTTTCAGTTTTTTTCTGGCATCTTCAAGGCCCGGTGGAGGTACAACAGGGCCGTGCCCACAGTGGCTCTTATTATGAGGAAACAAAGTCATAACCGTGTTTTTCTTTAACTCTGCCCAATTAGGAAAACCTGAAAATAAAGAGATATAGATCATCATGGTCATATTGGTGTAAAATTCAAGGACTTCTAAACAACTTTCCTACTGTCTTCAAGGACTGAAAACTTATAAAAAGTACTGATTTACACATTTAAATTCTACTTCTGAAATGCTAGAGTCCATTAGTTTTTGAAAATCAGTGTAAAACTATGGTGCCTTAATTTGGTGCAGCATATGCCGCACCAAATAAAGGCACCACAATTTTATACTGATTTAGGCCTCCAAAATCAGTGTTGAATCCTCTTGTAAATGGTAAAATTCAAGGACTTTTCAAGGCCTTTGAGTGTTTTTCAAGCACTTTTCAAGGCAAATTTTATTTTCAAGGACTTTTCAAGACAGTCTTGTATATTCAAGTACTTTTCAAGCCTGTGCAAAAACCCGTGGTCATATAGGTAAGTCTGTGTAAAATTCAAGGATTTTTTATGAACTTTTGACTGTTGGCCTGCTGAGCCCAGATTTATCTTTTTTTGTTGAAAACATTTGTAGATCCAGATCAGGTGGCTTCGTTGAGAGAAAACCTGTCTTCGGGGTTTCCGACAAATCGAGACTCAAACCAGTCTTCTCAGCTACAGAGACTAGCTAGAAAATTGAAATTTCGCTTGTTGCAAGCTTAGATATGGTACTTTATAAAAAGCAAATAACAAAGGTGCTGATCAGACTGCGCGGATCCATAGACAGGTTTTCTCACGGAGGGGCCCATATGGAAACTGTAATTATGGGATTGCCAGTTTTGTAAAACTTAATTCTCTAAGGGGTCATTATATATATAAGGTTGGAATTTCTAAATTATCATCAATTTATGATGTATTTCTGTCCATGAAGGTTGTTTTAATCCTAACTAACAGTGCAGATCTCGATAAAATGCAGCATTATGCTAAATTTCATCCGGGTCTTCAGTGTATGCCAAATTACCTGTTAAGGGGTTTCCAGTACTGTATACACAGGGGTAAAAGGGCTATATCTTTAGAAAATAGTATAATGCACAGGCTTGAAATGTTTGAACTAGGGTCTGGATGGGGGGTCTGGTATTCACTATTCATTAAAAATTTAGCCCATTGTTCATCTCATTAAAAATTTGGGTTATTCATTAAAATAAGACCAAATATTCTTTATAGGTAAGAAAGGTGGCAAAGAAATCTGATTATTCACTATTCATTAATTTTTTCTTCAATTCATTAAAAAAAATATGATTATTCATTATCTTTTAGGATCTCATCATTCACTATTCATTATTTTTTTGGCTCACTATTCACTATTCATTAAAAAAAAGGGCCATTATTCACTAATCATTATATCCCAACCAGACCCTCTTGAATATGAAATGCTTTCTTGAAAAGTCCTTGAAAGTTATTTAAATCAACCTTGAAAAGTGCTGACTCTAGATCTGAGAATCACACTTTGATTTTGAAAAGTGTTAGGTGGTCAAAAATTTAAGCATGGGGATTTTCGATGGCGCCCCATGGACTGCCCAATCTAGTTTACTTTTTGAGGTGCCCAAACCATGTTGCATACGTAATACTGGAGACTAACTGGAGAGAATAATGACAAAATTATAACTTTCTTTACGACAGAAATAAGATAATTTAAGTAATCTTAATGTCATATGATAAAAAGAATCTAACATTCGTGCTCTTGTAATATTGAATCTATTAAACTTGTTGCGAAAAAGAGATAAAATGCTCGACAAGCCTCACGTTTTATCTCTTTTCCTCAACTTGTTAAATAAATTTAATAAAACATTAGCACTCCTGTAAGATTCTCTATGTACATGTCAGCACAGCGTTTTAACGTGAATTTTATGATAGAGGTGTTGGATTTCATTCTTCTTCCTCTGTAAGGGTAGTAATCTTCTCAGATTGTATGTTACCCTGTGTAAAACTGTGACGCCCGATAAACAGATGAAATGTCCCAGATCCCATTATAGTTGAGACCAATATTATTATAGATCTACCAATTCGGATATGAGGTTTGCCTTTGTAGGTGACAAAGAGAAGACAAGACATTGCTGATGTTCGAAAGTAGCACATTTGAAATAAAAGACAAAAGAAATGTGTCAAAAAGGGGGGCTCTATGTGTTTCTCTATATCTTTTCTAACACCTCTTTAGTGCTGGTGCTCAACAAACTGATCCACTGCATTTGTGAAGTTGAACAGAGTAAAGAAAGAACGTCTGATGTGTCCCTTGTTCAGTTAAAAAGTAAATGAAAAGGGAGTTCCAAGTTATTGTAGCAATAAAGAAGAACTTAGGACTTAACTTGTTTTGGATGTAGCAAAGTAAGGAAGAAGGCAAAGATCAGGAATCGATAAAAAACAAGGCTGCATAGCTGGAGGCTTGAAAATGTTTCCTTTTTTGCTTGGTCTCTCTCTCTCTCCCTTTCTCTCAGTGGGCACACAACCTTAAAACAATGTTGTACCAATGTCGAAGTGACATGATGATCTTGCATCGAGGTTGATCCGACGTTGTTTGGACATCATATGCCTGCTCTCTCTCTCTATGAGAAAGAAAAATTCACAGCAAGGCTCAAGTAGAGATATAAGAATGCAAGAAAATAGGGTAAGACATTTCAACACAAATTAAAAAGCACATTTATTTTTTTTAATGTAGGAACACACAGCTGTTGATGTTTTTGCTCCATCTTTTTGATAACAGCAGGTTTTTACGGATTAATCATTCAATTTTATGTCCGGACGTCAGGGGGGGGTCCAACTTTGACTTTTCTTTTAAGTTGACGAGAGTAGAGATGATAAAAGATCCAAATACCACTATAAGCTGGCCATCATATATATGAGCCTTGACATGTGAGTTCCAACAATGTGGCACTTTGACATGAATAGACTCAGACAAGCTTGTGCAGCCTCCTTTCAAGCTTAGAAACTCCAAATGATGTTCAGTCAGTAGCTTAATATTCAAAAAATATTAAAGCGACTAGCAAAGGCTCTGATCAGGGCGAATGCGCAGGCTGGTCTGAGCCTTTGCTGGTCACACATAATGTTGGAAATCCCATGTCGCAGCTCAATTATGGTGTTTCATAGAGTGCCGATGATGGTCCAACAGTGAAGGCTGACTTGGTAGCTTTGTGATTTTGTTCAGGGGAGCTAGACAGTCTTGCTAGGAAACCCTATACACGTATATTCTTGTGATTTCAGTGGGGGTGGGGGTGGGGGGGGGGGGGGGGGGGGCTTGCTTGTAATAAAAGCTGAGCTGCGCAGACTGATACATGTCTTTGTTTATTACTGTCTAGATAAACAATACATCTTGTTTCTAGCATTTCAACTGTAGTGCGAACATGCAAAGACGCGTCTGTGCAGGTTGATCAGCATGCTTTGTTTTGTTTTTGCCGGGAAATAAACAATAGTGTCTAATGCCAAGTCCATAACATAAATAAATTGTGAGATTTTTGCATTGAAATTTAAACGGCATAACGATACTTTTTTCAAGATGACATCCAAATAGAAAACAAACTATAAATCAAATATCTAACGTCTAACGCTTGAGAACATAAGTTTAGTCACGTTTCACTTCATCCGTTTCGGTTTGTTTTTTTGCTTAACGTCACACAAACCAATTTTTCAGTCATATGGGGACAGTGATATGATTCTTTTTGGGAAGTGAATGTGTCTTTCTCATTGACACAACACGACCATCCGAGTTAGAAACGAACATAGTTATAGATTGTTTATTTTTGTTGTCATCTTGAAAAAGTATCGTGATGCTGTTTGATTCGTTTTGTTTGTTTGTTTGTTTGATTTGATTTCTTTACGTCCCATCAACAATCTTTCAGTTAAACAGGGATGGGTTTTCCTGGGTTGAACCAGTACTAAGCTAGGATAAATGTGTCTTGCTCAAGGACCACAATGCAGTGACCCTGGTGAAGCTTGAACCCGCGGAATCTCGGTCTCGAGTCAAGCACTCTTGCTCTAAGCCACTGCGCTTCCTATAATTTTGATTTAAATGTCTTAGGCGAAGGATGATTTTCTCTACTGGGATGATGAAGGACTGGATTTAGGGTAGTGGTGGGACGTCGGTTGGAAATAATAATCGATCATCGGTTGGAATCGGTTGCTGCTGTCAATGTGATTTTCTGATTATAATCGGTTCCTAATGAGTTTGCTTTTGCATGCATGCTTCACTGTTAATCCTTAAAAAATCCATGTATCCATGATAATCATGGACTAAAAATGGCTGCTTTTTTATTATGGCACTCCCAGTGCCTTCCATATAATTATTTTGTAGCGTAGTGTCTTAATATGTAGTTTGGCAACTTTCTTAAGTTTTATCAAAGTATCTTTTACAATCTTGCTTGGAAATGCTAACAATAATTTTATAGTCTCAATGGTATTCTAACGACTCATTTTACAGGCCTTTCCTCAAAAGATGTTCACAGCTTTCCAGTTATTAAATGTAATTTATTTCTGTTTAGAAACTAAATCTGTCGAGACACATACAAGAAAAGAAACATCAACAAACAGTGCTTGTCCCTGATAGAAAAATTTATGTCTCACATGTATCAAAGCTACATGAGAAAGATTTTAACAGTTGAACTCAAAAACATTGATGTCATTCTACGACTTAAGAATATGAGAAATAAGTTTAAATCTTAGCTGAACTTAACCCATAATATTTTAACCGATCATCGATTATGACAAAACATAATCGATCATCGCATCAGTTGACCTCTAATGATTAGTTAATCGATTATTGCTGATTATCGGTACATCACTAATTTAGGGACATAGATTTTCATATTTTTGTTTCATCTACTTTGATAAAAGCAGGTATTCAGGGATAAACCCTTCAAATAGAAGCATTTACATTGTATAAGAATAAATTAATGTGATTTTAAGGAATGCCAGTTTGCCTACGTGCGGCGATCTTAAAACCCAATTAGGCTAAATCAAAACTTCAAAGTGTGGATTACATTCGCACCCGAAACAGAACAATGTTTCTTTGATCAGCATTATCATGAAAATAAAGAGAACTAGAGCAGAAGTCGATGGCACACCATCGCAATTACCCGCTTTTTGACCTATAACCTTTACCTTGGGGTCAAGGTCACACAAAATGTTGCTCAGTACCTTCAACATAAAATGACCTATGCACCTGTAAGTTTGAATTTGCTATTTACAATGGTTAAGGAGAAGATGCATTTATAAAAAATACACTACATATATGTTTACCTTGGGGTCAAGGTCACACCAAATGTTGTCTAGTGCCCTCCAAATCATATGACTTTTGCACCTGCAAAGTTTGAAGTTGCTACGTCCAACAGTTAAGGAGAAGATGCATTTAGAAGTACATTATTTGACCTTGACCTTCAGAGTCACACTAAATGTTGCCAAGTGCCCTCTACATCATGTGACCAATGCACCTACAGAGTTTAAAGTTACTACGTCAAAAGCTTTAGGAGGAGAAGCATTTACAAGAAAATTCAATATTTGATCTTTGACCTTGACCTTTGGGTCAAGGTCACACAAAATGTTGCCAAGTACCCTCATCATGATCATGTGACCTATCCAGCTACAAAGTTTGAAGTTGCTAGGTTTAACCATTTAGGAGGAGATACATTTACAAGAAAATACATTATTTGATCTTTGACCTTGATCTTAGGGTCAAGGTCACACAAAATCTTGCCCAGTACCCTCTACATTATGTGACCTTTTCAGCTACAAAGTTTGAAGTTGCTACGTCAAAAGGTTTAGGAGGAGATGCATTTACAAGAAAAATTCAATATTTGATCTTTGACCTTGAGGTCAAGGTCACACAAAATGTTGCCCAGTACCCTCTACATCATGTGACCTATTCAGCTACAAAGTTTGAAGTTGCTACGACTAACCGTTTAGGAGGAGATGCAATTACAAGAAAATACAATACTTTACCTTTGACCTTGGGGTCAAGGTCACACGAAATGTTGCCCAGTACCCTCTACATCATGTGACCTATTCAACTACAAAGTTTGAAGTTGCTACCTCTAACGGTTTAGGAGGAGATACATTTACAAGAAACGTGACGGACGGAGGTACGCACGGACGGACGACAGACCAACTTTGACACGAAATTAATATACCCTTTTTCTCTAAAGAAAAAAGCGGGTATAACAAAATTCTTTGAAAAGAATAACATATAAAAATATTGGCTTTGAGCTGTGGTATAGTATTCTCAATGTTTTTTTAAAGCAACCCTAACATGATAGAGATCAAATTAAAGCAAAAATTAAGAACATTACAGTTTAATACATTCTTTATTTTGCTTTTATTTGATGTCCGAAGATGTCAGAACTAAAAAAAGTTTGATACACACTTTTATCTATTTCTTTTATTAGGATTGGTAAGGTATTGAATTTTAGCCAGCATTTACCTGGATTTTCGGCTTGATAAGGCATAGGTAAAAACTTCTGATAAATGTATTGGAGTTTCGTCTCCGGTGTATATTGCTTCGAGATAAAATTTAACACAGGGGCTTGGCTTTTTCTATAGTATAATAGGGTAAAAACATCGAATTTCGGACGGACATGTAAAATCGGACACTTTTCTACCTCCCCTGACATAACGTCCTGCTCTAGACGCCTGACCAATTGATAAAGTCTTATTTCAGGTTAACTGTACAGACAAAATATTGTCATACCCACTTCCCAACAGTGAAAATGGAACACGTCACATTATAATCGACCAATTAGATATCCATTCCAGTCTGGTGACCTCCAGCTCCGCACAGTTTAGGGAGCACATGGTTTCGATGCTTGTCAAAACTATTTTTAATTCCATCTTTTATAGTTGAATATTGATGCACAATGAAATAATTCTGCTCCCTAGTATCTTTGATAGTTATATTTATGAACTGAAAGGTTGTTTTTGCATATTCACATAGATTTGAAACGAAATGAAGATAAAACAATGGGTGTCCGTATTTCCCTTCAGGAAACTTAATTTCTGACACGCCATTGAACACGACGCTCAGACGGTGATTCTTTACCCTTTCATATAGTTTTCTTTCCTTTCCAGCTGTTTGTAAATAAAATGCATTGCATCTGTTAAGTGTTTACGTTTTAGATTAAATTATTTTAGATTCTTGTAGGTATAGTGATTGAAAGACTGGAATGCGTCACCATGGACCCCAAAAATTGAGCAAGAGTTGACTGCGGGTTGAAAAGATTCTGTAGCTTTGCATGCTGGTTGACATTTCAGCACTTGAATTTAGAAGCAAATGAAATCGATATCTTAAAATATCTCGGTAGTTTACTCATATGATAAATGAAACATGTTTAACTGTTTTTGACCGAATAGAAACATTTTCTTTTCTCTCTTTTTTTTTCTCTATATACTGCCAGACCCTCTTTCGAGTATTATCGGCAGGTGTACTTTGTACACTCCGGGTTGCAGGATGAAAGCCTACAAGTAACCATATCTAAATTACCGTAGGGTTCTTTAACCTGCACAGGGGGTGACTTTCCCAGGGATCCGAAGGACGATACACTTATCTAGTGTCATCCCTGCAAATGACACTAGAGAAAGCGTGTTCGGACACCGAAATTTTTCTCGTCGTGAGCGAGAATCGAACCTGGGACCTCTAGCACCAGAGCCAAGTGCCTAACCACTGAGCTACCACGCTTTCTTAAATTTAAAGAGCTTTATTTTGTAAAAAGAAACAACTGTCCGATTTTCCCTTCAGCTCTATCCGTATTTCCCAATAGCCGTCCGAATTTTCATGTTCGACCCTATGTCACTTTAAGTGATAATCAAACATTTGAATGTGTTAACCAATGAAATTAAAGCTTTATTAAGTCAATCGAGCATGTTTGGTAGCTACCAGCTTGATTTAACCTGGTGACATGTCTGGAGCAAAGCACAAACCGTGCTGAAGTAATGACACAGCGAAAAAGCGTCCGAAGTTTGATGTTTTTACCCTATATTTTTTTGATCAAAAATCATGATACAAGCTCCTACCACACCTGACCCAGGACACCACATCAGAGACGTAGCCATCTAATATTGGTTGGTGCGGCAGAAATTAAGCCGAAGGCGCGAACGTGAATGCCGTAGGCGCGAAACTCTCGTATGGGGGTCCAGGGGCATGTTCCCCCGGAAAATTTTTAAAACAAACGGTGCGATTTCGTGCATTCTGAAATGATTTTAAGCAGTAATTGGGAAAGCAACAAAAAATAACACAAGAGGTCAGCCCTTTCACAGCAGTCGCAAGGAACAGACAGACACTAGTCCCAGCCCACTCAGTAAGCCACATTCTTTTGCTACATCATGACGGAGTTTAACGAAGTAAACAAACGGCTACATCTACTGAGGGCTATAGGGCCTACACACACACACAGCATAACAAATTTGATCTTTGAGCGGTTAGTCCGCCAAAGGGGCAGCTTTTATTGGATATACTTTAATATAGTGGACCTATGTGGAATCCTGCCTTATAAGAGAATGTATCCATACAAATGTGGTATCAAAATAAACTTTGACATCTTAACTACACAGAAAGACCAATAATAATAGCTATATCCTCGTATAAAGTGATTATCGAGGCCTTTAAACTTCATAAGGGTCAACGCAATTTTCGCTTCATCGCGCACCAGTGTACATGATCATTTCCAACACTCGTGCAAGCCTCTGGGATTATGAGCCAGTGACCGGGAAAGAATTTTTTTCTATGCGACAATGGCCCTTCATAATCCAAAATCAATGTGACATTTTGAAAACCAATGTGACATTTTCAAACTCAAATGTGACATATCCCAAAATTACTAGAATTTGCACACAATTATAGTTCAAGTGACTTTATTTAAGTCTATAGACTAGTTTTAAACAAACAAACAAACAATAAAAATTAAGAATTAAGACAACTATCAACTTGTCAAGTAGTCAATGTAGGACGACACCCGGTCTACAATTTGCGTGGAGTCAGATTCTGTGACATTCGTGACAGGTTGTTTATCTGACTCGAGGCCGGGCAATGTTTGAGATGAAACTGGGTTAAATGGCTTATCTTGAGTGGATGATTTAAATAAGTTACTGATTAGGCCCTGATTATCCGGTCTTTTCAATTTTTTTTAGGTGGCATGGTCAAAACAAAAGTAAATAACTCTTGATCCGCGATCGTTACAGCGCAGACCATGTTTACTATTTGCAGCGTTTGTACAGACCAATGACGTCATTAAAACATGTGTAGTTACTCGGGCGCTTTATTGTAAATGAAAAGCGTGAATCACAGCATCTGTATTTATTTATTCGTACTCACCTATTTCGTACTCACCTATTTCGTACTCACCTATTTCGTACCGAAAATGATCGTAAAAATCGGAAAGAGACCTGGGCGCATCCATTGCAAAAAACGATGTGACATTTCCGTTTTTAATGGGACTATGGCGCATGGCGCATGCCTTTCCCGGTCACTGATGAGCTTTGGAAATTAGATCTTGGAACGATTGGGCAATGATTATAAATGATACCCATTCCGTGTTTTCTGCAATAAAAAGGTTCTCACAGCGTAAAATGCACAAATCCTTCACTCCGGTCAATCTTGTTGACAAGTCGGCCATTTTGGTAGAAAAGTAGATAAAAAGCGCCTGGATAACACTTGCTATTGTCGCGAACTCCCCAGTATCTCTCACAAGATTAAAGGGTGCCGAGTCATAGAGGGGCATCGATAACAGCAATGCCGTTCATTCCGTATAAGTAACATTGACGGAAAAAACGCATTTTGATATAAAAACATAGTATTCTTAAGAAATGTGGAATCATTTCTATATAGAGATGCAACCAGATTTTTGGCAAAGACTGAATAATTGTTTTCTCAAGAAATGTGGATGCATTTCTATCTAGAGATGTGACCAAATTTATGGCCCAGACTGAATGATTGTTTTCTTAAGAAATGTGGAATCGTTTCTATATAGGGATGTAACCAGATTTTGGCCAAGACTGAATAATTGTTTTCTCAAGAAATGTGGAAGCATATCTATATAGGAATGATTCCACATTTCCTAAGAAAACAATTATTCAGTCTGGACCAAAAATCTGGTTGCATCTCTATATAGAGATGATTCCACATTTCTTAAGAAAACAATGTTTTCATATAGAATGCGTTTTATTCCGTCAATGTAACCAATACGGAATAAACAGCATTTCTGTTATAGATGCCTGTCTATGAAGACGAATAATTGTTGGGGAGTTTTACAGCATAACTCCCCAAGACATGATCGATGTTTGAAAGACGCTTGCATTTTCATTGACGGGAGTTTCACAATAAAGTTCCCCCTGATAAAATGCCTCTGTTATGCAGGAAATTCTGTGTTATTAACAAGCCATTTACAGAGAATATAGTTTACTTTTGCTTGTAAGACATATGTTCACCCGAAAAAGTGATATATGGCATGCATATACACATGAAATTTTTTTGCTAAGCAAATATTGCACCAAAAAGTAGCCAAAAATTCGCGTTATGGTGTAACATTTAAAAAATACCCTTTTTTATTGATAGGCAGCTGCAAAAATACAGATAAGATTTTAATTTCAAAATCTGCCTTTGAAGCATATTTTCCTAATCTTTTGAATACTTTTTACCGCATGTGATTTGATCGATAAATAACAATTTTACGCCATTTTAATCAAACATCGTGCTTCGTTATGCGTTATAAAATCTTTAGCATATCCCATATAAAAAGATTAGTATATACATTGGTATCATTAAAATGCACTCAAATTTCTGTAAAAAACACCCAAAATATACATCATGGTAAATAAACAACAGTTAGGACAAATTGACATGCTATTATCATTTTTCAACCTTTTCAATTTCGGGTTGACTTTTCTACGAAAATTGGCGTAGAGTCCGCAACGCTCGCAAAAGTCTGCCTGACTCTGGCATCCATGTATTGAAGAAGCCTATGGTTTTGTTGTGGAAACAGACCCCTATCACAAAACTTCAGCCAAAATATTGGACATGTATGTCTACAAATTAGACAATAGGGACAGAAAGTGTCCCAATGTAGGGTCCGCAACGGACTGTAGTGTCCGCAACGATAGTCTAAAGGAATTGAAAAGCAGCTATAAAATTCATTTTAAGCATATCTTAATATGTTTCAGCATTTGTTAAGTGCAATTGCTTTTTGCCAGCTAATTTCAAAAAGTAAGAAAAATAGAGGGAGAACAGGAATACCTTTAAAGAGATACATAACCGAATGTTAGGATTATGTACCTGGTGTGATTTGGTCAACTGCAAAATGACACTTTATATGCAATTTTAGTATAGTTTAAAACATGTATCATAAAACTATAAAACATACATCTTCTTCTTGTCTTTTGTTACTCATTTTATTATAGTATCAATGATTTCAAAAAACGTTGCGGACACTACATTTTTTTTAGAAAGTAAAGTATCACTTCTTTAGCTGTATTTTTTTGACACCAATACCCAGGTACTACTTGCATATCTTTGCAAAGAGAGTCAAAGTAATGGATCAAAAACGTTTTTGACAAAACAATTGCTGCTCAAGTTCATGGCTCAAATTTTGTAAGTTTTAATTTTCTTGAAAATGGCGATTTTTTCTGTAACTCTGTAGAATCTTCGGAAATTTTTAATAGCCTAACCTAATGATTGCTACAACATTAAAAGGCTATTGAGCGCACAAAAATGATTGTGCTGTGGTGTTTGATTGAAGAAAAATGTCTTTAAATATGTTTTTGAAAAGTTTTTATATATTGATAACAAAATGTAAATATAAGCAATAAATTCAATTTTTGGTTTTAACATATTTATTCATATTTCCATTTACAGTGATATACAAATATACATTTTACAATATAATCATGATGGAATTCAGAAAAAAGTCATGCATCTTATACGTATCTATTTCCCTTTGAACATAATGGTGCACAGTTTGAAATTATATCCGGTGAAAATCAATAAAAACATGAGTTGTATTCAAACCATATAACTTTTCTACTCTAAATGTATTGCGCGCGTGTGCGTGCGTGTGTGAGAGAGATTCAATCCTCAACGCTCAAACTGTTAACTATCCCATAGGTATTTTTGAACTGTAACAATAATTCTATAGTTAGTATGAAATCAGATTCAGGTATACCAAATAACACAACCCAGTGAACCATACCTTTTGGTGACGAAGATGTCTTTTGTAAGTTTTAGTGACCAAGATGTCTGAGACACGTATTTCAGACGTTTATCAGCAAAACTGACATCTGCAGGATATCTCAAAAATGTTTTGAAAACTAAATGCAAACATGTTTGACCTCTTCAATTTGTAACGCTTTTGGAGTGACGCATACCTCTTGTGTAAAGAACGTCTCGGTCACTTTCAGGAATCACTAGCACACGTTTTTAAAACAAGTTCACTGCAGATTTATATTTTTTTATATATTTGTAAACACAGTTTGAACACCAAACAAAGACGTCATTGTTTTGGGATTACCATCATGTCTTAAACACAAATTAAAACGTTACGAAAACATCACTATGCAAGGGTTTCGTTAGGTCTTCATCACGATTTGTTCTAAAAATTTTGTTCCACAAATTTTGAATATTGATTGTTTTAATTGAGCCACGTCTTGTAAATCTGATGTGATATTCTTTTACCAGATACAACACAAACAGCCCAGGCTGTTGATTGCTAGACGCTTGAAATTGTATCTTAAGAATAAGAGTGATTATACTCTTAATATATAGGGCAAAACATTTTAGACACTGATCAGCTACGGGGTTACTCCGTAGCTCACCTATGCCTATGTTTTCCATGACACGGCTCATATCTTTGTTATGTTATAAAAGTTCAATAAATTCATTCATTCAGTTAACCAGTATTGCTTACTTTATTAACCTTGTTAGAATTTTTCCATGCTTCTGACATTTAGCAAGTCAGGGTATATGAAAAAATGATCTGGTAGTGTCTGCAACTTTCAGACTAAATAAAGCAAATGATATTTAAATGAGTAATACTATAGACAGATGTAGTGAATTGAATACAAACAATGTTTTTCATTAATAGCTCATCATTTCTGCTCAAAGGGTAAAGTACGACGGAGTATATTCTAAATAACACGAGAAGTTAGCACTGTGGCATATTTTTTCTGTTATCATCGTTATAGTTATATAAAACAGTTTAAATAGTCAAGACCTCCTTTCAGTCTATTTTATGACAAAGATGTAATCACCATCTTTTATATTCAGCTTCATATTTTGCAGAGAGATCTTGCTTTCATTCAGGATCATTTCAATAAACATGTAGAATTTATGTAGTGTCCGCAACGATTTTTAACCGTGGTGTAATTCAATTTTGAAAGGTACAACACAGCAAGTAACATTGATATCGATATTATTCCTAGATACTGTCTGGTCACTAACTATGGCTGGTCCAAATACTCATACACCACTTAATATTTATGTTGGATATTTCCATATTCAGAGTCTATATGTTATTACCACATATATGACATATTTTTACTCGGACTCATTCAAGAAATATTTCAAATTGAAATTACATATAAATGTCTGTCTGTATGAAAGAAAGAGATGTAAAATATACCCAACTCTGGTAAAAGCAAACAAAATAATATAAGTGATAAACTTTAATTTCTGTAGTGTCCGCAACGAAATAAATAGAAAATTAAAAGCTGTATTACAGGGTTAAGAACATAAATATCAGCAAACAAGAAATGTTTGGTCGTTTCCCCTTTGCACATTGTCATTTTAAAATGAAAACAATCTACTGCTTGGTGAAATCACATTTTCAGAGAAAACCAAAGTAAGTAGGATGTTAAATAAACAACCAAAATGTGAAGGATTTTTTTTTTTTTTTTGCAAAATACAGGAAAATTTCTTACTGGAGAATGTTTGCCATCATAAAAGCTAGTATTTGGGCTCATATTTTCATGACAGAAGGATAATGTGCTATGACACTGGCCAAATAACATATTTTTTATACAATTCTAAAGTTTGAACACATGGCTATACATTCTGGTCTATAATTTTGAAAAGACAAAATGATACTGGGAGATTTTTTAGGATTAGGTGCATCAAACACCATTCTTTAAGGAAATCATAATGATTAACCATTAAAACTAGTTTGAAAATTTGCCTATTTTGTTACACTTGGGGGAACTTTATTGTGAAACTCCCGTGAGAAATTGAAATGGCCGACATCAACCGTGAAAAAACACTGACCCTTGCCTGATTTAAGTGGTCATTACAAACGATATTTGGACCCAGGCGTATTGATTGTAGTATAAAAATGGAGATGAGATACAGTTGTATATAATTCGACCACACAAGTGTGGACACATCCTCTTATATGGCAGGATTCCACATAGGTCCACTATATTAAACAGGTTGGGGAAAAGCCTAAAAGCCACTATTATAGCTTCTTTCAGCTATAATAGCTTCAAACAGCTAGCGAATTGGTCACTGGAAGACATGTTTTTCGGAAATACTTTTAAATCGCGTCGAGTCGCACTTTCTCCTTTTTACACCACACACGAAAACATGTGACTAATGTCCGCTGTATCTTACTTTCTTCCAGCACCCTCCTGATTTTTGTGTAGAAAACACTGTTTTGACCGTTTTTTATCCAAAAGACGATCAATTACGATAAAAGATACCGATGGAATGCTTATTTTGTAAAAATTCTTGAAGCATTTCAATCAACTGCTGTTTCTATCCACCATTGCAATCCCAGGATGCAGCATTTCAGCCTGGTTTCCCGCATTCGGCTTCTTTCAGAATCATTTTGGATAAAGTATGGTAGGTAATGCGTACCATAATATGAAATCAAAAATATTATTGATTAATTTATTTGCCAGTGTCCTCCAGAGAGCACATTTCACTGACGTTTTATTTATACATGTATAGAATTTAGCGCATATGTAGCTCACATAATCCATGCAAATATGTCTGTCATTTCCTGCATTATTCGAGCAATTTGCTTGATTGTAACAAGCTATGACAACAATAAATGACCATTGCAAAAGTGCCTTTATACTAAGGCTTTTTGGAGATAGAAGTCAGGCTTAAGCAGTTCTGCTTCTACGATGCCAACTGTTCTGGGGTGGAGGGGCGGCAGAGCAGTTCTCAGCGTTCGGCCATGAAATCCCCTGTGCATAGCCTGGGTTCAGTCGTCAATATTTTCTAATGCTTATATTCTTAAAAGTAAGAGAATAAAAATATACCACATCAAAGGTATCGGTTGTCCGTTATTAATTTCGATTAATATTAATATTGTCATTTTTGACAAAGGAACGGAAAAATAAAAAATAAGAAAAAATGATCAGACTGGAACCCAGGCTACCTGTGCATTTCGGAAACCCCAAAGATGACAGGCAAACCATTGATACATGTATACCAGTTGTTCATGCACTTTTTTTTCTCATTAATCGACATTCTCTCAGGCGGGATTTTCTCTTTTTCAATAATAATTGCTGAAACAAAATGTGTCTAAATCTCTTGTGTTTTTGATTGGGGTTAGGGGTCCTCTTTTTTTATATATCTTCTCCTTCAATGACACCCTGTTCGCACCCCTGGATTTTTATAGCGACTTTTATAGCTTGATTACTGGGTTAATATGGTGCATGAGTTCTTTGAATTACAAACATCATACTGATGGATAAAAAAGATATAATTATGCTCATCATCGGGCAGCTGAATAAACATGCGTGGATCCAGGAAGTTTTGTCAGAGGGGGTCCAACTTTGACGTGTTTTTTTTTGTTTTTTGTTTTTTTTAGCTTGATGAGGTGAGGAAGGATCCAAATACCACTATTAACGGGTCACCAATGGCCCGCCAGCGAAATGCCATTTTAAATGGCATTTCGCTGACGGGCCGATGATGGCCCAACATTGAATACTGGATTGATAGCTTTGTGATTTTAAGGGGGTCCGAACCAGTATTGCTACATGTAAGAAAAGTTTTAAAGAAACCATATATTTTTGTAATTTTCCAGGGGGGGGGGGGCTCCGGACCCCCTGCCCCCCCCCCTCTGAATCCTCACATGAATGAATACAAATTGTGTAAACACCGTGCCAACTTAGGCATCAAAATTCATTTCATAACCACACTAACTCAATCAAACAAAGAAGACTGGAAATATACAATACAGATCGTAAGGATAACATTATAATCAAATTCCGATTGCCTATCAAGGTACATATTATCCACCATACTTTACCCAATGGATTCTGAAAGTAGCTGCAGGCGGGGAACCAGACTCAAATTGCTGCTTCTGGGATAGCAATGGTGGAACTGAACATCGAACGTTTGATTTTCTTCAAGAAAATTGAAGAAATAAACATTTAATCCGTTTCTTTTACCAAAATCATCAGTCTATTGAATAAAAACGGCAAAAATAGTGTTTTCTACCCCAAAACCGGGAGGGTGCTGAGAAAATATAAGATACAGTGGACATTAGTCTTACGTTTTCGTGTGTGTTGTAAAAAGGAGGAGGTGCGACTCGGAGCGATTTAAAAGTATTTCCGAAAAACATATCTTCCAGTGACCAATTCGCTAGCCTTTTGAAGCTATTATAGCTGAAAGAAGCTATAATAGTTGGTTTTAGGCTTTTCCCCAACCTGTTAAAGTATTTCCCTTTTATTCTAGGAGGTTGAAAACAGCACCTGTTTTTACGCATTTAAATTCTTGATGTTAAAGCTTGATAGCATTTCATCTGATCTTCTATATTCATCTATAATTAATCAGATTCATGCTTTCAAGCAAAAACGCCAAATGCTTTGTTTGTTGTTCTTTTTCTCTAGAAAATGGCGCACGACAAATTGGTCTGGTGTAAAACACGAATCGCATGTTTTCGCGAATGGGTATGACTATGTATTTGAATAAAGCTAATTTCGCGAAATATGCCAATGTCTTATACTGCAATACACAACGATCTTATACTGCAAGTAGTGAATGTAAGTAAGGGTACAAAGATCAGGAATCGATACAATCAAGTACCACACCTGACCCAGGATACCAATGGGAAAGTGACAAACTCACAGTTAGACACCACAAACGAGAGCCAAAAAGAGGTCAGCGCTTGCCCAGCAGGTGACCACAAGGTACATATAAACAGACGCGCACAAAAACATAGCAAACACAAGACAGAAAAAACATATAAGATCCACAAAAGAAGTACCGCCTTGGAACGGTCAGTAAAATATTTTACTGGAGGGCCTAAACCGGTTTAACGGTGCACCAACCTCACCCCTAGTTCAGATGTGGATCAAGACACATATAGATATTTGATTTGCATGAAAGACCCCTAACTTATCAATGCATCATCTCATAGAACATACAAATCAAGATATAAAAAGGAGAAATGCAAAGATAAAAACTCAACAGTTAATAAAACTGAATACCTGAGCAAAAGAAATCAAATAGGTAAACACAGTGGGCCCGACAAGCAGCCTAAGCATCAGGCCCCTACCATCTCATCAATAAATAAGCCTTTAAGTCGGATTCTTCATAGAGTCTGAAGTCCGACCCACCGGCGTGCAATTAAAGAAGAAAGCAAAGTTGCCAACCGTGATTGGGTTGACCACCAAGCATGCAGTCTGTTGCAGTACATATGTGTTATAGCTAATCTTTTTATAATGAAAGTTCTTGGCGCAAGAGAGATTTAAGTCCAACTTGGAATTTAGATATCAAATCATAGTATCGTCTATAAAATATAGAAAAGGTTTTGCGAAGTTTATGATACCGATAGCCTTGTTTAAGAAGTTTCTGAGTAAACAATTTATTGCGAGTGTTGAAGTCAGTAATATAGCTAGATGCTGTAGCAAAACGAATGAGTTGAAAGATATAGATTCCATAGGATGTAGAGCGAGGAACATCACCATCTAAAAATGGGAAATTGACAATTTCAAAATCATAGTCGTCACGTTTATCATTTTTTTTATTTTGGTAGAAACAATATCATTAGAAAAAGACAAATGCAAGTCTAAAAATGCAGCTTCGGTATCACAGGTATTGGCTTTATTAAGTTGGAGCTCTTAAGGGTATATTTGACTTACCATATTGTCAAATGTTCAAAATATCGTCCAAATATCTGGATGTAGCGTTTTAAACGCATCAATAACATCAGCCTGCTTATCATTAGAAAGAGGCATCATAAAGTCCCTCTCATAACAAAACAGGAATAAATCTGCAACCAGGGGAGCACCATTAGTGCCAATAGGAATCCCAACTACTTGTCTATACAGCTTGGTACTCACTTACTATCTAGTGGTGCCAAATCGAATAAAAATGTTGTCCAACAAAAAGGTCAGCGCATCACATACATTTTGATATGACCATGCATGATATTTTTTATTTTTTTCCGAAGTAAAAAATGCATTTCTGTCATTACATGCAAGGTAAGGAGAGCCTTCTCTTTGGAAGGTTATTTCAATAACATCAAAAAGTTTATCTTTAATCAAATTATGGGGTAAAGTAGTGTAAAGAGTAGAAAAATCATAAGTAGACAAACTGGTCGTATTGAAATCTCTGGCTTTAAATTTATCTAAATTTTCACCTGAATTTTTATAGACCAAAATAAAGTTTTACAGGATCTCTCATATACCTTTTCACAGTACGCGATAACATGTTTTTAACAGCTGTAAGACACGAGGTTGACAATTTAGAAAGTTCTGTTGTCGTACAAGAACTAGAATTAGCAATAAATCTTGCTTTATAGGGTTTTTATAGAGTTTATGCTACCAGTACAACGTAGGAACTTTGTCTTTATTTTCTTTAGCTTTGACACCGAAATGTAGGGCTGTATGACAACCATGCCCATCGACAATCGCCCTCTCGCTCAAAGAAGGCTGCAGTTTATAGGCATTAGTGTCAACAAGCTCACGCTTAAAAGTATTAATATAATACAATCGTCAAACAACTGCAACATTGATAGTAGCTTTATCTGCTGGAACCAATACATAGTTCATATGAAATCCAGGATACCTCGTTTAAGCTGACGAAAAGAAGATTAGGCTTAGTAATCGGGGAACCAAGGTCGCGTATCGTGCAAAAACACACATTTTTTGCACCCGAAAGGTATATGGCTGGAATTTTGTATACTGATAGTCTAAATAATGCTTGATGTGAAACCACTGTATAGCAATGCGACCAGAATTGCATTTCGCGTAAAAATGAGTTTTTTTGTATGCCACATAGGCTATGTTAAGCAATCTTTCATAGCATAGAAATTGTGATGTTTACCTTATCAATAAGTTAAAGAGTGTGCTTTTGGTCTTCAAAAGAATTCCGAGATAGATCACCGATCTACTATTGAATAGAATGGAATAATACTACACGTCTCATTTAATAGATCCATTTAAGTACCCACAACATATGTTTTGGCTGAGAAATAACAGAACTAATTTTCCATTACGCACTCTTATCTGGAGGATGGGTATGAGAAGCCGTTTGACTGTACGGTAATACAATAATACACTATCAAATGCATTTAAAAGTATGGGCAGTCATTTATGCACCAAAATAATCTTTTTAGGGACATTTTCGTCTTTACAATTACTATGCGGTTACGTTTCTGCATCTTACACGGGGACAGACAGGTTTTTCGTGGTGATATGATAATAGTTTAACGAGTTTTTTTTATATTTATTTTACCACTGTTAAATGAAATTATTGTTTTCGGTAGATAAAAATCCCCTTGGTCCCTACAATGACCATCTGTTTCAAAGCTGCTGTAAATATGGAAGATAAACATCCTTTAAACCTTGATAAACTTCATTTGTGTGTTAAACTGCCCTTAAATTGACCTGGTATTTAACTACGCACCAGCTGGCATGGACAAAATTACTAAATTTCAAATTATCGTGGTTTCATATTTTTACTTTTCAGCTACCTTTTCTAGTTTGCCATAGAAAGTAAAATAAGTTGTCTTAAATTATGTTCCAAACGTCTGTCTAACTGTATGCAGTGTTTAAACACATTCAATTTAAAATTTATTTATTTATGTAAATAATATGCAATTCAAACCACTTCAGCAGGAGGACAAAAGTGAATAAGTAAGCACAATTTTTTTTACGAAATATGCTCCCAAGCGATATATAAATAATTATCAAATACATTTTTGGGCAATAAATGCAGTTTTAATGAGATTTGAAGAAAATAAATCTATTATTTTAATTTCAAAATGGGGGTGCCCTAATCTACATGCGTTAAAAACCAATAAGCAGTATTCTTAGATGACCACCACTGCTTCCGAGGTCTACGCCGATGTTGTATTATCATATAAACTCAATATTTTTCAATCCTGAACTTTTTTGATAAATATATATAACATTTTGAAAAATAATATTTTGACATGTTCTTGCTGGGCTCCCGTAGAAAGTTGACTGCCATGGCATTATGCAAGTCGATCAAGTCTGCTATACAGTGGTTTCAGATACACCATAGAATTACCATTGCAACCATACAAAATCCAGCTGTATACCTTTCGGGTGCAAGGGTTAGCATTTTACTGCCTTGGTTCCCCGACTATAGGGGGTAAAAAGATGTGTATTACGAGAGTAAAATGAAATACGAGTAGCAATAATTTTTAAAATGTTAATCTTCCTTTCCTTCAAGGCATCAGGTTCAACATTTTCCCGTTTGCACCAATTTTTTATTTGATGAAATGTTTTAAGACAATGTAAAACACTTAACTCCTGTTAGCATTGTCTTGTGCAGGCGCGATACTAAAGAATCAACCTGTCTGCTAAGGCACATCACGACTGAAAAGTCCGATTTGTGTCAATACGCGGTGTGCATTACCCGAAACACTACGTTAAAGAAGTAACAAGCACTGAATGGCTATAAATAATCCGCTTATGGAGACATCCAGTAACATATGGTAGCTAAACAATAACAATGATTGGTAATACAGTTTAGAGCGAAAAAATGATAAGATTTTCCACACTAAAACATTTTTGGGTCAACAATTTGGTTTCAGTGACACGTTATGATGCAGATTGATAACAAGTTTGAACCAACCAATCGGACGAATCACTTGATTTGACGACGCTTTCGATAAACAAATAGGTCACATGTAACCACAATGCTCAAATCAGACAGGTTAGTATTTGAAAAATGCTTCCCAGCTCAGACAATGCTCCTGTTAGAGAATAATATGCTTGATCCGTTATACACACCAAATCCGCATATTAACAATAACATAACACTTGACGAGGTACATGTAGCAACACTTGGTCATTACGAAAGCCAAAAAGATCATCTTCTGTATCTGTATCAAAAACCTCTAGAAGAGTATTATGTGGGGTGCAGGAGCGTAGACAGAGGCTTTATCATGTTGAAGCCCACCAAAATATTTGGAGAATTGAGAGATATCTGACCTTATTACTTAACTTTTCAGATAGCGAATGAAAAAGGCGCTGATCCCGCGCAGGCTGATCTGCGCCTTTGTTGTTCGCAATCAAGAAAAGTCAGGGTTTCTCGTGTATATGGCCATATGATTTTGAAGCCCAGGCTTCCTGACCTCCGCCTGGCTACGCGCCTGGAGTGGGTGCTAAAATGGCAATACTTTTTAATCATAATAATCAGAGTATAACATAAAATGAAAATCAAGAAAGATGTATAGATAGACTGACAATACATAAAATTTGGAATTTCAACTTGATATATTTCGTACAATAATTAATTATTGTTTAGAAGGGGACATGCTGTGAGACTGGCACGACTAAAAGTTTTATATGGTAGATGATATCATGCGTGAATGATGATGATGATAATGATGGATGATTTGTGCCGGGGGAGGGGCGTACTCTCATTTTTTTTCATACATAGGCTCGGGCCCTGCATCTACCATTCACCCCCAAAAATATCAGGAATTTCCTGCATCCCTAAAAAAATATTTGAAATTTTAGCAATTCCCCAAAAAATCCTCCATCCTGTATCTTGATCTTAAGAAAAGACCCTAAAATGCATAGAAATGATTCCTGAATATAGTCAAATTTTTTTATGACCCCAAAAACATATCCACAAAATCTTCATACCCAAAAAAGTATTCATTTTTGTTCAAACCCCAAAAAATATTGAAATTCAAAATTTGGAACAAAAAAAAATGACCCGAGCCTACGTATGTATAAAAATATCAGAGTACCCCCCCCCCCTCCTGGGGATTGGTGTTGTGGGAGTTTTAGTGAAGGTATTGAATAATTCCAGCTCGGAATGTGTCCAGGGCAGGACAGTTGATCAAGACGGGGGTAAGTCGTTCCCTAGTCTTGCGGTTCTTGGGAAGAATGAATGTCTGTGTACATCAATCCTTGAGTATGGGATGGGACATCGATAAGAGTTGGTTTGATATAATCAGGAAAGGACCTCGGGCAGTCTCCTATTCAATCTGTCCAAATTTTGACAGCTTGTGGTTAGGACAATGCATAATTGACAACTAAATTTTTGTGCTTGTATCAAACCGTTAAATTAAGTGCACCTAGCATACTAAAAAAATTGAAAACGTTGCATAATTATGCCAGAACATCAAGGTTAAGGGGGTGGCGGTATTTTTTGTGACCAAATTTTATTTCGCAGAAATTCAAAGTTTCGCCTTGTTTTTGCCTAAAGACATGGAAATATAATGTTAGCAGCATAAAACTTGAGATAAAAGTGTTGCGTTTGCATAAAATACATGTTGAGTAGATTTCATCGTTTCTTCTAAATAAGTATGTTGTCCATGACTTTTGACTATTACCTGTTATGTTTCAAGTTCAGCCAGTTTGACTTGTTCACTGAGGTGTATCATACCTATATACTGTATACATCAGAGCACAGATAAACACAGTTTTTGAGTGTAAAAAAGTAAATATTTTCTAACCCATCAGATTTAACATATAATTTGGAGCATAAAAGAACCGTCTCATTGTGGCGGTTCTTTTGCGTATCCACAGCATATGTTTTGGTTGAGAAATAAGACAGTTACTTATTTGGTACACAAACATAACTAAAGCCCTGATACATGCCATTGTAAATTGATATTTACCTACAGGTTTGTACAAAATAGTTCCTAATAAGTTTTTATGATATTTTGTTTTTGAGCATTTTGACAGCGTCCCCCCACCCCCGTGACTAATTATGCCATTTTATTTGATGTGTGGAATGTAAAACTACAACTGTTTGCAAAAGGATTAGTTTGGTCAAAAGGGGGGGGGGGTGGGGAAGCACTTCAGTAAAACTTTTTCTATTTTCTATGTGTTAAATAGCAAAAACAGAGTTTTCTACCCATATTTTTTCATTGGTACTTGTCCTATGAGAAAATCACTTTTGCGGATCATTTTGAGGGTAGAACCTTCTATCCTTTTCATGGAAAAATATCGTTTTCTTTGAAACTGTTCTCTGGTCATTTTTATGGGCAATCGTTCATGAAGACTGTCCGAGGTCCTTTAATTCTTACTAGACCATGATTAATTTTATAGAACATATTCAGAGAGGTTATTTTTCCTCGTTTCTCTAGAGTGGACAGTGCCAGTTGGTTTAGCATGGAGGACACACAACTGGTGAAGTTATAGTAGTTGAAGCTTTATTTAACATCACTTATTTGAAACGAACAACATAATCTCTGTTCATAGAGCTTTTATTGCGACATAACAATTTCTTTTTAACAGATACCTACCTGCCTTTCTCTATCTTCCTAGTGCAATCCCATTTATGGGAGCGTCAGCAAGGGAGATGCTAGTAACAGTTTTACACTTTTGGTTATGGATAGGTAAGGATTCGAACCCACGACCTCCCGCTTCGAAAGCAGACACTCTACCAACTGAGCTATCGGGGCGGTTAAAGAAAGCGGTAGCGGGCAGCTTGATTACTTGAAGGGTGCAATCCATGCCATGTATTCGTTCAACCCAGGAAGACCTGTCTCAACATAACTGAAAAAATTGTTGACTGGGACGTAAATAATCAAATCAAACAAACAAACAAAGTGAACCATTTAAAGTAATTGTAATGTAAAATGTAATGTCATTACTTTAGGAAGTAATTGTAATGTTATATATTACTTTATCAATGTGAGTCATGAGCCCTTTTCTTTGTTTCATCATGGTGTGTTAATTTGATTACAGTGTTTCTCCATGATGATACATTGCATTAGTTAGATGGCCTCCATGCGAGCTGCACATTTCTTGTACTTCAACAACGGCAGAATCTAGGGCGAAGATTTGATACCAGTAAAATGCATTTAAGCCCCCAGGTGGTTTAGGCTGCTGTCCGTTCTAAGGCGTTGGTTCTGTTGTTGTTGACTTTTTGTTTATTGTAACTCCCATTGTGGGAGTCTGTAACTGTTCTATGTTTTGCTATACGTTGCTTTATGTCTATTGTAGTATTGCAATCATCATGATGGGGAAGAGAGAGCTGGTTGCTTTGCTTAATTTGTCTTCCTGGTGTCTCGTGATGGTTGAGCGGCTCTTCCTCGCGGTGCCATGGGGTTGTGATTGTGGTATTTCCTGATCATACACACTTACTATTTTTGGCATGCTGAATAGTTAGGAGTTTTGAATATGACCAACCCCTTTTCCTTTATTTTTGAAAAGAAGTGAATGAAATTTTATAAAAAAAAATAAATAGTTCATTGCGTTCATTGACCTTAAAATTTCGTGGATAGGGACATGCTTGTATATAAGTTTCTACAAACATAAACGGAAAGATGTATGATTCCACCAAATCATTTACACCCATACAATCTCATATAAACGTATAAAGGATAAACATACGGAATGGTTTGACTGCAGGTCTGGTGTAAGACAACGTGATTGTTTCTCCCCAACTATTTTTTCGTTATTCATAAACGACTTAGTTACTGAGATAAACAACCTCCAACTTGGAATTGACCTCAATGGTACAAAACTATATCTCTTACTGTATGCTGATGACTTTTATTGTAAAGCTAACAATGAATCAGAGTTGCAGGCAATGTTAGATACGTTACACAGCTGGTACTTTCTAATAAGCACTGGCATGTCTAAAGCAGTTCATTTTCGCAAAGGTAGGTATGAAAAAAGTGCATTCATATTTAGGTCGGTCAGACTGTTATAGAACTTGTGGAAACATACAAATATCTAGGGGTCATTTTCCATGAAAAACAGACTTTAGCTATATGTGGTTGTAGAGCGCGTGGTGGGCTTATCTCTTAACCAAGTGATTTAAAAATACTTAGAGAGTAAGCTCAGGAAATACCACAATCACAAACTGCAGACAAACCCATGGCACCGCAAGGAAGAGCTATGCAACAACCACGACACACAAGAAAGACAAACAAGGCAAAATAACTAGCTCTCTTTTCCTCATCAATATGATTGCAAAGCTAGAATTGACATAAAGTAAACAAAACAAAGAACAATTACAGAATCCCACAATGGGAGTAACAATCAACAACGAATCAACAACAACAACAGAAACACCGTCTTAGAACGGACACCAGTCTAAGCCACTGGGGGTTTAAATGCATTTTACTGATACCAAATCTTCGCCCTAGATTCTGCTGTTGTTGAAGCATACAATATGTTAAGCTCGCTTCCTAGGCTTCCTAACTATTGCAATGTATCATCATGAAGAAATAGTCTAATCAAATTAGCACACTATGATTGGTTTTAAAACATTTGAAAAGTTGTATTAGTCATGTGTGGTTCCAGTAACTGACTATGGGTCGTCTGTATGGGGATATAAAAGCTATACATAATTAGATTATATACAGAATAGGGCTATTCGATACTTACTTGGGGTACACAAATCCAGGCAATATTGACAATAATTGGGGACTCAGGCAGGCTTCCTAGTCAATACAGACGATGGCTCTCTATTTTAAGGTTCTGGAATAGGCTTATGCTAATGGACAACTCAAGACAAATTGTTTAGTTTCTATTATGAGTCAGGTCAAAATAATTGGCCAAAGACGCTAGAGAGACTTTTGATTAGTTAAGTAAAGTCAGAAAGGCGGCAAAGATCAGGAATCGATACAATCAAACCTCATACAATATTTGAAAATAAACAGTGCATTGACATGTCTTTAGCTAGTGACAGAATGTACGATTATGGCACAGTTCAGATGGGGTGTACTTCCTTTAAGAGCAGAGACTGGTAGGTTTGTTGGAGAACAAGTTGGAGAAAGAATTTGTAAACTTTGTGACCAAGCATGTATCGAGAATGTAATTCACTTTCTTTTAAACTGTTTTTGTTACAAAAACTTGAGTGAATACGAACTTGGAACAGTTCTTAATTATCTTCACATTTCAAACAAATGTGACGATGATAAACTTTCCACTTTGCTAAATAAGTATGTCAGAAGAACAGCTTTCGTTCTTTTAAAAGCATTTCTTCTAAGACGCAGAATACTATATAACTAATTAAAATGTGTGATCAAGGATGCACTCATCTTCTCTAGGCTTAGATGTTTTAAAAATGGTTTGCATTTCTGTTCTTGTTTTATTTGAAATTATTAGAGGGTCACTGATGAGGCCTTAATGGCCGAAACTAGCTAGTCTGGCCCAGAAAACTTGCGCACTCTAATTACAGTTCTTCGGTGCGTTCTATGCTTCCAAAGGATAACCTTTTAGAACATATTATTCAGAACTATTGGGTCGGGCACTATTACAATATATTATATATAGGTTATGTCTGTTACTGGAGCGTATGTCACTTTAATGAAAAAATACTTACTTACTTACTATACTTTTAAAAAAATTTAACACCGAGTTCATAAGGAGTGCATAAGTGAAGGGGTCAATCGAGCCTACCCGGACGCTTTTTAGCAGCGTGAATTTTCATTCGTTTTATGAATTTTATTGCACTTTAATGGTGTTTTTAACCTTCTTTTTAATGGCTAGTGGTGTCTGGGTGTTGGTTCTTACTGTTGTAGTTTTTTTTATCTATATTGCCCGTTTTAAGTTGAAAATTCGAGTGTTTATTTTTCTCGTTGTGGGAAGCAAATGGGAGGGGTAGTGCTGGACGGCCGGGGCTGGACGGCGGGATTTTGCAGAGATTGAGTGAGAGCTTTCTCTGCACGCTATGGAGTAACTCTGTTCTCTGTTGGGGGCTCCTGGCGCTTCTGAAGAGGTGGGGCTGGGGTATTAGTGGCGCGTATGAAATAGGCGGGGCTTGGATAGACCGTCAAAAGTCAAGAGTCTGACTAGCAATGACTTTGGGGAAAGTTGGTTCGATGCTCAGTAGGGAAACACGAATCTAAAGAAAGAAAATAACTTTTCAAAAAAAAATTTGGGCTAGAGGGGACGCTGAGACATTTTTACACGGAACCACATTGCCGGATTTCACCATTGTTCGTTCTTAGTTGTAAAATAAAACAAAAATGAAAGTGACACCAACGTTTCTTTATCCAATTTTCGGCCTGGACACTACCACGATGTGTCCCGGATGTGGCTTGGGAACAAAATAACGTTAACGCAATTTCGTGGTAGTTCCTAGGTTTACCACCAGTGAATGATGCAGTGTACCTGAAAGGGTAGTTCCCGTAGACCCAACCCCTTTGCACAGCTTGTCTGTTTGGGACTTCCATCCCATCAGGTAGACCTATGTCTTTGCAATTATCTATCACAAATACCTGTAACATTTTTGAACAACAACAACAACAACAACAACAACAACAACAACAACAACAACAACAACAACAACAACAACAACAACAACAACAACAACAACAACAACAACATTTAGTGATTTAACCAAGTTGATGACGTCATTTGCCCGTGATGCAGATGCCCAAAGCAGTATTAAAGTAGAAGTAGAAGAGGTGTTGCTGGTTCGAATCTCACTGTGTGCGCTGCGTATAACACTTACTCAAGCGAAACCAAATAAACTGAAGTTTCTGAAATGTTTTTAAATGTTTTGGAAAGGTAAAAACAGTTATGAGTGCAATGGTAAAATTCAAATTGGCCAATAAAAAATCAGGTTCTCAAAAATGTAAAGGTTAACTAGCCTCTTCTTTGTAAGTAGGAAAGACGAAAAAGAAGAAAGGCAATATATTCATCATATTATACAAAGGTTTAAAAGGTAAAACCAGTTTACAAACAACTTACCAGGGCTAGGTAACCCTGGTCCAGAATGTTGTAGCCAACACTTTAGCAAAATAGAAAAACAGTTAGAGCCAAATTGGCTCTAGCCAATTTCTTAGCTAGAAAGTAGTATCAACAAGTTGTTCTGTATATAAATATGGTACATTACTAAAGCGCGATGGAATAATAAAAGCCATATTGTTGTTGTTGTTGTCATAAATTCTCCCAGTATTGGGAAACCTCGAATCGAGTGGAACAAAGTTAACTGTTAGAATAAACTAAAAGTGTTAAAGCTGCATAGCCTGTAACTTTTGATCTTCTAATATTAGAAATATTTTTTTTTATTTTTCAAGAATACAGTAAAAACACTCAAATTTAGGAAAACATTTTACCATTTTCGTAAATCTGAACAAATTATCACTATCAAAACAACACCATTTTTGTTAAAAATCAACTGTCTAGAATTATTGGAGGGACGTAAATAATTACCATAATTACTAACAAGGGAAAACACGCCTGTTTTTATGAGATAATTCACTTTTCCGTGCAGTTTTCAGCTGTACTGAATATATTTATTGTGAAAACATAGCTTAATTCTATTTTTACAAATGATTTAAAAAGAATTTTTTTTTTTGAGAAAAATGTTCAGAGTTACAGACCTAGTCTCTTTAATGTAAAACTAAACACTGTACAATATACAGTGAGCCACTTTAGCTACGCACCACCTTTTCAGGGCCCACATTTTTTGACGAAAATGCTGGAATCAAACATTCTCTATGATAATTTACTTATTGACATTTTATCTGTTTGATGACATCGAAAAAATACCGAAATCACTCATGCGAATCAATCTGCAACGTCAAACGCAATTTTGACAAAAATGCTCGTGCAACTTGAACGTCTATATTTTCTATTTGTATTTTGCGCTAGGAATTATCCATGATGATCGTTGTGACAGAAAAAACACACCAAAAACAATTGTTTTATTCAAGTAAAACCCCCTCTTTTGGTCGTTGAAGTTAGTAACACTGTTACCTTTTGAAGAAAATCTCGATTTGACGTCATATTAACGTCAGTTACAATAATTAAACAGATTTTGCTTCACAAATTGTTTTGTTATGAGTCACTTGTCGACATAAAGTATCAAAACACAAAACATCTTATCATTGACACGTCTTATAGCCTTGGTAGTAGTGACGTCATCACTAGCGTCATGATACAACGATCTTTATAACACCTTTACCAACTTTAGCATGAAATATCTCTTGATGTACAATGTCTACACTGATATAGGTGGTATAAAATAGTTATACCATGTTTTTATTCACCTTTGCTTAAGATAATCCACTCGCTAAAGCTTGTGGATTATCTCCACGTACAGGCGGACAACCCATGGTATAACTATAACTTGTTGCCTTGTTACACGTAGGTTTGCAAGCACCTCACTGTGTGAAAGAGAGGACTGGTTTCAAGGTTTAAACTGTATTAATGTTTTATGTATGTATCTCTGTGCAGGGGCGGATCCAGTATTTCTGGAAAGCGGGTTCATATGTATATGTACATGTATAAAGGTGTGGGGGTTCGCTTTGTTGATTTTATCTAATTTTTCTTATATATCCCATCAAAATGAAATGATTTGAAATTATTTTATTTTCAAAGGATTTTCAAAATGGGGGGGGGGGGGGGGGTTCAAGCGAACCCCCTGAACATCCTCTGGATCCACAAATGCTGTGATCTAATGTATCTTCCTCATGGTGTCATGGCTTTGTCTGTTCCAGTAATCAACATTTCGCTGGCGGCCATGGTGGTCCGCTTTTTGTGTTTACTGGGGTGTAACTTCCTGACTATTCTTATTTGCCTTTTTACTCCTAGAAACAAGTGAGCTGTACCAGGAAATGCCACCATCACAAACAGCAGACCAGCCACGGCACAAAAAGGAAGAGACATAGAACACACCCATCAGGCACATGACGTCAAAATACGTATCGACGTCGATGCGACGTCATCACATCGACGTTGGTATGACGTTTTTAAGGTCCTGTGCCTGCTGGTCAGAAATAAACAAAACAGTAAGAGCACAATTAAAGTTAAACAACCAGTTCTTTCAATAGCATGTATTTAAATATAGCTTAGAATGTTTTTTAAATGCCACCAAAGACCCTTGTTCTCTATTTATTAATGATGTTATCTCATTTATGCCCAATTTTAACAACATGTTGCTTTCATAATCTGTCTGCTTAAAGCGAACGTATTCTCTACACCCCTATAAAGACAGAAGAATTGCAGTTTTGCAAGAATATATGTATTACACTTCTCATCTGTTAAATGACTGGGTCTAAATCATTGCCTTTATACGTGACAACCTGTTGGGGTACTTTGATATTGAATTACTTTAATTTAAGTTAAATCATGATCAGCCATTTTTGTTGTATTAAAGTAAGAAAGAAGGCAAAGATCAGGAATCGATACAATCTAGCACCACATCTGACCCAGGACACCACATGGAAAAGTGACAATCAACTTTACTGTGAGTACAGGAATTCAGTGAACATCGCTTTTCTTTTTAAAAATGTCTTTAATGATAACATTGTGGACTAAAATTTTGCACATGCATTAATAAAACACCGCCTAATATACAATTGCATGCTTAATATGTATGATAGGAAAATCAGTCTGGAATCTCTTGTAAAATAAAATAACTTCGGTTTAGAAAATTCCTGATTTTCCTCATTATGTATTAAATGGTTAACACGTGGATTATACTGTTCAATGATTACCATGTCCGATTTATGATGAAGAAAATGGTCACCGGCAGGAACATTCTTGTCACGTGTACACATACATACTGCAAATGCTATGCTGAGACGGCGCACATTACAAATCTGTTTGATCAATCATATTTCGCGATAGTGTGTATAGTAAAATGACACGCGTATAGTATATTTCTGTTGTTTGCTCGATAGCTCTAGAACATATATTACATGTGCAGCAGATAATAATATTTAAAATGTTCATTTGAGGAGGCTTCTCATCGGATATTCTATCAAAAATTTTGTTATTTGGCTGCGCTCTACATATATGTACTCTAATGCACCAGTTATTTGTAACTACGGCCTCCAGTCCTGGGGAATGGCAGTAAGCTGGTAAAACCATTCCAGTTTTCCCATGTTTGCCTTCGTGTATCCGTATGTAAATGTTTTTGCATGGCTATATACCCCACCCTCCCCACAGGTCAGGGGGGGAGCATTATTTCTTTCACCTTTATTAGCCTTTGGTGCTTTTCATCAAATGAAAATGTAGTTTTTAGACACCAAAATATTTATTGACCCCAAACACAAAATATGACATTCGCTGATATAATGTTCACCTTTTTCCCAAGCACATAAATTATCCACTTAATCAATATTTCCTCTATCAGACCAAACTTTTATAGGGTTGATGAGCAGTTTGACGATTTAAACAGAATTAACTAGCATTTTATTGGATGAGCCTGTCTTTACTTGGATCACACTTAACGGGAGAGCTCTGTTATTATTTTCTCTAATCAATTATGGTTGCCTGGAATTATGATTGAGCTTGCAAACCATGGGTTGTCCGATGTCAAAAATCATTCTTTGGAGAAACACACAGAAAGGACAATTTATTCACTAAAATAAGTTGGAAAGGTGGAAAGCTGGATAAACTTTTTATGGAGCAGAGAACATAGAAAATCAAGATTTTGAACTGAGGAACAAGGGACCATGGTGATTCATTTCATAGGAACAAGCGAGCAGGACCCCGCTGGGAAGGCCACAATATTTTCTCGCATGCCAAATTTCTGTGAATCCGAACCAGGCACAGAATCGTTATCATGGCCTCACTTGGCATTAGATGGAACTATTTCGATATGATAGAAAACCCTTCTCTGTCTTATAACACTGTATAATAATTTATCGATAGTCCATTAACCGTACAAAGATGCGTTTAGGAAAATTATAAAATGCAGATGTGCAAATGAGGACAAATTCCATCATATAACAGCCCATTTGACAAACCAGTTTGTAACGAAAAAATATCACCAATAAGGCGGTGTATAGAGGTATTAAATTCTTAAGTTATTTGTGCGATCAGTCCGCACATATAGAATTAATCGCCAAAAACCAATGTTTACTGAATTCCTGTACGCACAGTAGTAATCAAATTAAGTTTTATTTAGCCACTTTTCAAACTTATTTATTCTGACCAAGCGCTAACAAAATTTAAATGAATTTTGCCTAAATATGTACATTTTAATGTGCAAAAGTTTGGCGGTTGTCTTTAACTCCAAAGTTTCTGTTTGAAAATTCAAATGTTTTCTCTTTTTATAAATAAAAGTACCAACTTGAAAAAATACCAAAGAATTGTAATTTTGCTGAGATCAGATTTTTATGCATTTTTAAAAATATTGCATTTTCAAGATATTTCAAGATTTTTGAAGTCATCAGTAGCTCATGTTAAAATGGTAAAATGCACTTTATTTTATATGAGCACTGTAGACCAAACACATTAGTACTTGATCAGTCCATTTTTTGAGGATAAACGTTTCACGACTGCTGCACACGTCTGGTTTCAATATGGTAATTTTAAAAATCAATTTGCTGGCATTATGTATTTTTTTCAATTCTCAATGAAAAACGGTGAACATTTTAAAACCGTGAGCGTACAGAGCAATGTATATTGTGCATGTAAATTGCAAGGTTAAAGCTGAATTTCTATGATAAAATTGCTAATTGTGTTTGTCTTATGTTATTATATATAGAAAAAATGAAGAATCCTATGGAAGCAAAACTTTTAAGGTTTATTCTTCTTAAATGATAGTACCTTCACCCTAACTTCGTGTGTGCAAGTATTACACGTCTTTTTTATATGGAATAACGTGTTGAGTATCGGCAAAGCGTAACTTTTAATTATAAAAGCATGAGTCTTGTATGCATTATTTATTACTTTCTGAACTAGCGTAAAATGTAAGGTGACCGATTAGAACTTGGTCTCAGTATACTTTGATGTACTATTGCTCTATTTGGTTGAAACTGATCGGTTTGAACCTTTATGTGTTCTTCTCAGAACAAGATTTATGAAATCATCTCTAAATTTCCTACCAGCTAATATATACACAAAGAAATTGACGCCAGTATTTAAAGACTCAAGACCTTGGCAAAGAATAATTAATAATTCTGATTTTTCGCCATCACCTTTTCCTGCTTCAATAAGGTAAATGATTCTGCGTGGCAGCATGGTAACCAAGAATGCTAGAATAGTTCCAAGAATAATGTTTGTAACAGAGGAATTGTATGGGGAACTAGATAAGAGTCCATACTTTACTTTAACAATGATATATATACCACCAAATGTGATCGTTAGAAAAGGCACGAAAAAGCCAAGCACTAAGTCAACCAATTCTAGGTTCCCCATGGTTGCAGATGACCAGTCTCTTATCCATAAGGAAATATTTGTGACAGCTAGAACAACCAGTATAATTGCTATTGATACAAGCAGATGCTTTCTTTTGCAAATAGTTTTCACTTGAAGTGGCAGTGCTATGCTAATCACGCGTTCAAACGTAATCATCACTAAAACGTAGTTCGAGAAGTGAACATTGATTCTCCATATCAAGTTAGTAATGATGCTAAATATCAAAGGTCTCCCCTCAGTAGAACTAGCCATATTGACACCTTGTACGTAAGCAAAAAGCATATTGTTTATTGTTAAGCTAGTGTCTGATATAGCCAATACAGTGAAAAGGAACGATGTTGATTTCCCTCTGTTGTCCGATGTTGACATTATGATGATAATCATAATGTTTCCAGCAACTGAGATAACACCAAAGGGGAGGTACGATAGATACACAACACCCTTTCCACTACTTGTCGCATTAACCATCTCAAGGAAGTAACTCAATGTTGCTGTTGTTGCATTATATTCGTCAGTTGCAACATTAACAATCTCATACGTATCATAGAGTGCTGCCTGTGTGACATTAACCACTTCGTTAGTATCATAGTGTGCTGTCTGTGTGTCATTAACTTTTTCGTTATTATCATAGAATGTTGTCTTTGAACCATAATCCATATCGACTGTATCAAAGGTAGATGTCAGTGTAGAATTTATCATCTTGGTATTATGGAAGATGGTTCTTTGTGCTGTATCAGCTGCCTTGATCGTAACCATATCATTCAAATCACTTGGTTTATTTTGAGTAGGTTCATCTATCGTATTAATGTCACTGAATACATTTTGGGCAGAATGATAATTCCAATTTGTGTCGCTGTGATTTCTAGAGCCACTTACGTCGTCGAAAGAGTTACTGGAATAATTGTTTGATTCTGCGATATAGACCTTTGTGGTTGTCGCCAAGAGAAAGAAACACAGCATAGATCTACATTTACTTTTGATACACATGACTGTAAACCACGGAATTTATAGAATTTCAATACACTGAGACGTCACGCAGCACAGCTGTACCAACCAATACACAACTACCGATTTAGCAATACATTTCCATTAAGCGTCTCAAGGTAAGCTGCCAAAAGCATAAAATAGGTAGTCTATTATTGTCATCCAGGTGCAGGGCAAACTACATTAAAACTTGTTCATTAATACATACTCGTTCCACTTTAACAATGATATATGGGGGGGGGGGGTTGTGTTTGTCTGACGCAAAGCAAGGGTCTCATTCTACCTCACCTGTTCAGATTGCTCGGTAGCCTTCACAGGGTGGGAAGGTCTCATACCCAGCACAATGCACCAAATTTTTAGCTTTTCTTTTTACTTGTGATGGTTTATTCTCGCATTTAAGTAGGTGAATCTGAGACATAATCGCATTTAGGATTAATGTACTGGCGCAATGATTAGGTATTTGAATTTTAATATTCCTCCCTCAAGGCTAGAGACAAGTACACGACTGCGTTCTGCGACCAGTACCTAACGTCTAATCAACGTCGGATCAACGATGTTATAACGTCATGTCGCTGAAAAAACTCAGTATGTTCTTTTCATAGTTATCCACTACATGTATGTTATACATTTGTAGTTTCAAGTCAATTAAAAGTGCTTTACAAGATGGACTTTTATCATTATGACCATCACCGCTTGGTGAGGAGAAGAATACTAGTATATCTATTTCCGAAAACAATATCTGAAGCGCGTTACTAGTTTAGAGACACAGGACCCTTTCATCAGACGCTATAAATATATTTTACGTTTGTAGAAACTTCATTTCCTATCAGATGCAATTTGTGCATAGGATATACGAATTGAGTGGTTAGTTTCATGTTTGAACGTATTTTATTGTAAACTTTGTTTTTCCCTGCTAACGGTGCATTTGGTGTAAAGAGACACACTCTCTACCAATCTTTTATACTGGAGAAGGCAACACATGAACTTCCTAATTTGAAATAATTACGATACATATGACCTTTTTAGCAGATATTTCCTTTACTAATTTTCTTATGTGTGAATTAGCTTGTGCATACGCAAGCTAATCAAGATAATTTATCATTTTTAATATAGCAATTACGCATAGACAGATTAGTAATTTAGAGAATTACGTTAATAATTGTCCTTAATACGCACAACACACCCATATTGGCTTAAATAGTGCGTATTATGATCATGAAATGCATATTGTTATGGTGCTCCTGATTTTGGCAGTAAACGTGAATCATGTAGATTCTGATCAGTCTGTATATCTGTTTGAATATAGAGATGTTCAAGTATATAACAGTTATGTGGCTTTGTACGTGCATACAGCAAACGTTTAGCTAGTTATACACACGTATACTCTTTTTGGGTGCAGCTAAATGTATGATTTACTTCTTTATGCTTCTGTTTTTGTGTATGATGAAGAAAAATACGCGTATTTGCACATGTGGAATCTGTCTAAACGATTAAAACGGTATAATGTTTCCATATATAAATGCAATAAGCAATATTTGATAAGCTTGTGCAAACGCACCTTCTGATATGGAGGTAAAGCGCAGATAACTGCTCTCAGATGTACATTGATAATACGGTTGTATAGTGGGTTTGGGCGTGGTTTTATGTTTAGAAATATCCACACAACTGATCAAGAATTGGTCACAATTAGTGCCATGGGTGCGCACGAGTAGATGCTAGTTGTACGACCAAATAAAGCACGCAGGGTTGATACCTGGCTATAGTGCCTTAATACGATAAACGTTTGCTGTTCGCACGTACAAAGCCACGTAAATGTATTATATACTTGAACATCTCTATATTCGAACAGATATACAGATTGTTCCGAATTTACATGATTCGCATTTACTGTCAAAATCAGCTGCACTATGACAATATGCAGTACATGATCATACAACGCACCTATTTAAGCCATTAAGGGCATTTATTAGCTTCAGTCACTACATTACTTATCAGTATATGCGTATATACGCACGCATAATTGTTATTTATGATATGTGTGCACCTACAAAATGATAAACAATCTTGATTTGCTTGCGAATGCACAAGCTAATTCACACATTAGAAAATGAGTAAAAGAAACATCTGCTAAAAATGGTCAAATGTATCATATATATTTCAAGCAAGGAATTTCATGCGTTGTCCTCTGTAAAACTAAAATTTCCGACCGTATATCCGACAATATTCCTCCCCAAATAAAAATTTTGAATACAGTTATCCCCTAATTGTAGAGAGTGTGTCTTTACTCCAAATGTAGCGTTACATGTAGTGGGAAAAAGTAAACTAACAATAAAATGTGTTCAAAACACGAAAAGAATCACTTCATATATATACTGTATACAATGCACAACGTGCATCTGATATGAAATGAAGTTTCTACAACGTAAATATCTTTATAGCGTCTGATGAAGGGGCCCATTACCTCAAAACTAGTAACGGGCTTCAGGTATTGTTCTCTGAAAAAAAGATTTATACTTCTCCCCTGGCCACCAAGCGGTGATGTTCGTAATGTCTAGTACGGCCAGAATTTTTTAATTAGTTGATTTACAAACCCTCCTACTGTAATTGTCCGGAAAGTAGGAAAAAAATAATTCTAAAATCATTTTTTTTATTTGATCCGCCGACTCTAAACATTATTTGTTTCGTTGATTTTTTTAAAAATAATTTTGAGGTTCTGTCTGTGTATTTTTGAGAGTGACACTGTGAAAAGTGATTGTCCTGTCCAGTTTTTTAGGAATATGATGAAATATTTAAAGGTTTAATACAGACTGTTGGTTTACCTTGCTAGTTTTACTGTTTTTTTTAGATATTAAAAAAGCTCTGATAAAAAGCTCTGAAAATGACCAGTTTACTGGTTATTTTCAGAGCTTTTTAATTATTTTTTTCCATCCCACCGACCCTAAATCTGAAAAAAAATCCCGTAAATCAACTAATTATAAAAATCTGGCCTATAGCTTTTCTAATCGACTTGAAACTTTAACAGTCATGTAGTGCAGAATTATGAAAAGAACAAATTGAGTTTTGTCAGCGACATGACGTTATAACATATAACGTTGTCCCGACGATGATTAGACGTTAGATACTGATTGCAGAACGCAATTGTATACTTGTCTCTAACCTTGATGGTGGGAAATTCAAATACCTTATCATTGCGCAAGTATTTTAATTCTCAAGGCAATTATGTCTCAGATTCACCTTCCAAAATGCAAGAACTAACCAGGACAGGTATAAAAAAGCTAAAACTTGGGCGCATTATGCTGAGTATGAACCGGGCAATCTGAACAGGGTGAGGTAGAATGAAACCCTTGCTTTGTGTCAGACACACACAACCCCCCCCCCCCCATATATATACTCGACAAGCCCCTTCCCTGGTAAACACTCACGGTGGATTGTTATACTCTGCTATTTTACCCATGTTAGAAAATTATATTTATCTCACCCGAGGTAGAGATAAAAAAAAACCTGCTGCACGCTCTTCCATGATAATAGCCCACGTCGTTAGACAAATGACGTCATTGACACGTTAAAGTGACCGCATTATAAGTTATATGTCGCAATCCAGTGTTTTCAGGACTGTCTGGAAGCCCTCTTTCAAATATATAAAAAAATCCATAAGTATTGGTGTGCAAGAAAAAGTATCCATTTGTCATGTGAGGGTAGGACAGAAAACCTGTCCCTCTGGATCACCCAGTTTGTCATTATTGGGCAAGCCTCGTGATGCCAAAGGTGATCCCCGTAACAGATTTTCCCATCCCACCCTTACACTCATGATGGATTCTTATAGTCTAACTCATTCTTAATCTCATGATAAATTCTTTTTATCATATAACATTGCGTCCGGAAGTGAAATAACGCCATGCATTAAAATCGATAAACCACTATATATAGTGGTTTACAGATTCTCGGGAAACGGTATGACGTCCATTACAACGTTACGCATAAAATGACAAAATTATAACGTTTTTACGGCAGATATGAGATTTCAAAGTAATCTTAATGTCATATGATAAATAGAATCTAACATTATCAGTATCCATAAGGAAATATTTGCGATATAGTTCGAGAATTGAACATTGATTCTCCAAATGATGCCAAATATCAAAGGTCTCCCCTCAGTAAAACCCGCCACATTGGCACCTTGTACGTAAGCGTACAACATATTGTTTATTGTTAAGCTTGTGTCTGATATGGCCAATACAGTGAAAAGGAACGGTGTTGATTTCCCTCTGTTGTCTGATGTTGACATTACAATGATAATCATGATACTTCCAGCAACTGAGATGACACCAAAAGGGAGGTACACAAGATACATATCACCCATTCCGCTACTTGTTGCATTGACCATCTCGTAGAAATAACTCAGTGTTGCTGTTGTGGTATTAAATACGTCAGTTTCAACATTAACACTCTCATAAGTACCATAGTGTGCTGTCTGTGTGACATAAACATGCTCGTTATTATCATAGAATGTTGTCTGAACTATAATCCATATCGATCGTATCAAAGAGTGGCATCAGTGTTGAATTTGTCATCTTGGTATCATAAAAGAGCGTTCTTTGTGTTGTATCAGCTGCTTGATCATACCCTTATCATTGAAATCACTTGGTTTATTTTGAGTAGTTTCATCTATCGTATTTGTATCACTGAATACATTTTGAGTAGAATGATAAGTCCAATTTGTGTCGCTGTGATTTATAAAGCCAATTACGTCGACAGAGTTAGTGAAATTATTGTTTGATTCTGCGATATAGACCTGCGTGGTTGTCGCCAAGAGAAAGAAACACAGCATACATTTACTTTTGGTACCCATTACTGTAAACCGCGCGATTTTAAGCATTTTTTACACTGAGACGTCACGAAGCTGAGCTGTTACAACCAATACACAACTACCGATTTAGCAATACATTTCCATTAAACGTCTAAAGATAAGCTGCCAAAGGCATAAAATGGTAGTCGTTTATTGTCATTCAGGTGCATGACAAACTGCATGAAAACTTGTTCGTTTATACATACTCGTTTAACTTTAACAATTAAAGAAGTTGAGAATTTTTGTTCAAACGCTTATGAAAACGCCATTTATCGAAATATTATATGTTGCAGGTACACATTAGAATTGCCTCATAGTGGCAATTCTAATGCGTGCCAACAATGTGTAACTGAAAATAAGGAAACACTTTTTGAAATTTACACTGAACAATAATCATGCCAATCTATTTCGGTGACAGCAATATTCCAAATTCGATTTCATGAAACCTGGTATTAATAGTTGTGTGGTTGTAATGTGTACAATCTCATTATAAAGACGCATTTGAGCCAGTGCATGAGATTTCCACCAATGTGGTATGTGCGACCAACAAAGCCTCAGATCAGCCTGCGCATACGCGCAGTCTGATCAGAGCCTTTGCTAGTCGCTTCAGTATTATAAGAGTGTTAAGCTACTGGCTGAACACCATTTGGAGTTTCTGAGCTTAACAGGAGGCTGCACAGGCTCATCTGAGTTACACATGTCAAAATGACACATTGTTGGAAATCACATGCCACGGCTCATTCGTTTTGTATGTATTGGAATTAAAGGCAATTATATTGTGCACCAGCAGTTTAAAACTATCTTGAAATTTACACCTACAAAGTATCCTGTCCTATGTATTTTGTCTCTATGCCAATCAGTAATAGAATTTTTATATGCCCATCACAATACCACGCCAGGATATTTCAAAAGGTACCTTATAGTTGTGATTAATGTTACCTCTGCAAAGTACGAACTCTTATGAGAATTTCCTGAAAATATGAAGCAATTATCATCAGTATTGGTTGGAAGCGTATGTAATCTGTTGTTATTGACTCTTTGTTTATTGTAACTCCCATTTTGGGAGTCTGTGGTTGTTCTATGTTTTGTTGTACGTTACTTTATGTCCATTCTAGTATTGCAATCATCTTGATGGGGAAGAGAGAGCTGATTGCTTTGCTTAACTTGTCTTCCTGGTGTCTCGTGATGGTTGAGCGGCTCTTCCTCGTGGTGCCATGGGGTTGTCTGCAGTTTGTGATTGTGGTATTTCCTGATCATACTCACTTACTATTTTGGAACAGGACATCAGGAAATACAGGGTGTCTAACAACGTGGACCTTCTTTTCAAATTGCCATCTTGTAATCATGACATCATTTCCTCGTCGTCTGCACGTTTGCTGTTGTTAAAATGGCTTCCAGTGAATTTCCTTCGTGTCAGAATTTAAAGTGTCTCAGATAATGGAAATTCTTTATAAATCAAAGAACTGGGTGATAAAATGCATGAAATGGTCTGTTTGTGGTGAAACTGGAAGATTTAGCCAGAGAAAGGGAAGTGGTAAGCCAATTAATCTGTGTTTTGGTCATGTCATGATTGCTTTAAGATGTCATCATGATGTCACTTCCTGTTGAAGCACCAACTGGTGATGAAACATCATCAGAGGAAAGGGATATCACTTTGCTTTAGCAACACAAAAAATCAAAAGGTTTCAACATTTTAAACATGAATTATTGCAATTCGAAAAAAGCCCTCGTTTTTTATCCACCCTATACATTAACCCAAATATGACGTCAGAGCGCTTGTCTCCTGTTGATTGTTGGTGATTTTAGGCTCAATGTAAATATCTAACAAATGTAATGTTTTCACATGCATTATCTATGTTACAATGTAAATGAAATTGCAGTTATAAATATTTTCAATGTCATATTATAGGCATTTCAAGTGACCCACTCTTCGATATGCGCCCTTGTAGGCGTTATGGCCTACTTGTTGCCATGGCAACAACATTCATATCAACTTAAGTTATAATCAGAAACGTTTGCTCCTTTCATTACGTCAAGCTAAAAATCATGTTCGTGGTTTTATAAAAGCATGTGAAAATTCGTCATTTAGGCGTTTTTCAAATTTCTCTTTGAATTAATTGCTGGAATGGCTTAAGGACCCTTTTTGTGTTACATACATAGGGTTCATTAACTGTTAGTGTAATATTTTTGTCTCTTATTCCCAACCAGTATCAAACGAGATTTAACTGGCGAAAAAGGACCTTGACGATATAATTGTTAAAAACCGCATAAAAAAATCATATTCGTTCAAACGGTATGCCTATTTGAATTTCGGTCTTGCAAGTTTTCTCCAATATATACTTATAAAGTAATTAAGGGTGCAAAGATCAGGAATCGATAAATCAAATACCACACCTGACCCAGAATACCAAATGGAAAGTGACAAACTCACAGTTAGACACCACAAACGAGAGCCAAGAGGTCAGCCCTTTCCCAGCAGGTGACCACAAGGCACCTATAAACAGACGCGCACAAACAGCAAGCCTCATGATGCCAATCGGTGATCCTCGGGGCGGATTTTTCTACCCCACCCTCACACTCATGATGGATTCTTATAATCTGTTCAAATGTTTTCAGCTGAATCATAAAAGTACATGATTTCTACTGTACAAACACCAGCAGAGCTGTTTATTCGTGGTAAAAGTAAGGTCCCCCATGAAGCGGTACATTTGCTCTTTGTTGTTGAAATCGATGTTTGTGATTTAGGTATTTCCTGATCATATTCACTATTTTTGGCGAGCAATGCAAATTTATAATTTACCCACCCAACTGATACGAGAATACTCGTGCTCCGCACTCTAAGGGCTACTAAAGTCCCAGTCCATGGCAGGACTCCTCCCAGAGAGAGAGAGAGAGAGAGAGAGAGAGAGAGAGAGAGAGTTGAACCCCACCCATATTTGCCTCAAATGAAGCAAACTTCGGTAAGTCAAACATGACAGGGCCATCTCTCTGCACCATTTGTTTCGACTACTGATTGTAATTTTAGTATTAATAGTTTTTTTTCTAGAGTAATCAAAGCAGCTTATGAATCCGTCATGGTCATGGAATGGTGAGCTTGGGAATACTACTCTCATTCAGTGTAAATAATACATAGAGCGCCATGCCTAGAGATAATGGGGTGTTCTCTAGATAAACCATTCTCTGAAGGGGGCAACCAAAGCTGAAACGTACAGCTCAATTACCGAGTGCTACTGTAACGGCAGTTTAACTATGTAAAATATAAAAGGCATGTAGTAAATACAGGTTATTATATAGACGAGGTGTGCCTACAGGTCATAATGGTACTGGGGTTGCCATCTAGGCCTGAGGGCTTTAGCCCGATGGCCTATATGGCTACGGAGTTCCAATATCACTAAGAGGCACCCCTTGGCCATATTATAACCTTTTTATTACATCCGCGCAAATTTATTTAACTTTTCTGGGATCTCTGTTGCGAGACAGTGAGACAGTATAATAAAGCACAATATTACATGCCTTCTACATTTTACACTCGGTAATATTTTCCAATGGACACAGTCACATGACGATGCCAAATTTCCACACCTCGGCCATGTTATAACTAGTGGTTTATAGATTCTCGGGAAACGTTATGACGTCCATTAACACGTTGCGCACATAATGACAAGGTGATAACGTTTTTACGACAAATATGAGATTTCAAATTAAACTTAATGTCATATGATAAATAGAATCTAACATTCGTGCTCTTGTATTATTGAATTTATTAAACTCGTTGTGAAAAAGAGATAAAATGATAGGCAAACCTCGCGCTTTACCTCTTTTCCACAAATTGTTAAATAAATTCAATACAACATGAGCACTCATGTAAGATCCTCTATTTATACCAAAAGTATGAGCTAACAATATGTTGGGGTAGGGGTAAATTTTGCTCTCCTGAAAGAAAATTAGTCTGGTGACCCCCATTTTTATTCTTTTTTCTAAAAGGTTAGATAAAAGTCTATGGAATAAAAACAAAACTTTGAGATTGTTAATGCAAGATTTTTTTAAAAAGTACACTCCATAGCGTTTTATATTGAATTATCCTCAAAATATGTGGGGGTAGGGGTAAATTTTGCTTTCCTGAAAGAAAATTAGTCTGGTGACCCCCCAATTTTTATTCTTTTTTCTAAAAGGTTCTATGGAATAAAAACAAAACTTTGAGATTGTTAATACCAGATTTTTTAATATACAATTTAATCTAAAAATATATTCCTATTTTGGGGGAATTACCAAAATATATCATTCAGTATCTTGTCACGGCTTGAGAAAACAAATAATTTTTCACTTTTCCCATAAAGCTTGATGTCGTGAGTAATAATTAAGATTAAAATAAAGAAGCTTGGTGGCAATTACAACTATTTTTACCTAATATTAAGGACTTGTTTTTTTCATAAAATTGGTAAAATGCTGAAAACTTCCATGTCAGATCATGAAAAATTACGCGTGGTGACATATCCTTTTTATTTCATAAATCGACAGTCCATACATAAAATAAACTGTATGCAAAGAATTAAAAAGATCTTAATTGGGGAAGTATTTTTCGCAATTGCCCTTAAGTGGTTCATTTCATGTTTGAACATATTTTATTGTAAGCTTAGTTTTTCCCTACTAACGTTACATTTTGTGTAAAGAGACACACTCTCTGCCATTCTTTTATACTGGAGAAGGCAAAACATGAATTGCCTTATTTGAAATAAATACGATACATTTGACCTTTTTAGCAGATGTTTCCTTTACTAATTTTCTCATGTGTGAATTAGCTTGTGCACACGCAAGCTAATCAAGATTATTTATCATTTTAAAGATGCACACAAATATAGCAATTACGCATAGACAGATTAGTAATGTCGAGAATGACGTAAATAATTTCTCCTTAATACGCAAAACACATCCATATTGACTTAAATAGTGCGTATGATCATGTACTGCATATTGTTATGGTGCCGCTGATTTTGGCAGTAAATGTGAATCATGTAGATTCTGATCAGTATATATATATCTGTTTGAGTATAGAGATGTTCAAGTATATAACATTTATGTGGCTTTGTACGTGCATACAGCAAACGTTTATCTAGTTATACACACGTACATACTCTTTTTTGGGAGCAGCTAAATGTATGATTTACTTCTTTATGCTTCTGTTTTTGTGCATAATGAAGAATAATACGCGCATTTGCACATGCGGAACATGTTTAAACGATTAAAACGGTATAATGTTCCATATATAAATGCAATAAGCAATATTTGATAAGCTTATGCAAATGCACCTTCTGATATGGAAGTAAAGCGCAGATAACTGTTCTCAGATGTACATTGATAATACGGTTGTACAGTGGGTTTGGGCTTGGTTTTATGTTTAGAAATATCCACACAACTGATCAAGATTTGGTCACAATTAGTGCCATGGGTGCGCACGAGTATATGCTAGTTGTGCGACCAAATAAAGCACGCAGGGTTGATACCTGGCTATAGTGCCTTAATACGATAGACGTTTGCTGTTCGCACGTACAAAGCCACGTCAATGTATTATATACTTGAACATCTCTCTATTCGAACAAATATACAGATTGTTCAGAATTAACATGATTCGCATTTACTGCTAAAATCAGCTGCACTATGACAATATGCAGTACATGATCATAATACGCACCTATTTAAGCCATAAAGGGCATTTACTAACTTCATTCTCTACATTACTAATTAGTATATGCGTATATACCCACGCATAATTGTTATTTATATATGAGCCGTGACATGTGATTTCCAACAATGTGGCATTTTGGAGACTCAGACGAGCCTGTGCAGTACCATGTTAAGCTTAGAAATTCCAAATGATGTTCTGTCAGTATCTTAACAATCATAGATTATTTAAGCGACTGGCAAAGGATCTGATCAGACTGTGCGTATGCGCAGGCTGGTCTGAGCCTTTGCGGGTCGCACATATCACATTGTTGGAAATCTCATGTCACTGCTCATATGTGTGCATCTACAAAATGATAAATAATCTTGCTTTACTTGTGAGTGCACAAGCGAATTCACACATTAGAAAATGAGTAAAGAAACATCTACTAAAATGGTCAAATGTATCTTATATATTTCAAGCAAGGAAGTTCATGCGTTTTCTTCTCCAGTAAAAACGCATTGTACATGGAGAGTGTGTCCTTACTCCAAATGTCGCGTTACATGTAGTGGGAAAAAAGTAAAATAACAATAAAATATGTTCAAACACGAAAAGAATCACTTCATATATACAATGCACGTCGTGCATCCGATGTGAAATGAAATTTCTACAATGTAAACTATCTTTATAGTGTCTGATGAAGGGGCCCATTGTCCCAAAACTAGTAATGTGCTTCAGATATTATTTTCTGAAATAAAGATATATACTTCTCCCCACCAAGCGTTGATGTTCTAGTCGTTATGTCTTGTAAGGCCAGAATTTTTTACGGCGGCTTTAGCCACCGCCGCCGTTCTAATATCGCTTTAGACCTACATTTTATGTAAATTATTCACCAATCAGAAGTATTCTTAAATTGTAATATTCATCACGCCAACTGGAAAAAGATGCTCTCATTGGTTACTACTCAGAATGTCCATACAATCTTATTAAACACGCAATTAAACTTAAAAACCTACATGTAAATGGAAGAGAACCAGTCTGTGCACTGAATGTATTAACGACCTAGGCCCACTTCGTATCGAACTAAAGTTCCTACTATAGTTATTACGTAATAGGTGCGCGCACACATTTACATCCGAACGGCTGCAATTGGAACTTTAGTTGGTTGCCAAGTAAACAAAGTGAATAGCCGTGCATGCCCCCTTTCAATTCTTCATCGCAGACAAAAATGATGTTCATATACTGCACAGCCAACTCTAATTAACAATTACGAATAAGTAGGAACGCGAATAGAGCGCAGCGAGTATTTATTTTCTAAACAAATTATTTTGAGGCTACTGACAGATCTTGAACCCATGTTGTTAGATAGGGCTAGAGGAGGGAACCAGACAATCTGCTAGAGTAACGGTGTAGTATGACTATAGTAGCCACTATCGATGTTCGAATCAAACTTTAGTTTACTATAGTATACTTTAGTTTACTATAGTTACTATAGTACGAACTATAGTTAAATTCGAAGTGCGCCCTAATCTCGAATATAGGTCAATCCCCCATGTATAGCATTAATTTTGTAAATTGCTGTATTATCATTGTTTACATGCCTTGCACACAGTAAAGAAGTGCATTATAAAATAATTAACCCACTAAATCCGAAAGGACTTTACAGTTATGTCACGCGATTTAATAAAATATGTGTAACTTTTCCAAGTCCCATTCTGGACATGATTATAGTCTGTTTCATATATTTCGACAATAGTCTATTTGCAGGGTTTATTTTTGGCCGTTTTACGGTTATATTCCCAATGTCAAAACGTTCCTTTTCTCCAATGTTCGGATGAAAAGCCATGGTTTACTTCTTTGCATTAACAGGTAATTTCCCCTGTAAGTACAACAATCAATTTTTGTTGGCTGGGGAAAAGACTGGGGTGAACAGAAAGTAATAATGTATAAGGTAACCCCTGCCAAATGTTTTTTCAGTGTGTTGACTTAGTCATTTTAATGCAAATTGTGTAAAGGGGAGCCCCGCTCAAATCTGTTTAGGGTGGGTTCGCAGAATAATTTTTAAGCAGAGGAAATCTAGGCCTACTCTGCGCTTTCAAAATGCTTAACTGTCGGAATTTTCGAGGGTCCATGTACACTCTAAAAATTGTGCCCTCTACATTTTGCCCCATAGGTTACATGCCATGTACCCTCAAAAATATGAGTGGTATCCCTGGTTATATTCAACATTGCGCATTCTCATATAATACATCATGCAAGTTAACAGTACAGCTAAATTCAGATAAATATGATGTATTTTATGATTTGACGATATAGCTAGCAACACTAAAAATCGCAATTTTAGGCGTTTTCGCGCAAAATTCCAAATTCCATGGGTATGCGTCATTGTCCCAAAATTGTGAATATAAACCATTTATTGCTAAAAAAAACTTAACAAGAGTATTTAATTTGTTCCATTACAATGGCGTATAAAAATTAACCGCGAATTTGCACGTAACCTTTGGGTTCACCCTAGCCGGCATATGCATTTTCTGCTAAGTGAGAATAACTTAAGTATTACATTTTTCAAGAGACAGCTAAGTTTTCAAGAGCTTGAGATCTCAAGGTGTTTGCAGACTTAATGAATTTTGACAATTTGAGAAGAAATATGCGGGAATTTGAAGTCATAATAGAAATAAATTTCGCCACAGATGGCCAAGCGGTACTGGGTAAAATTTCTCTTCTTATATCATTATAGCGAGGGCATACCAGCAGAAAATGAAATTCTGACTCCACCATTGACATTGAACAGAGACGGCAGATCCTGTTCTCTCGTGGAACATTGACATGTCGTCCCCTCTCTATATCCAGATTATGTGCACTTAGTCGAAATGCAGCGAGCTCCGTCCTTAGCTTGTCATTTGAGATATACTCAACATACTTCTCCATTTTAAACTCAGTTTTAAATTGACAGTAGTATTCGAGTTTGGACGAGTTACATATATTGGCAAACCAATGTTAAGTAAAGTAATCTCGTATTCTATTTTTAATTACCTCGTATCACGGAATCTCAACATATTGGTTATGCCACATCTGACTGAATCCAAGATTATCTAGTAAACTCTTGATCCCTTGAGCCCACGAGCGTTTATGCCTGAACCTACTTGGCTGTGTGAGCACGTCTAAGTTATCAATCTGGGTTTGAAAAAGTTTAAACATTAGTGAATTGTTGTTTGCTAAAACTTTTAGCCAGTATTTAATAGACCTTTCTTTTGCGATTACGGAGAGAGGGTATCGACCCAGATCTCCGTAAACAGCATAGTTAGGGGTTTGGGTTCTCACACCAAGTATGTTCTTGCAGAACTTAATATGAATTTTTATCGAAGTGTTCGTACTCGTATATTCCCCATACTTCCGATGCATACAAAAGTATATGGGATAGAAGAGAATCAAACAATTTAAGTTTAGTTTTTATATCAAAACTCATCCGTTTACTTAAAGCTAATACTTGGTTAGCCGCCTTCAGCGCTTGCTCCGACAGAGCCTTAACACCTGGTTCTAAATTTTTGTAAAACTTCATGCCAAGATAACAGAAAGAATCCACATTTTCTAGTGGCTCACCATTGTAAGACCAAAATTGATTTTGTTGTGATCTTCTGTTTTCAAAAATGCAGATTTTTGTTTTCTTAGTGTTGACGCGAAGTCCCCACTCAGTGGAATACTTCTGTAACATTCAGTAGGGTCTGAAGCTCTGTTGGGGTCTTGGTGAACAAAATCATGTCATCTGCGAAAAGCAGTAGAAAGAAACATATATGATTAATACTGATGCCAGTTATTTCACCATCATTATCTGCATTCAGAAGATTAGAGTATACATCGTTAATGAAAAGGATGAATAGTAAGGGTGACAATGGTTCACCCTGCTTTACCCCAGTGCGATTTAAAAGAAGCTGGACACATCAGACTGTATCTTAACTGCTGCTAACACCTTGCCATACAGGGACTGCGACATACGTGTAAATTTACAACTAACACCATTTTCAATAAGTTTAAGCCAAAGCGCCTCATGTATGACCATATCAAACGCCTTTTCATAATCAATGAATGCACAATATAATATGCCATTATCTTTTAACACGTGCTGGACCAATGCATGCAATATAAAGATACCGTCTGACGTGCTCCTGCCAACTCGAAATCCAAATTGAAACTCGTTCAAGACCTCATTGTCTTCACACCATGTATTCAGGCGATTTCTAAGTATCAGTGAAAATAGCTTGGCAAAGACACTTATAAGCATTATACCCCTATAATTATTTGGATCATTCCTATCACCCTTCTTATGGATTGGAACAATTAAGCCTTTGCACCATGACTCCGGATAGACGCCACTTTCATAAATCTTATTATAAATTTTAAACAAGTATGGTATCATAAAGTCCTTAGTATCAATGAAGAAATCGCCTAAAATACCATCAAAGCCTGGGCTCTTGCCCCACTTAAGCGAGTATATAGCTTTTAAGACCTCAGACTCGGAGATAGGTTTATCCAATTCTTCAACTTGAATATTAATATTTTCAGGAAGTACATAGGACCTCTCTTGTCCTCCCAAATTTTGATTATTCATTATTTTACGTTCGTGTTCTTGAAATTCCCCAACTGTAAGATCCCCCGTCATTGATACTTTTTTGTTTCGAAATTGATTAACTTTTTTCCATAACTTTTTCGGGGCCGTTTTACCCAATTCAGACAGCTCAAACTTTTGATCATTTGAATATTTTCTTCTAGCCTTACGTTTCGCGTGCACGAATGATCGGCGTGCGTCTAAGAAAGCAATTTTATTTTCCTCCGAATCCGAGTTTTTAAAAGTACGCTTAGCTTGTAAAAATACGCCTTTGCTTGTTCTACACTGATCATTAAAGCAAGCAGCTGGTTTTCTTTTAAATTGTTTTTTTTTTGTTTGATTTGATTCTTTACGTCCCATCAACAATCTTTCAGCTATACAGGGACGGGTCTTCCTGGGTTGAACCAGTACTAAGCTAGGATAAATGTGTCTTGCTCAAGGACCACAACGCAGTGACGCCGGTGAGGCTCGAACCCGCGGCCCCTCGGTCTCGAGTCAAGCACTCTACCACTGAGCCACTGCGCTCCCTCTCTTTTAAATTGTGATTGCCTTTTTATTTTAACAGTTCTACCGAAAACTGAGAAGCAAGCATTATAAATCACATCTGTTAGAAAGATAATGTTGCCATCGATTTCCGAGTCGTCACTGCAAATAGCCTCTGTAGCTGAGTCAAATTCTTCCCATTTCGCTTCCAGTGCATCTAACAGTAAATTTGAATCCTCGGATTCCCAATCAAATATCTCAAATGTTTTATCTATAATCTCGGTCTGTTTACTATTTATATTTATTGAAATCGCTAAAAAGCAATGATCAGAAAATTCCGTTAGATCCGAAACATACATATCATGAACTTGTTGAAATTTTTTTGCTTGAGTAATAAAATAATCGACTACACTTGATCCTGATTGCGTGATGCAAGTAAATTTTGATGATGTTAAACTTAACAATGATACACCATCTATGTCGATAATAGCGACATTGTATCTATAACCAGCATAAAAGCATGAAATAGGAGAATAGTCACACAATGATAATTGATTCACACCAAGCCAAATAAAATACTGAGACATAGCTGATAGCTAATATCTACAAAATGGAAAAGATTGCGTAATAATCTCTCTCTCACAGGTTCTGTCTGTGTATTTTTGAGAGTGACACTGTGAAAAGTGATTGTCTTGTCCAGATCTTTAGGAAAATGATGAATTATAGCTTCTCTAATCGACTTGAAACTTTAACAGTCGTGTAGTGCAGAATTATGAAAAGAACAAATTGAGTTTTGTCAGCGACATGACGCTATAACATATAACGTTGTCCCGACGATGATTAGACGTTAGATACTGATTGCAGAACGCAATTGTGTACTTGTCTCTAACCTTGATGGTGGGTACGGAAGCGTTAAAGGGCCACCGTCAACGCAATAATTATCTCCAGTGTTGGCTTAAAATATTTGACAAGATGCAAAACATACGCTCTTCTCGAGACAAATATGTGAAAATAACATAATCTTTTTGATCTTATTGATAACTATATACCTCGACACAAAAGATGTTTAGTGTATAATTCAATATTATTTATTGGAAACGTAGATAGAATATTAAGTCAAGAATATTATATGGATACAGAAGAAAAGTTATCATTCCTTACGACATTTTTTTTTGATAAAAGAACAAAAACATCTATCAAGTTGTATAATTTATGTATAGAAACAAGAAGAATGTTCGTTCTAGTCGACACATATATGTTGAGATTAGAGAATTGTAATATGTTTATTAGATAAAATAGATAAAAATCTTTGCTGACGACAAATACAACTCAACTGACTTAATGTGCACGACCCTTGGAAAACGTTGATTAATCAGTATCTGGTGCCAGAAGAAATGTGTGAAAAAATGAATGGACAGACAGACTCACACACAGACACACACCCTGTTGGTCGTACAAAATTTTGATTCCAAGTCTTTAAAATATTGTTGTCATTGATGTTTTCGCCCATGATTGCATATTTTGTAATTTAAAATAGATGAAGTGATTTTCAGCATATTTCTACGTTTTAAATTTTCCCAGCAGCCTCGTCACAGTTATGCATACCAATGGCTGGACAGTGTTTTAGATAAACACAAATGCAATTTGATCCAAATATACCATGTAGTTCAAGAGTTATGAGCATTTTTACTTACTGGCCATGACTGGCTGGACTGATGCTCAGCAAAGCCACGTCCATGAAAAAAGGTTCTTATGCATGCCAGTGGTTAGACGAATGATGACATTCTGCATCCTTGTGGTCACCTGTTGAGAAAGGTCTGACCTCTTGGCTGTCTTGTATGTGATGTTTTTGTCACATTCTCAAATAACACACCTGACCCAGGACACAATATGGGAAACTTTTCCATATGGTGTCCTGGGTCAGGTATGGCATTTGATTGTATGGATTCCTGATCTTTGCCTTCTTCATTACTTTTACCTAATGTATACGTATGCAAAGTTTTATCAAAATATACCGTGCGGTTCAAGAGTTACTCAGTGAGCATTTTCACTAAAAGAACACGACTGACCAAAATAATGTTCGGCAACACATTGTCACCTTTTGCATACTTTTTACTAATTGACCACGGACGGACTAACGGACAGACTGAAGGACGGACTCAAATAGTGAGTATAGTACAGACCCACGGGTCGTGTAATACATAATAGGAGAAACTATATATCTTTTAGAACATAGGAAATCGCCAAGAATGCTACTCTTCGAGTTTCTTGCAACTACCTTAGTATGTGAAGAGAAGCTTTTGTTCTTTAGTATAAAAAGAAAGCACAAATACTAAAGAATCTTCTGGTTTATTCACATAATCTTATTAATAAATAGAAAAGTACAACCTTTATAACAAAACGAAATCGTCAAGAATGATAACATTTCCCGTTTTTTCATATAATCTTACACCTTTGGTGTTATTTCTATGTTTTTCAAAAAGATTTTTGTAGAGAAAATGGCAAGTATTAATCATGTCGAGATATATAGTTATCAATAAGATCAAAAGGTTTACATTATTTTCACATATTTGTCTCAAAAAGAGCGTATGTTTCGCATCTTGTCAAGTATTTTAAGCCGACACTGGAGATAATTATTGCGTTGACGGTGGCCCTTTAACGCTTCCGTAGGTGGGAAATTCAAATACCTTATCATTGCGCAAGTATTTTAATTCTCAAGGCAATTATGTCTCAGATTCACATACTAAAATGCAAGAACTAACCAGGACAGGTATAAAAAAGCTAAAAGTTGGGCGCATTATGCTGAGTATGAACCGGGCAATCTGAACAGGGTGAGGTAGAATGAAACCCTTGCTTTGTGTCAGACACCCACAACCCTCCATTTCTCGTCCCTGGTAGACACTCACGGTGGATTGTTACACTCTGCTATTTTACCCATGTGAGAAAATTATATTTATCTCACCCGAGGGAGAGATAAAAAAAACTGTCGCACGCTCTTCCATGATAATAGCGCACGTCGTTAGACAAATGACGTCATTGACACGTTAAAGTGACCGCATTATAAGTCATATGTCGCAATCCAGTGTTTTCAGGACTGGGAGCCCTCTTTCAAATATAAAAAAAATCCATAAGTATTGGTGTGCAAGAAAAAGAATCCATTTGTCATGTGAGGGTAGGACAGAAAACCTGTCCCTCTGGATCACCCGGTTTGTCATTATTGGGCAAGCCTCGTGATGCCAAAGTTGATCCCCATGACAGATTTTCCCATCCCTGCCTCACACTCATGATGGATTCTTATATTCTAACTCACCCTCAGTCTCATTATAAATTCTTTTTATCATATGACATCGCGTCTGGGAGTGAAATAACGCCATCCATTAAAATAGATAAACCACTAGTGGTTTACAGATTCTCAGGAAACGTTTTGACGTCCATAACCACGTTGCACACAAAATGACAAAATTATAACGTTTTTACGGCAGATATCAGATTTCAAAGTATTCTTACTGTCATATGATAAATAGAATCTAACATTCGTGCTCTTGTTTTATTGAATTTATTGAACTCGTTGCGAAAAAAAAAGATAAAATGCTTGGCAAGCCTCACATTTCATCTCTTTTCCCCAACTCTTTTAATAAATTCAATAACATTAACACCCATGTAAGTTCCTCTATTTATACTAAAAGAATGAGCTGACATGTTCTAAAGTTTCTAAACGTCTGGGGTACATGTATGCGATTAATCCATTGTGTTGTTACATGTGTGGCCAGGAAATGTACATAATTAGAGACCTATGCATTATCCTATCACTCATTTGTCCAGCTTTAAACCATTATAAGTGTGAAATGACAAGCATATTATTCTGTATACTTTGATTTACTATTGGTCGATTTGGTTGAAACTGATCGGCTTGAACCGTTCTTTGTTCTTCTCAGAACAAGATTTACGAAATCCACTCTAAATTTTCGCCCAGCTAATATATACACAAAGAAATTGACGCCAGTATTTATTGACTCAAGACCTTGGCAAAGTATTATTAGAAATTCTGATTGTTCCCCATCACTTCTTCCTGTTTCAATAAGGTAAATGATTCTGCGTGGCAGCATGGTAACCAAGAATGCTAGAATAGTTCCAAGAACAACGTTTGTAACAGAGGAGTTATACGGGGAACTAGATAAGAGTCCATACTTTACTTTAACAATAATGTATATACCACCAACTGTGATTGTTAGAAAAGGCACGAAAAAACCAAGCACTAAGTCAACCAATTCTAGGTTCCCCATGATTACTGATGGCCAGTCTCTTATCCATAAGGGAATATTTGCGACAGCTAGAACAACCAGTATAATGGCTATTGTTACAAGTAGATGCTTTCTTTTGCAGATGGTTTTCACTTGAAGTGGCAGTGCTATGCTAATCACGCGTTCTAACGTAATCACTACTAAAACGTAGTTCGAGAAGTGAACATTGATTCTCCAAATCAAGTTGGTTATGATGCCAAATATCAAAGGTCTCCCCTCAGTAAAACTAGCCACATTGGCACCTTGTAAGCAAGCATACAACATATTGTTTATTGTTAAGCTAGTGTCTGATATGGCCAATACAGTGAAAAGGAACGATGTTGATTTCCCTCTGTTGTCGGATGTTGACATTATAATGATAATCATGATGCTTCCAGCAACTGAGATGACACCAAAAGGTAGGTACACAAGATACATATCACCCATTCCGCTACTTGTTGCATTGACCATCTCGTAGAAATAACTCAGTGTTGCTGTTGTGGTATTAAATACGTCAGTTGCAACATTTACACTCTCATAAGTACCATAGTGTGCTGTCTGTGTGACATTAACATGCTCATTATTATCATAGAATGTTGTCTCAGAACTATAATCCATATCGATCGTATCAAAGAGTGGTATCAGTGTTGAATTTGTCATCTTGGTAACATGAAAGAGGGTTCTTTGTGTTGTATCAGCTGCCTTGATCGTACCCATATCATTTAAATCACTTGGTTTATTTTGAGTAGTTTCATCTATCGTATTTGTATCACTGAATACATTTTGAACAGAATGATCATTCCAATTTGTGTCGCTATGATTTATAAAGCCAATTACGTCGACAGAGTGAGTGAAGTTATTATTTGATTCTGCGATATAGACCTGCATGGTTGTCGCCAAGAGAAAGAAACACAGCATACATTTCCTTTTGGTGCCCATGACTGTAAACCGCGCCATTGTAAGCATTTTTACACTGAGGCTGCACGAAGCTAAACTGTTACAACCAATACACAACTACCGATTTAGTAATACATTTCCATTAAACGTCTCAAGATAAGCTGCCAAAAGCATTAAAAGGTACATGTAGTCTATTATTGGCATCCAGGTGCATGACAAACTATATGCAAAATGTTTGTTTATACATACTCGTTTAACTTAAGCAATGAAAGAAGTTGAGAATTTTTGTTAAAAAGCTTATGAAAACCCAATTTTTCGAAAAATTATATATAGCAGGTATACATTAGAATTGCCTCATAGTGGCAATTCTAATGCGTGCCAACAATGTGTAACTGAAAATAAGGAAACACTTTTTTGAAATTAACACTACAAATTATCATGTCCATCGTCTTTGCCTCTTTTAAACGTCTCAAACTACCAATCAGCCTAATTGTTTATATTTCCGTGGCAGCTTTACTCCAAATCCGATTTCATGAACAAACTATTTGCTAACCTGGTATTAATAGTTATGTGGTGGTAATGTGTACAATCTCATTTTAAAGACGCATTGGTGTTGTATGTATTGGAATTAGAGGCAATTATATTGTGCACCAGCAGTTTAATACACCTATAAAGTATCCTGTTCATGTATTTTTCTCTATGCCAATCAGTAATAGAGTATTTATAAGTCTTAATACCACGCCAGGATATTTCAAAAGGTACCTTATGGTTGTGATTAATGTTACCTCTGCAAAGTACGACCTCTTATGAGAATTTCCTGAAATTTTGAAGCAATTATCTTCAGGATTGGTTGCAAGCGTATGTAATCTGGTTTGGAACGCGACGTCAGGAAATACAGGGTGTCTAAAAACGTGGGTCTTTTTCAAATTGCAATAATTCCTGTATAAAATGTTGAAACCTTTTGATTTTTGTTGTGGCTATAGCAAAGTGGTATCACTTTTATCTGACGATGTGTCACCACCAGATGGTGATTCAAGACGAAGTGACGTCATTAGGACATCATACTGTAATCATGACATCATTTCCTCGTCGTCTGCACGTTTGCTGTTGTTAAAATGGCTTGTGAAAATTCCTTTGTGTCACAATTTAAAGTGTCTCAGATAATGGAAATTCTTTATAAATCAAAGAACTGGGTGATAAAATGCATGAAATGGTCTTTTTTGTAGTGAAACTGGAAGATTTAGCCGGAGAAAGGGAATTAGTTGGCCAATTAATCTGTGTTTTGGTCATGTCATGAGTGCTTTAAGATGTCATCATGATGTCGCTTCCTGTTGAAGCACCAACAGGTGATGAAACATCATCAGAGGAAAGGGATATCACTTTGCTTTAGCCACACAAAGATCAAAAGGTTTCAACATTTTAAACATGAATTATTGCAATTCGAAAATGAAAAAAAATTTTTTAGACACCATATACATTAACCCAATATTTTATTTGACGTCAGAGCGCTTGTCTCCCGTTGCTTGTTGGTTATCTTAGGCTCAGTATAAACATCTAACAAATGTAATGTTTTTCCATGCATTATCTATGTTACAATGTAAATGAAATTGCTTTAAATTATATTTTCAATGTCGTGTTATAGGCATTTCAAGTGACCCACTCGATATGCGCCCTTATAGGGGTTATGCCCCACTTGTTGCTCATATAAACTCAAAATATAATCAGAAACGTTTGCTCCTTTGATTACGTCGAGCTATATAAACATTTTCGTGGTTATATAAAGCATGTGAAAATTCGTCATTTAGGCGTTTTTTAAATTTCTCTTTGAATTAATTGCTGGCATGGCTTAAGGACCCTTTTTGTGTTACAAACATAGGGTTCATTAACTCTAAGTGTAATCTTTTTGTCTCTTATTTCCAACCAGCATCAAACGAGATTTATCTGGCGAAAAAGGACCTTAACGATATGATTGTTAAAACCGCATAAAAAATTCATATTCGTTCAAAAGTTATGCCTACTTAAATTTCGGTCTGGCAAGTTTTCTATAAAGTAAGTAAGGGTGCAAAGATCAGAAAACGATACAATCAAGTACCACATCTGACCCTGGATACCAATGGGAAAGTGACTCACTGTTAGAGCCCAAAAACGAGAGCCAAGAGATCAGCCCTTCCCCAACAGGTGACCACAAGGCACATATAAAGAGACGCGCACAAACGGAAAGCCTCATGATGCCAATCGGTGATCCTAGTGCGGATATTTGTACCCCACCCTCATGATGGATTCTTATAATCTGTTTAAATGTTTTCAGCTAAATCATAAAAGGACATGATTTCTACTGTACAAACATCAGGAGAGCTGTTTATTCGTGGTAAAAGTAAGGTCCCTCATGAAGCGGTACACTTACTCTTTGTTGTTGACATCGGTGTTTGTGATTTAGGTATTTCCTGATCATAATCACTTACTAATTTTGGCGAGCTATGCAAGCTATATAGGTTACCCACCCAACTGATACGAGTATACACGTGCTCCGCACTCTGAAGTCCCAGTCCATGCTGGGACTCCTCTCAGAGAGAGAGAGAGAGAGAGAGAGAGAGAGAGAGAGAGAGAGAGAGAGAGAGAGCGAGAGAGGGTTCAACCCCACCCACTTTTGCCTCAAGTGAAGTAAAACACGACAGGGCCATCTCTCTGCACGATTTGTTTCGACTACTGATTATAGTTTTAGTATTAATAGTTTTTTCTAGAGTAATCTAAACAGCTTATGAATCCGTCATGGTCATGGTTAATTGAAGGGATGGTGAACTTGGGAATACTACTCTCATTCAGTGTAAATAATACATGGAGCGCCATGCCTAGAGATAATGGGGTGTTTTCTCCAAATAATATAAGAATGTATCATGAGTGTGAGGATATGATAGAAAAATCTGTCCCGAGGTAGGCCGTTTGGCATCACGAGGCTTGCCGAGTGATAACAAACGGTGATCCAGAAGGACATATTTTTCTGTCTTATTTTTCTTGCTTATCACTGTTTTTTGTGTTCGTGAAAACGCTAAGATACAATTTCACATGATGACGTCATTTCTAACATAACAATGACGTCACTTGGCGACAATGTGCGTGAGTTCCAGTAGAACCAATGTATGTAGGCCCCACGTGACAGCCTGGGTAAGATAGCATGGGTTAGAAAAGACTTTCTATCCCAGGGTAAAATCTCAGATATCCGTATCCTGTGTGCAAGAAACCATTCTCTGAGAGGGGGCAATCGAAGCTGAAACGTATATTATAGTTCACTCCTCCCCATCCCTGTGCTTCACAATCATGCGTAAGATGCTCCATGCGTAAGATGGCCTCAGTATTTCTGAGAGGGGTGACGGAATGTTAGGACTGGCAGTAGCTCCCTGAATGTCTTGCAGGCCGTTTGATCATGAGTACTGACTGCCACCTCACAGCCTCTGCCAACGGAAAGCATGTCACTCAGATAGTAGAAAGAAGCTACCACCACCAGCTTATCAGGTTCGACCTTAATAGCATTTTCCAGTCTGCTGGCATTTGTTCTTCTGCACCATATTATCAAGATTATGAGCAGAGTACTAAGTGCAGAGCGAAGGTGGACCCCACCATTCACCTTAAATTCTTGGCTGTAATTATAAACAACACATATATGGCTTAGCTTATTTGTTTTCACTCCTTGGGTGAAATAATTTTTCAGCTCTCACTATATAGAGGATCTTACATGAGTGCTCATGTTTTATTGAATTTATTAAACGAGTTGGGAAAAAGAGATAAAATGCGAGGCTTGCCGAGCATTTTATCTCTTTTTCGTAACGAGTTTAATAAATTCAATAACACAAGAGCACGAATGTTAGATTCTATTTATCATATGACAAATACTTTGAAATCTCATTTCTGGCGTAAAAAAGTTATGATTTTGTCATTACAGTTACGTACGCAACTTTGTTATGGACGTCATAACGTTTCCCGTTAATCGATAAACCACTAGTGGTTTACAGATTTTATTGCATGGCGTTATTTCACTCCCAGACACGACGTCATATGATAAATGATTTTTCAGCTCTCACTATATAAATTTTCCAGGGGCATTGGTAATTGCGTCTCTAGGTCCAGGAAGGTCATAAAAATCTATTTGTTCACTATTAGGTATTTCTCCTACATTTGCCGCACCACAAAGATATATCCGCAGTGCTCTTCCTGGGACAAAGCTCGACTGGCATCATAAAAAGACAACACCTGTTGTATGAGGCTATCGACAATCCTCTCTAGGATCTTCATTGATGATCACACAGTTGTACCCTCGGTGGTCGCCTCCGCCCTGAGCATCACCATTTTCCCTGTAATTATAGACAATGAAACTTTGCTTCACGTCAGTTGGGCTCTTGCCATATGTACACTTTTGGAAAGGCAGGGGCAATGATTTAGGGCTTGATTCGGGTCAGCGTTTCAATCAACATGTCGCTTACCAGCTGATGGCTGCAGGACAACCTTCTTTACAGATATAACCATCACATCAGTAACAGGACCTTTTGAAATAACACGTGCTGTATTACCTGACCTGTCTGTAATGAGGTGACAGCTGCGTATCTTGAGGCACATGTTACAGAGGAGCAGATCATAAGCCAATGTATGTTCCAGGATCATCTCACCCTCAATATCTGGGACCGGCTTGTTATACCTATAGTCACAATGTACTTCTTTGTAACCTGAGCCTGTTCTGCCTCTGTGGCCAATACAACCACTCTCTGGGATGAGGGATGCTGTTGCTTGGGATATTGCAGACATGGCACGTTGTTGATCATTTAAACGATCCTTTACAGCATCCCTAGGACCGCAGTCTTGGGAACAGACATGAAGCAAAACACTCTTTGATCGACTAGAATCATCACCAAGATGACCCTATTAAAGACTTTTCCTCAAATACCTATTCTATCCACCCCAACATAAGTGCGTTTGCTAATTCCTGTGATCGGGTTCTCCACTGCTTGCTAACAGACCGTTCTGTTAAAATGAAAAAATACCAACCAACAACTCTTAAAATTGAAATGAATTGGTCCCATTAATAAGAATGGGAAATTATATTTGGATTATATGGGTTAAGAAAAACATGTGCAAATGAAATATGGCTTCAAACAGAACACTGTTAGCGGTTTGTTGTATGAGCAAGCCTCCAACACAGATAAAATACTTGCACCACAATGTGAAACATTAATACGAGAATCATCTCATAAACACAGGGTTTTCCCTTATAATATAAGAGTTTGTACCATCGAAACATCACAAATGTGACCATCAGGTGGCCTTACTTGTTAAACATGCAACAACATACAAAAAGTTTGATGGGAAGTGATGTCGCCTGTTGCTTTGCAACAAAAACATGTTATTAAAGCTAACCTGGCCAAATGTTGTAAAATGGTTGCCATGGTTACTGACAATTGCAGATCAGTCCCACAATAGTCAGGGGCCATAGGGACTCCCGTGCAAATTTGATGCCGATTTATGGTGACCTATACCAAATCAAACTAGGGGATAAATAATGAAAATCACCTGGTCACCCATCTGGATTTCACGTCTGGACGAAATTATGACCTCATTTAAATAGCGTATATTGTGTCAGTGCCGTCTAAACATTATGTCTATTGTAGTCTATGGCAATCGGTATTTTCATGCATTTTGTTTGCCAATTTCAGTCGAAATATACCAAATTTAATCTTAGGGGGTAAATTATTAAAATTAACATATCGCCCATATTTATTTTGAGTCAGAACAAAATGACGATGTCACCAAAATGATGTATAATATGTAATTACCATATATATGCATTTTGTCCATTACAAACGCATGGAAATGTTTCTTTAGCGTATCATGACTGAATGCAAACACTCCACACTGAATGCAAATTGAAACAATCAAAATATATTCAGATAGGGCGAAGTCAGTTAGAGGGTGGGACGTAAATGATGTCATGTTTTACGGAAAATAACATTGGGGTGAATGAAAAAATTCAGTGTTTGTGATAACAAACGGGTAAAATATAATCTCGTATGCTTATATGTAGCTGCTTATCATACACCCAAAGAAAAGACAAGAGTACTAACTCAATGGCAGGAATAACCCACTATCAACCAAGCAAAACCTCTGAAGGATCAAAAGTTAGATGAGTTTACTTAGTAGCACATGGAATAGAAATAAGGATAAAACCTCTACACTTCGAAGCACGAGCAATAGAATACTGTTACAATCCGATTTACCTTTTGCATGGCACCATAGGTAGAATCGTCCAATTTTTGATCATTCAGAGGTCAAAATCGGACTGTAAGGTCTTCTTGTTGATATGGGTAAATCAATGCCTGAATCCACATGAAAACTGTCGTTCAAAAGTCATAAGCATATTGCTCACTGATACGTTTTAACAGGCGTCCTCTTCTCAAATCAGTACAATATAAATGGTTACCTTTGCAATTACACCGAGATATTTCGTATACAGACATAACCACATTTTATCAGCTGCAGAGGGTCTTCTGGGGACAGGAGGCAATGTAATCATAACGGAATTGTATTTATCACAGTCCCGCTTCCAACCATAATTGTCAGGCATTGGTTTGTCAGAATAAATGCCAGACGCGGATTTCCAAACGATGAATTGATATTGCGCACGTTTGACACCTTTGAGAAACGCAGCCCTTGAAGTTGGTAGGTTTAGCAATTAAGCTTTTTTTCTAAAACACCTACCACCTTCACTCAGTGATTCGAACAACATGGGCGTCTGGCTGATACAATTTACAAACGTATTTCTCTAGTGCATCCGTAACACTGATTTCCAAGTGCACTGGGCGGAGGTACCATAATGCTTCATAAAATGCGTCTCTAGCATTGCTGAATCCCTGTATTGTTGAATCCCTCCAACGTGATATCTTGCCAATTCCTCAGTGACAATGAACCAGTACCCAAAAGTGCATGGAATCTGATCAGAACCCTGGCTGTGGCATCACCAATGGCATCGCGAACTTCTGATAAATTGCCATCTTAAATAAGCATCCTGATCTTAGAAACTGAGTGATTATTGAGCAAGACTGTTTTAAAAAAATCCACACGCAGCAACAAAAGAGAATTTGCTCCTCTGTAAAACTCGGGGTAGGGCTGTGCATTGTTTTTTTCTGTATTCATCAGTTGAGTATATGTTTGTAAAACCTAATCAAAAACGAATCAACCAACACAGAGCAGTTCTTAAACTAAATGACCATAGCAAAAATTACCGTTTTTTAAAATTATAATTAAGTTCATGCTACGCACATAATACAACAATTAGCCGCATTAAAGTTAAACAGCTTTCATATGTAGTAAAGACATCCAGTATGCAGACTATTAGATTATCAACTGATAAGCTAGTTTTAATGCCTTCCCCCTGTAGCTCAAACCTTCATTTTTCTTATTCTCAAATTGATATAGTAACATATATAACAAACTGTGCAGGCTTACGCCCGGAGTTACAGTATGCAAACTCCTATTATTATTAGTAAAAGTATTTTACTGACCGTTCCAATGCGTAGCTTCTTTTGTGGATCGGTTTTGTTTGTAAGGCTTCATGTTGGTGTGTGTTAAATGTGCAGTGTCTGTTCTTTGTAGCCTTGTAATCACACGCTGGGAAAGGGCTGTCTCTTGGCTGTCGTGTTTGTTGTGTTTTTTCACTTTCCCAAATGTGTCCTAGTCCACATCAGAAGTAAGGGCGAGGTAGGCTCCGTGAAACTGGTTTAAGCCCTCAAGTAAAATATTTTGCTGACCATTCCAAGGCCGTACTTCTTTTGTGGATCATTTATGTTATTTCCGTCTTGTGGTTTACCTGCTGGGAAAGGGCTGACCTCTTGGCTCTCGTTTGTGATGTCTAATTGTGAGTTTGTTACTTTCCCATTGGTATCCTGGGTCAGGTGTGCTATTTGATTGTATCGATTCCTGATCTTTGCCCTCTTTCTTACTTTGATATATAACAGTAAATTATTACTTGGCTAGTTGTGCATTTTAGCTAGATATTAGCTAGCCCCATGGCTAACAGAACAATGTTGGCTGAATTTGATTTCCAAAAAGATACATCCAGGTATTTTTAAACCAAATGCCGACACAGCACTTCAAATATATCTGGGAGTATCAACGTACAGTCCAATTATTCTACACACTTAATGGTATTCTATTTTTACTTCCATTTACTCCTCTACTACAGTGCCTTACAGTTTGGATCCAGATCAGGCCCCACATTGTTTTGGGTCTGCTCTGGGTCAAAACTGTTTGCAAATGTTATCAGCAGACAGCACTAGTATCAGTGTAGTCTGATCTGGGTCCAAAGTGTTTGCAAAGGTTATCAGCAGACCGCACTTGTATGTCTGATTTGGGTCCAAACTGTTTGTAAAGGTTATCAGCAGACCGCACTAGTATAAGTATGTGAGATCTGGGTCCAAACTGTTTGCAAAGGTTATCAGCAGGCTTCACTAGTATGTAAATTATTTCAAGTGTTGCTTGAAGTCAGCTTATTTAAATCTAACTTGTTCAATATTTCATCAGGCAGATCTCTTGTATTTCATTTAAATTAGACATATTCTAACTATCAAATAGGCACATATATGAATCTCAAGTGACTGTCCCTACTTACCGGATAGCAACAAATAGAACTATTGCCCGACTTAACAGGTCAGTTATGGTTCTTGATCACCTAGATACTCGATAAGTCAATTGTCCTCTTTACACCGCGGCGACTATAATCGCGAAAGCGATTGTATCTCAGCCCAGATATCCATGGTATTTGTCTGACAGAAAAGGCCTTAAGAGACCATCTCATTGTTTTACAAGAATTGTTGGATAAATTTTTCATTAATGTAACATAAGATGTGCTTTTAGAATTTGTTACAACTTGGAGTATGCAATCAAGAAAAAGGTTTTTCATCAACAAACGTAATACATGTTCGTCCACTATTCGTGTGTTCTGAATTGAGTCTTAAAACAGCACATGAGCACTTGAGTACTGAATTTTTTAACTTTAATAAAAGAATATATGAGCCATGGCGTGAGAAAAACTGTCTTTGAGGGTTTGAGAACAACAAAGTTGCAGACCAGACTGCGCATCCGCAGTGATTTAGAAATAACACAGCTTCAACAAAGAAGGCCGTCGGCGGCGGTACAGCCATGACCACTTTTAGGCCAAAAAAGGTTTTAGCAGGACCACTTTTTTGGGCCATATATGTTTTTTTGGTCTGAGCATTTTTTTTTCAGTTTCCTCTAGACTGCGATGACCAAAGCTTATTTATTAATGAGGTCAATATTTACCCCAGTGTGTGTCGTAGGCGGTCGTTATAAAAAACAAGAATAAGAAACGGACACCTGTGTTAACGACAGCAATTATAATTAAAGGATAATCGTTTGGATTAATCATGCAACAAAATATTCTTTAATCTGAATTACTTCAGAACAAAGCAGAACAATGAGGCATACTGTCTCTATTATAATTATGAGGAGAAACAGAAAAATAAAATGATGTATCCCGAAATGTAACATTTTTCAAGTTTACCCGTATTGATCAGTATTGTAGATGCGCAGCCTCGTTTGAGTCTTCTCTCGGTATAGATCTAGAATCACAGGTCTAATTAAGAATCAATCCAGCATAATATTGTGAATATTTTCTTATCCTACATTTTAACGTTTGCTTCGGGCGTTCAAAAGAACCGTCTCATTGAGACAGTTCTTTGAGTTCATGTACCCACAGCAGTGGGTAAGCGAATAATCAAAGATAAACAGATAATCAGGAATGTGGACCCGAGCTTAACTATGCTCGGTCCTTATCTGGTTCCACACTGTACATTTTTTACGAAAATAAAATCAGCTGATATCTGTAAAGACTGGGTCCAGTGTAAAGAACAATGAGTTTGACAAAAAGATCTGATCAGCATCTTCGCTTCAAGTAGGATTAAAATGCACCAAAATTCACGCGAGCAGTCGCTTTAGGCCAAATCCTTATCAGCTATTTACACACTTTAAATATAGATGAGCGAACTCCCACTGAGTTCCCACTGTGTCAATGAGAAACTGGCCACATCATAAAACGACTTTCAGCGCGAACAGTGTACATTAACAGGGCAGATCAGTCTGTGCAATATTTACGCTAGCAGTTTCTTGTCTTCACTGCCTAGATGCTACTATAAGCATGAATTTTCAGTTAACCATATGAGAACAAGATATGCGCACAATAATATATCTGCGCAGTCTGAGCAGCCCCATTGTTGTTTACTGTTGAAATACCTTTACTTTTATGAATTGATTTTGGTCAGTTATGAAGTATCTGGATCTACACTGTTGCTTATGCTTCATTTATAGGACTCTTCGGCATTATATATGCATATCTTTGGCCTAAATAATTAGATTCAACATATTTCATTACATAAGCAAACAAAGGGATTGGACACAAGTTATTACAACATTAGATAGTCCTTTCCCAAATATAACAACAGATTATATCAGTTACAATGGTGGATACAATAATGTTAACAGCATACATATACAATCACACATACCATCATCCCCCATACCGTGGCACCACTGCTGCTGAAACAATATTGCAAAGAAGGCGTGTGGACAGGCATGTTAATCATTCGAACCTTTGTGAGTCTTTAATGAATTTGATAGCGAACTGAATTATTGATCTGTTTATATTCTCGTCATAATTATGAGATCCTGTAGTCAGTACAGCAACGTCAGCATCATTAATTTGCAGTCTATTTAAATTAATAAAAAGATTGTTTCTTTGGTTAATATATAGGGGACATTCGAAAAAATAGTGGTCTGCGTTTTCGATAGGAGCTCAACAACTACATGCAAGACTTGGAATGATATTCACACCATAAAGATCGGCTTTTAGGCTACTGCTTCTATGTCTGATGCGTGTCAACATTATGTTGTATTTACGTTCTCCTACGTTTATATAATCAGGTACGAGTATTTCATCTGGTATTGTCTTGATATTTGATTTGAATCGTGATATTGTTGGAAGTGTACAAACTTGTGGATCTAATTCGTTCCAGAGCTTTAAAGTGGGCAGGAAGTAGGAATTTTCGTATGAGCAAAGTCTAGAAAATGGAATCTCAAAATCGTTACTATTTCTCAGGTTATAAGCAGTTATGTTATTTACTCTATTTGGCAATAAGTCGATAAGATACGAAATAGCATCTCCATTTACAATTTTGTATATTAAGGTTAACTTTCTAATTTGTCTTCTGTCCTCCAAATTTTCCCATTCAGTTTCAAAGTATAGAGAGTGCAAAGAAGCAAAATTGGAAGCCCCGTAACTATGCGAGCTGCATTAAAGGGGACAGCAACCCTAATGAAAAGTATGTTTTATCAGAAAGAACTCTGTGAACCACGAATTTTGATACAAGCATCATCAAAATCGGTTGAAAAATGGGCAAGTTATGGGCATTTTAAAAATTCAATATGGCCATCGTTTAGCCGCCATTTTGAATATTTAATTTGTTTTCAGAATTTTTTCAACTGCTTCATTTTAGTTATAACGTTTATCAAATCATCTGTTTTTCAGCAGATATGTAGCTTCATACATAAGGAAAAAGTTTCATTAAAGGTTAATGCCAATAATCCATTGGCTTGTCTTTTATTTTGATTACGCATATTTAATTAGGCTGAGTGACGTCACTCAGCCTACAATATGGCCGCTTCCATTACAGTCCATTTGCAAATATTCAAACGCCCACAAGTTCCACATTTTTCAACCGATTTTGATTAAACTGGTATCAAAATTCATGTTTATTAATATCTTTCATATAAAATATAGTAATCACCAGGGTTGTTGTCCCCTTTAAGCTGTATCTGCTCTAATCGATTGGTGTCATTGATTGAATAGCCGTCCCAAACTTCAGATCCATATTCTAGTAAGGGTCTTATATTCGTGCAATACAATTTATTAAGTGTATCTTTAGACAATTTGTATTTATATTTCCTCAGGTATGAAACATGCTTAGAAGCAGACATTATTATTGAATCAATATGCTTGGTCCATTTATTGTTGGCTGAGAGATAGATACCCAAGTGTTTGTGAGTTTCTACAATATTTAAGACAGCGTCGTCGTAAGTCAACCGTAAGTCATGATCATGAAAAATGTTAGAAACAAGTATAACTTCTGTTTTTGCAGGATTAAAATTTATTAGCCATTTAGGTGCCCTTTCTTTCAATCTTTTTAGATCGTTATTTAGTACAATTTCTTTTTGAGCTAATTCAGATGATGAGTAACTGAGAGAAGTGTCATCTACATATAAACGCGTTTTTCCTAACAATTTGTCTGCAATATCGTTAATATATATCAAAAATAATAATGGACCAAGAACAGAACCTTGAGGAACTCCTGCATTCAATGGCAGTTCATCAGACAAGACTCCATTTACAAACACCCTCTATTTTCTAGATGCTAAATAGCTTTTTATCCACATTAAAATGTCACCTTTTATGCCATATTTTTCTAATTTATGTATTAATCCCCTATGCCAAACCAGGTCGAAAGCTTTAGATATATCACAAAAGACCTGACAATTTGTTTCATGGTTCTCAAGAGACAGGCACGTTTTATGTATAAGCTCAATTAAATGGTGAACAGTATAATGACCAGGCAGGAACCCTGATTGATATTTATATAATAGTTCATTTTCAAAAATGTGATTGTACATATGCTTGAAAACAATTCGTTCGAATGACTTGCCAACATTGCTTGTTAATGAAACTGGTCTATAGTTACAACAAAACGACTTTCCCCTTTTTTAAAAAGTGGCACCACATGTGCAATTTTCCATAAATCTGGGTATGTATGAGTTCTTAAAGACAAATTAAAGAGTTTAGTTAGAGGATAGGAAACAGTACTATGGGTTAGTTTTAGCATCCTATTGCTTATTCCATCTGGACCTGTTGCCTTATTGAGCTTAAGTATTTTTAAACATCAACCACTTCAGATTCAGTAATTCTTATGTGTGTAAAATCTACATTACAACGTTTTTCAAAATATGGTAAGTCTGTATTGGTGTCATCAATAGTAGAGATGGAAGCAAAACAAGAGTTTAATTCTTGGACTTTTTCAAAGTCAGAAAATGCGAGAGTATTATCTTGTTTATGTAGTGGTGGTATATTAATTGATGTGGCAGTTTTTCCCATAAATCGTCCCATGACTTGCCAAAATGTTCTACTTGAATTTCCTATTTCTGGATTCCCAAGAATATCGTCGATTTTATGAATAAAATTTTCTTTTGCATATTTTATCATGTTATTCACTTTGTTCCTTTGTAGTTTAAATGAAACATTGCCACTTTCGCGCTTTGTCTTAAAAAAGCGTTTCGTCAGTTTATCGCTAAGTCTAATTTGGGAATTAAACCAAGGCTTATCATTTTGTCTTATAAGTACCTTTTTACATGGAATACATTCCTTACAAAATTTCAGAAATACATCAGTGAAGTTGATACAAGCGTCTCCCATTGAACAGTTATCATTTATAATTAAATCACAATTATATGATCTTATTAATTGGTTAAGTCTCTCAGTATCAGCATTCCTATAATTCCAAACTTCTCTATAGTACGATGTAGATATTTTGATGCTTATCTGAGTAGCAATGTATGTGGCCTTATGGTCACTCATAAATTCGTCAATATCCATTGTTCCAGAGTCTAAAACAGTACAAGCATCAGAAACAATTACTGGATCAATCAATGTGGACGAGTTAATTGTTACTCTTGTCGGTTCATTAAGTACATTCCTTAAATTGAAAATCGTTAAACAATCCTTCATTTGGCTATTAGTAAGATTTAAAAAAATCTATATTTATATCTCCGGTTAAAATAACGTGAGATGTATAATCTAAAGCAATCTCAATTGAGTTTTGAATTTCATTTATAAATACGGATTGTGAAGCATTAAAGTCACCCTATACAGGCAGCACAATAGTAAAGTTATGCCTTTGAGTTTAACCTCAACCCATATCGTTTCAATACTGGGGGATTCTAGATTGTGTCTTCTATTATATTTCAGCAAATTAGACAACTATACTAAAATTCCTCCACCGTTACGGGTTCTGTCCTTACGTAAGGGTTCATCAAAGTAAGTAAGGGTGCAAAGATCAGGAATCGATACAATCAAGTACCACACCTGACCCAGGATACCAATGGGCAAGTGACAAACTCACAGTAGACACCACAAACGAGAGCCAAGAGGTCAGCCCTTTCCCAGCAGGTGACCACAAAGCACATATAAACAGACGCGCACAAAGACATAGCAAACACAAGACAGAACAAAAACATAAAAGATCCACAAAAGAAGTACCGCCTTGGAACGGTCAGTAAAATAATTTACTGGAGGGCTTAAACCGGCTTAACGGCGCCAACCTCACCCTTAATTCAGATGTGGATCAAGACACATAGATATTTGGTTTGCATGAAAGACCCCTAACTTATCAATGCATCATCTCCTAAAACATAAATCAAGATAAACCAAGGAGATAAAGCAAGGGTAAGGACTCAACAGTAAATTAAACTGAATACCGGAGCAAAAGAAATCCAACAGGTAAATCCCGGTGGGCCCGACAAACAGCCAAAGCATCAGGCCCCTACCATCTCATCAATAGAAAAGTCTTTAAGTCGGAACCATCATAGAGTCTGAAGTCCGACCCACCGGCGTGCAATTAAAGAGGAAAGCAATGTTGCCAACCGTGATTGGGTTGACTACCAAGCATGAAGTCTGTTGCAATACATTAATGTTATAGCCAATCTTTTTATAATGGGAAATTATTTTAATGAACTGCGCTGAAAAATTATTAGAGCCAACAATCTTCTTCAATTTATACACCAAAGTCACCATAGAAATCAGGTTCCGAAAGTCCTTGGCGCAAGAGAGATTTAAGTCCAACTTGAAATTTAGAAATCAAATCATAGTATCGTCTATAAAATTATGAAAATGTTTTGCGAAGTTTATGATACCGATAGCCTTTTTTAAGAAGTTTCTGAGTTAACAATTTATTGCGGGTGTTGAAGTCAGCAACATAGCTGAAAACCTTCTAAAATCAAATTACTGGAACTAACGTCAGCATCCAGATGTGTTTAAGTAAAACTTGCTATTTGAAATGAATCTACTAAATTGGGTAAGAACTCTATTTTGTTTCTGATACTTCTTGTATTCAGAAGAATTATGTCGAGTGAATGGATTCCATCTGAGTCTGGTCCGGGATTCGAATGAGTATCCATTCTCATCAACAGTAATATAAGTTTGTAAAATTTGAACTGATCATTTTTTACGAGACTAGATAGACCCAAAAGGCAAAAAATGTTCACAGAGCAATACATATTGAATAGAAGATTTAAATTTAATCTTGGAGCTCTTCGACATATAAGCCTGTGTGTTACAGAGTAGAAAGACCCTATTGCTGCTCTATAACTCTCTATTGTATTACCCATAAGGTAACAATGTACTGTCTACATATGTTTTCATAAGCAGCAAGTGGAATCGTCTTCTTATCCGTGTACCAATGAAATTCAACAACAGCGTTGCCACATACATACATACAAAAAAATCACACAGACACGTACAAATCAAAACAAACATAAATAACAGAGAAAGCATTTTCGGTTTGTCGAAAGTTGTATCGTGAGCACGTCTTTTTTCTATTCTATGGACTTTCCTAGCGTATATTATAGGATGTAGGCAAACTGCGGAGAACCAGACAAGTCGCCGCAGATCACGGCGTCTGATCAGGTTCCTCATCGTTTGCTTACTGAACGCTCTATTTGAATTTGAATACAAACAGAAATTTCCACCCATCATCCCTTAAGACAAACTTGGATGGTCCAATTGATAAGAATGGGAATTTCCATTGAGCCTAAATGGGTTCATGATAATAATTATACCAATTTGTTTATTTTAATATTTTTCCCTAAAGGCAGGCACGTCGAACGTTCTTGCAATCTGGGCACTGGCGAGCCCACGTACATACATGTACGCAGACTCGCCACAAGTATCGAATTCTCTTTTTCGTTCTTTTTTTTATCGAAGGCATGCAACTCGGCTAATTTAATAATCCTTATAGGGAATTAATAGCCTCCCCTGGACTACGTTTTGCAAGAAACAGCGAGGTATGTGCTGTTCAATGAGCCGAATAAATCCTCGTGCAGTTATTACAGTATCGATTCACTGTGCGCCTGAAATTAGTGAAATCGACTGTATCAGTAGAATCGAGAGTTTTTGGCCTAAATTTGTGAGGGGGTGGTAAGTATTTTCGCATGTTTTCTTAAGTTTAGATTTGTCCTTCCGCCGTGTATCTCATTATATTTCTTTGATATATGCATACATGTCATAATATCGTGCAAAAACAACGACAGTGTATCGGGGGGGCGTGAGAAACGCATTCTTTTAGAGGGATAGTTGTCAAAAAAGCGAAAATCCACAGCTTTACATCTTCCCGTTTCGAATTCAAACAACTGAGCTAAAATGATTTTCACAAGAAGTTCGAGAGGCCTATGATCCTACAATACCATAAATCTCAGACTGATCCGTTTTTTTTCGATTTTGAGTTATTCAGCTATATATGACTGAACCCCCTAATAGCAGTGAACTAGAAACTGTATCAGTAGAATCGACTGCTATTTATTTAATGTACGAAGTAAAAACTACCGACTGCACGAAGTGAAAGCAAATGTTGGCCATAAATCTTCGAATTTAGAGCAGAAAGTAGGTTATTTATTTCACCCTGTGTATACTATTGACTTCTAAATGTGTATTTTGGCAGACAGTGAAGACCCAAATATAATGCCGCATCATACAGCATTTCATCTGGGTCCTCACTGTTAATTTATACAAATATGATGTTCAGAGAAAGAAATGCATTTTTTAAATAAAAATCTGTGACCAGCAATATATATATACCGCCCAGGTTTATTGTATATAACCAGTAGGCAGAATTCAATTAGTACATAAAGGGTTAACAATACGTCAACTGTATCGCTATTTTCAGTCTGTTAGAGACTCCCGCATATGTTGTCTGTGTGTAGGTTTGTAGGCTTACATTTTAATAATTTCATCCTGCTTTAAACAGCTGTATGGTAAGATGAAATGGCAGTGGAAAGTACATTTCATAAGACCCACTGTGGCAAACCCTTTAATAAGGCTTCTGCACCCAACGAGCAATCAGATTACATTGAGTGGTCAAATTTTTCTTATGATGTAATATAAACATCTTCCCCTGTGCGGCTCACTTTCAGTTTTGAATTTGTTGCATAGATGTTTACATGTCCAGAGCCGTCGCCACGTGTTCAAAAGTGGTCCGGCAGAAGAAGTCATCGAATGCCGAAGGGGGTTTTTGGGGGTCTCCCCCAAGTTTTTTTTTTAAATTTTGGGCGCTTCTATGTGCGTTTTTAATGGTGGGACCAGATTTCAGTCGTTTTGGTCACAATCTTTTGCTAGAAAAGATATTTCTTGTAACACAAGAAACCAAATGCTGGACAAAACTGTTTTCAGACAGTCACGATTTTTTTTACTTTTTTTCTTCAGCATGTTTCTTTGACATTATTTCATCTATGTCCCTGCAGGCTTTGGAAAGGACTTTTAGCACTTACCCTTGGTGGTACTTCAAAGAGTCGTGTTTTCAAAAAGATATACACTTAGTCTTTTCAATTACATTTAGACACCCGTTAAGGATGCAGGCTTCATCTAGATTTTGGCTTTGGTAGGCATAAGATGAGATCTTTGGCTTCATCGTAATGGAGCCAGGGCCTACTGTGGAACAACGACGGCTAAACACTTCTCTGCTCAGGCTTCTTAACATTGGTGGAACCGAAAAGTCTTGGGCTGAATTGGAACAGGCAGAACTTGTATAACCGTAACAGAATGCATTGTAACAACACAGGCTCATGATGCTCATATGTGTAGTCAACACGGTTTAAACATTCTTTATCGCTCGACATGTTAATTAGAAAAAGAAAAAACAAATTGTCAATTTAAGGGATCATAGAACTATCTGGACCTCAACGAGAAGACCTGTCTTCAGGGAACCTGAACATGCAAGACTCAAATCAATCTACTCAGTTACAGAGATTAGCTAGAATGCTGGAATTTTGTGTGTAGCATTTATATTAATTATACTTTCCTAGGAGGGAATAACAAAGGCGCTGATCAGACTGCACATATGTGCAGGCTGGTCTGCGCCTTTGACGTTCACATGCAGCTACGTCGGGTTTTCTCTCGACACGGTTCATAAGTAGGATAACGTCCATTAAGACCATCTGATTATGAAATTAATCAAGCAGGTGTCATTATATTTTTTCAATGTTTTCACATGGGCAACGAGCATTATTGATAATTGCATCAATAAATGGTAAGCACAAAGTAAAGTGAGCCGAAAAGAGCAAAAGGGACACGGCAGAGAGCATACTTTGCCAAAACAGTGGTTGGGCGCTTGCCGAACCTGCGGGACTGGCGACAATGGCCTTGTGTACAGGTAACATGCTACTCTAAACGTAGCGTTTGTATTTCACCAGTTTCTAATTGCATGGTGTTATGCTCCACTGAATGGGTAGTATAATATACAGGTAAGCTCACCTCGTGCTATACTTCCACAAAACGCTTTGAGGCGTGACTGTAACAGTAAATGCATTGAATTAATCTAGGGTCAATACTTAGAGGTCGTGGTAGAAGTAAACATGTATCGCTTTGTTACATGAATGTTTATGAAGGTTGGATGTTTACAAAAATAGGTTTGTGAATTTTCGTTACAACATCTTAACAATAACACACACACAAACGCACGCACATTTTCACCTGCCCACACACGCGCGCACGAGCCACACGCAGGAGCATGTGCCACCATCGCAAAAATCAACTGACAAACCTATCAACAAACTAGCGAACAAAACATTATCTCTATTGTTTTGGGCTTGTCTGTCTGTCCGTCCGTCTGTCTGTCCGTTGTCGTGTTCACTCTAACTTAGTCATTTTTAATCAGATTTCTTCCAAATTTCATTTATGGATTGCTTCCATCAAACTCTCGTTCAAGTTTGAATACAGATTTTTTTTCTGTCGAACGATAAGCAAGAAGGCCGTAAAAATGGCAGCCACAACAGGTCTCTCTAACTTATTCATTATAATCGGTTTTCTTCCAAATTTTATATATGGGTTGCTTCCATCAAACCCTCGTTCAATATGTTCTTAAAAAGGTTATCCTTTAAAGGCAAAGAATGCACTAAAGACATGAAACTAGAGTGTGCAAGTTTTCTGGGCCAGACTAGCTAGTTTCGGCCATTTAGGCCTCATCAGTGACCCTCTGATAGTTTCCAAGTTCCACATTAAAACCCATGATCCCAAAGGACAAAAAAATAAAATCTACACTATAGTGAAGGACTTGGAGACGTTCTACCGCCGCCACAAAGTCCCAATCACCAGCTGTAGTGAAGTTAAATATGTTCTTGAAAAGTCATCCTTTGGAAGCAAAGAATGCACCAACGAATGAAATTAGAGTGTGCAAATTATCTTGGCCAGACTAGCTAGTTTCGGCCATTTAGGCCTCATCAGTGACCCTCTAATAGTTTTTTAAGTTCCACAATGAAACCCATGACCACAAAGGACAAGAAAATGAAATCTACACTATAGTGAAGGGCAGGGAGACGTTCTACCACCGCCACATAGTCCCAATCACCGGCTGTAGTGAAGTCAAATATGTTCTTAAAAAGGTTATCCTTCGGAAGCAAAGAATGCACCAAAGAACTGAAACAAGAGTGCGCACATTTTCTGGGCCAGACTAGCTAGTTTCGGCCATTTAGGCCTCATCAGTTACCCTCTAATAGTTTTAAAGTTCCACAATGAAACCCATGATCCAAAAGGACAGGAAAATTAAAGTTTGAATACGTTTTTTTATCTGTCAAATGATAAGCAAGATGGCCGAAAAATAGCAAACGCCTCTCAGTGTCCACTACTTCATTTTTTTATCAGAGGTAGGGGCCTGATGCTTTGGCTGTTTGTCTGGCCCACCGGGGTTTACCTGTTGGATTTCTTTTGCTCCGGTATTCAGTTAATTTACTGTTGAGTCCTTATCCTTGCTTTATCTCCTTGTTATATCTTGATTTATATGTTTTAGAAGATGATGCATTGATAAGTTAGGGGTCTTTCATGCAAACCAAATATCTATGTGTCTTGATCCACATCTGAATTAAGGGTGAGGTTGGCGCCGTTAAACCGGTTTAAGCCCTCCAGTAAAATATTTTACTGACCGTTCCAAGGCGGTACTTCTTTTGTGGATCTTTTATGTTTTTGTTCTGTCTTGTGTTTGCTATGTTTTGTGCACGTCTGTTTATATGTGCTTTGTGGTCACCTGCTGGGAAAGGGCTGACCTCTTGGCTCTCGTTTGTGGTGTCTTCTGTGAGTTTGTCACTTTCCCATTGGTATCCTGGGTCAGGTGTGGTACTTGATTGTATCGATTCCTGATCTTTGCACCATTACTTACTTTTTTCCAAATTTCATGTATGGATTGCTTCCATAAAATTCTCGTTTAAATTTGAATACGAGTTTTGTCTGACGAAAGTTAACCTCGATGGCCGACGAAATGGCGGCCACCTATTAGTTTGCACTAATAGACACTCTACCTTAGTCATTTATTACCCAATTGCTGCCAAATTTCATATATATATTACTTTTATCAAACTCTCGCCCAAGTTTGAATATTGGCTTTGTCTGATAACCAAGATGGCCGCCAAATGGCCGTCACCTGTCAGTTTACACTTGCGGACACTACTTAGATGTATGAGCGGTCTTCGATATTTTAAAGTGTTTCCTGAATGAGTGACAATGGAGTGTTTTATGACTTTATCAAAATCAGAATAGAGAGGGCAGTAGTAGCATTTGTATCTTGGATTTTCCATTGTGTCACGAGTGTTGGTTTACTGAAACGAAAATGTTTCAGAAGTGAGACTATATTTAACAAACAATGATGACATGTGGCTTACGCTGCTGTACATCTAAGGCAGTGATTCTGTTGTTGATTCGTTGTTGATTGTTGCTCCTGCTGTGGGTTCTGTGTTTGTTCTAGGATTGCTATGCATTGCTCTGTGTCTTTTCTAGGTTTGCATTAATCTTGATGTTGGCGTGTGCTACGAGTATGTGGGAAAGGAGACTTGACTTAAAAGTATAAGTATTTTTACTGACCATTCCATGGCGGTGCTTCTTTTGTGGATCTTTTTTGTTACTTATGTTTCGTGTTTGTCATGCTATCTTGTCGTCTATTTATTGCAGTCTTGTGGTCACCTGCTGGGAAAAAGCTGACCTCTTGGCTCTCTTGTATGTGATTTTTATTGTGTTTTATCACTATCCGATGGGGTGGCCTGGGTCAAGTGTGGTACTTGAGTGTATTGGTTCCTGATCTTTGCATCCTTTCTTACTTAAATGAATGAAAGTAAAATAATTTTGTATTTCAAATTGTGACTTAAGAATTGCTGCTAGGCTCATATGCGTAGGGAGCTTTTTAATATTGGGGGGGGGGGCGAAGCCAGCGATGCCAACTTCAATACTTGTGGAGGGGTATTGGAAAAATGTACATACACCCATGCATGCGCTTACACATGAATGTACATATGAAAACACATGTACATGCTCCTAAATGTTTATACACCCATGCATTGATGCATGCACACACATATGTATGCATGCATGCACATGCAGATACATCAAAACATTTATATATTTACATTCTTACATGAAAGTCAAAGCAGGCGCTCTTTAAGATATAGAATTCTGAGAATCAGATGTGGCGCCTGGCAAAACAGAAGTCAAACAAGGAAAAATTTGTCGAATATGTTTTCCCAGTGAAGGGTATATTTAGAGAAACTAATAAATCACAAAACATAAATCCTAGTCCTCCAACCCCTAAGTTCACCTTTGGTATCATACAGATCAAGGTTAAAAGCCTATCAGCTAGTTTTCAGTGGTTAGTTCAATACAAAATAACCGTATCTGTCTGACTTCGGCTTGACCTAGAGGTCAGGGTGTGTGTAAAGTCAAAGTGTCTGCTTCTATGTGAGTCTCTACTTCTTTCTGCTTAATTTCATATGCAACACGATCTCATTCAGAATTTATTATATGTTATAGCCCAACCCACAGTTTTTGGTGTGTGTAAGGAGAGAATATGTGTTTCCATGGTGCCCTATGCTCCATTCCCTTAAATTTGATATGCAACTTGACCAGGGGGGGGGGGGGTCTGCGGGTAAAATATTTGCTACAACGCTGCTGCATTTGTGATCCCCTTTAATTTGATATGCAACAAGACCATGTTCTGAACATGGTCTTGTTGACCACAGCGTCGGGGAGAGTGGATCCGCGGCCAAAATATTTGCATGTTGCTGCTTTTGTGATTCTATTTAATATCATATGCAACATAACCATGTTCTCAATAAGTTGAATTTTGACCTTTAACCCCCCAACTGAGGTCGAGAGGGGTAGAGAGAAGGTATTTAGGCAGAATATTTACTGCCATGTTTCTGAATTTGAGAATCTATTTAATTTGATATGATAATGTTCTGTAAAAATTGAATTTTGACCTATTGACCCCAGGGTTAGAGGGGGTGGAAAGGGGTTTTCGGCCAAAATATTTCTACCATTATGCTGCATCAGTGATTCCCTTATATTTGATATGCAACATGACCATGTTCTAAAAAAAATGAATTTTGACATTTTGATCCCACCACATAAGTCCACCCAGGGGGTCAGGCACAGGTCTTAGATCAAAAATCACGTTTGATATGTTTCATATTTATTGTACCTCTGACTTCAGTTGCTACCATGTTGCTGCATTCGCGATTCCTTTGATCTGCAACATGACCATGTTCTGAAAAAGTTGAATTTTAACCTTCTGAGGATGGGGGGCTGCGGGCTAAATATTTCCTACCATATTGCTGCATTCGCGATTCGCGATTCAACATGATCATGTTCTAAGAAAGTTGAATTTCAACCTTTTGACCCCAGGGTGGGGGGGGGAGGGGCGGGACGTCGAGCAAAACATTTGTTACCATATTGCTGCATTCGCAATTCCCTTTAATTTGATATGCAACATGACCATGTTCTGCAAAAGTTAACTTTACATTTTGACCCCAGGGTCGTGGGGAGGGGGGGGGGGTTTCTGCGGGCAAAATATTTGCTACCATATTGCTGCATTTGCGATTCCCTTTAATTTGATATGCAACATGACTATGTTCTGCAAAAGTTAAATCTGACCCTTTGGCCCCAGGTCAGGGGAGGGGGGGGGGCTGCAGGCAAAATATTTGATACCATATTACTGCATTCACGATTGCCTTTTAGTTGATATGCAATATGACCATGTTCTGAAAAAGTTCAATTTTAAACGCTTTACCCCCAGGGTCGTGGGGGGGGGGGGGGGTCTGCGGGCACATTATTTGCTACCATGTTGCAAGTTGCTGCGCCCGTTATTCCCTTTAATTTGATATGAAACATGACAATGTTCTGAAAAAGTGAAGTTTTGACCTTTGACCCCACCCCCTAAGTCCACCCAGGGGTCGGGCACAGGCCTTCGATCAAAAGTCAGGTCTGACATTTTTCTTATTTATTGTACCTCTGTCTGCATTTGCTACCATGTTGCTGCATTCACGATTCCCTTTGATATGCAACATGACAATATTTTCAAAAAGTTTAATTTTTACCTTTTGGCCCCAGGGCCCTGGGGGGTCTGCCGCGAAAATATTTGCCACCATGTGGCTGCAATTGTGATTCTATTTAATTTGATATGCAACATGCTCATTTTTTGAAAAAAAATATTTTGACATCACCCCCACTGGTGCTCTGTGCTCCATTTTCTTTAATTTGATATGCAACACGACCATGGGGGTAGGTGTCTGCCGGTAAAATATTTGCTACAACGTTGCTGCATATGTGATTCCTTTAATTTGATATGCAACCCGACCATGTTCTGCAAAAGTTGAATTTGATCTTTTGAGGGGAGGGGGGGGGGGGGTGGGGGCTGCGTGCAAAACATTTGCTACCTTGTTGCTGCATTTGTGATTTCCTTTAATTTGATATGCAACATGATCATGTTCTAAAAAGTTGAATTTTAACCTTTTGACCCCAGGGTCGGGGGAGGGGGCAGGGCTGCGGGCAAAATATTTGCTACCATATTGCTGCCTTCACGATTCCCTTTAATTTAATATGCAACATGACCATGTTCTGAAAAAGTTAATTTTGACATTTTGACCCCACCCCCAGGGTTGGGTGGGGGTAGGAGTGGGTCTGCAGGCAAAATATTTGCTTCCACGTTTCTGCATTCGTGATTCTATTTAATTTGATATGCAATCTGACCATGTTCCGAAAAAGTTGAATTTTGACGTTTTGACCCCACCCCCTATGTCCACCCAGGGGGTCTGGCACATGCCTTCGATCAAAAATAATGTTTGATTTGTTGCTTATTTATTGTAACTCTGTCAGCATGCGAAATTTTAGTAAAAATATTGAGAACTGAGTTATTGCAAAATTTACATATTTGACCTTATGATCCAATCAGTGGGGGTGTGGTGATATAATAGTTTTGGAGAAATGTAAAGTTTATGGCAAAACCTTTTGTAGCGAAAAAATATCACCAATTAGGCGATGCATAGATTATTGAATTCTGATGTTTATTCTGCGATTAGTCTGCACATAAAAAATAAACGCTAAAACGCGATGTTCACTGAATTCCTGTTCCACTATAGTACACACCGAACGTGACCGAATGATGCCGAAGATTAATGAGTGCCAGTTTAACTTTGTTTAGCTATAATTGAGTTTATATCTATTCATTACAACACTTAATTTGGCTAAATAATTACGTATTGTCCTTACTAGATAAGTTCAAAGTGACGTCAGAGCATGTTTTGATAATTGGATATTGTCCATTGATGTAAATAGGTAAAACGGTTTCGCTAACTTTGTACATAATATTCTTTTATCATTAATATTTGTCACAGTTGGGCTGGCGCGGAGGTAAGATCGTAGACCTCTGTCCCAAAGTTTTGCAATTGAAGGTTCGAACCCCAATCACGGCATATTTTTTTTTTTTATCTTTGCTTTTTTATATTTTATGTTTGTGAATGATGACCTTTATTATTTTTATCGGATATGACAGACAACGAAAAGCGGAAAGAAGGCGATGACCTGATGACATGTTTTGTAATACATGTAAGTCTACTCTCCTTACACATTTTTTTACAAACAGCTGTTTTACAAAAAGGCCTGTCGTTTACCACCCACTTACAAATTTGAGCTTTGCAGCAGTTGGTTTTCTATTTATCATAGAAACATTGATAATCATTTTACCTACGAAAAGGTCAGTTGTCTAAAATGGGTGTTACGAAAAAGGCGATATACCCAAAGTCTGCTTCTCAAATATGCTATAAGGAGATGGAGAAGATAGTTATTCAGGTGACCTCCAGTGACGAAGACACAGACACCGCAACAGAGTGCTCAGACTATTCCGACAGAGAACCAGCAGACGAAGAATGTTTGTGCTGACCTCTTTTGTAATGTTTTGTATTGTTTTGTTTATTTGTTTGTTTGTTTTGTTGCTTTACGTCCCAAGTCAACAGCTATGGTCATTGCAGGACGGTCAGTTCACCTAACCACACTTTTTCCTGGGCAGGCTTGAACAAGCGGTTAACCAGTAATTCGTGCAAATACTTTCGCTTGTAACTGACAACAACCCTTCTTGAATAAATCAGCGGAAGGGAGGAGAATGACCGTAGAAATAATTTCATGATCAATCTCCACGAAAGTATGGGACCGGACCGGGATCGAACTCGCGACCCCTGGATCTGCAGTCAGACACGCATCTGTAGCCAGACACGTTACCGACTGCGCTACGCGGCCCGGTGTTTTGTATAGTATTGTAATGAAATGAATATGTGAAGAATGTAAAAAAAAACTAGAAAAAAACCTCACAAAAACACACACAAAAAGCACTCAAAGAATACTAGTAAAAACATTTAAAATATAACAAAAATATGATAAAAAGTTTTGTTTAAGCAATACTGATATTTAAAAACATCTCTTCATGAAAAGAATCAATCGTGTGGGATTCGAACCCTCCCCTGTTTTAAATCTCTCGTTAATAAATATAGATACAAATATTTGCCTCGGCTCAACCGACTGAGCTATGACGGCTTGGTATAATATTTCCGTATTTTGTAAACCTTTGTCAGGTATTAATGTAATTTTTTACCGTTAATAACGGTATAACCTGTATTACCTTCAAGTGTTGGTACGCTCTTTTACGTCACTTTTAACTCATCTATAGGCTACAGTATGTTGAATTACTGTCCTTACTAGATAAGTTCAAAGTGACGTCAGAGCATGTTTTGATAATTGGACATGGTCCATTGATGTAAACAGGTAAAACGGTTTCGCTAACTTTGTACATTACATTCTTTTATCATTAATATTGTCACAGTTGCGCTGGCGCGGTGGTAAGATCGTAGACTTCTGTCCCGAAGTTTTGCAATTGAAGGTTCGAATTCCAATCACGGCATATTTTTTGTTTTTATCTTTGCTTTTTGATATTTTATGTTTGTGAATGATGACCTTTAATATTTTTATCGGATGACAGAAAACGAAGACATAGACACCGCAACAGAGTGCTCAGACTATTCCGACACAGAATCAGCAGACGTAGAATGTTTGTGCTGACCACTTTTGTATTGTATTGTAATGAAATGAATATGTGAAGAATGTAAAAAAAACTAGAAAAAACTCACAAAAACACACCAAAAAACACTCAAAGAATACTATAGTAAAAACATAAAAATATAACAAAAATATGATAAAAAGTCTTGTTTAAGCAATAATGATATTTAAAGAATATCTCCTTCATGAAATAAAAATCAGTCGTGTGGGATTCGAACCCTCTCCCGTTTTAAATCTCTCGTTAATAGATATAGATACAAATATTTGCCTCGGCTCAACCGACTGAGCTATGACGGCTTGGTATAATATTTCCGTATTTTGAAAACCTTTGTCAGGTATTAATGTAATTTTTTACCGTTAATAACGGTATAACCTGTATTACCTTCAAGTGTTGGTACGCTCTTATACGTCACTTTGAACTTATCTATAGGCTACAATAATTGCGATTGTTTTCATACTTTTTTAAATCCGTTTCAAGAACTATTTTACTTTATGTATAGTTGTGTCTGTCCATTAGCGAGGTCATGCACGAAATTATAGCTTTACACAACAGCAACATAGCGGTATATGTAAAAATATAACCTATAAATGAAAATCTAAGCCAAAAACATGTGGGACAAAAAATGGCTGCAATTTGTGAACTTAACTCGTTTTGGCCGTTATATGCTTTATCAATGCATTGGACTCAGCAAGCTCATAAATAAGCTTTTGCCAGTATTATTACATGTATATGTCACCGGTCGGGTGGTTCAAATATGGACAACTCAAGATGATACAAATGATGATGGTATATTCCGATTATCTACATGGTTATTCTGAAATAATATATATATAATATATTAAACAATAGATCTATAACGTCAAAGCAGTACAGCGAAGTCTAGAACTTCGCTGTTGAACGGCTATATGGCAAGTGCCTACAATGAATATATATACAGCCAACATGCTCATATTGCCTGTATATATGCTCACTGTATGACTTGAAAAGCATAGAAAATGACATAGAGTACAATATGAGGGATATGAGTACGGATTTGTAATAAAAAGCCAAATGAACACCTCTTGCAATTCCATTACAAAATATCAAACTATCTAAATATCAAAACGTCAAAACACTAGCTTATCCTAAATTTCATCTATAATGCCAAAATACTTAAAACTACGTACCTGAAATAATATATATATAATATATTAAACAATAGATCTATAACGTCAAAGCAGTACAGCGAAGTCTAGAACTTCGCTGTTGAACGGCTATATGGCAAGTGCACTGAGGCATGCTAGTGCTCATGCATATAGGTGACGTGACATAGATGTAACGGTACATGCAGTTAGTATTAGTGTAATAGTAGGGGGGTATAAGAAAAATGAATGGAAATGGGAACCATAAGGACAAAGGTGAGTAGATCACATAGTGAAATAATAGCATTCCTTTCTTCGACCTTTTGCAATCCAAATCCAACCTATGACATGCTTCCCCGCTAAGCAAAATGGCGTCCCGACATTTATAAAACAAAGTTATATATTGAAGATCATATGCCAACTACCCCATTTACAAGATGAAATTGCAATAAATAAATGAACACACAAAAAAAATGATCTAATAATACATAATTATTCATGCTAACCCTGAAAATAGAATGCTACTCTCTTATATAAATATATGCACTGGCCATACTACAAACGTTAGCAAATGATGAAGATGATGATGATGATGATGATGAAGATGATGATTAACGTGATGATGGTGATGATAAAGATGATGGCGGTGATGATGATGATGATAATTCATGGTGATTTGCCAACAATACAGTGCTTGCTGACTCAAGCCAATGTCATAACCATAGATAACATGATTCAAAAGTAGCATTCGATAAACATCTTTCAAATAGGCAATATGTATAAACAACACTGCAATGCATACTGTATTAACAGTTTGCTAAACACTGTTGTTCAGAATATGCCAGTTATAAAACTGACTATATACAATCAAACAAACAACAAGACAAAATAGAAAAAAAAATCTTGCAATCAATTAATGTTGCGGCAAGACAAGGGATCTTTACTACCTCCATTTGCAGCAGGTATCTACATAGAAATATAAAAATGCACTCTCATACTGACATTTACACTAGTAATGCACACTTATTGGACTGTTTTGAAGGGTACCAAATAGAGATTTGGACTTGTAGGGACCTTGGGAATTGGCCTATAGGATATAGGATATAGGAACCATAGTACAACAAACAAACATATCAGTCTCTCTTCACTCATTCTATATATAAACTTTCCCCCTGCTGAGATAGATTCGTCCTCGAATCTCTTGAAACCATTCAAAAAAATCTAAAATAATAAAAACCTGTCTTTAATTGTTGAAGCCACACAGGGACAAGTCATGTCTGTAATCAAAAGTATTCCACATCACCACATATAATATTAATTAAAATACTAAAGCAGAGGTCCACAGAACAGGATAATAATTGTCTGTATTCTAAAGGTACACAACATCTTTTGGGTCGACTTTAAAAGTGTGTTGCTTACACCTTAGGTCCCAGTCCCCACCCCTCATCCAATTAGGGGGACGTCTAACTCGTTGGGGTCGTCTGCGTGGTGGGTTTTGGCTTTCTTTTTTTTCTTGATGAATTCTCCTGGCTGGTTGACCTCTTTTCTGGGGGATTACATATCTAGGTATGGTGGACGAGGCTGATTCTTCTGAGGCAGATGACTCTGTATCAGAACATGAAGAGCTAGTATCTGTGTTCTCTACTACTGAGTCCTTTGGTGCAGGTTTGGTTGGTTTTCTTGGTGAAGAAGGTTCAAAGAAAGGACTTGGCAGCCCATGGAAAGGCAGAAGCATATTCCTGTGCAGGAGTTTAAACTTACCTGGAGAGTTTTCTTTCTCAACTCTAAACACAGGAACATCAGGTATGGGCTGTGACCTGATAATATATGGATCTGCTTCCCACAGGTCTGCAAGCTTGTGTTTTCCTTGGATGCCAACCTTCCTCACTAGAACCCTATCCCCTGGTTCAAGTACAGCATACCTTACCTTCTCATCATAATATTGTTTATATTTGCGCCCCTTTCTTGCTGCCTGTTTTCCAGCTTCTTTATAAGCTTCAGCCATTCTTGCTTTTAGCTGCTCAGCATAATTCTGGTGACTTTTCCGAACAGGCTCACTATCCAGTAATCCAAGAAAAGCATCAATCGCTAAGCGTGGGTGCCTACCATACATTAAATAGAAGGGGGAATATCCGATGCTTTCATGTACTGTAGCATTGTAAGCTTGGGTTAAGGTCGAGACATGTTCTTTCCAGTTGAGCTTTTGCTTGTCTGTCATGGTCCCCAGCATGCCCAAGAGTGTTTTATTAAACCTTTCGACCATTCCGTTTCCCATGGGATGGTAAGGGGTTGTTCTAGTCTTCTTGATCTTTGTTATCTCACAGAGCTTCTTAATGACCTTGCTCTCAAAATTAGCCCCCTTATCACTGTGTAGTTTTGCTGGGAAACCGTAATGGACGAAGAAGTTTTCATACAACACTCTCGCTGTAGTCCTAGCTGTTTGGTTCCTTGTTGGAATTGCTTGAGCATATCGACTGAAATGGTCTGTAATGACTAGTATATTTTCATATCCCCCTTTTGACCTTTCCAGAGATAGGTAGTCAATACAAACAAGTTCCATTGGTGTGCTGGATGTAATGTTTACCAGTTCAGCTGCTTTTGTAGGGCGTGTTTTCCTCCTAATGCATTTGACACAGTGCTGCACTTTGCTCTGTACATATTGAGTCATTCCAGGCCAATAAAAACGCTGTTTGATGAGAGAGAGTGTTCTATCTCTTCCTTGATGTCCAAGATCATCATGATAGCTTTTGAAAATTATGTCACGAAGTGACTCTGGAAGTACAAGTTGATGAAATTCCTCGTCTTCCACTTGATATGTTCTATATAAAATGCCACACTTTAACCTGTATCTTTCCCATTCTGCTTTATATCTGTTGTCTATGTTCTTGCTGTCAATTTCTTGTCTACTTGGCTTTGATTTAGCGGAAAGGCATTGTACAATATATGCTATATTCTTATCATCAGCTTGTGCCTTTTTCCAATCCTGAATTGTAAGAGCTGTACCTTCCAGGGCCTCTTTGGGTATGTTATCGGGATATGTATCAATATCATCCAAACTACAAGCGGGAAGACTTTCTACAAGAGGAAAATTATGTGCTTGTACAACAATACTCTGGCTCATTGCCTTTAAAACTTCTGGAAACACTGTTGCCTGACAGTTTTTCTCGTTGTCATGGAGCCTTGACAGACCATCTGCATCTGCATTGTTCTTCCCACTCCTATACTTTATTGTACAATTATAATTGGACAGTGCAGCAAGCCAACGTTGACCTGTAGCATCTAACTTTGCTGTTGTAAAAACATAGGTCAGCGGATTGTTATCAGTAATGACTTCAAAAGTTGCTCCATAAAGATAGTCATGGTATTTTTCTGTCACAGCCCATTTGAGTGCCAAAAATTCAAGCTTATGAGCAGGGTAGTTCTTTTCAGATGGTTTGAGACTCCTGCTTGCAAATGCAATAACTCTTTCCTTTCCATCTTGTTCCTGATACAGTACAGCTCCAAGACCAGTGCCTGATGCGTCAGTATGTAGCTTGAATGGCACGTTGTAATCAGCATAGGCCAGAATTGGAGGGCTCATAAGTTTTTCTTTAAGTGTTTCAAATGACAATTGCTGGTCATCATTCCAATCAAAAGGTGCTTTTTTCACTTTGTTGGATTTGGTCTTTTCTGTTTTGTTTGTGCAGTGGCCAACTAGTAGGTCATTTAGTGGCCTTGCAATACTAGCATAATTCTTGATGAATCTCCTATAGTATCCTGTAAATCCTAGGAAAGATCTTACTTCCTTAACATTTTGAGGTACAGGCCATGTTCTTATTGCCTCCAATTTTTCAGGATCTGTTTGTATGCCTTCCTCTGATACTACATGACCTAGATAGGTAACCTCTGACTTTAAGAATTCGCACTTTGATGCCTTAAGCTTTAGATTGTGCTCAGCTAAACGAGAGAAAACTGCCTCAAGATGTTCAAGATGTTCTTGAAACGTTGATGAAAATATAACTATGTCATCAAGATAAATCAAGCAGTCCCTCAAGTTTAAATCCCCCATACACCGTTCCATGAGTCTCTGAAACGTAGCTGGGGCATTGCACAATCCAAAAGGCATTCGATTGAACTCATAGAATCCCAGGCCACCCATCTGGAAAGCTGTCTTCTCCTTATCCTCCTCTTCAATCTCTACTTGCCAATAACCACTTCTAAGGTCTAGCTTAGAGAAGTATTTAGCACCAGCAAGCAGATGAAGAGACTCTTCTATTCTAGGAATGGCATACGCATCCTTGACTGTTTTGTTGTTTAATTTGCGAAAGTCAACACAGAATCTTAATGAACCATCTTTCTTTCTTGCTAAAACTATGTTTGATGAATATGGGCTGTGACTCGGTCTTACTGCACCTGCCTCTATCATTTCTACAAGATGTTCTTTTACCTCAGTATATAGTGCTGGAGGTATTCTCCTAGGAGGTTCTTTTATTGGCTGATCATCTGTCAAATTTATCTTATGCTTTACAAGATCACAGTTACCCAAGTCAGTAAAGCTTGTTGAAAATATATGTTTCCATTTTCCAAGAAATTGACTAAGTTGTGATTTCTCCTCTTCTGATACGCTAGCATCGCCTAAGTTTATTCCTTCAGGAAGAACTTCCTTGTCCTTCACACTGGTACTTTGCTGATTAATCTGAGCCTTCTTAATATCTGAACTAACTGGATCAATGTGCCTGAGGACCTTAACATCATGTAATTCACATAAGTCTGAATTTGGCTTGATGTGCAATACCTTTGCAGACATATTGTATATTCGAACAGGTACTCTTTGACTTGTTCCTATCTTCTGCAAGGAAACAATCCGAGGACAGACGCCAATTCTTGTTGAGGCCCCTTCTGTCTGCTCAGTAATAACTGCTTCCACTTGTCTATTTTTCCTAACAAGCCCAGAAAGTGTCAGTGTTTCCTTAGGTTGCACCTTGATATCATAGGCGTTGGTTGATTTGACCACTCCAACTCTAGATTGCTTTGATGCAACAAAAGCATTTTTCCATTCCTTGGGAACTTCTTTAATGTGGTCTGGTGTGTTCCAGCATTCCCTAATTACATTAGTTCCAACAACCACAGATGATCAGCCAATAAAAGAACCTCCTAGGAGAATACCTCCAGCACTATATACTGAGGTAAAAGAACATCTTGTAGAAATGATAGAGGCAGGTGCAGTAAGACCGAGTCACAGCCCATATTCATCAAACATAGTTTTAGCAAGAAAGAAAGATGGTTCATTAAGATTCTGTGTTGACTTTCGCAAATTAAACAACAAAACAGTCAAGGATGCGTATGCCATTCCTAGAATAGAAGAGTCTCTTCATCTGCTTGCTGGTGCTAAATACTTCTCTAAGCTAGACCTTAGAAGTGGTTATTGGCAAGTAGAGATTGAAGAGGAGGATAAGGAGAAGACAGCTTTCCAGATGGGTGGCCTGGGATTCTATGAGTTCAATCGAATGCCTTTTGGATTGTGCAATGCCCCAGCTACGTTTCAGAGACTCATGGAACGGTGTATGGGGGATTTAAACTTGAGGGACTGCTTGATTTATCTTGATGACATAGTTATATTTTCATCAACGTTTCAAGAACATCTTGAACATCTTGAGGCAGTTTTCTCTCGTTTAGCTGAGCACAATCTAAAGCTTAAGGCATCAAAGTGCGAATTCTTAAAGTCAGAGGTTACCTATCTAGGTCATGTAGTATCAGAGGAAGGCATACAAACAGATCCTGAAAAATTGGAGGCAATAAGAACATGGCCTGTACCTCAAAATGTTAAGGAAGTAAGATCTTTCCTAGGATTTACAGGATACTATAGGAGATTCATCAAGAATTATGCTAGTATTGCAAGGCCACTAAATGACCTACTAGTTGGCCACTGCACAAACAAAACAGAAAAGACCAAATCCAACAAAGTGAAAAAAGCACCTTTTGATTGGAATGATGACCAGCAATTGTCATTTGAAACACTTAAAGAAAAACTTATGAGCCCTCCAATTCTGGCCTATGCTGATTACAACGTGCCATTCAAGCTACATACTGACGCATCAGGCACTGGTCTTGGAGCTGTACTGTATCAGGAACAAGATGGAAAGGAAAGAGTTATTTCATTTGCAAGCAGGAGTCTCAAACCATCTGAAAAGAACTACCCTGCTCATAAGCTTGAATTTTTGGCACTCAAATGGGCTGTGACAGAAAAATACCATGACTATCTTTATGGAGCAACTTTTGAAGTCATTACTGATAACAATCCGCTGACCTATGTTTTTACAACAGCAAAGTTAGATGCTACAGGTCAACGTTGGCTTGCTGCACTGTCCAATTATAATTGTACAATAAAGTATAGGAGTGGGAAGAACAATGCAGATGCAGATGGTCTGTCAAGGCTCCATGACAACGAGAAAAACTGTCAGGCAACAGTGTTTCCAGAAGTTTTAAAGGCAATGAGCCAGAGTATTGTTGTACAAGCACATAATTTTCCTCTTGTAGAAAGTCTTCCCGCTTGTAGTTTGGATGATATTGATACATATCCCGATAACATACCCAAAGAGGCCCTGGAAGGTACAGCTCTTACAATTCAGGATTGGAAAAAGGCACAAGCTGATGATAAGAATATAGCATATATTGTACAATGCCTTTCCGCTAAATCAAAGCCAAGTAGACAAGAAATTGACAGCAAGAACATAGACAACAGATATAAAGCAGAATGGGAAAGATACAGGTTAAAGTGTGGCATTTTATATAGAACATATCAAGTGGAAGACGAGGAATTTCATCAACTTGTACTTCCAGAGTCACTTCGTGACATAATTTTCAAAAGCTATCATGATGATCTTGGACATCAAGGAAGAGATAGAACACTCTCTCTCATCAAACAGCGTTTTTATTGGCCTGGAATGACTCAATATGTACAGAGCAAAGTGCAGCACTGTGTCAAATGCATCTGTTTCCCTTTTGGAAAACAATTTTATTCCCAGCCCTGTCACACTATAACGTTTCAGCCAACGTATGCCGACGTATTAAATAGATATCTAGTACGCTGGCATACGCTGAAATCTAATAAAAAAAATCAGAGGAAGCCTCTCTCTGAACTTATGCAAAGCGTACGCGAAACGAACATAGAACGTATGTCCAACTTATGAGTAGCTTATTCATAACTTATTCCCGACATAACATACCTTATACTTGTATCAGCGTATAAAGGCGTATGGCCAGCGTACCACTAGCGTTCTTGAAACGTATGCACAACGAACGTCTAACGTATGCTGAATTATACACATAACGTACGTTAACGTATGCAAAACTTACATGTAGCGTGCTTCTAACGTTATGTCAAACGTATATTACAGTATAAAATTTTGGCCCACTTTTTCATATGACAACGTATACCAACGTACTGTAGCGTGTTAGTAACGTATTGAGAAAGTATCTCTTACTTATTCAGCGTACACCAACGTACTTGGTGAATTTTCATACATTGGTGCTAACGTGCCATAACGTATGCATAATTTACCCGTTGCGTACATCTAACTTATGCCTAACGTATAAGCAATACTTCGGCATACGCTGAAGATTTTTTGTGCAAGTACAAAATTTTGGGATCTATTCGACGTATGACAACGTATACCAACGTACAGTAGCGTGTTTGTAACGTGTTTAAAACTTATCTCTAACGTATTCAGCGTACACCAACGTACTTGCTTAATTTCTCATACGTCCGCATACGTTGGTGCTAACGTACCTTAACGTATGCATAACTTACCTGTTGCGTACATCTAGCGTATGCCTAACGTATAGAAGCAGTACGTTCGCATACGCTGTAACTTTTTATGGATGGACAAAATGTTGGACCTCTTGGCCGTATGTCAACGCATACCACCGTACTATAGCGTATTCGTAACGTCTTTAAAACGTATTTCTAACGTACTCAGCGTATACCAACGTACTTGCTGATTTTTTCATACGTCGGCATACGTTGGTGCTATACGTCGTAGTGTGACAGGGCCTTAAGCAATACCGTCTGTTTTGAGTGGAATATTATAAAATGGAAATGATGCTTCTGTTAAATAATAGCTTGGATGTATTGCAAAACAAGCACTTTTCATAGTGATATATAGCTGTGGTTGGTATTTCTTTGAAAAGGGTCTGTTTGTACAAATTTGAATTGGCCAAAATGGCGCGAAATAGTGTGAACACCCACATTAACACACACTGTACAGATGTAGCACAATATCTCAGACATCGGATAATTACAAAAATTTGTGATGGAAATTAAGAAACCGCTTTTTCCGTAGAATCTGTCTTAAGAATTCTGTTTTCTCTGAGTGACGTTATCTCAAACGCGTCTTTTTAAGTGATTTGATAAATGACCAAAACTTTTTAATCTTTTCAGGCTTAGGAATGTCGGGATTTGAGCAATCGTTCACGAACGTAACTATATTGGAAACGTGTTTCTAATTGGCATCTATCAATACCTTCTGAACATGTGCTATGACATCATGGTCCTTGGATTTGCGAGCACGAAGGTAAAGCTTATGTCTCTTTTTTATAAGCCGTTTGATCGTTACAACGATCCATGGCATAGAGTATTTTGTTTTAGTATTTTTTGATGGGATAAACCTTTCTACAGCCTCTACAAAGCCATTTTGAATTTGACCCACATGTCATTAACTGACATGTGACTGTGGTCTTCCAAAAGGTACGCGATCTTAAATTGGGCCATGTGATCTTTAAGGCAGACCATGTCTGCACGTTTATAGAGATAAATCTTGTGTGGTGCATGTTTTATTCTTTAAGCATTAATGTCATACTCAACATATACAATGTCGTCATCAGCTTTGCTGATTGGGGCCATCCCCTTGACTCTATTCACAGAGGATGGGGCGTTATTAAAAAGCAGGTGTAGAGTTTTATCATTGCGCGTTGGTATGTTTACAACAAAAGAAACCTTTTTTAACTGCTAAGTTATCATAACAAGGTTATAGATATCATAAAATTCGAAAAGCATTTTCTAAATTCTACCACAGACACTCAGAGTTAATTGGTAAATACAACATTGGGTTAAAAACTCTTCTGCAACAAGGCATATCAGAACCTATATTAGACGTCATCGACACGTTAAGTGTGACGTATGTCGCATACATGTACCAGCGTTTTCAGGAACTTCTGGGATCATTCTTTTAAATATAAAAATGACATAATTATTTAATGGTGTTCAAGAAAAACAATCCATTATATAGAGTCGTGTGAGGGTAGGACGGAAAACCTGTCCCTCAGGATCGCCACTTGTCATCACTCAGCAAGCCGTGCGATGCAAAGCGGTGATCCTCTGGACGGATTTTCCTATCCCACCCTCACACTCATGATGGATTCTTATATTCTATTCCACCCTCAAACTCATGATACATTCTTTTTATCAAATGACGTCACGTCTGGGAGCGAAATAACGCCATGTAATAAAATCGATAAACTACTAGTGCCTTATAGAATTTCGGGAAACTTTATGACGTCCATAACAACGTTGCATACATAATGACAAAATTATAACGTTTTTACGTCAGAAATGAGATTTCAAAGTAATCTTAATGTCATATGAGAAATAGAATCTAACATTCGTTCTCTTGTTTTAATGAATTTATTAAATTCGGTGTGCAAAAGAGATAAAATGCTCAGCAAGTTTCGCATTTTATCTCTTTTCCCAAACTCGTTTAATAATTTCAATAAAACATGAGCACTCATGTAAGATCCTCTATTTATACCAACACTTCAAAAGAATGAGCTGACAACATGTTCTAAAGCTGCTAAACTTCTAAAGTGCATGTATGCGATCGAGCCTATAAGAATCTATCATGAGTGTGAGGGTGGGATAGAAGATCACGCGTTGGCATCACGAGGCTTGGATTGTTCTATCCTTTCCTCACACTAATAATGGATTCTTTTTCTTGCTCACCACTAAAAACCTCATTTTATGTTGGAAAACCATGAAACAGACTTCCAGAAAATCCTGAATACGTCGACGTGCGGCCAGCGTGCGGCTGTTTGTTTTTTATCTTCCCCACAGGCTGGTACGGGTATCTGAGATGGAATTATCTCACATGGGGCATGGGTAAAAACAACGGAAATCCCGATCTGGTGTGCGAGACTTGTGCCAAGAAAAATACAAGTTAGAGACCTATGCAATATCCTTTCACTCAGTTTGCCCAACGTTAAGCCATTTATAAGTGCGAAATGACAAGCGTATCTGCTTATACGATTGATCGATTAGGCTATCGGCTTGAAACGCTCCTTGTTCTTCTCAGAATAAGATTTACGAAATCATCTCTAAATTTCCTACCAGCTAATATATACACAAAGAAATTGACGCCAGTATTCAACGACTCAAGAGCTTGGCAAAGTATTATTAGAAGTTCTGATTTTTCTCCATCACTTCTTCCCGTTTCAATAAGGTAAACCATTCTGCGTGGCAGCATGGTAACCAAGAATGCTAGAATAGTTCCAAGAACAACGTTTGTAACAGAGGAATTATACGGGGAGCTAGACAAGAGTCTATACTTTACTTTGACAATGATGTATATACCACCAACTGTGATTGTTAGAAAAGGCACGAAACAGCCAAGCACTAAGTCAACCAATTCTAGGTTCCCCATGGTTTTAGAAGGCCAGTCTCTTATCAATAAGGGAATATTTGCGACAGCTAGAACAACCAATATAATGGCCATTGAAACAAGTAGATGCTTTCTTTTGCAAATGGTTTTCACTTGAAGTGGCAGTGCTATGCTAACCACACGCTCTAATGTAATCACCACTAATACGTAGTTCGAGAAGTGAAGATTGATTATCCAAATCAAGTTAGTCATGATGCCAAATATCAAAGGTCTCCCCTCAAGTAAACTAGCCACATTGACACCTTGTACATAAGCATACAACATATTGTTTATTGTTAAGCTAGTGTCTGATATAGCCAATACAGTGAAAAGGAACGATGTTGATTTCCCTCTGTTGTCTGATGTTGACATTATAATGATAATCATGATGCTTCCAGCAACTGAGATGACACCAAACGGGAGGTACACAAGATACATAACACCCATTCCGCTGCTTGTTGCATTAGCTATCTCGTAGAAATAACTCAGTGTTTCTGTTGTGGTATTAAATACGTCAGTTGCAACATTAACAGTTTCATATGTATCATAGAGTGCTGTCTGTGTGACATTAACATGCTCGTTATTATCATAGAATGTTGTCTCCGAACCATAATCCATATCGACCGTATCAAAGAGTGATGTCAGTGTAGAATTTATCATCTTGGTATTATGGACGAGGGTTCTTTGTGTTGTATCAGCTGCCTTGATCGTAACCATATCATTTAAATCACTTGATTTATTTTGAGTAGCTTCATCTATCGTGTTTGTGTCACTTAATACATTTTGAGCAGAATGATCATTCCAATTTGTGTCGCTGTGATTTCTAAAGCCACTTACGTCGACAGAGTTACTGGAATAATTATTTGATTATGAATATAAACCTTCGTGGTTGTCGCCAAGATAAAGAAACACAGCATACATTTTACGTTTGGTGTCCATGACTGTAAACAACGCAATTTTAAGCATTTCGATTCGACGCCACAAAGTTAAAATGTTACAACCACCACACATCTACTGATTTAGCAAAACATTTCCATTAAACGTATCAAGATAAGCTGCCAAAAGCATAAAACAGGTAGTATATTATTTCCATCCAGGTGCAAGGCAAACTACATGAAAAATTGTTCATTTTTACATTCTCATTTCTCTTTTATAATGAAAGAAGTTGAGAATTTATGATAAAAATTATGACATCCCCATTTAACGAAAGATAATATTTTGCTGGTACACATTAGAATTGCCTCATAGGGGCAATTCTAATGTGTTGCCAACAATATGTGTAACTGAAAAAAGGAAACACATTTTGAATTTACACTGACCAATTGTCATGTCCACTGCCTTTGCCTCTTTTCAACATCTGAAACTACCAACCAGCCTTTCACTATGCCACAAATTAGGGGATAACTGTATTCAAATTTTTCATTTGGGGAGGTATATCGTCGGATATACGATCGGAAATTTAGTTTTACGGCGACACGTAAGCGGAGCCGTAAAACGTGATTTCCGAACGTATATCCGACGATATACCTCCCCAAATGAAATTTTGAATATGGTTATCCCCATTCTAATGCAATATCAACATTTTCCCTTCAAAAAGACGGTGAAAATGTACTTTTTAGCGCCTATACGTCCAGCGACGCCAGCTGCATAAAACCGCTTGCCAGCTGCATATATTCACTTGTCAACCAATGAAAAGCGACGTTACGTAATGGTGTCGGGTTTCCGACAGTATATCGCAGGATATACTGTCGCAAATTTATGATGTTATCCAATCAGACGTCGCGGTTGCATTTGCATGTGCATTAGAATGGTTTATATTTGCATGACAGCTATACTCAAAATTCGATTTCGTGAACTAACTATTTGCTAATCTGGTAGTTGTGTGGTTTAAAGCTGCATACTCTGTAACTATGAACATTTTTCGAAAAAAAATATTTTCTTTTTAAATCATTTGTAAAAGTAGAATTAAGCTATGTTTTTACAATAAAAATGTTCAGTACAGCTGAAAACTGCATGGAAAAGTGAATTATCTTATCAAATAGGTGTATTTTTCTCTTGTTGGTAATTATTTGCGTCCCTCCAATAATTCTAGACCGTTGAATTTGAACATAAATGCAGTTGTGTTGATAGTGATAACGTGTTAAGATTTACGAAAATGGTGAAATGTTTACCTGAATTTGAGTATTTTTACTGTGTACTTGAAAAATAAAAACATTATTTTTAAAATTTGAAGATCAAAAGTTACAGATTATGCAGCTTTAATGTGTACAATTCTTTTTAAAGACACATTGGTGTTGTGTGTATTGGAACTAGAGACCACCAGAAGTACATTTTCTCTGAAAAAAAATCTATCTTGAAAGTTGCACCTATAAAGTATCCTGTCCGATGCACTTTGTCTCTTTATTCCATTAATTAATAGTGTATTTATATGCCCATCATTATACCACGCCAGGATATGACAAAAGGTACCTTATAGTTGTGATTAATGTTACCTCTGCAAAGTACTACCTCTTATGATAATTTCATGAAAATTTGAAACAATTATCTTCAGTATTGGTTAAAACGTATGCAATCCGGTTTGCAACGCGGCGTCAGGAAGAACATTAACCCAAATATGACGTCAGAATGCTTATCTCCCGTTGCTGGTTGGTTATATAATCTCAGTATAATTATGTAGCAAATGTAATGCATCCCCATGCATTATTTATGTTACAATGTAAATATAAATAAAACTGCATTGATTTATACTTTCAAGGTCGTATTATAGGCATTTCAAATGACCAACTCTTCGATATGCGTCCCTGTATGCGTTATGGCACCAGCATTCATACAAAACTTTAAATATAATCAGATACGTTTAGTCTTTGATTAAATACGCCAAGCTATAAAATCATTTCGTTGATATATAAAAGCATGTGAAAAATTCGTCATTTAGGCATTTTTCAAATTTCTCTTTGTAATAATTGCTGGAATGGCTTAAGGACCCTTTTTGTGTTACAAACATTGGTTTCATTACCTCTTAATGCACTTTTGTCCCTTATTCCCAACCAGCATCAAAAGAGATTTAACTGGCGAAAAATGACCTTAACGATATAAACAATATGAATATATCACTTCTCGATCAGGGAGCGCAGTGGCTCAGTGGTAGAGTGCTTGACTCAATACCGAGGGGCCGCGGGTTCGAGCCTCACCAGCGTCACTGTGTTGTGTCCTTGAGCAAGAACATTAATCCTAGCTTAGTACTGGTTCAACACAGGAAGACCCGTCCCTTTATAACTGAAAGATTGTTGATTGGACGTAAAGAATCAAATCAAACGAACAAAACTTCTCAAACAATCAAGCAATAGCGACAATAGTTAATAAATTCAACAACAAAAAGGGAAAGTCAAATTAAGAATTACAGTAAAATCTATAGATATATCGTGTTTACATGTGTAGTTGATACATTGAATGAAAGGTGTGAGAACGGAGAAGACATACAAAACGTGGATTCTGTCGTTCCGCTTGCAGTAGCCGTGAAGATTAACCGGTTGTATGGCAAGCCATTTTATTATTTATTAAGGAATGTAGATATCTTATATAGAGCATACGATATCTAATATAGGATATAAGATATCTTATATCCTATATAAGATACCTTATATGCGATATAAGATATTTTATATGATATATTAGATATCTTATATGTTATATAAGATATCTAATATCATATATAAGATATCTTATATACGATATAAGATATCTGAATTGCCAAACAAACCCCCGAGATTGCTTACCGCCTTGCCGTGGTTTGGGGGGCTTAATTCGCACGGGTGACTTTATTTTTGAATGACTGTCCCCTCTGCTTAGAACTAAAGGTAAGCCAGGCGCTCGCCCTCTGGCGCCCTTGAAATATGGATGGCTGCCCGGCACCACTGGGGACAGACTGTATGTACCTTCGTACGTAAGCAGGCCTGTTTGCGTCTTTTGTTTTGCAGACTTGAGAGGTGACAGGTCGGGGTTAGAGTCCCCACGCAAGCCAGTGGTAACTGTCCGTAAAAGCCGCAACTATAGCAATTTGTTTTCATAAATAACCAAAGGCTTAAATTTATCACAAACTGTCTTACATTAGTAAAATTGTAAAGAAAATAAAAGCCAAATAAAGTAGTTTATATGTTATAACTGCCATTGCCTTAGTTATTGATATCTAGATATTGTTGAACATTTTTTACTTTATCTATATGACAGTTGTCATGATAAACTGTCCAATACCCAATTACTTTCTTACTCTTAATAATTATCTTTAAAGATCTGTATTGTTGGGATTTAAAATTCTGTATTATAGGGTTATTATTAGATTTTAACTGTAAGAGCAATTTACCTATGAAATTTCTTTGTTAATTTCCAATATATTATTCAAAAGAACATAAATAGTTCGTTCCGTCTCATATAAAATTATCTCTCAATGGCTATGTTTGTCTTCTTAATTAACAGCATTATATCTTAAACATGCCCAAATTGACTGGGTTTGGTACTCAATCATTTCAATTTGTAGGGCTATCTTCCGATTTTAACTAGAAGAGCAATTTACCTATGAAATATCTTTGCTAAATTCCAATATCTTAAAAGAACATACTGTAGTTCTTTCTGTCTTAAATTCAATTATTTCTCTAATACTTTTTGTCTCTTTTTTCCATTATCAGCATTAAAACTGAAATAAGCTTAATCAACCGGGTCTACTACAATAACTTCAAATTTCAATTTTTTTAAATAATCTATCACAGTTTATTTTCTAAACTGCACACCACAACCGGGCTTATACCGTGTCTGTAAGGTTAAAATATACAACAAATTGCTTTACTGCTGTAGAAGATAAGGTGAAAACCCTTATTAAAACAGTGTGCTGCCTGTTTGCCGTGGGTTTGCGACGCGTGAAAGGCAGAAGAGAATCCTGGCAATTGAGGAAAGCCCAGGGATCTCCAGCTTTCCAACACATTGTTTTGATCTCGGATTCAGCTAGACGTGAGTCCAGTGCTAGGTCCGGCACTGGATCAATCGGCTGTGTGGTCCATCTCTAGAAACCATCTTATTTTTTCTTCCTTCTGTCTATTTTAAAGTATCTTTTAGGTACAGAACCGGGTTTATTTTTTTTCTCCATTTATATCTTACTATTTGGTTTCGAGAAAGACTGCTCTTGGGCTAATCTTGGGGCATATGGACCAGCGTTAAGATGGCTTTTGGCCGGACGAACAACTGGAAAATATGAACCGGAGTATATTAGATATGCAGCTTTAACGTAGGAAATAGGAGAACCATTTCCATATTGCGTTCCCTTGTAGGGCTCCAGGGCGGGTGAAGCACATATTTATGGAATATAAAACATCAGACTATAGATTCTGAAACTATTACAACCAAGGCCCCCCTCCTCCTCTGGTCAAGGCCTGGGGCCTATCCCCAATCTATTAAACCAACAACCAACAAACGACAACGACCTGATTCGGACAATGACATAGCCTCCTTTGCAACTTTCAAAACAACTGAAAATTTTCCAAAATTTTTGATCATAAAATCTGAAGATGAAGAAAAACTAATCACAAAACTCTCACCTTTTGTTATAGAAAAACAGATCGACGCTATCATTGGAACACCAAAATCAGTAAAAAAAACCCTAAAAACCAGACTTTACTTGTTGAAACTAACAGAAAATCTCAAACTGACAATCTCCTCAAAATTACAAAAATTTTCAATTTAAAAGTGACTGTGACTGGCCATAAAACACTGAATACATCTAAAGGCATAATCAAAGATTGAACTTTAAGAGGCGAAAGTGAAACAGACATCTGCGACTACCTCAAAAATCAAGGAGTCATCGCTGTAAAACGCTTCACAATCAAAAACGATCATGAAACAATTGAAACCAACACTCTTTTGCTTACATTCAACATGGTAACTGTTCCAAAATCTCTGAAAATATTTTATAGAATTATACCTGTTGACATTTACGTACGAAACCCAACAAGATATTTCAACTGTCAAAAATTAGGACACCATGAAAGTAATTGTCCAATTGATTATGCATCAGTTTGTGAAAAATGAGGCACAGGTGGTTTTGATCATGTGGAAAGCAGATGCCCAAACCCAGTTAAATGTGTTAACTGTGGCCTCAACCACCGGTCTAGGTCCAATGAATACGAGATGTGAAAAAAGGAAAAAGAAATTCTCAAAATTAAAGTTACAAGAAATATAACATATCTTGAAGCCAGAAAGGAATTTGAACAACAACCAGAAATTACATATTCAAAAATAGTTCAATCAGCTGCAATAAGGAAACCAGAAACAAAAACAAAGAAACTGATTTCGATGAAAAGGATTTTAAAATACAACCAGCTCTAAAGTCATAATACCAACAAATTACAAACAAAACAAACAAGCAGCCAAAAGTACAGCAACAACAAAAACATCAGTTTCAACATCTCAGCCTAATACATCCAAAACAAACAATAAAAAAAGAAAAACCAAGAGCTTGTTTTAAAACCCGGACAGGTAATAGGGACAACAGTAAATCACCTAAATCAAGACAAAAAGAAAAAACAACTGTCAAACTTACAAGAGTACAAGACCAACCCGTAAAAACATCAAACAAATACAATAACCTTGAATCTATGGAGACATAGATTTCATTAAACATAAAATGGAAGTTTCCAATATTTTATTTTTAGTTATTCTTTCATTTACTCTATTTGACATGGATTTAAAAAATAAAATTATACAATGGAATTGTCGAGGTTTAAAGACCAAGTTTGATGAAATCTACCTTTTACAACAAAAAGAAAACCCATCTATCTTTTGCCTACATGAAACTTTTCTAAAACCAGAAGATAAAATATCTTTAAAAGGTTTTAACCTATATTAACACAGATTGTCAAAGACCTTCTGGCAGAAGTTCAATATTTGTAAAATCTTCTTGTCCCCAGAGAAAGATCAATCTTAATACTGAATTACAAGCTGTAGCTGTTTCAGTTACTCTTGATTGAGAAATCACTATTTGTTCAATTTATATTCAACCTTCCTTTTCTCTAAGATTAGAACATCTTAACTCTTTACTTAATCAGCTACCAGCTCCATATATAATTGCTGGAGACTTCAATGGCCATAGTATGCTTTGGGGTAATAATCAAAATAATCCAAGAGGTGACCTTATGAAAATATTATTACCAACAGTGTTGTATGCCTTATAAATGATAAGTCATACACATATTTCCATTCTACCACAGGCTCTTTCTCTTCAATAAGCCTTTCTTTATGTCACCCTTCTCTTTATCTTGACTACAGGCTGTCTGTATGTGATGATCTACATGATAGTGATCATTTTCCTATTTTAATCAAATGTAATACTTCCACTGTAGAGGATCATAATCCTAAATGGAAGTTAAATAAGGCTAACTGGGATCTTTTCAGTCTTTATTTTATTGATAAAATATCCACAGAAAATTTACAGATTCTTCAGATTCGTTGTCTGAGTTCACTTCTACCCTTATTGATATATCATAAGAATGTATACCAAAAACCTTGACAAATCCAACAAAAAGCAATCCATGGTATAATGATGACTGTAAAGAGGCTATAAAACAAAGGAAAAAGCTCTAAATAAGTTCAAAAGATGTCCTACAAAACATAATTTAAATAATGTAAAAGTATTTAGAGCAAAAGCTCGCAGAACAATAAAATTATCAATTAAATTGTGATGATCTACATGATAGTGATCATTTTCCTATTTTAATCAAATGTAATACTTCCACTGTAGAGGATCATAATCCTAAATGGAAGTTAAATAAGGCTAACTGGGATCTTTTTCAGTCTTTATTTTCTGATAAAATATCCATGGAAAAATTTACAGAATCTTCAGATTCTTTGTCTGAGTTCACTTCTACCCTTATTAATATATCAAAAGAATGTATACCGAAAACCTTAACAAATCCAACAAAAAACAATCCATGGTATAATGATGACTGTAAAGAGGCTATAAAACAAAAGAAAAAGCTCTAAATAAGTTCAAAAGATGTCCTACAAAACATAATTTAAATAATGTAAAAGTATTTAGAGCAAAAGCTCGTAGAACAATAAAATTATCAAAACGTAAGTCTTGGAGATCTTACGTTTTATAATAAATCATAAAACCCAAATTAAAAAAGTTTGGGACATGATAAGAAAAATATCTGGTAAAACAAAATCACCAAATTACACGCATTTAAATCATGTAGGTGCAGAAACAAAACCAACAAGTAAAGCTGATATAGCTGATACCTTAGGAGAAATTTTTGCAAATAAGTCATCTCCACAAAACTACACTGAAACTTTTCGAAAAGTCAAAAATGAACAAGAGAAGACTAAACTCAATTTCAAATCCGCCAATTCTGAAGATTATAATAAACTTTTTAATTTTGATGAACTTTTAGAAGCAATAAACCAATCACATGATTCTGCAACTGGGCCTGATGAAATACATTATCAAATGCTAAAACACCTTCCTGAGAGTTCTCTCCAAACCCTTCTTAATATATTTAATGATATTCGGACCACTGGTGATTTTCCTGAAGACTGGCGATTAGCCACTATAATACCAATTCCCAAACCAAGGAAAGATCCTGTTGAACAACTTATAGACCTATTGCTCTTACAAGTTGTCTTTGTAAAGCTTTAGAAAGAATGATTAATAAAAGGTTGATATGGTATTTAGAATCCAACAATCTTTAACACCGTATCAGTCGGGCTTCCTAGCTGGCCCTAGTACAAATGATAATTTAGTTAAATTGGAAACTTTCATACGTGACGCCTTTGTTAAAAAGAAACACGTGGTAGCTAACTTTTTTGACTTGGAAAAAGCATACGATACCACTTGGAGATATGGTATTATGAAAGATAGTCATAAACTTGGACTTAGAGGTAGACTACCTACTTTTATTGAAAGCTTTCTTGCTGACCATACCATGCAAGTGAAAGTAGGATCTTCCCTTTCTAATAAATATGCTCAAGAACAGGGTGTTCCGCAAGGTGGAGTGCTGTCTACAACTCTATTTAGTATCAAAATCAATGACATTGTTAATTGCCTTGACAATATTACGGACTGCACTCTCTATGTTGACGATTTTTGCATTTGCTTTCGTTCAGAAAGTATGCGAACCATAGAGAGGCATCTACAACAAAATTGAAACAAAATTCAACAGTTGGCCACAAATAATGCTTTCAAGTTTTCCACGTCAAAAAAGCGGTGTGTGCATTTCTGCCAGTTGCGAAAGCAACACGAAGATCCTGTTTTTATCCATATGGATCGCCTATTCCTGTTGTTCAGGAAAACAAATATCTAGGTTTAATATTTGATAAAAAACTTAGTTTATCCCGCATATTGATTATATAAAAACTAAATGTCATAAAGCTTTAAATATGATGAAAGTTTTGGCACACACCACATGGGGTGCCAATCGAATAACACTTTTGCAATTATATCGGTCTTTAATTCGGTCAAAATTAGATTACGTATCAATTGTTTATGGATCAGCAAGAAAATCTTATTTAGCTATGCTTGATCCTTTACATCACCAAGGCCTTAGATTAGCTCTAGGAGCTTTCAGGACTTCTCCAGTTGCTAGTCTATATGTTGAAGCAGAAGAGCCATCAATAACTACACGAAGAGAAAAGATTTCTTTACAATATGCTATTAGACTTGCTGAGAATCCATTCAATCCAGCCTATGAAGTAACTTTTCCACCACCAAAATACACAGATTCATATGAAAGTAAACCAACTATATTAAGTCATTTGGTGTAAGAATTTTACCACACTTGGAATCAGCGAATATTAATCCTAAAAATATAGATATAAACTTTACACCAAACATACCAGCCTGGTGTATGAATAAACCAAAAATGCTCTTTGATTTCCATTCAAGAAAAAATCTGAAACAAGTCCTATTATTTTGAAATCTAGATTTAATGAACTCAAGTCTAATTATAATAATTCTACATATATTTATACTGACGGTTCAAAGAATGATATGAGAGTTGGTTGTGCGGTGGTATCTGACAACTACTTAGAAAACATGCGAATTCCAGGTGGCTTTTCAATTTTTACTGCCGAAGCAAAAGCTATTGATTTAGCATTAGATTTTATTGCTGATTGTGAAATTTCTAATAATTTTATAATATTTTCAGATTCCCTTTCCGCTTTGAAGTCTCTAGACCATACATCATCAATAAATCCACAAATTCAAAAACTACTTGAAAAACAACATGATTTATCCATATATAATGAAATAATTTACTGTTGGATTCCTAGTCACATTGGAATACCTGGCAATGAAAATGTAGATCTAAAAGCAAAAGAGTCACCCTACAAACTTTCCGATACAGTTTTCAAATTTTAAACCCTTTATCAATAGATACATATTAAACAATTGGCAAACATCATGGAGTAATAGTGTTGGAAATAAACTCTATGGTATCAAACCTATTACAAGATCATCTCAAACGGTGGTACGTAATATTCGTTTAGAGGAGATTGTACTTGCACGTATTCGAATAGGTCACACGAGGATAACACACTCATATCTTTTAAATAGAGAGGAACCATCACAATCCGTTGGATGCGATAAACCTTTTACAGTACGCCATATACTACTTGAATGTGTTGACTTTTCTAAAGTTAGAAATGAATATTACAATGTTAATACAATTAAACAATTGTTTAATGATGTACCTATTGATAATATATTCTTATTCTTAAAAGAGATTAATCTCTTTAACAGATTGAAACTACTTCTTAACAAAAATTATTTATATTTTAACTTGTGTTACATCATATTTTCAGTTTCTACAGTTCAGGCGAAGAACATGTATATTCATCTGATTAGTTGATGATCTTCCCTATTCATAATCATATTGCATTTTAATGTCTTTCATATAATCATACGTTTATTGTGTTGAGTTGTGCAGTTTTTTAAATAGTTGTGTCTTATTGTTTAAATAGTTGTGTCTTATTGTTTATCAGTACTATTTTAACCTAACCTTGATGACGCTAATGTCCAAAAGGGTTGATGCGTCGTTAAACTCTAACTCATCATCATCATCATGAATTGCCAAACTATATAAGATATCTTATATGCTATATAAGATATCTCATATGGGATATAAGATATCTTATTTAACATATTAATTATCATATATATTACATGAGATATCTAATATATTATATGAGATATCTTATATTTTTGTAATTAAGATATAAGATATCTTATATGCGATATAAGATATCTTATATGTTTTATAAGATATCTAATATACTATATAAGATATCTTATTTACCAAACTATATAATATATCTTATTTGCGATATAAGATCTCTTATATGCGATATAAGATGTCTTATATCCTATATAGGATAATTTATATAGAATATGAGATATCTTATATTTTAAATAAGATGTCTTATATATATATAAGATATCTTATTCAATATATAAGATATCTCATATGAAATATAAGATATCTTATATAATAAAGTAGATATCTATATTCCATAATAAATAGTAAAATGGTTTGCCATATGGTTGAATTACTTTTGATCCCATCTTCGTATTTGTTCAAAAGTTATGCCTATTTGAATTTGAGATGCGACATGTGATTTCCAACAATGTGGTACTTTGACAAGTGTAGGCTCAGACGAGCCCATACAGCTTCCTTTTAAGTTTAGAAACTCCAAATGATGTTCAGTCTGTAGCTTAACACTCATAAAAAAGTCAAGCGACTAGCGAAGGCTCTGCTCTGATCTGAGGCTTTGCTTATCGCACATACCTCATTGTTGGAAATATCATGTCGCGGCTCATTTCTTATAATACTTATAAACTAAAATAGATTCTACCCCACAATGCATCATTCTGTGATGTCATATGGGCTTAGAAATTATTCAATAAATTTAAATGCTTGCAAATGCTGAGAAGTTGTCAAGCGATAGTATTCCTTTCTGCAAATATCGCATACATGTAAATGGTTGTGTGCATATTACATTTAATTTAAATTAAGCTCTTTTACCATGTATTTTTATTCTAAATAGTACAAACATTAATAAATCTCAACTTTTATGTTCAATGAGTTTTGCATAATTAAAAATTAATCCCAAACCATATCAGCTTAAATGAGGAAAATGAATTTTAAAATTTCAAAACAAAAAGTTTAAAATTTAATTTTCTGGCTTTTTTTTATTAAGCTTACAAAAATATTTAATCAAACAAAAAAAATTCAATTTAGGCAGTATATTTAAGCATTGTCATTTTTAAACTGAAGATCTAACTTTCAAATACACAGTTTTAGATATTTAAAGTCAAAGCACTTCTTAGATACTCATATGATGTCACAGAATGATGCATTAAAGGATAGAATCTACGTTTAGTGTTCTAAGTCCTCAAAAACTGGCCAGTTCGAAATTCAAACAGGCATATATTTTTTTAATTATATAAGTAAATTAAGCGATTTTCGGCGTTTTTTTTATGCAAGAAATAAGTTGTTTCATTAAAATTCATTTCTAAATCTTTTTAATGGAATAGCAACGGAAGGTGCAACAATGCTGATAGATCCAATTCTGACCACGTTTCCTGCCAAAATTGTGATCTTCTATATCACTGTAACAGTGTTTTGAATTATCTAAGTACATGTACTGTGCTGTTTTTCACTATGTTTTAATGGCGTAGCCAGTACGCTGAAAAAGTAAGGCACCATAGGGAGACTACTTTATCAAACAATGATTCTGTGCAATTACTTCCCTTTTCAAAATGGGAACTTCTTTTATAGGAAAGAATTTGCTCCCAGAGGGAGCGAAGTCCTTCCTTTAAGATTAGCTACTTACGGTATGGAAAATCACTTTTACCACACTTAGATGAGCTCCCTTGAGTGTATTTTTTTTATTACGCATGCGCGTATACTGCGTAGTGGGAGCTATGCCAATGGCTTATCTTTTAAAATGTGTTCAGCTCAGTCATGAAAGTAATTGCAAAGTTCCAATGTACAAACACCAGGAGAGCTGTTTATTCGTGGTAAAAGTAAGGTCCCTCATGAAGCGGCGCACTTACTCTTTGTTGTTGAAATCGATGTTTGTGATTGAGATATTTCCTGACAAAACTCACTATTTTTGGAGAGCTTTGCAAGCTATAGAAGTTGCCCACCCAACTGATACGAGTATACCCGTGCTTCGCACTCTAAGGGTTAAGTCCCAGTCCATGCGGGGACTCCTCCCAGAGAGAGAGAGAGAGAGAGAGAGAGAGAGAGAGACTAACAAGGTACCAACTCCACCCATATTTGCCTCAAGTGAAGCAAACTTCAGTAAGCCAAACATGACAGGGCCGTCTCTCTGCACGATTTGTCTCGACTACTGATTGTTTTTGTTTGTTTGTTTGTTTGTTTTGTTGCTTTACGTCCCAAGTCAACAGCTATGGTCATTGCGGGACGGTCAGTTCACCAAACCACACTTTTTCCTGGGCAGGCTTGAACAAGCGGTTAACCAGTAATTCGTGCACATACTTTCGCTTGTAACTGACAACAACCCTTCTTGAATAAATCAGCGGAAGGGAGGAGAATGACCGTAGAAATTATTTCATGATCAATCTCCACGAAAGTATGGGACCGGACCGGACCGGGATCGAACTCGCGACCCCTGGATATGCAGTCAGACACGCATCTGTAGCCAGACACGTTACCGACTGCGCTACGCGGCCTGATTGTAATCTTATTGTTAATGGTTTTTCTAAAGTAAACAAAACAGATTTTGAATCCGTCAAGGTAAAGGTTAATTGCAGGACTGGTGAACTTGGGAATACTACTCTCAATCACTGTAGATAAAAATATGGAGCGCCATGCCTAGACACTTTAGGGAATAAGATAAATATCCGCCAAATCATGGCCACTGGATCAGCTGATAGAGATTGCCTAGTTATTTACTCAGGTCATGGCTAAATTACATATGATAACAAATAGCAGCTTTGGAATCTCAGAGCAATAAATTGTCTATTGAAAATTTATACTTGTCTAAAAGTTAAACTTACTTCCAATATGGCTTGAGTAATATCAAAGTATGTTTCCTTAGCGAACCAAACCAAATATTATTCTCAGTTGATAATGTAAAACTAAACAAGAAATGGGTGTTTAGGGCATACTCGTAGAGCATTTAAATGCCTTTTTGTGCCTAGGTTTTATAAAAAAAGACAACACTCTTACAAACAAGCATAAGCTTCATCAGAGATTACAACCGCTAGACCAAGGTGGAATAATTTTAAAAAACTGTAACAGTACAGGAGTCATTCAAACTGTATGTCTGTATAACAATAGACCCTTCTGATGGGGAGATTTTGTACCTTGTTCCTAGAAGTGTAGAGATAATGGGGTGTTTTCTCCACATAAACCTTTCTCTGAAGGGGGCAACCGAAGCTAAAACGTACATTATAGTTTTCTCCGCCCCTTCCTGTGCTTCACAACCAATCAGTTTGTACAGAAATTTAAATTTTTGACCAACTTAATCACTAATAGTTTCTCCAACCCTTCATGTGCTTCACAACAATCCGTTTGCACAGAAATTATTTTTTTACCGAATTAATCACATATTTTGTCAATATTTGTAATATCTATTTATTACACAAACATCGATGTAGAGGTAAAATTTGTATAGAGTACAGTGACGTCACTAATTATAACTGTAATCGGAGAGGTCTATTGGCTATAAAAGGTAATCCCGCATTTAGACAGGTAAACAAACGAGGATATTGGTAGTTATATCCTAACTAATGCATTAAAGCTATCATTGGGTGTCACAGACCAGTGGTCCAGTGGTTAAGTAGCGATATTAACATATTCGAACCTGTATTTTTTTCTGAGGGTTCGAATACCTGAGTTTTTTTTTCTTTTTTTTTTCTTTTTCTTACTCCTTCAGTAAGCAGTTTGAATTACCTAGCGCTGTAACAAACAGTGGCGGATCCAGAAGGGGTTCAGGGGGCTTCGAAACAGATTGATTTAGTTTTAAAGGGATACTCAAGAAAAATGATAGATCATCTGCAAATCGACCCCCTCCCTAATTTATCTGAATCGCCTCTCCTGGAGTCGTGGATCCGCCTTTGAACAAAAAGGCTTATGTCGATATTTCAGGCTTTACAGGAAAACCAGTTAAAGGCGAGGGTTTTAACGACCAACGAATGGTCTAGCAGACGTTAGTGTATCAGAAAACTATGTTTGATCGTTTTTATTGCATAAAGTCATATTGTCACTTGAAAACTTTGGGAAAACGCTTCGAAAAGTTCATTTTTGCATTACTATAATGGCGCGCAAAAGCATGAAGGATTCGTAGGTTTTGAAAAAGCCTGTTCCAGAGCAAAAACTTACGTCATCCTAACGCCACTGAATGACGTTCATTTCTATACACGCTACTGTTGATTACGTCAATTTTTGTGACGGCCTAGAATGCGTATATGTAAAGTTGAAAAGCCGTGCATCAACAGCACATAAATTGCCTGATTAATACATGGGTTTTTGCCGGTTAAAACACGGTTGTTAATAGCGTGCGACACGGTTTTTATGCAAGTTAAAATGAGTCTTTATCTACATCCACACAGTACGTTGTGTATGCGAGCGGCAAACGCTCTGGTGAGTTTGCGTATTTCTGCATGCTCACCTAATCCTTTGATGCTCAGTATTGCGATCAAATTCTCACCATGCTGGCATTATTTTATGAACTTTTTTATATCATATATTCATTAAAATAAAATACTATTCGTTAGAAAAATTAAATATAAAAATTGAAAAAATAAAATATTAAAAAATATAAAGAAAAATACACAAAATAAGAAAATATCTAGAATAAGAAAATACACAATGGAAACAAATGAAAAAAAAATGAGCATATGAATAAGCCTATAAAATGCTAAACAATGGGATTCGAACCCTTAACTTTTTACATAGCTCACGTACATATTATTACAGTTGACTCTTTACCTACTGAGCCACCGAGGTTTTACATGCTATGATCATTATCTATCGCTAAATCCGTACAATTGTTTTACCTGCAGTGTTATTCTTTTCTTCTGAATGAACTTGAATGAATGAATAACGGTATTAAGCTGCTACACCTGTTTTCTATTGGACTCTATCCATGACGGACAATACTCTTACTGTGTGAGATCTATAAACTATAGAAGATACAACAGGTAGTCAGTCTAGGTCTTAGACTATAGAGAACCCATCAGGTTCTTTGAATTGAAAAAAATACATATATTATGAAGTAGAAGTTAAGTCAAACTTTGACTTAGGAAACCATCAATGAGCTCTACGAATGATATTCCAAAAGTTCTGATCTTTACCATGTAGCTTTGTCCAGAGACATTTTAAGAGGCATACTATGCACCACTCAAAAGAACGATTTTTTACCTTTATAATGATGCTAATATTTTCTCGTGAATATTTGCTTGTGAACTTTGGGTAAGAGGGTTTGTACATTTGGTGTGGTAAGGTATCGTAGCCAATGGCCCGTAAATTGTATCTTGCATGTTGCGGAATTGCATATTGGTAGTTCTATCAGATACGAAAACACTTTGTTTAAATTTTATTTTCTCAAATGTTATATAGTCAAAAGAAATTTAATATCCGTCAACTGTTTTTCTGAGTATATATCGCCCACACCATACCACTGGTTCGTTTTTGTGATATAGAGATTGCAACAATATTTTAATCAGAATATTTTATGCCGGCATCTTTAAAACCAAAAAATAAAACTGCATTGTAGTTTTAGTTTTTGTTACTTATAATGTCCATTCTAATGGTAGAATGGCGACAGGTATTGAAAGCACAATGCGCAATTCTTATGGTGTCATTGAAAATTACAACTACGTCAGTTTTGAATACATTCCCGAGAATATTTTCTTTCGGCAACATATTTAAGACCAATATTATTTTGATTACAAAATATCGTTATCTTAATTGAAACATTGTAAAAAGTTTCATTCTTTTACCAAAGAATAAGAATTTTCAAAATTGTTGTTGGTTTCAGACGGATGCTTTCATGTGTTTACGATGTAGTGAACCTTGGTTTCAGACGGATGCTTTCCTGTGTTTACGATGTAGTGAGCCTTTGGACAATTGATTACGTTTTATTTTTAGATATAAATGTACCTATTTTTTATCTGTTGCGGCAGTATGGGCCGGTCAAAACTTCAAGCGGTACAAAATTTGATTTAAGCGGACAGTTGCATAGCCATACATTCATAGGCCTAGGAAACCCAGATCATATAAAAAGCTTGCCATATGTACAGGACATATTGGCTTACGGATGTACATTGAGCAGCCATAAAAACGAATTGCTGAGAATTGTGAGGAGCGGAGGTCAATATGAAGTTTACTGTTCAATACTGAACGCTCCATGTCCACCTCAGCCGTTGTATGATAAGTCAATAATACATGGCTTTCAGGAAGTGACGTCAAGCGAGCTGTAACGTCAATGGTTTCAATTGTCCAAAAATGGCAAGGGATAGGGTAAAGTCGTGTAAATTCGGACGGTCGGCTAAATCTGGACAGCTACCTTGTTTGTTTCATATTTTGATGATTGGAATAAAAAATAAATTAACTAAGCAAACAGTGAAAATCCTGATGAGACGGCTCATAAGGAGCCGTCTCATCTGGATTTCCAATGTTTGCAAATGTATGTCCGAATTTACCTGATGTCCGAAATTACCTGGTTTTACCCTATATAACACATCTTTATCATATAATAAAACAATTGTTGACTTATGTTTCGCGCCAGTTAATATGAAGTTTACTGTTCAATAACACTCTATTTCCACAACAACACAAGTCAATAATTGTAATTTAAAATCCCAATAATTGTCGGCATTTTAATTTTTTGAGCTTAACCAATCTCATGCTTTGTTCAGTTGAACATGAGAAATGTTTCTAACATCGAGACCAGCTGGCCTCAAGGTTATAAAACTTGAGTACAAGCTCAGACTCAAAATAAAGCGCAGTGATTGGCTGTTTGCAGACACGTGTCCGCAAGCAGCCAATCATTGCGCTTTATTTTGAGTCTGAGAATGAACTCAAGCTTTATAACCATGAGGCGAGGTGTCTCGGCTGTTTTCAGTAGGGTAAAATCAGGTTACTTCGGACACCAGGTAAATTCGGACATACATTTGCAAACAGTGGAAATCCAGATGAGACGGCTCCTAATGAGCCGTCTCATCAGAATTTTCACTGGTTGCTTAGTTATTTTTATTCCAATAATTTAAAATATGAATCAAAGAAGGTCGTTGTCGGAATTAACCTGGTGTCCAAAGTTACCTGACTTCGCCCTAATATACGTATATTGAAAGTAGCATGGCAAAAAGGGAACGGAGGACAGCGAAGATGGACTCAGTATTTATATAATGTGCTTTTATTTCTTAAATCGGTTTACTTACATGCAAAAGGCCCCCCACACACACACACAACAGGTGCATTAAGGAAACGTTTTGCTGACGGGCATGTGTTCAAAAAGTTACATTCTTTATATAATTTAAAAATAGCTCAATTATTATATTTTAGAAAATAAGTCACCATGAACTTTTTTAAAAAGTAATTCTATTTTAAACGTTTGAAATTTGAGTTTAAAACAACAACAACAACAACAACAACTTCACATGTTTTGAATAATTGAACAGTTGGCCGCTACGTCAAACTCAAAGTTATGACCAAATATTTCAACATGTTAAACATGTTAAAAGACTTGACGCTATAGTGACTTTGTTTTTTTTACATAGCTCAGTATACTCGCATATCATGAGCTAGTCCAGTTTGATTTTAACCACGCACGCAAGCACACACACGCACGCACGCAAGCACACACACGCACACACGTACACACACGAACGCGTGCCAGCACGCATGGTTACATAACATAAATAAAACAGGAATAACATGTAGGCTACATTACACAAAATAACTACAAATATTTGAAAGACTTGATATTAAGTGAGAATAAATGCCCACCCTCATTAACTTTCATAGCGTGTGTGAACGACTAGCGAAAGCTCTGGTGAGACTGCGCATAAGCAGTCTCGTCTGAAAGTTTGCTACTCGCATCAACGATAAGTTGCAAATATCATGAACTGGCTCACAAGTGTTATAACCCTTTTCATTCTGACGAATTCGCATCGACGTTGATACGACGTTGGTTTGACGTCATGTGCTTGCCCATGAAATTGTTTGTATCCTAGGAAACAGTGTAGACCAATGGCGTAGCCAGAAGGCTGACGCACATCAAAGGGATACTACTGGAACAAGCAGCGATTCTCATCAATTGCGTCCCTTTTCAAATTGGAAACTTCTCTTAAAGGAAAGAATTTGCTCCCAGAGGGAGCGAATTATTTCCTCTAAGAGCAGTTTCTTTTGGTATGGAAATCACTTTTACCATATTAGGTGACCTCCCTTGAATGTTACTATTTTTATTACGCACGCGCGTAACTGCGTAATGGAAACTACGCAAATGCAGACCCAAAGTATCCAGAATGGAAAGAGAGACATGAAAAGAGTTACGTGGGTCATCCAATAAGTTCTGGCAATGATCTCATATCTCAGAAACTGTAACTGAAATCAGAATTCTATTACACACTGCATGTGGCCATAGGTGTTGCATATTCATGTTTGAAATACGGAGTTTTAATCACAACCTGATCTTATACAGCAACACTGTGAGAGCCCATGGCCAGGAAATTTAACTAATTGCGATTGCAGCATGGAAACTATTTGAAAAGGTGATTTAATTCTCTATATTCTAAATAACATGTGAAGATTATCGAAACACGTCCTAGAGAAAAATGTTTTGATATGGGGTCATTGTCAGAACTTATTGGATGGCCCTCGTAATAACATTATGTTTCTGAGTTCTTTGTAGTTTTATCTTCTCATAATTTCATCACAAGTCTGTAAAGTTATTTCCCGTCTTCACCTAAAGCATCTTTTTCGTCACGGGTTGGCCAACCACAGAACAATCTTTGGCAACAGCATCCCTGGGGTAACCTTCTGCGTATCCAGTGAAATGGAATGGGCCATGTTCTCGGACAATATACCAACAGGTCTACATAACGATAGTCCGTCACGCATCCGTATCTATGCCATGGAGTGACATAACGACATCTCCGCCTGAAAGAAATCGAAATAATATTATTAATTTAACCCGATTATTCCTTTTGGTTTGATACATTTTACTTGGGGTAGTCCATTGTGCATATCTAGAGGTGTCGGATTATAATGTTATAAGTATTGTACTTTTTTCTGTCGATTTTTTAAAAGTTTCATTGAATTCATGTTTCCACCATCCTCGGTAAATCAGATATGATCCATTCCGTATTAATAGACTTTTCGCTAACTGTAAAGGCAGCAACTTTAATATTCATATATGGGCGTGGTTCGGCTATTTCATCTACTACGGAAGGGAAATCAGGTATTATTTATAATTTGGTAAAGAGTTATTAAGCTTTTCTGGCCACGCAAACGTGCGTGCATTTCATGAAACTCCTTGCGTCTATACTGAGGTGAAAGCGATGAAACGCCTGGCCTCTCGGAAAAAAATAACCCTTAAAGCGCCAATCACAAAAAAACGCGTCTACTTTTGACGCCTGCTGAAATGTTTAAGAATCCCCTATGACAAACAATGTGGACCCATATCAGACTGCTCCTATAAAGGAGCAGTCTGATCTGGATCCACACTGTTTGCTTCCATGCTTAAATTCATCAGTAATGTAAGGCAATAATTTGCAGCTGACGACTTCAGCAGACGACATTTACAGATGCACCATTTGGCAGTTTGGTAAACACTTACGTTCTACATTTTGTCACTCTAACTGGTGTGATTAGATAGCAGGTACCATATGGTCGAATGTTTATTGCCCAGTGCCAGATTATTTTCTCCCAGGTGGGGCAAAGTCCGTACCATCTGCAACAAAAATAGGATCATTTTAAACTGTGGATTATCCCATACACATTAATACAAATAAGTAAAGAACTGTCTATTTTGTGCTTTTAAGGCCTTCTGGTCCATATTTCTATCAAATAATGTATGTCTGTCCCTGGAGATTATTTTTATGTTAGAAAACAGTGCATACCCTGATGAAATACCGCCTTATGCTTTTTACTCAAAACGTCTACAGGTATAGGTATGTTCAAGCATTTCACAGACGAATAAGCAAATAATCTAACATGTCCTGCCGAGATGGCTAGGCTTTTACTTAGCTAAGAACCACCCAACGCCCCTTGCATGGACGAAGTATACCATAGCTTGACCGCCTGTACGTGGAGATAATCCACGAGCTTAAGCGAGTGGATTATCTCACATACAGGTGGACAGCCATGATACAACTATACTCAGCGTCAATGAAAAGTTACCAGCATCGAAATTGCAATATTTTGGAAAATATATAATACAGCTTTTGGGCTGCTGTCACGAACATGTTTCTGGGCAACGACAAACTAATTTGGTAAGATAAAACAGTTCACCGAGCCCTGGAACTATGGTGCACGTGCTTTTTATGTTTTTCGTTGTTTTAAAGAATTTGAAATTATCATTTTCAAAAGACAACGTGCCAGAACATGCCCTAGACATCTTCATTGAAAACGCCACCAAAATGGTTTGGGTTATCCCATTTGACGCAAAAAAGGAGATCAAACTTTAAGGTACATGTAGCACCAAAACTTTGCATTTTCTTATACAATGCAATGGAAACTATAGGTGTCCGATCAAGGAATGAGTATAATGTATTCGGGTGTGATGGATACATTTTCCATAGCTGTGATGCATTGGACTCTATGCCACAAAATTGAGTGTTGAAGTATCAGCAGTTCTTCGTTCAGAATGAAATCAATATTGTCCTATGTTAAGGGTATGTGATATACTGGTAACTTTTCACTGACGTTGAGTATATTTTATAACGCCTACATCAATGTAGACATTGCACGAAAAGAGAGACTTCATGCCAAACTTTGTAGGGGACCATTAGGAAGTGTCTCATCAAGAATAACGGTTAATATTGTATACCAAATTTCGTGTAACAAATCAGTGACCTATATTATTCTATAGATGTGATATACGTACAAATGTAGGCCTACTAGCTGTTTCTATTCAAATTTGTGTGTCTTTTAGGGATTTATTGTACCCGGAAAAGTGTTATCAATGCCATAGAATCCCGCTCATTCAGTTAGGCGGTTATTTATATACTGACGGACTTTAAAAACGCAACACTAACTTCCCTTTTTATCTTCCAAAAGACAGGTGTATGTAAAATCTCTTTGCTTCGAAAATGCCATCATGAATTGGATTCATCAGCAAACACTTCAGTTTTAATTGTACAACTTAACTAGACGACGTTATTTGCTCCGTATGAATTAAGTCACTGAAACATTTCTTAAGTAGAGGAGCTTTTAAGTCATCAAATGAACGGGTACAAACAGATACACTTCAAATACGCAAAATAGGCTTATCGCAGACCTGCCAATCAATATGAAATTGATTCCTCAATGACTAATCAAGTCCATGACACATTTGATGCTTCTTGTGTTTTTGATTTAAAGAAATGGGGAATCTTTCACTGATGACATTTTGCCACATTAAACAGTTCACCCATATCTCAAAAAAGTTTACCTTTTAAGGAGTTAAATTCATTTTAAATGGATACTTTTTTCTATGTGTTACTTGCAAATGAACAATCTTAAACAAACAATCAAAATAATTGTTCTTCCTTCTTTTTCGAGACATAAATTAAAGCTGCTACCCAAGTGTTGCGTTTTTAAAGTCTGTCATTATATAGAAATAAAATCAGATGGCTACGCTTACCCTGGTTTTTGAGCAATGAGCTGGTCTGCAGGCTCTTCTACCATCTTGGGTTCCTCCGAACATCTAGATCAAAGACAGAAATATAGAGTATATATGGTAACCATTTATAGGGAAATGAGAAAACATTCAAATGAGCCGTGACATGAGATTTCCAACGATGTGGTATGTGCAAGCAGCAAAGGCTCAGACCAGCCTGCGCATACGCGCAGACTGATCAGAGCCTTTACTAGTCCCTTGAATATTCCATGACTGTTAAGCTACTGACCAAACAGCATTTGGAGTTTCTAATCTTAATAGAAGGCTGTACAGGCTCGTATGAGTCTTCACTTGTCAAAATGCCACATTGTTGGAAATCACGTGTCACGGCTCAAATGAATCAGTCAAGTTAAGCAAACGATTTGGGCATAAAATTGTAAATATTTTCTAACCTATCAATTTAAATATACAAATGTATGTTTTGGGCGCTCAAAATAACCCTCACATTGAGACGGTTAATTTGAGTATCCACAACGTAAGTTTTGGTTGAGAAAAATGGGAAAACAAATCACACTCTCATCCGGAGGTCTGTCAGATCTTTCCGTTGACCATATGCATGGAATTATGGTACATATCGCATGCGTCAAAAGCTCGAAGCAACATTTTTTTCTTCAAAGTATGGTATTGTGATGTACTGTCCACAAAAAGTAGGGGATATTGGGACATAAAAAAGTCTAGAAATTAAAATCCTAATTTGTCGCATAAATCATTTTGTATTTTCATAGAACAATATGTAAACCAGTTTTCCTGCTTAATTTGAGGGCTGAAAATTTGGTAATGTGACCTTAAGGGCGTGCCAATGAAACTAGGGGTCAAGACCTAAATTTCACTAAAAAAAATATCAAAATTTTTAGCATGCTTTCGATAATGCATGCTAAAGATGCATTATGGATATCTTTGTTTTTTAAGATTTTTTTTACGTACCATAATTGTTATTTTTAGGAGATAGTGTGGTGACAAAATTGGTAAAAATGACACAATTCACTAAAAATTGCCAGATTTTAGCCTCACATTCTTGAAATTGAGGACAAAGAGATCAAAACAAATTCTGAACTTAAAAGATATTGAATAACGGATATTTTCTTTTTAAAAAGCATAGCCATTGCATAATCCGTCATCCTGATATTCACGTGTGAAAATTGAAAGGCTACCCAATGTCTAAATATGGTCGTCTCAGAATCACGTGACCAGACAAATCCTTGAAAATTTTATTCATATTGGCCGGGAGATGACTTTGCCAATTAATACTAGTTGTTTCAGGTTTATGACATTCATTTGGAAAATGTTATTATTTTTAATATTCGAATATCCCCTACTTTTTGTGAACAGTATATATATAAACCTTATAATAAATGGCCTGTTAAGAAATGCCATTGTTCTTTGTACACGTACCACCGTGAAAGTTATTTTTATGTAATTATCATAGTGGATGGAGCCTTGCCTGAATATTCATGAAGGAAAGGGTTAACCTTCTACAGTAAACCCTGTCTTAAGCGGTCACTCAAAAGGAAAACAAAAATAGGTTTTTGATACCAACAATCGTTTAAATCAGGTCAAAAGTTTTGCAGAATGCTCCAAGGGGAGCATTCTAAAATACTTTCGACCTTCATTAAGCTACCATCTGTCATTAAGATCTTTGTTTTGTCTATTTTTGAGTGGCCGCTTAAGACAGGTTTTACTGTATAACTAGATGCTACTTACTCAGCTGATGCCTCGTCCACCTTATCATAAGAGTCTACCAAGTTTTTTATACCCTCGTTATCACGTAGTGCCTTCTCATAGTCTTCCCTGCAATTAATAAACACGTATCGTTCATACAGAATACATAACTATAATCATAACAGGTAAATGTTTAACATTTTTTCACTGGAACGTTGTTTATTTTTATTTGATTCATTCCGTTCCACCAACAATCTTTCAGTTATAAAGGAATGGGTCTTCCTAGGATTAATGTTCTTGCTCAAGGACACAGCGCAGCGACGCCGGTGAGGCTCGAATCCGCGGCCCATCGGTCTCGAGTCAAGCACTCTACCACGAAGCCACTGCGCTCCCTAGGAACGTTGTTTTAGGAGGAGCTTAAGTTTACACCAACGAGGTGACAGCCCTACTGCCACGTTATCTTACACTTATATTTACTGTGTTGTTTTTGTAAAGTTCTACTTGTTTGCAAACAAATAAAAGAAACACCATCTAAACCCCACAAACTGTAAATGGAATCGTTCATTTAATAAGTTATGGTACCATACGCGGATCCAGAGGGGGTCCAGACCCCTTAAAAATCACTAAGATATAGGATTTCTTAGCAATAATCACAAAACTACCAAGTCAGCATTTAATGAAAGGCCATCATCGGCCTGCCAACGAAACGCCATTTTGATGGCGTTTCGCTTGCAGGCCGATGATGGGCAGATTTCAGTCTCTCTACTTGTCAACTAAAGAGAAAAAAACTTCTCAAAGTTGAGTTGGACCTCCTCTGACAAAACATTCCAGATCCGCGCATGCGTACATAAATGTGCATGTACTTACTCAGGAAACTCTCTTCGTTTCTGACAATCAAACTCCAGCTCCGGTTCAGGTTCCTCATCTGGATCCATGCATCTGGCGGGTGGATCCGGATCAGGACGCGCTAAGGCACCACATACCATTATTGCTAGCACAATCTGGAAGGGAAATATTGCAGTTAAACCTCGATAGTAAGATCTACGACATGTCGACCTACCCGATAATTCGTATTAATTTGTGATTCAGAAAAATGACGAATAACTACATTATCATAATTATCTTCAATTTTTCAAAAAAAGAAAAATATGTCTGGGCGTTTAAAAGAGGTCGCACAAAACGGAGTCTGACCAGGGTATCGACTGCTTGCTTACAGACTGTTATGACTTAGTTTTAACCCTGAAAGCGCCAAGAAAAAAATCATCTGAAAACGTCGTCTGCTGAAGTCGTCTGCTGCAAATAATCGCCTAGCATTACTGACGAATTAAGTATAGAAGCAAACAGCATGGACCCAGAACAGACTGCTCCTATAGGAGCAGTCTGATCTGAGTCCACACTGTTTGCCATAGAGGCTTCTTAAACATTTCAGCAGACGAGAAAAGCAGACGACTTTTGTTGCAATTGGCGCTTTAAGGGTTAATAAAAATGAAAAATACCACCCAACAAACGTTCATATCGATATTGTCTGGTCCGATGGATAAGAGTGGAAAATTCCAATTGGTCTAAATGGTTAACTTTAGAGAATTTCAGTGTGGATAAATCGCTTCTCACAGAGTAGCAAACCATATAAATAAGAACAAGGTAAACTAATTACTGAAGAGTTGGTGCCAATATGCACATGGAGGTCCATCTTCTTTTTGTAAAACTGAAATATAACGGCCCCGGATACCGCTTCCAGCCAAAATTACTATTTTTTATTCATTGAAATATGTACAAAATTCCCTACGTTATACCGGAAGGTTTGCCCTTTTGTACAATTGTGCACTGGAACTGCAAAATTATGTACCAATATCATTTAGAATGACTTAACACATGATATGAAAACAAACCAATGAACACACATGTGGTAGTTCTTATTTTGCTACCAAAAGGCAGAAAATGTATTTATAGACTTTTCGCTTACTGTAAAGGCGGTAACTTTAATATTCATATATGGGTGTTGTTCGGCTACTTCATCTGCTAAACAAGGGAAATCAGGTTCTATTTATAATTTGGTGAAGAATTAATAAGTTGCTTGGGCCGCGCAAACGTGCGTGCGTTTAATGAAAATCCTAACCGTATAACCCCTGTAGGAGCAGTCTGATCTGGGTCCACAATGTTTGCCTCTATGCTTATGTTAAATAGACATTTTCAGATGCAGTTATTTTTCTGGCGTTTTAAGCACTAAATAATGTGTTTCGCGTCTATACTGAGATAATGGCGCAAGATGATACAGTTACTTTTGAATAAAACCACGCCTCGTTTTCAGCTTTTACCTATGCCTAAGGTTGACCAGACTATTTACGCATTCATGAGGCGCCGCCTTTACAGTAAGCGAAAAGTCAAAGAATACAAGATGTGAAACCGGTGTAAAATTGCAACATTTCACGCATTGTCAAAGGAGAAAAAGCAAAACCTGTATACTTACAACTAAAGCACGCATCTTTCGACACAAGTCTATCTGTATTTTCTTTGAATAATTTCTGTATCTCTATTTTGCTTACAATTGGTAGGAAAGGTGGCGCAGCCTTATATATACCCTTTATGATCAGCCTTGAAGGGTACCTCGTGCATTCATTGGTCGAAAGCCTTTCAACCAATGGCTGTTGAATATACGAGGTACCCCAGCTCAAATAGGATTCAGACATCCTGCTGATTAATGCGCACAATTTAACCATTCCCCTGCTAGTGTCGCCTGCTAATAACCTTTGCAAACTATTTGGATCCATATCAGGCCCGACATTTTGTCGGCCCTTCAGCTGGATCCAAACATTTTTACGCCGTTTGTACTCCTGACAGATTGTTTTAGGTGAAAAAAAGCTAAAGTTGAAAGAAAACATCAACAGACACCCCAAACTAGTTAACAGTTACCCAGCATGCAAAGAGGCTATTGCTTACCCATAAAAGTGATATAATTACCCCGTCATTCATGCATGCCCCAAATCGTGATGAATTCTGAAGTCATTAAGCGATAACATGCTATATTGATGTACTGGCGGGCCTTTATTGTGCGCATATTATCACCATAAAGTTCAATGTAGTTTAAGGTAACCCAAAAGCACTGATCAAATAAGCCCATATGCACAGCCTCACGTAATTCTTGTTCGTGCACGTATGCGACCCGACATTTCAAAGAACACTGCTTGCCAATGCTGATTTGTATCTTTTATCGATATCTGCAGACACACAACCTTCATACAGCGTCGCATCGACGCCGATGCAACGTCGTTGCATTGACGTCGATGCGACGTTGTTTTAACGCCGCATATCCAACAATCGATTTTTACCTGGTCGAAAAACCAATAAAATATTTTGCATTGTGGTTAATGGGAATTGATTAAAAAAAGTCTTATAAAATCTTTATTTTTCAATTTATTTTTTAGGCGCTGATCTCATCTTAAAGATAATCATTGCACCATTTTAAAGAACCTTTTCTCGTTTTCCTACGATTTTGGCAAGACCGACTGTTTTCGTGGTAAAGGTAAAGTAAAACTCCCATTTACTTTAATGTAATGTGAAATGACGAAACGGTTTTTGTTTGTTTAATACCTGTTTTTGAGATTATTTGAAATGATTCTTTTAAGGCGCTGATCAGATATTCTTCTCATTTCATTTTTGATTAATTTGGTGCTAATTTTGTTTTTGTGAAATGACATTAACACTGACTGTTTTTAACTTTTAATGACCAAGGGTCATATTTTCCCTCTTCCGAGCGACAACGGAAAGTCACGATGTGGTTTCCGAGTTTCCGAGACATTTACCTGTGTAAAGCTCTTGGCGACAGTGTAAGAATTTTGTACACGGCGCCTGGTTCTTCTGTCGTGCTGGGAAGTCTTAAATATATTTGAAGGATGGTATTTTAAAATAGATTGCCAGATTTGAAAACAAACATTGATAGAACTTATAGAAGAATGAATGTCAAAATCAGGCATTTGTTTTGTCTTAAACCTTTAACACAGACCATGCTTTAACCCATTTATGCCCAGTGGAATTTCCCTACAGCTACATACAATAAAGGCAGGATGGTTCATTATATATATTGAGTGGCCATAAGCTATGATTTTAGGAAAAAAATATTTGTTTTTCTGAAGATTGATTTTGTCCTGAGCAAATATTGCAGGCCTTGATAAAATGCGCGTGGCATTCCATCTGGGTCTCCACTGTTTGCATTAGTCCACGTTCATAAAGGGTGGGAAAATTTGTGACCGCTATTATTTTCTTAAAAGCCGACAAATGTATCCAATTATTTTTTTTTATCTATGCGACGCACATAATTTTTAACTTTAATTGATAGCGGCGGGCGACTTTACTCAGTCCCATAATTAAAATCAAACTGCGATTTTTTTTTTGTTTGATATTTCGGAATGACATATTTTGCTCATTTGACTAATCAGGTCACTGGATTTACATAAATCTTTATACTGTCATATCTTATAGATAATATGGCATCTTCATTAAGACCACGGATAAGGCTTTAAATGTTGGAAAACCTTTGAGCATAAAAAAAGTTATTTGTAAAACTCCAGCAGTTTTAGAAAGAAAGATTTATATCTCGACGAAGATCTTAATATAAACTTGTGATGTAAGTATACCACTCCTCTCTCTCTCTCTCTCTCTCTCTCTCTCTCTCTCTCTCTCTCTCTCTCCCTCTCTCTCTCTACGGACATGACAAGCGTGTTCATGGAAGTTTGTATTTTATCACATCGCCACAAGCAGCTAATGCTCCGACGAGCCTGCGTTTTGGACAGCGCTGTCTCGCCAGAACTTTCATTGCTTGTAGGCACAAACTATCAAAGTGAATCTCTCTCTCTCTCTCTCTCTCTCTCTCTCTCTCTCTCTCTGAATTCTATAATAATTCAGTGAGCGTACTACTTAGTTGAATAGCTATGGCCTTTTGCAAGTCTGCGCTCAAGTGCAGTATATGGAATTTGATCAGATACAATGTAGATGCGCGTACACACAGCTCTGCCAAATTTTGTCAAGTTCTTGTAGTCTGCTGAATATCTTGCCAGCAGTTTTGACCCGGACCAAATGTCAACTAAGTTTACTCGCGAAGTATAGTCTATACTGTTAACAAAGCAATTCCCAGTTGCAGATTGGTGGGCTGATTGGAGTGTAGTTTGGCACATCAAGTGGTACATTTGTATAATGATAATAGCGTAATGGTGTTCCCTTTGGTCCGTTTTAAGCTAAATTAATAAGACGATAAACATGCGCGGATCCAGAAAGTTTTGTATAAGGGGGTCCAAATTTGAAAAAGTCCTTTTTTTTAGTTGATAGCGGGATAGAGGATCCAAATACCGCTATAAATGGGTCATCATCGGCCCGCCAGCGAAACGCCATTGGAATGGCGTTTTGCTGGCGGGCCGATGGTGGCCCAACATTGAATGCTGGCTTGGTTGTTTGTGGTTTTACAGGAGATCCGGACCAGTATTGCTAAGAAATCCTTTATTTTTGTGATTTTTCAAGGGTGGGGGGGGGGGGGGGTCCGGACCCAACATTGAATGTTGGCTTGGTTGTTTGTGGTTTTAAAGGGGATCAGGACCAGTATTGCTAAGAAACCCTATATTTTTGGGACTTTTCAGGGGGGGGGGGGGTCCGGGCCCCCTGCCCCATCCCCATCTTGATCCTTGCATGGTAAACATGTATATGTATATACAGCTTTAACACCTGAAGCGTTCAGAGCTGACTGCGAGACGTTATAGATTTCTTATTCAACTTCAAAAGAGTCGCTCAGCATGTAGAGTATTTCCTAATATATATATAATCTATTTATTTCATTTTTAATATTTACACCAAACATGTTTTGGATGCTAAGTTTGTTTACATTCATATTCATGAAGGCTTTGAACATCTTTTGGTTGAATCAGCTAAAAAGGTAAATACAGTATATGTCTACGCACAATTTAGAGTACTTGACTATAGATCGATTGGTCGCTGGTCCAAGCCTCACTTATGTTCATGAGCAAGTATTGGTTCAACCTAGGAATATTATACAGTTATTTCATGCCTGTTTGAAGTATAGTCAAAACTATTACCCCGAGGTGCCGTGGACGACTTGATGCACTATTGCACAAGGCCGAGTGCAATAGTGCATCATGTCATCCACGGTACGGAGGGGTAATAGTTTATGCCTGTTTGTGGTAAAGTCAAAACTATTACCCCGAAGTGCCGTGGACGACTTGATGCACTATTGCACGAGGCTGAAGGCTGAGTGCAATAGTGCATCAGGTCGTCCACGGTACCGAAGGGTAATAGTTTGACTATACTACAAACAGGCATGAAATAACTGTTTTATTACCCAACCCTTTTGATGAAATGCTTAATGGAGTTGCTGTAGACGATGCGGTTTTGTTGCAAAACAGAAAAATTCACCAAATCTGCTCAATTTTACTCTAGATAATATTTCCTTCAAAATGGACAAACTGCAAATGCAATGTGAAACTCTAAATGAAAGACAGTCACAAGCAGAAACAAAGTTGATAGATCTTCAGTGCAGAAGTATGCGCGAAAATCTTATATTCACAGGTATTCCTGAAAAGCAGGCATTAAGAAATGGCCAAGGAGAGAGATATGAGTGGGAAGATGTTGAAGATACCCTTCACTGTTTCTTAAAGAATGAGATGAATATTAACACTTATCTACCCTTTGATAGGGCACATAGGCTTGGAGCACGTAGAGCAGGCCAAACCTTCCCGCGAGCAATAATTGCAAAGTTTGAAAGATTTAAAGACAGAGAGGAAGTTAAAAGGTTGGCACCTGAAACATTGATCAGCAAACCATTTGGAGTAAGGGAACAGTTCCCAAAGGAGATAGAAGACAAGAGGAAAATTCTGTATGGTGAAATGAAGAAAGCCAAACGAAACCCGGATAACAAGGTGAAGCTAGTCAGAGATAAACTGTTTATTAACAACACCGAATATATACCAGAAGAGGCTAGGTCATATGAAAATAAAACACATAAATCCAGAGGTCGTTCGTTTGTACCTCTTGAAGGTAGACCATTTAGAGACCAATCAGAAAGACCTGAAATGGGCAGATCTGACACCAGATATAAAAGCAGATATATATATATATATCAACGCCCTGGAAGCAGCACTGAACCAGCACAGTTTACAAGAAACAATCGCATGAACCCTATTGAAACATCAAATAGATTTGAGGGTTTGTCAGAATGTGAACCATCAACTCCGATCAGGAATGACCCAATTGGACAAAGAACTATCAGCAGAAAACAAAAGGCAGTCTCACCTCTAGAAGCGAACTATACCCCAAAGCGCCAATGTGAAGGTAGCTCTATATATGATCAGAATAAGTCACCACAAAGTGATCCACCTGTAAATGAAGAGGAAGTAAAGACCATCAGACCATCAGAGAAGAACATTATAATAAATAGCCTAAGTGCGACACAAACTCTTACAGAGGGACCAATAATGAGAAGAAACCAAGCAGACACAGAGCAGAGTGATGCCTCCAATGATGAATTGACCATGGAGGCCTAGGGAGGCGCAAAGGGTGACAATAATGATAAAACTGAAGATAACCAGTCAGATAGGGATACAGATCCCAGATCAGACCCAACCTCAAAAGAACTGGATAAAAATTCAATTGATCAACTGAAAATTATATCTTTAAATGTTTGTGGATTGAAAAGTAAACTCCAGTGCCCCGAATTTATTAGTACAATTGAAAACTATGACATATTCATAATATGTGTACAGGAGAGCAATCTTGATGACATTGACCATGTTGCACTAAAAGGATATAAAATCTTCATGCATAATAGGAAAAAAATTTCGAGGTACCGATCAGAAAGAATAGCTTTGATTGTCAAAAACTGTCTTGTACCACATATCAATGTTCTGAAAAGCAACAGCCCATTGATATTCTGGTTCTTTATTAACCACACCATTACAATTAACAATGAAACAGTTTACTGTGGAATAGTTTACATTCCCCCATATAGATCAAAATATTCCAATGATGATCCATACCTCGAAATCCAAAGAGAACTAGATAGAATCTGAATAAATAGTAAAAATATACTACTGATGGGTGACTGTAATTCAAGGACTGGAACCCTGAATGATTTTGTAGTCCCTGATAAATTTATCTGTGAGTCACAAGGCAATGTGAGTCTACTAAATGAAAACCTTAGCATTATTCAGTGTCTGGAAAGAAATAACATCCCTATAAAAAGATCTAGTGCTGACCAAGTGAGAAATGTTTATGGAAACCAACTTATTGAGTTCTGCAAAAATAATGACTTATTCATTGTCAATGGTAGACTAAATAAATCTAATTCCCCACCAAAAACAACTTGCAACGACAAAAGCACAATTGACTACTTTATCTCAACCGCATATAACTTTGATTTCCTGCACTCCTTTGAAGTGCAAGATTTCAACAGTTTATTCTCTGACTCACATTGCCCATTAGCATTGGAAATAGATGTCTGCTTATCAGAAAACACAAGGGTAAGAACAAATAGAAAGGGCAGTAATACACATGAAGCAAGACTATGGATAGATGGTAAGAAAGATGAGTATTTACAAAATTTTGATTCCAAGAGGGTAGATGAAATTCTAGATAAGCTGACAGGACTTAACATTTATGATAAACTGAGCCAATTAGACATAGATAATATTGTAAGGGACATAGAATGTCTATTTACTGAAAATGCAAAAACTACATTTGGATACAAAAAAACAAGACATCATGAAACTAAAAACAACAACAAACCATGGTTTAAACACACATGCAGAAAAGCACGCAACAACTACCACAGCACTAGACGTTTATACAACAAATATAAAAATGAACATTACAAAAATCTCCTTAAACAGGTAAGTAGAGAATATAAAAGCACCATAAACCAAAGCATTAATAAATTCAAGACTGACAAAATAAACCAACTAAAAAGCATTAAGAACAAAAACCCAAAAGCATATTGGAAAGTCATCAACTCAGCTGACAAGACCGAACAGCCCACAGCCCCGCTACACGAACTCTATGATTTCTTCAAACATGTAAATAATCCAACGGTACAAGAAGGAAGTATAAATCAAAGAAATGAACATAATACAACTGAAATCAATAATGAAGATATAAACCAACCAATCACAGAAAAGGAAATAACAGAAACCATCAAGACACTCAAAAACAACAAATGAGCAGGTATAGATAATATTTTAAATGAGCATATGAAATGCACATCACACTTAATGCTACAAATATATACCAAATTATTCAACATCATACTAGACAGTGGAATTATCCCTGAACATTGGACTATGGCTTATATATTACCAATCTATAAGAACAAAGGAGACAAAGATCTAACAGAAAATTATCGTCCTATTACACTCCTAGGCTGCTTTGGAAAGCTGTTTACAGCAAATATAAACAACAGACTAAACAAGTATTCAGAAAATTCCAAAAGGGACTATCAACATCACATAATTTGTTTATAATTAGCAGCCTGATTGAAATTGTAAAAACAAAGAAGAAAAAACTCTACTGTGCATTTATTGACTTTAAACAAGCATTCGACACATTTTTGGCGGGAGGGACTATGGAAAAAACTAAAAGATTACCATATAACTGGAAAATGTCACACTCTTATCAAAAACATGTACAACAATATAATTACAACTGTCATAACATTTATTGAGATCCGCTTATCTGATTGGTCGAGAACGGTCATCTGATCGCATTGACCTGTATTTCATTTTTCAATGAACCCGGTCCGTATTCATGAGGGACGGGGCCATTCCGAGGGCCATTCACGTCAGAACTACTTTTGTGATACTGTGCAATGCTTCTATGAAGAGAAATGGACAGCCTGCGACTACTGACAGTTTACCTACACTTACACCTATATTTTCAGGAGGGAGCGCAGTGGCTCAGTGGTAGAGTGCTTGACTCGAGACCGAAGGGCCGCGGGTTCGAGCCTCACCGGCGTCACTGCGTTGTGGTCCTTGAGCAAGACACATTTATCCTAGCTTAGTACTGGTTCAACCCAGGAAGACCGTCCCGCATAACTAAAAGATTGTTGAGTGGACGTAAAGAATCAAATCAAACAAACAAACAAAATATTTTCAGGAAGAAAAGCAAAAATTGACTTTCATATGACGCCTAAATTAACAGTAGTCATGCCGATCAGCTGTCTGCTGCGATCTATTCAGTTTCCCAGCCAGCAAAATGATGCGATCACCCCGGAGCGATCACCTCTTGCACCTGTGCTTGTTTTGTATGTTTTCAGTCGAGCCCCACAATAAAATCGTTTCTTGAACTTACTGACTGTTGCCTGGTTTATCCAACATTTTTTTTCAATTCGTCATTGCTTTCTTCAATCACTAAATAAAGATGGCACAATTTCTTTTTGCTGGGGTCATTTCTTTTCCTTTCCAAGCCATTTCGACAGATGATGCTTTCGTCACCAATGTAAACTAATGACGTCATATCCGATGACGTAACTATCTTTCACATTCTAATGAAGACCCATGTCGAGGTAAAAACGAGATTCTAGTTTCTAAAATGTAGTTGTTTATTTTCAATTGGAGAACGGCCGCCATTTTGATTTTTTGAACGTCGTAACGTCTAGGTCTACATACGCACGTCATAGTCTAAATGCGCGAAAGGAACTATTAGCTGGAAACGTATTTTTTTAGGAAAACATAATCATAAATACTGAATAAGAAAGAATAAAGAAGAAGTTGTAATTATAAGAATTGAAAGTTATTTTTCTGCGTTTCACTGAGGTATGAAATGTCGTTTAAATTACATCTAATTTAAGCATGAAAACCTTCGGTTTTCATGCAAATTAGATGTAATTTTCCCGACATTTCATACCTCAGTGAAACGCAGAAAAATAACTTTCAATTCTTAAATAAAGTCCAAAATTTCCACACACAATGGCACAACAGATTATTTTCCGTGCACTATCGGAGTTAGACAAGGAGAAAATCTATCCCCTTTTCTATTCTCAATATATCTGAATGACTTAGAACACTACCTAAATAGCCATCAAGTAACAGGTATCATATGTGATGTTGAAGGTGAACAACTAAGAACATATCTAAAACTCTTCATTCTCCTATTTGCCGATGACACTGTACTACTAAGCGAAAACAAAACAGATCTTCAAAATGCACTAAACATATTTGAAAGCTACTGTGGAGAATGGAAATTGACCGTCAACATAGAAAAAACAAAAGTATTGGTCTTTGGCAGGGGCAAACAACCAAAAAATGAAACTTTCACCTACAAAGACAAACCATTAGCAACAACAAATGAATATAAATACCTTGGTATAGTCCTATCGAGGAGTGGATCCTTCAAAAATGCAATCAAACACATAACAGAACAAGCTAACAAGGCAATGTTTTCTCTACTGAAAAAAATAAGAATACTTAATTTACCAATTGAACTAAAAATCGACTTATTCAATAAAATGGTAAAGCCAGTTCTCCTATATGGTTGTAAGCTTTGGGGAATTGGTAACACAGAACCACTTGAAAGAATTCAGCTAAAATTCCTTAAATACATATTTCACCTCAAGACATCAACACCTTCATTTATGGTATATGGTGAAACAAGCTGTATGCCTCTTTCCTTTGACATTAACTGCAGACTGATTTCATTTTGGACACAACTGCCAGACACTGAAAACAACTGCAACAGACTGTCCACCCTCATATACAGTGTACTATATATCCTCTACAGGAATGGAAAATGCAAGTCTTTATGGCTTGACAAAATTATAAATCTCATAAACACAAATGGCTTTGGAGGAATCTGGAGTCTACAAACCAACTTCAACAGAAAATGGTTCACAGTAGCATTCAAACAAAAACTCAAAGACCAATTTTTACAAAACTGGAATACTAGTGTAGACCAAGCATCAAGTGGCACAAACTACAGACTCAACAAATATAGTTTTGAAAAGAACAACTATATTACATATCTAACAAATAGCCAAATCAGAACAATAACAAAAATTCAGGACCAGAAATCACAAACTTCCAATAGAAGTTGGTCGCTGGCAAAGCAAACCCCTAAATGAAAGAATATGCCAATCACGTTACAAGGATATCGGTGATGAATATCACTATATCATGCAATGCGATACCTTCAGCACAGCTAGAAAGCAATATCTCAAACCATATTACAACCGCTTTCCAAATACATTAAAATTCGGACAGCTTATGAACTCAACAAACAAAAAAGAGATAAAACAACTCTGCAAATTCATAGAAACCATCATGAACACAATAAACGTGACATATGTCTAAGAACATTAAAACCATACACAAACAAAGAACTAAAATACTTAGAAAGCAACACCACATACTGATTACTGAGTATGCACACATGTTGACAGTAATGACTGAAATATTGTAAGTGAGATTAAACAACATGACAAACAGTAAAAATAATAATAATAATAATAATAATAATAATAATAAAAAATTAACTCTAGCTGAACAGTATTATTTTGTCTATATTATTCCATCCAAGTAGAATATGAAACCACTCAATTAATCCAAAGAATAAAATTTGGCACAAATTTTCCTCAAAACAAAAATCGGCCACTCCTCGTGGCGTGACCTGTGTGTGTAGACAAAATGACACGATTCGATGATCCGATAACTGCAACACGGCAGCCCATCGCTGGCATTCCCTGCAGGGTGAGGTGCGTGGCGTGGCGAAATGATCGGAGGAGGGAGTTCGGTAAACCCATAGCTGCTATGGAGTTGGTCTAAAAATCCGGCTCGTTGGCGGCTATGAGTTTATCATACTCGGACACGCACGGTACACTCATCTTGCATTCGTACCAGTGATGGACAGCCGTGCACACACATTTCTCTTTAAATTGTTTGTTTAACAATAAGTATATAAATGGCAAATCGAATTGAGAAAAGTAAGAGCCACGCATATTGTTAAATCCATGAACCTCGGAAAACAAAAAATATACTTAAGGAATAAAGAAACGCAACAGACAAAAATATAATTTTTGCGTTTTTAAATGATGGTTTGGTGAAATCTCTTTTGAAAATTTCTTATTGAGTATTTATAGCATGTGATGACATACCAAAACGTCATTTTAACGCTATATTTTACGCTACAAGTTGAAAACCTATGAGAACGTAAATATGTGACGTCAACGTCAGAATAATGATCAAGAAACCGCATCTTTTCCATGTTTGGTTATTTGGCGTCGACTTGACAATGTGCAAATTAAAGAAACATACAATCATATTCGAAATGCAGTCAAATATTGCGTCAAAACACGCTACTTGAATGGCAAGATACACAATGGTAGTGAATAAACGATAAACGTCACTTAGAGCCGTTGGGTTTGGGTCGCTGGTGAATATACGGGATAAGATAAACCTAGAGACATCAGAACATGCTTCTTTGGAAAACTGATTTTTTCAGATACCGTAGAAATACGCCGGTAAGGTGTTTATATTGACGTTAGCCAAACAAAACACGGCATAATGCAAGAGAAAACATCTGATTACATGCTGAGAGTGGTCACCAAACTTGCTAACTGTAACCTAAAATTTGTCACTGGACCATTTTATCATTAGAAAAACACACAACCATCATGAAAACCATTAAAACGTGGATGTCGAATTTTGACGTCAGAATTGAAGTTTTTTGACGTCTGAAGATCTCAAGTCATAATTCTTGAACGAAACGCCCTTGTAATGAATAAATCTCAAGCAGAAAAGAAAGTTTACGCTTTTCACGCAGTATTCAGAGTTGACGTTAATGACGTTAAAACGTTTCAGAATCCTACAGAAACGTCGCGATTTGATCATTTCTTTGATCCGCAGTCTATGCCAAGACTTTTTTAAAACAATAAACCGATGGTTGATTTAAACTTTGCGCTTATTGACCTTTTTCCAGCAGTTTGCTACGGGGGTCAGGCTGGTTACGCGCATACCAAGATGATTACGTAATTGATAATTACGTTTAACCTGCTGTAATTTGACGGACACATACTGCTCCTATAGATTAATATCATTTGCACTAAAAACTTGCATCATATTGTATGCTTACAATGACTCGAAGTGTTTGTTGCGTTTCTTTATTCCTTAATATATATATATATAAATAAAACAAATTTCTTTGAATGCCCACTAAATTTTAACCTAAGTATCAAGCCATTGCCCGGACGATGGTGGTACCCTCTCGGCATCATATCACAGATTGGAGCCCGGTGGATGCTACCATCTTTCGCCAAAACAAAAGTAAGTAAGTAAGTAAGTAACGACTTTATTTAGTGAGGGTAACCCAATTGACGAATCAATCTTCCACGGGGCCCTCAAACATGAGGAAAATACATATATCCAACAATAAAGAACACCCACACCCTACACACATATACATATGGGCCATGACGTGAGAAAACCTAGCTTCGGGGTTTCCAACAAAGTGAGATTCAAACCAACCTGGTCCGCTACATGGGCTAGCTAGAACATTGAAATTTCACTCGTAGCAAGTCTAGGTATTGTACTTTTTAATAAGCGAATAACAAAGGTGCTGATCAGACTGCACGGAAGCGCAGGCTGGTCTGCGCCTTTGTTGTTTGCAAACCCCCGAAGACAGGTTTTCTCGCGTCGAGGCCCTATAATAAAACAACAATGAATGCTAGATGACCCTCTAGCTGGCTATGCAAATTAAACATATTTACCTTTTAACCAGAATGTACAGTTTTGAACAAAGGAATTTAGAGTCATAGAATTTTTTATATCAAGTGGAATGCTGTTCCAAACTAATGCACCTGAGTACGATAAACTATTCTTAAACAAGTTAATTTTAGGCTTGGGTATCAGAAAATGTTTATTACTTACTGATCGTAAATTTAAGGTAGAGTTACTGTTCGATTCTCTCATTTTGAATAAATCAGTCAGATATTCAGGCGCTATATTATTCGACACTTTATACATTACTTTTGCTTTCTGTAGAAACACACTCTCAGAAAATGACAACATGTTTAGGCAATTCTGAGCTTCTTCTAAATTAGAGTATTCATTTCTTAATATAAGCTTACATGCTCCTCGTTGCAATTTAGTTATTTTATCTGTATTAGAACATGTAGATGATCCCCAAATAACGGAACAGTAATCAAAATGAGGGCAAATATACGCATTATAAAACAAAAGTCTGTCTTTAACTGATAGGTATGAAGAAATTTGAGACAAGAGCCATAGATGTGTGGACACCTTCTTAACAATGTACTTATAATGCGAATCCCAAATTAAATTTTCATCTATATTTGCACCTAAAATTTTATCACCTTTAGTAAGTTTAAGGTCTATATTATTGCACTTCAAGTTGAATGAAGCATCATTTAAATTGCATCTTTTCTGTCTACTGGTAATGAACATGACCTTAGTCTTATCAGTATTAATTAACATTCCATTTTCTTTACACCATTGCTGTAGCAGTACTAGAGATCTTTGAAGATTGTTTTCCAATACTTGCTTGTCATATTGTATATCATATATTGTAGTATCATCTGCATACAAGTCAGTTGACGCTACAATATTTTGAAGCTTAAGAGGCAGATCATTAATAAATATTAAAAACAAAAGTGGTGCAAGAATAGACCCTTGTGGAACGCCACTTGTTATATTTTCAGTATCAGATTTTGAATGCTTAATGGACACTTTCTGTGTTCGCGTAGATAAGTATGATTTAAACCAAGATAAAGCACTTTTCCCACATTTATATATTTCAAGTTTCTTCAAAAGAACAGCATGATCTACAAGGTCAAAAGCTTTTCGGAAATCAATCATTACACAACCAACAAATTTACCTTCATTTATTGCTTTAAGCCAAGAGTCAATCAAAAGGATTAAAGCTGATTCAGTCGGTCGACTGTCCAGCTCTGAAGCCGCTCTGCTTTTCATGTAGTAATTTATTGTCATTAAGATAATTCATGAATTTCAAATGGATCCATTTTTCCATAATTTTTGAAACAGTGGGCAATATCGAAATTGGTCTGTAGTTATTTACATCTTCTTTTGGTCCAGTTTTGTGAATGGGTATAATATTTGCTGTTTTCCAAACATTTGGAAAAATACCGAGTGACAAACTTTTATTGATAAGGAATGTAATACTTGGGGATATTATATCATAAGAAAGTTTTAATATCCTTGGACCAATGTCATCCAGACCTGTTAATTTCGATATATCTAAATTGAGAATATATTTTCTTACAAATGCTATATTTATTTCTGGAATACTGAAAGAAACATTATTGTCTACTTTTGAATCAACAAACTTTTTTATATTTTCAAAATTAGAGTCATGTATTGGCTCTTTTAGTTTTGAAGCCACATTGGCGAAATATTTGTTAAAAGCATTAGCTATCTCTACATCACTAGATACAAATTCATTATCAACATTTATGCCTAGAATATTTTCTTTGGATTTAGATTTTTTACCAGCTCCTAATTCCCTAAATAATTTCCAAATTGAGCTTGGGTTATCCTTACCTTCTTCAAGTTTTGTCTTATACATTGATTGTTTTGCAGATTTTATCATTGTAGATACTTTATTTCGTAACTGTTTATAGTCTTCAATGTTACCATTAATTTTGCATTTATTTCTTTCTTTAATAGTATCAAGTATATCTGGGTTTAGCCAGTCTGCCGGGCTGAGCCGATTTCTTAACTCTATGTTGTTTTATAGGAGCATATTTATTGACTATTTCAAGAAATAATGAATTCCAAACCTGGACCATATCATTTACATTGGTAAAATTTTCAATAACTTCCCAAGGAACGTCAAACAATTCATTTCGAAACGCTTCTACATCAAAGTGCTTAAAAGACCTATATGTTATTGTTTGATGTGCGTTTTTACGCTCAGAAATGTTTAACCTACGATTCCCAAAAATTGCATAGTGGTCACTTATTGTAAGTTTACAGACATTGACACTAGATATTTTGTCTTCTCTATTTGTGTAAATATGGTCAATCAATGTGCGAGAATTGCTTGTTACTCTAGTAGGCTGGCAAATCAGTTGACTTAAACCCAAAGAAAGCGTGAAATTTAGCCAATACGTGTCACAATGGTCAGTGCATAAATTTTTATTAAAATCACCCATTAAGATTATTTCCTTCCCCTCATTAGATACTTTGTCCATAAAGTCTTCAAATCTATCATTATATTCAATCCTAGAATCAGGAGGGCGATATAAATTTCCTATTAAAAATGATTTGCCCTTTTCCTGTATAATTTCTAACCAAATACTCCATGTTACCCTTGTATGACCTACATGTCATACGTATGCGCTCCCTTTTCTACACTGCAGATTAGCCACCATAAGTTATGCTTTATATATGTACCAGCTTCTCATGTTGTTAGTTTACTAACCTGAGTGAATAAATTAATTTGAATTTGAATTTAAAATTTCTTGCTCAATTACGTTGAGCATGAAAAACGTTTAATAACCTTGGGGCAGGTTAACTTGAACGTCAATAGCACACGCACCAGCTCTAGCTTAGCAATTTATTTTTAGCAAATATATATTCATCGGCTTTTGGGTCACTGTCTAGCCACGCCCCAGCTGGTTTCCTATCTCCGCTAGCTTAACACTAGACCGGGACATTGCATACCATGTGGCGATACAGTGACCAAATAGCTGTATAATACCGCTTTTCTGTATTAGTTTCGCCAAACTCGACAATTTCCTTATTCAGACTCGAACAAATATGGCATCCTTTGCCAAAACTTTCATAAATGATTGCATTAATATATACGGTCGTAATTGCTCCCGTTGTGTGAGGAGTCCTAAATTTAAGATGTGGTTCTTAGCTTTCTTTATAGTTTACTCCGCCCCTTCCTGTGCTTCACGTTCAATCGGATTGCACAGAAATTTTAATTATTTGCCAACTTAATCGCATATTTTGTCAATATGTGTAATATCTTTTGAGTAAAATCATGAAGTAAAACCTTGAAATGGCCAATGCGGCTATATTCAATGGGAGGGGAGGAGAAAACTATAAGTAGGTCATATATCATGTATAACATTTATAAAGAATTTAAGTGGGTCACACGTTGCGCTCGTTCCCACGTAATTCCTTTATAATTGTTATATATGATCTAAAGCCTATACTTCTTTCCGATTTGTAATAAGTTTTACTTTATGTAATAATATTATTGTTATCGTGTGGAAACTCAACGTCAGTGAAAAGTTACCAGTAAATCACATATACTTAACATAGGACAATATTTAGTCCATTCTGAACGTAGAACGGCGGATACGTCAACACTCAATTTTATGGCATAGAGTCCCATGCATCACCACTATGGAAAACAGTATCCATCCCACCCGGATGCATTATAATCATTCCTTGATTGACCCCTGTAGTTTCCATTGCATTGTATAGGAAAATGCAAAGTTGTGGTGCTACCTTAAAGTTTGATCCTCATTTTTCGCGTTTAATGGGATAATCTAAACCATTTTTGTGGCGTTTTCAATGAAAATGTCTTGGGCATATCCTGGCATGTTGTCTCCTGAAAATGATGATTTCAAATTCTTAAAAACTGCGAAAAACATAAAATGCATGTGCATCACGTGCACCATAGTTCCAGGGCTCGTGTAACTGTTTTATCTCTCCAACACAGCTTGTCCTTGCCCAGAAACATGAACATAACTGTAGTAGAAGAGCTGTATTATATATTTTCCGAAATATGGAAATTTCGATACTGGTAACTTTTCATTGTCGCTGAGTATATATTACGAAAGCGGGATAGGCTCGAACTAAAATAAAATTTAAAAAAGTTTCTCGTTATAACGAGAAAGTTTCTCGTTATAACTAGAAATATTCTCATTATTACGAGAACTATTCTCGTTATTACGAGAAAGTTTCCCATTATTACTAGAAATATTCTCGTTATTCCAAGAACGTTTCTCGTTATTACGAGAAAAAGTCTCGTTAATACGAGAAAGTTTCTTGTTATTACGAGAAAATTTCCATGACGGTGGTTGGGTGAGTGAGTGAGTAATTGGAGTTGGTCGAGTGAGTGAGTGAATGAGTGTTAACTAACTACATGTAACTAACCAATCAACCAACACTCCAACCAACTAACCAACCAACAAACTAACTAACTAACTTATTTACTTTAAATCGTTCAACACTCCAACCAACCAACTAACCAACTAACTAACCACTTAGTACTTATTTACTTGCTCACTCACTCACTCCCTACCTCCCTCACTTACACACTCTTTTATTCACTCTCTCATTCAATTCCTTTCACCGACTTCAACCCTACAAACTAACTAACTAAATACCTTACTTATAAAGTTACCGCTTCACTTACTTCGCAAGAGACCCGAAGTATTCATGATTCCATGAACATTCAAGAAATTGAATTCACTTCTTAAAAATTCTAACTTTGTATTATGATTGTTCGACATTGTTACGTAGATTACATTGTGTAAGAAGTGTAAACAGATTTAATTCCTGTATATTTGAACGTTGCATATTTATTGTTCACACATTGAAGATGTGCACCGGCGACGCAGGTCCAGAGCAGAGTTTGGTTTGGTTTTCTTCAGATGTAGGTTTGAACACAGCATCTACTGTTTACCCCTAAAATGTAGTTTTATTGTATGATTAAATTCGCTTACTTAAAATATATGAAGCTATATACGAGACAAAGATTTTTTTTAAAAAAATCAAACAAACTGGAGGTTTTCTATTTATTTTTTACTTTCTGGCAGGGCTTCTTTAGTCCCCGAAACTATGAGCTTGCTCCCCAGCTCCCCTAAAATATCTACCAGTGCTCCCCGGATGCCGAAAATAAAAAGCCCTTCTCCTCAGTTCCCGGAAAATCCCTGGGGCCCCAAGGAAATATTGGTTAGCTGAACCCTTCGGTGTGAGCTACTTGTACATATCATAAAGAATCATGGTGCTAAATATGAACATCCCCCATACACATTAAATTACGAGCCGAGACAGATTGTTAACATATTTGCCAGCCAGCCTGTAATCGCTGGGAAAGGGCTAACCTCTTGGCTCGCTGGTACTTTAAGTTCTCTGGTGTTTTGTATTTTGAGTTCTCTTGGCTCTCGTTTGTTTTTGACCTTGACCTTTGAATCCAAGGTACCAAAGCGGACTTTTCTATCTCACTCTTGCCCTCACCCTTGCCCTCAGTATGCCCAGCTAGTTTAAGGTGAGTTTTGATATTCAAATGTATTCATATCGAATGTGATGACTAAAACAGCATGCTTTGCAAAATTTAGTTCTGAAGATCCACATGGATCGACATTCGAAAATGTACAGAATAAAACGCGTCCGATCGGTGGTTTCCTCAAAGTTTCACCCAGCAGCTTTCTATCAGATATATATGTATAGCTACATGTATTGTCAACTCTGTGGGTCCATTTTGGTCAGCAAAATACAATGCCCAGATAGAACTGCGTGTGCATTTCTGCTTGCTGATAGTTTACGGTCGTTTTTGTGTATTGATGGCACGGCGTATACAGTGCATAAAGCTTTTATGTAAGTAAAAAGTAAGCCAGTACATGCTAAGAGGAAATATTTCACAAGGTCAAAAGCGAGTGCGCACGCGAGACCCATGAGCTGTCGCTGCTTGCACACATAGCAAATGTAGGTATGATCGAACTATATTATCGCAAAGACCCAAAACCCAAATGAATAGCTGCGTATACAAGTTTTAATAATGGCTTAAAAATGTGAAAAGGATGGTTTACATTTGAACTGGCTATAATTAATCCTGCATAATAAGTAGGATTTAGTAAGCCATTGGACATGATCTTGGTGCGCGCATTCAAAATACACCATGCAGATATAAAATCATCTTTTCAAGTCAGATCCCACTTGGGGGCGTAATGCAATAAGAAAAGGCTATAAAAAGAAAGAGAAGATCATACCTACATGTACCAGGGAAAAGCATGGATTTGGTAAGACCCTAAAAATCTGCTCCCCCGCAACCCCCACTCACTTCATCAATTTGCACGGAACGCCAAGATGTATTTTGAGATGGAGATACCCTGTAGAATGAATTAAATGGTTTAATTACCATTTTTACAATCTTTGTCAATCTCAGCATAGAGTATCTGTAGCCTCGGACCCAGTATAAACGGAAATACAAAGTTATGTTGTCGAGGATTTGTTTCAGAGCTATTTCAAGATACTACAGCCTATAAAACTGATTCTGAACATACCCGGGGTTATACGAAGTTATTCCCGGTATGCAATGTTGAAATATTACAGTTACAGTAAATAAAATTAAAAGTGTTATCTACGGAAGCCCTGGAGGGACATTTGTACTTATTACTTATCACTTATTACTTACTACTTATCACTTATTACTTATTACTTACTACTTATCACTTATTACTTACTACTTATTACTTATCATATCATTTATCACCCCTATAACGGCGCGAAACTCCATTGTACATTCCCTGTAATAGCCGTAGCTGTAGTAATAATGATAGTAGTAGTAGTAGAAGTAGTAGTAGTAGTAGTAGTAGTAGTAGTAGTAGTAGCAGTAGTAGTAGCTGTAGTAGTAGTAGGAGTAGTAGTAGGAGTTGTAGTAGTTGTATATGTGTTGTTGGTGTTGCTGTTTCTGCTGTAGTAGTAGTAGTAGTAGTAGTAGTAGTAGTAGTAGTTGCAGTAGTAGTAGTTGCAGTAGTAGTAGTTGCAGTAGTAATAGTGTAGTAGTAGTTGTAGTAGTAGTATACGTGTAGCTGGTGTTGCTGTTTTTGTAGTAGTAGTAGTAGTAGTAGTCACAGCAGTAGTAGTGTAGTTAAAGTATTAGTGGAGGTAATAGTAGTAGTAGTAGTAGTAGTAGTAGTAGTAGTAGTAGTAGTAGTAGTAGTAGTAGTAGTAGTAGTAGCAGCAGCAGCAGCAGTAGTATTAGTGGTGGTAGTAGTAGTAGTAGTAGTAGTGTTGGTGTTGCTGTAGAAGTAGTACTAATAGTTTTGTTTTTGTTTGATTTGGTTCTTTACATCCCATCAACAATCTTGCAGTTAAACAGGGACAGGTATTCATAGGTTGAACCAGTACTAAGCTAGGATAAATGTGTCTTGCTCAAGGACCACAACGCAGTGACGCCGGTGAGGCTCGAACCCACTGCCCCTCGGTCTCGAGTCAAGCATTCTACCACTGAGCCACTGCGCTCCCTAAATAGTAGTAGTAGCAAAGTAGTAGTAGTAGTAGTAGTAGTGGTAGTAGTAGTGGTAGTAGTAGTGGTAGTAGTAGTAGTAGTAGTAGTGTTGTTGGTGGTGGTGCTGTTTTGCTGTAGTAGTAGTTGTAGTAGTAGTAGTAGTAGTGGAGGTAATGATTTATTAGTTATTACTTACTACTTATTAGTTATTACTTACTACTTATTAGTTATTACTTACTACTTATTAGTTATTACTTACTACTTATTAGTTATTACTTACTACTTATTAGTTATTACTTACTACTTATTAGTTATTACTTACTACTTATTAGTTATTACTTACTACTAATAAGTAGTAAGTAATAACTAATAAGTAGTAAGTAATAACTATTAAGTAGTAAGTAATAACTAATAAGTAGTAAGTAATAACTAATAAGTAGTAAGTAATAACTAATAAGTACTACTACTACTACTACTACTACTACTACTACTACTACTACTACTACTACAGCTGCGACTTTTACTATAGCTTTTCATCTATAACAAATACTACTTCAAAAACAACCATTTTCTACTACTACAACCACCGCTTTTTCTACTACTACTACTACTTCTACTACTACTACTACTACTACTACTACAGCAACACCCACAACACTACTACTACTTCAACTACTACTTCGACCACTACTACTGCCACAACTAATACTACTGCTTATTCTACTACTACTACTACTACTACTACTACTACTACTACTACTACTACTACTACTACTACACTATTACTGCTGCTACTACTACTACTACTACTACTACTACTACTACTACTACTACTACTAGGCTCAGTGGTAGAGTGCTGGACTCGAGACGGAAGGGCCGCGGGTTCGAGCCTCACCAGCGTCACTGCGTTGTGGTCCTTGGGCAAGACACATTTATCCTAGCTTAGTACTGGTTCAACCCAGGAAGAACCGTCCCTTTATAACTGAAAGAGTGTTGATGGGACGTAAAGAATCAAATCAAACAAACAAATCAAACTACTACTACTACTACTACTACTACTACTACAAAAACAGCAACACCAACAACACATACACTACTACTACTACTACTACTACTACTACTACAATCACTGCCACCACTAATACTACTGTTGCTGCTGCAACTACTACTACTACTACTACTACTACTACTACTACTACTACTACTCTATTACTTCTGCTACTACTCCTACTACTACTACAGCAGAAACAGCAACTACCAACTACACATATACTACTACTACTACTGCTTCTACTACTACTACTACTACTACTTCTATGACTTTTACAGGGAATGTACAGTGGAGTTTCCCACCGTTATTGGGGTTATATATGATATGATAAGTAATAAGTAGTAAGTAATAAGTGATAAGTAGTAAGTTATAAGTAATAAGTAATAAGTAATAAGTAGTAAGTAATAAGTGATAAGTAATAAGTAAAAATGTCCCTCCAGGGCTTCCGTAGTTATCATCTTTTATGTTGGTTTCTGACGGTTTCGGCTAAACTTGAGTGCAGAAATGGATAAATAAGGTACCTATGTTTCTTGCTGAAGATAAATAAACTTTCAATAAATTGAAGAATACAGTCTTAAAGATAGGATATTGAACCATTGCTTTTTGAAGAAAAATCACAGATATGCAGAGATATAATGGAGAAATGATTATTTAAACTTAAACATAGGTTAGTCTGGAAAGCTCAGCCTCGACAACGTGTTTCCAATATTTACATTCACCTGTATGCCAGTTACCAGTCCGTGAGTCCTAGCTATTATTTACATGATGTACAAGTAGATTCTTCCAAAATGTCCAACTCATATCCAACTATGGATTTTTACCTGTAAAACCGATAAACTACTTTGCATTAGGTTTAATGGGAAGTTATTATAAAAAGTCTTATAAAATCTTTATTTTTCAGTTTATTTTTAAGGCGCTGATTTCATCTTAAAGCTATTCATCTTAGCTTTTCAAAGAATATTTTATCATTATTCTATGATTTGGACAAGACCGACTGTTTTCACTTTAAAGGTAACAAAAACCTCCCATTGACTTCTATGTAAAGTAAAATGACGAAGTGACTTTTGTTCGTTTGATAGCGTTATTTTGAGATTATTTGAAATCATTTCTTTAAGGCGCTGATCAGATATTCTTTTTATTTCATTTTTGATTAATTTGGTGTAATTTTTGTACATGTTAAATAATAATTTCACTGACTTTTTTTAAGATTTGGGTGAGTAATGGTCATCATTTTTTCCTCGCCCGAGCGATAACGGAAAGTCACGATTGAGTATCCGAGTTTCCGAGACGTATACCTGTGTCACCATGACCACAGTGTAGGAAATTAAGTACACAGGGGGGCTTGTTTATTTGTTCACACTGGGATTATGGGCTATAATGTTTTTAAGAGATGACAATTTGCTTATCATAACTTGAGATATAATTGAGCCGCGACATGAGATTTCCAACAATGTGGCATTTTGACAAGTGGACTCAAAAAAAAGCCTGTACAGCGCCTATTAAGCTTAAAAATTCAAATAATGATCGGTCAGTAGCCTAAGAGCCATAGGATATTTACGAGACTAGCAAAGGCTCTGATCAGACTGCACGTATGCGCCGACTGTTCTGAGCCTTTGCTTATCACAAACACCTCATTGTTGGAAGCTCAATTAAGTGAGCGATATCTGCTTGATTTGTCATATAAATGTTGTTGTTGTTGTTATTATTCTTCTTCTTCTTATTATTATTATTATTATTATTATTATTATTATTTTATCTAAAATTGGCAAAAATCTCATTTCCTTTTCTATGCGATATATGTTTAAGTATTAGCGGTGGTTTGTGATATTGAGCCGGCACATGAGATTTCTAAAAATGTGATAGGTGCAACCAGCAAAGCCTCAGATCAGCCTGAGTATACGCGTGTCGCTTGAACGTTATATGACTGTAAAGCTACTGACCGAACAGCATTTAGAACTTTCTAAGCTCAACCCATTTAAGCCGAATGGAGTTTCCCACTGTTATCAATTAAAACAGTCCATTTTTGTTTCAATAGATGTTGGGTGATATTTTTCATTTTATTCAAATTTTAATAGAACATTCTGCAACCAGACAGTGGAGACACTGATCAGACGCCGCGTTTTGTGGCGTCTGGTCTGGATCTGCATTGTATGTATACGTCTCACAAAAAGGACGCTAGGCTTTTATGGGTCAAAAGTCAGCTGCGCAGACTCGTCTGAGTCTACACCTGTCAAATTGCCACCTTGTTGGAAATCACATGTCATTGGTCAATTTCACTTATTGGTATGAATATAATTCGTCTGCATGACAATCAATCTGTTTTTTTTTTGTTTGAAACTTTTAAATGGCACGCTTTGCTCATTCGATAATAAGGTTACTGGGTCATTTCGTATTGACAGCATGACAACGGTTAAAACTATTGCTATTGTCTTTTCAAACAGTTTGGACCCTGATCAGACTCGGCAGAGTGTGTGGCTTGCCCTTGGTCGTAAGTATTGAATATGTGTCCAGTCACGAGAAAGCTTGATTATGTTCCATGGGAGTATCAGATGGTGATAACCAACCAGTTTGGAGATTGATCAGGCTCGAAAAAAGCCGAGCTTTACCTAGATCTTAACTATTTAATAAGAAAATATGTGTCAAATAAATGGGCCCAGTCGCGATAAAACCTGATTTGATTGCATATGAATGCCATATTGTGATAACATTTTCCATCAATTTAGACCCTTATCAAGGCTTGACAAAATGCTGGGTCTAATCTTGATCCAAACTGTTCAATAATTCGGGATCTGTTACAGCACTCCGATTATGAAAAAAAAATCATCTGAACGCATAGTCCAAGTTGCGACAAACTCCGATTTTGCTGCATGCGCACAAAAAGGAGCAGATCGGCCTGCACATCAGTGCAGTTGTAACGTGCGCCAACTGACCAGTGACATATATACGTCACTGATCTGGTTTAAGTCGGCACAGCTTGCAGAATTCAGATATTATTCATTTAAGTGCTTTGTTCAAAGAGGCGCAAAGTACGGTTTTCTTTCTGCCTTAGATTTCGGCTTTTCCAAATTTTGAATTAAAAATTCTTCGGAATTGGTCGATCTGTAGCTATGATGTTGAAACAATGTACAAAAATTCATCCTCGATAAGAACACTAGAGCAAATCGCTTAAGGCCATATCAGCTTTGTTCACACCTCAACGCAGATGAACGACTCCCGCTGTGTCATGAAGAGCTGACCACATCGTAAAACTACGGATTTTATCCCGAAGACATCCGCTAATCCCATTGCTGATAAAGCCATCGATTTCGCTTCATTGGACAGGAATCATTGTTGGCTATGTGTGCCTGATAGGGGTGTACGATTCGCGGCTCTATAACGGTTGCTACAGTCGTCGGCTTAAAATTGTATAGATCCAGACCAGACCGTTTTATAGACAAACTGTTTGTCACTTTCGTTTAAAATCTCTTGAGCCCTGTCATTTTAAAAGTGTTGTACTTTAAACTTATTACAATCAAATCCGGTTCAAATTTCATCTCAGTTCTGACTAACGCTGTCCATAGTACATGTAAACATGTTGTTTATATTTTCTATACGTACAAGTTTCTATACTGCCTTTATTCACCCAGGTAAATTTAGTAACTGGATGTCGGCGAACGCTCTACGAGGTAAATCAAAGCACTGAGAGTACTGATGGAAACGATGTCTTGTGATTTTAGTTCTTGTAGGCTAAGCAGAGTGCATTTTTGTAGATGATATTTTAGGAATATTAGAATTTGTATATTGTATATTTTTCTGACCAATGACGAAGGAAAAGTTTGATATGATTTCTATTTTTAGTTTTTAGTTTTAGCATAACAGAATTTTGAAGGGGCATGCGACAAAATATCAATCTTATCATTTCAAACATGGGCTGGTATGTCTTTAAACCCTATTTCACTTTTAAGCTCTGGTGGCCATTTTGTTATGTGGGATCAAAAATAGTAAGTGAGTATGATTAGGAAATACCACAATCACAAACCGCAGACAACCCCGTGGTACCGGGAGGAAGAGCTGCTCAACCATCACAAGACATCAGGAAGACAAATTAAGCAAAGCAACCAGCTCTCTCTCTCTTCCCCATCAAGATGATTATAATAGTAGAATGGACATAAAGTAACGTACAACAAAACATAGAACAATTACAGACTCCCACAATGGGAGTAACAATAAACAAAAAGTCAACAACAACAGAACCACCGCCTTAGAACGGACAGCAGCCTAAGCCACGGGGGGGGGGGCTTAAATGCATTTTACTGGTACCAAACCTTTTGCCCATATTTAGCAGAGGGCATTATGCCGAATACATCACTGAAAATCTTCGAATTAAAACCACCAGATGACTCTTACTTGCATTGCATGTCATTATTGAAAACTAATGGGGCCATTAAACCTTGTTTTAGATTTTTCATGGCCAATATAATGACCAAAACGGGTAAAAATACCCATTATATGACAAACAAAATGGTAACTAATGGTAACAAAGGAAAGAGCATAAAATTCTCGGGTATTTTGATGGGTTTCATGCTCATTAAAATATTATTGGGAACATTACCCTTGAATTATGTTTTAATAGCCATCATCATTATACAAATGTAAAACTTATGCCCAATGTTTAGTGGGAAAATTGTTAACTAATGGTCACATTCGCATTAAACCCATGGGCATAGATTACGTTCATGCATACAAATTGCATTTACATAAACTCATTGCCATCAATATTTTATATAATGGACATTAGATACATTTTCATGCCCATGAATCTCATTACTCTTGGCTATTTATTTATTGTTATGCCCATTACAAATTAATAGTGGGCATAAAAGTACCATTAAATGAAAATGATAATTCATTGGCAGCAAAATTCTATTCTGTCATCGGCATTAGAAATACGAAGGTTAAACTAGTCATGCCTATTAATTTCATTAATACAGATTATTAATAAACACTAGGCCTAGAGATAGTTCCGTTAAAGTTTAGTAAAGAAACATTGTCATCAATATTAACTTTCATGGGCAATAGACACAACAAAACGAAAAATATTTGATTTAGTGCCTATCATCATTGAAACCAAAGACACTAATAACATTCGTGCACATTTAAAAATATTAACAAAAAAACTATTATCATTCGTAAAACAGATGGAAAAATCATTGAGATCATTAAACCGCAGGGTCATTTATAACAAAATTAGAAACCAGAAATAATGATATGCACTTTAATGACGATAAATGAGAAAAAAAATCATTCATACTAATCATATACCATAACATACTTCTGTAAACGTATGGTCATTATTTACTAAGTATTTGCTGAAATGGCCCTTAAACGAGACCATTAAAGTGGAATTAAACCGAACCACCACTGTTGTGTTGGCACATAAAAAAAGTTCCCAGAAAGAAATATGAAATAAAAAAATCAATATACATCAAATTAGGCATGAAATAGTTTGTTAATTTATATATGTTAAATTATTTTTGTAAGTGGATCTAAGCGTATATTTTGGCACATTTTGCATAATTATGCTTTCATGGGAAAAACAATATTTATACACATACAAAGTTTATACAAAGTGTGTGATGGTGGCGCGCCATGAAACTGGTTTAAAGAGACTAAGTCTGTAACTATGAACATTTTTCGAAAAATTTTCTTTTCTTTTCAAATCATTTGTAAAAGTAGAATTAAGTTATGTTTTTACAAGAAAAATGTTGAGTACAGCTGAAAACTGCATGGAAAAGTGAATTATCTCATAAAACAGGTGGTTTTCTCTTGTTGGTAATTATTTGCGTCCCTCCAATAATTCTAGATGGTTGATTTTTAACATAAATGCAGTTGTTTTGATAGTGATAACTTGTTAAGATTTACAAAAATGGTGAAATGTTTACCTGAATTTTAGTATTTTACTGTGTTCTTGAAAAACAAAAACATTATTTCTAAAATTGGATCAAAAGTTACAGACTATGCAGCTTTAAGCCCTCCAGTGAAATATTTTTGCTGACCGTTCCAAGGCGGTACTTCTTTTGTGGATCATTTGTGTTATTTAGGTCTTGTGTTTGTCATGATTTCGCGTCTGTTTATTGCTGCCTTGTGGTCACCTGAAGGGAAAGGGCTGACCTCTTGGCTCTTTTTTGTGACGCTTATTGTGATTTTGTTACTTTCCCATATGGTATACTGGGACAGGTGTGGTATGATTGTATCGATTCCTGATACTTGCTGTCTTTCTTACTATGATGGCCCCAAACATTGGTCAAAATGTCATTGTGACAATCGGCTTAAGTAAATTTCTAAGATTATATGACATGCAAATTTATAGGACACTAATTTGCAAGGTATGTGAAACATCTTTTTACAGCCCAATATATTGAAATCAATGCACAATGCATACCTTAATAACTTCAAGACATTATTTTGATAACAAGTGTTTGAACAGAACTAGTATATAGGCAAAACCTCGCTTATTCATATATTGTGCTGAAAATGGACCAGGGCTTGGGGTGAAATGAAATAATTGCAGAATACGCACTGATTCAAAATAGTGGGGGGGGGGGGGGGGGGGGCTAATGGGCCAGGGCTTGGAGTGAAATGCCATAAATACAGTATACTCACTGATTCAAAATAGTGTGGTGCAATTTGGCCAATGCTTGCAGTGAAATGCTGACACAAATCCAGTATAGTTACTGGTTCAAAATATTGTGATGCGAAAGTGTCAGGGCTTGGAGTGAAATGCCACAACTCCAGTATACTCACTGATTACAATACATATTGTATAGCGAATGGGTCAGGGCTTGTGATTAAATGCCACACATCCAGTATACTCACTGATTTGAAATAGTGTGGCACATATGAGCCTAAGGCTGAAGTTGAAAATAGTATGTGAGTATGATCAGGAAATACCACAATCACAAACTGCAGACGACCCCGTGGCACCGCGAGGAAGAGCCGCTCAACCATCACGAGACACCAGGAAAACAAATTAAGCAAAGCAATCAGCTCTCTCTTCCCCATTAAGATGATTGCAATACTAGAATTGACATAAAGTAACGTACAACAAAACATAGAACAATTACATAATCCCACAATGGGAGTAACAATAAACAAAAAGTCAACAACAACAGAACCACCGCCTTAGAACGGACAGCAGCCTAAGCCACCGAGGGGCTTAAATGCATTTTACTGGTACCAAATCTTTGCCCTAGATTCTGCTGTTGTTGAAGTACAAGAAATGTTCAGCTCGCATGGAGGCCATCTAGCTTATGCAATGTATCATCATGGAAAAACACTTTAATCAAATTACTACACCATGATGAAACAAAGAAAAGGGCTCATGACTCACAGATAGTCAGAGCTAAAGAAAACCTCAAGTTGAGCCACGATGGGTCCAGCTACAGATAAGCATTAGGCACCAACCCACCGATTAAAGCTTTACGTCAGAGCCGCCATAGAGTCTGAGGTCTGACCCACCTTCGTGCAATTAAAGAGGAAACCATAGCTATAAACCGTGATTGGGTTCAAAACTAGGCATGCTGGCTGTCGCATGATATCCAAGTTATATCCAACCCTTGTATAACGTTTTACTATCTTTTTGGATTGATCACTAAAATTAGGTTTTCCAACAATTCGTTTGAATTTATAGACTAAATCACCATAAAATATAGGTTCTGATATGCCGTATTGCAGAAGAGTTTTTAACCCGATGTTATATTTAACAATTAACTCTGAGTGTCTGTGGTAGAATTTAGAAAATGCTTTTCGAATTTTATGATATCTATAACCTTGTTTTAATAATTTAGCAGTTAAAAATAAGTTTCTGTTGTTGAAGTCATCAACATTAGAACAGACTCTAGCAAAACGAATAAGCTGAGAAATATATACACCATAGGAAGGAGAGCGAGGAACATCTCCATCAAGAAATGGGAAATTTACTATTTCAAAATTAAAATCATCCCTTTTATCATAAATTTTAGAAGAAACTATGCCATTTGTTATTGACAAGTTCAAGTCCAAAAACGGAGCTTCAGTATCAGAAGAATTCGCCTTATTTAACTGAAGTTCAGTGGGATATATCTGACCTACCATTTGTTCAAAATAAGGATTTTCAATATTTAGCAAGTCATCTAAATATCTGGAGGTAGAGTTAAAAGCTTCAATGATATCAGCTTGATGATTGTCTGACAGAGACAACATAAAGTCTCTCTCATAACAAAACAAAAACAAATCTGCAACAAGAGGAGCACAATTAGTACCAATTGGAATACCGACAATTTGTCTATATAATTTTGAGCCAAATCTTATGAATATATTGCCCAAAAGATAATGGAGCGCATCACACATTCTCTGACATGACCACAATTTATATCGTTTAGGTTGTTCAGAAGTGTAAAAGGCATTTTTATCGTTTCAAGCAAAATAAAGTGAGCCCTCTCTGTTAAATGTTGGATCAATTAATTCTGTTAGTTTAGGCTGCAAAATAGAGTATACTCACTGATTCAAAATATTGTTGTGGAAATGGGCCAGGGCATTATGTAAAATTCAAGAACTAATACAATATGCTTACTGATTCAAAATACTGTGGTGCGAATGGCTTAGGGCTTAGGTGAAATGCCACAAATCCACTATACTCGCTAATTCAAAATATTGTGGTGCAAATGGCCAAAATTTTGATGTGAAATGCCTGCACAAATACAATATGCTCTCTGATATAAAGTATTGTGGTGCAAATGGGCCAGGGCTTGGGATAAAATCTTCACACTCATTCAAAGTATAGTACTTCAAATGGACCAGGGCTTGAATTAAAAAGCTATAAATAGAGTATACTCACTGATTCAAAATGTGTAGTACAAATGGGTAAGGACTTGGTGTGAAATGCCGGCACAAATACAATCAGCTCACTGATTTAAAACATTTCAGTGCAAATGGACCAGGGCTTGGGTGAAATGCTACAAATACAGTATACTCACATAATGCAAAATATTGTGGTGCAAATGCGCCAGGGCTTTGGGTGAAATGCCGCAAATACAGTACACTCACTGATTAAAGATATTGTAATGCAAATGGGCCATGATTTGGAGTGAAATGCTGACACAAATCTAGTTCACTCATAAATTCAAAATATTGTGGTGGAAATGCACCAGGACTTTGGGTCAAATGCCACCAATTCAGTATACTCACTGATTCAAAATATTGTGATGCAATTGGACCAGAGCTTGGGGTGAAATGCAACAAGTTCAGTAAACTCACTGATACAAAATATTGTGGTGCAATTGGACAAGAGCTTGGGGTGAAATGCCACAAGTTCAGTATACTCACTGATTCAAAATATTGTGGTGCGAATGGACCAGAGCTTGGGGTGAAATGCCACAAGTTCAGTATACTCACTGATTCAAAATATTGTGGTGTAAATGGACCAGGGCTTAGGGTGAAATGCCACAAGTTCAGTATACTCACTGATTCAAAATATTGTGGTGCGAATGGACCAGGGCTTGGGGTAAAATACCACAAGTTCAGTATACTCACTGATTCAAAATATTGTGATGAAAATGGACCTGGGCTTGGGGTAAATTACCGCAAGTTCAGTATACTCACTGATTCAAAATATTGTGATGCAAATGGAACAGGGCTTGAGGTTAAATGCCACACATTCAGTGTAACCACTGATTCAAAATATTATGGTGCAAATGGATCAGGGCCGTAGGTCGAAATGCCAAAAATTCAGTTTACTCACTGATTCAAAATATTGTGGTGTAAATGGACCAAGGCTTGGGGTGAAATACCACAAATTCAGTATACTCATTGATTCAGAATATTGTGGTGCAAATGGACCAGGGCTTGGGGTGAAATGCCACAAATTCAGTATACTCACTGATTCAGAATATAGTGGTGCAAATGGACCAGGGCTTGGGGTGAAATGCCACAAATTCAGTATACTCACTGATTCAGAATATAGTGGTGCAAATGGACCAGGGCTTTGGGTGAAATGCCAATAATTCAGTATGCTCACTGATTCAAAATATTGTGGTGCAAATGGACAAGGGCTTGGGGTGAAATGCCAAAAGTTCAGTATACTCACTGATTCAAAATATTGTGGTGCAATTGGACCAGGGCTTGGGGTGAAATGCCAATAATTCAGTATGCTCACTGATTCAAAATATTGTGGTGCAATTGGACCAGGGCTTAGGGTGAAAGACCACAAGTTCGGTTTACTCACTGATTCAAAATATTGTGGTGCAAATGGATCAGGGCCTTGGGGTGAAATGCTACAACTTCAGTATACTCACTGATTCAAAATATTGTGGTGCAAATGGACCAGGGCTTAGGGTGAAATGCCACAAATTCCGTATACTCACTGATTCAAAATATTGTGATGCAAATGGATCAGGGCCTTGGGGTGAAATGCCACACGTTCAGTATACTCACTGATTTAAAATATTGTGATACTAATTGACCAGGGCTTGGTGTTAAATGCATTAAATACAGTATACCCACTGATTTAAAATATTTTTGATGCAAATGGGCCAGAGCTTAGGTGAAATGCTGAGTAAGTGAGTATGACCAGGAAGGACCACAATCACAAACTGCAGGCAAACCCATGGCACCACGAGGTAGAGACAAACATCAATCACCAGACACCAGGAAGACAAACTAAGCAAAGCAACCAACTCTCTCTTCCCCGTTAAGATGATTGCAAAACTAGAATTGGCATAAATTAACCTACAACAAAACATAGAACACTTACAGACTCCCACAATGGGAGTTACAAGAAACAACACATCAACAACAACAGAACCACTGCCTTAGAACGGACAGCAGCCTAAACCACCGGGGGTTTAAATGCATTTTATTGGTACCAAATCTTCGCCCTAGATTCTGCTTTTGGTGAAGTACAAGAATTGTTCAGCTTGCATGGAAGCCTTCTAACTATTGCAGTGTATCATCATGGAGAAACACTCTAATCAAATTAACACACTATGATGAAACAAAGAATAGGGCTCACGACTCACGGATAGTCAGAACTAAAGAAAACCTCAAGTTGAGCCGCGGTGGACCCAGCTACAGATAAGCATCAGGCACCAACCGATTAAAGCTTTACGTCCTAGCCGTCAAAGAGTCTGAGGCCTGACCCACCGTCGTGAAATTAAAGATCAAACCAAAGCTATAAATCGTGATTGGGTTTAAAACCAGGCATGCAGTCTGTCGCATGACATCCAAGTTATACCCAACCTTTATATCAAGTTTGATGAGCTTTTTGAATTGATCACTAAAACTAGGTTTTCAAACCATTCTTTTCAATTTATAAACTAAATCACCATAAAATATAGGTTCTGATATGCCCGGTTGCTGAAGAGCTTTTAACCCAATTTTATATTTAACAATTAACTCTGAGAGTCTGTGGTAGAATTTCTAAAATGCTTTTCAAATTTATGATATCTTAAACCTTGTTTTAATTACTTAGCAGTTAAAAATAAATTTCAAAACGAGTAAGCTGAGAAATATATACCATAGGAAGGGGGCGAGGAACATCTCCTTCAAGAAATGGGATATTTACTACTTCAAAACTAAAATCACCAATCACCCCGTTTATCATAAATTTTAGAAGTAACTATGTCATTTGTTATGGACAAGTTCAAAGTAAGTAAGGCTGCAAAGATCAGGAATCAAGTCCAAAACCGGAGCTTCAGTATCAGAAGAATTCGCCTTATTTATCTAAATATCTGTTGGATATGTCTGATCTACCATTTGTTCAGAATAAGGATTATCAATATTAAATAAGTAATTTTAATATCTGGAGGTGGAGTTTATAAATCCAGTATACTTACTGATTTAAAATAGTGTGTTGCAAATGGGCCAGGGCTTGGGTTAAAATGCTTCAATTCTAGTATACTCACTGATTAAAAAAATATTGTGCAGCTAATGGGCCAGGGCTTGCGATGAAATGTCATAAATCCAGTATACTCACTGATTGAAATATTATGGTACATATGGGCCAGGGCTTAAGTTGAAAAGTAATTAAGGGTGGAAAGATAAGGAATCGATACAATCAAGTACCACACCTGACCCAGTATACCAATCGGAAAGTGACAAACTCACAGTTATACACCACAAACGAGAGCCAAGAGGTCAACCCTTTCCCAGCAGGTGACCACAAGGCACAAATAGACAGACGCGCACAAAGGCATAACTAACACAAAGAGAAAACCATAAAAGATCCACTAATGAAGTACCGCGTTGGAACTGTCAGTAAAATCGTTTACTGGAGGGCTTAAACCGGTTTCATGGCGCCAACCTCACCCTTAATTCAGCCGCAAATAGAGTATACTTACTGATTCAAAATATTGTGGTGGAAATAGGCCAGGGCATGGGGTGGAATTCCATCACTTATACAATATACTCACTGATGCCAATTACTGTGGTGTAAATGGGCCAGGGCGTGGGTGAAATGCCACAAATCTAGTATATTTTTACTGATTCAAAATAAAGTGGCGCTGTGATAAAATGCCTGCACAAATACAATATGCTCACTGATTCAAAGCTTGCGATGAAATGCATCAAACACAGTATACTCACTATTTCAAAATATAGTGGTACATATTGGCAAGGGCTTCGTGTGAAATGCCTGCACAAATACAATATGGTCACTGATTCAAAGCTTGTGATGAAATACAGTATACTCACTGATTCAAAATATAGTGGTGCATATGGGCAAGGGCTTAGTGTGAAATGCCTGCACAAGTACAATATGTTCACTGATTCAAAGCTTGTGATGAAATACAGTATACTCACTAATTCAAAATATAGTGGTGCATATGGACAAGGGCTTTGTGTGAAATGCATGCACAAATACTATGTATTCACTGATTCAAAGCTTGGGATGAAATGCCATAAATACAGTATACAGTATATCAACATATTTGTGATATAAATGGGCCATGGCTTGGATTAAAATGCAACAAATACATTATACTCACTAATTCAAAATATTTGGCTCCAAATAGGCCAGGGCTTGAAGTGAAATGCCACAAATAGATTAGACTCATTGATTCTAAATATTGTGATGCAAATGTACCAGGGCTAAGGATGAAATGCCACAAATACAGTGTGCTCATTGATTCAAAATATTGTGGTGCAAATGTACTAGGGCTTAGGATGAAATGCCACAAATACAGTATACTCACTGATTCAAAATATTGTGGTGGATATGGGCAAAGGCTTTGTGTGAAATGCCACACATCCAGTATACTCTTTGACTCCTTATTTTCTTTTTGGGTAAAATGGCACAAATGAAGTATTCGCACTGATTCAAAATATTGTGTAGCGAATGGGTCAATACTTGCAGTGAATTGCCACAAATACAGTCTTCTCACTGATTCAAAATATTGTGGTGGAAATGGGCCAAGGCTTGATATGAAATGCCTAAAATCCAGTATACTTATTTGCGTCCTTACTTACTTTGGGTTGAAATGCTGGCACAAATGAAGTATATTCACTGATTCAAAATATTGTGTAGCGAATAGGTCAGGGCTTGGGGCCAATTTCCATAAATTCAGTATACTAACTGATTCAAAATACTGTGTAGCAAAATGGTTCAGGGCTTGGATTGAAACGCCACAAATTCAGTATATTCATTGATTCAAGTTATTGTGGTGCAATCGGGCCAGGGCTTGGGGTAAAATGTCACAAATACATTATACTCACTGATCCATCATATTTGTGGTGGTGGAAATGGGTCAGTGCTTAGGTGAAATGCTGGTATACTCACTGATTTAAAATATTGTTGTGCAAATGGGCCATGATTGGTAGTGAAATGCCACACATACAGTGTACACACTGGTTCAAAATATTCGGCTCCAAAAAGGCCAGGGCTTGGAGTGAAATGCCACAAATATAGTTTACTCACTTATTTAAAATATTGTGATGCAAATGGGCCGGGGCCTGGAGTGGAATGCCACAAATCCAGTATACTCACTGATTCAAAATATTGGGGTGCAAATTGGCCAAGGCTTTGGGTTAAATGCTGGTGCACCAATGCAATATGTTCACTGATTCAAAATATTGGGGTGCATATTGGCCAAGGCTTTGGGTTAAATGCTGGTGCACCAATGCAATATGTTCAGTGATTCAAAATATTGGGGTGCAAATTGGCCAAGGCTTTGGGTTAAATGCTGGTGCACCAATGCAATATGTTCAGTGATTCAAAATATTGTGGTGCTAATTGGCCAATGCTTTGGATGAAATGCCACAAATACGGTATACTCAGTAATATAAAATATTGAGGTGCTAATGGGTCCGATCTTGAGGTGAAATGCCACAAATACGGTATACTCAGTAATATAAAATATTGAGGTGCTAATGGGTCCGATCTTGAGGTGAAATGCCACAAATACGGTATACTCAGTAATATAAAATATTGAGGTGCAAATGGGTCCGATCTTGAGATGAAATGCCACATATACGGTATACTCAGTAATACAAAATATTGAGGTGCTAATGGGTCCGATCTTGAGGTGAAATGCCACAAATACGGTATACTCAGTAATATAAAATATTGAGGTGCTAATGGGTCCGATCTTGAGGTGAAATGCCACAAATACGGTATACTCAGTAATATAAAATATTGAGGTGCTAATGGGTCCGATCTTGAGGTGAAATGCCACAAATACGGTATACTCAGTAATATAAAATATTGAGGTGCTAATGGGTCCGATCTTGAGGTGAGATGCCACAAATACGGTATACTCAGTAATATAAAATATTGAGGTGCAAATGGGTCCGATCTTGAGGTGAAATGCCACAAATACGGTATACTCAGTAATATAAAATATTGAGGTGCTAATGGGTCCGATCTTGAGGTGAAATGCCACAAATACGGTATACTCAGTAATATAAAATATTGAGGTGCTAATGGGTCCGATCTTGAGGTGAAATGCCACAAATACGGTATACTCAGTAATATAAAATATTGAGGTGCTAATGGGTCCGATCTTGAGGTGAAATGCCACAAATACGGTATACTCAGTGATATAAAATATTGAGGTGCTAATGGGTCCGATCTTGAGGTGAAATGCCACAAATACGGTATACTCAGTAATATAAAATATTGAGGTGCAAATGGGTCCGATCTTGAGGTGAAATGCCACAAATACGGTATACTCAGTAATATAAAATATTGAGGTGCTAATGGGTCCGATCTTGAGGTGAAATGCCACAAATACGGTATACTCAGTAATATAAAATATTGAGGTGCTAATGGGTCCGATCTTGAGGTGAAATGCCACAAATACGGTATACTCAGTAATATAAAATATTGAGGTGCAAATGGGTCCGATCTTGAGGTGAAATGCCACAAATACGGTATACTCAGTAATATAAAATATTGAGGTGCTAATGGGTCCGATCTTGAGGTGAAATGCCACAAATACGGTATACTCAGTAATATAAAATATTGAGGTGCTAATGGGTCCGATCTTGAGGTGAAATGCCACAAATACGGTATACTCAGTAATATAAAATATTGAGGTGCTAATGGGTCCGATCTTGAGGTGAAATGCCACAAATACGGTATACTCAGTAATATAAAATATTGAGGTGCTAATGGGTCCGATCTTGAGGTGAAATGCCACAAATACGGTATACTCAGTAATATAAAATATTGAGGTGCTAATGGGTCCGATCTTGAGGTGAAATGCCACAAATACGGTATACTCAGTAATATAAAATATTGAGGTGCTAATGGGTCCGATCTTGAGGTGTAATGCCACAAATACGGTATACTCAGTAATATAAAATATTGAGGTGCAAATGGGTCCGATCTTGAGGTGAAATGCCACAAATACGGTATACTCAGTAATATAAAATATTGAGGTGCTAATGGGTCCGATCTTGAGGTGAGATGCCACAAATACGGTATACTCAGTAATATAAAATATTGAGGTGCAAATGGGTCCGATCTTGAGGTGAAATGCCACAAATACGGTATACTCAGTAATATAAAATATTGAGGTGCTAATGGGTCCGATCTTGAGGTGAAATGCCACAAATACGGTATACTCGCTGATTCAAAATAATGTGGTGCAAACGGGTCAAGGCTTGGGATGAAATCTTTTTACAAATCCAAAATACTCACCGATTCAAAATATTGTGTTACAAATCGGCCAGGGCTTAGGATTAAATGCCACAAATCCAGTATACACACTGATTTAAAATGTTGTGGTGCAAATGAACCAGGGCTGGGGGTAAAGAGACTGAAATTTAGTATACTCACTTATTCAAATAGTGTGTTGAAACGTGCAAGGGCTTGAGATGAAATGCCACATATATCGTATACTCGCCGATTCAAAATGTTGTGGTACAAATGGGCCAGGGCTTGTGTGAAATGCCACAATCCAGTATACTCACTGATTCAAAATATTGTGGTTCAAATGGGTCAGGACTTGGGGTGAACTGTCGGTGCACAAATACAATATGGTCATTGATTCAAATTTATTGTGGGACAAATGAACCAAGGCTTTGGATGAACCGCCAAAAATCCAGTATACTCAGTGATTCAAAATATTGTGGTGCAAATGGGCCAGGAATTCGTGTGAAATGACGGTGCACAAATACAATATGTTCACAGATTCAAAATATCGTTGTGCAAATTGAGCAGGGCTTGGGGTTGAATGTCACAAATGCAGCATACTCACTGATTCAAAATATTGTGGTGCAAATGGACCAGGGCTACACAAATTCAGTATACTCAACTGATTCAAAATATTGTGGTGCAATTGGACCAGGGCTTGGAGTGAAATGCCACAACTATCGGATACTCACAGATTCTCTATATCTTCCAGGAATTTGCTCTCTTGTAAATATGCAGGCCCACAGGGAGTAATTAGTATTTGGTCGTCAACCGCTGTATATATTTATTCCCAAACTGTTCTGAAGATATGCTACATGAACATTCTTTGATCTAGCCCCGAGATGATAAAATTGTTTCATGCTCAACTCTACTGAGTATTACATTTCAACTGCTTATAAAAACTAAAATACATGTTCTTAAAAAATATATACTTTCCTCGCTTTTGATCTCTCAGATGTTGTCTTTATCATGAATTGTTGTCATTTTAACAATTATCAGCATAATATTTCATACTCAGTTGAGTTCAGCATGAAAAATGTTTTATAATCTCGAGGCCAGTTTTTGTATATTACTATGTTGTCTGTTCATTTCAATAGCTGGTCATCTCGAATGCCACGAAAAGGGTTCCTGATTGCTCAGCCAAGACATTTAGCATGCGTCAGTCATGTGATCTAATTTGTACGTCTTAGGCATGTTGCTTTTGTACGAGGCTATGATAAACAGTTGGCTGGTGCAATATTCACCATATCTGCATTAATTGCTGGTTCCCTGTCTACAGGTGGTCAGTAATGTAAATACAGGTAACCAGAGCCCCCCCCCATTTCCAGGTATTGGGGGGGGGGGTACTGGTTACCTGTTTTTCCATTACTGACCACCTGTAAAGCGGAAACCAGCAATTAATGTAGATATGGTGAATGCATGCAGAGTCGCTCGACTATTTTGCATATACTGTAACAACACGAGTACATGGAAATCAGTCGGCACTACACTATGGATGTTTCATGCCAAAATGTTTGGTGAAAGTAATTTCATAATGTCATACGATGAGAATTGTAGAAAATAATATTCGTGCTCCTGCATTATTGAATTTATTAAACTCGTTGCGAAAAAGCGATCAAATGCTCGGCAATCCTCGCATTTTATCTCTTTGTCCTTACCATACATTATTGCTCGTGTAAAATCCTCTTCCGTTATCACAGCAATCTAAATTATTGCTGAACAAAACAATATGAGCCATAGACTGGCTCCAGTCCTTAAAAACAATTTTTCATCAATGTGTCATATCATATACTTGTAGCCAGTCTAACTCTGATGGCTCTGTTTTAAGGACTGGTTCAACTGGCATTATAACAAACGAGGTGGTGCCAGTCTACATCCAAGTATTGCAGATTTGATTGACATTTATTTGTTTTTAATGGACCTAATCTGATCTAGTAGACCTCTTAAATGATTTCTTCTCATTATGGATGTTTACATAACAGGTTCAGAGTGAATGATAGAGTACACATTTTGCACATTTAATACCGCTTTAGCAGCAGTAGAACTAGTAGTAGTATTAGTAGTATTAGTAGTATTAGAAGTAGTAGTAGTAGTAGTAGTAGTAGTAGTAGTAGTAGTAGTAGTAGTAGTAGTAGAAGTAGTAGTAGTAGTAGTAGTAGTAGTAGAAGTAGTAGTAGTAATATCAACAGCATCAGTAGTAGAAGTAGTAGTAGTAGTTGAAGTAGTAGCAGTAGTAGAAGTAGCAGCAGCAGCAGCAGTAGTAGTAGTAGTAGCAGCAGCAGCAGTAGTAGTAGCAGTTGTAGAAGTTGTAACAACAGCAGTAGAAGTAGTAGTTGTAGTGGTAAAAGTAGTAGTTGTAGTAGTGGTGATAGAAGTAGTAGTAGTAGTAGTAGTAGTAGTAGTAGTAGTAGTAGTAGTAGTAGTAGTAGTAGTAGTAGTAGTAGTAGTAGTAGTAGTAGTAGTAGTAGTAGTAGTAGTAGAAGTAGTAGTAGTAGTAGTAGTAGTAGTAGAAGTAGTAGTAGTAATATCAACAGCATCAGTAGTAGAAGTAGTAGTAGTAGTTGAAGTAGTAGCAGTAGTAGAAGTAGCAGCAGCAGCAGCAGTAGTAGTAGTAGTAGTAGTAGTAGTAGTAGTAGTAGTAGTAGAAGTAGCAACAGCAGCAGCAGTAGTAGTAAATAATAGTAGTAGTAGTAGTAGTAGTAGTAGTAGTAGTAGTAGTAGTAGTAGTTGCAACAGCAGTAGAGGTAGTAGTAGTAGTAGTAGTTGTAGTAGTTGTTGCTGTTGTTGTTGTTGTTGTAGTAGTAGTAGTAGTAGTAGAAGTAACACAGCAGCAGTAGTAGTAGTAGAAGTAGTAGTAGTAGTAGTAGTAGTAGTAGTAGTAGTAGTAGAAGTAGTAGTAGTAGTAGTAGTAGTAGTAGTTATAGTTGAGTAGTTGTTGTAGTAGTAGTAGAAGTAGAAGTAGTAGTAACACAGCAGCTACAGCAGCAGCAGCAGCAGCAGCAGCAGTAGTAGAAGTAGTAGTAGTAGTAGTAGTAGTAGTGGTGTTGGCAGTATCAGTATAAGTAGTAGCAGTAGTAGTAGTAGTGGTGTTGGCAGTATCAGTATAAGTAGTAGCAGTAGTAGTAGTAGTAGTAGTGGTAGTAGTTGCAACAGCAGCAGTAGCAGTAGCAGAAGTAGTAGTAGTAGTAGTAGTAGTAGTAGTAGTAGTAGTAGTAGTAGTAGTAGTAGTAGTAGTAGTAGTAGTAGGAGTAGTAGTAGTAATAGTAGTAGTAGTAGCAACAGCAGCAGCAGCAGCAGTAGTACTACAGCAACAGCAGCAGCAGCAGCAGCAGTAGTACTACAGCAGTAGTACTGCTGCTGCTGCTGCTGCTGTTGCTACTACTTCTACTATTACTACTACTACTACTACTACTACTACTACTACTACTACTACTACTACTACTACTACTACTACTACTACTACTACTACTTCTGCTACTGCTACTGCTGCTGTTGCAACTACTACCACTGCTGTAGTACTACTGCTGCTGCTGCTGCTGCTGTTGCTACTACTACTACTATTACTACTACTACTACTTCTACTACTACTACTACTACTACTACTACTACTACTACTACTACTACTACTACTACTACTACTACTACTACTACTACTACTTCTGCTACTGCTACTGCTGCTGTTGCAACTACTACCACTACTACTACTACTACTACTGCTACTACTTATACTGATACTGCCAACACCACTACTACTACTACTGCTACTACTTATACTGATACTGCCAACACCACTACTACTACTACTACTACTACTACTTCTACTACTGCTGCTGCTGCTGCTGTAGCTGCTGTGTTACTACTACTTCTACTTCTACTACTACTACAACAACTACTCAACTATAACTACTACTACTACTACTACTACTACTACTACTACTTCTACTACTACTACTACTACTACTACTACTACTTCTACTACTACTACTGCTGCTGTGTTACTTCTACTACTACTACTACTACTACTACAACAACAACAACAACAGCAACAACTACTACAACTACTACTACTACTACTACTTCTACTGCTGTTGTAACTACTACTACTACTACTACTACTACTACTATTATTTACTACTACTGTTGCTGCTGTTGCTACTTCTACTACTACTACTACTACTACTACTACTACTACTACTACTACTACTACTACTACTGCTGCTGCTGCTGCTACTTCTACTACTGCTACTACTTCAACTACTACTACTACTACTACTACTGATGCTGTTGATATTACTACTACTACTTCTACTACTACTACTACTACTACTACTACTACTACTTCTACTACTACTACTACTACTACTACTACTACTACTACTACTACTACTACTACTACTACTTCTATCACCACTACTACAACTACTACTTTTACCACTACAACTACTACTTCTACTGCTGTTGTTACAACTTCTACAACTGCTACTACTACTGCTGCTGCTGCTACTACTACTACTACTGCTGCTGCTGCTGCTACTTCTACTACTGCTACTACTTCAACTACTACTACTACTTCTACTACTGATGCTGTTGATATTACTACTACTACTTCTACTACTACTACTACTACTACTACTACTACTACTACTTCTACTACTACTACTACTACTACTACTACTACTACTACTACTACTACTACTACTACTACTACTACTACTACTACTACTACTACTTCTAATACTACTAATACTACTAATACTACTACTAGTTCTACTGCTGCTAAAGCGGTATTAAATGTGCAAAATGTGTACTCTATCATTCACTCTGAACCTGTTATGTAAACATCCATGCTGAGAAGAAATCATTTAAGAGGTCTACTAGATCAGATTAGGTCCATTAAAAACAAATAAATGTCAATCAAATCTGCAATACTTGGATGTAGACTGGCACCACCTCTTTTGTTATAATGCTAGTTGAACCAGTCCTTAAAACAGAGCCATCAGAGTTAGACTGGCTACAAGTATATGATATGACACATTGATGAAAAATTGTTTTTAAGGACTGGAGCCAGTCTATGGCTCATATTGTTTTGTTCAGCAATAATTTAGATTGCTGTGATAACGGAAGAGGATTTTACACGAGCGATAATGTATGGTAAGGACAAAGAGATAAAATGCGAGGATTGCCGAGCATTTGATCGCTTTTTCGCAACGAGTTTAATAAATTCAATAATGCAGGAGCACGAATATTATTTTCTACAATTCTCATCGTATGACATTATGAAATTACTTTCACCAAACATTTTGGCATGAAACATCCATAGTGTAGTGCCGACTGATTTCCATGTACTCGTGTTGTTACAGTATATGCAAAATAGTCGAGTGACTCTGCATGCATTCACCATATCTACATTAATTGCTGGTTTCCGCTTTACAGGTGGTCAGTAATGGAAAAACAGGTAACCAGTAGCCCCCCCCCCCCAATACCTGGAAATGGGGGGGGGGGGCTCTGGTTACCTGTATTTACATTACTGACCACCTGTAGACAGGGAACCAGCAATTAATGTAGATATGGTGAATATTGCACCAGCCAACTGTTTATCATAGCCTCGTACAAAAGCAACATGCCTAAGACGTACAAATTAGATCACATGACTGACGCATGCTAAATGTCTTGGCTGAGCAATCAGGAACCCTTTTCGTGGCATTCGAGATGACCAGCTATTGAAATGAACAGACAATATAGTAATATACAAAAACTGGCCTCGAGATTATAAAACATTTTTCATGCTGAACTCAACTGAGTATGAAATATTATGCTGATAATTGTTAAAATGACAACAATTCATGATAAAGACAACATCTGAGAAATCAAAAGCGAGGAAAGTATATATTTTTTAAGAACATGTATTTTAGTTTTTATAAGCAGTTGAAATGTAATACTCAGTAGAGTTGAGCATGAAACAATTTTATCATCTCGGGGCTAGATCAAAGAATGTTCATGTAGCATATCTTCAGAACAGTTTGGGAATAAATATATACAGCGGTTGACGACCAAATACTAATTACTCCCTGTGGGCCTGCATATTTACAAGAGAGCGAATTCCTGGAAGATATAGAGAATCTGTGAGTATCCGATAGTTGTGGCATTTCACTCCAAGCCCTGGTCCAATTGCACCACAATATTTTGAATCAGTTGAGTATACTGAATTTGTGTAGCCCTGGTCCATTTGCACCACAATATTTTGAATCAGTGAGTATGCTGCATTTGTGACATTCAACCCCAAGCCCTGCTCAATTTGCACAACGATATTTTGAATCTGTGAACATATTGTATTTGTGCACCGTCATTTCACACGAATTCCTGGCCCATTTGCACCACAATATTTTGAATCACTGAGTATACTGGATTTTTGGCGGTTCATCCAAAGCCTTGGTTCATTTGTCCCACAATAAATTTGAATCAATGACCATATTGTATTTGTGCACCGACAGTTCACCCCAAGTCCTGACCCATTTGAACCACAATATTTTGAATCAGTGAGTATACTGGATTGTGGCATTTCACACAAGCCCTGGCCCATTTGTACCACAACATTTTGAATCGGCGAGTATACGATATATGTGGCATTTCATCTCAAGCCCTTGCACGTTTCAACACACTATTTGAATAAGTGAGTATACTAAATTTCAGTCTCTTTACCCCCAGCCCTGGTTCATTTGCACCACAACATTTTAAATCAGTGTGTATACTGGATTTGTGGCATTTCATCCTAAGCCCTGGCCGATTTGTAACACAATATTTTGAATCGGTGAGTATTTTGGATTTGTAAAAAGATTTCATCCCAAGCCTTGACCCGTTTGCACCACATTATTTTGAATCAGCGAGTATACCGTATTTGTGGCATTTCACCTCAAGATCGGACCCATTAGCACCTCAATATTTTATATTACTGAGTATACCGTATTTGTGGCATTTCACCTCAAGATCGGACCCATTTGCACCTCAATATTTTATATTACTGAGTATACCGTATTTGTGGCATTTCACCTCAAGATCGGACCCATTAGCACCTCAATATTTTATATTACTGAGTATACCGTATTTGTGGCATTTCACCTCAAGATCGGACCCATTAGCACCTCAATATTTTATATTACTGAGTATACCGTATTTGTGGCATTTCACCTCAAGATCGGACCCATTAGCACCTCAATATTTTATATTACTGAGTATACCGTATTTGTGGCATTTCACCTCAAGATCGGACCCATTAGCACCTCAATATTTTATATTACTGAGTATACCGTATTTGTGGCATTTCACCTCAAGATCGGACCCATTTGCACCTCAATATTTTATATTACTGAGTATACCGTATTTGTGGCATTTCACCTCAAGATCGGACCCATTAGCACCTCAATATTTTATATTACTGAGTATACCGTATTTGTGGCATTTCACCTCAAGATCGGACCCATTAGCACCTCAATATTTTATATTACTGAGTATACCGTATTTGTGGCATTTCACCTCAAGATCGGACCCATTTGCACCTCAATATTTTATATTACTGAGTATACCGTATTTGTGGCATTTCACCTCAAGATCGGACCCATTAGCACCTCAATATTTTATATTACTGAGTATACCGTATTTGTGGCATTTCACCTCAAGATCGGACCCATTAGCACCTCAATATTTTATATTACTGAGTATACCGTATTTGTGGCATTTCACCTCAAGATCGGACCCATTAGCACCTCAATATTTTATATTACTGAGTATACCGTATTTGTGGCATTTCACCTCAAGATCGGACCCATTAGCACCTCAATATTTTATATTACTGAGTATACCGTATTTGTGGCATTTCACCTCAAGATCGGACCCATTTGCACCTCAATATTTGATATTACTGAGTATACCGTATTTGTGGCATTTCACCTCAAGATCGGACCCATTAGCACCTCAATATTTTATATTACTGAGTATGCCGTATTTGTGGCATTTCACCTCAAGATCGGACCCATTAGCACCTCAATATTTTATATTACTGAGTATACCGTATTTGTGGCATTTCACCTCAAGATCGGACCCATTAGCACCTCAATATTTTATATTACTGAGTATACCGTATTTGTGGCATTTCACCTCAAGATCGGACCCATTAGCACCTCAATATTTTATATTACTGAGTATACCGTATTTGTGGCATTTCACCTCAAGATCGGACCCATTTGCACCTCAATATTTTATATTACTGAGTATACCGTATTTGTGGCATTTCACCTCAAGATCGGACCCATTAGCACCTCAATATTTTATATTACTGAGTATACCGTATTTGTGGCATTTCACCTCAAGATCGGACCCATTAGCACCTCAATATTTTATATTACTGAGTATACCGTATTTGTGGCATTTCATCCAAAGCATTGGCCAATTAGCACCACAATATTTTGAATCACTGAACATATTGCATTGGTGCACCAGCATTTAACCCAAAGCCTTGGCCAATTTGCACCCCAATATTTTGAATCACTGAACATATTGCATTGGTGCACCAGCATTTAACCCAAAGCCTTGGCCAATTTGCACCCCAATATTTTGAATCAGTGAACATATTGCATTGGTGCACCAGCATTTAACCCAAAGCCTTGGCCAATTTGCACCCCAATATTTTGAATCAGTGAGTATACTGGATTTGTGGCATTCCACTCCAGGCCCCGGCCCATTTGCATCACAATATTTTAAATAAGTGAGTAAACTATATTTGTGGCATTTCACTCCAAGCCCTGGCCTTTTTGGAGCCGAATATTTTGAACCAGTGTGTACACTGTATGTGTGGCATTTCACTACCAATCATGGCCCATTTGCACAACAATATTTTAAATCAGTGAGTATACCAGCATTTCACCTAAGCACTGACCCATTTCCACCACCACAAATATGATGGATCAGTGAGTATAATGTATTTGTGACATTTTACCCCAAGCCCTGGCCCGATTGCACCACAATAACTTGAATCAATGAATATACTGAATTTGTGGCGTTTCAATCCAAGCCCTGAACCATTTTGCTACACAGTATTTTGAATCAGTTAGTATACTGAATTTATGGAAATTGGCCCCAAGCCCTGACCTATTCGCTACACAATATTTTGAATCAGTGAATATACTTCATTTGTGCCAGCATTTCAACCCAAAGTAAGTAAGGACGCAAAAAAGTATACTGGATTTTAGGCATTTCATATCAAGCCTTGGCCCATTTCCACCACAATATTTTGAATCAGTGAGAAGACTGTATTTGTGGCAATTCACTGCAAGTATTGACCCATTCGCTACACAATATTTTGAATCAGTGCGAATACTTCATGTGTGCCATTTTACCCAAAAAGAAAATAAGGAGTCAAAGAGTATACTGGATGTGTGGCATGTCACACAAAGCCTTTGCCCATATCCACCACAATATTTTGAATCAGTGAGTATACTGTATTTGTGGCATTTCATCCTAAGCCCTAGTACATTTGCACCACAATATTTTGAATCAATGAGCACACTGTATTTGTGGCATTTCATCCTTAGCCCTGGTACATTTGCATCACAATATTTAGAATCAATGAGTCTAATCTATTTGTGGCATTTCACTTCAAGCCCTGGCCTATTTGGAGCCAAATATTTTGAATTAGTGAGTATAATGTATTTGTTGCATTTTAATCCAAACCATGGCCCATTTATATCACAAATATGTTGATATACTGTATACTGTATTTATGGCATTTCATCCCAAGCTTTGAATCAGTGAATACATAGTATTTGTGCATGCATTTCACACAAAGCCCTTGTCCATATGCACCACTATATTTTGAATTAGTGAGTATACTGTATTTCATCACAAGCTTTGAATCAGTGAACATATTGTACTTGTGCAGGCATTTCACACTAAGCCCTTGCCCATATGCACCACTATATTTTGAATCAGTGAGTATACTGTATTTCATCACAAGCTTTGAATCAGTGACCATATTGTATTTGTGCAGGCATTTCACACGAAGCCCTTGCCAATATGTACCACTATATTTTGAAATAGTGAGTATACTGTGTTTGATGCATTTCATCGCAAGCTTTGAATCAGTGAGCATATTGTATTTGTGCAGGCATTTTATCACAGCGCCACTTTATTTTGAATCAGTAAAAATATACTAGATTTGTGGCATTTCACCCACGCCCTGGCCCATTTACACCACAGTAATTGGCATCAGTGAGTATATTGTATAAGTGATGGAATTCCACCCCATGCCCTGGCCTATTTCCACCACAATATTTTGAATCAGTAAGTATACTCTATTTGCGGCTGAATTAAGGGTGAGGTTGGCGCCATGAAACCGGTTTAAGCCCTCCAGTAAACGATTTTACTGACAGTTCCAACGCGGTACTTCATTAGTGGATCTTTTATGGTTTTCTCTTTGTGTTAGTTATGCCTTTGTGCGCGTCTGTCTATTTGTGCCTTGTGGTCACCTGCTGGGAAAGGGTTGACCTCTTGGCTCTCGTTTGTGGTGTATAACTGTGAGTTTGTCACTTTCCGATTGGTATACTGGGTCAGGTGTGGTACTTGATTGTATCGATTCCTTATCTTTCCACCCTTAATTACTTTTCAACTTAAGCCCTGGCCCATATGTACCATAATATTTCAATCAGTGAGTATACTGGATTTATGACATTTCATCGCAAGCCCTGGCCCATTAGCTGCACAATATTTTTTTAATCAGTGAGTATACTAGAATTGAAGCATTTTAACCCAAGCCCTGGCCCATTTGCAACACACTATTTTAAATCAGTAAGTATACTGGATTTATAAACTCCACCTCCAGATATTAAAATTACTTATTTAATATTGATAATCTTTATTCTGAACAAATGGTAGATCAGACATATCCAACAGATATTTAGATAAATAAGGCGAATTCTTCTGATACTGAAGCTCCGGTTTTGGACTTGATTCCTGATCTTTGCAGCCTTACTTACTTTGAACTTGTCCATAACAAATGACATAGTTACTTCTAAAATTTATGATAAACGGGATGATTGGTGATTTTAGTTTTGAAGTAGTAAATATCCCATTTCTTGAAGGAGATGTTCCTCGCCCCCTTCCTATGGTATATATTTCTCAGCTTACTCGTTTTGAAATTTATTTTTAACTGCTAAGTAATTAAAACAAGGTTTAAGATATCATAAATTTGAAAAGCATTTTAGAAATTCTACCACAGACTCTCAGAGTTAATTGTTAAATATAAAATTGGGTTAAAAGCTCTTCAGCAACCGGGCATATCAGAACCTATATTTTATGGTGATTTAGTTTATAAATTGAAAAGAATGGTTTGAAAACCTAGTTTTAGTGATCAATTCAAAAAGCTCATCAAACTTGATATAAAGGTTGGGTATAACTTGGATGTCATGCGACAGACTGCATGCCTGGTTTTAAACCCAATCACGATTTATAGCTTTGGTTTGATCTTTAATTTCACGACGGTGGGTCAGGCCTCAGACTCTTTGACGGCTAGGACGTAAAGCTTTAATCGGTTGGTGCCTGATGCTTATCTGTAGCTGGGTCCACCGCGGCTCAACTTGAGGTTTTCTTTAGTTCTGACTATCCGTGAGTCGTGAGCCCTATTCTTTGTTTCATCATAGTGTGTTAATTTGATTAGAGTGTTTCTCCATGATGATACACTGCAATAGTTAGAAGGCTTCCATGCAAGCTGAACAATTCTTGTACTTCACCAAAAGCAGAATCTAGGGCGAAGATTTGGTACCAATAAAATGCATTTAAACCCCCGGTGGTTTAGGCTGCTGTCCGTTCTAAGGCAGTGGTTCTGTTGTTGTTGATGTGTTGTTTCTTGTAACTCCCATTGTGGGAGTCTGTAAGTGTTCTATGTTTTGTTGTAGGTTAATTTATGCCAATTCTAGTTTTGCAATCATCTTAACGGGGAAGAGAGAGTTGGTTGCTTTGCTTAGTTTGTCTTCCTGGTGTCTGGTGATTGATGTTTGTCTCTACCTCGTGGTGCCATGGGTTTGCCTGTAGTTTGTGATTGTGGTCCTTCCTGGTCATACTCACTTACTCAGCATTTCACCTAAGCTCTGGCACATTTGCATCAAAAATATTTTAAATCAGTGGGTATACTGTATTTAATGCATTTAACACCAAGCCCTGGTCAATTAGTATCACAATATTTTAAATCAGTGAGTATACTGAACTTGTGGCATTTCACCCCAAGGCCCTGATCCATTTGCATCACAATATTTTGAATCAGTGAGCATACGGAATTTGTGGCATTTCACCCTAAGCCCTGGTCCATTTGCACCACAATATTTTGAATCAGTGAGTATACTGAAGTTGTAGCATTTCACCCCAAGGCCCTGATCCATTTGCACCACAATATTTTGAATCAGTGAGTAAACGGACTTGTGGTCTTTCACCCTAAGCCCTGGTCCAATTGCACCACAATATTTTGAATCAGTGAGCATACTGAATTATTGGCATTTCACCCCAAGCCCTGGTCCAATTGCACCACAATATTTTGAATCAGTGAGTATACTGAACTTTTGGCATTTCACCCCAAGCCCTTGTCCATTTGCACCACAATATTTTGAATCAGTGAGCATACTGAATTATTGGCATTTCACCCAAAGCCCTGGTCCATTTGCACCACTATATTCTGAATCAGTGAGTATACTGAATTTGAGGCATTTCACCCCAAGCCCTGGTCCATTTGCACCACTATATTCTGAATCAGTGAGTATACTGAATTTGTGGCATTTCACCCCAAGCCCTGGTCCATTTGCACCACAATATTCTGAATCAGTGAGTATACTGAATTTGTGGTATTTCACCCCAAGCCTTGGTCCATTTACACCACAATATTTTGAATCAGTGAGTAAACTGAATTTTTGGCATTTCGACCTACGGCCCTGATCCATTTGCACCATAATATTTTGAATCAGTGGTTATACTGAATGTGTGGCATTTAACCTCAAGCCCTGTTCCATTTGCATCACAATATTTTGAATCAGTGAGTATACTGAACTTGCGGTAATTTACCCCAAGCCCAGGTCCATTTTCATCACAATATTTTGAATCAGTGAGTATACTGAACTTGTGGTATTTTACCCCAAGCCCTGGTCCATTCGCACCACAATATTTTGAATCAGTGAGTATACTGAACTTGTGGCATTTCACCCTAAGCCCTGGTCCATTTACACCACAATATTTTGAATCAGTGAGTATACTGAACTTGTGGCATTTCACCCCAAGCTCTGGTCCATTCGCACCACAATATTTTGAATCAGTGAGTATACTGAACTTGTGGCATTTCACCCCAAGCTCTGGTCCAATTGCACCACAATATTTTGTATCAGTGAGTTTACTGAACTTGTTGCATTTCACCCCAAGCTCTGGTCCAATTGCATCACAATATTTTGAATCAGTGAGTATACTGAATTGGTGGCATTTGACCCAAAGTCCTGGTGCATTTCCACCACAATATTTTGAATTAATGAGTGAACTAGATTTGTGTCAGCATTTCACTCCAAATCATGGCCCATTTGCATTACAATATCTTTAATCAGTGAGTGTACTGTATTTGCGGCATTTCACCCAAAGCCCTGGCGCATTTGCACCACAATATTTTGCATTATGTGAGTATACTGTATTTGTAGCATTTCACCCAAGCCCTGGTCCATTTGCACTGAAATGTTTTAAATCAGTGAGCTGATTGTATTTGTGCCGGCATTTCACACCAAGTCCTTACCCATTTGTACTACACATTTTGAATCAGTGAGTATACTCTATTTATAGCTTTTTAATTCAAGCCCTGGTCCATTTGAAGTACTATACTTTGAATGAGTGTGAAGATTTTATCCCAAGCCCTGGCCCATTTGCACCACAATACTTTATATCAGAGAGCATATTGTATTTGTGCAGGCATTTCACATCAAAATTTTGGCCATTTGCACCACAATATTTTGAATTAGCGAGTATAGTGGATTTGTGGCATTTCACCTAAGCCCTAAGCCATTCGCACCACAGTATTTTGAATCAGTAAGCATATTGTATTAGTTCTTGAATTTTACATAATGCCCTGGCCCATTTCCACAACAATATTTTGAATCAGTGAGTATACTCTATTTTGCAGCCTAAACTAACAGAATTAATTGATCCAACATTTAACAGAGAGGGCTCACTTTATTTTGCTTGAAACGATAAAAATGCCTTTTACACTTCTGAACAACCTAAACGATATAAATTGTGGTCATGTCAGAGAATGTGTGATGCGCTCCATTATCTTTTGGGCAATATATTCATAAGATTTGGCTCAAAATTATATAGACAAATTGTCGGTATTCCAATTGGTACTAATTGTGCTCCTCTTGTTGCAGATTTGTTTTTGTTTTGTTATGAGAGAGACTTTATGTTGTCTCTGTCAGACAATCATCAAGCTGATATTATTGAAGCTTTTAACTCTACCTCCAGATATTTAGATGACTTGCTAAATATTGAAAATCCTTATTTTGAACAAATGGTAGGTCAGATATATCCCACTGAACTTCAGTTAAATAAGGCGAATTCTTCTGATACTGAAGCTCCGTTTTTGGACTTGAACTTGTCAATAACAAATGGCATAGTTTCTTCTAAAATTTATGATAAAAGGGATGATTTTAATTTTGAAATAGTAAATTTCCCATTTCTTGATGGAGATGTTCCTCGCTCTCCTTCCTATGGTGTATATATTTCTCAGCTTATTCGTTTTGCTAGAGTCTGTTCTAATGTTGATGACTTCAACAACAGAAACTTATTTTTAACTGCTAAATTATTAAAACAAGGTTATAGATATCATAAAATTCGAAAAGCATTTTCTAAATTCTACCACAGACACTCAGAGTTAATTGTTAAATATAACATCGGGTTAAAAACTCTTCTGCAATACGGCATATCAGAACCTATATTTTACGGTGATTTAGTCTATAAATTCAAACGAATTGTTGGAAAACCTAATTTTAGTGATCAATTCAAAAAGATAGTAAAACGTTATACAAGGGTTGGATATAACTTGGATATCATGCGACAGTCAGCATGCCTAGTTTTGAACCCAATCACGGTTTATAGCTATGGTTTCCTCTTTAATTGCACGAAGGTGGGTCAGACCTCAGACTCTATGGCGGCTCTGACGTAAAGCTTTAATCGGTGGGTTGGTGCCTGATGCTTATCTGTAGCTGGACCCATCGTGGCTCAACTTGAGGTTTTCTTTAGCTCTGACTATCTGTGAGTCATGAGCCCTTTTCTTTGTTTCATCATGGTGTAGTAATTTGATTAAAGTGTTTTTCCATGATGATACATTGCATAAGCTAGATGGCCTCCATGCGAGCTGAACATTTCTTGTACTTCAACAACAGCAGAATCTAGGGCGAAGATTTGGTACCAGTGAAATGCTTTTAAGCCCCTCGGTGGCTTAGACTGCTGTCCGTTCTAAGGCGGTGGTTCTGTTGTTGTTGACTTTTTGTTTATTGTTACTCCCATTGTGGGATTATGTAATTGTTCTATGTTTTGTTGTACGTTACTTTATGTCAATTCTAGTATTGCAATCATCTTAATGGGGAAGAGAGAGCTGATTGCTTTGCTTAATTTGTTTTCCTGGTGTCTCGTGATGGTTGAGCGGCTCTTCCTCGCGGTGCCACGGGGTCGTCTGCAATTTGTGATTGTGGTATTTCCTGATCATACTCACATACTATTTTCAACTTCAGCCTTAGGCTCATATGTGCCACACTATTTCAAATCAGTGAGTATACTGGATGTGTGGCATTTAATCACAAGCCCTGACCCATTCGCTATACAATACGTATTGTAATCAGTGAGTATACTGGAGTTGTGGCATTTCACTCCAAGCCCTGACACTTTCGCATCACAATATTTTGAACCAGTAACTATACTGGATTTGTGTCAGCATTTCACTGCAAGCATTGGCCAAATTGCACCACACTATTTTGAATCAGTGAGTATACTGTATTTATGGCATTTCACTCCAAGCCCTGGCCCATTAGCCCCCCCCCCACTATTTTGAATCAGTGCGTATTCTGCAATTATTTCATTTCACCCCAAGCCCTGGTCCATTTTCAGCACAATATATGAATAAGCGAGGTTTTGCCTATATACTAGTTCTGTTCAAACACTTGTTATCAAAATAATGTCTTGAAGTTATTAAGGTATGCATTGTGCATTGATTTCAATATATTGGGCTGTAAAAAGATGTTTCACATACCTTGCAAATTAGTGTCCTATAAATTTGCATGTCATATAATCTTAGAAATTTACTTAAGCCGATTGTCACAATGACATTTTGACCAATGTTTGGGGCCATCATAGTAAGAAAGACAGCAAGTATCAGGAATCGATATAATCATACCACACCTGTCCCAGTATACCATATGGGAAAGTAACAAAATCACAATAAGCGTCACAAAAAAGAGCCAAGAGGTCAGCCCTTTCCCTTCAGGTGACCACAAGGCAGCAATAAACAGACGCGAAATCATGACAAACACAAGACCTAAATAACACAAATGATCCACAAAAGAAGTACCGCCTTGGAACGGTCAGCAAAAATATTTCACTTGAGGGCTTAAAGCTGCATAGTCTGTAACTTTTGATCCAATTTTAGAAATAATGTTTTTGTTTTTCAAGAACACAGTAAAATACTAAAATTCAGGTAAACATTTCACCATTTTTGTAAATCTTAACAAGTTATCACTATCAAAACAACTGCATTTATGTTAAAAATCAACCATCTAGAATTATTGGAGGGACGCAAATAATTACCAACAAGAGAAAACCACCTGTTTTATGAGATAATTCACTTTTCCATGCAGTTTTCAGCTGTACTCAACATTTTTCTTGTAAAAACATAACTTAATTCTACTTTTACAAATGATTTGAAAAGAAAAGAAAATATTTCGAAAAATGTTCATAGTTACAGACTTAGTCTCTTTAAACCAGTTTCATGGCGCGCCACCATCACACACTTTGTATAAACTTTGTATGTGTATAAATATTGTTTTTCCCATGAAAGCATAATTATGCAAAATGTGCCAAAATATACGCTTAGATCCACTTACAAAAATAATTTAACATATATAAATTAACAAACTATTTCATGCCTAATTTGATGTATATTGATTTTTTTATTTCATATTTCTTTCTGGGAACTTTTTTTATGTGCCAACACAACAGTGGTGGTTCGGTTTAATTCCACTTTAATGGTCTCGTTTAAGGGCCATTTCAGCAAATACTTAGTAAATAATGACCATACGTTTACAGAAGTATGTTATGGTATATGATTAGTATGAATGATTTTTTTTCTCATTTATCGTCATTAAAGTGCATATCATTATTTCTGGTTTCTAATTTTGTTATAAATGACCCTGCGGTTTAATGATCTCAATGATTTTTCCATCTGTTTTACGAATGATAATAGTTTTTTTGTTAATATTTTTAAATGTGCACGAATGTTATTAGTGTCTTTGGTTTCAATGATGATAGGCACTAAATCAAATATTTTTCGTTTTGTTGTGTCTATTGCCCATGAAAGTTAATATTGATGACAATGTTTCTTTACTAAACTTTAACGGAACTATCTCTAGGCCTAGTGTTTATTAATAATCTGTATTAATGAAATTAATAGGCATGACTAGTTTAACCTTCGTATTTCTAATGCCAATGACAGAATAGAATTTTGCTGCCAATGAATTATCATTTTCATTTAATGGTACTTTTATGCCCACTATTAATTTGTAATGGGCATAACAATAAATAAATAGCCAAGAGTAATGAGATTCATGGGCATGAAAATGTATCTAATGTCCATTATATAAAATATTGATGGCAATGAGTTTATGTAAATGCAATTTGTATGCATGAACGTAATCTATGCCCATGGGTTTAATGCGAATGTGACCATTAGTTAACAATTTTCCCACTAAACATTGGGCATAAGTTTTACATTTGTATAATGATGATGGCTATTAAAACATAATTCAAGGGTAATGTTCCCAATAATATTTTAATGAGCATGAAACCCATCAAAATACCCGAGAATTTTATGCTCTTTCCTTTGTTACCAATAGTTACCATTTTGTTTGTCATATAATGGGTATTTTTACCCGTTTTGGTCATTATATTGGCCATGAAAAATCTAAAACAAGGTTTAATGGCCCCATTAGTTTTCAATAATGGCATGCAATGCAAGTAAGAGTCATCTGGTGGTTTTAATTCGAAGATTTTCAGTTAATGGACATGATTGTAGTATTTAATTAGTTATTAAAGGGTTCAAATACATACCATTAATATTTTTATCCAAGGATAAATGCCTTAATTTAATGGTTTGAATAGAAATAGACTTAATGGTATTTTCATGGTGGATTAATGGGAATTTGATGGTAATGCTATGCAGTAGTGATACATCTTATAATTTGCATGTTTATCTGCTAGTAGCACGAACAGAATTGTTCATGCTGTTGCAGTATTAGTTTCTGAAAAGTATCGATTTCTAGAGATGATCCATGCATAGTATCGACTAGCCGAGTGCTACCTCAACCGGAAGAGTGTTTGGCACGCTAAATTTCGACGGTTTGTGGTTTGAGTACTCTGGGCATCTTTAGGATGGAACCGTTTGGTTTATTTTTGTCTTGACTCTGTGGATTTCTATTGTTTGGAGTTTTTGTTGGTCTAACTGGGTGCTGTTGATTTTGTCGTTTGGAGCTGTGATTTTCCTTATCTGGGCTCTCTGGATAACGTTGTTTGGAGCTCTACTATGTCTCATCTGGGTGCTCTGGCTTTGGTTGTTTGGAGCTCATTTCTATCTGGGTGCTCTTGATTTCACTTGTTTAGAGCTCTGTTTCTTATCTGGGTGCTCTCGATTTCGGTTGAATGGGGCTCAGATGCGCTTATCTGTGCGCTCTGGATTAGATTTTGTATCTACATGCCCTGCTTGACATTTTTCTTGTTGAATAAGATATTGTTATAGACCTGTCATCATGACAAGTTAGGAAAACTCAAATTTCTTAAATTGTCAAACCACGTTTCTACTAAGAAAAAAGAAGAAAAGAAGAAAGAAAGAAGTAAATCGAAAGAAAAAAACCTTAGTAATTTTTGTCTTTAGTTAGTTGCCAACAACATGCTTTAGTGATGTATATGTGCATTTTATGCGATTAGATATCACTTTTTAATAGTTAAAAAAGTAAAGACGGGTAATCAAAAGGTACGCGGAACTGTGCCACCATTTCTATCTCGTCACAAAAGTAATCCTTTTTGATATATTATTGAACTTTTGGGTTACTGTAAAGGCGGCATCTCATGAATGCGTAATGAGGACTGGTCTACTTTAGACATAGATAAAAGCTGTAACTGTATCATCTTGCGCCATTACCTCAGTGAAGACGCAGAACACATTATTTAGTCCTAAAAACGCCAGCAAAATAACTGCACCTAAAATGTCTATTTAACATAAGCATAGAGGCAAACATTGTGGACCCAGATCAGACTGCTCCTACAGGAGTAGTCTGATCTGGGTCCACACTGTTTGTCTATGAAGCTTCAAATATTTTAGTGGACGACAAAAACAAAAAGTTTGTGATTGTGCGCGTTAAGAGTTAAGAAACGTCAGTTCAGAGTGTATACGGTTAGGATTTTCATGAAATGCACGCACGTTTGCGCGGCCCAAACAACATATTACTTCTTCACCAAATTATAAATAGAACCTGATTTCCCTTGTTTAGCAGATGAAATAGCTAGACCACGCCCAGATATGGATATTAAAGTTGCCGCCTTTATAGTAAGCGAAAAGTATATTAATACAGTTGAATCTCCATTATTCGAATTAATCTGGACCAGATTTTTTCGAGCTAATGGTTTAATTATGATTGAAATCAAAGGAAGCATGTTGCAGTTTCTTAAAATACTTCCTTACCATCCCTCGTGTTTCGTGTCAGTCCGAACACGTTGCCGTTATGCCATTTTTGCATGTAATCATTGGGTTGTATTACTTGACTTTTCGCTTACTGTAAAGGCGGCGCCTAATGAATGCGTAATTAGGACTAGTCAACCTTAGACATAGGTAAAAGCTGAATTTAGTAACTGTATCAAAAGTAACTGTATCATATTGTGCCACAACCTCAGTCATTATTTAGTCCTTAAAACGCAAGCAAAATAACTGAATCTGAAAATGTCTATTTAACATAAGCAGGGAGGCAAACATTGTGGACCCAGATCAGACTGCTCCTACAGGAGCAGTCTGATCAGGGTCCACACTGTTTATCTATGAGGCTTCAAATAGTTTAGTGGACGACAAAAAACATACATTTTGTGATTGTGCGCTTTAAGGGTTAAAAATGTGAGTTCAGTGTGTATACGGTTAGGATTTTCATGAAATGCACGCACGTTTGCGCGGCTCAAAAAGCTTATTAACTCTTTACCAAATTATAAATAAAACCTGATTTCCCTTCCTTAGCAGATGAAATAGCCGAACTACACCCAGATATGAATATTAAAGTTGCCGCCTTTACAGTAAGCGAAAAGTCAAGTAATATTGGCCAGTTTTGACCTCAGGCCTATCAAAGGTCACCAAGAGTCCATCCATGATGTAGACGTATTTTATACGTTGATCTCTTTAAGGTAACATCATCCAGGGTTCACTCCGCTTCTCCGTCAAGTTCTTGTATACATAAGCTCGCAGGCGGTGTTACTAAGACACGGACATCGATCTACGAAGTTAGCTTCCCCTAGGGCAAGTTTCACTGGCGGGTCGATGATGGTCCGTTTATAGTGGTTATTGTTTGGATCCTCTCTACCTTCTAAAAATATTGTCAAAGTTAGGCCCCCTCTGACAAAAACTTGGTCCGCGCATTGAATAGCACTGCATAATAAGGTTATTTTAAAGCATTACATAGAATCATTGAATGATTGTGTTTGAATAGCAAAACAATACACGCATATGAACATGATGAAAGAAATATGACTTTACTCAATTGTTTAGATTTTTTTTCACAGGAAAATGTCCTTTCATTGCCCTGCATTTGTACTAGACTTGTGCAGTCTATTCAATCAGGAATTAGGCCAGAATTTTTTATTAGTTGATTTACGAACCCTCCTACTGTAATTTTTCGGAAAGTAGGAAAAAACTAAAATTCAATTTCTAAAATTTTTTTTTTAATTTATGACCAGTTAACTGGTCATTTTCAGAGCTTTTTTATTTATTTTTTCTCGTCCCCTCGACCCTAAATCTGAAAAACAATTCCCGTAAATCAGCTAATAAAAAAATCTGGCCTTAGTAATAGATATTCTATCTTTAGATTTGTCTTTTCAAAGTTTCTGATGATTAAATATGGAAAGTGTTTCTGATATCTGAGAGCGACATTAGATTTTTTTGGCAGCAGGTGTCAGATATAAGATCGCCTATATTCTTTGTACTGATTCCAGTCTACATCGATACCAGTTAATAAATTCAAACTTAATGGGTTAATTTTAGAAACTAACTGATACACAGTTTATATATATGCGATGCATTTTGCTTCTCGGCCCCAAATCTTAATGCAATATTTAGCCACATTTATTCAATACTGGTTATTCAGTCAAGTACTTCCTGTCCCTCATGTAATTCTCACACTTCATGCTTAATTTGATTATATTTATTCTCTGTGATGATGCATTGCATTAGTTAGGAAACCCTCATGGGAGCTTAACAAATTGTGTGCATTAACAAAAACAGAATCTACGACGAAGATTTGGCGCCAGTAAAATACAATTACCCCCCCCCCCCCATCCCACACCCACCGGCAGCCAATGCTGTTGTCTGTTCAAAGGCAGTGGTTCTGTTGTTGTTGCTTTATTGTTTTATGTACCTCCCATTGTTTGTAGGGGTTCTGTGTTGGTCTTTATTTTGGTATACATTACTCTGTGTCCTTTCTAGTCTTGCAATCATCTTGAACAGGAAGAGAGAGCTGGTTGTTTGCGTTTTTGTCTTTCGGATGTCTTGTCATTGTAAATGTCCTGTGGCTCTTCCTCACGGTGTCGTGGGTTGGTCTGCAGTTTGTGATTTTGGTATTTCACTTACTAACTTACTTAATTACTATTCCCTTGCCGACTTTTGCTATCTGCTGACAATCTTTGCAAACAGTTTTGTTCCCATATCAAAATCAAGATCTAGGTCTGGCCTTAGTCATAGATATTCTATCTTTAGATTTGACTTTTCAAAGATTCTGATGATTAAATATGGAAAGTGTTTCTGATATCTGAGATCGACATTAGATTTTTTTGGCAGCAGGTGTCAGATATAAGATCGCCTATATTCTTTGTACTGATTCCAGTCTACATCGATACCAGTTAATAAATTCAAACTTAAGGGGTTAATTTTAGAAACTAACTGATACACAGTTTATATATATGCGATGTATTTTGCTTCTCGGCCCCAAATCTTAATGCAATATTTAGCCACATTTATTCAATACTGGTTATTCAGTCAAGTACTTCCTGTCCCTCATGTAATTCTCACACTTCATGCTTAATTTGATTAAATTTATTCTCTGTGATGATGCATTGCATTAGTTAGGAAACCCTCATGGGAGCTTAACAAATTGTGTGCATTAACAAAAACAGAATCTACGACGAAGATTTGGTGATTTTGGTATTTCACTTACTAACTTACTTAATTACTATTCCCTTGCCGACTTTTGCTATCTGCTGACAATCTTTGCAAACAGTTTTGTTCCCATATCAAAATCAAGATCTAGATCCGACCTGTTTGGCACTCTTATATGGTTCCGGAAAGAATACTTTGTAAAAATTGAAAAAAACAGATTTGAAAAAAGTGTGCACACTAAAGGAAAACTTCTTGTCACTTGCTTCTGTACATGTGAGGTACTTGGTCATAAAAACACAATAAACATAGGGGTATAAATTGTGAAAGTGGAATTTCATTGTGTTTAATAGACAGGCCCGAAAACCAGTGAAACACAACAGGAAGTGAAGTTAATATGTCTGATACTATTTAGTGTTAGAGTCAGATTTACATCCCTTTTCCTTGTAGATCCAAAAACAACTAAACTCATGTTTGAGCAAAATATTGGGGTCAGGTGAAGCAACTCACAAATGCCATCAACGAATAGTTTGAGCTCCCAAAAAGGATTCACTCCTTCAACACACAATGACCTCACAAGCAGATTAAAAATGCTGCAATCACGTCATCAAATAATCTTTGGAGAGAGATCAAATAGTTAGATGATTTAAAAAATAACCAACCCTAATTTCTGATGAAAACAACAACAACAAGTAATAGCTTTCTAAACACTCTACAAAAGGAAAAAACAACAACAACAAAAACAACAACTGTGATGATATCATAACAATGGTACTTAACATTCAAATAGCTTATCTTAAAGGCATTAAAACAAGCCAGTCAATATTTCAGGATTTTTCGTTGCAGCATAGTGCTTAAGCTATATATATGGTTATGGAAAATGACATCAGCAAGAAAAACCATAAATGTACTGACTAAATCGAAGCTCTGTTCAAAGCATGATCCATGCATTGAATGCCAACACTATGGGGAGGGCTTTGCCAATATTGATAAGACTACTGTCGTGCCAACCAAGAGTGGCAGTGACGTAATATTTTGTTTACAATTGTTTAGTTAAACATTAATTTGTGCACTCCATTTGAGCTAATGCGAATCGATATATCACTTGTGTATTAATCCTATCCTGTGGATAGGATTAATACACAAGTGATCTATCGATTTTAAGTCCCTGATAACTTTTTTTAACAAAACATGACGTCACTGTCACTCTTGATTGGCAGGACAGTAGTCGCTAGCAATTTAGGTAATGAAGCAGACTATAAATTTTGAATCTGCAAATGTTGGGCTGGAAGTGGAGTACTTAACATCTGATCGATTCAGATTGAATGTTTATCATACTAGGCCACAATCAGCATTAATCAGCCCGGCATTTTCTTTACATATATCACATTTTATAATCTTTGAAAATGTATCTTAATGATGAGACGGCCTCAAACAGTTTTGAATGAGAAACAGAAAATGCAGTAGAGTTTTTCTATTGATCGTGCAGAACGCTGTCACAATTCGATACACAAAATTTAGACCCTCGGTTGAGCCTCAGGATAAATAAACACAAAAGCACAAACAGTGGGAGTTACCAATCCTACTGTCGTGCCAACCAAGAGTGACAGTGATGTCATGTTTTGTTTACAAAAATATCAAGGATTATAATCGATAGATCACTTAATCTGATTCGCGTCAGCTCAAGTAAAGTGTGCAAGTTAATGTTTTACTTAACAATTGTAAACAAAATATTTCGTCACTGTCACTCTTAGCTGGCAGGACAGAATATTGAGACGATTTATACCAAATCCCCTTAACTTTTTTTGAAAAAAAAAATCACCAGCAGACCACATGGTATAGCTCATAACACAAACCATGGTCCTGCTAAACAATTAGGCAAAGGATCATTGACGGTTTGGGACTTAGACGCCTATTTTTCTGATTTACAGAACGCTGCTTTTGAGCTTTTGATGTAATGCATGTAGTATTAGTGCAATAGGTGGATCTAATGGCAAGAGCCAACTAGCAAAATATTTATAAAATTCCTACACACTCGAGAGATAGGGCGGGTAGAAAATTCATGACAATGAAAAGTGATTTAAAAAGTGATTTCTGCACTTTTTCTTGATTTATTTGGTAGACATGGTGATATTTATTTAACATATCATATGCAGATTATTAACGAATCACGATAATTGATGCAATTGTTTTAAAAACAAAATATGTTTTGTAATAAAACGATTTTGGGGGGATAATTTAGAAGTTACTTGTACATTTTTGACTATAAGTACCGTAAATAATACAAAACTGAAAGCTCAAGACAAGAAATAGATACTTTCGAAGGAATGAAATTGTAACTGAAAGCTGAACAAAACAAATAGATACTTTTGAAGGAATGAAAGTGTCCCATTTAGCATTGGAAATTAAAAATGATTCTAACTAGATCCTTTGAATATTACTTTTGCTTTGTTTAAAGGACGTAGAATGTCGAAATGTATTTAAAGTGTCCGAATATATATGGTATACATTTACATGTATATCAAGTTGAAAGCTACCTATGTGAAATAATATATTGAACACTAAAGTATTTACCTGTTATAACTCTTTGCATGCCAGCGGAGAATTTTGTTGTCTGCCAATAGCCTTTTGCAAACAGTTTGAACCCAGATGAAGACCAACAGAATGTCGGTCATGATCTGGATCCAAACTGTTTGACACTCCGATGGTTGTCCCGGGTGGTTAATTTGTAAAAACTTAATTTTTTAAGAAAGTCAGCAGATGAAAATAAAAACATGAACCATTCCCTAGCATGCAAATAGATAAGTGATCATAAGTACAGGACGTTTGCAAAAGAATGCGTCATAAAATAACAGTGAGCTTTTTTATTATGAAAAAATGCATAAACCTTGCTAATTCTACTTTTAATCTTTATGTACTTTAAATTAAACTAGCACAGAACACAAAACAATTTAGGAGGTTGGTTCTGGAGAACTTCATTACTGATAGTCAGTTCTTATTTGGTAGAAAAGTCATTTTATGGGCTTAAGCCTAGGGGTTTTGGGCTGCTGAACATATCCCCCTTGTGCCAACAAGCCACTTCTATACAATATGTAAAAAATGGTAGCACACATACAGGCAAAAGCTTTTGCTGGCACATGGGGGGGGGGGGGGGTGGGAATGATATTTTTAAAAATGTTTTCTGATTTCTATATATTTTAATGTAAAACTGATTGTTCTACCCAAAATTTTACATCTTTGAAGCATTAATGTCGAAAATGAATTTCACTGCCATAAAGTACTCAGGTCAGGGTCGGTTCACGGTGAAGAAAGGGATGATTGACAAACTTTTATTTTTACTGAAAACCATAGGCATTTACCCATAGCAAGTGTCAATGATCCTTTTGTGTACAGGTTTTGGCTCTCCAATTTTATTAGAAGCAAGGGTTTTCTATAAGGCCATTAATCAAGAACAAAAAAAATATACTGTCCAAAATAAAGCATATGCCTCGGACAAAATACACAGAAAACAGGAGAAATTTTATGGACAGGCAGTCGGGCATTTGGAAATGAGAATTAGACCGAGTGACAGTCAATTTTTCCGTGTGTCACATGAGTTCAGCAGTAATTTACAAATGACATATGTAATAGCCGCTATAGTTAGGTAAGGTACCCAACACGTACATGTTATACGGGGTGGTATGCCGTCTCAGATACTTTACCTGTATTCTGGTTATAAGGGGTGTGAGCTACCTGTGAACAAAGCCTTTGTCGCCTATGGCATGATCTTTTGAGCTAAAATGCATGCTTTACTAATATGCACCACTGCACTTGCCATAAAGACCTTGAACAGATAAGTTCTATACTTTCTATGGAGCTCATATTTAATATATTATATATATATTATTGTTCCAGGTATGTACATATTGTGTTCCATAGTTTTGTATTAGGAAATATGTGAATTGTATTTTGTAAAGTATCGATGTAATTTGATTTTGTAAATGAAACTGCAAGATTTCTGAATATTTCATAAATTCGATCCATTATCCTGTTGAATGTTATCTTGTCTTGGCAGCCAAATTCCTATTTAAATTCCAATGCCTGGTACATTATTCGCTACCTGTTTCACCATATTGAATCTGGACTGGGTACACTCTTTGGAAGCATCTCTGCGAGACGTTTCCAATGAGTTTACACAATCTATGTTCTTGGACGATAACACTAGGTTTTAGGGTATGCGTTGCAAAGGCCTATTTTGTACGGCACTTGCCATAAAGACCTTGAACAGATGAGTTCTATACTTTCTGTGGAGCTCATATTTTTTATATATTTTATATATATTATTGTTCCAGATTGCGGACTATTTGATGCCATGGTTGCTGCTCGTAATAAAAAAAAATATTGCCTATATCTGAGTTGTATTCGTCATTCCGAAGGACCGATCTCACGACCGGTGACATTTTGGTGGCCAGTGTGGGGTATGTAATAGCCGCTATATTTAGGTAAGATACCCAACACGTACATGTTATACGGGGTGGTGTGCCGTCTCAGATCCTTTATCATTATATGTGTTAGATCGTATGGTCTTTAATTACTAAAATGTAGATTGGTTTCAGCCACGCCAATTATGCATGGGCTCTAGTCATGCTCTTCTGAATCTTGAAATTTATTATTATTATTATTATTATTATTATTGTTGTTTTTGTGGTTGTAAAACTATCTAAGATATGCCATGCGTTTCACATCCCACCAGAGGGCATTTTTTTATAAGTAAATGTCGGGACGCCATTTCATAAAGCAAGGAAGTATGTAATAGCCGCTGTATTTAGATAAGGTACCCAACACGTACATGTTATACGGGGTGGTGTGCCGTCTCAGATACTTTACCTGTACTCTGGTTATAAGGGGTGTGAGCTACCTGTGAACAAAGCCTTTGTCGCCTATGGCATGATCTTTTGAGCTAAAATGCATGCTTTACTAATATGCACCACTGCACTTGCCATAAAGACCTTGAACAGATAAGTTCTATACTTTCTGTGGAGCTCATATTTAATATATTTTATATATATTATTGTTCCAGGTATGTACATATTGTGTTCCATAGTTTTGTATTAGGAAATATGTGAATTGTATTTTGTAAAGTATCGATGTAATCTGATTTTGTAAATGAAACTGCAAGATTTCTGAATATTTCATAAATCCGACCCATTATCCTGTTGAATGTTATCTTGTCTTGGCAGCCAAATTCCTATTTGAATTCCAATGCCTGGTACATTATTCGCTACCTGTTTCACCATATTGAATCTGGACTGGGTACACTCTTTGGAAGCATCTCTACGGGCACGTTTCCAATGAGTTTACACAATCTATGTTCTTGGATGATAACACTAGGTTTTAGGGTATGCGTTGCAAAGCCCTTTTTTGTACGGCACTTGCCATAAAGACCTTGAACAGATAAGTTCTATACTTTCTGTGGAGCTCATATTTAATATATGTTATATATATTATTGTTCCAGGTTCCGGACTATTTGATGCCATGGTTGCTGCTCGTTATTAAAACATATATTGCCTATATCTGAGTTGTATTCGTCATTCCGAAGGACCGATCTCATGAACTGTGACACATATATGCTGCTCCTGATTAAAATGGTATGTTTTGCTACTACAATTTCACCCAAATGCCACCAAAAAGCGTCTATTTGTGTTAATTCTACCCCCTACATACAAGCACATACCTAAAAACCTATTTCTCGGAACGACTTATGTAAATATAGGAAATCTCTGATTTTTGCCTTTAGGAGGCTTTCCACTTAATAACAATGCAGAATAGGAGTAAAATATCCAGTGCTTCCTAAAAATTCACACATAGATTTTTTTTCAGAAATGTTTCTATTTGAAAGAACTGCCCTAACTTTTTAGATTTCTGTTAAAAATGGAGTTTTCCATCTCTGAAATGAATGGACTAATATACTTGACAGCAACAGAAACGCATATTATTCAATATCAATTTAATACCAGAAACCCTAATCAAAATTTACCCTGAAATATATGAATATGTTTGACTGGACTCATGCGTTCGTGCAGGGCCATTTTATGCGTCATTACACAGTTAATTATTATTTTTTGTTTACTATTCAAAAAACGCTAAAAAAAGTACCGTGCATTGGAAGAGTCCTGTTTTGAATTCGATTTTGCTGGATGTCATGACAAAACTATGTGTCAAATAAGAAAACAGCAAAAAAACTTACAATAATCATTGCTGTAAGAACTATACGTCAGATCCAAAAATCTTCATTTTTTCCATTTGTCTTGAAAACCACCAGAATCTCTAGGATGTAAGAAAATCTGGTACATTATGGTTGATGTCAAGTAAGGTACTGTCCAACAGAACCGTTTAAAACAATTGTTTGGACACTTGCTTGCCTGTCTTATACACACTTCCGGCTAATTGTCTGATACTGCAACTCGTTCACATTGGTCCATCTCGATGAATTTCGGACAACTTAACGTTCAAAAGTAGTCTGTATGTGCTGGTTATTACGCAGAGTGATTTTCATTAAAATCCGTTCAGTTGTTTTAGGCATACAACATCTCAAAGTAGGTCATAATTAGGAGTTATTTCATTATGCCAAGATTTATACCCTTTTATTTGCATTATTCCAATGAGCTAACGGTTTTTGATACTTTAGATTATACAGGTATTCCATACATCATTGATACCTTTCATATCCTTAGATCAGTATTTAACACCCAATTTATACAATATACCAAATATGCAAAACATGCGTTTCTTTTGCTGTTAAGTATAACAACTCGGGGAACCAATTAGTCTCGAAGTAGTCTCGAAGCAAATAAATAGATAATTTTATTATAGGCTGAGGGTGTGATCTAAAAATTCAATACAGTTTTCTCCTTCTGTGGGCATGTTAAAACAATCTTGATTTTGAATTATTATGTCTGCTCTTTTATCACTTTCTTATAAAGCAAAGGTATATGACTAGCAACCCCAGCTGTTTTTTAAGTGTAAAATAATGCTTTTATTCAATACCCATCTAATGCAGCTTGTAAAAAGCTGCACAAAACAGTTTAGATTTTGTAGATACCTTTACTAGAACCAAAGTTACAACAATTTTAATACCCGGAAATTCAGTCATTTTCTGGAATTTTTCTGCTATATAGTCAGGAAAAAAAATCAGAAAAGTTAACAAGTACAGGCATTTTGTGAAGAAAAGGGTTTGACACCTTGATTAGGGGTAATTTGGTATGCTGAATCCGAAAACCAATGTTGGCAAGCTGAGAAATGACGTCTTAATGGACTAATCTGCATATTTTCAGAATGGCCGCCAAAATCATGGAATTTGACATATAACTGAAACATTTTATAATTTGACAATGTTTTTGTATCCAAAATCATTTGTTTTATGTCCTATGATCCTTTATCCATTTGAGTACATGGTTTTGGCGGCAATTTACATAATTATTCCATGACATTACCGTATTCATGGTAATAAATGTCCATTTAGTCTATAAAATCATTATATAAACTTGCCTTATTCAGTATCCTGCTTTTAAAATGTTAGTTTTATTCGTAGCACGATTTTGGACTGTTTACCAGCTTTTCAAGTAATAAATTAAAAAGAAACTTTGATAATCAACAAGTTGCTTTGTTTTAAAATTAATATGTCATAATGTAGATACCCAAATATATGGTACATTTTGTATCTATAAAAAGGAACAGCATGCTCATTCCTTAGTACCATAGGGTCTAATTAGTCCACCCTTGCACGATCAGGAAAACTTTTAATGTGTGTCAAATTGTTTTGGGAGACCACCTAAATTGGGAAAAATATTGCCCTAAAGAATAAACCTATTTGAGCTATGTTAAATCGCATGGTTTCCATGGCAATGTATAATGCGCTTCTTAAAAATTGAGATGTCCCTACAAAAGTACTCATATCTCAGCAGCAACTCATCCGAAACTTTTAAACTTGGTACCAATTGAATGTTAAGACATAGGACTTTCATCCAAAGTTCAGATATGCAAATTATTCAATTTGCATATTCATGAATATTAATGTAAATATTAGAAATAAGAGAAAAATCGTGGAAATTAAGGGGTGTACATGCAAATTTATCCACATCTCAGCTGCTTACTATCCTATACTACAAGTATTGGTACCAATTAAATGCTAATACATATCATGTTTACTTATATGGACCAATATGCAAATTATCAAAAAATTGTATTTATGAATATTAATTAAATATTAGAAATGAGAATGAATTAGAAAACAATTAATACAATGTACATGCAAAATTACTCATATCTCAGCTGCTATTTATGTCAGATTTCATACTCACTTAGTTTCTAAACTTGTTCCCAAATTAAAGTCCAAAAATAGTTCTATAATATTGTTGTTTGATATGCAAATTATTTAATTTGTTTATTAATGAGTATTGTTTGATGATACGACCTTATTGATTTGTTTTCAATTTTTCTTTAGTTTTCTATATTTTTTTATCAATATTCATGAATATTTTTGTTAATTGATTGAATATCTGACCATTGGAATAAAATACTATGTCTCAGCCTTAATTTGATACTAAGATGACTTGTCTACAACAATTTAAAGATGAGATAGGACTAATTTAAGAAGTAGACCCCCACTAATTTTTCTACGTTTTAACTGGATAATTTTGAGTAATTTAAGTGGTTAATGAGTAAAGTAGAATGTCTTAGCTTAAAGTCTGTATCAAGTGTGGTAGTCTAAGAATATTAGCAGCTACGATATGAGTAAATTTGTAGGTACACCCCCTTAATTTTATTACCATTTTTTTCTCCTTTCTAACATTTAAATTAATATTCAAGAATATAATCATAACATGATTTGCATATCCGATCATGGCATAAAATGTGCTATGTCTTAGCATTTATTTGCTACCAAGCTTGCTAGTCTATGACAATCAGCAGATGAGATATAGGTAATTTTGTAGATATACCCATTTTAATTTTTCTGCAATTTTTCATTCTTTAATGTTTTCATAAATATTCACAAATATGTTAATAAGATTTGTATATCAGACTATTGTGTTAAAGTACTATGACTCACCTTTCATTTGGTACCAATTTTGGAAGTTTAGAATAGTTAGCAGCTGACATATGGGTTTTGTTGTACGTACACCCCTTTAAATTTTCTAACATTTTTGTCTTATTTCTAATGTTTTCATTAAAATAAATGAATATGCAAATTAGATAATTTGTATATCATACTATTGGGTTAAAATGTAATGTCTCAACTTTAATTTGGCAACAAGTTTGGTAGTCTAGAAAAGATAGCAGCTTACATTTATGTAATACTGTACACACCCTCCTTATTTTTTTCTACCATTTTTCTCTTATTTCTCATGCTTTCATAAATATTCATGACTATTCAAATTAGATTATTTGCATTTCACACCATTGGATAAAAGTATTTTGTCTAGGCTTTGATTTGATACCCAGTTTGATAGTCTATGATAACTAGCAAATGACATATGGATAATGTGTATAGGTACACCCCCTTATTTTTTCAACGAATTTCTTTTCTTTTTATTTTTTTTATTAATACTCATGAATATGCAATAGCGAAAATTTGCATATCAGCATATTGAATCTGGGCTTCAATTTGGTACCAGGGTCGGTAGACTAGGATGAGTTGCAACTTAGATATGAATCATTTTGTATGTACACCCACGTTCTTTAGAATCATATTGTGTATTTTCACATTATGGGGGAAGGGTAAATTGTTCTAGCCAGTTATTTTCTTTGCTATTTAGCGACCATTTTGTTTCGCCAGTAACCCCTCATTGAACTAGTGGAAGACAGAAAAAATCTATGAAAGTATGTGCAGCAAGCAAGTGTCAATCTTTGGTCTGCTTGCAAATGACCCAGCTACAGTGTCCGATGGGTTGCCATGGGCACGATGCAATTTTATGTAATCCAAATAGGTTATTTTTCGGAGACAATAAGAATTTTTGGTATTTTGTGGTCCCATTGAACAATTTTGCATCCATGAATAATTGTCCTTGGGTGCAAGCCCCCTCCCCCCTCCCAAGGTGTGTGTGTGGGTAGGGGGAATAGTTATTCCATGATTTTCCCTTTATTTTTACTTTCATAAATACTCATGGAAATGGACAGTTTGGGGGCAGAATTCAGTGTATATTTGCTTTTTTATAATTTCCCCTTAATTTCTGAAATTTTCATCACTATTGATGAATATGCAAATTAGATGACTAATCTGCAGATCAGACCATTCCATCAGATGAAAGTACTATATCTAAGCTATAATTTGCTAGCAAGTTTAATTGCTGTTGAGATACGAGTCATTTTGTAGGTACAGGCCCACTTTCTTGAAAATCGCATTAACCCCCTCCCCTAGCTGAACCTTACAGAATTTTGCTTAAATCGCTATATTTTCTGCAAACAATAGTGATATCATTATGATGCATTTTATTAAAGGTCTCATTTTAATGAAATCATTCCTGACACATTTGGGCCAGATAATAAGCATGGACTATCATGAAAAAACCTTAACTAAGTCGAAAGCAAGATTTTTTGCTCAAGTTGTCTCCCCTGGTTACCTCTTGGTCATATTTTTAATTCTAAATGCATAAATTGAAGTCAGTGAAGATCCCCAATCATGAGAAGATGCTTTTGGATTGATTTGTACCAGTTTGGCATCCTTAACATGTTACTCTACAGATTTTTATGGATTTTTCTTCAATTTGGCGGCCATCTTGAAAATATGCAAATTAGATAGTAAAGACGCCATTTTTCAGCTTGCCAACATTGGTTTTTGACTAATACTGGATGCTGAATTATAGTGTGCCGCGACGGACCCGATGCGTCGCAGAATTTTAAAGAAATTGTTATAACTTTTTTATTTTTCAAGTTATCTTTATGAAACTTTCAGTATATATGTATTTTTTCCTGCTCAGTTCATTTTTTATGTTGCTTTTGCTATATCTCTTAAAATAAAGAAGCTATTCAATAATATATGAAGCACTTTTGTGTGTAATTTTTTTCTTCGTTCACACTGATGTAGGACAGATTTTAAAAATCATCCGTATATGGTATCAAAGTGTTATAATTTATGCAGAACATGTAAATAAGCATAAAAGTATATAAAAATGAATACTTTAAAACATTTATATACAGTGTTTGTCTTGTCTTTCACTCCTCTCTGTCCCATTTCACAACATATGAATTGAGCCAGTGCATGAGATGTTCTGTCAGTGCTACTGATCTTTTGATTTGTAAGTGTGTTAAAACTGATCTTTGGATTTATATGTATGTATGTTAAAATACAGAAAATGAAATTGACTTTTTCAAAAAAACTTCTGGCCCAGTTCTGGAACAACGAGTATCAAACTGTCAAGGGATTCAAATCAGGACCAACTTTCTGTAGGTCCCAGCTGATCTGGGTTCAAACCCAGGGGTTCAAACTGATAGATTGAATTCATATGTGTGTATTGTAAAACTGATCTTTAAAGGTGTATGTACATTGTGTGTGTGTTAACATATGGAAAATGAAATTGACTTTTTTAAAAAAAAAATCATTGTGGAACACTATCAGCTAGAGCCTCAAATGGTTCAGATGGAGATTCTGTTAGTCCTGATCCGGGCTCAAACTGATTTGGGATCAAGCTGTTATCAGTAAAGGTTATCAACAGACAACATAAGTTGCCTCAAGCAAGGAAAGTGTTAATAAGACTTCTTTGTCATGTTTGTATTTCATACATATAGCATCACTTTGCTTGTATTCTTTAAGTAGCAACTGTCTACAGATATGATGCATATTCTGGGATGAAACCCTGTTTTAATACAAATTGTTTTTGAACCATTTACAGAATTGCCCAAGAATCTTCCATTGTGGGCTTTCATTAGGGTGACCCAGTCTTGTTGGGTATTTTTCTGGAAAAAAAGGAAGAAGAAAAAGAAATCGAGAGAATGTACGATTTTTGGTACTGTCCGAATATAGGTTACACATTTATATATGTCTGCCGATGGTCGTTTCTGATGTCTGTGAAAATGTCCAAATGTAGCTTGAATCATTATCAAATTGTATCCAATTCATGACAGTCTTATACTTGAATGGCCAATTCATGATTTTCTGCAGCAATTTTGTGTTTTATTAATGCAATGATAGGCAAAATAGACATTGCACTTGGCAAACGGAAAAATCTCCTAGCGAGATCGGCTTCACAATACGTTTTTGGGTACTGTGGGAAAATAGAAGAAAAAAAACGGAAAAGATAAAAAAATGAGGGATAATTTTCATTTAAATATTAAATATAAGGGATAAATATCATTTCTGTAACACCTTTTGTGCATGGGACCAATTAGTTTCACTTAACTTTTGAGATAAACTTTGATAATTTACTGACCGGTAGCCAAAATTCAAGATGGCGTCGGTTGTTTACAAGTCAGAATTGGGGATGTCCGTGAGGGCCATGACCTTTGAACCGCCGTGCGGGTCGGTAAATTAACTTGAAATACCACAAAATATACATGGTTAGAAAGGGAATAAGGTATATAAAACGATCTTTTGTGCGCTTTGGTGATTTACCAAACAGTTTTCAACCGATTTTGCCTTGACTTTCACTAAATATAATAGAAGTTTGGGAGGTCGTAGCGACTAAACGCACAAACCATGGGATAGCCTCACATCTCATCTGATTGGTTATGCTATTTTTAATTATGCAAATGACCATGCTTTTGTCGCATGCTAGTTCATTTGCATACACCGTCCTACTTTCGCGCCCAAAATAGCCACCATTCATCTCAGGTGTTGATTACCTACAATATCGATAATTACCTGTCAATTAAGTAATTATTGGAAATTCAATGACCACAAACAAGGTATCTTCTGAAAGCCCATTTTATTTTCAATTAATACATGTAAACAATATTTGGAAAATCAAAACAGTTTTTATGCAAAATGGATATAGATTGCAGTGGTATGGTATTTTTCCACCATTCTTAATCCAATATCTGGTGCAGCTGGGGTTGCTAATATGACCGATGAAATGATCCAGCCACTGGAGTTTTCTTCTGACGATAACCTCCTCTATTATGGCAATTAGGGCGTGGTTACAGCTCATGAATATTTAGTGGAATGCTACCCCTCCCTAGGAAACCAGTCTCATTGAGACAATTCTCGTGAGTACCTGCAACATGTTTTGTTTGAGAAATAAGAATAATAATTTTCAATTACACACTCATGTCCGGAGGTCTGCTTGAAGCTAGACAAGAAAGCTTTAATCCATATAAACTTAGCGTCCTTTTTGTGGGACAAAGGCAAACAGTGCAAAACCGAAGTCAGACCCTGCAGAACGTGGCGTCTGATCAGGATTTCTACTGTTGCTTACAAAATATGCTATATATTGTGTCTGTTCATTGCTGCCTTGTGGTCAGCTGAAGAGAAAGGGTTTACCTCTTGGCTCTTCTTTGTGATGTTTATTGTGTTTTGTTACTTTCCGGTTTGATATCCTGGTACAGGTGTGGTACTTGATTGTATCGATTCCTGATCCTTGCTGTCTTTCTAACTTGTCTTATTGATACGAGTGGGAAATTCATTCAGCTTTAATAGGTTAAAATAATATCAAACCAAGTATTTCATATATATATACAATACATGGAGTAAATAAGAAACCAATGGGCTTGTTTCATTTGTATTGTTTTAATTGCATTATACAAACAATGGGCCTTTCTATCTGAAGATAACCCAGTAATGTGTCGGTGCGCAAAGTTCTTTTAAAATTACCCGGATGTAAGGTATGTCATTTAAGAAATGAATTTGATTTTGGAAGGTTCGTGAAATCATGAAAACTTCGGGTCTCTTGCAAAGTAAGTGAAAACCGCAGGGCTTCACGTTAACTTTGCAAGAGGCCCGAAGTATTCATGATTCCATGAACCTTCAAAAATTGAATTTATTGCTTATATTTACATTTTATTATAAATATCTAATCAATAGAAATTACATGTATTTATTATTTATGAGATAAAACAATTTTGTATTTAATATTTAATCGTATTAACTGTTTTGTTGGAGTGCAAAACGGAAAAGCAGAACAGCCAGTGTGAACACGGACAGCTAATGTAGCAAACCAGAAGCTTGTTTTGCACGTGCAATTCAGGTGTGGCTCGCTGTCATCACAATACCAGTGTCACCTCTGGCGAATTATTCGATATGTGTAGCAGATACCGTGGGCAAGTGAACTTGGCAGCTCTCACTCAAATTTTGTGTGGTTCATGAGGTTATGAACGGTTGCAAAATTCTAAAGATTCATCAAAGGCTTGCTTTGAAAATGTAAATATTTCAAAATGACGCACACAATCATGGAAACACATGGAAACGAAAGTAAAACCTCAAAAATTCGACCTTCGATTTTTTAAATTGCTCCCTAATTCAAATTAAATAAAATTGGGAAAGACTTTTTATGTTCTATTTAATAACATATGTTTCAGGGGCGTAAAGTAAACGTCTCCTCAATGAATTCTTTTACGTGCCCAAAACATATGTTTGATAAAAAAACACTGATAATAATCGCTTTTAGGGGGTAAATATTTTTGTGTCTACCTCCCTTTAATTTGATCTACCTATAATTCGAAATAAAACCTTTAATCCCGAGGATTTACAAGATTCAACTCAATATGTCAGCAAGAGTGAATTACTAAAGTGAATATATATAGTAGCCCAGCAGGCGTATGACGTCGAAACAAAGTCGATTCACCGTCGATGCGACGTGATACGTCGCATCGACGTCGAACAGCGTTGTTTTTAGGCTGTGTGTCTGCTAGGAAGGCTCAAACGGGACTTCACTGAAGTGACTAGCGATCATTATAACGCCGTTAGGCATGCCAACAATTGAGACTTTTATCATGTGATTGATTGTATCGCTTCCTGATCTTTGCCGTCTTTCTTACTTTTATCACGTGACTCGCGCCTGGGAGTGATATAACACCATGTATTAAAATCGATAAACCACTAATGGTTAAAATATATCTTAACGTTACATTTTGACGCTGTGTACATGTAGCCGATCAAAATCTTAACCTTTTCAAGCTGAAAAAAATCAATTTTGAAGTAATTTTATGCCATAATTAGTATCGGTCATAGATCATATATTACAATTATAAATGACATAAGTGGGAGCGAGTGCAGCGAGTGAACCACTTTATTTCCTTATAATTGAAATATATGATCTATGATCTACTTAGTTTTCTCCTTGCTCCTTTGAACCACTTCATGGATTTACTTAATGATATAATTATTAGATATTACACATATTGACAAAATATGTAATTAAGTTGGCCAATTTTTTTTAATTTCTGTGCAAACTGATTGGCCGTGAAGCACAGGAGGGGGCGGAGTAAACTATAATGATAAATAGAATCTTACATTTGCGCTAATATTAATTTTAAACTCATAGCAAAGAAAGCGATAAAACGTCGTTAATTATTTATGCTTTTCCTCAACATGTTTAATAAATCTAATAATAAATAAGCCCTTGCTTAACAACGTTTCAGAAAACTTTATAATATAATGTTCTTATATCGTCATTATTTCATCTTTTGAGAACATTCTATGAACGTTTGTCATGACACCAATTCAATAGATAGCTGCACATGAACGTTTATCTACTTAACTTATCATATGGGCCTCGTCGCGACAAAACCTGTCTTCGGGGTTTCCGACAAAGCCTGACTAAAATCAGTCTCCTCAGCTACAGAGACTAGCTAGAAAACTAAAATTTCGCTTGTAGCAAGCTTCGATATGACACTTTTCAAAAAGCAAATAACAAAGGCGCTGATCAGACTGCGCGGATGCGCAGGCTGGTCTGCGCCTGTGTTGTTCGCAAACCCCCGAAGACAGGTTTTCTCGCGTCGAGGCCCATATGGTATTTGACCCGATAAGTGCACTCTAAACGCAACATGCTAAAATCCTATATGGATTCCCATTTTGAAAACCGGGAAGTTCAATAACGTGATCAGCTGGCTTCTGACAAAACTGACTAATAAGGATCTACAGTTTCTGATCCACACGACGAATCACTATTAATAAGGTAATTACATTACAGGAATGACTGAAACTCAGAAGTTTGTATCCTGTAAGCCATCCATAATGTGTTCTGTGTGAGCTTTGAAGAGCAGGTCAATTCAGTGTGTTCACAGATGCTTATATCATCTCTATAGCCTCAAAACCCAAAGCTCACAATGTCATTACGTTGAAGTACGGTCCTCCTAAAACCTCTATAGTCTCAAAACCAAGAGCTCACAATGTCATTACGTAATGACATTGTGGGCTTTTGGTTTTGAGGCTATAGAGGTGATGTGATATAAGGACCGAACATGAAGCGCCTGTGGTCAAATTAGGTATATGAACAAGAAATTTTAACTCCAGGGCCGGCTCCAATATCGCACTCTGATGTTTCTCCTGGTTTTACCTCTCAGACAACGGAAGAAGAACCAAGTTCTGCCGTAAAACCATCATTCAGTTTGCCGCCACTTCGTCTATTTGTACTTTTCCTCCGCGATTTCGTTAACTTACTCACAACCCAGTCCACTGGACGCCTTATATTCCTTACAAACCACGATTTATTTCGTGTTGGAAGGGAGTTCACAATGGGGTCATTCTCATCTGAATCTGGATTAAAAGGAAGTGACGTACTATTTACAGGGTCATCTGGTGGCTCATGAAGGGGTAGAGCCGGACCAGGTTCTGGAATATCGGAATCATATGGCGCATCACACAGCCATGATGATTTGTTGTTTTCAAGTTCGATTTTTATTCTTTCCTGAACTTCGGTGAGTTCGGACTGGCTTGTCTGAACTAAGGAGCTCCCATTCTCTGCCTTGCTCAACAGACAGTCAGAGAGTTGACTCCATGAATGGTATCTGAACTGTTGCCTCACCCAACGAACCCCTGCTATGCCTTTGAGTACCTTTGGAGCCATTTCGTACTTGTCCGTCAGATAGAATGGAATAAGATTCCCTTGCTCAGCAGCTACGAAGAAAAAAATGAATTAGACTATTTTCAACATTCATGACGTGATGAAATCGACATTGGCCGCAGTTAAAATTCCATAAAGCGCTTCGTGTAGAATTTTAGTTACGCCCATTGTCTTCATTTCATCATCAGTAGAGTAAATTCGCCCGCTTGGGGGAAGGGAAATCCCCTACTACCTTTCGCGAATTTTTTTATTTATAAAGAATTTATAATGTGAGTATTTTTCAAGATATCAAGCAAAAACTATATAGCCATTACTTATGTGTTTTGCCATAGCCCATCTTCTTTGAAGTAAATATCCATTGCTTTTCCTCAGCATACAAATTATGTCTATATCTGCGTTATCAGTATACAATGAGGGGAGAGCTATCACCTCTCACATCAGATCGGCCATGCCAATGCACATACATGGGCTTGGGATCTGTATAATTTGAGTAAACATTTCCAAGTGGCAGTAGTACTAAGCTCATTTCTAAATAGTGCTATCAGCTACAGTATAGCAATATGCTTTTGGCAGACCTTTTCGAAATATCTATCTTTAATGACCAAATAACCAATGTGATCCTAGAATTTCAGACTAGCAAAGGCAAACAAGGCAGACCCAGATAAGATGACTCATTGATGAGCAGTCTGATCAGTGTATTCCTGTTTGAGGGAGCGCAGTGGCTCAGTGGTAGAGTGCTTGACTCGAGACTGAGAGGCAGCGGGTTTGAGCCTCACTGGCGTCACTGCAATGTGGTCCTTGAGCAAGACACATTTATCCTAGCTTAGTACTGGTTCAACCCAGGAAGACCCGTCCCTGCTTAACAATTAGATTGTTGATGGGACGTAAAAAAAACAAACATACGAACCGTCATGCTGTTAGATTGAATACTTACTTGGGTCTTTCTGGTGAGCAAAATTGACAGCAAACTGACAGACTTTTGAGGCATAAAAATAATCCGAAAGAAGAAAGATCACCTTGCCATTACACCTGAAAGTAAAAATATATACAGAATATAGTTATTTTTTCAAGTCAAAGCTCTTTAGATGAGTGATAACTAGAATGTAGGATGGATAATTTCAAACCGTCAACTTAACTGGAACAATCCATTTTATAAATTCGTAGTTAACCACTTTATATTCACGGCATCAAAAGGACCTCGGACAGTTTCCTATTCAATCTGCCCAAATTTTGACAGCCTGTGGCTAGCATAATGCATAACTTACAACTATAGTTTTGTGCTTACATGAAACCCTTACATTAAGTGCATCTAACAAAATAAAAATATTTTGAAAATATTGCATAATTATGCCAGGACTTTGGGGTTTAGGGGGTGGGGGTATTTTTTGTGACCCAATTTTATTTCACAGACAGTCAAAGTTTCGCCGAGTATTCACCTAAATTCATGTTAATATAATGTTTGCGGCATAAAACTTGAGACGAAAGTGATGCGTTTGCATAAAATTCGGGTTGAGAAGATTTCATTTTTTCGTCTAAAGAAGTGTGCTGTCAATTACTTTTGACTAGTACCTGTAATGTTTCGAGTTCGACTTGTGCACTGAGGTGTATCATATCTGTATACTGTATAAATCATAGTCTAGATAAACACAGTTTTTAGCGTTAAATTGTAATATTTTCTTACACATCAGATTTAACCTATAATTTTGGTGCTTAAAAGAACCGTCTCATTGCGATGGTTCTTTTGAGTACCCACAACATAATGTTTTGGCTGAGAAATGAGACAATTAATTTCTTTGTAAGCACTCATAACTAAAGCCCTGATATATGCCATTGCAAATTGATATTTACCTACAGGTTTTTACAAAATAAGTTTCTAATAAGTTTTTATAATAAAGTGTTTTTGAGCATTTTGACAGCGTTCCCCCCCGTGACCAAACATGCCGTTTTTATACGGTGTGTGAAATGTAAAACTACAACTGTATGCAAAAGGATTAGTTTGGTCACGGGGGGGGAAAGCACCTCAGTAAAACTTTTTCTATTTTCTATATGTTGAATAGCAAAAACGGAGTTTTCAACCCATATTTTTCGATTGGTACTTGTCCAATGAGAAAACGGCTTTTGTGGATAAGTCGAGGGTTGAACCTACTATCTTTTTCATAGAAAAAATATCATTTTCTTTGAAACTTTTCTCTGGTCATTTTTATGGGCAATCCTTCATTAAGACTGTCCGAGGTCCTTTGGCGATTTTAAAAGACTACATATTGGCGTTTTCACTTTGGTGGTGTCAACGCGGTACTTCTTTTGTGGATCTTTTATGATTTTCCTGGCTTGTGTTTGCTATGCCTTTGTGTACGTCTATTTATATGTGCCTTGTGGTCACCTGCTGGGAAAGGGCTGACCTCTTGGCTCTTGTTTGTGGTGTCTAACTGTGAGTTTGTCACTTTCCCGCTGGTATCCTGGGTCAGGTGTGATACTTGGTTGTATCGATTCCTGATCGTTGCACCCTTACTTACTTTCGCAACGTAATGCCATTTAAAATTATTTTCTATTCTCACAGGAGCTACTCTTACATTTCATCAAGTGTAGCCCTTTTTCAGACGTTGTTTGCACTATGTTGAAACATACTCTACCTTCAAAAATGTTTTGACGATTTGAATACCAACATACTTAGGGCATGCGTGTTCATTTATTGCTTATTATCATATGACGTCGCGTCTGGGAGTGAAATAACGCCATGCAATAAAATCTGTAAACCACTAGTGGTTTATCGATTTACGGGAAACGTTATGACGCCCATAACAACGTTGCGTACATAATGACAATATTATAACGTTTTACCAACGAAACTTCAAAGACATCTTAATGTCATATGATAAATAGAATCTAACATTCGTGCTCTTGTATTATTGAATTTATTAAACTCGTTGCGAAAAAGAGATAAAATGCTCGGCAAGCCTCGCATTTTATCTCTTTTCCCGAACTCGTTTAATAAATTCAATAAAACATGAGCACTCATGTAAGATCCTCTATTTGTGTTACTGAATTTGAAAGTCTCATAGTTCGGCGCCAAATAAAAGTACCTGCCAAATATAAGTGTTTTTACAGTAACTCTTTGCACGCAGTGTATTTTAATGCTTTTGTATCAAAATTAATAAAAACAAAACCAGGATCACTATCAGAGTGTCTATCAGTTTTGATCTGTTCATAATTTCGGTTCTGATCTGGGTCACATATGGTTGCAAATGTAATCAGCAGACGCCATAAATACTGCCACACTTTAAAAATCCAACAATTAGATTAACAAAACGAAAATTTTGATTTTTTATTTAAAAGTTTGAAGTGTTAGCACAAAAGTCATGTAACTTTTTTCAAGGAAGATGTAAACTGTTTCATGTGACAAAATGTAATCCCCCTTCTTCTTTGGCCCATGAAACATGAGAAGCATCAAATGTTTGTCATGGACTTCATAAGTCATCACAGAACCACTCTCATATTGATTGGCAGGTCTGCTTGTGTGTTTGCTTAGTGTTTATTTGTTGGTTCCTATTAATTCGATGACTCAAACTCATTTTTACTTAAGAAATGTTTCAGTGACTTAATTCGTCGTCGAGTTAGTTGCACAAATACAACTACAGTAAAAACTATCTGAAGCGGCCAATCAGAAATAGACAAAACAATGGAATTAAAGACAAATGGTAGCTTGATAAAGGCCTAAATTTCATTTTATTGCAGCAATTAGATCTTCTACCACCTAAACATAAATTTACTTTTAGACATTTGAAGAAAGGTATCCAGGAATTCCATGGGAGGTTTGTTTTGGCCCCCGCAGATAAGGCTGCTAACAATGTTGTGGTGGTTTGAAAAAGGTACTATATTAACACCCTTAAGCAAGAACTTAGCACTGAAAAAAACCTATGAGCATAACAGGCTTGATGAGACGTTTATCGTTGATAGGCATCGATGTCATATGGCGGCTAAGTTTGGGCTGTTTGTTGATGAGGACCATAGCAAACTTCCTACGTTATACTGGTCACCTAAACTTCATAAACAGCCCTATAAGTCGCGTTTTATTGTTAATTCTAGTGCATGTACAACTACTGAGTTGTCTTTTCTTTTGACTTATTTCCTCACTGCGATTAAAAACCATGTCATTAAGTATTGCACAACAGTTTATGAAAGAAATGGTAAACAATTATTTTGGTCTATTAAAATTTCAGGTGAAATTCTTAATAAATTGTAGTCTAGAGGTTTTCCACCATCTGGTTTTTCTACATATGATTTCTCTACTATCTTTACTACATTGCCTCATAATCTAATCAAAGAAAAACTAACAGAATTAATTGAACAAACATGTAACAGAGAGGGGGGCTCACTTTATTTGGCTTGTAATGATAAAAATGCCTTTTTTACTTCTGAACAACCTAAATTATATAAATTGTGGTCATGTCCGAAAATGTGTGATACTCTCCATTATCTTTTGGACAATATATTTACACGATTTGGCTCGAAAATATATAGACAAATTGTAGGTATTCCAATATGAGTTAATAATTGTGCTCCTCTTGTTGCAGCTTTGTTTTTGTTTGGTTATGAGAAGGACTTTATGATGTCTCTGTCAGACAATTATCAAACTGATATTATTGAAGATTTTAACTACACATCCAGGTATTAAGATGACTTACTTAATATTGATAATCCTTATTTTAAACAAATGGTAGGTTAGATATATCCTACTACACTACAGTTAAATAAGGCAAATTCATCTGATACTGAAGCTCCACTTTTCGACTTGAACTTGTCAATAATGAATGGCATAGTTTCTTCTAAAATTTATGATAAACAGGATGATTTTAATTTTGAAATAGTCAATTTCCCTTTTCTTGATGGAGTTGTTCCTCGCTTCCTTTCAAATGGTATATACATTTCTCAGCTTATTCGTTTTGCTAGAGTGTGTCCTAATGTTGATGACTTCAACAACAGAAACTTATTTTAACTGCTAAGTTATCAACAAGGTTAAAGATATCATAAAATTTGAAAAGCTTTTTCTAAATTCTACCACAGATACTCAGGGTTAATTGTTAAATACAACATTGGGTTAAAACTCTTCTGCAGCAAGGCATATCGGAACCTATAGTTTATTGTGATTTAGTTTATAAATATAAACGAATTGTTGGAAACCCTAATTAAAGTGATAATTCGAAAAGATTGTAAAACTTTATATAAAGGTTGGATATAACTTGGATGTCATGAGACAGTTTGCTGCCTGGTTTTAACCCCAATCACGGTTTATAGCTATGGTTTCCTCCTCTTTAATTGCACGACGATGCTTCAGGCCTCAGACTCTATGACGGCTCTGACGTAGAGCTTTAATCTGTGTGTTGGTGCCTGATGCTTATCTGTAGCTGGACCCACCGTGGCTCAACTTGAGGTTTTCTTTAGCTCTGACTATCTATGAGTCATGAGCCCTTTTATTTGTTTTATCATGGTGTGTTAATTTGATTAGTGTTTCTCCATGATGATACATTGCATTAGTTAGTGGGCTTCCATGTGAGCTAAACATTTCTTGTACTTCAACAACAGCAGAATCTAGGGTAAATATATGGTACCAGTAAAATGCATTTAAGCCCCCCAATGGCTTAGGCTGCTGTCTGTTCTAAGGCAATGGTTCTGTTGTTGTTGACTTTTTGTTTATTGTTAGTCCCATTGTGGGAGTCTGTAATGGTTCTGTGTTTTGTTGTACGTTACTTTATGACTATTCTAGTATTGCAATCATCTTGATGGAGAAGAGAGGGCTGGTTGCTTTGCTTAATTTGTCTTTATGGTGTCTTGTGATGGTTGAGTGGGACTTCCTCGCGGTGCCATGGGGTTGCCTGCGGTTTGTGATTGAGGTATTTCTTGATCATACACACTTACTATTTCTAAAGTGTTGCGGATTGCTCTCTTGGGGCATTCTGCAATAATTTTGACCTGCATTAAGCGAAAATCAGTCTTGAAAACCATTTTTAGATTATTTTCGAGTGGTTTTACTGTAATGTGTTGCATGAAGAAGACAACCTATGACAACCCCATAAAGCAAAGGAAGTTTCTATTCAACTGTATTTCGAAAAATATAAACGCAAGTTAGTGTTGCATTTTTAATATTTTCAGTATATATTTCAGTATATCATATTCGTATATATTTACCTTTCCTCAATCACTTTTGCAGTGGTATCAAAGACGTACTTTCCCGTTTTCAGGTCAAACTGTGGTCGGAAGAAACGAGTGCCTTTGCAGACAGTTTGGAAGAAGTTGGTAATCATGGCTGCCGTCCCCTCGTCTTCATCAGCATTGCATATACAAGCCGTGTAGTAGGTTTTCTTGCCCATTGCCACTGTTAAAAAAAGACCAGCCCATGTAATAAATGACAACATATATTAGGAAAACAGTACGCGGTAGCACTTGCTTATCATTTTTTTTATTATCTACTATGTAATGAAAAACAGGAAAATATTTATTAAATATAATGCATATATTTCACAGCCGTGAAAATATAAAAACTTGTGATGAAAATACAAGATTTCATATTTTCACGCGAGAGAAACCGTAAGATTGGAACTACTTTTTTTCTATTTTTTCAATATGGTCTAAGGGAAGCAACTCTTTATGGCATATCTGTTTCTTTTATAAGGGAAACAACTTTTGGTGTTTCCTATTTCAATGAAAAGTCAGAGTCGCTTAGAGGCTTAATAAAAGAAAGAGCTTTTATAAATTCGTCTGCTACAACTAGAAAATCAAACAGAAGCTTATGTAAAGTAAAATTCGCTTCTCTTTACTTTAAAAGATTATGGGAAATTTGTAGGTAATAAAAAAAATCAAATGGTTTTTGTTAAAGAGACTAAGTCTGTAACTATGAACATTTTTCGAAAAAAAAATTTCTTTTTAAATCATTTGTAAAAGTAGAATTAAGTTATGTTTTCACAATAAATATGTTCAGTACAGCTGAAAACTGCATGGAAAAGTGAATTATCTTATTAAAGTAGGTGTTTTTCTCTTATTGGTAATTATTTAAGTCCCAACAATAATTCTAGACAGTTGATTTTAACATAAACGCTGTTGTTTTGATAGTGGTCATTTCTTAACATTTACGAAAAAGGTAAAACATTTACCTGAATTTGAGGATTTTTACTGTATTGTTGAAAAATAGAAACTTTATTTCTAAAATTAAAAGATCAAAAGTTACAGACTGTGCAGCTTTAAATATGTCTTTTATTTCACTCGTGAAGTGGACAATAATTTTATTTCATTCGAGAAATATAAATATAATTTCACAAGTGAAGTGGACAATATTTATATTTCTCGAATGAAATATAATTATTGTCCACTTCACGAGTGAAATAAAAGACATATTTAACGAAAACATTTGAATATCTTCTATATTTCCTTTGTTTGTCTATATCCTTACCAGGTGCCATGCGGAAAGTGTGATAGGGTTTCTTGCTAATATGTTAAGATGGTTGAAATGGTTTATAAGGTCTTACAACATCATTTTATAGACTTCCCCTCACATCGACTTTAGTAGAAACTTAGATTAATCACACTTTTAGATATCGAGATACAACAATATTTGATAATGATTTGAGCTATGGCATACAAACCAACAAAATGAGGGTGCGTCAAGCGAATACTCAGATCAGCCTAAGCATCAGCCCAGTCTGATCAGAATCTTCCTTGACAGCATCAATAAAGCTAGGGTCCTCAGTTATCCATTGAGTGCACAACGAAGACTCTGGTCAGACCGGGCAAAGGCCAAGGCTGATCTGAGTCATCGCTTGTCCACATTTATTTTGTTTGTTTTGTCATAGCTCAATTATAAACGTACCATCATGTCTGGTCAACTGCCATGAAAGGTCTTCGTCCTCAGGTTTCTTCGTTGAAGCTGCAAGCATATAAGCAAAATTATATGTGCTGCTATAAAATAGTAATATATATTGTGAGAGAAAAAACAATAAATGAGCGGGGGAAACGCAAAACAATGGGTTGAAAATAGCTATGGGAAAGGACCAGGGAAAATGGGCAAATGGGAAGCCTGAAAATAGCAATAAATGTTATGAGAGAAAAAGGAAATAAATGGGTGGGGAAAACGAAAAACAATGGGTTAAAATACCTATGGGAAAAGACCAGGAGAAATGGGCGGAGGGGGATAACCATAAGTGGGTTGGAGATGAAAAAAAATGAGTTAAGTCGGGAAAATGATGAATAGCAATAAATGGGTGGGGAATAGCAATAATTACATGTTAGTGTGGGAAGAGTAATAAATTGGTTTGAGAATAGTGATGAAATGGTTTAGGAAAAACAAGGGTTTGCCTTGGGAAAGTAATAAATGCGTGGGGGATAACAATAAATAGGTGAGATATAGCATTAAATGGATCGGAGGATGACAGAAAATGGGTGGGGAAATACAATAATTGGGTGAGGGTTAAAAATAGTTTGGTAATGTTACAATAAATGGATTTGAACGATAATTTGGTTTGGAAAAAGCAATAAATAGGTGGGGGAATTGCAATAAATGGGTTGGGTATTAGAAATAAATGGTAGGGCATTTGCAATAAATTGCTTTTGGAATTAGAACAAGCTAGGAGGGAATAGCAATAAATGGATGGGAATATTTAGGCAGCAATATTGTAAATTTACGAATCATACCACATTTTGTATTTTTCAATTGTTGTTATATTAAGCACCCTTATCAACAGCTATTCTCATACCAAGACTGTCTAGAATGTCGATTAAGACAAAAACAAACCGACTGATTATCACTTCAAACACAGTTTAATAGCTACCTGACCTCGAACTTATATGAAGTGAGGTGCTATATAATTAATCATGTAAAGATTCAAGCTAGTGTATGCCCCAGAGCAGGCTACTTTTGGTCTTACATGTGCACCAACTCCAAAGACATACTTTTAGCCAGCACATGAGATTTTGGTACTAAGTGTAAAGTCAGGTAAATTCGGACACCAGTAAATTCGGACAAACATTTACATACAGTGGAAATCAAGATGAGATGGCTCTTAATGAGCCATCTCATCAGGATTTTCACTATTTGCTTAGTTAGTTTATGTTTTATTCCAATAATGAAACTATAAAACAAACAAGGTCCCTGTCCGAATTTAGCTGACTGTCCAAGAATCTATCGCATATGCAAAATAGCTTAATTCTTGAGTATCCAGCTGAGCTAGAGGGTCTCGAATTTGATCAATGAGACTTCATCTACATCCATACTTTGCGTACAAGAGCAATAAATGCTCGCTTGAACCTTAAGTACTGCACCAAAACCTCATGAGCAGGCTTATCTGTACTCCAGTGACAGATCTCAAATTAGTTTACCTTCTCTTCTAGTCTTCTCCCAGCTGGTTGCATCTCGAACTGAAACACATAATAAAACACAGCTGTATTTGGTAAAAAACGATCATGCGCGGATCTGGAAAGTTTTTTTCCATTATCAAAAACTTTGACTACATTTTTTTTAAAAGTTGGTGAGGGAATCCAAATACCACTAAAAGCGGCGGCTATCCTCGGCCCGTCAGCAAAACGCCATTTAAAGTAAGTGAGTATGCTCAGGAAATACCACAATCACAAACCGCAGAAACCCCATGGTACCGCAAGGAAGAGCCACTCAACCATCACGAGACACCAGGAAGACAAATTAAGCAAAGCAACCAGCTCTCTCTCTCTTCCCCATCAAGATGATTGCAATACTAGAATGGACATAAAGTAACGTACAACAAAACATAGAACAATTACAAACTCCCACAATGGGAGTAACAATAAACAAAAGTCAACCACAACAGAACCACCGCCTTAGAACTGACAGCAGCCTAAGCCACTGGGGGCTTAAATGCATTTTACAGGTACCAAATTTTCGCCCTAGATTCTGCTGTTATTGAAGTACAATAAATGTTCAGCTCGCATGGAGGCCTTCTAACGAATGCAATGTATCATCATGGAGAAACACTCTAATCAAATTAACACACCATGATGAAACAAATAAAATAGCTCATGACTCACAGATAGTCAGGGCTAAAGAAAACCTCAAGTTGAGCCACGGTGGGTCCAGCTACAGATAAGCATCAGGCACCAACCCACCGATTAAAGCTTTACGTCAGAGCCATCATAGAGTCTGAGGCCTGGCCCACCGTCGTGCAATAAAAGAGGAAACCATAGCTATAAACTGTGATTGGGTTTAAAAACAGGCATGCAGACTGTCGCATGATATCCAAGTTATATCCAACCCTTATATAACGTTTTACAATCTTTTTGAATTGATCACTAAAATTAGATTTTCCAACAATTCATTTGAATTTATTAACTAAATCCCCATAAAATATAAGTTCTGTTATGCCCTGTTGCAGAAGAGTTTTTAACCCAATGCTGTATTTAACAATTAACTCTGAGTGTCTGTGGTAGAATTTAGAAAATGCTTTTCAAATTTTATGATATCTATAACCTATTATTCTCTTCTTTCATACCTTGTGTATGCGTGCTGTGAAGGCTCTGTCTGAACCTTCACTGCTCGTCAATGCAGATGAGATAAGTGATAAACCTACCAATGTTGTCTTTCAGATCTGTAATGACGTCAGGTCGATTGAGGTCAAAGTAGACAATCTTGCAAAAATTTCCAACCGTTGGTCTTGGTCCCTCATGAGCCGGAAGAACTTCCCACTTGGAAATGACCTCCTCTGTTTTCAAGCGAAACTGAGACTTCACGAGATACCTGGAATTGATAGTGTGGTCGCCATTACCATCAATGATCACAGACCAACCCACGGCACCGCGAGGAAGACACAATGTCCCTGACAGCCACATGACAGCAAGAACCTAATTAAAGCAAAGCAACCAGCTCTCTCTTTCTCGGCGAGATGATTACAAACAAAACTAGAAAAGACACTTAGTTAGGGATGTCCGGGATTATTGTAAAAATGGCTGAGTTCTATGTCACAGTGTACAATGTAATGGTTATACCATGGCTTGTCCACCTGTACGTGGAGATTATCCACGAGCTTTAGCGAGTGGATTATCTTACGTAGAGGTGTCAAACATGGTGTAATTATTTTATACCACCTACATCAGTGTAGACCTTGCACATCGTGAGATATTTTGTGCTAACGTTGGTTAGGGTGGTATTAACACATTTTTTCTAGGGAATCTTGTGCAAAAAAAATAAATACCAATCTTTCTAGAATATATTAATTTATTTTGATTATCTATTTTTCTTCATCGCAATAAAAAGGATTACCATTTTTGTGCAGGAGAATATCCAATAGAATATTTTAATAATAGTTGCGTGACAGTCTTTTTTCATAATGGTGGCTTAGAAACACAGTTTTTGCAATTGGTCATTATGTTAAAATTAGAATAAAAAATGAATTAGATAATAAACATTGCCCTGAATGATGTCAATGCAAGGTAAAATAATGGAATTTTCCGAACTAATTTTTAACTTTCGAAATATTTGGGTTCACGAGGCAGATGTCCGTTGATATAAACTGTCCAGGTTTGAGGCACTCCACAGGTCTTGTTTTTCACTTGGCAAGAAATGGCATATAGTTTAAATTTAGACCTGTCAAATATCTTTACCATGATACCCCATACTACGCCCTCCTGTTTTGTCGAAATGTTGCCTAAACAGAGGTGAATTAACATACTTGCACTGAAACAATGCACAAAATGCCATTTTGCATTTGTAGACTGTTCATTGATTTTTGAAACTACACAAAATCTGACAACACGATATTGGTTAATTATCTGAAATTACTCGTTTATCAGGGTTTTTTTATGAAACCATACCATTAGTTATGGACAAGCCCAAATGTAAAAAGTGGGTTTCAGTATCACAAAAAATACTTTATCTAATTGTTCAAAGTCCTTTGGGATATATCTCATGTATCTGATTTACCATTTGTTCTAAAAGGATAATCAATATTAACAGCATTGACTCATCTAGATATCTTGGAGCAGAGGTGAATGCTTCAATATAACGACAGGTTGATTAAATGAAGAGAGACTTAATGAATTGTTATATGACTGGAGAGAATCCTGTCTCCGGATTGGCCCAATTGGTCTTCATGAATCTCAATGTCTACCTGAAAACTGGTCTTAACTGGCCAACAAGGTATATAGTTGAAAAGTCATATAAAAAAAACACTTATTGACTTCAATTTCGTAGACATAAGGATTTATCTACCCTTAAAAAGTAATATTTTACCTTGGCCTTGCGGCCTTGGTGATTATCACTTTTATCATCATGTCTACCGAAATTGAAGTCAATAATTGTAAAGTATCCCACATAACAAAACAAAAACAAATCTGCAACAAGAAGACCACGGTTATGTACCCATAGAAATACTTAAATTTTGCCCATACAGTTTAGAGCTAATCTAATAAATATATTGGCCAAAATGTACTATGGAGAGTGTTGCAAACTTTCTGACTTGACCACAAATTATATTCCTCCAGTTTGTTCATAAGTGAATAAAGCGTGTTTCTCATTACATAATCCAATATAGAGCCAGTCATTTCAATTTAAGGTTGGTCAGCAAAATGCAATTAAGCCCCCCTGGTAGCTTAGGCTACTGTCCGTTCTAAGATGGTGGTTCTATTGTTGTTGATCTATTGTTTAATGTTCTTCCCATTGTTTGTGGGCGTTCTGGGTTTGTCTTTATTTTGGTATGAATTTGTGTCCTTTCTAGTTTTGCAATCACCTTGAAGATGAGGAGAGAACTAGTTGTTTTGCCTTTATTGTCTTATAGGCTTCTTGTTACTGTAAATGTCATATGGCTCTTCCTCGCGGTGCCCCAGGCTGGTCTGCATTGTGTGGTTGTGTTTTTATGATCATACTCACTTACTTTTTGTTCAAGTAAGTTGGTATATTTTTTCTTTGGTTAGATTATGTTGATAGTTCTAAGAGAGGTTCTAAACTTCGACCAAGGGCGCCAAATCCTGTGATAGGATATTATTATCAATTTCTTAGTTACTATTAAAAATGTTTTGTATGTTCCCTGTGTCTCAAACCCCATGGGGGCCTCGTTATTTTATTAAATGTTTCCATGTTTCCGCCAAATTGTAACATTTGGTTCAATTGGTTTGCTTAACAGGTATTATTACTTTTTGAAATACGCAATTCAAACACATGTTTGACGTGCTGCTGAAAATGCGCGTTAATTATGTGGGCTATGTACTTTTATTCTTGCTAAATGCACGATTATGAAGTGAGAGAACCTAAAGACAATTAGGTCAGTTCCAAAAGGCCTAAAATTCTGACCAGGAGCGATTGAACATTCTTGCATATTGGATAAGGACCTCTGAGATTTTACCCTGGGATAGAAAAACTTACTTACCCATATGCTATCTAAGCGAGGCATGACAGCTGTACATAGTTGTTAAGTGACGTCATTGTTGTGTTAAAAGGACGTCATCAAGACATAGTAAGAAGGCAAAAGATCAAGAATCGATACAATCAAGTACCACACCTGACCAAGGACACCACAGGGGAAAGTGACAAAAATGCAAGAAAACATCACATACAAGAGGGCCTAGAGGTAAGCCCTTTCCCAGCAGGTGACCACAAGGCTGGAATGCACAGACAACACAAAACATAAATAACAAAAACGATCCACAAAAGAAGCACCGCCTTGGAATGGTCAGTAAAAATATTTTTACAGAGGGCTTAAACTAGTTTTATGGTACCAACCTCATCCGTATTACAAAGGTAGATCAAGACAAATAAATGTTTGGCCAACATGAAAGATCCCTAACTTATCGATGTATCATCTCCTATTAAATACAAATCGAGATATAAAAAGGAAAGAAAACAAAGATAAGGACTCAACAATATATACAACTGAATACCGGAGTAAAAGAAATCCAACAGTTAAACCCCAGTGGGCCTGACTACATGTCTAATCTCAGCATATTCGTGAGTTTCTGGGAGTTTTTAAATGTGAAAATGACGTATTTAATGGTGTGCAAGAAAATATCCATTATTTGTGTGAAGGTGGGACAGAAAATTCCGTCCCCCATGATCGCTGTTTATCATCACTCGGCAAGCCTCGTTATTCCAATTGGTGATCACCGGGATCAATTTTTCAATCCCACCCACTCATGATATATTCCTATAATCTTGAATGTCTTACTCTACTTACACAGATACATTTCTGCATTGATAATTTTCAATTTTAGATTGTCCGAGTGAAATACAATAATTGTTTACTATTTCCTGAGATCAAGTACGTACTTTGTAAAGGCAGGGTCCAGATTTACCCTCTGGCAAAGCCCAGTAAAATCCTTTGGGAACTGATCACAGCAAATCTCCTCTTGTAAGTCCAGTCTCCAACTTATCTCTTGAACAGTAGCATACGTCAAGCACTTCAAGTTCGTTTTCCAAAACTCCTTTGGGATATAATCTGATATACCTTCATAGAGTTCATTGTCAAGTTCATTCTGAAATGGATCTAGGTCCTCTTGTGGTTCCTTATCAGTATCACTATTGTCTTTATCTTCAATTGAGATTTCAAGTTCAGTTTTATTTTGGTGGGTCTGAACTTGATTGCATGTTGCACTGCCACTTTCCTTATTTTCCCCATTACAAGTTGCTTCTACATTTTCAATGCACGTTACATATATGCTTTCCATATTTTCCCTGCAAAGTACATTGCCACTCTCCATATTGTTTTCACTGTGTGTTGCTTTTGCATTATCAGCATTGAGTTCATTGCAATTTATATTGACCCTTTCCACATCAATTCCATTGCAATTTACATTATCATTTCCCACACATTTCTCGTCCTGAAATTCACTTTTACTTTCTGCATCTTTTAAGCTACAAGATCCAATTTCACTATTTTTCTGTACATTATTACAGTCATCCTGTGTAGGAACTATATTATTAGGCTCTGAGTGTGAGTTTTGATCATTTTCAATATATTTATTACCAATATCCAAATTGTTAGTTCCCAATTGGTGCGTGTCATTTTTCGCTGGTTCTTTATCTGAGTTACACACAAAGTTTGACCTTAAGTTGTCTTCATCTTGTGGCATTAAAATACTAGCACAATTGTTGTCATCAGAGGTAAAGGAATCATAGTCTACGCGTTGTTGAGACTTTTCTGAGAGTATTTCTGCTCCTCCTAGGTCATTAAATACACCAGAAGTACTCATAGTGTGTTCTGTTTGGGGTTCTTCTGCTGACCGTTCAGTATCCAGTTTCGTTAGTTCCAGATCACCAGCTTGAGAAAAATCACTTCGTGTACTACCTGTTGACGTCCTATTTTCCTCAACTACAACCATCTTTGAATGTCACGCCAGGAAATCTATTTCTACCTGAAAAAGAGAGGAAGTAAGTTAAAGCTTTGTCTGCTAGCAGCAACTTTTGTTGGCTGCTGATAACCTTTGCAAACATTTTGGACCCAGATCAGAACCAAGCCGTTTGATACTCTAAGAGTGTTCCTGTGGCAATTTGTTGAGATAAAAATATTAAAAAAAAACTCCAAAGACGACTAAATGCGTAAACAGAGAGTTATCGATGTATTCTACCAAGTAGTTGATGAGGGGAAAGCTATCACCTCTCACATCAGCTCAGCCATGCCAATGCATTTACATGGGCTTGGGATTGGTATTAGTTTAGTAAACATTTCCAAGTGGCAGTAGTGATTAGCTCATTTCTAAATCATCATATCAGCTACAGTATAGCAATATATTTTGGTAGATCTTTTCGAAATTTCTATCTTTAAGGATCAAATAACCAATGTGATCCTAGAATTTAAGTCAAGCAAAGCAGATCCAGATTAGACGACCTCATTGATGAGTTGTCTGATCAGGGTATAAGTGTTTATAATACAGTCTGTACATGTTTGAAACATTACACTATCGTAAAAACATTTATTTGAATTTAAGAGTTATATTTAAAGCAAATCTGTTTGTATGTCCACTACTTTAGGGCAATTGGGGTATTATCTAACTGAATGTCTAGATAGGGATATCATTCAAACACAATGCTAATGGGCTTAATGGGCTGATAATCGCAAATGGAAATTTATCTGTAGAAACAACAAATTAATTTCTTGTTTGGAAGACTGATAGTTATGGCTATCAATGTTGTATGAGTAATTCAAGCATCACAATCGGATTAATTTACGCCCGAATATACAGATTTGAGTACTAGGCAGCGTGCTTATTAATCATTTGTTAGTTACTTCCTAGTTTGGGTATGTAAGACAAAAATTATTACATGAACATTAACTAGTCGTCAGACTATGTACAATGAAAAAAGAAATTTCATCTAAATGCATGCATTTCTGAGTAGAAAAGAAAAGTTGGCAATATTTACTTTAAACGCTTTTCATGATATGTAACTTTATCAGCTTCGTGAGACACATCTACTGTATGGATTCTAGTATCCATTTCATACAAGCGGAGTGAATTTTTGACTAATTATTAAATTGAACATGAACAACATATTTTGTACTACAAATGCCCGTTAGTATTTTATGTAAAATGATTTTCCTATCTAGACATTCAATTTGACAATACCCCAAATGTCTTAAAATAGTGGACACACTAACAGAATTGCTTTAGATATTACTCTGAAATTCAAATAATTTTTTTACGATAGTGTAATGTTTCAAAAGTGTACAGACTGTATTATAAACACAAATACCCTGATCACACTGCTCATCAATGAGTAGTCTAATCTGGGTCTGCCTTACTTGCCTTTGCTTGACTGAAATTCTAGGATCACATTGGTTATTTGAACCTTAAAGATAGAAATTTTGAAAAGGTCTACCAAAAGCATATTGCTATACTGTAGCTGATTGGATCATTTAGAAACCAGCTAAGCACTATGTCACTTGGAAATGCTTACTTAAATAATACAGATCCCAAGCACATGTAAATGCATTGGGTAACCTCGCTGTTTTATAATTTTAAAAATGCTATAATCAATCTTAAATATTCAACCATGGTCAAACAGTATCGAAGATTTGTATTTCCTCTTGTATCCATTGGCTGGTATTCTGTTTGGGACCAACACTTGTTGTCTCGTAAGATTTCTGCACATCTATTTCTCTTCTGTTAACATTCTGTACATGTTTTTCCACATACGCTATGCATCCACTGCAATAGGAAATTTTTGCAAGGTACTGATGATCTTTGTATTGTCTGTCTAAAAAAGTTAATTTATCTTTTGGAATATTGCGTCTTACCTTAATGTCACCAGAGGTGATTCCCCATTCCTGATGCAAAAAATCAGTTCCACATTTTTTCGTAAATTTTCCTTTTGAATCCATATCGTATATTTGGTGAATTGCAATATCATTTTATGAAAAGTTAGTAGCTTTTTTTTTCAAAGTAAAAAAGTTTGAACTATTTGGTAAAGTTGGTTAGAGAATGAAGCCTATATCTGACAAACTACAGAATTACACTGACAGTTATTCTTTTGTGAAAAGAAGAAAATTGCCAAACAAGGATCAAAATGTCCTCATTTGGTGAGACAAAATATGCAAGCTGGGCCAGGGAGATCCCCGATTGGGGTCAAACAATGTTAACTTCCCCAATTAGGGACATGACCAGATTTTCTGGCATAAAAGGAAATCAATCAATTTCAGTTATCAATAACTTTTTTACAGATTATTTAAAAGAATTTGAACGGTAAAAAGTTCAACTTTATAGACTAAAGGGGTTCGATTAATGATGTTTATGCTTGGATTAATATCTTCTTGCACAGGTCCATTTTTACAAACATACCTCAAAATGCCCCTGTTACACCACCTCCCCGCGATCTGGGTACAAATTTCCTTATATTGTAACAAATTGCGACAGTTAGAAGGGATTTCCCCTTCCCCAGACGGGGGTACAAGTGGTACATGAAGTCATATTGGGTGTAATTCGTATAATGTGCGTGAGATGTTATAAAAAAGTTAACCATTTTTATGATTTTGATGGACTTTCCCAGGCATGTTGATAGAAAAAGTATGTATTGCTAATTTGTAGTTAAATGGGTCACAGATAAAAATGTAATACTGATGCTTGTATAAGGGGTACCAAATATCCTATTTCCCTTGAAGTAAACAGGTAAATATCCCTTATAAATTGGCAAATATCTCTATTACCTCTAATTAATTTTCCGAAATAGATCTACATGTATTCAATATCCCTGAAAGTAACGAAAATATTGAACACAGTATCCCATATCCCTGGAAGTAAAATGGATAGTATCCTATATCCCTGGATATAAAATGGCAAATACCCTGTATGCCTAAAACCCCTATACAAGCCTCAATACTAAACTATGATGCATTTCTGTCATGAAAATGTAAACAGAGCAGACCCTGGTGAAATGCCGCTGCTGCATTGCCGCATTATGCGACATTTCATCTAGGTATGCACTGTTACACAATAAATCAGTTTGCATGGTTCCAAAATAAAAAGAAGGGGTTTAAAGAACTGTTTCAATTGATATGTCATATTTACTCACGTTCACAGCTCTGATAAGTGAAGACAAAAACAACAACAAAATATGGACGTCATATTGTGCATCAGTTTTCTTATCTATCAGTTTATACATCATAAACGAGACTCATTTGATTGATTGCCAACAACATATAGTTTGTTCGACGAATAAGAATGCACAAACTTATCTAAGGGCTTGACTGAGTTCATGGAAAATTAATTAAATCAGGGAAATCCAGTAGTTTCGGGAGTTTTGAACATCCTCGTACATTATCATGATAAATCAACTTTTATGTATTTAAGGATGAGTAAATTTGAAAAGAAAATGTTTATTTAATCACCAACTTATTCGTTCAATATTTACACGACCTTATTTAAACTTAGAAAAAAAAATGTTATACTTCAGCTCAATGCATGGGTTGTACACATCCACACTGCTCATTGGAAGCGCCCTACTGAGATGCCTCTAATGAGTGATAAATGAGACAATTATTTTGAGTATACAGCAGAAAGAATGAAATTAATTTAAGCCAACTACTTAACCGACGATTTGGAGACTGCAAATGGGGTTGGTAGAACTTCTCCTCGTATGAAATGTGCTTTTAAGTACATTCTGTCTTTAAAGCTATTTGGGACTTTTGCGTTCTGAAAGAGGCTACCAATGCGACAGCTATCAGGGGAGGGGGTCAGCCAGGTTTCTGTAGTTCCCATCAAATTTCGTGATCGGACTCATTAACCGAGTCTGGTGTTTACAAGATAAGATGGGAGCCCAGTGGCTCAGTGGTAGAGTGCTTGACTCGAGACCGAAGGGCCGCGGGTTCAAGCCTTACCGGCGTCACTGCGTTGTGTCCTTGAGCAAGAACATTAATCCTAGCTTAGTACTGGTTCAACCCAGGAAGACTCGATTCTTTATAACTGAAAGATTGTTGATGGGACGTAAAGAATCAAATCAAATCAAACAAACAAACAAACAAGATAAGATTTAGTATGATTTAGCTGAATTCCTATCTTAGATCTCCAGAAGGTCCTTTCCAGACTACTGCAAATTCAGAACAAAATCACACGAGTTTTATTTTCGTGAAACTTCACGGAGACTAAGTTTCGCGAAAATAAAAACCTCGCGAAATGGCGAAATCACTGTCATTTATTGATGTATTTAATCTATGCTCCATTCGCGATTTTTTTTAACGTCCCTATTCCCGAAATTAAAATTCTCACGAAAGTTTCTGAACTTACTGTGTTTGGGAGAGCTAGTGGAATATCTCACAGTGTGGATACTTTTATTTTATTCTGTTCGTTTTAGACTATTTTCAAATTGACTGATCTGTGTTTTCTGGAGGGGGGGGGGGCGGGGTACTCTGATATTTTCATACATACGTAGGCTTGGGTCATTTTTGTGGTTCAAAATTTTGAATTTCAATATTTTTGGGGTTATTAAGAAAATTATTTTTGGGGGGATGAAGACTTTTTTGGGGGTCATCACAAAATTGGACTAAACTTTGAAGTCATTTCTATGCATTTTAATGCCCTTTCTTAAGGTCAAGGTACCAAATGGGGGATAGTTTGGGGGGTTGGTAAAATTTCAAATATTTTTTTGGGGGTGCTTGAAATTCCTGATATATATTTTTTTTTTTTTTGGGGGGGGGGTGAACTGTAGATGGCGGGCCCGAGCATATGTATGAAGAAACAATGAGATTATCCCCCCTGGGGGCGCACATGTCAACTTGCACCTTTTGTCATGCACTCAGTGGCTCATATAATCTCATATGGTTCCTTTCATGAGCGTAGCCACCATATACGCAAAAATGCATTTGCGTACAATTTTGAACCAAAAACAATGTGATTATTCTATCGCAGTTCTGAAGGTTTCTTGATGATACGCATACAAACTGTGTGTGGAAAAGCAATTCTAATTTGTCAAGTTACACTTTTGGTAGGGGTTATATATGATGTAATTATCTGCTCTAAGACCCCCTTTACGGGTTTAGCACCCATTGACGAAGTGAAAGAAGTCCTGATTCGTAGAATAATTAATATTGTCCATCGTTACCAAGAATGTGCTAAACATGGCAAATAGCACAGACCCTAATGGTACGCCGCATTATGCGGCCTCTCACCTGGGTCTACGCTATTTGTAAATGTTCTATTTTGCATCAATGCATTAAAAACTTCCTCATAGTTGCGTACAAGCTACGCCCCTGCCTTTGTCCAACGCACTATACATAAATTCCCCTCTGACGACTTCTATAAAACATGACATATGAGCTTTATTTCAATACATGTCAACAAAAAAGGCTACCGTTTGGCCTGTCTAAAGCGGTAGGCATTTTTAAAATTATTAAGGATTGGTGATCAAAAGTACAGCAAAATCTCCTTAGGTGGTTGACTCCGGGGTTTGACTGCTATCCCCAATATTCATGTAGTGAGCATTTGAGTCCTCCTCCACCTGCATCTTGCTGCCACGGCAAACATGCCATTTGAACATGTTGAAGGTGGACGTTAAAATCGAACATTTACTAATAGTTCTTATTACCCTGGGAGTACGAGAGACAATCGTTATCACTTCGAGCTATCAGCAGGTTGAGTTAACCCCTTACCTCATAGAGACACCTTTTAACATTTTTGCAAACGGAGCAGACCGAGATCAGGCTGCTATGTTTGCTTATGAAAATATGATTAGATGTGATCATACACTAGTGGCCCTTACAAGTAAGTTAAATATTTGTTCTATGTACAAATGCGAAAGTTTAATTGTAGAAGTATCTATAGTGGGTGGAGTTGAGCATGAATACTCATGAAGGAAAGGGTTCAAAGTTGTTAGTGTGTAAAGAATATAAAATAATAAATTTCCTTATTTCCCATGAAAGGCTCGTATTTATGACGAAGCGTTATTTGATATTTTGTGTGAGTGTGTTATTCATGACCACATGACGTTCAGGTCTTCCTGGTTTCTTCTAAGATACCCAGTTATTATAGTCATTTTCTGATAATGTGAAAGTAAAAGTAAACGCATTCAAAGCGCATCTCTCTCTCTCTCTCACACACACACAGAGAGAGAGAGAGAGAGAGAGAGAGAGAGAGAGAGAGAGAGATCCGGCTGCACTGACAGGTTTGTCACATGTTTCCCTGTCAGCATGTTTTCCCCTAGAGCAAATAATTACAAACACAACAGATTGTAGGGTCTAAAAAAAAAACTCCAGCTGTTAAGTTTTTAGACTTAATTTTTCGCAATAACTTTTTTATCTTCAATATTAGCAAAATGTGTTCACGATGAAAGTTGTAGAGGAGAATTTCCGCCAACTTCTCCAAAAGGTCTTGTGCTTGTGGCACAAACAGATTTTTGTGTATATAGATGAAGATTTTGCAATATATTGAATTCGTCCTAAATTTCTAAGTCTTTTAATGACAGGTATAATTCGTATAGGCGTGACAGAAAGGGGTAGTTTCAAAATATATTCGGAAGATGTGCATATTCCTGTTCTTCAAAGGCTGTGTATGACATAAAACTGTCGTTAACATACTCAGAATTTACCGCGCATATGCAGAATCAACTTAAAGCAGGCTCATTTGTAGGAACAAAGGCTGGATTATCGCATAACGTGCATTTTTTCTCTTGTTCACGTGCTATGAAATGAAAGGTTTTGAGATGACCCTACTAGCTTAACGCACGAGCGAATAAGGCGCGATTTCTATTATATATGAACAAGCCAGTCATCGCTTTAGTAATTGAATTAGTGCGGTGCAATGTAACTTTTTGACTGACATCTTGAACTTAGTTTATTTGCGCTTTGCTTAAAATAGTCAAAGAGTGCATCTAAGCACGGATTAACCAGCAGCATCTAGGATGTTGGAACCATTTGGAGAAGTTGGCGGAGATTTTCCTGAATACTTTTCATCGCGAACACATTTTGCTAAAATTGAAGATAAAAAAGTTATTGCGAAAAATTAAGTCTAAAAACATAACAGCTGGAGTTTAGCTGTATCACTAAATCGATCATCAGTTATAATATGCATGAACATATATTGTCACTATTGCACTAAGTCATGTGTAACCACCCCCAGCCCCGGAGACCAGCGGGGACTTTGACTTTATTCGGCAGCTTCCTGCAATTAACTCCCACACTGTGGGGACAGCCAGTTGGTAAAACCATGGCAGTTCTCCCCCGCAGTCTGTTATTACATTGCACTGCCATGTTAGCCTTGGTACATTACCCCCGCACCATGTGGACACTGAAAAAAAAACACACAGCGCATTTGCCCGGCTATCCTCAGCCCTGCTCAGGGGCTGGGGCCGTGGTTACAGATGACTGGTGCACTACATTGGTGTTTTACCATGGTTTGTCCGTATCTGCGTGGAGATTATCCACTCGCTTATAATATAGCGAGTGGTTTATCCCACGTACAGGTGGACTCACGCACAGGTGGACAAAAGTTAGGCTGTACCTGAACGAATTCATAACGTTGCCGAGGCAATTGGCCCGGTTTCCGACAATATTTGACATTAAACTCACCGTGAAAATCATAATACCTCCATTTTTAATAATAATCCTTTACAAAAATACACCTTGAACTTGAGGAAGTGTTTTCAAAACGTAAATAATCTTTAATGATACGGGTGTCTTGAGTTTTGTCTTTATTCTAAAGAGGAGAGGTTAACTTAATCAATGTACACATAAAATCCCCTCCATCTTAAGAAATTACACAGGTAAAACCACACTGACGTCAATTATACTGCGTTAGTCAGAGGTAAAACTGTCATAGGAGAAGGAAGTAAAAAAGTTAAACAGCCACTCAGGCGTGCAAGAAAATCTATTGATAAACGGAATACCTCCACAACATGGACGGATCCAGAGGGGGAACAGGGGATCCTGACCCCCCCCCCCCCCCGCATGCCCCGAAAAATCACAAAAATAGAGGGTTTCTTAGCAATACTGGTCCGGATCCCCTGAAAAATCACAAAGCTACTAAGCCAGCATTCATTGTTGGGCCATTATCGGCATGCCAGCGGAAACGCCACGTCATGTCAATGGCGTTTCCCTGGCAGTCGATGATGGCCCCGTTATTGTGGTATTTGTTTGGATCCTCTCTTCTATCTAGAAAAAAGAAAGAAAGAAAATAAAAATAACGTTGTCAAAGTTGGACCCCCTCTGACAAAACTTTCTGGATCCGAGCATGCCCAACGTTAACACACTAGTGCGACGCCGCTTAACGTTAAACATAGGCAATGCCATTTTCAAGAATGCCTTGAATCGGTCGAAATCTTCTATCCCTCTATCCCACTGCAATTACTCAAAGACTAATTCAGTACCTTTAAAAATAAACCTTGGATTATCTACCTGTACGTGGAGATAATCCATAAGCTTTAGCGAATGGATGATCTCCCGTTCATGTGAAAACCATGGAAAAAACAATTTTATCCCAATTAAATCAGTGAAGCTTCAGTTCAACCCAGCATTTATCCCACCAGATTTATCAGTTGCTTCTTTTCAAAATCAATTGCTTGAAAAGTTCTTACCTCACATGAGGTGTTGGGGACTAAACGACCCCAGCCTATTCTCAAACTTTAAATGGGTAAGAAGCCCGGCTCGCTTAAGTGAAGCCGGAGATGAGAGAATTTAAGGTGCCAAGTGGGCCACTTTTGGTAAGCAGAACTGGCGCTGTGGGATGAACCAAACATATATATTTTTTATCGTTTTAGTGGCCAATCTAACACAGCTGTGCAAAGGGGACTGATCCCCACGGACCTCAAAAGATGAACACCCGGGCTGACCCGAACATGTCGCAAATACTACTTGTGTTTCGCTATCTCTTTCATGTCAATCGGGCTGCCGGCCTCTGAATTTTCTCACGTTGGTTAATCCCAAATTTAGCGAGACGCTGCATATTGCAGTTTAGGTCGAACCAATTTTTTTTTATGTAACATCCATATTCATTTAGATTTAGACCTTAAAGGCAGGGATTCTGTACCCCCCCCCCCCCCCCGGCAGAGAGATTATTACCTGTATGAGATGGTCAGTGGGCGGAGCTTAGCTATTGACCAGGCCACTGTCCCAATCTGGTCTAGCAAATAACAGATAAGCCTCAGGCTACTACTGTTCTGTTTGCTTGTCTCAAAAAAATGACAATATTTTTGTAATAATTATTGGTAATTTTCTTTTTTGAAAATAAGAAAAATAAGACCAAGCAAGCTGATAAAAGTGGGCACATAACAGACATGACTCTACTCATTTATTTTCATAAGCAGTAATTTATAAAGTATCATTACATGTATGTGATTATCTTAGTTTGGATTAGTATATTAAGTAAGAAAATTTTAAAATAAATGAGACTTTGTTAACTAGAGCTTTTTTATAATTTGTCCATTTTGTCACAATAAAAGACCTTTTTAGTGATTTGAAAACAAGAATGTTATAAATCCTACAGTAAAAAATATAGATGAAAAATAATTTATTATTTCTAATCATTTTTCTGCTAAATGATTTATAGTAAAAAATTTTAGTAGCAAATATTGATCTATTTTTCTAAAGTTTCGATTAAAGAAAAATATCCAAAATAAAATTCTTTCAAAATTCAATTTTTATTACTTAGGTTTTGACTAAATTCCTAATAATTGATAGTGATTGCAGAATACCCCAAATGACAAAACACATGGCCACTAAGCTGATAACAGGTGTCAATCATTTTCAAAGTTTATTGGATTAGCCAATCAAATTAGAAATAAGCCTCAAGAGCTCCTGGAGATCTTCACAGCTTGAGTGCAAAACAGAAAGTGCCATAATTGAGGCTTATTTTTCGTTATATACCCCACTCCTGCCTTTAACACACTGGTCAATGTAAGCGCACCGGTGGTTGCTATAGTGTTTCCAGGATTTTAGTGACCCCTGTTTGCTAATTATTCTTTAATGGTGATTTTAATTGAAAAATAATTAGAGAAATGAATTTAGATATATACCGCTTAATTGAATTTATTTTTTCTACATAAATATGAGTTTTTGTATAGGCTGGGATTAGATGGTATTTTGGTGTGTTTTTGCTGCTCTTCTTTAAATTAGTCCCCAAGTGAACCTAGCGATATAAATAAAACATGGCTTATACAGGTCAGTGGAGGTAATTTGTCAGTCCCACAGATAAGAGTGCGTAACAGAGATGTATTTCTCCTATTTCTCAACCAAAATTTATGTTGTGTGTACTCAAAACAACCGTCTCGATGATATGGTTCTTTTGAACACCCAAAACAAGTGTTTAAACTGATAAAGACAATCGCAACTTCACGCTAAAATTGCTTAACTGGCCCAATCTTCGTGCATTAAGCTATGATTCACTGCTTATACTGACTCATAAACTTCACTGTACATCTAAAGTCGATGCATTGAAATGGCCTGTGTTCAAAAAAACGATTCAAGCAACAGTATTGTCTGAACCTAAATAGTGGCTGAATTTTCTTTCGAGACACTTGTTTCCTGAAATATGTCTTTCCGGAATACAAGTAGGTTATCAAACAGTATGGATCCAGATAATGCCTAACATTTTAACCTGAACTTGCCTTCGGCTGTTGACAAAGATTATCAGCGAAATAGCTTTAGCAGGCAAATTTTTTATGCTCTTTTAGTCTTATGTATATCCCCAATTCGCTATTTCTCGTCAACTCTCTAATTTGCTTGAATTGTCGTCATAAACTCTTTTCTTACTAGTGTCGTCTGCTGATTACCTTTGCAAACAATTTGGACCCAGATCAGGCCCGACAAAACGTCAGGCATGATCTGGATCCAAACTGCTAGGCACTCTACTGATATTCCCGAAAGGTCATTTTAGAGAAAAAAAACAAGAAACAAACTGATTTTGGAAAAATATCAGCAGACAACAAAACCATGACAAATTACCTGGTAGACAAAAAGAGTCAATGAATTTAAATGAAAGGTGCTATATGTGCATGCACGTTTCATACTTAAGCCTTATATTTGCCTGCTTTCAATACGGCACGGTCTAGGACCCCAATATACTTATACAATTGCGTGTGTGCGTGCGTGTGTGTGTCAAAATGATGACGAGTGAGGTTTGCTGAATAGATTTTCGTTGAATCATCTGATAAAGATAGTCCTGTAGGCTAGTACATATCACCATAGCAATGCAAATATACCACGTGTATCTATTGGGGTACACATGGGTATATTCTCAGGGAAAAACAACTAAGTTATTCTTTTGTACAGGGGACTGGGGCTTCAGTTACAAATAAGGGCGTCTCCCAAAAATAAGTTTTAGTTACGCGGTGTGCGTTTAAATCCGCATGCTAAGTGCCGTTCTTCTAAGTTCAATTTAAAGCTGTTTAAAAAAAGAAAAACGGGGGTCACGTATAACCTGGAAACACATTACAACGAGCTGGTGGTTGCATTTTTCAGCACCGGTGGTGGCGTATAAGGTAAAAAAATCTATACCTGTTGACTTTATTATTTATTTATAAACTTGCATTTATTTTATTTGTGATGACACCTGGCGCACAGACCACCGGTAACATTGCAGTTTATGGCTCTGTCAAGCAATTGGTTATATAATGCATGGTTTGGACTACAAATCCAACAAAGTTCTGGAGTTTTGCCGTGACAGGTGCTTTTTTCTAGTGTGACTGCCTAAATTGAGTGAAATCTGCATGTCTAAGCGCAGCTGTTGTCATATTCCCCATGGAATAACATCCAAAAAACGATTACTTCTTTGTTGTTTTTTTCTTGGTAAACTAGCAAATGTTTTATTGAGGAATTTTTATTACAACGCACTGGGAGCATTTTTTGACGCATAGATACAACGCACTGATGGTTGCACAGAATTCCTGTGGTTGCTGGTGCAGACTCACCACATCATTCGCTGTTCTTATAAACGGTACATAAATCGTTATTTGAGCCAGCACATGATATTTCAGTACCAGGACGAAGACTCAGGTGAGCCTGTGCAAATGTACAGACTGGCCAGAGCCTTCTCTGCATAGAAAAAATAGAGAGTAGTTATCGTTTCTGTGTACCCTTTCCCGTGGCCCAGATATTGAACCCTTATCATGCCAAAATTTAATTGGTGTTGGTTTGTGTGAAGGAAAGGTGGGCTGTTTTGATGTTGCTGTTGTTTTCATAATACTGTTTTTTGGAAGTCAGAGCTAAAAAACCCAAATCATTTTCTTACCAAACAAACAGAATTTGGAAAAAATATTTTCATCGACAACATATCTATCACGAATTTTTTCCAAGTAGCACACTAAAGATAAACCTGTGTATCAGTAGACGCACACAGCTGCAGCATAGTTTCGAGATAAGGGTCTCTTTTGTTATTTTGTATTGATATTTTGCGTCGCTGTCAACATTTTTTTCAGTCAAGTCGCGACGTTTCCCTGAATTAGTACTTAGCAGAGAATAGGACATTACTAAGTACCATCATTGAGCCTTCTCCAAATAGCAATCCTTTAAACACACGTCTAACACACTAGCACTGAGCAACTGTTGACCTCGATGATTCGAAGTTGATACTTTGCATCCCAGTCAAAAAAAATCGGTCATGTCGGGAAATATCCTGGGTTGTACCAGTACTAAATAGAGTATAACGTGTCTTGCACAAGGAAATAACATGGTGCCTCCAGAGCGACTCAAACCAACGACCCCTCAAGTCGAGCACTCTACCACTGGTTGACTCTACAGGTAACTACAGATTTTTGAAGGCTTCATTTATATCAGCCTGTTTGTTGGGCTAGTTGATTAATGTGTAATCACTAAACCTATATTACATGTACGCCGTTTATCCGTATATCATGTGTAAAACAGTTCGCTATTCCTACAAATGTATGGACTTTTTGCGTTTAACCCATATCATGGCTAGCATCCTTTTTGTGGTAAATAGGCAAACAGTGCAGACCAGATCAGATGCCGCAAAACGAGGCGTCTGATCAGGGTCTCCACTGTTTGCTTATAGATTGCCCTATCAAGATTGGAATAGCAATGAAAAATACCACCCAACAACCCTTAAAACGGAAATGGACAGGTCCAATTAATAACAGTGGGAAATTCCACTCTGCTTAAATGGGTTAAGGTGGTTTCTTGTGACATGGCTGTATAGTAAATACAATACTAAAAGAAATCACAGGTAAAAAGTACGCTACATGCAATCAAATCTTCATTACGCTGTGCAATCTGAGCAACAATAACCATTCTAACATGGACCAGTCTGCCTTGCTGATCTAACTAAAATTCACATACGTTCTAGGAGGCACTGAACAGTGAGCAATAATATATAACAATGTGTATGTAAACGAGTAAGACTGAAGCTTTCTGTTTAGATGTGTTTGCGAGTGTTTACCAGGCATGCTGACCGTATAAAGCTGGCCACCTTTGTCGACTGCCGCTTAGTCATTTGCACGATTAAAGCGTGCCTATGCTGTGATACCTTATTTGCTGTTGACCAGTCTAAATTGACAGTGAATGGCAGTGCTTTGTCTGACACGCCCAACGTCCGTTACCTGGTCGCACTATAATCAAACTGAAGATCTTTTTGTCAAAGGGATAAGTGCTATATAAAAGTGTGTTTTGTGATTTTTGAACCGTGTAGGATCACCGTAAGCTAAATACCAATTATCTTTGAGTAATTACAGAATGATTATGAACATGTGGACACCAAACAAACAGGACTCGCCTCATTAGTTTTCAATGGAAGTAATTTCTAAAGTATCATTACATGTATGTGATTATCATAGTTTGGATCAGTATCATAAGTAAGAAAAATTAAAATTTAAAAAGTTTATCAGAATTTTATTTATAGCATTTTTGTTCTATAAGCACAATATAGGTAAAGATAATAAATCTTTATTAACTTATTGATTTATTTTCTACTAAATGATTAATGGCACTGATCTGCTTTTTTTAAATTTCGATGTATAGAAAAATATCTCAAATAAAATTCTTCCAAAATCAAAGTTTAATGCTTAGGTTTTTGGCTAAATTTCCTAATAATTGGTAGTGTTTGTAGAATACCACATATATGACAAAACTATATGGCCGCTGAGCTGATAAGAAGTCAATCATTTTCACAATTTGTTAGATAAACCAATCAAATTAGAGATATGCCTTAAGAGCTTCTGGAGATGTTCGTAGCTTGAGTGCAAGTCAGAAAGTGTCAGAATTAAGGTTTATTTTTTTCTTTATATACCCCACTCCTGCTTATAAAAGGCAACACAGAATAGAAGAGAAAAGAAAACCTAGACGACGTGAAGTGCTCATCTGGGTCTGATATTGAGTCACAAGATCTCTTTAACGGTCATGGTCAATCTAGGCTTATTATTTAAACATATTTTGCAAGGTCAAATATTCAAATGAGATATACAGACCCAACAACCTAATGCTACGAACCAAGTTCCCCAAGGTCGTCGACATTATATTTTAATTGTTTTACCATATATGGGCATGGTGGTCATTGTAAAGTAGGTCTAGGTCAATCCAGAATCATCATTTGTGAGAACTTGGTAGAGCCCACATTCCCAATGCTGCATGTCATGCACCAAACCCATTGGCCTTTTGATATCAGAGATTATTTTAAGGACTTTTACCTTGTGTGGTAGTGGTGGCCATCTTCGTCATGTCGCCATTTTGACCCGGTTTGGTCCTGGGCAGATTTCTTCTTAAATAAGAAGCTCAATTCATTTACACCTGGACATCCATTCAGATGACACAATATTAAAAAGGTATTTTTAAGGTCTGCGTAGCCATAAATAAAACAAAGTAAGTGGGTATGGTCAGGAAATACCACAATCACTGTAGACCAACCAACGGCACGGAAGAGCAACAGAACATTTTTAATAACAATACATCTTTCAGACAACTAAAGCAAAGCAAACGGCGTTCTCTTCCTCTTCAAGATGATTGCAAAACTAGAATGGACACAAAGTAATGCATAACAAAAACAAAGACAAACCCAGAACTCCCACAAACAATGGAAAGTACATTAAACAATAGATCAGCAGCAACATCAGAACCACCGCCTTAGAACGGACATGTTAAGCCACTGGGAGGCTTTGATGCATTTTTTTTCTATTGCCAAATCTTCGCCCTAGATTCTGTTGCCATTAAAAAACACAAAAATGTTTAGCTCGCTCGGAAGGTTGCTAAGCAATGCTAGCATCATCACAGAGAAACAATCTAATCAAACTAATCAAACTAACACACGATGTTGAAACAAAGGAAATTTTGTTTGGGCCCTGAGACTATATGCAGGCTAATCCCTGAGATTATGTGCAGGCTGGGCCCTGAGACCATATGCAGGCTAGGCCCTGAGACTATATGCAGGCTGGGCCCTGAGACTATATGCAGGCTAGGCCCTGAGACTATATGCAGGCTAGGCCCTGAGATTATATGCAGGCTAGGCCCTGAGACTATATGCAGGCTAGGCCCTGAGACTATATGCATGCTGGGCCCTGAGGCTATATGCAGGCTAGGCCCTGAGGCAGGCAATGATCCGTGAATGGTGATTGTTAGCATTCAAGGTCCGTGAATGGAATGGTCCCTGGATAAAGTTTGACTTTGGTCCGTGAATGGAATGGTCTGTGAATAGATTGGTCCGTGAATGGAATGGTCCGTGAATAGAATGGTCCGTGGAGAAAAAAACCCCAAAGAAATGATACCATTTACGATCTACAATCCAGGCATTTGATTATTTCTGAAGATCGAATTTGGCGCTGAGTTTGGTGGACCCTGAGACTATATGCAGACTAGTGAATATGCAGGCTGGACTCTGAGACAATATGCAGACTGGACCCTGAAACTATATGCAGGCTGGGCACTGAGACGTAGTTTAACCGAAAGAGAATGTTAATAATGGATATTTGGACGTCTTCGGGTGTCCTGGGGTGCCCTTGGGTGTCCTGGGGTATTAAGACTGACCGGCACTGAGGATATATACACACACTAGGCCATGAGACTACGTGCGTCCGTGTATATATTTCGACCTTTCGAGTAACCCAATGCGAAACATAAATCTTAGCTTTGCTGAGTGGCATGATGTGGCCTGTCACGTGATTTTCGATTACGCCATTTTGCTAGCAGCCGAAGGATTGTAAACAAAAAAGCGAAGAAAAAAGTTTGAATCATTTACAGTAGCTATGGTTTGTGGAGGCTTTGGTTGTTCAAAGAATTCTCTCATAGCACTGAATTTATTGTACATCGTAAGTTCCATCTTTTCCAACATTTTACATCATGCATTTACAGATTTATTGACTTTTTGTTACTCAGTCACTCACTCACTGAATCAGTCAGGCAGTCATGCCAGCCAGTATTTATTAAACGAAATTGATTAGAAAGTTGTGAGGAGATTAATACATGAAAATATCCAGCATGATAAGTCAAGATTCCAGTATTTAGCATGTTTTATTAGCAGAGGCCAGTCGATCAGGATGATCTAGCTACAATGTCTTAAAAAAATAGATAACCCCTGTCAGCAGGACAACGGTTAATTTGAAATTTACCTTTTACATGCTCTGAGTCTCAGCCACTGTTTAAATTTGATTTTCAACATTTGTGGTATGGATACAATGTAGTACGATGCCAGAAAGGGTTAATTTGAAATTACCTTTTATCTACATGCTCTGTTTCTCAGCCGCTGCTAAATTTGATTTTCTACATTTGTGGTATGGATGCAATGGGAACTAGGATGGAAACCTCTTGCTTACCGAAGAAGAGAACAACGATTAACCTTACTCTTCAAGATCATCAACGGCCTGGTAGCTATCCCTGCCACCGATCACATAGTATTCAACACAAGACCATCAAGATCTGGACATAATAAACAAATTAAAGTTATTACCACCAACACTGATATATACAAGAACTCATTTTTCCCTAGAACCATTAAAGATTGGAATTCATTATCAGAAAGTGCAGTAAATTCAGACACTGTGAATGGTTTCAAGGACTCTATTTCGTGCTACTAAATCATCTGCGCACATCCCCTGGATAATTTCTGCTCAGTGATTGAGCCACTTTCCAGTATACTACAGATACAGATACAATGCAGGGCTTCCATTAACTTCCAAATCCAGGAAGCCCAGACTTCCTACCTTTGATATTTGGAAGTCCCACTTTTTTCTGTGATACGGTCGCAATATGGCGGATTGTTAAACTTGCTTTGAAAAATAAACATATATATTTCAGAGATGATTCTTCGTTGTTCCTTACAATGCATTTTTACTTTTAATTGCTTATAATGCTACAGAGGGGATGTCTGGTATCTCCTGAATTGTCATGTAATCAGCCTAGATGGGGAAGAGAGAGCTGTTTGCTTTGCTTGTCTTCCTGGTGTCTTGTGATTGTTGTGTTGCTCTTCCTCACGATGCCACTGGTTTGTCTGCAGTTTGTGATTGTGGTATTTCCTGATCATACTCACTATTTTTGATGCCCATGTTGTCTGGTCTTGGACTGCAGTATGGTCAGCTGAGCATAGGACTTTCATCAGTATAGCTATAACCTGCACCATGCTGAGCCTGAATGTAACCTGCATTCATATTCATGTGATGGATGGATGGATGGATGGAGATAGATAGATAGATAGATAGAAATTTGTTTGGTAGAGTTGTGTAGCAATTATCATTTTAAAAGCTTGTACTTGATTGTGTTACAATTATTTTTTAAAAGCTTGTACTTATACAGCTAAAAAATTGCAACAACAAAAAACAACATGCCATTCGTTTTTAATATATTGTATGTTCGTTGGTGTAGTGCCTGTGTAGAAGGAGCATTCAAGTACTAAATTATCGCATGCGCAGGCTCAACAAAACAATTAATTACGACACAGAAGTGTAGAGTTTATAAATTTTATTCCACAAGCGTGCAAAGTGTCACGTCGGCACTTTCTGTATTTCTAAGATTTCTCAACTGTCAAACAAAACGGATACTGATTGGCAGTTTTGCTTTATTGCTCTCAGTTATTGCTGAGGGATTGGATGTCCGTCTCGCGGGAATGGTTTCTAAGGCTGTTGCCAAGATGTGTCGATGTTTTCACACCTGTTTGATGACACGCTTTAATAATTACACGTTGGACGTGACACTGGCTGTCAATAAAACTCTCGAAATCAGTCAAGTGGGACGTCCTAGCAAGGTCAATAAACAAAAGAAATGAGTTTCCAATACGAAGGCGGGACATAAATCACGTAATTTGGTAAATGTGGGCGAGTTTTTTTTTCTGCAGACAGGATGTCTAACCATTTATAAGGCCGTACTTAGGAATTTTCAGAAGTCCGTCGTACGTCTTTGATTGTAATTTCTGCGTACACAGCCGATTTAGGGTGTAATATACGGCGTACGCCCGCTTAACGGAAGCCCTGTGCAATGTACAATGCCAGAAAGGTCTCGTGTTTAGTCAGATTAACTTTTCATGTTAAAGTTTTAACAGCGTACCAGTATCGGACGGTTAGAAACGATGTCGTTAAGTAAACGAGCCCCCAATTAAAATTGTCCATTTGACTTTTATCTGATTATCTTCGACAAAGGCTTTCAAAGTCCCACACACGGGGCTATTACATAAGAAAACATACGTAAGTCCATGCACGCAGTAGTATTGGAAAAAAATCAGCTGAATATCGGCAGACTTAAGTCACTTTTCACTGGTGACAACAGGTTGTCACTAGACTTTTTGCTGGTGACAACTGGTTGTCAGCAGACACTTCCTATCTAAAATTGTGATGCATGATTATTTTTTTTTCAGGTTGTTTCGTTCATCCTTATTGGTGTAGCTGCTTACTCCCGCTTAGCTGCGATTGTAACAAGTCTTGGCCTGGTTGGTGGGATAATTGTCTGTGGAGTTGTTTTATTTATTATTGCTCTAAATGGATTGATAGGAGCTGTTAAACACCACCAAGTTCTTCTGTTCTTTGTATCCTTTGCGGATAAGTTTTAAACAAGTTAAACAGCATGTAATTAGCAAAGCCACAATTTAACATGAAGTTATCTTGACCCAATTTGACAGGGTTCAAATTCAAAAATTTCATTCAAAAGTTTGCTAACAAATGCAAGTGACAATTTTTCTTACTTGCTTAAGGCGTTGATCAACTTGCTTATTTACTGAAAATGAATGTAGAACACTTATTTTTCCAATTAATATTGCTTATTAGAAAAGCTAACAAATTCACTTAAGCATTTCAGGTCTGTATTTGCATAGACCATGTGACAAAAAACCCTATTATAATCATCTTTATGGTTTTTATGAGGTTTCCTGGCAAACAGTGTGGATCCTGATCAGCCAGCTTCAGCCAGCTTCTGAGGAAGCTGGCTGATCAGGATCCATACTGTTTATCATGCAGCTTATGTTATGCTGCATGGCTTGGGCCTAGCCTGCTTGGTTGATATGAGAGTGACTTGTTTCCACTTACTAAAAATAGCAAGTGATAGTGATTTCCACATGCTTTTGGAAAAAAACTACTAGCATTTAGCAAGTAAGCAACTTGCTAAACTTGATCCCTGCTTGACCCAATTTCATACGTAGATTGGCTAAAATACTATTATTAGTGAGCGGAAGACAAATAGATCTGTTAATAGTATGCTAAGCGCTTGCCTCAAACAAGAACTTGTGACAATAATAACGGTTATGAAGAAGCTTTATTGAATAATAATATGACTATTTTTAGCTCACCTTAGCCAAAGGCGAAGCAGGGCTTACCCTGGCTCAGAATTTGTTGTACCCAGCACTTTAACCAAATGGAAATGAAATTTACCTTAGTCAAGGTTTTATCCAGAAAGTAGTATCAACAAGTTGTGTTGTATTTAACTCTTTGCCCACTAGGGGCGACTTTTGTCGTCTGCTGAAACCTTTGCAAACAGTTTGTACTGAGATCAGGCCCGACAAAATGTCAGGCCTGATCTGGATCCAAACTGTTGACACACTGATGGTATTGAAAAAATCCAGCATCCAAAGAGTTAAATACGACACAATAATAAAGTGTTAAGAAATAATAAAATCAATATTGGAAAATCCAAAAGCTGATCAAAATACTTTTTTTAGCAAATATGTAATTTTTCTAAAACCTAGAATGTACTTTTAGCCAATATGACTTATATTTATTGCCACTCTACATTTTTAGTAGCAAATGGCTACAATGGCTAATGGCAGGGTGAGCCCTGGCGAAGATTAGTTTATATTTATTGTTTACAGCGGTTCTCAGATCTATCTAACTATCTTTAAACTACTACCTGTACTAGATAAACAAGGAGATTGGGGCTGTGAGGTCATAATATATTTCAGTACTAAATTGAAGTTATCAGTAGACCTTGCAGGTTTTTTTTATAGTCGCTGTTCAAAATATTTGTGGAATAGTAACTGTACATTAATGGATTTCCTTAACACTATCTCAGTATATGATTGTTTTATTTCTCTTATTTTTATTACAATTTTCACTAGCCTGTGCATGCTTAGCTGTGAATTCTGAGCAAGAACTTAGTATAGCAAAGACAGGATGGCAAGTTGCTGACAATCAGCTGAAGACAACTGTGCAATACCACTTTGATTGCTGTGCTTTTGAAGATTATACCTTGAATTCCTCATTGCCCCTTGGTCACCCTACTTGTGAAGATGTAAGTTATTTTCTAACACACCAGATCAAGATTTACACTGTTTTTTGTCCATATGAGCAAATTTTCTTACACACCCTGTACTAACGCATGAGAAAGATAAAAAATGAACAGCCACACGCCGGCCGCAAGCTGGCTGCACATCGATAAGTGACATGTTGCTAGTCACTTGAATATTCTATGAGTGTTAAGCTACTGACTGAACGTCATTTGGAGTTTCTAGGCTTAAAAGGGGGCTGCACAGGCTCGTCCTAGTCTACACTAAGTCTTGTCAAAATGCCCAATGTTGGAAATCACATGTCACGGCTCAAATAAGGTATTCAGTGGTTAGCAAGGAAGATAATTCATAAATGTGTGAGGATGGGATAGAAAAATCCGTCCCTCAAGATCACCATTTGTCATCTCTTGGCAAGCCTTGTGATGCCAATTGGTGATCCTCAGGACATATTTTGCTATCCCACTTTCACAGTCTTGATAAATACAGTCATACTTACATGTATATACTGGTATAATATGGGCCACATTGTCTGGGGTTTTCAACAGGGGTGTGGAAATAGCAAAAATTTATACTTGCCCTGGGACAAGTAAATGACCCTAAGGTACTTGTCGATAGAAAGTTTGTCTTGTCCAATATTAAAGAACTGGTAATCATGATAATGCAAAAAGATCTGACCAAAGCCCTCGCTGTGCTTAAACAACATACATGTATAAAGTCCTTTAAGAACACCGTAGCATTCTGCATTACTTTAGACCTTCAATAAGCTACAATTTGTCATTAAGACATTTTTTTGTCTATTTTTGAATGACCGCTAACAACAGGCTATATGTCTATATATCTGATGTTTTTAATGGGGTAAGGGGGTATCCTCTATTTTGTTTGGATTTCCTCTTTTTTTATATAGAAATCTCTTTCTCATCCCTGTGTTAGTCTTATACATTTTATCTTGAACATGTAATAATTTCAGCTTGACTGCTGTAAAGGCCATGAGACAGATGCCTGTTGTGCCAAAAGTCCAAACGAAACAACATCTGACACCTGCTCTTGTCAACTGTGTTCAGAAAAGCTGAAAAACAAGATACATGATGCCTTTTCGGCGTCCGGAGGGATAGGGTTATTTTTTAGCTTTACAGAAGTAAGTTAATATTTCAGCTAGGCCAAATAAAAAAAATACCTGTGTTTAGGGTAACCCGCTGACCCTACCTAAATTTTCTGACGAAACTTAGAATCTTTTTCAAGTCTCCGAAAAATACATAATTTTATGCATCTTGAAAGGCAAAATGCCTTTTAAAATGCATAAGATTATATTTTTTCCAGAGAAAAAAATATCCAAAAAAAATATGTGTGCCTACCTGAAATTTTCATACCGTTACCCGAAACACATTTATTTTTTATTTGGCCCAATTCTTTGTATAACTATGGTAAATGTTCTAAAATTTTGAACACTTTTCTCTTTCTGTTCTCTTATAAAAATGCTGGTTATCAGGGCTGGAATTCACAAAACAGTCATCAGAATAGCAAACAGAGGAGACCTCGCTCAGATGGCTTCTTCAGATTGAGAAGCAGTCTGATCTGGGTCTTCACTGTCTGCATTTAAGTCTCTGTGACAGGCAACTAGTGGACATTTACTGTAGCGCTACTCACCAAGGAAACATTTTACATTTTTATGCCCCCAAAGGAACTTTGGGAGGCATATAGTAATCACACTGTCCGTCCGTCGGTCAGTCCGTGTGTCCGTCCCACTTTCGTGTCCGGTCCATATCTCCTATATTCTTTGAGGTAGGAATTTCAAATTAGGTGTGTGGATGCATCTTGGGATGGCGGAGTGTCGCATACCATTTTCGGGTCACTGTGACCTTGACCTCTGACCTAGTTTTAACAATAATCGTGTCCGGAGCATATCTCTCATATTATTTGAGGTAGGAATCTCAAATTTTTTGAATGGATGCATCTTGGGATGACGAAGTGTCGCGTACAATAATTGGGTCACTGTGACCTTGAACTTGACCTCTGACCTAGTTTCTAGAAACTGCATTGAGTCTGGTGCATATCTCCTATATTCTTTGAGGTAGGAATTCCAAATTTGGTGTGTGGATACATCTTGGGATGGCGAAGTGTCGCGTACCATAATTGGGTCACTGTGACCTTGAACTTGACCTCTGACCTAGTTTCTAGAATAACAGTGTCCACAGCATATCTCTTATATTATTTGAGGTAGGAATCTCAAATTTGGTGTGTGTATGCATCTTGGACTGACAAAGTGTCGCATACCATAATTGGGTCACTGTGATCTTGAACTTGACCTCTGACCTAGTTTCTAGAAACTGCATTGAGTCTGGTGCATATCTCCTATATTCTTTGAGATAGGAATTCCAACTTCCGTGTGTAAATACATCTTGGGATGACGGGTGTCACATACCATTTTAGGTCACTGTGACCTTGACCTCTGACCTAGTTTTAAGAATTATTGTGTCCGGAGCATATCTCTTGTATTCTTTGAGTGAGGAATTCCAAATTTGGTGTGTGGATACATCTTGGGATAGTGGAGTGTCATGTACCATATTTGGGTCACTGTGACCTTGACCTCTGACCTAATTTTAAAATAATCATGTCCAGAGCATATCTCTTGTATTATTTGAGGTAGGAATCTCAAATTTGGTGTGTGGATGCATCTTGGGATGACAAAGTGTCGTTTACCATAATTAAGTCACATATCCTATATTCTTTGAAAGAGGAATTCCAAATTTGGTATGTAAATGCATCTTGGGATGCCTGAGTGTCACAAACCATTTTTGGGTCACTGTGACCTTGACCTCTGACCTAGTTTTCAAGAATTATTATGTCCAGAGCATATCTTCTATATTATTTGATGTAGGAATCCCAATTTTGGGGTGGCGATTCCTCTTGGGATGGCGGAGTGGTGCATACCATTTTATGTCACTTTGACCTTGACATTGACTTCTGGCCTCATTTCTAGGTTTTTGGTGCTATATTACAGCTATCTTTCCTCAAATGTGTCTTATGCTAGACCAACTCCTTTGGGGGCATTTGTCACATGTTTGTGACATTTCTTGTTTATTTTATTTTTCACATTATCTTTCACCCTCTTTTTTGAATGCACGTTTAAGTCCCAAAAGTTGTATGTGAGGTTAACATAACAATAGGGATAATTCTTTTATTTAAATCATAATTCATATACGTAAGCACTAATATCTGTTAAAAATTATCATATTTCAGCTAACACAAATAATATTAATCAAAACAGAAGATATGATATGATCAGTCTGAGCAATAACCAGAGTACACTAAGGCCACTAAGTACTGATCAATTACTTAGCTCTTTGCATGCTGGGTAATTTTTTGTGCTTTTGAGGTGGTCTGCTTCAAAATTACTTTTTTCAAAAAATTATTTTAGGAGTACTCGGTGTCAAAGGGCTTTGATTCAGATCAGGACAGACATTCTGTTTGTCCAGATCTGGGTCCAAACTGTTTGGGACGGTTATCAGGAGATGATAATTTTAAGTCTCCGCTAGTAAGGAAAGAGTTAAAAGGCCTGGTCTGAGGTTATAAAACTTTTTTCATACTGAACTCAGTTGAGCACAAAATTTATCTTGCTCGTAAATGTTAAAATGCCAACAATTGTTTGCATTTTAACATTTATTAGCATGATAAATAAACATCTGAGAGACTTAAAGCAAGGAAATTTATTTGTTGGTATTTTAGTTTTAGTGAGCACTTGAAATTTTGTGCTCGGTTGAGTTGAGCATGAAAAAAAGTTTAAAAACCTCGGGGCCTGTTTGGGAACAACATGAAATAATAATTGAAGTTGTGCTATGACTAACATTATAATCAACAACAAACTTACTTATGAATTTCTAGACGTGTAAAATTACACACAAAAATAATCACAACCAACTAAGCATTTTTCTAAACAGAATTTCAGATTTTTGGAGTGTGGGTTACAATATAATTGAGCCGTGACTTGTGATTTCCAACAATGTCGCATTTTGAGAAGTGTAGACATAGACGAGCCTGTGCAGCCTGCTTTTAAGCTTAGAAACTCCGAATGATGTTCAGTCAGTAGCTTAACACTCATAGAATATTCGAGCGAATAGCAAAGGCTCTGATCAGACTGCGCATATGCGCAGGCTGGTCTGAGCCCTTGCTAGTCACACCTACCACATTGTTGGAAATCTCATGCCACGGCTCAATTTAATATTCTCAACCAACTAAACATTTTTCAAAAACAGAATTTCAGATTTTTTGAGTGTGGGTTACAATATATGTTCTGTGACCAAAAGGATCCACATATTTCTCTAACAGTTTTCAACTGAATTTCAGATTTTGGGAGTGTGGGTTACAATACGTTTCCGTAACCAAAAGGATCCAAGTATAAATCCAAGCTCATTTCTCTAACATTTGTATGTCTCTTTAATATTTCCCTCGTTTCGGGTTAAGGTTTAAACTTTCTTACTCCAATTATTTCATCACGGTTAAGGTATTCTTGCTTTATGATTATCAATGCTGCCTATTTCCTCACTTACAAAAAATATTTTGATTACATAGTTCAAGTTAAGTAAATCTTTTGAGCGTAAAATTGTTATTATTTTCTTACTCATAAATTTAAACATATGCTTTGGATACCCGAAAGAACCGTCTCATTGAGACGGTTCTTTTGAGTACCCATAACATATGCTTTGGTTGAGAAAAAAATTCAATTGTGCTTTCTTATCTGGAGGCCTGTCAGGTTAGTTCTTTGAGTTTCAAAACCAAATTTCTCAGAAAGCAGAAAGGTAAAGCATGCACAAGCACAAAATTGTCCAAGATCAGTCTGCTCCCACCGCCTCCATTAGAAAGGAGCACCCTGAACAGGGACTATTTATTAGCTTTCGTCTATAGCCAAAATTAATTTATTGATAACTATCATTTTCTGTTCACAGCACTTGGTTGTGAGTAAGGAGATCTATAGGCAGCACACTGAATATGCTCTTTTATGTTGGTGTTGTATAAATTTTAAAGCTTCGTATATGCAAAAAATAATTTTCTGTAATGTTTTGATGTTGATTTACATTTATGTGCAAGAACCAATAAAGTGGGTACTTTATAGATGAGTCCAGACTCGCCAAACACTTCATCACAAATCAATATCATCAGGAACACTGGGGACTTTATCCGAAAGCTGGTAAATACTCCGGTTAGCAGTAAACTGTTGTTTACCTGTAGTTTACATGGAAACAGCACATGTTTTATAGGGATTTAAAACAAATTTATTTAATAAGAAATAATTCCAACGACTGGCTTCCATATTTTGATCATTGACCTATCAAGTGATGTATTTTTCACATATTTTTTTTCGCTAAAAATATTGTAAATCACTGCCCGATACTTATTCTACACATCCAAATAAAAACCTAGAGCTAAAATATCTTTTAAGATGCTTTTTTCTCACGTGAATGTTGGCTCAGCTCAATGGACATTGCATTGAGAAGGTGTTTTGCCAACCACAATAAAAAGTCAAAATTGTTGTCACATGGTCAATAAGCCCAGATGAAAACAATAACATTGGACTGGTCTATAGAAAAATCTCTTGTAGAGATTTCTTGTTTTTTTTGATGACATCTTTTTTAGAGTTTCTAAAATATAATTTGCCAGTAAATGAGATTTTTAGGCGACAAACAAAGGCTCAGACAAGCCTGGACACCCACACAGTCCATTCAGCATTTACTGTTAGCACACACAGTCTATGGAAGTAGTTATTAAGGTTAAGAAAAGTAGATGTCGAGGGTCTTTGGATAGCTGTTATCTAGTAAGGCCCTCCCAGGGGTTTTGGGGAACAGGGGGAAAAGGGCATTTATTTCAGAGGAGCAGGGGAAAGAGACCAAATGTTGATGGGAACAGGGGAACAAAGCCAATATTAGGAACAGGGAACATCTTTAGGAAAACAAATTTTGGGGAACAGGTTAACACGGGAACAGGTATCCCCCTGTGAAGACCTCTCTAGTCTGAAGCGCACTTGAATATTTGCAGGAGACATAAACAGCAGGGAGTATTTTCAGGACAAAAACTGTTGGCTGTATAAGGGCTAAATATGAACTATGTGTTGTGTATCCTACATTCTCCCCTGGTGATAGATTTTCTAGCTATTGCTGTTACAATACAAGATAATCATAGATTATTGAATATACGGGCCAGCCTACAAAGTGCGATTGGAGATACTTAGAGTTAACCTGAAATTAATGTATCCCTTCTGCTGAGAACAAATTTGTAGCTAATAACTGTTAATAAGAAGGGGATAAACAGATTGAAACTGAACCTGTATACATCCAGTATTGAGAACAGTGAAGATCAAGATCAGCTAGCTTCAAAGAAGCCAGTATTGAGAATATTGAAGATCAAGATCAGCCGACTTCCAAGAAGCCAGCTGATCAGGATCCATACTGTTTTCCATTATGCATCTAAGTACCTGCTTATTGCTGGAATCTTGCAAGTAAATTAAAAAAGGAACTTTGAAGTGTGGTTCTGAGAAATATTAAGTATGATAAGGGCTATAGGTTATTAGTCATATTGCTATAATTAACCATGCTGTATTGCCTTCAATATTCAAAAATATTAATTATCAATATTCAGAGATTATTATCTTCGCCTAAAATTAAAAAGAGGTCATTTTAATACCTAATTTAGCCATTGATTCTTGGCAAACAGTCCAGCAGTCTGACACTATTTTCTATGGCTTAGTCCTCTGGATTTGTAAGATAAATATGGATATAAGAACCTTATAAAACATGGGCCAGCCCATGAGAAAAAAGGCACCTATTGATTGCCCAGATGCTCTTTAATTAGAGCAAAGCTGGATGTCTTGTGTCTATTCTGACCCTTCATCTGCTTGCATATTGAGTGTGTGCAAAGCAGGGAAGGCTCAGACTAGACAGAACTGATGTGTCATTGCTGATCGTATATATAATAAGCAGATAAGTGGCAAACACTTATTGATCAGCTGTCTCTTGTAATATTGCAAATTGCGTCATCTTGTGCATATTTGACAAGGGATAGGACCAGCTGGCTCAGCCTTTGAAGGTTACTCACGGATTAACAGGCCTCCAGATAAGAGTGAGTGATTAAATTTTTTTTATTCCCGGACCAAAGTAAGAAAAGTGGCAAAGATCAGGAATCAATACAATCAAGCTCCCCACCTGACCCAGTGACAAAAACACAATTAAACATCACATTGTCAAACGAGAGCCAAGAGGTCAGCCCTTTCCCAGTGGGTGACCACAAGGCGGCAATGAACAGTTATTTATTAAGTTGCAGAAGTGCTTTTCTTAGCAAAAGTGCAAAACACATATGTTGTGTGTACTCAAAAGAACCGTCTCAATGAGACGGTTCTTTTGAGCACCCAAAACACATGTTGAAACTGATGTATAAGAAAAATTTACAATTCTATGCTGGAAAGAGTTTCTTTATCTTAAAGGATATTCTTTTCCTGACATATCCAAGCTGTTATTTTGTGTTTATTATCGACCAAAACATGTTGGAAGCATCATATTGAGATGCATTTAATGAGCATCACAGCAAACATAATGATGGAGAAATGATCAAAATATTGTAAATTTTGGGTTGACAAACTCAGCCGAAATTCTTGTTTGTGTGTGCAATGTATGAATTATACCAGTACCTTCTTTAGAAATAATACTAGTCTGGTGCTGGTCTTTGAAGTGAGAAAACTTGTCTTCGGGGTTTGCAAACAACAAGGTGCAGACCAGCCTGCGCAGAGTGCAGTCTGATCACCTCCATTGTTATTCACTTATTGGGGAGAATCTTATCTTAACTTGCTACTTACGAAATTTAAATTTTCTAGGTTGTCTCTGTAGCTTAATAAGCATGCTGGTTTGTTTATGAACTGGTTGGAAACTCCGAGTCTTTACAGGTTTTCTTTTGTCTGTATAGGCCCATTTGATTTTCATGAAATGTTTGTTCCGCGAATGGTCTTGTACTAGGATGCTGTAACTGATGGATTGGTTCCCAGCTTGTAGAGAATATAGAAGTTTACCCTTTTCTGTTGACAAAAATTGCATGCATTCAACCCTTTTCATTTTGATGGATTACCCCATACATATTGATGCAATAAAGAATAAGTATGGAATAGTCAGTTTTCTATTTTTAGGGGTTGCCAGTCAAAACTTCTATTAAAGAGATGTATTTCTGTCCCTGAAGGTTGCTTTAAATAATCTTAGGAAACAGTGCAAACCCTACGCAGCATTTCATCTGGGTCTTCACTGTTTGCCAGAATGAAAAAGGTTAAACTATAGAATGGTATGAGAAAATACTTAGTTCTGATTTCCTTCAACATTGGCAACCTCATTAGTATTTAACTTTACAATATACATCTATATTTATGCATGTTTGCTTCTTCATTAATATAAAGCATTTAAACCTCTGCTGTTAACATAGAAATTCACCCTGACTTATTCACCTTAATAGTCTTCAGCAATTTATACACCATCACAGTGTTAGATTTTTTAATAAGCCAGAGAACTCAACTTGTCCGGCGGGCAACCTGAAGACAAACACAACATGCCCCCCACAATTGTAACTTGCCTTGCACGATTCATTCATAAAATTCCTAAAAATGCATTAACGTGAAAAATTTGTTTGAGGCTTTACGTCCTGGTTAACAATTTTTCAGTAATTTTAGGACAGTTTCCTGTGTTTAACCACTACTAAGCCACTTGGATAAGTGCCTTGCTTAAGGACACAACATTGCTTTAAGGTGAGAATTGAACCCGTGACCTTGTGATCAAGAGTCTGACGCTCTCCCACATGAAAAGTTGCTGTAATCAAACCGTGTACTCATAACATCTACAGATATATGCCTCAAAATATGCAGACACAATGGCAAACAGTGAAGACCCTAATTAGTTTGATCTGGTCTGCACTGTTTGCCGGAGAAGTCTGAAATGAGTCTGCACTGACAGTCTGTTTGCCTTGACCTGAACTTCTTATAAATGGCCATAGTTTTAGACTGTTGAGTTTTTTTAAGATGGCAGCATGGCAACATCTTATTATTTATTAATTTGCAGTGAACATGCAATACTTTAAGAAAGACAAAAACAAATATTATTTCAAGTTCTAGAATTTCAGACTGTCCAGGGGGCAACCTTCTGAGACACTCAGCTTGCCCCCAGCAAATTCAACCTGTGGAGGGCAAGTGGGCAATTGCTTATTTCTAACACTGCATCATATCCAAGAAATATAGAAATGAAATGTCTCAAATTTAACTGAAGTAAATGTGGAATACTTTTAATTTGATTCTAATGAAATGCTAAACTTTTTTTGTTTACTGACTCTATGCTAAACCTGATTGTACATGTACCTGCTGCACTAATTGACTGGCACATCCAGTCTTGTTTTCCAGCCAGTTCATTTGAGCGATTTTAATGGGTTCTACAGCTGCATGGAAAACAGTGTCGATCCTGATCAGCTGGCTACTTCAGAAGCCAGTCGATCTAGAACTACTCTGTTTTCTAAATGGGATATATATCAAGGTTCAGCTGGACAAGGGCTAATTCGCACAAACCTATTTATCCTATATAATGAGACACATTCTTAGATGCACTTACCAGTACAACATCATGTCTCATAGGATAATGTTCGAAATTAGCGACAGTATATCCACAATATGATACAATCTGAAATAGTTTTACATCATTGATTACCTCACATTTCAATCGATGTCCTGCAACTGTATGTGACCTACAATACTCCAATTTGAGACAAAACAAAGATTTAAGCAGTAAGCACACAATTAATCCAAAATTCTCATTTGGGGAAGTATAAAAGTGGATTGTACGGTTGGAATTCACATTTTACGTCACAATTAAACTAAATTTTCTATCGAGGCTATGGTATATCTGGATATATACATCCCCAAATGAAAATTTTGAATACATATTGTATAAAAGTGGAGATGCTTGTCAGAATGCTGGAGCAGCCTGATGGAAGCCTACAGTTCATGTCAATTTGTATATATGAATTTTATAATATACTTAATTTTTTGCATGTTTGGTTATTTTGCAAGCTTTATTTTTGATTGCAGATTTTTTCTTGCATGCAGATGATTTTTTCCATCAAAAAATCCTTTCACAAATACCATCAAAATGCATGTGAAATGGTTTGGTTTCAGGGCAGGTCTGATATTCTGTCATTCAGTGTTTGCAAAGTTGATTTATTTTTTGCCAAAAGTTGGAAAAAAGTTAAAGCTGGTCCTAAAGTCTTTTCCCTATAAAAATGTTGACTTAAGTGTTAGGGGTGTAACGATACATCAATAGTTTGATGCATTTTGATAGTTACTGCACTGATAGTGCTATTGTGATAGTGTTTATGACTATTGATAACTATCACCGATAGTGTACCTTACTATCGATAGTTTATAGTCTTGTAATCACTTTGGCTGTATCATCTATTTAATCTACATGAAGATAGAAGATAAAAACAAGTTCTCTGTTACCTGTAACCAGCTGGTTTAATGGTTTCCTTGGGAGATATTCAGCTCACTCATTATTTGACAAATAAACAAGCATCATGAATTTATCAAAGAGATGAAAGACAAAAACAAGCTCAAAGTGGAGAAAACTGTATACAAGTATGAATTGAATGGGAAACCTTGACAAAGAAGGCAGGCATAAAGTGCATGTAGTTAAAGCATAATTGCACATTTATTAACAGGTCCAGGATTAAGATTAACATCAATGTTTGTTGTAGTCCTAAACCATCTGCATGCCATGCCCCTTTGGACGAAGATATTGATAGGTATACCATGCATTATAGTATGATTTAAAATTAATAATGGTCAAAATGTATAGCCATTCTAAAGGGCAACAAACATACAACATTCAGATAGATTAAATCAAACACATTATACAGACAGCTGCTAACACCTGCTTTGTTCAAAGCTCTTTCTTTCCACTCTTAGCTATGTTTAGGAATCATTGTTGAGAAAAACTGATAGTATCGTAATAGTATACTCAAACCCAAAAGTAGCTTTACACTTTGAACTACCGAATATATCTTTACTGTTTTTAATTTTAACTAAATTAAATATTACAAAGAGTTGCTGGTACCATCCCTAACCTAATTCACGAAAAATAACTAAGGCTAATTAATCTTCTTTGGAGTTATCTGTGCTTTCATTAAAATCACAAAATCAGCATTTCCTAACAAAATCCAAAGTTAACCTAGGATTTGAACACTCTATTTTAAGGGCCATCGGTTGCCCATCAAAAATACTGTTTGACTTTTTGTATCCGGCGTATAGTTAGTTTTTGGCAGCGTCTTAAAGTTGGTTCAAATAGAAATTCACTCCCTTTGAATTAAAACTATAGTAAACTTTGGCCCCGGCTTAAAGCTTTATTTCAGATGGTATTTGATTTTTTTAATCAGGGAATGGTTTGGACTACTGCGCTGAGTACGTGACAAGATAATCTGGTAAAAATTCCCATAGGTTTGGAAGAAAAATGACAAACAATTCCTTATGGAAAATTCCATTGAAAGCACTGAAAAGTTCAGAAAAAGGGGTATTGGCGTAAAAACACCACTCTAATTTGTGTTACTCGAAAGGCGATCCGGGCTGATTTGAACTTAAAACAACAATTCGATAGCTTGCCTTTCAGTCTTGTTCTTACAAAGTGAAAACTGTCGAATCGCAAAGCTACAGTAGCACATCAAATGTGATGCGTTTTGAAAAAGTTTATTTTGCACCCATGCCTCTTTCATTAGGGCATTGTGGTAGCATTTATGACACCAAAACATGAAATTCAATTGTCATATGAATTATTGATTGAACTTTGATATGAATTAAACACACTTAAAACACCTCTCACCAATACCCATAAAATGTATATATTAACAGTGTAAAGTTACTTTTGGTTTTGAGTATATCATGATATTATGCCATGATAGTAATAGTATTGTGATAGTGGTTCCCGTAATAGTGATGCTATCATGATAGTCATCCCTATTAAGTATGTACTGTCATTGTACTTTTCTACTCCTTGATGTACACAAAATCAAAGTCACTGTGGTGAGTTTTTCATGCGTTCAGACTCATATCATTTTATACTTGCAGATTGTAGGAGTGTGGTTAGCAATGAGATACAGAAATCAGAAGGATCCAAGAGCAAACCCAAGCGCGTTCTTATAGCACATAGTTATGGCATACCAATAGTATTTGTAGAAATGTAGATAGGTCATACCATTTAATGAGATACAGGCCTCCAGATAAGAGTGCGTATTGGAAAATTATTTTCTTTATTTCTCATCCAAAACATATGTTGTGGGTACTCAAAAGAACCGTCTCAATGAGACGGTTCTTTTGAGCACCCAAAACACATGTTTAAATTAATGGGTAAGAAAATAATTAAAATTTTACGTGAATAAAATTTCCTTATCTGGGCCTAATGAGATACACAGGGATCATGAGACTGGAATCATAATGCGTCAGATTGACTCTCCACAGAATCACACACGCAAGATAGGCAATAACCTCAAACGAACAGTTTCATATTAAAACACGAAAAAAATATGCAAAAAACCTCAATGTTTTCGATTGCCAGGATGACAATCGTCTTTCACATTTTGACGATTAAATTTATGGTAATCTTAACCACATTTTAGTTCAATTTTTTCTTTTTTGGATTACTGTTTAATTGTTTTAACACAGGTTTTACTGTTTTACTATATAACCAGGTGTAAGATTTGCTATAGTAAAACCTGTGTAAAATGGCCACTCAAAAATAGACAAAACAAAGCTCTTAATGACCATGGTAGCTTAATGAAGGTCAAAACTCAAAAGTATTGCAGAATGCTCGAAGAGCACCTGTGTAATCTAATCAATATCATTGCTACTTTGTTTAGAATGTGAGAGGCAAAATTTTGTATTCTCTGGCCTCCAGGTTATACAACTTTTCATGCCCAACTCAACTGAGCATGAAATTTCAACTGCTTGTAGTAACTAAAATGCTGAATTTAAAGACTTCTTTTGCTTTCAGACTCAATATTGTATTTACGATGCTGATAAATGTTAAAATGCCAACAATTGTTGGAATTTTAACATATAAGCATGGCCATTTTCATGCTAAGTTGAGTTGAGCATGAAGAAAATATAACCTCGGGGTCAGATCAGACTGTCAGTTTTCACATTTTGGGTTGTATATATTCAAGTCAAACTGGTCTCATAATGTTATGGTTTGTATATTTTCTTAGGAAACAATTTTTGCATTATAAAACTATTGTAAACACCTAAATATTTGGACAAATAGGATCAAGCAATTAGTGTCAACCCAGATCAGACTGCTCCTGAATGGGTTGATACTATTTGCTGTTGCATTACTACCTTTTAGCACACCATTATTTTGGATTATTTTGTAATATTTAGGGTTTATAAGTATGGTTGTAATTTGAGCCAAAACATGACAATACAAACAAACTTACTGGGCAGCGTAGTGCAGTCGGTAACATGTCTGGCTATAGATGAGTGTCTGACTGCAGATCCAGGGGTTGAGAGTTCGATCCCAGCCTGGTCTCATACTTTCGTTGAGATTGATTATGAAATAATTTCTGTGGTCATTCTACTCCCTTCCGCTGAATCATTCAAGAAGGGTTGTTGTCAGTTACAAGTGAAAGTATGTGCACAATGTACTGGTTAACGGCTTGTTCAAGCCTGCCCAGGAAAAAGTGTGGCTAGGTAAACTGACCGTTTCGCCATGACCATAGCTGTTGACTTGGGACGTAAAGCAACCAAACAAACAAAAAGAAATAAACTTATGTGAGCACCTCTTTTGGCTTAAATTATATTGACAGTCTGAACAATCTACAATAAATACACATTATCATAATAGTAACTTGATCTGGCGTACTGTATCACGTCGAGTGGATGAGGTTATATCATCGGATCACCCGAGACGCGTAGCGTCGAGGGTGATCCAATGGTATGGCCTCATCCACGAGACGTGATACTGTGCGCCAGATCAAGTTACTATTATGATAATATGTTTATTATATGCCTTTTTCCTGACATTCTTTCTGAAATAAAAAAACCTGTTTTGGTCTTTAATCCCGAAAAATTGCGGGAACATTTGCCATAACGTTACGTTTCTTGACGTTACATCAACATGTTTTCCGTCTCTGGTTCCATGCTTGAAATTTACTTTACGTAACGTCGCCGCAAAAGCAGGTAACCGACGTTAGCCTCGTTTTAAAGGATAGTGATATGGATTCAGAAAACCTCAGTTCGTTGATCCGGCTTTCTGTATCAGATGACCAGAAAACAGACAGTTTAAACGTTGTATCATTTATAGGTATATAATAAAATGTTATCTTTCATATCTAGTCTCGTTCACTGCTATACCTGTATTTACTCAAAATAATTAGACAACTGGGCCTGCTCAAACAGTGTAAAAGAGCAGCCTGATCAAGTTTCAGAGTTGCCATTACAATTGTACATTCTCCACACCTAACCAGGTTCGCTAATGGATGAGTGAAAGTTTTCAAGATTATTCCTGAATTCAGGATTTTGAGGCTGACTTTCCACAGAAAGTCAGCCTCAAAATGCTGAATTAGGGAGATTAAAATAGGTTCTCTTATTTATAGTCAATCTGTGTAAAGACAATTGACCATTCAAAAATGGAATTATTCCTGAATTCAGGATTGCGAGGCTGACTTTCTGTGACTTTCCACAGAAAATCAGCCTCAAAATGCTGAATTAGGGAGATTAAAATAGGTTCTTTTATTTATAGTCAGTCTGTCTAAGACAATTGACTTTTCAAAATTGGAATTGTGAGTAGTTAGTGGGATAACTTCAAGTTGTAATTTTGGAATTAAGAAAGTTCAGGAGTTTGGAATTTTTGAACTTTAACCCATGCTAATGTACTATGAGGTATTTCAAATAGCAGGATAAAAATGCAGGTCTCTAGTCAACCATGTGTAATCAAAAAAAATTATATATATTTCTCAACCAAAGCATGTTGTGGGTACTTAAAAGAACCATCTCACCGTCTTGGTGAGACGGTTCTTTTGAGCACCCAAGACATCTGTTTAAACTATTGGGTAGGAAAATAATGACAATTATACGATAGAATTTTTTGCCTAACTTAGCTTTTGGTGGTTAGGAGTAAAGATGTCCAATTATTTTGGGTAAATGCAGTATTTAGTCCTATTTCACCATATGTAATATAAAATTCACTTTGTAGACCGCTTAGTTGTGTTCATAGCTAGCAGGAATAGCTTGCTGACAGGTCAGTTTGTATGTATAGATGCCTTTCTGTCTAGCAATATTTGTACCACCTCCCCCCCCTCCCCCCACCACAGAATTTGAGAAAGGAAGGGGAGGGGAGAGCATTGTTATTGTCAGGATCCCATTAGGGTTGGTACACAATATCTCTTATCATATGACCTCGCGTCTGGGAGTGAAATAACGCCATGCAATAAAATCTTTAAACCACTAGTGGTTTATAGATTTACAGGAAACGTTTTGACGTCCATAACAACGTTGCGTAAATGACAAAATTATAACGTTTTACGCGAGAAATGAGATTTCAAAGTAATCTTAATGTCATATGATAAGAGATCTAACATTCGTGCTCTTGTATTATTGAATTTATTAAACTTGTTGCGAAAAAGAGATAAAATGCTCGGCAAGCCTCACATTTTATCTCTTTTCCACAACTCGTTTAATAAAATCAATAAAACATGAGCACACATGTAAGATAGGGAGAGCAGTGGCTCAGTGGTAGAGTGCTTGACTCAAGACCGAAGGGCCGCGGGTTCGAGCCTCACCGACGTCACTGCATTGTGGTCCTTGAGCAAGACACATTTATCCTAGCTTAGTACTGGTTCAACCAGGAAGACCCGTCCCGCATAACTGAAAGATTGTTGAGTGGACGTAAAGAATCAAATCAAACAAAACAAAACTCATGTAAGATCCTCTATATATAAACCAGTTCCAGGATTTTAGCCAAACTTGCCTGGATAATTACTGATTATTATACCCCCCGCAAACTTTGTTTGTAGGGGGTATACTGTTTTCACGTTGTCCGTCCGTCCGTGCGTCCGTCCGTGTGTCCGTCCGTGCGTCCGTCCGTCCGTCCGTAACGCTTTGTTTCCTTAATAACTCGAAGAGTCATTGCTGAATTTTCATCAAACCTTGCAAACATGTTCATATATGCAAGACAAATACTTGAGACAAAAAAGTAAGGGCTAGGGGCCAATTCTATTAGAGTAATTTCCCTTTGTAGTTCTAAATGGCTTTTAATGTAGTGCTTTTTCCTTAATAACTCGAAGAGTCATTGCTGGATTTTCATCAAACCTTACAAACATGTTCATATATGCAAGACAAATACTTGAGACAAAAAAGTAAGGGCTAGGGGCCAATTCTATAAGAGTTATTTCCCTTTGTAGTTCTAAATGGCTTTTAATATAGTGCTTTGTGCTTATGCTATTATAGGCCATATACGGGCCAATCAACTCCTACCACAGCTTTTGATGGAACAATTTGATACTTTTCCTATACAATGTAGACACATTGAACATATGCATGAAGGAGTTTAGATCAGAAAAGATAATTTTTGACAAAATGACAGCTTTGAGAACTTAGACAATTTTTCCCTAATAAGGTGTTTGTATATGCATAGACAGTGCCTTTATGGGCCGATCAACTCCTACCACAGCTTTTTATGGAGCAATTTGATACTTTGCCTATACAATGTAGACACATTTAACATATGCATGAAGAAGTTTGGTTTAGAAAAAATATTTTTGCCAAAATGACAGCTGTGAGAACTTAGACAATTATTCCCTTATATGGCTTTTGTATATGCATGGATAGTGCCTTTATGGGCACATAGAACATATGCATGAAGGAGTTTATAATTTTTGTTTGCACAGATTCTACTGAAATCTTCTTATCAAAACTAAGGTCTTCTTGTTCGAACTATAACTTGCCAAGTTTTTTCACTGACTCTTACTGTGCGGGGGGTATCTAATAAGCATTGCTTATTGACTTTTTTCATTTAAATCTGTAGATTGAAAATGCTAGTTTAAAATTAATAATTATTTTAGATATTAAAAGTTTTGATAGGTTATATGTTGAGGTGTCACATTCTTGTGAGATTGTAATAATTTATTTTCAAATTTAAATGAAGAGATATAGGGGGTTAGTTACTGATTTTAGAACTGTGTAGGTCCAGATGAGATGGCTCAGATGAGCCTGGGTCAATCCTGTTTGGCCAGACCTTTTTTCAGGTCTGTAGTGTTGAATGGGTTAATAGAAAATTAGGATGGCCAGAAAAAAAGAAAAAAAATTGCAATTATTTACATGATTTAGTGCTCGTTGATCGAGAAAGATATGATGGAGAGCTTTATATTATAGAATCTTACTGCTATTGTAGTAAAGTAAAAGTTCTTAAATTTCGAACACTTTTCTCGTTTGTTCTCAAATAAAATGTTGGTTATCAAGACTTGGATTCACATAGTGCAGTGGCTCAGTGGTAGAGTGCTTGACTCAAGATTGAGGGGTTGCGGGTTTGAGCCTCACCAGCGGCAGTGTGTTGTGTCTTTGAGCAAGACACATTAATCCCTGCTAAGTCCTAGTTCAACTCAGGACATAACTGCAAATTGTTGACTGGGATGTAAAGAATCAAATCATACAAACAAAACAAAATGCTTGTCAGATTATCAAACAGAGAAGACTTTGATCAGACTGCTTCTGGGTCTGCACTGTTGAGTGTTTTTCTAGGCCTTTTTGGCAGGCAACTAGTATAGTGTTGGAAATTTTAGAACATTTATCCTATACATGTACATTGGTTGATCTAGATGTGCTTTCATACTAAAGCAATGTTTGTGGTTTTTGTCCATGTATTATATAGATATTTGTAAATAGCTTTTTTTAAAGGTGTAAATAGGGTTTGTTCATGAATATTTATAAGACAGTGGCTCTGTATGGTAAAGGGTATTAGTCAGCATTTGTAGAAATGGTAAAGACAATGCAGTATTGTCTTTTACATGAAGTTTTGCTCGGATAACATGAATGCGCTGATATCCAGGTTTCTTATGTCATATACCAGGCCTGAGGCTCCAGATAAAATTGCGTAACTGAAAATTATTATTCTTATTTCTCAACCAAAATATATGTTATGCATACTCAAAAAAAACGTCTCAATGAGACGGTTCTTTTCAGCACCCAAAACATAGGTTTAGATTGCTGGGTAAGAAAATAATTACAATATTACACTCAAGTTTTTTGCTTAATTGGACCTATGATATGCGTGTACAAGTTGCAGTGTAATCCCTTTATAAAATATATCGTTATAACATGGATTTGGATGCAACGCAATTATGTTGTGGCTCCCAAATTTTCCTCTATAACACGATTCACCTGTACCATGGTCTATTCCTATTGAACACAGGCATTTGCATTATAAAGGGACTGCACTGTTTTTTATGGAACTTTCTTTAATGATGATATGAAATTTGTAACAAAAACATGTGAAAAACTTTTTAAGTGGCTGGTTTAAACTAAATATAAAAAACAAACTACAAATTTTATTGTGGAATTTCCCTCTATAATTATTCATGGTAATTACTAGAAATATGGATTAAAACATACATAACTTTGCTAAATTAGTTCAAATTTCATAAATTTTTACCAAAATTATATTAGAAGAAGGCATATATTCTCTGTATTTTGGAAAATTTTATCTGTATAATTGGGGAAAAAAAACAACCAGAGAGTGAATAACCAAAGTGCTTATCAGATATATTATGTATGTAGTTGTGCAAACTTTGAACCCAAAATAACTAAGATGGGGTTTCTCAGGGTTCGCCAATCAGATTTTTTGGTGCCATTTTCTTGAACTTAGAGCCAGATTTTTGGCCATTTTTTGCCAAAAAAGAGCCAGTTGTTTGGCCATTTTTCGCAAAAAGTCTTTTTTTCTTGAACCCCCTTCATTCTGGTGGATTATCCTATACACACTGATACAATACATATGGAATAGTCCATTTTGCATTTAACTCTTTCGCTGCCAATGTGACTGTCGCCTTTTGGCGAGTTATAGGCTGACTGCCAAAGTTGCCATATGGTGACTTGGACATGTGGTTTGATCAAGGGATGTATGTTACCTTAATTTGTGACATATCAAGAGTAACAATAGAGATAACCTCAAAAGAAGACTACTTTAAACTGGAACTGGCAAAAAACATCGTAAAACACGGTTATTGTATCAATTTTAAAGTGAGTTACTCCAATTTCAGGGAAAATGGCGGCCGAATGGTTGCCATCTAGCTGCATCCTAAATGTGGTATGATAGTAGAAAAATATAATTCCAGGGATATAAAATATGTTATTTCTTGGTATAATAAAGCACAAGGCAAACATCTTCTTACAAAAAAGTGTTTGGGACATTTTCTGCAATATAGTGATCAAAATATGATAATTTGATTAAAATTAAGCCATATAAGGTCAAGGTCATTCAAGGTCAAGGTCACCTTATCTGTCATCTAAAATCATACAATTATGCTAAACAATATATGTGCAATCTTTTGTCAAAGTTTCACCATGATATTCAACCAGATAATGATTTTATACATGTACTATTTAAACAGGTAGACCCTGTTTTAAGATATTACCCAAAATAAATTTGGCACTGAGAAGTACGTTTCTCCAGAAAGTTGGCAGCAAAAGAGTTGAATTGGTTGACAGCCAAAATTTCTTCAAAATAATGTATATTTGTACCTGAAGATTGTTAATTAACTTAACAAATATCTTTCAATAAATCTTACAAGAATTGCACAAGAAACTTTCTTGTGCAATTCTTGTTAGATTTATTGAAAACTTTGAGAATGCTGTATGATCTTTAACCACTTCTACTACAGTTGCTCAGTTTGGGTATATGAGGTTCTGATAGTTGTTGCTGGTGTATTAATGTAGTAAGATGTAGAATGTGTGTTGTAAAAGAAATTTCTTATAATATATACCCCATGTTCTTGCCTGATCCATAACTAAATGAGCTGGTGTCCAGTAAAAGGTACAAGTTGGCATTTGTGCCCATCAAAGACATTTTACCTTGCAACCTCAGAGTCTGATCAGAGTCTTCAATGGGTACTCTATATTTAGCCAAGGGTCCAACCTTCTTTCAGATTGAAAACTATGATACTGATCAGATTATGTGGATGCACACTGCGCAGACGGATTTGAATCTTGGCTGTATGCACATGTCAACTTTTACCTTGCGCTAGATACAAGCTCAAATTATACCGTAATTGACCTAATAAGCACACATTGCTCCTACACTGATGTAAGATCCTCTATTTGTACACCCTAAACCAAGAGCCTTTCAAATATGCAAACAAATACTTGACCTTGAACCCACTTTTGATATAGTTGCAAAATTTTGATGTAGTTGCAAAATTTAATATTGGTAAATTACATATGCTCTGTGGGGTATTTATGTTTCTTTATTTGCCAAAGTTCCCATTTAGGGGCAATCAGTATACAAAGGGTTAACCCTTTACTCCACACAAGCTCCTTTGGACGCCTTTGAAATGTAAGATTTTGGAAAATATTATGAAAAATGGAGCATTTTCTCCTGAAGAGCAAATAGTCCATTTTCCAAAATATTTTCAAAACTACATGTATTGAAATGTAAAAACTATTTTTGGAAAATATTTGAAAATTTGAATTATTTATAGAAAATGATTCAATGTTCTAAATATAGCATATGGGGTTAAGGGTTAAACTGTCATTTCTTTAGTGGTTTGAGACCAGATTAATTGTACATTTTGTTTACATAGTTATTTTACCTCGATTTGTTTCTGTTATTAGTTTATGCTTTTCTTTCCTCTTGTTTTATTTATTTGTGTATCATCTTAGAGTCTATTTCTCATTATAGAATGATTAAGGATGGCCAGTTTTATACTTTTTGCTTTAATGAGGGCCAAATATACATTACAATTACATTATTAGAGAAGACACATGTCTTGAAAATCATTGACTCATGCTATGAAGCAGGCAGATTGGTACTGCCAGACATGAATTCTAAACTGCATGGGAGAAAGTTTTCAGGATTTATCCTGAATTCAGGATTTTGAGGCTGACTTTCCATAGAAAGTAAGCCTCAAAATGCTGAAATAGGCAGATTATAATAGCTTCTCTGATTAGTTTTCAGATGATCTATCTTGAAATTATTCATTTTAGTAGGCATCCTGTAAGTTTTAAAATTTGAATTTCTAAAGTTCAGGATTTTGGAAATTTTGAACTTTCACCCATGAAACTGTCCAAGGGATAGCTTACGCATTTAAAATAGAGCATTAACGACATGTCGGAACAAATTTTATATGAATACCCACATAACCACCCATTCATTTTACAGTCAGTTTATGTCCCTGTCAAAATTACTTAGTGTGGATGCTGTTGCTCAGTTGGTAGTGTTAGACTGGGGATCAAAGGGTTGCTAGTTTGAGACTCACGGCTGGCGAAGTCATGGTGTTGTGTCATTGAGCAAGACACTTTATCCGCCGCTTAGTACTGATTCAACCCATGAAGACAGGAAATTGTTCAGACATGACTGAAAAATTGTTGATTGGGTAGTAGTAGGTCCTGATTCATATATGTTGCATCAATGTCTCATCAATGAATATGTTTCTTTAGTTAATGAAACTTGTTTTGTTTTGTTTAGGGTATGGGTCTTGAAATCCCTCCATTGTGTTGTTATACTCATTTCTTTTTCACTTTTTCTTTGCATTTTCTTAATGTTACCCATACCATAACTAATTTATGCTCAACATCCATTTAAATCAGTAGAGATACGAAATAGTGAAGACCCAAATGAGATGCTATGTTAATGTGGCATCTCATCTAGGTCTGCAATGTATTCTATACGTAATAAAAATATTTTATCACATGACAATGGTCTTGGAGTGATATAATGCCAAATATTAAAATCTATAGATCACAAGTGGATAACAGATTTTGGTAACATTGTGATCGACGCCCATGATAATGTCGCATATATGTGGCACAACCCCCACTGTTTTGACGCCAAAAATGAGATTTCAAAGAAATGTGCCTGTAATATTGAATTTATTAAACTCATTGTGGAGAGGCGATTAAATGCTCGGCAAGCCTCAAATTTTATCCCTTTTCCTCAACTCATTTAATAAATTCAATAAAACATAAGCACTCAATTAAGGTCTATTTTCTTGAAAAGGTCCTAGGAAATAAACCCGAAGGTTTTGAAAAGTACTTGAATTTTACAGTTTGGATTTTTTTTGCGAATATTTTATAGACTTTGAAAACTTATTGGCCCCCAAAAGTCCTTGAGGTTTAATTGCCTAGATTGTATTAACCCTAAAAAAGCTGTGAACTATTAGATGAATATCAGATTCAGTGAAATCTGTGTAAAACGGCCACTCAAAAACAGACAAAACAAAGTTCTTAATGACAAATGGTAGCTTTATGAAGGTCAAAAGTATTGCAGAATGCTCCCATTGGAGCATTCTGCAATGCTTTTGACCTGCATTAAGCGATACTTAGTTTTGAAAACCATTTTTTGCTTTTTTTGAGAGTGGCTGTTTTACACAGGTTTTACTGTTATTGCTTATTTGAGGTGCTTAGTTATATAACTTACATGTCTTCTCTTTTTCATATATCTTGTTAACATTTAGACCCCATGTGCTCCCACCCCTCGGCCATTTATACCCAGTTTCACTCATCGCCACAAATAGAAATACATTTGAGAGATATGAGCCATTTCTTGTATCATACCTGATAATTACCATTTTCATAATAATGTTCTTTGGTCGTATGCTTTATCTGTTTGGAATCTTATGCTTGTTTAAACCTATTTCACCCGGAATTGTTTCTTGGAGGAATTAATATTGGTTGCCTAGGCTTTACTATTTACATGCTGGGTAGAATTGCATGCCCAGTGGCTCATTGGAAGAGTGCTCTACTTCAGATAGAAAGGTTCCTAGTAGGAGCGACACCAGGGGGACTGTTGTGTCCTTGAGCAAGTCACTTTTTTTACTGCTAAGTACTGGTTCACTGGTGGAAAATGTTACAATTTGATTGAAAGTTGTTGACTGATAAGTAAAGCATTAATTCAAACAACAAATTTGCATGCTTGTTTGTCATTTGCGGAATTTTGATTTTTTTCCCCCAAAAAAATTCTTTCAGGAATACCATCAGGATGTCAAATATCTTGAATCCTGTACAGGCCTGAAGTAATATCAAGTCTGATCTGGGTTTGTTGCCTCTAAAGGAATCAAGAGTTAAATAGGGTTATATGGTAAAGGTATATATGAGCACACACAATTTTGGTACTTATCACCTCGGACCCAGTATAAACGGACTGGTCACTGACGGAAAAACAAAGTTATGTTGTCATGGCTTATTTTAGCGCTATTTCAAAGTACTACCGCCAATAAAATTGATTCTTAACATATGTGAGCTTATAAGAAGTTATTCCTGGTATGCAAAGTTGAAATATTACAATTACTGTAAATAAAATTGAAATTTTATGATCTTTGTAGGTTGATTTCTGACGATTTTTGGCTAAAAGTGCCAACAATTGCTAAAAAGTGTACCTTGGTTTCATGCTGATGTTCTTAAAGACGGATAAACTTTCAATAAATATAACAATATAGTCTTAAAGATAGAATATTTAATCATTGCTTTTTTTAAGAAAAATCACAGATATACAGAGAAATAATCGAGATATGATTGTTTAATCTTCAACATACTTCAGTTGTGAAAGCTCAGCCTCGAAACGTATTTTCAATAAATTCATTTACCTGTATGTCAGTGACCAGTCCGTGTATACTGGGTCCGAGTTATCACTTACGTGTAAAGTTACTCTTTTATCCCTTTTTATACTGGAAACCCCTTAATGGGTACTTTGGCAAAGAGTGAAGACTCAGATTAAATGCAGCATATTGCTGCATTCCATCAAGGTCTGCACTGTTTGCTATGACTATAACTGTCTTCAAAGAACTAAATTATATTTAGTTCATATCATCATAATCAGATTTTTAATGTGCAGGTGCAGGGGCATCATCCACATCAGTGGGGCCCCTTCCAGGTAACTGGCAAGCTGCACTCATAGCAGATCGCACACCTGAGTTGGAAATCATAACCTATGACCCCTCTAAATATACATTTAGCCATCCCAAGTTTATTGTATCATATCCGGTGTAAGATTCCATCAGATTACAAAGGGTAAAGCTTACATTTACAAGTTTCTAGTGTGGCTAGAGGCCTAAATTAAAATTTGTGTTTTGTAAATTCTATGTTCGTAAAAATAAACCGCGAAATGGCAAAATCACTGTCATTTAGTGATGTAGGAAAATCATGCCCTTGTCCGGATTTTTTTATGTGGCAAATATGTCTTCTAAGGCTATTCGCGAAAATAAAATTCTCGCGAAAATTTCCAAATTTACAGTATGTGATGGGAGACTGCGGGTCTGTAGAGGCTCATCGGAGTCTTCGCTGCTCGCCCATGTGATAAGTACCAATGTCTTATGTGCTGGCTCATATGATTTGTGCAATTTTTGTTTGGCATAATGCCTTCATTCCAAAATAAATTCTGTTTTAGAACTTGTTGAATTTATTGTGTGTTATTCCCATTACTTTGCTACATTACTTAGCCCTTTTTCCCTTTGTATACGGGGGGAAATCCGTAAACATGTACTTTTGCAAACTGTGGACACCCAGATGAAATGCTGCATAATGCAGCATTTCATCAGGGTCTACACTATTTGCAAAGGTAAAACAGATCTTCAGGCTAAAGAATACTACATTTTTTTGAAACAATATAACCTGACACCCCTAAATATATACAATGGACTATCCCAAGTTTATTGTATCAATCCAGAAGGAAGAATCCATTAGTATTCAAAGGATGAAGGTGAATGTGAACTTCCATCTTGTAAAAGGTTGTATATTAGTCACACCAAATAAATTTTTAGATTTTCATCCAAATTTTGTGAAAAATTGGGATGGGTGGGAGGTTTTTATTTTTCCAACTGCTTTAAACAGTCCTGATAGAAACATTTTGTACTTTGAATTTAAATTGTCAAAATAAATAAATGATAAATATTAACTGTCTAAATAAAAAACAGTTTTTTTGCAAATATACTGGCAAGGCTAATTGCACCAAGCTTTTTTTAGCCCTTTTCAAACATTTATTTTCTTTTATAAACAAATAAAAAAAAATCGGGTTGGAATTTTTGAAGAAAAAAAACCCCTTTCCACACCAATTTTTTTATTGGCATATTTTATAGGGGTGTGTGGGGATGAGAAGCTAAAATTTTATTTGGCATTGCCTTATTGGCCATGTCATGAGAAAACCTGGGTTTTGTGATGAAGTAGTGCTCAACTTAGCACTTGCCCAGTTGGTAGAGTGTTAAACTGGGGATCGAAGGGTTGCTTGTATCTCGTGTATCTACATAGGATTTCCCTACTCTATGCTACACTGCCCCAAAATCAAATCAAAGAACAATTTACAAAATTAATTAATCAAACGTTTAATAGAGAGGGGTCTCTTTATTAAGCTTGTAACGAGCAACACACTTTTTATGCCTCCGCCATTTTCAATAGAGCAACACACTTTTTATGCCTCCGCCATTTTCAATAGGGGGGGGTGGGGGGTTGGGTGGCATATAGCATTACTCTTTTTTGGACGTCCTGTCCCGTCTCGTTCGAACTTTTCTCTCACACAATGGTCCCGAGTGGGGACATCAGTTTCAAATGAAGACAATTCTAAGTTCACTTCTGAACAGGGAGCGCAGTGGCTCAGCTGTAGAGTGCTTGACTTGGGGCCGCGGGTTCGAGCCTCATCGGCGTCACTGCGTTGTGGTCCTTAAGCAAGACAGTAGTTCAACCCAGGAAGACCTGTCCCTGTTTAACTGAAAGATTGCTGATGGGACGTAAAGAATCAAATCGAACACTTCTGAACAACCAAAGAGATATAATGTATGGCCATGTCAGAAAGTTTGTGACACTCCATTATCTTTTGGACAATTAATTGACAAGATTTGCCTCTAAGAATTTCTAGCGATAAGGCGGGCTATTTCCTTAAATAAGACGTTCGTTTTATTTTGTTGAAATAACGACTGGAGACACTAGGCACACTGAACAAATACATATAGACGAGCCGTCCCCTTGCCCGCTATTTCGTATAGTTAAAACGGGGTTTTCTAATTAATGTAATACATGTATATCTACTTCTTTTTGAATGTGAATTTATTTTGATCATCAACTGTGCTCGCTATTCTGTAACATGTGTGGGAAATAGACCGTTAAACTAAGGTAAACAATCGTCCTATATTTACCACGATAGAGTATATTATATACTCAACAAAAAAAAGTTAAGGAAATCTCAGAAAACCATGCAACATAAGAACACCTAAGCAAACAATTATTCAATTTTTATTTATTTGTTTTAGATAAATGTCATCGGTTGAGAAAAGCGTTTACTTTAGTTGGCTAGCACCAATACCTTTGTTGTGGCACAGTGTCAAGTAACCCAGGGGTCAAAGTCATTTTTCGCAAAAATGACTACAGAGTATTCCCTCATAAACACATGATAAACATGTAAGTTTTCAAATTCCTTTGAATGTCACATAGCCTTAAACATCACATTTCCAAGATGAGAATGCCTTCATCATAACGAGTGCGTCTCCAGTCAGCGGCAAATTAGGACTAGCACAGGTTTCACATACTCTGAATGCTGGTGATTTGGTACTGAGTGATCAGCATCATTATCTCCTGCAACACTGCATCGAGAGGCTGGGGGTTTCTTGATGCCATAATTATGCGTTGGACCGTCTGTCCAAAAATGTCATAGACATGTTAAAATTGTAGACATGTCTGATGAGCGACCTAAACAGTCAATGTGCACAACATTGTTTTTGCTGATTCTAGTGAGGTGAGTTCTGGCATTGTCATCCTAGGCCTGTTGCTGCCACTGGTTTTCGCCCCAAAAGGCAGGACAACAGGCCTCAACACCCTATCCATGTATACTTGACTGATCAAGTGCCCCTCTATAACCACCAGATCTGTCGTCCTAGGTTGTAAACATCTCCATCTCCCGAGGGTCCTGGCGAACGTTAATGCATGAAAACCTATGTTTGCTATGCAAATTGAATTTTTGCGAAAAATGGAGTGAAGACCATTCAACTTTGACATGGAATAAGTAAGCTGCTACAGGCGCTACAGACCCAGATAAAGCGTCATTATAAAGAAAAATGGTCGCATTATACTATTGTGAAATTCAAAAGTCTTTAAATGTTTTCGATCTTTTGTCATAGCCCCTCAAACACAATTTCCTTAACTTTTTTTGTTGAGTATATATATATTTATACAGTTGATGTACAATAAAAACGACCATTTTGCAAAGTGGTCTATTTTTGTCAGATGATTGATGTCTTCTTTCGCATATACAACCCCTCCCCGCCCCCCAGACCCAAGACGCCCTTTACACATGTTGTATATTTATATAACGGCGTTCAATTGTCCAAAGGACATCTTGGGTCTAGGGGGGGGAGATCTAAAAACAAACTTTAAGACACCAGTGTTATCTTTTCAATGACAAACATCACACTTTTAAGTATATTTCGTACGCATGCGCAGAAGGAATACTGCAAAGTTTTGGAAACGAAGGGCATTTATAACCTTAATAATTTAGTACTTATACTTTTGAAAACCTATAATGGATTTACTAAAATTCTGGTCTAAACGACACCCAGTATAAAGACGTTAAATGAGAGGTGGGAGTAGAAAGCGCAAGTTTTCAAGGCTTTGTAAATGATGGATTGCTTTGAAACGTATTTTGATGCTAACTATACATATTATACTAGTACCCAAACAAACGAATTTTAAAATCATTAGGGCTATTTGAAAATTTAGCTTTTGTAATCATGTCAACTAGGGAAAATATACGCCTTATCGCTAGAGCTTCTTTGTATGGACAATCTGTAGGTATTCCATTGGTATTAATCTTTCTACTTCCAAGATATCTGGACGACTTACTGAATATTGATAATCCTTATTTTGAACAAGCGGTAACTATATTGCATGGAATGAAGTGGATTTAGTACCATTTGCTTGAGAAGACGTTCATACTAAAGTCCCCTTTTTGGACTTGGACCTGTATGCAAACAGGGTAGAGAAACTCAATTATTTCTCAGAAAGTGGCCATCACGGATGTATAGTACCATATACCATCAATATATACGTCCCTGTGGCCATGGAGCTTAACGGAGAGTATATTTTATACATACAAGCACCGACGCGAGAAAACCTGTCTTCGGAGGTTTACGAACAACAAAGACGCAGACCAGCCTGCGCATGCGCACAGTCTGATCAGCACCTTTGTTATTCGCTAATTGGAATGTATGAGATCTACACTTGCTACGAGCGAAATTTCAATTCTCTAGCTGGTCCCTGTAACTGAGGAGACTGGTTTGAATCTCGCTTTGTCGGAAACCCAGAAGACAGGTTTTCTCGCGACGAGGCCCACTTTATCCTCACTGCTAATGACTGGTTCGATCCAGTAAAACATCCTGACATGGCTGAAAGATTGTTTAATGAGTTACAAAGCATCAAACAATCAAGGAGCGCAGTGGCTCAGTGGTAGTGTAGACCTAGGACCGAAGGGTTACTTGTTCGAGACTCACTGGAGGAACTGTGCTGTGTCCTTGAGCAAGACTTTTTATCATCTGTTTAGTACTGGTTCAACCCAGGAAGACAGTAAAACGTCATGCGCGGATCTAGAAAGTTAATCAGAGGGGGCCAAATTTGATATTGTTTTTTTTGTGTGTTGATAAGGGGATAGAGGATACAAATACCGCTATAAATGGGCCATCATTGAAATGGCGTTTCGCTGGCGGGCCTATGATGGCCCAACATTGAATGCTGGCTTGGTAGCTTTGTGGCTGATCAGGGGATCCGGACCAGTATTGCAAAGAAACCCTATATTTTTGTGATTTTTCAGGGGGGGGGGGGTATCCGCCCATGAACGTCCCGAGATGACTGAACAATTTTTGAATGGGACGTTAAGCATCAACACAAACAAACAAAATCATATAACATTTAATGACCAGCCACAGATATGACTATGTAAACATAAAACATAGATATCCCAATGTCAAATATATCATATCAAAACTCGACATAGTTCAAGTTTAATCATTAAAAGACGTTATAAATGTTAACCATGTCAAGTAGGCGTGTAGGTGTATCTTTAGTTGGTTTGGTTTGTTGCTTATTTTATTTCTGTACAGCAGAAAGGACCGGAAGTGACATCGTTGTGCCGACCAAATATGGCCAAGTTCGAGGATTGCGAACTAACAAGGCTAATGCCTTTCTTGGAATACCCTACGCTGCACCTCCTGTCAACAAGTTAAGGTAGGTGCCACCAAAAAGCACCTACATGCACATAATTGAGCCGCGACGTGAGATTTCCAGCACTGTGGTATGATCGACCAGCAAAGGCTCAGACCAGCCTGCGCATACGCGCAGTCTGATCAGAGCCTTTGCTAGTCGCTTATATAGTCTATGAATATTAAGCTATTGACTAAAAATCATTTGGAGTTTCTAAGCTTTATACGAGGCTGCACAGGCTCGTCTGAGTCTATTCATGTCAAATGCCACATTGTTGGAAATCACATGTCGCGGCTCATATATCCTTGTACCAACGCACTGCCAGTTGGCCAGGGGATTTCAGATCGTTGTCAACAGTTTTATCAGAGGTGGCCAAACTCTGTCAACGTTTAAATGAGGGTGAGAGAGCATCCACAATCCCAATGCCACTAAATTGGACCATTATCGGCCCGCTAACGAAACGCATTTTACCATTCAAATGGCGTCTCGCTACGGGGCCGATAATGGCATGGTTAAATGGCATTCCGCTAGCGGGCCGATAATGGCCAACATTGAATACTAGCTTGGAAGTGTTGTGCCTTTTCAGAGGATCCGGACCAGTATTGCTAAGAAACCATAAAGCTTTGTGAATCCCCAACCCCCTCTGGATCCGCGCATGGTCAAGAGTCCTAGCGAAATGATGACCCGGCGGTATCAAGCATAATGTATAGGATTGCATGTTCGTACAGCGATGATTGAAATCTGTCTGTCAACGCGCAGCCTGATCAGAGACCGAAGAAGCTATCCATATATCACTCATCGAAGACTGATCAGACTGTGCGGATACGCTGGCTGATCTAAAACTTCGATGGGCGCACACGCCACCCTGTACCTTTTGCTGTTCATCTGCTACAATAATAGCTAAATCCTTTTAAATCACGCGTAGGGAATCCGATGAACAGTCAGGGGCATAACCTGTTTAAGTTAATTTATATATCACTTGAAGAAGTTAAAATTTTGCATTTTAAACAATGATTTCGAAGCGAGGCTTCAGAAAGTAACTTATATAGGTTATATCTGAAATTATTAAGGCCAAGGTCAAATTTACAAGCTCAAAACTATAACTTATTCAAGTTAAAAAGTAGCATATTTTCTGATTTTCAATGACCCTGCGCACACATTTCTAGATGATGCGTACGGAATTTTATTGCACAATCGTAAAGTTATGTAATAGGTCCTTCAAATGAAATTACACACATGACCATGAAAATTGCTGTAACTCCAGAATATAAAGATAAAAAAAGATTCTTTCACTCAGACAGATTACTTTTGATTTTGTTGCAATAATAATTAACTGATTTAAGTGATTTATTTTTTAACTTTTGGAGGTAATGCACCTGACTGATGAAGGTTTTTATTCACGTATGTGTCACACTTCAACAATTATCTTAGAACTTGGATCTTGGAATACTAGCAAATTAATTTTGGTGAAAGCTTCAACCGAGGTTATAAAACTTTTTCCATGCTCAACTCAGCTTAGCACGAAATTAATCCTGCTCATAAATGTTAAAATGCCAACAATTGTTGGCATTTTAACATTTATTAGCATGATAAATACAACATCTGAGAGACTTACAGCAAGAAACTTCTTCATTTGTCTGTATTTTCGTTTATATAAGCAGTGAAATTTTGTGCCCAGTTGAGTTGAGCATGAAAAAAGTTTTATAACCTCGGGGCCGGGTATTAAGCTTCAAATCAGACTGGGCATTGATGATGCAGTCGCTATATATCACACCTCGTTATAACAATTTTTTGGATATAACACTGTCATTATAATAGTTATAATAATTGTTGTTCTCATTTTACAAATGAATTGTATGAAAATTAAACCTGACTTCGATATTATAAAACCTTTGATGCTCAATTGAACTGAACTTGAACAATTCAACTGCTCATAAAAACTAAAATGCTGAACAAGCAAGTGTTCTTGCTTTGTTAAACCCCTCAGGAGTTGTATTTATCTAGCTAATAAATGTTAAAATGGCAACACTTGTTGGCATTTTAACATTTACGAGCAGGATAAATTTAATGGTCAGCTGAGATCAGCCTGAAAACAGTTAAATAACCTCGGGAACTGTGCTTATTTGTGATTGTTCCGATTTGTCAGAGTGAGAAAGGCCTCACACTGACATTGGTCTTATATTAATGGTTTATCGTTTTCCAGGTGGCAGCCACCAACTGAGCCAAGTTCCTGGTCCCCGGCGGTGTACAACGCGACAAAGGTGAAGCCCGGCTGCCCACAGCATGGGTGTCAGACGTCAAACCCATCATTTGTTTGTCCGAACGAGGTAACATATTAACATCGACGTCGGAACCCTCCTTTTAGTTTTCCAGTTTAGTCATATTCATATTATTAACTCGCACATGCACAGCCAAGCCAGCTGGGCTAAATTGCTAAGTACCTTGCTTCCTACGAGGTCTTAAACAAAAAGTGCAGCCCAACACAGCCGCACTAATCGCAGTGATAATACAGCGTCTCGAAGGCAGGATACCAGCTGTCAAAAGGTTCTCAGTGTATAAGCGTGCTAGTGTTTCCGGCCGTTTTAGTATCAATGTAAAAAAATGAGATTTTTTGATCTGAAGTATATCTCCTGCAGCAATGAATTTACAAAGTTTTATATCGTTTTCTGATTTGTTACATTGTGCTGTAGCAATATGCAGCGAGAAGGATTTAAAACATTGCTCTACCAACTTACAGCCCTGTTTTTTGTGGTATTTTACATTGTCTGAAATAGTTTACTGTGCAACAAGGAATAAAGTGCCCCATAACTTGTGTATGCGTCCTGTCAAACATTTTAACATTATTCAGGGTAAAATTTTATTATTGTTTCAAATGTTAAATAAGTAATGAAAAATAATTGAGCCGTGACATGAGCTTTTCAATAATGTGGTATGTGCGACCAGCAAAGCTTCAGATCAGGCTGCGCATACGCGCAGTCTGATCAGAACCTTTGCTAGTCGCTTGAATATTCTATGAGTGTTATGATACTGACTGAACATCATTTGGAGTTTCTAAGCTTAAAAGGATGCTGCACAGGCTCGTCTGAGTCTACACTTGTCAAAATTCCACATTGTTGAAAATCACATGTCATAGCTCAATTATGGAATATATGTAATCAAACATTACATTTCAGACATCCGAGAGTTGCCTTTTTTTAAACATTTGGACACCTTTGGATTCGGGTTCAAACAGTAGCTACCCAGTCATGGTCTACTTACATGGAGGGAACTTCGTGCACATGAGTGCCAGCTCTCCGGTGTTCCGCGGGGAAGACTTTGTCATGAAGGGAAAAGTGATATATGTATCTGTGGATTATCGACTTGGTAAGTACTTTGAGCTATATCCAGAATTGTTGGCATTTTAAAATTTATGGGCAACAAAATTTCATTCTTAGTTGAGTTGTGCCTGAAAGAAAAAAATTACCTCGGGGTCTAAGCATATACCTTCAAGAGACTCTCAACACAGGTTTAGCTTATACATTAAAACCTGTCTTAAGCGGCCACAAAATTGGTTTTCAATACCGATTACCGCTTGATGCAGGTCAACAGTATTGCAGAATGCTCCAAGGGGAGCATTCTGCAATACTTTCGACCTTCATTAAGCTACCATTTCCCATTAAGACCTTGGTTTTGTCTATTTTTAAGTGGGCGCTTAAGACATGTTTTGCTGTATCTGTATAATTGCTTGTGTGAAAAGCTTTTAGATTTTTATCGATCAACTTGGTTGGTTCATAGTCATCAATACACGAATAAGAAAGTAAGTGACCAACCCATAACAGCATGAGAAAGAAACAAAGAACACAGACAGTCACAACGCAAAAATGTAACAGGTGAAAAAATGATTGTCGCCTATGCCCCGGCTGGGGATCGAATCGGGTCCACCGGATCTGATATCAGACACTCTACTACGTCGCTTTAAAAGCCGTTTTGTAAAGCAAGGCCGTACAAGTGTTGATAAACTAGCTCTACCACATATTCTCCCTCCATTTTTAGATTCGTCGTCGAATCTTAGTTTGAGTTTCAACTAACCTATATATCAGACACTGATTTGCTCCGAGCCTATCGATGGGTTATTTACGTTTGGCACCAAATGTAACAGGTTAAAAATGCTGATCACCTATGCCCTGGCTGGATATTGAACCGGAGCCGCTGGATCCGAAATCAGACACTCTACTACGTCGCTGTAAAAGCCGGTTCCAGCAAGGGTACATGTGTTGATAAACTAGCTCTGCAACAATATTATTAAATCAAAGCAACCGACTATCTTTTCAGTAAGGTGATAGCTGGGAAGGACACCAAGAGACACACCAGAAAACAAGGACCCAACACAAAAAACTCACAACTAATAGGAGCAACAATAAACAATGAATAGAGAACATTGGCATTTTACTCTTGCAGATTATAAATAGCAGTGTATTTTGTGCTCGGCAGAAGCAAGACATAAATGCCAATGTTAAACCACAATAAAAGTCTTTTCTTCCAGAACCAAGTAATATATAGAATCAGTCCTTAATCAGCACATACAAGTACACATCATGCGCGGATCAAGAGGGGGAACAGGGGGTCATGATTCCCCCGAAGAATCACAAACATATGGGGTTTCTTAGCAATACTGGTTTGGATCCCCTGGAAAATAACACAGCAACCAAGCCATCATTCAATGTTGGGCCATCATCGGCACGCCAGAGAAACGCCATTTAAATGGCGTTTCGCTGGCGGGCCGATGATGGCCTGCTTATAGTTGTATCTGAATCTTCCCTCCCCTAATCAACTAAAAAATAATTTGTCAAAGTTGGACCCCTATGACATAAGTTGGATCCGCGCATGCATACAAATACACGTACAAGGCTGAGCAACGCATTCGCTAAAAGTGTGTAGAAAGCACAATATACACCAGAAAAGGAGGCATCTACACGACGTTTTGGTCACACCATAAGTAATTCGTTAACACTGTGATTTGTATCACTTTCAGGCGTCCTCGGGTTTCTGTATACAGGTGAAAGGGACACTGATGCCAAAGGAAACTATGGTATACAGGACCAAAGACTAGCCTTAACATGGATTCAACAGAACATCAAGTACTTCGGTGGAGATCCAAACAAGGTACTATCCAAACAAGATACTTCTTAGACCACACCGCGATAACAAGAGCAATTAAAGTAAGAAAGGGAGCAAAGATCAGAAATCGATACAATCAAGTACCACACCTGACCCAGGATACCAATGGAAAAGTGACAAACTCACAGTTGGACACCACAAACAAGAGCCAAGAGGTCAGCCCTTTCCCAGCAGGTGACCACAACCCATTTAGTATGTGCCAGTTGGTAATCTAATTCTGACACCATGTTTTGATTTTTTTGCCAAAAAATGTTAAGTTTAAAATAAATTCATTAGAAGCAATGAAACACAGGTGTGCTGCTACTTAAATGTTTATTTTTCAACTGGTATAGTAAACCCAAATAGCAATGGGGTTGGGTCACAAGTTCTCGCAACTAATGTTGCGATAACTTGTGACCCAAGCCCTTTGCTGTTATTTGTGGCTATACAGTTTTGTTTTAGCTAAAATAAATTATTTTTACCCTATTCTGTTCAAAATATAGATTGATTTAGTTTTATTAATGAACATCATCTTGCTTTAATGAAGGCAATCTAGGTTTTGAACCGAGCTCGGACCCAGTGTTTATTGGGTCCGAGAACAGAGTAAGGAAATAATTTAAATCCCTTGAAAACCTAGTCTAGGTTTGGTTTAAGCAATATTTCATTTCTTTATACGAGGGTCATCCAATAAAGAATGAGACTTTTTCTATAGCGCAGTGAATTTACATGCTAGGCTTATGGAATTTCTTTCAAAGCTAGCTCATCTTTTTGGCTGTTCACATGTACCATATTCGACATTTTACATAGTTCCAACTTTTGTTGCTAGGCAACATTAGAAGACTGGGCAAACATGCGTGGCCGGCTGTATATAGGTGGTTACCATAGCAACAGATTAAGATGTAAAGTTTATTTTTCTACTAGTACTTATATATGCTCATGCAACCTGTCTATAGCTGATAGGGGATCATAATGTTTCAGATTCTAGAGCCGTTACCATGGAAACAAAGCTTAAAAAATCAAGTTTTCAAGAAAAATCTGGTATTTTCCCTGACCTCTTGACTTTAAAAGTTAATATCAAATAGTCGAAGGCAATTAAAGTGAACATAGTTCTGTTCATGTATACTTCATAACAATAAGCTGCAGATAAAGAAATATTTTGTAGGATATCCTTCACCTACATAGTTACCATAGCAACACAAAGTAGTGTGTTTATAAAAAATCAAGTAAATCGGTTGCTAGGCAACCAAAATAAAGGATATGCATATTTGGTTCATCTTTTATAGCATTTTATGTAACACAAAGATTGTTTAGTAGAAGAAATTATATCAAGAGGTTATATTCTATCTACGAGTGAAAATAAAAGACTTTCAATAACCGTAGGTATTCAAAAAATAATGTGAACGTGGCCATGCGTCTTCTAGTCCTTCCACAAAACATCTCGTTACTATGGCAACTAATCAATCACAAACATATTGTTTATATTCCTGAATTGCTAAGATGACATACTATCATTATGGTGAATTTGAAGTTAATGCACACACAGGTTTTCAAACTATGAAGAAAGTCTCATTCTTTATTGGATGACCCTCGTATACATACAAATATTTAACAATTTACATGATCAATGGACCAGGATCTGACAGTAATCTAGTCTGAGATTTCATTAGGTTTCAATTATTTTCTTATTGTGTTCAAAAACATAATTGGGGCCGAAACGTGAGAAAACATGTCTTCGGGGGTTTGCGAACAACACAGGCGCAGACCAGCCTGCGCATCCGCGCAGACTGATCAGCGCCTTTGTTATTCGCTTTATGGAAAGTATCATATGTAAACTGAATACAGGTGAAATTTCATTTTTTCTAGCTAGTCTCAGTAGCTGAGGTGAAATGTTTCAAACTCGCTTTGTCGGAAACCCCAAAGATAGGTTTTCTCGCGACGAGGCCCATATTATAAGAGCTACTTTTCTAATACAGGTAACTTTATTTGGCCAAAGCGCAGGTGGTCAATCTACAGCCATCCATCTCATGTCGGAGAAATCAGAGGGACTTTTCCGTAACGCGATCATGGAAAGTGCTCCATTGGACATACCACTTAAAAGTCGAATCGAAGCACTCTATTTAGCTGCTATCATACGGAAACTCTTGGGTTGCCAAGGAAACGACTATATGACGTGCCTGAGATCCAAAACTGATGGTGAAATCGCTGACGCGCAGTTAAAATCAAGGGATGATGTGACGTCATTAAAGATTCTTGAGTTCTTTGAGCCGCTTGGTCCATTTGTTGATGGTGTCGAAATCAAACAAGAGCCTATTAAAGCTATTCAACGGAATGAAATCCACAAAGTACCGACTATGATCGGGACGAATACGGAAGAAGCCCGGATATTTGTTTACGAAGCTTGGGGAAAACCACTGAGTGAACTAGACTACCTTGCTGTACTTTTCGCCACCTACCCCTCCCACTTCCAAAGCATGTTAGAGATGTACAAACCACAACCAAAAACTAGTGACACACGTGACCTATTGACTCAGTTGGGTACGGATTTTATTTTCACATGCGCTTCAAGGAATGCGAGTCAAAATTTTATCAAGTATGGTGAGAAGAATGTTTTCAGATATGTTTTTGACCACCCGTTTTCATTTGATGGGTGGGGTAAGTTTACCTACTGCGAAAATCATACCTGCCATGGGGAAGAAATTCCTTTTGTGTTTCACAGTGCAGACCAATCTGGCTTTAATTTTGATGAGGATGAAGAAATTTTATCAGATAGTATGATTTACTATTGGTCAAATTTTGCATACTCTTCTAACCCAAACGAAGGCCCTCATCCAGTGAAACTTGAGTGGCCAGTGTACAATCCAAGTGGGAAATCAATATTGCGTTTTAAGACACCAACTAATGACCTTTTGACTGCGTACAGAAAAGATTTCTGTGATTTCTGGGACACAATAGGGTATGTTGCTTGACGAAATTATAAATCATAATTGAGCCGTGACATGTGATTTCCAACAATGTGTCATTTTGACAAGTATAGACTCAGATGAGCCTGTGCAGCTTCATTTTAAGCTTAGAAACTCCAAATAGTGTTCATTCGGTAGCTTAACAGTCATAGAATATTCAAGCGACTAGCAAAGGCTCTGATCAGACTGCGCGTATGCGCAGGCTGATCTGAGGCTTTGCTGGTCGCACATACCACATTGTTGGAAATCTCATGCACTGACTCAAATCATATATGAGCATAGGCGGATCCAGAGAGGCATCGGTACAGGGGGTCCAGACCCCACTCCCTTGAAAATCACAAGTGACTATAATTTTCCATAAAAATTCTGGCTCAGACCCCCCTCGAGAAGCATTCGGTTACCTCGGGTCCAATCCCTTCTCGAGAGGGATCCATACGGCCTTCTGTGAAATACCTTGATAACTAAACAAAAGTTGACAGGACCCCCAGACGGAATTTTCCGGATCCGCGCATGTTTATTGAGTTTGGTCAGAGAATTTGCTTCTTGTAATCACAAAGTATTAAAGCAGATGAAGTCTCAGGCCAACACTAGACACAAATAATTTTTCTAATCCTATAAGAAACAAATAATATTTATATCCACTCAACTATATATTCTTGCGTTTGTTAACCAACAAATACACTGCTCAAAATATTTAAAGGAACACCTGATGAATTTCCTTAGGTGATAATGTTAACCCCTGTCGAATAGACAAGTAATGTATTTCCCTAGACTATAAGGTAGAAACCCAGTTTCTTTTGCCATTTATGCTACGATAGTCAAAGTTTTGGATATTTTTTTTTGATAAAACAATTGCTGCTTAAGTTTATGGCTTAAATTTTGTAATTTTTGATTTTCTTGAAAATTACGTTTTTTCTGGAACTCTGCAGAAAGTTCTGAATTTGTTAATAGCGTAACCTAATGATTTCTACAACATTGAAAGGCTATTGACTGTACAGAAATGATGCTGTTGTGGTGCCTGATTGAAACATCCTCTAAAATTTTGGTTTTAAAAAAGGGGTATTTTTAACAAAATTCCATTTTTACAAAAAGCGTTCCATGGAGATTTCTGGAAAGAGATTACTTCATTGTTATTAAAAAGCATCATCCTTGATGGGTAACCCAACTAATCGCAGTAAAACATGTTTTTACCTTAATAATCCAACTCTCGTTATGAGCCAGACTATGAGTGACTTTGTATTGTGATCAATGGCAAAATACGCAGTGTTCCTTTAAATATGTTTAGCAGTGTATAATGTGTTGTGAACTTACTTAGTGTTGAATCTGATCTACATATACTAAAATCAAGTAGAAAATGCCACAATTACAGACCACAGACCAACCCATGGCACCACGAGGAAGAGCCCCAGAACATATGCAGCTACACGACAGCAAGAAAACAATCAAGTAAAGCAGCCACATATCCCTCCTCCTCAGCAAAATGATTGCAAAAATAAGAAATGACAATAAGAACTACATGTACGACATCACAAAATAAGAGCCAAACATTTTGGTAGACTTAAAGTACGTGTTTCTGCATGAGTGGTTTTGAAATAACAACCCTCTATTAAATTTCATACCCTGTATTAAATAACCAAAGTTTACTAATTGAGACCAAACATCTGTTTTCTGACGGATACTTGCTTCATGTCGCTCAAGTCCTTAAAACAGTTTTTCATCAATGTGCCATATCATACAATGAATACTTTACATCTTTTTATTTGTATTTAGTCGCTTATCATTCATTATTCTCTAGGTTTGCGCCATGTGTATTTGAACCATAAACGTATGAGAGATTCACATTAAAATATCCATTAATCCAAAATGAACAAACGAACAAATAAATGAAAAAAAAAAAACACACACACGATCAAAGTCATTGATTGAAATGGTCCAGGATTTGAACCCACATTTTTCGAATGCTAACGACAGACTGTTATCCATTTGGCTACCGAGGAATTGGATAATTCAATTCTTGCAAAAAGATCAGTAATTGCATCGCAATCGAAAGCGTATTTTTTAATGCTTTTCACGATGAGTTCATAGAATGAAAGGTCATTGTTAAAGTTACTGTCACACCTTACAGGAAACGGTGGTCCATGAGATCAAAACAATGACGTTATCTTTCTATGGAACAAGATTCGACTCCATCCCCACCCCACCCCACCACCACCTAATAGCACATACTCTTTTCGTTTCTTAACTTCACACGAGAGTATGTTTAAAAATAACAGAAACACAAAACCATGGTCTGTCGTGTGAGAGTCGGCCTTAAATGAGAGGAGGAGAAAACGGAGATCTTACAGTGGGATACCCTCAAATCTCAAATGTTCTTGCTACGCAGACTTGGACCAAGCATCTACTGTTTACCCCCCCCCCCCCCCCAATCAGACATCACCCCAAAAATCATTGAAAGTTAGCACACCCCACCCCCCCCCCCCCCCCAAAAAAAAAAAAAAAAAAAAAAAAAATATCAATTCTGTATCTTGACCTTAAGGAAAAACCCTAGAATGTTTAGAAATAACTCCCAAAAAATAGTCCGGTTTAGCGATGGCCTCCTAAAACATCCACAGTTACATCATACCCCATCCCAATCCACACCCCCTACCCCCCAAAAAAATCATCTTTCTGAAAACCCCCAAAATATTAAAATTTAAAGTTTGAACCTCCTAAAATGGCCCAAGCCTACGTATATATGGATGTATCAGAGTACCCTCCCCCAAGCCCCTGGGCTTACGCCATCTTCTCCTGCCATTTGCAGTCTTTTTGTTAACTTTCCTTTGGGTGGCATCATGTAGTTATGAAACATTTTTTTTTACTCAACTGACGAAAGATATACTATCCCTCACCTGACTGGTCAAATGCGTTCTGCGATCGTTCAACGAACGTTTGGTCCGTTGCATGTACGGTACATATTCGTTTTGTCCGTTATACATCCGTTACTTATACGGCAAAGTCCGTTAGTTGACCATTCTTTGTCCGTTACATAAGCGCTACTCATGCGTTTTATGCGCTCCTTACACGCCCCGCAAAGACCCTCATCGCCATCGAGACGACTTTCATCACCGGATGAACACCGGATTAACATTATTTGCATTTTTTCTGTCCGTTCGGCGTCCGTTACCCTTATCCGTTGATATGTGACAGCACCATAATAGACTTTTCGCTTACTCTAAAGGCGGCAACTTTAATATTCATATCTGGGCGTGGTTCGGCTATTTCATCTGCCAAGGAAGGGTAATCAGGTTCTATATATAATTTGGTAAAGAGTTAATAAGCATTTTGGGCCGCGCAAACGTCCGTGCATTTCAAGAAAATCCTAACCGTATACATACTGAACTCACATTTATTACCCCTTAAAGCGCATAACCACAAAATGTATGTTTTTTTTGTCGTCCACTAAATATTTGAAGCCTCATAGACAAGCAGTGTGGACCCAGATCAGACTGCTCCTGTAGGAGCAGTCTGATCTGGGTCCACAGCTTATGCGAAATATACATTTTCAGATGCAGTTATTTTGCTGGCGTTTTATGGACTAAACAATGTGTTTTGCGTCTATACTGAGATAATGGCGCAAGATGATACAGTTACTTTTGAATAAAACCACGCCTCATTTTCAGCTTTTACCTTTGTCTAAGATTGACCAGTCCTAATTACGCATTCATGGGGTGCCGCCTTAACAGTAAGCGAAAAGTCATATGTCTCAGGTCAATGTTGTCGAACAATACCAACACTATTTTCTGGATAAAAATCAGACCTTAGACAAGAAGAAATGTTCTTATTTATCTGTGGAAACATAATGTTGTTGGTAGTCAAAAGAACCGTCTTTATGAGACGATGCTTTTGAGCACCAAATAGAAATATTTCAACTGATGTACTAGAAATATTCACAATTTACGCTTCTATTTTTTTTGTTTACCTGAAAATCTTATAAAATAACGAAACTCTATATTGTCACACGAGCCAATGTATGGCAGCGTAAATAAAGCGAGGGTGTGTCTGTGGGCAAAATATTTGCTACCATGTTGCTGCCAGCGTCGTCAGCTTTAATTTGATATGCAACATGACTACTTTCAGAAAAAAGATATAAGTTGACCTTTTGACCCCACCCCCTGAGTCGAGGGTGTGTCTGTGGGCAAAATATTTGCTACCATGCTGCTGCCAGCGTCGTCAGCTTTAATTTGATATGCAACATGACCATATTCTGAAAAAGTTTAATTTTGACCTCGGCCCCTCCCTCTTAGTCCACCCAACAGGCTCGGACCCAGGCCTTCAAACTGAAATCCCTTTTGATATGTTTCATGTCTATTGCTGCTCTGCCTGTATGCAAAATTTCAGCAAAAAAAATTAACAATTGCCTTAGTTATTGCGAAATTGAAATATTTGACCTTTGACCCCTTAGGTGGGGTCAAAGGGGGTGGGGTAAATTTTGACACTGCCATGCTTATCTGCAGGCACTTGGCAATCATGGTCTAATAGTGAGAAGTTGTTAAATATAATAGCTTTGATGAAATGTGAAGATCATCACACAAAAAAAGCTAATATAGGTTTTGCCTTATAATTGCCTATACTAAAACAAGGGCAATAACTCCAGTGTTAAGGGGTCGATTTTGACCAAACTTATAGGATATTGAGAGTCCATGGTACTTATCATTTGTACTAAGAATGAATCAAATCTGACTTACAGGTACTGAGATATGGCTCCGGACAGACAAAAATTGTGGACGGACGGACGGACGGAAGGACGGACGGACGGAATGGACGGACGGACTGAATAGACGGACGGACGGACGGACGACGCCAAAACTATATCCCTCCGACTTCGTCAGGGGATAATAACCCTAGGCTATCCACCTGGTTATAAAACCGTTTTCATTTTCACTCAACTAAGCACTGTGAAATTTCAACTGCCATAAAAAGTAAAATGCTTTCATACGCTCAGATGTTGTATTTATCATGCTAATAAATGTTACTGACTATTGAGGCTGGTTTGTGCCATTTCGTTATTTCGTCTTTTCGTCTTTTCATCTGACGTTATGGCGCGGCGCCAAGACGAAATAACGCCAAGCGAAAAGACGACATTACGAAAAATCGCCAAGCGAAATAACGAAAAGACGAAATAGCGCCATGCAAAAAGACGAAATAACGAAAAAACGCCATGCGAAATAACGAAAAGACGAAATAACGCCAGGCGAAAAGACGAAAAATTAGAGGTTAAAATGTCGTTATTGGCATTAATGGCGTTTTTTCGTCTTTTCGCGCTCGTATTTCGTTATTTCGCGTGGCGCATTTCGTTATTTCGTCTTTTCGCCTGGCGTTATTTCGTCCTTTCGTTATTTCAAGTGGCGTTTTTTCGTTATTTCGTCTTTTCGCTTGGCGTTATTTCGTGTGGCGCTGCGCCATAACGCCAGACGAAAAGACGAAAAAACGAAATAACGAAATGGCACAAACCAGCCACCATAACTGACAGACGTATCTGCAAATAATTCATCCCTGGCTTAAAAACACAAACACCCCGATTAAGCAAAGAGTGTTGACATGACCGGCTTGCAATCATTTCCTTGCCATATTACTGGCATGGGTCGGACATTTGTCTTGCTAGAGCAATTGTGTCCAAGAGTCTTATAGATCGCAAGACATGCGGATGAAGGGCAACATCCACCGAACATTGGGCTGTAAGCGTGACCCAAATTACATGTATGCAAAGTAAACGGACCATTGCACAGGGTGGCCTTCTTTTTTAGCATGAGTATATCTTGAATGAGACAATTCGTTTAAATTAGAAATGAATTCGATATTTGGAATGTTCATGGAATCGTGAATTCAATATTTTTAATTAAGGAATTAAAACAGTTTTTTTAAACTAAAAACGTATTAACGGTTTAGTCGGAGTGTAAAATGGAAAAGCGGAATAGTCAGCTTGAACTGGACAGCCAATGGAGCAAACAAGAAGCTTGTTTGCACATGCGACTCAGGTGTGGCTCGCTGTCAATCACACTACTAGAACATGTTTCACTTCTAGCGAAAAAGTTCGATGTTTGAAGCGTATTGCACGGGCATGAGAGCTTGTCAGTTGTCAATCAAATTTTGTGTAATTCATAAGGCTATGAAAGGTTGCAAAAATATAAAGATTCATTAAAGGATTGCTTCGAACATGTAAATATATACAATTAACATAGCTTTTGATTGGAAAATTTATTACGAGAAATGATTCAAAATGTATCCAAAATCACTTAGTTATGTACTTTGTGTTCACACAATTGAGACGGTCATCTGCATACCATTCTGCATTGGTGGAAAATGAGTACATTTAACCCTTAAAGCACAAAGGAAAAAAAATGCATCTGAAAATGTCGCCTGCTGAAGTCGTCTGCTGCAAATAGTTGCCTAGCATAACTGACGAGTTAAGTATGGAAGCAAACAGCGTGGACCCAGAACAGACTGCTCCTATAGGAGCAGTCTGATCTGGATCAACACTGTTTGTCATAGAGGCTTCTTAAATATTTCAGCAGACGAGAAAAGTGGACGACTTTTGTTGTGATTGGCGCACTAAGGGTTTAACATGAGTAGCCTCTCATTTGGGCGCGTCGCGAGAAAATATGTCTTTGGGGTTTCCGACAATGCAAGGCTCAATCCCGCCTGCTGAGCTACCAATACTGGCAGGATACTGCGCTGGAGCTAGTTTTGCTATTATACTTTCCAGAGGCTGTCGCCCCTGTTGTTCGCAAGCAACAAAGTCAGATTTTCTCGCGTCGAGACCAAATAATAATGAATTTAATCATGTACACTGTGTTGTGTTCTATTCACATCACTAGAGCAGAGCCAGAACATCTGGCATTCCAATATGTCAGGGGAGTTCTGAGTCCAACTTATGTGGGAGTGGTTTATGAGGTCGCCAGCAAATACATCGTCGCCACCCAGATAGGACGCAAATTTCAAAATCAGTGCATTCGTCGCAGCACCACTTTTTGCTCCGCGGTTTTGGCGGCTTGTCTTTATCCGTATCGCCTGTGACAAAGAGGAGACAGAGGATCAAAATGGCGGATAGTAGCCACGTTTTCATATCGGATGTGTTTTCTGAAATATGAAATAATATATACATTAAACAAAACAAAGGGGCGTAAACTTATGAATATTTTCTTATCCATCGATTAAAGCTGCATAGTCTGTAACTTTTGATCTTCTAATCTTAGAAATAAAGTTTCTGTTTTTCAAGAATACAGTAAAAAATACTCACATTCAGGCAATTTTTTTACCGTTTTCGTATGTCAAGAATTATTGGAGGGACGTAAATAATTACAAACAAGAGAAAAAACACCCGCTTTTATAAGATAATTCATTTTTCCATGCAGTTTTCAGCTCTACTGAAAATATTTCGGGTGAAAAGATAACGAAATTTCATTCTGATTAGGAATTAAATTTGTTTATTATAGTAGAAACCGTTATGCTTTTGCGAGAATGAACTCTTGTTGCATTTTTTATGTTCACAAGTATGAGTTACCTCCCATACAACATTAATGAATCATTCCAGCCTCAACTGCGCATGCGTAGATTGTAGCCTTTTATTGCGCATGCGTAAAAGCGGCCTTTTCTAAACCTCATGGTTGATGTCAGCTGCAAGAATTTGCGGTCAAAAAGAAATCAAGAGGAATCCGTTCTTATTTGCGACAGATAAGTATTTAATTTGGTTTATAACAATGTATAATGAACAAGTCAGCGTCTTATGCTGCTCATTTTATTTATTTTTCATATTATATGAGTTTAACAAAGCATTATCGACAGGATCGGATGACGAGTGCATTGGTCTCAATTCCCTTTTTTCACCAGAGCTCATGGATGAATATCCACAGATCTCGCAATTTAACACACACACAGGCTAGCCTCATTGTCTCAATGCATCCAGATCTGTTGATTGTGGGGCGGATGCACGCTACATAGTGTTTAGACGGTCATGGCGAAACCAGTAAAAACCTTTAAAGGCTATCAGAGGCTATAATTGTCGCTGCCAGCAGAAGCCCCGTCTCACACCCATTACGCAAACCATTAGCCCTGCTGCACGTTCAAGTAATAACTGAGGCCAGTGGTTTTATTACAGAAAAATACATGTATGGGGTCACGCCAGCATTTATCACGTTTTGTTTCTCGCTCGTCTGAATAGGTACAATTGTATAACCCTCATTATGAAAACTGGGGATTCGGGATCATTGAAGGCTGGTCCGGAATTTTGGAATTTCATGGGGGGGGGGGGAGTATGTATGATGTTCACTCCATTGCTTAGCGGCAAGTAGATCAAATACAACAGCATGTTTCCCAGTTAAAATGTCAGGACATACGTGAAATGTTATTGAGTATACATGCAATTTATGAGTTTTCAAGAGGATGCGAGATAATAATGTCAAACTTACAGTGGCGTCACAAGGATAGAAAAGTGCATTTCAATTGGTATTGTAAACTTTGCACGCATTTGGGTGAAATTGCGCCATTGGCCCAGTTATATGGTACATTTAAACATAGTGGGTACAATTGCGTTGACACGCATTTGTACAATTTACGTGCATTTGAAGGAGACTCGGGCCACTGACCCATTTATATGACTCATCATTATTTAGAGCTAGCATAGTGTACATATCCCTGCAGCCACTGGAAGAATTATTCACTATTCTCTATTTTATTTTAGGCAACATTGTAAAAATATTATTGGGATCAATGTATTACCATATTCAATCAAGTGGTCGCACAGTTGGTTTTAAAGATATATACCTCTACATATAAATGAGTCATATAACAGGAAATGGTGCATTTGTGCACTTCATAAAAAATAAAAAGTGCAAGTACAGGTGCACACGATATACAGTCAACCCTCTTTACAACGACACTGTTTGTCCCCAAATAATTTGACGTTAAACTGAATTCTGTTGTATTGAATTCGCATTTAAGCTTAAGTGGTAGATCTACATTTGTGCAAATACAATTGACGTTGTAAAGAGTTTTGCTGTTATAAAGAATGTCGCTGTAAAGAGTTTTCATTGCATATAGGATTTTAACACAGTTTTACGTTGCAGGAAAGATGCCTCCTCGTAAAAGGAAATCCGAAAGGTTACAAGAGTTACAGAAGGCGGTAGAGACAAAGCGTGGCAGGTCAGCCACTACCACATACGATGTTGACACACAGCCCAACCCCTCAACCAGTTCGGAAGCAGTCAGCATGGCACCTATAGCTACTCCTTCACAGGATACGGGCCATGAACCCAACGCTGCCACAAGTACGCCAGCCAATCACACCACTAGCCAGACGGTTCCACCAGCAATTATACAGGCACCAGTCAGGGACAGTGCGCCCCCCCTGTCCTCAGGTGTGCAATCTGCCATTTCACACATGAATAACACAAACGGTGAGTTAGACCCATTACCTATGTGTACCTACAATGACTTTGATATATTTATATCTGAGAATACAAGGCAAAAAATATGGAATTTAGAATATGTGGATCTGGCATTATTGCTAAAACAAAATTTCTGCCCTAGTTATGATACTCCAGGCACATTAACTGTTATTAATAACCAGTTATCTATAAAGGCAGGCACACCAAGAATCAAAGTGCCTGTCAATAGTATAGAGCTTTGGACTGACGCATTTATTAATTTTACGATGGTTTTTGGATTAAAGCACAAAGAAAAAATAACTGAATTGTTAAAGTACATGACAATTATCAGAGGTGCAGCATCAAGTAATCCATTACACCGTTGGGCTAACTATGACATGCAGTTCAGGTTGCGCATGTCCAAAGACCCTAGCAGGTCATGGGATACAATTGACGGTCATTTATGGCTATCTTGTGGTTTATCTGGTGACCTTGCTGCTAGCACAATATCAACAGGTCCTTGTTACGAATACAATTTTAAAGGGTTTTGTACAAGAGTGAACTGTAATTACTCGCACACATGCATTAAATGCAAAGTTCAACACACAGCAAGTACTTGTAACCTATTTAAAGAATCTAAATTTCAATCAACATATAAGAATGCTAGGTTTTCAAACAACCCGTATAATGCTACATTTAGGTCGGCTGCACCAGCCGTTAACCCTGTGCAACCAAATCATCAGCAAAATACACAAGTAGCTGCACCTGTGTTTTCTCCGGTTCAGCAAAACTTTCAGCCAAGGCATGTCAATCATTTTTCCAGGCCAGCCAATCCTAGGCAGCAGGGTGCACGTCCCTTTCGCCCCTCAAATTTTCGCTCCCAAGGAAGATATATGGGCCCTAGGTCGAACACCTATTAATGTTGAACGGCTCAAACAACTTTTGGTTGAATACCCAAATCGGTCAGACGCAGCCTTTTTATCTGACGGTTTTGAGTTTGGATTTAAGCTACATTTTGAAGGTCCACGCATCTCTTTTGAATGCAAGAATCTAAAATCGGTCACACAAAATGAACAGTTGGCAAAGCAAAAGCTTCAGAAAGAAGTTTCATTGGGTAGAATGGTTGGTCCTTTTTTGAAAAAGCCAATATCTAACCTGCGTTGTTCACCCATTGGTTTGGTCCCCAAGAAGACAGGAGGTTTTCGGTTGATTACACATTTGTCATATCCCTCTGGTACCAGTGTAAATGACTGTATAGATCAAACATTTGCATCTGTTAAATATTCCAACTTTGACAATGCAATAGCAATGATAAAAAAATTAGGCAAAGGAGCCCTTATGGGAAAATTTGATATAAAGGGTGCTTTTAGACTACTAAGAATTTTTCCTGGAGACTTCCCATTACTAGGAATCAAATTAAGCAACCATTATTACATTGATAAAATGGCTCCAATGGGGTTAAAAATTTCATGTGCTGCTTGGGAAGCTTTTGCAACTTTCCTGAATTGGCTTATTAAGCAAAGATCTGGTCCGAATAACGATTGTGTTGATCACTACTTAGATGACTATATTTTTGCTGGCCCTGGGCTTTCAAATAACTGTTTGTGTTTGATGCAGCAATTTTCGCTTCTTTGCAAGGAATTAAACATACCCATTGCTACGGAAAAAACGGTCTGGCCATGTACTTGCTTGACATATTTGGGTTATCAATTGAACTCCGTTACATTTGAAATAAAGATGCCAGAGGATAAAGTGCAGCATACTTTACGTCTCATTGAAAAGGTTTTGGCTGTAAAGAAAGTTACACTTAAGGAAATGCAATCCTTGACAGGATCCCTAGCTTTTTGTGCGAAGGCCATGCCTTCTGCTAGGGCCTTTATTCGACGAATGTACGCAGCAATGTCTGATGTTAGGCAACCCTACCATCGGATTAGACTCTCTAAAGGCATAAAAGAAGACCTTAAAATGTGGCAACAATTTTTGTCCAAATTTAATGGCATCTCATATATGTTAGATGATGAGTGGGTATCGTCTACCAGTTTGAAACTACAGACTGATAGTGCAGGTGGGGCAGAACTTGGCTGTGGAGTTTATTTTGATGGTCACTGGTGTCATTTGTCTTGGCCTGAACGTTGGTCTGAAACTGGTTTGCTTAAAGATATAACATTCTTAGAATTGGTCCCAATTGCGTTAGCAGTTTGCTTATGGAAAAATCAGTTTCAAGGTAAGCGGATACAATTTTATTGTGACAATATGGCGGTAGTACATATATTAAATTCTAAAACAGCTAAGGTAGAAAGGGTTATGGAGCTTGTTAGGGCAATCGTTAAATGGTCATTGCTGTATAATTTTCACGTCAATGCCCTGCATGTTAGTTCTTCGGATAATGGAATAGCTGATTCTGTTTCTCGAAAACAGTGGCAAAGATTCAAGAGCCTGGCCCCAGCAGCAGATGCACAGCCCACACCAATTCCTACAGAGTTTTGGAACCTCTTGGAAGCGAAGTTGACCGTTTGATTAGTGCATCCTTGGCTGACAATACGGTAAAGTCATATGCAACAGCAGTTTCCAAATTTGATATGTTTCGTTCTCAGTACAACCTTTCAAACTCATGGCCACCTATGATTGATGACTTGATAAATTTTATAGCATATCTGTCAACACAGGGTTACAAGTCTTCTACTGCAAGCTCATATGTGGCTGGTATTTCGTTTTATATAAGGATAAATAATTGGCCTGATCCCTCAGAATCATTTGTAGTAAGGAAAATGTTAAAAGGATTTCAGAGGATAAGCCCAGTTAAAGATACGAGGGCTCCTGTTACACTTAAGATGCTACTTTCTTTTCCATTATCTTTGAAAAATGTCACATCTTCATCATATGAGGCTCTTTTATTTTCTACAGCCTTTTCAGTGGCTTTCTTTGGTTTTTTAAGAGTTGGAGAAATGGTAGCAGATAGTAAAACCAGCGACACTTCACGTATCATACTTATCTCTGATGTAGCCATACTTAGCGGAAATATAAGTATTACATTACGCTTTTCAAAAACAGATCAGTTGGGTAAATCAGTGACACTTGTTTTCTACCCTTGCGAGCAAAAACAAATTTGTCCTGTTTCTTTAATTAAACGCTACATGCAAGTTAGACCTAAGATCCAAGGCCCACTTTTTTGCCATTATAGTGGTGAACCATTGACTCGGTACCAATTTGCTACAATACTGCAAAAAGTAATTCGATTCTCAGGTTTTGATACGCTGTCAACTGTTAAATGTCATTCATTTCGAATTGGCGCAGCAACTCTAGCAAGTTCTCAAAACGTCTCTGATGCACTGATTAAGGAAATGGGCCGATGGTCTGAACAAAGCTCGTCTTACAAAAGATACATTAGGTTAGATAAGATCAAAGCTTGAAGATCCATACTAGTTGCTCTTTAATTGTATACTAATCTTACCAAGCTTTTCAGATTCCACCATGATTTGGTTTATTGGTTCATCACTCATTAGCAAGGCATACCAGCATGTGAAATCCAGACCCTTGGGAGATAATCTTGGTTTACAGCACTACGGGTATAACGTCATTTGGGTTGGCCATCCTGGCTTGAAGTTTACACAAGTGTCCAATTTATGTCATAGTTTAATAAATGCTAATCCAAGGAGTCCTCCTGCATACCTTATAATTCATGCAGGAGGTAATGACATTGGTTGGATTGAAGGAGGTGTGTTAAGGCAATATATAAAGGATACCATTTATTACTTGCAGGCACTGCTTCCATATACTTGTATAATTTGGTCTTGTATCTTGCCTAGAATAAAGTGGCGCTACTCAAGTAATACCAAAGCAATGGAAAAAATCCGCACTAGAATCAATAGGGAAATTATCAGAGCTATTGTAATGAATGGCGGTAAAGCCATTAAGCATCCAGATTTCGATGATAAATCCCCAGGGCTGTTTGAGGATTCTTGTCATCTGTCATTTATTGGAAGGGACTTGTTTCTGAACACATTCCAAGTTGCCTTGGATACATTTATAAATTACCCAGATGTTAAAGTTTACCCATCAGATACCTAGGTTTCCTTATAAAGGCCATGGCGGTTGGTTTCAACTTAATAGTGGCGGTGGCCGAGTGGCCGCACTGGTAGTGCATCCACTCGTCCATTGGCGCAAGTTGAAAACTACTGTGTCAACCTCTGTTGAGAACTGGTATTCTTTGCTAGCTGTCTAGACCAAAGTATAATAAAGACAGTATTTCTTTGCTTGTCAACTGCTGTTCAGCAGTTTGATCGTCTGATTTCTTAAATTCATGATTTGGTTGCGTACCCCACCTAATCATGTAACATTAAGTGGTGAAATATTAAAATTTGGTTGATACATTTATCAGGTTGGTAATAGTTGATAAAATGACTTGTTGACAGTTGATATTTGATGGTGTTAAAACAAATGTCCTCGTTGTAAAATAACGAACTATCATAGTTGTTTGTGGAAAATTGTGAATTATGGAAGTTGATATATCCATAAACAAATGTTATTAAATAACCGTCATGGCCAATTTAAATGCCAACATTGAATAAATAATTATTTGTGAAGTTTTGCTTTTTTGTCATCTATAATAACGAAATTTCATTCTGATTAGGAATTAAATTTGTTTATTATAGTAGAAACCGTTATGCTTTTGCGAGAATGAACTCTTGTTGCATTTTTTATGTTCACAAGTATGAGTTACCTCCCATACAACATTAATGAATCATTCCAGCCTCAACTGCGCATGCGTAGATTGTAGCCTTTTATTGCGCATGCGTAAAAGCGGCCTTTTCTAAACCTCATGGTTGATGTCAGCTGCAAGAATTTGCGGTCAAAAACCCGCCTCAACCCACCCAGTTACATCCAAATAAGGATTATACTAAGATATGCATATATATGTATGAATTTATATGTGTATGTTAGACATATAGATGGATACATATATGTATGTGAGTCTGTATGTCGGTAAAATAATTGTAACGGAAGTCCCCTTGCTGCTTGCTTTTCTTTCTTTTCCAGGTGTATTGCATATATACATTAATGAGTGTGGTGTCCACTTTACTTACACCTGAAACATGTCATGACGGTTATCAGCATCGAAACAGATTATCAACGCTATGTAGAAGATGTTAACCAATATTTCTGGGAATGCGTACACACCTTAAGGCGCAAGTTGAAAACTACTGTGTCAACCTCTGTTGAGAACTGGTATTCTTTGCTAGCTGTCTAGACCAAAGTATAATAAAGACAGTATTTCTTTGCTTGTCAACTGCTGTTCAGCAGTTTGATCGTCTGATTTCTTAAATTCATGATTTGGTTGCGTACCCCACCTAATCATGTAACATTAAGTGGTGAAATATTAAAATTTGGTTGATACATTTATCAGGTTGGTAATAGTTGATAAAATGACTTGTTGACAGTTGATATTTGATGGTGTTAAAACAAATGTCCTCGTTGTAAAATAACGAACTATCATAGTTGTTTGTGGAAAATTGTGAATTATGGAAGTTGATATATCCATAAACAAATGTTATTAAATAACCGTCATGGCCAATTTAAATGCCAACATTGAATAAATAATTATTTGTGAAGTTTTGCTTTTTTGTCATCTATAATAACTTAATAGTATTTTTACAAAGGATTTAAAAGAAAAGAAAAATTTCCGAAAAATATTCATAGTTACAGACCTTGTCTCTTTAGAGCATTTATTTTGGTGCTCAAAAGAACCGCCTCATTGCGACGGTTCTTTTGAGTACCCACAACATATGTTTTGGGTTAGAAATGAAAAAGAAAGCTTTGATAACGTTCTCTTATCTTAAGGCATGATTTCAGTAATTTCAGCTAAAATTAGTTCGTTTGTACAAAATGTTTGACATTTAAGTGATAATTGTCTTATAATAGAATTAGCAATAAATTTTGCTTTATAGGTTTTATGGAGTTTAGGTAACAACCTTGTCTTGATTTTAACTTTGACACCAACATTTAGGATTGTATCACAACCATGCCCATCGACAACAACCCTCTCACTTAAAGAAGCCTACAGTTTATAGGCATTAGTGCATATCTCACGTTTAAGAGTATCAACACTATACACTCGTCACACAACTACAACATTGTTTGCCGCTTTATCTGCTGGAACCAAAACATACTTCATATGAAAATCCTGGATACCTAGCTTAAGATGACAAAAAGAAGATTAAGGTGTTGGGGGTAAAGATTAGTATTACGAGAGCAAAATGAAAAAGGGTATCAATGGTTTTAAAAATGTTACTCTTCCATTCCTTCAAGGTATCCGATTCAACTTTTTCTCGTTTACACCAACGATTACTGAATGTATTCAATGAAGCAGCGATCTCTCTACAACATTCAGGGAAATAAATATTAGAGGGAAATCTATATTTAGGGCCTTTGGAAATAATATTGCGAACTCTAGCACCAGGGATGACATCTAGATTCCCCTATCAAATGCCCAGCAGGGGGATACATGTATAAATAAGTATAATTTTGACAATCTCAGGAGTCGGGAATATTGGAATTTGTATTCATATCGGTTACAATTTTATAAAAGTTGAATATAGTAGACCTGATAGGTTTGTTATATTTATAGCAAATGATAGGAGTTTCTGGATAATTAAGCAATATGGAACAGAGGAAATCACTGGTTTATCTTTAAAGATACTATGCAAATCGATAAACTCCGAATGGAATTTTGGTAAAATGTCGTTGATGGTTGACCTCAGACTCGATATAAGGTCTGAGGAAATGTTTACATAACACCTAGTGAAAGGAGCTGCTTTACACAGTTTGTTAGCTCCATCGTAGTATATAGAGAAAGTAAGAAAATAAAGTTATTAGCCCCTGACTCACCTTGTAAAACATATGAAGCTTTGATAATAAGTGAACATCAACTTGTCATACATTTTATTTACCAAAACGTGACAAAATATATTTCTTAGTCATTGCAAATAATGTATGTATAGAACATCAGGATCTCATTTCCCGTTGATACAATGTGCGCTGAAGCATGTTTATTTATTTCGGAGCTGAGACAAAAATATTGAGGAAATATTTGGTCATGTTTTATCCATAATGTGATTCCTAAATATTCATATTTTGTAATATGACTACCTTATAAAATACTTGTGTATTGTAAAATATATTGTGCTTGTATATGTTGCATGATCTTGTTTCTAAAACAAAATATACTTAAAAGCAAAAGTAAATTTACAGTGCTTTTCAATGGAAATAAATTGTTTGCCATTTTATTTTCGTACGGATAAAGATATTCATCAGATGAGTTTGTTTCATGCTCTTAGCAGAAGTCCAAATGTATACCTGATAAAAAATCAAATGAGCCGTGACATGTGATTTCCAACAATGTTGCACTTTGACAAGTGTAGAACCAGGCTAGGCTGTGGTGCCTTCTTTTAAGTTTAGAAACTCCAAATGATGTTCAGTCAGTAGCTTAATATTCATACAAAATTCAAGAGACAAGCAAAGGCTCTGATCAGACTGCGCGTAGGCTGGTCTGAGGCTTTGCTGTTCACGCACACCACATTGTTGGAAATCTTATTTCGCGTCTCAAATGTAACCAGAAATACTACTTTTAGAAAGGACAAAAGTTTACTATTGTTTTAATTCAAAGGGAGATAATTTCAATGTGAATAAACTTTAAGATACTGCAAAAAACAAACCAAATGTCTAAGACAAACTGTCTGGTAGTACTTGTCATTGGCAAATCGATGGTCCTCATAATGGCGTGTTTAAATCAAAGGTTTACCAAAGAATATGTGATAAAGTACTGATTTTGTGTTTTAATGAAAGCACAAGTAACTCGAAAGAAGATTAACTTGCGTAAGTAATTTTTCGTGAATTATATTAGGTCAAGTGCCGAGAACTCATTGCAATATCTGCTTAAAGTTAAAACGAGCATAGATATATTTGGTACTGAAAACTGCAAAGTTACTTTTGTTTGATGTTCTAGGAGATACATGTAATTCATTGATACGTTAAGGATCTTTCATGCATTACAAACATCTATGTGTCTTGATCCAGATCTGAACTAAGGGAGAGATTGGTGCCGTGAAACTAGCTTAACCCCTCCAGTAAAAGTATTTTACTGACCGTTCCAAGGTGGTGCTTCTTTTGTGGATCATTTTTGTTATTTATGCTTTGTGTTTGTCATGCTTTCTTGTCTGTTCATTGTGACCTCTTGGCTCTCTTGTGTGTGAGTTTTATTGTGGTTTTGTCACTTTCCCGTGTGGTGTCTTGGGTCAGGTGTGGTACTTGATTGTATCGATTCCTGATCTTTGCCTCCTTACTTTCTTTAAACATAACTTACAACAAAAAGACAAACAGTATCCGCTGATTTGCTAATGAAACATATATACAATGAATACTGTTTAGTTCGCACCGACAGTCGTTAACCATTTGTATACTGGAAACCCCTTAACGGGTACTTTGACAAACAGTGAAGACCCAGATGAAATACCGTCCATCAGGGGTCTACGTTGTTTGTTAAGATACAAACAATCCTCAGGGACAGAAATCCATAATAATTTGAAAATTAAAACCTGGAACCACTAATAATGGACTATTGGCGGATCCAGAGGGGGTTCAGGGGGTTCGCTTGAACCCCCTACCAGCCTCCTGTTTTTCAATATCCTGTGAAATGAAATAATTTGGTCTCACTGAGACCAAATTATTTCATTTTCATGGGATATTTAAGAAAAAGAAAAATTAGATAAAATCAGCAAAGCGAACCCCAAATGTACCTCATTTTCAGAAATCTTTAATCCGCCCCTGTGGACAATCCCATCCTTAATGCTTTAATCTGTATGACACAATCCAACAGAAATTGCAACCCAACCCCATAGCTGTAAATATTTTGGCAATAAAATATGTTTAAACTATCCAACAGAATACAAAGGGCTGAAAGACGAAAAACGGAATCAAATGAACCAACCTGAATTTGTAGATTTCAAACTATATTCAAGATGCTTTATTGTGTATTGTGAATATGATCACTAACTTACAATGAAATTGACACTTTTGAAAAACGATACCTTGTTTCACACACTGTAATCCCATACAATACTTTGCCACGTTTGATACAAAAAAGACAAAAACAAATCTATGAATGATTCAGCTCGTATTAAATGTGATATTTTAACCCTTTCAATCCTATTTTTAAGTGGAATAAGCCTTTTATTAATAATATTGAGAACATCCATTTTATAAAAAAGGGGGATGCAGCAAAATAACAACACACAAAAATTACAGCGCTCAGCTGACACAGAGTCGCAAGAATTTAGATCTCTTTAATATATTCGATTTTACAATGTCAAGGCCAACCTAAGATCATCATTTTAACAAACTTTGTTTTGTTTGTTTGTTTTTGTTGCTTTACGTCCCATGTCAACAGCTATGGTCATTGCGGGACGGTCAGTTAACTTAACCACACTTTTTCCTGGGCAGGCTTGAGCACGCGGTTAACCAGTAATTTGTGCACATACTTTCGCTTGTAACTGACAACAACCCTTCTTGAATAAATCAGCGGAAGGAGGAGAATGACCGTAGAAATTATTTCATGATCAATCTCCACGAAAGTATGGTACCGGGCCGGGATCGAACTCGCGACTCCTGGATCTGCAGTCAGACACGCATCTGTAGCCAGACACGTTACCGACTGCGAACAAACTTTGTATGGCACATATCCCCACTGTTACAAACTAAGACCATTGGCTTTTTGATTCCAAAGAAGAATATTTTTGAAGAGTTTTTACATGAATGCACATTTTTTGCTGCTACACGAGAGTACTCCCCTATCATGTTACAATCTGCGTTTCTGGTTGTAAACTCAATCGCGTTTGAAAGCTGTGGTTTCATCTTTTATTGCACGACGATGGGTCAGGCCTCAGACTCAAATCAATGAGGACCCTGACGTAAAGCATTAATTGGTTGGTTGGTGTCTGATGCTTGTTTTCGGGCTGGGCCAATCGTGGCTCAACCAGACTATTTCTTAAGCTCTGACTATCTGTGAGTCATGAGCTTTTTTCTTTGTTTCATCATAGTGTGTTAATTTGATAAGATTATTTTTCTGTGATGACACATTGCTATAGCCTCCGTGTTAGCTATACAAATTGTGTGTCTTAACAACACCATAATCTGGGGCGAAGATTTGGTACCAGTAAAATGCATTTAAGCACCCAACTGGCTTAGGCTGCTGTCCGTTCTAATTAAGGCGGTGGTTCTGTTTTGTTGATTCATTGTTTATTGTTGCTCCCATTGTTTGTGGGGGCTCTGTGCTTGGTCCTTGTTTATGCTGTTCAGTAATTTGTGTCCTTCTAGTTTTGAAGTCATTTTGATGTAAAAGAGAGAGCTAGTTGCCTTATAAATCGCGCTTTGGGAAGAGGGTTGAGGTGATGGTGGGGGATAATAATAATAATATTTGATCAGTGTTATTATAAACTAAAACATTGGATTGAGACTTTATGACAGCAACTAACGGCGTGCATGACGTCACTACTTTCATCGGCATAATTAAGCTTAGAACAATAAAACAATGTCATCTCTACATAGAAAGCTTTGTTCTAGACAGGTGTGACCCATTCAATACCCACTGCATTCATACGACAATGCAACGGTTGCTCTCAAACTATCTTTTGTAGAACACGTTTTAGGGGGAATTTTATTTCATGAAACATAATCCAAGACTAATTTGCTGATTCATTGACCATGTTTGTTGGTTTGTCCTTCTGATGAATAGACTAAGAATATATCCTGAGTGTGAGGGTGGGATAGAAAAATCCGTCCTGGGGATCACTGTTGGGCATCACGATCCTGTCCGACAAAACATGGAGAAAAGACTAAATGTGCTATAAATGGAAATGCACTTTACGTTGGGCAGATCACTTGCGAAGCTTTAACAAACTGTTTGGACGTTCATTTGACATTACATAAACGTATTAGTAACGTTACGGTAGTGACAGGGGTTGCTCGGTATTAAGTAAAACTGGAAAACCTATTTATCGTATAAGCTCAGTTAAAAATATATAAAATTGGCATTAAAAACAGATTATTGCACATGATGTTATTCTTTTGGTGATTATTCCATTATAGGTAAAACCTAGACACCATAACATGTGATTCCTAAAATTCATTAATTTTAGAAACAATATGAGGCCAAAGAGCATGTTGAGTATAACACTTTGTAAGAAGTGCTGCATCATAAACTCGATGAGTTCTATAAATAGAGGATATTTACTTTTTTGAGGTGAATACCAAATATATTTCATCAAGTGTGTTGAAAACATCATAATTTTCATGAGTGCGCAGCACGAATGAAAATTTCGATGTTGTCAACTCACGAGATGAAATTTATTTGGTATTTACTTAAAAAGTAAATTTTCTTTTTATTTTATACTTTTTTAAAGATTTACAATTTTAAAATCAATTTGTTGACCATGCTTCAAGCCGAATCACAATAATGTAAAAGAAGACAAAGGCGTATTTGTGACAGAATACCTAGATCAATCTACATGATCTATAGTCATCAGGACTTACAGATAAAAAGAAATTTATTCAGCGTCAAAGTGCGAGACAAGTGACGTCAAAAGCGACGTCATAATTTGTTGATGACGTTGCGTAGCATAGGTTACATTCATTGCCTCACTCACTGAAGCGGGAGGTGTTGAAAATGCAAAATCGAAAAATTTCAGCAAATCTGAATTATTTTGGTACCAAAATGTTCCTCATATTCTAACTAAGAAAATGCATACCCACACTTGATGTTTTTGTTCGCAAATAAGAAAGTTATAGGCGTTTGAACTATCGAAGTGAGCTGCATTAAATAAATGGAAATGTCAGAGGTGATCCAAAAAACGCTACAGTGAAAATATAGGCTGATATGGATATCATATCATTTCACTTGTGATTGATATCACTTTTATTTGGTTTTGATATGCATTGATTTCACTGCTAAGTATAAAATAATAGAATTTATTATCCTCAATATCCAAATTAGGAATTTTATAACAACACTAAATTCACTAATATAAACAGGTGATTGTGGGCGACAATTTAGGCCTCCACAATGTCCGACCTCTTAACCATAACAAAACAAGCAAATTACTGAAAGCCTCAATCTTTCCCCTGGCACTGAATGCTGCTGTAGTGGGTAAAATTACAGCATGAACAACATCTTAAGGTCCTCTCCTTTTTTTTGGTGGACGCATACAGTTGGAACAAACACTTTATACACTGCTCACATTGTTGTCGCTATCGTCAGTATCAATATCTGTGGTGTATAGATTTTCCTGAAGAATTGCCTGTTCGTTTAACAGATCAGAATCATAGTCTGGAGTTGGTGTTGTACTGGTTACTACCACAGGTAAGACTGGTAATTTCCAGTTCCTTTACACACAGAAGATTTTCAAAATTTGAAAAAACAGGAACGGCAGTGATGCTCTTGACTTCTGACAAAGTTGAATCTGGTTTTCCAGCTAACTTATTGGCCAGGAAACGCGTGTATCTTTTCCTAGAGCGAGCCAACGCATAGGGAGATTTCTTCCGAGGACATCTTACTAGTTAACGACTATGAATCCTTACTCTGCGTGTACTTATACAAGAATATGTTGTCCTGATCGTTCTCTAGTCTGTTCAGAGTTTAAACGATTGATTTTGGTATACTACTGGGCAGACCATCCTTTATTATATCATAAAATTCTCCATCCACACCATCCACCATTTCTTCCCAACCATTTTTTTCCTAAATCTTTTTTCTAAACAATTTTTTTCTCAACCAGTTTTTCTCAACCATTTTTCCTCATTTTCATTCCATTTACGGACAGCTGAGGAACAAAATGAAATGTAATGGAGGTTGTATCTAGTACTTTTTGTTTGGTTTTGATCGCTATTTCGTAATGAGTACCTAGACATGTCGACTACTAGAGTATAAGGATACAATGTTCTAAGCCTTCTGTTCCGTATACAGTAACCCCTGTGTAAAACGGCCACTCTCAAAAAGACCGAACTTTGTGTTTCAAGACCAATTATCGCTTAATGCAGGTAAAAAGTATTGCAGAATGCTCCACCGGGAGCATTCTGCAATACTTTCGACTTTCATTAAGCTTCCATTTATCTTTAAGACCTTTGTTTTGTCTGCTTTTAAGTGGCCGTTTAACATAGGTTTACTGTTCATGTCAAATTCAAACTTAGCCTTATGATAAGCTACATGACGATTAATCTTCAATTAAGGTTTCTTTTCATTAAATTTATGTAGAAACGTCTACAAAAGTTTCTGTGCCATTTGAATCAAACTTAAAAATGTTTTTCTTGCTCGGTTTGGTACACTATATATGCACACAGTAAACTGGGTCCTAAAACAGACTGAAAATATTCTTTGATGTTGATATGTTATCTTCACAAGCAAGAGTTTTATGGTCCACTTTTTCTCGCTTAAGTTAAATGTCCCATCTTATCATTGAATCTCTCCACACATATTAGTTTAGGCTCACTGAAATCTAAGTTTTAAAAATGCCAAATGAGCAGTACATGTCTAAACTTTTGAGTGGATTTGGTTAAATATTTATCTGATTTACATATTGTCAGAGAGGCTGTTTAGATAATTTCAGAGAAATCGGGGATTTCTGGCCCTTCATCATTGATACGCGAGCAATGCAAAGTGAAACTTGATCTTCCATCTTCACAGAGTATGGGCCAGCACACGAGATACGCGCATGCGCACAGTCTCGCCAGAGCCTTCGCTTCTCGTATGCACAAACTATTAATTTAGAGAAGGCGCTCATTAAAGCTCTCATATTAACTGCATTGTTGTACCTTGACCTGATAAATGTTGCCTATCTCACGCCATGTACCTTTATCGGGTCATGACGACGTTGCACTTTTTGAAAGACGTCGTCAATGACATAAGATCGACACAAAAATCTATAAATACGTCATTATCGCTAGTTTGAAAAGTGAATCAACTTGTAAACTGATCAATAGAATACCATAGTTGCGTCTTTTGATATCAAGTTTACCAGGCTTGGCTTTTGAGAACGCATGTTGAATCGCTCGGCAAGCCTCGCGAAGTCAACACGCGTTCTCAAAGCCTTGCCTGGTAAGCTTGATATCAAAAGACACTCACCTAGTATTCTCTATTTATACATCGAGCACAGCTGGATAGGTCTGAACATCCGTTCCGATGAGGCGTTTAACCCTTTGTATACTGGAAACCCCTAAGCGAGTACTTTGGCAAACAGTAAAGTCCAAGATTATGTCCGGGTCTGCACTGTTTGCTAAGCTTAAAACAACCTTCAGGGACAGAAAAACAGCATTATTTAGAAAAATCTACCTGTGACCACTAAGAGTGCACAATGGGCAGTTCCATACTTATTGTATCAATATGTGTGGGAAAATTCATCAAAATACAAAGGGTTAGGTACCGAAATCGCATGTTCTGGTCTACATAAACAATACAAGGCATAATCAAACAGTGAAACTAATTTATTTTAGAGAGCACCGGCTTGCTTTGATAACTGGCAATTCATCAAGTGTCCTTTACTGCTGAAACACATGTGAGGTAAGCCTCTATCTTCCTTTCTGAAAGAGATACAAAACGTGTATGTATACAGCTAGACTAAACAATTCACATATGGATAAGTCGAAGCACCTGTTAACTCTAATTGAATATGTAATACAGTTATTGATAGTAGGCCATAGTCATGAATTCTTTCAATTATTTCCTTTTAATGCATATGATCTGGGTGCTAAAACGCCTTAGTGATTATGCCCACAACAATGGCGCGTATATATGACAAAAATTTGACGTTTACACGCCAGAGACGAAATTACAAAATAACGTTAACATCATATGATAAATAGAATCTATCATTCAGCATCCTGTATTATTCAATTTAAACTAGTGGGGGAAAGGTGATAAAATTCGAGGCTTGCCGAGCACTCATGTAAGGTCCTCTATCAGTTGAGTAATAAAGTGTGAAAGAGGGACATGCCACTAGTGCTTCAGATTGTTTTGTCTCTTCGGAGCTGGTACAGGTTTGCGTTTCATAAATGGACTGCCTTTCTTCTTCTGGTATTGCCATGCATCCTTTCTTTTTTTTCGGTATTTCTCAGGGTTTCCTCTTTTTGAAGTCATCTTTTGTATTGCTCGACCAATAGTATAGGTAAATATGTTGGCATCGACATGATCGACATGGGTCAGAACTAAAATATAAAAAAAATATTTTAAGGGTAAAATTGTGATTATTTTTCAGTTGAAATATGTAGACGGATGGCTGAGAATGGGTTCGCCCCCCCCCCTAGGGAATTTTGCAGACATATCCTATCTTGTAGAGAATTGAAAGCCGAGCCTTTTAAGAGATGTTTGCACTCTGTGCTCCGGGGCGTTAGTCTGTAAGAGCCTGTAACATACGTTACTTAATCAAACTAAGAAAAAGTAAATTGAAAGTTTGGGCTACAAATTTAAGACATTAAAATATTTATTTTTAAAAATCATTCATATAGTCTGCATACTGGATATCTTAACTACGTATGACAGACATTGAACAAATTTGCGACTTCCTAAGGTGTCATATGCGTTACATAAATCAGATAACCTATTACAATTTGCAAGTGTGGCTAACATCATTTACATTCACAATCCCTCTGTGTGCTTTGCAAAATGTGTTTAACCATGTTTGAATAGCGGATGCAATTGGCTAACAGAAAAAATAAAGTTTGTTTCCCTAGCTTAAATATTTTTTCTGAAATAAGCAATTAAACAACCCTACCCCTACCCAGTTTTAAGGTGAAATGTTTGGTATTAAAACTAAAGTAAAAATAGTTAAAAAATATTTGCAGTTGATTAATATGTTTCATTGTTTGGGATATATTTGCTAATATGAAGAGACTCATAAATCTGCAAGTTTGTTGCTAAATTTTTTAATATCAGAGGCTGTAACATATGTTACCTGATGTAATTAATGGGCAAGCTCATTGTCTTTACTTAAGATCTGCCTAAAATGTTTTAATCTCCTCAAGGGAATTTCGCAGACTTATTCCTTCTTATAGTACAACTCAAGCTGCATCGAATAAGGGATGTTTGCACTCTCTTTGTTGGGGCGTTTGTCTGAAACAGCGTGTTACATGCGTTACTATATCAAATAAAGGAAATGTAGTTTGAAAGTTTGAGCTAAAATTGTGAAACAATTCGCAGCTGTTGGATATCTTACATTGTTTAGGGATTTTAAACTGGCTCCTATGATAAAGACTTATAGATCTGCTAGTTGTCATCAAGTTTTAAAGATCAGAGAGCGTTACATATGTTAGCGTGATAAGTAAAATCGTCAAACAGTATTTTGACATCAAGCTGAGTAAGGGCCTGCTCCATCCTAATCCCCTTTGGATTTCTGCAGACAAATTACATCTTATGTAACCATTCAAGGTGCATTTAATAAGAAATGTTTGCACTCTGTAAGTCGGGGCATTAGCCTGTAACAGCTTGTTACATATGTTACTATATCAATTTGAGATTAAGAAATTTGAATGTTTGAGCTACCAAAGGAAGACATTGAAATTATCTAATCAATTGACATTCTTATAGTCTTTATACTGGATGTCTTTACTACATATGGAAGCTGTTTAACATTAATACGGCTGACTGTGGTGTTATGTGCGTTACATGAACCTAATTATAATTTAAAAGCTATAATTGTGGCTATCGTCATGTAGTTAAACAACTACTATGACTTGGTTTCAAACTGTTTTATTAGATTTTACAAACATATACTCAATTGATGAATAGGAAAAACCAAGATTGATTTTCTATCTTAAATATATTGTCTTATAGGAGCTAATACACAGCCCTACTTCCAGTTTTACAGAGAAGCGAATTCTGTTAAGTCAAACACATGAAAGCGATTACAGCGTGTGGATATTTTTCATTTTCATAGTCTGTCTTTCTCATATATCTACAAGATGTCATTACGTTAAAGATCAGGACAATTAATGTGTACATATAAGTCTTTGGTGCCAAAACACTAGAAATTATATTCATTTCTGATTACCAAGCCCATGGACTGGTGTTACAGATGTTATCAATGACCTTTTGAACACATTTCCTAATATTGTGCATATAATGCTAAATATAGAGCCACAAATAGAAAAGATGGTTTTACATTTTTACAAGAAAATACAATAAATGAAATGGTCCAAACTAATTCTCATCGATTTAACACTCATGTTAAACGTTTGTCGTTGTCTGCTTCTGTGGTAATCATTATTGTCACACGCCTCCTTGCAACTAGTAGAATCATCACACAATATTTCAATCATTTACTGTTATTCAATTTTACCACCAGTCCACTCAAATTGATGAGCCATTATCACTTTTCCAATTTTGCCATTTATGGCTTGGAACATTCGGAAACTGATATGAATTCCTAATAGTTGGCTCTTTGAGTATGTGTTTCAAGTGATACTCTGCAAGTAGGAGAAAGACTAAAGCTTTACAAGGAGGAAAATTATGCGTTTAAGAGTTTACCTGGACTGATGTACCTTGATATTTCTGTGATAAAGAATCATATCTTAGCTGGTTAACTTTTATAAATGTAGCCTTTCCATACATGCAACCCACATATTTTCATCTAATAATGTCTCTGCACTTATTATCTTTCCCCAAGCCCTCAAAAACTTATTTGAAGTCTTAGTAATTCTGAAGTGCTGAAACCGATGTAACTCTTTCCCTTCAGATAAACGAACTAGATGTATCACAGCAGGTAAAGCAATGAAAAGCAGGATGAACAGAGCGCAAATTAGACCCTTTCAATTCAATGATTCACTAAGTTTCTAAGATAAGAGCGCTTATTAAAGGATGTAACATATATAACTCGTCATAATAAATTAGCAAGGGCATTGTCGTGACATCCTTTTTGATTACACAGTCAGAGGCAAGTGTTTTCAATTTCAGTGTTTTCAATGGATCATGAAATAAGGCACCTTATCAACTTGTTTACTCTGTATAAATCTTCCATACAGCATAATATAGAACTACTGGCTATCCCATTCTACCTATAGTCCACTTTCCTTCTTTTGATTGCAACAGCTAATGATATGGCTGCAAAAACTGAGAAATCATAGGTTGTACATTATCTTAAGACATGCTTCAATGTACTGACATCAAAAAACAACCAACTGCAAACATAATTGATGGCAAAGTCCAACTTCATATTCTTTCTCTTATACCAGATAACTTTCAAGGTATAACAGAAATTGTTTCAGACGGTCTGCCAAAACCATCAAGAGTCAACATTGTAACTAAAGAAAACGTATAAAGTTCTTTGGGCGCAGCAAAATACTATTGATCATGACCTCAGGACTTAAGCACCAAAAGACTGGATAGGTTCCATGGCAAATGATGCAAAAAAGCAGCCTATCAAATTTCTGTTTGGCCAATGTCAGAAATCTTAAAGTATTCTTAGAGGTACACGGTAGAGGCATAGATTTTGCAAAATCAGAGCAAAGTTATCATTTGACTAGCACGGATGCAGAGGCAGCTGCAGTTAGATTGCTCTTGCCACTTCACAGGAAGAGATATATACCAGAGTCATACTCCATTGTATGCATATATGTGAAATGGCATTAAACCCATATTTAATCAGGTGTTTGATCCCATGACACTGACATGCTGTTTTTGCTTTTGAAGAATGCTAAGGATTCAAGTTGGCTGAGTCAAGTTGTTTGACGCTGGCACTTGCCACACATACAAAGAAAATTAAGTCTTTTAATCGCTAAAGAGGAGGATCACACGAAATGCTTATAAGTGATGTTTGTCACAATTACCAATTTTAAAAAGTAATCTTAATTGATGTTACACATATTACACCATATACAGGAAGCTGTATATTTGTTAAAAAATCTTTTCTTATGTTTCAAAGGTATTCAGCATGCAAACTACATGAATAATTCAAATAAATAGATAGTTTCTTTCTGTTTCTCAGACTTTCAATTCATTTATTCTTAAATTGATATGGTAACATACGTATCATACCATTACATGCTAACACCCTAGTAAATAGAGTGCAAACATCTCTTATTTGATGCAGCTTGAATTGTTCTTTAAGGTAGGATATGTCTGCACAATTCCCAAAGGGGTGGACAGGAACAGGATTGTACTCAGTTTGCAGTCCTAATACAATGCCATGATTCTACTGGTTGTGATGAAATGGGTGATTATTTTGCAATAGAAGCAGACACAATGATAGACATTGTGAGGGTGACTTGAATTAAGATTGTTTTTGAATAATTTTATTTAATAGGAATATTTATTAAATTGTGTCATTTAAATGAGAACTATTAATTTCTATCTATATGTCTATACATTTTAATATTATAGGCATTAGGAAATATGTGATTAAAAAGGTTATATATAACATAGGTAACACAATTCCATGGGCTTGTTATCAGCAATGACTAATTACTAAGACTAAGGCACCAGAGGCTAGAGATTAATAGGAAAACATGTGAAAAACGGTATTTTTCTGAAATATCATCCCTTACTTCCAAGAAAATATCCTAGCTCATTCATTATGCCATGTAACATACGTTACATACTTTAATAAGTGCTCTGATCCTGATGTCAAACTTGCAAATGTATGATTCTTTATTGCATTAGCAAGACAGTGCCAAAAATGTAAGATATCCACGAGCGTCAAATATTTTCATATATTTTTTTTCAATAATAGATACCAACATTGGATACTTAAAATTGGGGGTAGGGTTGTTTAATAGCTCATATAAAACAATGTATTTGAGATAGAAAAGCAAACTTCGTTTTTTCTATTAGTCAAATAAGTATTTTAGTAAACTAAGATTAAAAACACTAGTAAAAATGCACAAATTGTCTGTAAAATGAATGATGTTAATCAAGATTTCAACTTTCAAAAGGTGAATTTAATCTATGTAACGCATATAACACCATTGAAGGCTGTAATTTTGTTTAAAATGCTGCTTTTATGTAGCTTAGGCATCCAGCTTGCAAACTACATAAGAAATTTGAATAATTAGATGGTTTAATGTCTTCTTTCTGTAGCTCAAGCTTTCATTTTGCTTTTTTCCTTAGTTTGTTACAGTAACATATGTAACAGGCTGTCAGAGACTAACGCCCCGGAGCACAGAGTGCAAACATCTCTTAAAAGATGCGACTTGAAATTTTCTTCAAGATAGGATATACCTGCAAAATTCCCCTGCGGGGGGGGGGGGGGGGAGCAGGACCTTTTTTAGCTCGAAGTCTAATGTGTTGTGTGTAAAAATAAAAGAAAAAATTTCAGTACGGCCAAGACAAGAATCTGTTCCATCCATGTGCATTAACAAAAGAGATCAATGCAGTCAGTAAAATCATTTGGTAGGTGTTTATTCAATGGCACTGATTACATTAAATTTCGAGAATGCTTTAAAATTGCAAAGTATAAAGCAATTGATTCGAGCCGCGACATGTAATTTCAAACACAATGGCATTTTGACAAGATTATACTCAAACGAGCCTGTGTAGCCTTCTTTTGAGTTTAAAAACTCTAAATGATTTAACACTCATAGAATATTCAAGCGACTAGCAAAGGCTCTGATCAGACTGCGCGTATGCGCAGGCTGATCTGAGGCTTTGCTGGTCGCACATACCACATTGTTGGAAATCTCATGTCGCGGCTCAAATTTTATTTTCACTGCCTGAGACATCTCAGAAAATTATTCACGCTTTTTGTCTTTCAAAAATCAAATTTCAAAAGACATGACTGTAAATACTGATCACAACCATGCTCTTATCTTTTCACGTTTTGTAAGGTTTTATCTTCAGTGCGGAATTGTTAACCAAAGCGTAGTCACACAACAGGGGCTACCAAGTGGCAAAAACATCGAAAAGAATATCTGAGTACCACGAGGTTCCCATTTAGTGAGAAAATGAGCACACAAAAAAAGGAAAAAGAAACAACAACAAAAAAACAAAAACAAAAAAAACAACAAAAAAACAACAAAACCTGCACATTATTTGTGACTTTACAATTTGATCCTTAACTAGGTTATGGCCATTTTTGAACACAGTTTTGATACCTGGTTGCAAAATATGTGAATTGCAGCAGTAACTAAATGTTTTTGAACCTATGTAAACGAAGTGTACTCTCACTTGTGGTCTTTCTGCTAATTAATAAGTTGTACTGTGTACGTTTCTTTATTTATTTACTATAATAGTATAGTATATTTAAAGTTGCTCGATCCCAAGAAAGTTTGCACGTTGATTAGAAGAAATGCAATTAGTTATTGGACCGCACGCATTTGTAACTATTAGTTTGCATACGTACATGTAAGGTTAACGATTTCTTTACAAAAACAGTTAAGAATATGGTTGGATTGCGAATTTTAGGAGCACTGTGGTTAAACTTGAGGTTTCCTTTAGATCTGACTATCTGTGAGTCGTGAGCCCTTTACTTTGTTTCATCATAGTGAGTAAATTTGATTAGATCGTTTCTCCGTGAGTATAATCAGGAAGCCTCCGTGCGTGCTAATCACTTTTTTGTGTGTTTTAACAACAACATCTAGGGCGAATCTATGGCGACGATTTGGTAACAGTAAAATGTATTTAAGGCCCCCAGTGGCTTAGTCTGCTGTCCGTTTTAAGGCGGTGGTTCTGTTGTTGTTGTTGATTCGTTGTGTAATTGTTACTCCCATTGTTTGTGGGAGATTTATGTTTGTTCTATGTCCTTGTTTCGCTATGTCCATTCTAGTCTTACAATCATCTTATTGTTGAAGATAGAGCTGGTTGCTTTAATTATCTTCCTGATGTCTTGTGACTGTTAGTGCTCTGTGACTCTTCCTAACGGTGTCGTGGGTTGGTCTGCAGTGTGTGTTTGTGGTATTTCTTGACCATACTTACTTTCTTTTCTAATTTTCGCAAGACCCCAAATATTCTGGCGAAATCTTACGAACATTTATTCCACTGTCCCGTAGTATCACAATAGAAAAGACACTTACTGTCAATGCAAGAACTTCCCCGATCTCTATGACTCGAGACGGAAATCATAAGGGGCCGGAAACCTCCTGCGTTGACATATTCACCCTCCAAAGACAATTAACAAGTGCGTGCGTAAAGGATAGTTTAATGTATCTAAGTTGATGATTGAATATTGTAATAAATTTTTTAAGCTCAACAGAAAAAAATAGACACTATAAAACATCGATAAATAGAGCTTATTCGAGAAAAAAACCTATTCATGGATAAAGTTCGCCAAACATTGATAAACAGAGCTTATTCGACGAGAACCCCATTCACGAGGTAAATTTCGCCACATAGGGTAAAGTTGGTAAATTCGGACAATCAGCTAAATTCGGACAGCGACCTTGTTTCTTTTATTTTTGAATTATTGGCATAAAAATTAAATTACCTAAGCAGGAACCGTCTCATCTGGATTTTCCGTTTGCAAAGGTATGTCCGAAATTACCCGCTGTCCGAAGTTACCTGACTTTACCCTACCACAGCTGCAGAATCAGTCTGCTATGAAGCTGGGATAAGCAGAGCCTTTGAAGTAAGGGTGAATATTCACTTTAATTGAATTGTATTGTTTCGTAAATTCAGGTGACATTTCGAGCGGATGAAAAATGTTCACTGAATAAACATACGATTAAATGAAACACTCACCTATTATGCAAATAAGAAAAACTAAGCAAAGCGTTCGGAAAGAAGCCATCTTTTCGAATACCACTCATGACAAATACATGTATGTAGTAACGAAAACAAACACCGTCAGGTATAACCTTAAATTGCTGAACCTGGGGGTACACTGTAAGTAGGTCCAGAAAAAGAAACGTTTTGAGCGTATTTTTTTGAATGTTTTCTTATCCATCGAGTGTTGCATTTGTTTTGGGTGCTCAAAAGAACCGTCTCATTGAGACGGTTCTTTTGAGTACCAACAACAACTGTTTTGGTTGAGAAATATGAAAAACATGTTTTGATTTAATTGGGTAAGATTAAGTACATAGAATAACAAGCATAATAAGGGTTATGTGTAATGTGATCTATGCAAATGCAAATGATAGGGCCATAATGAAATTACACGTTTCCGCTAACCCGACCACACAAGAAATTAAGGGAGCGCAGTGGCTCAGTGGTAGAGTGCTTGACTCGAGACCGAAGGGCCGCGGGTTCGAGCCTCACCGGCGTCACTGCGTTGTGGTCCTTGAGCAAGACACATTTATCCTAGCTTAGTACTGGTTCGACCCAGGAAGACCCGCCCCTATATAACTGAAAGATTGTTGATGGGACGTAAAGAATCAAATCAAACAAAACACAAGAAATTACACGACCTTTGGGTCTGCACTATAATCACAATGTGAGTCCGTCCGTCGGTCTGTCCGTTGCCAGTTAGTGACAATGTTCATAACTCTTGAACCACATGGTATAGTTTTATCACATATTGCATACATATGCATGTCAACATTCAATAACCACTGGCATGGGAACCCACCAATTTTGATAGATATGGGTTTGTTGAGCAAGTGGTCATTTAGTGAAAATGCTCATAACTATTGAACCATAAGGTATATGTTAATCAAATTTTGCATACTAATACATTAATAACATTTATATATCGAGACACAGGTATGAAAAACGGTGATAAGGCATTGCCAAGATTTTTTTTTTGTGTGGCAAAGCCTAGTCACCGTTTTACATACCTGTGTCTCGATAATGTTGAAATGTATTAGAACCTACACTCGTACGGAACCTATTTCAGAAAAGTTATGTAGAAACACTCAGTTTGGCTTCTCGAACTTTGCTTTCAATTTAAATACCTAGAGTTTCATACTAATTAGGAAACATTCAACGTGAGTCGTGCGTATTACTGTCAGTTGATTGTACTTGTGAAACACTATGCCCCCAAACATATGGTTGTCCATAGGGATGGTGGTCTTTTTTATGACAAGGGTCACAACACTGGTAAATGTATACGTCGATTTGCTGGTATATACGCGTATTGCCGGTACTTCATAGACCGGAAGTGGTAGATATTGGTGTTAATACTATATAGAAAAACATGCCATATGCCTAAAGGACTATAGACTTCAATCATTTTTAAGTATTCAGTATGTGCATGGCGATTTATGTAAGCATTTAGGAATAGATTCGAGTACCGATCATCCAGATCGGTACTCGAATCTATTCCTAAATGCTTACATAAATCGCCATGTGCATTCCGAATACTTAAACATGATCTAATTTTATAGTCCTTTAGGCATATGGCATGTTTTTTTATATAGTATTAACACCAATATCTACCACTTCCGGTCTATGAAGTACCGGCAATATGCGTAAATACCAGCAAATCGACGTATACATTTACCAGTGTGGTCACCTTAAAACAGTAAGTGAGGGTCACTAGGAAATGCCACAACCACACACTGTGCACAGACTAACCCACTGCACCGCGAGGAAGATGTTTTGATTTGGTTTGATTCTTTACGTCCCAGTCAACAGCTATGGTCATGTCGGGACGGTCAATTCAACTAACTACACTTTTTTCTGGGCAAGCTCTAAGCGGTTAATTACAACTTCGTGCACATACTGACAATTCTCCATCTAATATTTGGAAACCTTGTTGCATGTCCACCAAGTTATGCCACCCAATGGTTACATTTGTGATGTTTGAATGGTACAAAGTCTTACATTATAAGGAAATTCCCGCCATTTATTGGATGACCCCCGTAAGTCTCTCAGATGTTGTATTTATCATGCTAAATATGTTAAAATGCCAACAATTGTTGACATTTTAACATTTATGAGCAGGATAAATTTCGTGCTCAGCTGAGTTGAGTGTGAAAACAGTTTGATAACCTCGGGGCCAGAAATAATGGGGGTAATCAACAAAAATTTCTCTATCACGTTTTAATTCAGCAACTTGTTTACACATTTTACCATACGGCGATGATTTTGACTGGGTTGTGGTTGAGGCTGATCTGTGTCTTCTCTAAGGAGAGAGCTATATACTGTCCTGCCAGCCAAGAGTGACAGTGACGCCATGTTTTGTTTACAAAGTTATCCGGAACTTATAATCGATAGATCACTTCAGTCTATAATAATCCTATCATCAGGGAAGTGTACTATCGATTCACATGAGATCAAGTTATTTTTAAATAGCAATTGTAAACAGAATAATACGCAACTGTCACTCTTGGCTGGCACGACAGTAGTTCATTGCCATGTCGCTACTCATCGCACTAATGATATTTAATTTAATTTAATTTAATGTTATCTTACCTTCACTTATCACATGATCTTCTACATAAAAATATGAAAGTCCACGTTGGATCAAGTTGCATAACTTGCGTACAGTAAAACCTGTATAAAACGGCCACTCTAAAAAAACTAAAAATTTTTTTCAAGACTAATTATCGCTTAATGCAGGACAAAAGTATTGCAGAATGCTCCAAGTGGAGCATTCTGCAATACTTTCGACCATCATTAAGCTACCATTTGTCATTAACACCCTTGATTTGCCTATTTTGAGTGGCCATTTTACACAGGCTTACTGCACTTCCAAGAGCGTAACAATAACATGTACGCATCCTGAAGCGAGCAGTGATTCTCTGCAATTGCCTCCTTTTTCAAATTTGGCAAAATGGGAAATTCTCGGGTGGAGCGAATTATTTTCTCTACTAACTATCTCTTATGATATGAGAAACAATATTTCCAAATTAGGTGATTTCCCTGAATGTGTACATTACGGATGTGCCTCACTGAATAAAAGGAGCTACGCCCATGACTACACAAATGAATTCGGCGTACTGCGTGTTTTATAGCTCTGTCCCTTGGTACCATATGTGTGCTATAATTTGAGTTTTTCACTTGCAGCGGGAAACAATCTAATATAATTCCACGAAGTGTTATACTTGTCATGTCAGGTCCTTATTTTGATTTTGAAATCCAGTATATAAGGCAATTTTATCAAAATTCAATTGATAATAAAGGAATCAAATCCAAAAAACGTACCCAGTACATTTAAGGATAAACCTGCTTTTTATTCTACTCCTACTTATTTTCCATTTACTGACTTCCCATTTTTATGATCTAGTACAATGACCCTATTCTAAGTACACTATTTAATTTTAACAACCTTATAACGAACTTGTCAATGAAACTACTACAGCTGATCCTTAATAAAAGAAACACTTTATATACTGCTGTCAACCTGTTGGTCATGCAGTAATGTCTAGGATTCGACCTATGGTACTCTAAAGCTCTTACAGACCAAATTACAGGTTCGTATCATAGATAAACTGTTGCAAATGTTGTAGATAAGCTGCTGGGACTATTCAATTATTTTTTCAACGCTGACACAAGATAGTTTTTGATGATATAATTTCGATTTATTGCATGAAGGACCTTGGACAGTCTCCGATTCAATCTGCCCTATGGCTAGGATATACGTATAATTAACAACTGTAATTTTGTGTTTTTATTTTAACCCACAGTCAGTGCACCTAACAAATTAAATATATTTGGAAAATATTGCATATTATTTCCAGGATCTTAGGGTTTAGGGGATGGTGGTATTTTTTACCTTTTTTCAGAAAGCAAAATTTTTGTCAGGTATTCATCTAAATACATGGAAATGTAATGTTTTGCAGAATATAACTTGTGACGAATGTGTTGCGTTTGCATATAATATGTGTAAATAAGTATGTTGTCCATAATTTTTGACTATTGCCTGTAAATGTCTTACACACTGTACCAAATTAGTGACTTATGGGCTTTTATAATAATATGATTTTGAGCATTTTGATAGTCTTCCCCCTTTGACCAAGCGTGCTTTTTTATATTATGTGTGTAATGTAAAACAACAATTGTATGCAAAAAAGATTAGTTTAGTCAAGGCTGGGGAAGCATCTTTTCCTAAAGTTTTTAACCTATAGTTTGAATCGGTAGCTGCCTAGTGTGAAAAGCATTTTTGCAGATAAATCATGGGCCGAACCTACTACATGTAACCTTTACCATGGAAAAATGTCATTTTTCTTTGAAACTTTTATCTTGCCATTTGGTCTTTTACGTATTCTTTCTCCTACAAAAGAAGTGAGTATGACCAGGAAATGCCACAATGGCGTATCTAAGATTAACTCGTGGTACCACAAGGAACAGACCAAGAACATATACACCCACATGACAGAAAGAATACCCTTAGAGTAAAACAGCCAGATCTCTCTTTCGCAGCAAGATAATGGCAAACTAGGTTGAACGCTAACAACTTTCATGTACTAAAGCAATACATTTAATTTTTGGAATGTTTATGGAATCATGCATACTTCGGGTCTCTTGCAGAGACCCGAAGTATTCATGATTCCATGGACATTCCACAAATTGAATTTATTGCTTATAATCATATTTAATTATAAATATATAAAGCATAAAAATCATTTTTATTTATGCAATTAACACAGTTTTCTGTCTAAAATATAATCGTATTACCGGTTTAGTCGGAGCGTAAAATGGAAAAGCGGAAGGGTCAGCTTGAACACGGACAGCCAATGAAGCAAACAAGAGGCTTGTTTTGCACGTGCGACTCGGGTGTGGCTCGCTGTCAATCACAACACCAGTATCACTTCTGCCAAATGAGTTCGATGTTCTGAACGTATTGCACGGGCATGTGAGCTTGGCAGCTGTCAATTTAACTTGTGTAATGCACGAGCCAATGAACGGTTGCAAAATCTAAATTTTATTAAAGGATTGCTTCGAAAATGTAAATTTTTATATTTTTAAACAAAACTGTTTGAATTCCTGAATTAAAAATATTTTTTTACATTTTTGGTATTTATAACAAAATGAAAATATAAGCAATCAATTCAATTTTTGGAATGTTCATCGAATCATGAATACTTCAATTCTTTTGCAAACTTGAAGCCCTTCGGGCTTTGTAATGCACGGGCGACTCAGGTGTGGCTCGTTGTCAATCACAACACCAGTATCACATCGTCCAAATGAGTTAAATGTTCAAAGCGTATTGCATGGGCAAGTGAGCTTGGCAGCTGTCAATCAAATTTGGGTAATTCATGAGGCTATGAACCGTTGCAAAAAAATTAAGATTCATTAATCAAATGCTTCGAAAGTGTAAATATTTACAAAACAAGAACCCAAACACAAGGCCGCTACACATAATGGAAGCATAAACAATCAGTAAACCAACGACAATAGAACCACCCTGTTTTTATCAACTTATTTTAAAGAGAGGCTCTAATTTGCTTCTCGTTGGGTGCCCGCTATGAAAACAAGTATACAACTATAAGTGGGACATCATCGGCCCGCCAGCGAAACGCCATTTAAATGGCGTTTTGCTGGCGGTCCGATGATAGCCTAACACTGAATCCAGGGGTGGTAGCTTTGTGATTTGCCAGGGCATATTAATTCCAATTTAAATTTTCTTTTTATTATATACAATTGTAAGCGTGACAGATTTTTTACGCTATATAACATCATACACGTTCGCACATTACGTCATATTAATGACGATGCATAATGAGCCACGTCGGTCTAAGGAAACAAATAGCTTCATGAATATCCATGAAGGAGAAATGGTCCAGACCCAAGTCCACCCTCTAGATCCGCGCATGCAGCAGCTCATGCCACAATGAGACTTGTGGTCTCCTGCTGGGAAACGGCTGACCTCTTGGCTCTCGTTTGTGGTGTAATTGTGAGTTTGTCACCTTCCCATTGATATCCTGAGTCAGGTGTGGTGCTTAATTGTATCGATTCCTGATCTTTGCCATTTTTCTTACTTTGAATATATCTTGGTTGCCAAACTGTCACCCTAGATTCTAATGTTGTTAAAACACAAAATGTTTTATCTTCTGTAATTCTTTATTATTGTACTTTCAAAGATAGATGAGAATCGTTGTAAACAAACAGTGGAGAGTTTACCTTGATTTTGGGCGTGAAGATAGTCTCAGTTTACAGTTATATTGAACCTACCATAGATTACTGCATATGCGCGTGACAGTGAATAGTCATGCTTTACCTATTCATAAGAAAAATAGAATTGCCTCATTACTACTGATCTACCAAAAGCTTTGAAGCGTGACTCTATTTACAATATCGATATGTTGTTCTAGAAAAAAAGGGTTTTAGGCATTCATTTACATTTATTATAAAAGCTTCGACATACACATATGTTCCTCCCAGATTGGCTCATTTTACGCATTCTGCATCAATTGTTTGAAATAGAAAGACCCAAAGGTCATTGGTCAGAGGTCGTGGTACATCTGTATGCATCTTTGATACAACAATAGCATCTACTGTCGTGCCAACCAAGAGTGACAGTGACGTCGTGTTTTGTTTACAATTGTTAAGTAAAATATTAACTTGTACACCCCACTTGAGCTAATACGAATCGATAGATCACTTGTGTATTAATCCTATCCTCAGGATAGGATTAATACACAAGTGATCAATCGATTCTGAGTCCCTGATAACTTTGTAAACAAAACATGACGTGACTGTCACTCTTGGTTGGCACGACAGTAGTATTTGTATAGATAGACAATATAATCACATTACTGCTGCCCACATCATGGACTGGTTTTTGCTAGCAATTTTAATGCCTTTTCACAAAAATATTATACAGAAAAAGAGAAACACCAAAAGTAAATGAGTTTGATCAGGAAAGACCACAACCACACACTGCAGACCAAGCCACGTCACCGTGAGGAAGAACCTAAGAATGCTGACAGTCACACGACACTAGGAAGACAATCAAAGCAAAGTAACCAGCTTCTGTTATAATTATGCTTGTTGAATTACACTCCTGAGCAAAGGTATTTATAAGGCTTTATTGAAAGAATGTGTAATAATAGACTTTTCGCTTACTGTAAAGGCGGCAACTATTATATTCATATCTGGGCGTGGTTCGTCTATTTTATCTGCGAAGGAAGGGAAATCAGATGTGTTTTTTATAATTTGGTAAAAAATTAATAAGCTTTTTGGGCTGCGCGAACGTATGTGCATTTCATAAAGTCCTGACCTCACCCCACATAGCGCATACCGCAAATTGTTGTCTGCTGAAATATTTGAGACCTCTTTAACAAACAGTGTAGATCAAGATCAGACTGCTCCTATATCTTGGTCCACACTGTTTGCGTCTACAGGTATGTTAAACACTAAACAGTACAGACACTTTAGAATGTAGTTGTTTTGCTGGCGTTTTAAAGTTTAGATAATTACTGTCTTTTTTAAGGTGTTATGGTACAATGATACAGTTACCTTTCTAATAAAATCTCACCTCATTTTCAGCTTTTACCTATGTCTAAAGAAGACCAGTCCTATTTACGCATCCACCCTAACAGTAACCAAAACGTTCAATAATATGCGGCATTCATAATCTGTCAGATTTCTTAACCTTTTGATTACCAGAAACCCCAAAACTAGTACTTTGACAAACAGTGGCGACCCAGATAAAATGTTACATAATGCACTGTTAGCTTAGACAAAATCATCTTTAGAAGAAGCAATACAATATGTTTGGAACATTATAACCTGTGATCTCTCAATATTTCCAATGGACATCATCCTCACAAGCTTCATAGGTAATGCAATTGATCAAAACTGCTCACCTCTATTTTTTCAATATTATTACCCTGGCTAAGTATATAAATGTATATTAAGAACCGTAATGGCATTAGTTTTGTTAAAAATATTCTAATTAGTATGTTATTTGATTACTCTCATATGCCCGAGGAGTTCGCCATATATCATATAGAACATCTCTTGTTTTCTTATCCATCAGTTTATTAAACAATTGTTTGAGTGCTCAAATATGTTGCGTTTAGACCGCGCTTTGAGATCCCACAACAGACATGTATGTGATTGGACGAAAAATAAAAGAATATATCTTTAACCTACTAGCGTATTATGCTTTGTAATCTTTGCAAAAATTTTGGACCCAGATCAGGCCTAGCAAACGTTGGGCCTGATCAAGGAAAACAGGACCCTTTGAAGTGGCTAATATTCATTGCAATTGTACAAAAAAACAATATACTACCTTAGTGCTTGCTTGGAATTTCGTACCCTTTAATGGTGTCTGTTTTTTTCTTGTAAAACATCTTGCACTAGAGCTTCAACTATTTTGGATCCAGATCATGCTCAACATTTTGTTTTCAAAGTTAACGAGCTGATAACAAAACAAGTAGTTATTGGCCGTCAGTTTATAGCGCAAAAATGACATAAGCCTTCTCTAGAAAAAGTTAATTTTAACAGATCAATTTGCAAAGACCCCATACCATGTTATTCATGTTTAAGTGTAAAATATAAATTCTGCATCTCAGTGCTTTTTATTCTTGGCAGAATGAGCTTTCTCTAAGTCTACACACTGGTGCACAAAAGCATCGTCAACAAAATGATAGGTAATATATGACTGTTTGGTTACTGTAAAGGCGGCACCTCATGAATGCGTAATTAGGACTGGTCAACCTCAGACATAGGAAAAAGCTGAAAATGATATTCAAAAGTAACTGTATCATCTTGCGCCCTTACCTCAGTATAGACACAAATCACATTATTTAGTCCTTAAAACGCCAGCAAAAAAACTGCATCTGAAAATGTTTATTTAACATAAGTATAAAGGCAAACATTGTGGACCCAGATCAGACTGCTCCTGTAGGAGCAGTCTGATCTGGGTCCACATTGTTTGTCTATGAGACTTCAAATATTTTAGTGGAACATTTTGTGATTATGCACTTTAAGGGTTAATCGACGTGAGTTCAGTGTGTAAACGGTTAGGATTTTCATGAAATGTACGCACGTTTGCGCGGCCAAACAATTTATTAATGATTCACCAAATTATAAAAAGAACCTGATTTCCCTTGTTTTGCAGATGAAATAACCGAACCACGCCCAGATATGAATATTAAAGTTACCGCTTTTAAAGAGAGCAAAAAGTTATAACATACTTTTAGATTGTCTTGCATTGCTGCAATGTGTGTCTGAAAGGCCTGTGTTTCAACCAGTACATTGATTCTTAATGAAATTGTGTTACAGTAAAGCCTGTGAAAAACGGCCACTCTCGAAAATACCAAAAATTGGTTTTTAAGAATAATCATCGCTTAATGCAGGTCAAAAGTATTGCAGAAAGCATTCTGCAATACGTTCTACCTTCATTTAGCTACCAATTGTTATCAAGATCTTTGTTTTGTATGTTTTGAGTGGCCATTTTACACAGGTTTTACTGTATATCCAAATTGACCTTTATAATTGTCATCCTCATCACCAGATCTAGAAGCAATGATTATTCAATGAAATAACTGCATGTAATCATAGCCCTTTTGATTTAGTATTTACTCCATCACCTTACAGCTTCGGTAAACAGAAGCTTAAAATCCAGTTATTTGACATTATTAAAAATAAGTCTGCTGTCAGACATTGACTTGAAGAGCAATACACAAAGCTTTAATTACATAAACAGATAAAGAAACTGATCTATAGAAATGAATTAGTACATACTGGGTATATATTTTTAATCAAGATAATCTTATATGGATATGAATATTCATAAAATACGTTATTCCATTACATCTGAAAAGAAAAATACATCAAACTATTTCATATGCTCTGCATAAGGATTTGGTAATGACAAAACAGTTATATAGAGGGTCTTACATGAGCACTCATGTTTTATTGAATTTATTAAACAAGTTGGGGAGTATAGATAAAATGCGAGGCTTGCCGAGCATTTTATTTATTTTTTTGCAACGAGTTTAATACATTCAATAATACAGGAGCACACATGCTAGATTTTATTTATTATATGACAATAAGATTACTTTGAAATCTCATTTCTGGCGTAAAAAAGTTATAATTGCGTCATTATGTTCGCTAGTTTGATATGGACGTCATAACGTTTCCCGTAAATCTATAAACTACTAGTGGTTTATCGATTTTATTGCATGGAGTTATCTCACTCCCAGGCGTGACGTCATATGAAATACAAATTTTGATCACGCCAATAACTAAATAAAATAGTTATGTGTCCATAAAGAGTAAGTTTTTATATTGACCATTGCTTTAACATTGACTTGACTATGTTTAAAATTTCTTCTGAAAGTAATTCCAAAAGCATGAACAAGGTTTTGTTGTGGGTTTGTGTCGATGCTTTATGTAAGTAATGTTGCAGTCATGTCGGAATGGTTTTCTTTTTCCAAGGTTGAACCAGTACTGAGTAGAGGATAAAGTGTCTTGCTCAATGACTCTGATAAATCTCGAACAGGCGAGCGCCGATCTCAAGTCTAACACTATCCCAACTGAGCAATTTCTAGTCTCAAATTATTTTTGACATTATTTCACTGTTAGATTCCTATAGAACTGTGGGTTATCTTCATTTGGTCCATATAATTATTATAGCTGAATAATCTTTTTGTTTGTTTGTTTGTTTGATTTGATTCTTTACGTCCCATCAACAATCTTTCAGTTATAAAGGGACGGGTCTTCCTGTGTTGAACCGGTACTAAGCTAGGATTAATGTTCTTGCTCACGGACACAACATAGTGACGCCCGTGAGGCTCGAACCCACGGCCCCTTGGTCTCGAGTCAAGCACTCTACCACTGAGCCACTGCGCTCCTTGCTAAATAAATGCAACGTTTTTGCCTTGTGTTACTTCAAATGGACTCATAAAGACTTGCTATCCCCATTCAAATGTTACATAAGAGCCGCGACATATGATTTCCAACAATGTGGCATTTTGACTACTGTAGACTCAGACGAGCCTGTGCAGACTTCTTTTCAGCGTAGAAACTGCAAATAATGTTCAGTAGCTTAACAATCATAGAATTCATTTGTAGGCGACTAGCCAAGGCTCTGATCAGACTGCGCATGTACGCAGGCTGATCTGAGGCTTTGCTGGTCGCACATACCACATTGTTGGAAATCACATGTTTCGGCTCATAATATGGTTTCTTCAAGGTGTATGTTTATTGTATTTTCAACTAACAAAAAATACCTTCTCCTGACAATTCTGCAAAACACAACAGGGACCAAAGGGAAAAAAGATCATTCAAGTTGAGCATTAGAAAATATGAGCTCTTGAATTTCATAGGCTTGTGCCAGCACTGCTTATAACATAACTACTGATATGGTAAATGTAATAGAAATCCATTTATTATATACTTAGAGAAAATTGTCCCTAGATAGTACCTTTTTTTCGACACAAAAATACAAAATTATGAATCTCGTTACTCTGTATAACCATACTACGTTTTTACCCAAGTCACACTACTTTGCACCCGACCGGAAGGAATCTCTCAACTGTTCTTGTAAACAATTGTTGAATTTATCGTCAGAACTGCCTTAATTGTTTTTGTAGGTATATATTAAATACATCGTTACTTTTAAATCATTAACTTGATCTGACAGATCGGAACACGTTTTGTGGTTAAATCACATCTCTCTCTCTCTCTCTCTCTCTCTCTCTCTCTCTGGTAGCAAAGCCTTCCTCTCTACTTCGATGGCTTTGACATGATACGAACCATCAGATCAAGCTACAAATGCAATATTGTGTATATATATTTGTATTGGAAGGCATATTGAAACAAGGGTTGTCATTTGTTTTCATAGTACACTGTATCCCGGGAAATAGTCGTTTTGTTTCTGTGTCAGGGTTTATCATAGACATAAACTTATGCAACACTTGTGAGTTCAGTATCTTACTTCTTGTCTGAAAAAGAAATTAACATATCACATCTTTAATACAGGGATAATGCTGCAAGATATCTTGTCTTCAGGGTTTTCGACCAGGCTTTGAGGTTAGAAAACTTGAGCTCATTCTCAAACTCAAAATAAAGCGCAATGATTGGCTGCTTGTGGACACGTGTCCGCAAGCAGCCAATCATTCGGTTTTATTTTGAGCTTGAGACTGTACTCAAGTTTTATAACCTCGAGGCCAGGTCATACCAAAGCCAATCTGCTCAGCTATAAAGGGTAGATAGAAATGTGAAACTTTGCCAGTAGAAAGTTTAGATATAACTATGACACTATAACAAAGGCGCTGATCTGTCAGCGCGGATGTGCAGATGATCTGCGCCTTTGTTTTTTGCAAACCCTAAGGTCAGATTATCTCGTGTTGAGGCCCACATGAACCTTGTTGTGGTCAGAAGCGTGTCTTTGGAGTTTTTACCAGCTAAAATTCAAATGGGTTTGCTCATTTACAGAAACTAGCTAGACTATTTAAGTTTTGCATGTAGCTAGTGAAACTAGAGTGAATAGCAAACTAAGGGGCATGTGCGGATCCAGAGGGGGGGCAGGGGTCCAGACCCCACCCCCTCTTGAAATATCACAAAAAAAGGGTTTCCTAGCAATACTGGTTCGGACCCCCTTAAAATCACAAAGCTACCGAGCCAGCATTTAATGTTGGGCCATCATCGGCACGCCAGCCAACACAGTCAACATTTTTTCAGTTATGTTGGGACGGGTCTTAGAACTACATTATAAAATGTGTCAGGGCTTATCATAGACATAAACTTATGCAACACTTGTGAGTTCAGTTTCTTACTTCTTGTCTGAAAAAGAAATTAACATATCACATCTTTAATACAGGGATAATGCTGCAAGATATCTTGTCTTCAGGGTTTTCGACCAGGCTTTGAGGTTAGAAAACTTGAGCTCATTCTCAAACTCAAAATAAATAGAGGATATTCAAATTTTTGGAATGAATATGCCATTTATTTCATCGAGTGAAACAAAAAAATGCATATTTCATGAGTGGCGAAGCCACGAATGAAATATACATTTTCTTGCTTCACGAGATGAAATAAATGGCATATTCATTCCAAAAATTTGAATTTTCTTTTTATTATATACAATTTTAAGCGTAACAGATTTTTGTGCAGTAAATGACGTCATACACCTTTTCACATTGTGTCGTATTAATGATGACGTTGCATAATGTACAATAACTGCCAAAACTGAAACCATAAGAGCAGGAGTAGAAAAAAGTGAAAATTTCAGCAGATCACGACAATTTAATTACCAAAATTTTCCTTGCGATCTAACTAAGAAAATGAATACCCACACTTTGTGTTTTTGTCCACTAATAAGAAAGTTACAGGCGTTTGAAATTCTGAAGTGGGCTCAAGGAAGTCAATGGAGAAAGCAGAGGGCATCCAATTTCACCCGTGAAATACAACTTATATTTTCACTGCAGTGAAAATACAGCTTTTTATATTTTCACGACTGTGAAATACAGCTCTTTTTAAATATGCATTATATTTAATCAATATTTTTCTGTATTTCATTACTTTGTATATAATAAAGCGCAATGATTGGCTGCTTGTGGACACGTGTCCGCAAGCAGCCAATCATTCGGTTTTATTTTGAGCTTGAGACTGTACTCAAGTTTTATAACCTCGAGGCCAGGTCATACCAAAGCCAACCTGCTCAGCTATAGAGGCTAGCTAGAAATGCGTAACTTTGCCAGTAGCTAGTTTAGATATAACTATGCCACTATAACAAAGGCGCTTATCTGTCTGCGCGGATTTGCAGCTGATCTGAGCCTTTGTTGTTCGCAAACCCCGAGGGCAGATTTTCTCGTGTTGAGGCCCACATGGACCTTGTTGTCCGAAAACTTGTCTTCGGGGCTTTTTACCCGCTAAAATTCAAATTGGTTTGCTTATTTACAGAAACTAGCTAGAATATTTATTTTTTGCATGTAGCTAGTGAAACTAGGGTGAATAGCAAACTAAGGGGCATGTGCGGATCATGAGGGGGACAGGGGGTCCGAACCCCCCCCCCCCCCCTGGAAAATCACAAAATATAGGGTTTCATAGCAATACTTGTCAGGACCCCCTTAAAAATCACAAAGCTACCAAGCCAGCATTCAATGTTGGGCCATCATCAGCACGCCACCGAAACGCCATTTAAATGGCGTTTTGCTAGCGCGCTGATGTTGACCCGATTTTAGTTGTATTTGGATCCACTCATTAACTAAAAAAAAAGTTGGATCCGCGCATGAGGGGTTTGAACGGATGAGCAGTCGGTTCCGAGTTGTGGCGTTCGAATGCAGTAAAACAGGGTTTATCGCAACGAATGCTTCATATACAGCAAGTTAAACATATGGAGAGTATGACTAGGAAATGTCACAATTGCAGACCAACCGAAGACACCTCGAGGAAGAGATACATAACACAGACAGCCACACGAGAGCAAGAAAACAATTGAAGTACAGCAGCCAGTCCTCACTACCTCAGGCAGATGATAGCAACTCTAGAAAGGGCACTCGGTTTGTTTGTTTGTTTGTTTAGTTTGATTCTTCACATCACAGCCATCAATTTTTCGTTACGTCAGGATGGGTCTTAGACTTACATTATAAAACAAGGACTTAACGCATAACCCTTCACACAAGGGCAGTAAGAATTACCACCTTAGAACAGAGAGCAGCAAATGCCAGCAGGGGAGGAGCGTGTCTTTAACATATTTTACTGACCAAATCTTCTCCATAGACTCTGTTCTTCAAACAAAACAATGTTTACTGTCGTGCCAACCAAGAGTGACAGTGACGTATTGTTGCATCTACAACTGCTAGGTATAAAAATAGCACGTACAACGCCAATCGATAGATCACTTGTGTATTAATCCTATCGATTATAAGTCCCTGATAAATTTGTATGTAAAAAAAGACGTCACTGTCACTCTTGGCTGGTAGGACAGTAGCTACCATGGAAGCTTTGCAACTTATTCAATTTATCATCACTGCATGAAAATAAGCTAATCAATTAAATAAACTGTGATGTAACCGAGCTCATAGTAATAATGATGGGAACCCTCACATTTTATTATAAGGCGTTTGGGTCACTGTAAAGGCGGCACCTCATAAATGCGTTATTAGGCCTGATCTACCTAAGACATGGGTAAAAGCAGAAAATGAGGCGTGGTTTTATTCGAAAGTAACTGTATCGTCTTGCGCCTTAAAACCCCAGTAAAGACAGTATAGACACTTAACACATGATTTAACCCTTAAAGTGCCTGCAAAATAATTACATCCGAAATGTCTGTTTATTGGTTAACATATGTATGGAGGCAAACAGTGTGGACCCAGATCAGACTGCTCCTGTAGGTCTGATCTGATCTACACTGTTTGTCAAAAAGCTACAACTATTTCAGCAGACGACAAAGTCATTTGGCTTTGTTAAGGTTTGATAAATGTGAGTTCGTCAGGAGTTGAATGAAATGCACGCGCGTTTGCGTGGCTCAAACGACTTATCAAGACTCTTTAAAAGAACATGATATCCCCTATTGAGCAGATGAAACCAACCCAGATATGAATATTAAAGTTGCCGCCTTTACAGTGACCCAAAAGCTTTATTTTTAATACCATTTATAGAGTTTCACCTGTTCAACGGGTACCATAATAGTGTTCTCTCATTTTAAATCATCTATTCATCTGAGCCAATGTTTTAAGCATTCTCCCTTCTTTGTGCACGTTCTGCATAGGTGAATAGAAAATTTCTTTATTCAGATACATTATGCTAAATGATATATCATTTTTGTATGTATGTGTATGTTGAACATGTTTATAGAATTATTTCGTGAATGTCACATATGAACTGAGATGAAACAATAAAAGTATTGTATTGTATTCTCCCTTGAGTGTATTCCTTTAAGAAAACCATTTTCTATCTTCTCTTCCACAGTTTTGTATTGTTATATTTACCTGCCGTGCCAACCAAGAGTGACAGTGACGTAATATTTTGTTTACAATTAAGTAAAACATTAACTTACACTCCATTTGATGTACGAGAATGGATAGATCACTTGTGTATTAATCCTTTCATGTGGATAGGATTAATACACAAGTGATCTAACGATTCTAAGTGCCAGATAATTTTGTAAACAAATCATGACGTCACTGGCACTCTTGGACGGCAGGACATTACGTGTATTTTAGTGTTTTATCAGGTTCAAACAGGTGGATAATTATTACTTATTGCATCCGCTTAGACAAGCATGCGCTTATTGGCAGACTAGCCAAAGCGAGAAAAACACGAAGTTTGCCTATAGATGAACATGAATACCTTTTGCTATGCCTGATTAGCTTGGGCGTATATTAGAGGCTTTTGCGCATTTGCCATAAGTAACAAACCTCGTGTGCTATGTCATGTTGAAAAAATAAAGTTTAAAAGTGAGACCTACCACAGGATTTTCTTATTGTTTCGTCTCTTCGGAGATGGTACCGGTTTGTGTTTGCCAGAATATGTCTTCTCTTTCCTCTTTTGGTGATGCCACTCTTCTTTTCGTTGTTGTCGACGTTTCTTATAAGGGGTCCCTCTTGCTGCAATCTTTGATATCACTTGAACAGTATTAGATACAATGCTAGCATCCGCATGAGCAAGAACTAAAACATATGAAGGAATGTCCTGTTAAAGCTGCATAGTCTGTAACTTTTGATCTTTGAATTTTAGAACTAATGTTTCTATTTTTCAAGAACACAGTAAAAAACTAAAATTCAGGTATACATTTTACCAATTTCGTAAATCTTAACAAATTATTAGTATCAAAACAACAGCATTTATGTTAAAATTAACTGTCTATAATTATTGGAGGGGCGCAAATAATTACCAGCACACCTGTTTTTATAAGATAATTCACTTTTCCGTGCAGTTTTCAGCTATAGTGAACAGATTTATTGTGAAAACATAGCTTAATTCTACTTTTACAAATAAATCGAAAAATGTTCATAGTTGCAGACTTAGTCTCTTTAAGGCGTGAAATCTCCTTAAATATCACTTGTAAACAAGTCAAAAGTTTAAACTGTGATATTTGCCGAAATCTCCCTAAATATCACTTGTAAACAAGTCAAAAGTTTAAACTGTGATATTTGCCGTAATTTTCGTGGCTAGGAGTGAACATACTTAACTTTGTTTGTTTGATTTGATTCTTTACGTCCCATCAACAATCTTTCAGTTATGTAGGGACGGGTCTTCCTGGATTGAACCGGTACTAAGATAGGATTAATGTGAACATACATAATTATTATTCAAAATTATATTTAATGACGTTCAAACCGAGGGCAAAGGGGAGATAAATACACCATGAAATTACTACTCTAAATGTTTTTTGATATTAAATCAGTTCAAGGGCCAAACAAGTGTATTCTTTATAGATTCCATAACTGAGTTTTACTATCAAAGCATGCATTTATAGACTTTTCGCTTACTGTAAAGGTGGCAACTTTAATATTCATATCTGGGCATGGTTCGGCTATTTCATCTGCTAAACAGGGGAAATCATGTTCTATTTATAATTTGGTGAAGAATTAATAAGTTGTTTAACCGCGCAAACGTGCGTGCATTTCGTGAAAATCCTATCCGTATAAACACTGAACTCACATTTATTAACCCTTTAGGCGCATAATCACAAAATATATGTTTTTTGTCGTCCATTTAGATATTTGAAGCCTCATAAACAAACTGTGTGGACCCAGATGCCTTGTAGGTTCAACGTCTACAATATACGTTACCCTCAGCCCCGCTATCGTACACGGTCCGCTTTTTTTGCTTAGTATGACATGGTGCTATTCACCGTGTCCCTCTTTCTCCTTTCAGCACATGTTGAATCGCATAATCAAAAGTGTCGCAATTTATTGATGCTTTTACAAAAAATGCTCCTGGCCAGGGTGTACAAACGAGCAGTCTGTCTGTTTATTGGTTAACATATGAGTATAGAGGCAAACAGTGTAGACCCAGATCAGACTGCTCCTACAGGAGCAGTCTGATCTGGGTCTACACTGTTTGTTAAAGAGGCTACATATAGTTCAACAGACGACACAAGCATACGACGATTTTGCGCTTTAAGGGTTAATAAATGTGAGTTCAGTGAGGATTTTCATGAAATGTACGCACATTTGCGCGGCTCAAACAACTTACTAAGACTCTTTTATAATCATTAATAGAACCTGATATCCCGTATTGAGCAGATGTAATGGCGGAACCACGCCCAGATGTAAATATTTAAGTTGCCGCCTTCACAGTGACCCAAAAGCTTTACAATACCAAGCTAGCTGAAAAAATAGATGATGAAGAAACACTCACCTATTATGCAAATTAAAAATACAAAACTAAGTGTTCGGAAAGAAGCCATTTTTGAAAACACTTCAACAAATATGTAACGTATTCGAATATGTTGACCATTACCATGCTGAACTTTTAAATTTTGTTATAAAAATATTTTAGAAACTGATCAGCTGACATATGAGAAGCCCGCTGATCAGGATCTACATTTTTCTTATGTTTCCGCTTTGTTTGAAAACATGTGGTAATCAGTGGTATCCTGCAATTTAATAAAATGAAATTTCGGGAGGAGATTTTCAGCATGGTAAAAGTCAAACGAAAGCGTAATTTGATCTATGCAGATTGCAAACGATATAAGGCCTTGATAAAAAAGTAACAGGTGCTATCACTAACCAGCTAACTCAACCACATTTTTTTCTACCAGAAGAAAATACCAACATTGCATCGACATATTTTATGTTTTCAGAAATTTAGACAAACGTCCTACCAACGACTCTATTTAACAATATTACAATGGTAGACTGGTGAAGCTGAATGTGCACAGCAAATACACAATGGCAGAAAAATTGATATATTTTTTCCTAATTACCAAACATATTTATCTTATCTCATTTTTATGCATGTTTGCTTTCAATACAATACAATTCAATACAATACAATTATTTTATTGTTCCATCTCATTTCACATGAGACATTCACAAAATACTCTCATAAACATGTTCAACATAAATACAAAGAATGATATATCATTTAGCATAATGTTAAATAAGAGAAGTATCTGAATAGAGAAAAGATCTATTCACCTATGCGGAACGGGCCTTATATGCTAAATGAAGAAATCTGGCTTCTTCTTTAATTGTCGAACCACTGGAATTCAAAAGGCAGATGAATTTGTTTTCATCATTTAAGTGTCAATCCTTGGGCAGGATTTCCTCACGTGGTCAAAGAGAGCTATTTTGATTTCACTAAATCTAGAGCATCGTACTCATCATCATTTTCTGAAACGTTGTCAGCCTTACAATACAAGCAAATTAATTCATTTCGTGAGGTCTTTGAAAATCTACCCGTTTCAATTGCTATTCTATGGTTGCTTATTCTTATTTTAGAAAGAATTATTCTGTGCGCTCTTTTTTCACATCCCTAATGTAGTTTTCTAACCCAAACCTTTGCTTAAGCAAACAATAAGTGTCCATTTTGTTGAACGTTTATATACGTTCTGACCAATATAGAATATAATAATCGCATAATTTCTCCTTTAGTAAAACAAAAGTTTCCTAGGTTACATCAGACGGTTTTACATTAACCAATTTGCATAAACTTGTAAAGAATGAAAACCAAGTAAATATCCGTTCTTCATGAAGGTTTTGGGATACCGCTAGGGCCTCTTGAAGTGAAATGTTACTCGATGATTGAATGTGATATCTGTATTTAAAAGCCTGTAGCATACATGAAATTCCAACTGGAAAAAGCCCAAGGTCCCTTTACAGCTAAATTTACCGCCCTTTTATTAACACCCCAAAAAAACTTACAAAATTTAACATGCACATTTTCAATATCTAGGATTCAATCATTATTTTAAAAGATCTTTTTGTTTCCATCAAATGCGCTCCAAATCTCTTAGACATAACATAAAATAGGCCTTATCATCTGATCGAACAGTTTTAATCCTAACCCTTAATATCTTCCCTTATTGCATAGAGGAAATAATAGATTTAACAGCATTAGGGGCTACAGGAATCAAGTCAAGAATAGAGTCCAGTATGTAAAATTCTGCAGATAGAGTTGCATGGGTATAATCAATAAGAAGTGTTCAGTGAAATAGTCACTAACATAATTTGCTAGATGTGTGTTATCAGAGAATATGTTACAATCAACAGTAATGTGTTATATATATGCTGCTTGCTAAGAATTGATGACCGTATTAATGCTTTTTGATGAACGTCTTAAGTACTTACCACATATCGGTGTTTGCAATTTCACATTTTATCAGATAGTTTATCAATTTGAGACTTTTAGATTTCTGATTTCACGTCATACTTTATTTCTAGCTGTTTTATAGTTATTCAAATCAAGATCACAATTCTTTCTTTAAGATTTATTAACAGGTGTTTTCCTTTTCAAAATATTTTTTATATATGTGCTTAGACAAGTTCAGGCGGTCTGTTATTGTTCGTTTTTATGGTATGTGCATTTTGGCCATTTCTATACTCAAACAAAAAAGAAACGTCCGATTTTCATGGTACTGTATCTTTTGATCCAGTTAAGATTTCGCAACAAAAATAAAAACAAAATGTTTATCAAACGTCGTATACACAAAAATTGGTAATTATTTGATTTTTATCTTCTTATCTTGAAGGGTTATTGAACCTAAGGTGCACACAGCTTTTTTCATTATAATCAGGAAGTTAATCATCAAAACCTGACACATGTTACGTTAAATGGCAGCCAGAAACGTCCGACGATGAAAAAACATCTAAAAATCCCAAGTCAGCTTACTAAACGAGCGAAATTGCAGTTCAAAACCGTTAATTTACGAAATTAGCTGAAATTACCTCCCTTTGAATTAAACAAATAACAATTCAATAACTGCCAAATCTCCTTAACCTAACATCATTTTGAGACCGTTTTTGTTTTAATTTGGTGTGTTTGTTTATGACAACAATTACACAAAAGAGAAAAACAAAACCTCTGGCAGATGTCGGGCATCAAAGGTTTACTAAATCTGTGTTTTTTACCCCACCCCTTACTGCAAAATCATCAGAGAATTTCTATTATCAATTGTTTTGATGCTGATTAGTCTTAATTAATGTTGAAATGCTTGTTATTGCGAAATAAAGGCACAAATTTGTTCGATTATGTTGATTATCAAAATGGACCAAAAAATGAATTTCCTGAGTGTTTCACGCACGCTCGTGATCGATGTTTTGTGACGTCAGAGTATGTTACAGATTCATGGCTGTGTTCGTAAATGCAATGCATACAACTAGCACACATAACATCTTACTAGAGAATTTGCTCAGTGATGTTTAAATGTGCTTGAACGGTTTGGGATTATGACGGACACACAAGCTATTGATGTGACTTTTGATTTTAAGGGTACTCGTGTTTGCTGCTTTGTCAGCGGCTCTACTGATTATCAAATGAATGTCTCTTAGGTGCAAAATGTTGCTAAATAATCAGAGTGTGTAATGTGAAAATTTGAATGAAATGCGTGCATACATTTGGAACCGGCAGACATAAACGTCAAGCGGACATAACTTTATTGTTTCAGTATATAATATGGGATATTATTGTTTATGTCATATCTGTTATAATATCATGTTGGAGGCCACTCTCGTAAGTAAGTACCTTTGGCCTTATTAACAAATGATTGATAGTCTCGACTTTTGACCCTTTGTGTTCGGCAAACCCCTAAATGAGTAATTTTGCAAACAATGAAGACCCATATGAAATGCAGCATAGTGCTGCATTTCATCAGGGTATACACTGTTTCTAAAGGTAAAACGATCTTCAGACAAAAGAATACAAAATGTTTTTGAAATTTATAACCTGTCAAACCTAGATATGTACAATGGACATACAATTCGTAAGATAATTATGATTAGAACGAAATCGTAGGCTTATAGAGTTCTTCTACTATGATTATCTTTTTGAATTGACCAGTAAAGTAGGTTCTCCACAGTAGCTTTGGCTGTTGTCCGTCCTTAGACAGTGATTATGTTGTTGTTGATTCATTGTTTATTGTTGCTCTCATTCTTTGTGTGGGTTCTGTGTTTGGTCCTTGTTTTGTTATGGAGTAATAATATTTTTCGTTTTGCAGGCATCTTGATGAGGAAGAAAGAGAGCTGGATGCTTTCCTTTAATTGTCTTCCTGTCTGGTGTCTTGTGACAGTTATTGTTATGTGGCTCTTCGGTGCCGTGAATTGGTCTGCAATTTCCAGGTCATACTCATTTATTTTGCCAATTTGTGTATTCTGTGCTGTCAAAGGAAAGCGTTTCTCTAAGGATATATTTGACTTCTTTACAGCGAAATATATACACCATAGGAAGGGAAGCGAGGACATCGTCACCAAACATATCAGAGATTAACTATTTCAGATCTAAAATCATCTCGTTAATGAAACTATGTCATTTGTTTTGGACAAGTTCAAGTCAAAACAAACAGGGGCTCAGTTTATAAACCTATATTATAAACATGTGGAAAATGCCAAGTCAGATACTTATATTCGCTGTTGGCATGAGGGAACTTTGGATCCTTTTAATTCTAATCCCTCTAATTCAAACATGCGTCACCTGCGATCGTAACTGTCTCGACCAATTCCGTGATATCGGATGTACATCGAGGATCTACTTTGATAACGTGACGCTGACGTTACAAAACGTGACGCTGACGTCATAAAAACAATGCCAACACAATAACAAGTGTGATTGCAGCAAAATAAACGGTTATAAATGAAGTATATAAACTTCATTATAGCAATTTTATTTATTGAAAAATACATAAGCTTCATTTATTCTGCTAATTAAACTTTTCGGGTGATCAGTAAAATGAATTTCAGTAAGTAAAAGTAAGTAAGGGTGCAAAGATCAGGAATCGATACAATCAAGTACCACACCTGACCCAGGATACCAATAGGAAAGTGACAGACTCACAGTAGACACCACAAACGAGAGCCAAAAGACCTTTCCCAGCAGATGACCACAAAGCACATATAAACAGACGCGCACAAAGACATAGCAAACACAAGACAGAACAAAAACATAAAATATCCACAAAAGAAGTACCGCCTTGGAACGGTCAGTAAAATATTTTACTGGAGGGCTTAAACCGGTTTAACGGCGCCAACCTCACCCTTAATTCAGATGTGGATCAAGACACATAGATATCCACATGCTATTGAACTAAATTTTCTTACGCCAGGAGTTTCGGCTAACAAAATGGAGCTTTTTCGTACATAGTACTACGCATAATGCGCCCTACGTACACCCGAGGCTTGATTCAATTCTCGAATTGTGCCGGACTTTCCAGATTGGCGTCATATGCTGTAATCATTGCAAACAGTGATTATTTCCAAATTGCTTGATGCTCGAATTGTAATCAAGCAATGATTTTTTCTAAATTGATTTTAAACAACAAAAAACACGGAATACAAAAATGCATGCAAACTACTCAGATATGCACACATTGAGGACATTTCATGGTTAGTGGTTGTTCCGGCTGATATGTGACTACTCTAAGTGCATAGCCCAGGCAGTTTAGTAGGTTATTTGTTGCTCTTATTCATCGCATTTTAATAATATTGTATTTCGGGTAACTCTATCTTACGGTAAACGTTCTAAAAAATCAACACTTTACTCTTTCTGTTCTCAAATAAATTGTTGGTTTAATGGACTGGTATTCACCAAATGCTTATCTGAAAAAAGAGGAAGACCAAAATTTATCAGGGTCTGTGCTGTTTGCCTAGGCGTTTATGCCGGGTAAATAGCGTTCGAAATCTTAGAACATTTACTGTACTCTTGTCTTTCACTGGTATCTTGTAGTCGTCTACATACATGTACACTGAACAAAATTTCTAATTGGTCACTTTTTAAACTCATTATTCCTGTTCAAGCGGTAATAACATTGAAATATTTTTTGCATATAAATATGCAGTTTAACAAATATGCAGTTTAACTGGCAAAAGTTTAGCGGTTTTCAGACGGTTTTTTGGTTAAAAAAGCAAAAATATGCTTTTTGAAGAAAAATGGTTTTGATTGAAAATTTATATCAAATTTAAGCTCATTTGATAATAGACTGGTCTAGTCGACTTAAGAAAACAAAACACTTGAAATTTCGTCTAAAGTAGACTTTATACGCACTTTTTAAACTATCACATTTTTGAGATTTTTGAAATTCATTTGTAGCTTGTGCAAAAAATGTTGTATGCATTTTATTTTATCTGAACAAGATAGCCCAAACAGAATAGAACTTGATTTGCTCGTTTTGTCATGACAAACATTTCACTGCTACTGCGCACTTCTGGTTTGAATGTTAAACTTAAAAAGTCAATTTGACGGTACTTTGATTATTCTTTTTATTTCCAGACTAGAATAGTGACGACTAGTAGTAATACATAATCGCTGAAAATTTCAATACCGTATCACAGATAATAAGGCGTACAGAACAGTGCAAACTTCCTATGTAAACTGCATGCAAAAAGCAGAATTTCAATGATTTAGCTGCGTGTAGTGTTTGTCACCATGCTATTAAGTAACAGAAAAGAGGAGTCTGATTGACGCGAATCATTTAAATTGTGTTCGTATTTAATCACGGCAGTCAGAAACATTTTATACAAACAAAAATACAAATGGATGGCATCTCTGTGGATATTTCACATTGTAAGAAAAATATGACTTTTTGAAATGAGGGTACCTTTACTCTAGCATCGTCTATGGAAGACGTACCAGTCAATTTTAAGTTAAATGGCATGCAGAGGTTCGGCAAAGGATTGGTTTATTTATATAAGCATAAATTTTGTATACCCGAATCTTAATTTCAAAACTAACATAAAAATGTAAGGTGACCAATTAGAAATTTTGCTCAGTGTATAGCTTGTCTGTCCAATCTGGATCGTGTTTCACAACTTTCTCGAGTTTTCTTATTCAAAATATAGTTCACTGCGCATAAGTAAAATCGGTTATGATTTCTCCTTTAAGTCTATATGTGCTTTTCAGGTGAAACACGACAGCTATAATTATGACAAAACAAAATTGAAGGCAAAGCTACTATTCCACAAATCGTTTATGACAGTGACGTATGATTTATTCCAAAATCGATAACACTTTCAATGACTGTAAGATCTGCTGTTAACTTCAATTTAGTACCAAAACATATTATGACTTCACGGCTGGCATCGTCTTGTTTAATAGTATAGCGCTGAGCGAAGTATGTAAACATTTAAAGAGACAAGGTCTGTAACTATGAACATTTTTTCGCAAAAAATATTTTCTTTTTAAATCATTTGTAAAAATAGAATTTAGTTATATTTTCGCAATAAATATGGTCAGTGCAGCTGAAAACTGCAAGGAAAAGTGAATTATCTTATTAAAAGAGGTGTTTCTCTTAACAATCGCACCATTCCTGATATTTGTATCAAAGATAACTTCCCATATGACGTCACGTCTTTGAGTGATATAACGCCATGCAGTAAAATCTATAAACCACTAATGTATACATATTCAGTACTAACGTCAATTATAATGCTGCGTTAACGATGGCAAAATCTTGACGTATTCACGCAAAAAGTGATGTTTTTCTATGATTATGGTTTTCGGACTTGAGCTTGTCCATAACAAATGGCAAAGTGTCTTCTAAAATCTATGATAAACGGGATGATTTTAATTTTGAAATTGTTAATTTCCTATTTCTTGATGGAGATGTTCCTCGCTCCGCTTCCTATGGTGTATATAGTTCTCAGCTTATTCGTTTTGAAAGAGTGTGTTCTAATGTTGATGACTTCAACAAAAGAAACTTAATTTAACTGCCAATGATATAGATATCATAAAATTCGAAACGCATTTTCTAAACTCTACCACAGACACCCGGAGTTTAAATACAACATTGGGTTATAAACTCTTCTGCAACAAGCCATATCAAAACCTATATTTTATGGTGATTTAGTTTATAAATTCAAAAGAATTATTGGAAAACCTCATTTTAGTGATCAATTCAAAACGATAATCAAACGTTATATAAATGTTGGATATAACTTGAATGTCAAGCGACAGTCAGTATGCCTGGTATTAAACCCAAACACGGATTATAGCTATAGCTTCCTCTTTAATTGCACGACGGTGGGACAGACCTCAGACTCTATGACGACTCTGGCGTAAAGCTTTAATCGGTGGTTTGGTGCCTGATGCCTATCTGTAGCAGGGCCCATCGTGTTTAACTTGAGGTTTTCTTTAGGTTTGACTATCTGCGAGTCTTGAGCCCAACATAGTGTGTATATTTTATTAAAGTACTGCCGCATTAATAAGAAACGCGTAAAATCGACTTTAAGTGCATCTTTTCACGTTATTTTCTCTTGAACTTTTCGATATGCGGGTAGAAAAAGCTGCAGTATGTTTTGACAAAATTTTCCACCTGATGTGTTTGCTGTGTTTTTCTGTAATTAGAAGGAATTTTGGCATATTTGTGGTTCTTTTCAACGGGGGAGTATTATTGTTGGTAGAATGGACATACACTGACCCTTTTTTTAATAATATGAAACGGTTAACTAAATCATTCGATGTCTTTCAGGTCAGTGATCGCCGTGCATGTTATAAACTGAACAAAAGTGAAAACGCTACACCTGAATTGTTTGCCATTTATATGCAAAATGATCCAATCCAGTAAAGCAAATGAAGTGTATCTGAATGTTCAAAGAATGGGTTATGCATAAAGTAAAATGTTTACGGCCTTGGGTTTACGGATGTTGTCACGAAAAAAACACATGAAAGTAAAAAAGAGGGCAAAGATCAGTAATTGATACAATCAAGCACCATACCTGACCCAGGATACCAATGGGAAAGTGACAACTTCACAATTAGACATCACAAACGAGAGCCAAAGGGTCAGCCCTTTCCCAGCAGGTGACCACAAGGCATCAATAAACAGACGCGCACGAAAGCATAACAAAAACAAGACAGAAAAAAATGTCATTTAAATGTGACAGGGGTCCAATTTTTCAGGTTACATATTTGAACAGAAATCGCACACAGTTTAGGCGGCCTTCAAAAATCCACTGCCAACCCGATCCGACTGAAAGAAAGTGTAGTCTTAGATATGTGACAACCAAATATATGAGTTGATCGTTTAGAAAAGCGACCCAAGAAAACGGATTTATCGTCAAATTGGCGAAGCTTGAAATTTTATCACTGAAATCTCCATAGGAAAATCAATGCGTGTTGCATCTTAGTCTGAGCTTATTACTGGTCGAGAAATTGAAGGAACAATGTGCTGATAGGTCTACCTGATTTGTCAAAAGAAAGAAAGTGATCGAAAATCGTGATAAATCGAAGATTGCAAAATGATTAATATTCCCTTTGTGTTTTGTCAAAGGGAGACATTTTACAATTTTTTTTACAAATTTGATAAATTCGAAATTGATTTTTGAGCTTGTTTCAAGTGATAATACAGTTTTCTTGTGTATTAAAGCAACTCACGTACATGTATGACGAATTCTGATAAGCATGACAATATTTTTGCACATGCGGTATTGCAAAATTCAGTGAATAAAGCTTTAAACACAAAAAAGGAACATAACTCAGACATCAAACGAGACAAATTGGTGGAGCTTCGACGAATCTCTTGCTGGGTGTCTTGAAAACATTATTATTAAGCTTTAGAAAATACTTTTCGTCCAATACTTTCTCACAAAATATAAAATAGTGTAGTGTAGCGTTTTCACTATTGTTCAGTATAGCATAAAGTGTTTCGTACATATAAAGTACTGCTGCATAATTTAGAATCGCGAATAAATGACTTTAGATTTACGTTTTCAATTGACATCACATTGAGCATTCAATAATCATGAATCATTTCAGGCAGTATTTTGACAAAATATTGGCTGGTATTACGGCTAAGTTTTGCTCTAATTATTCTGATGGTAGATTTGGGTATTTTATTCCACTTATTTGACACTTGACAGGAATAATCCTTGGATAGGCCTAATCCATTTTGTTAGAAAACTATTACTTCTGCTAAAATGGACGTTATTTTTAGCTGGGCCTCATATATAAGCTATTCAAATCTCATGTCAATTATGCTCTAATATAGATAGTAAGGATTCTTGGGCCCATCAAATGATTCTTAGGCCCATCAAATTTTTCAACGGGCCTATAGAAATTTCAAAAGGCCCATTAAAAGTATGTAATTTGCATGTATTTGAATAGGATATGGGCATTGGCCCATTTTAAGGGCCCACCATCATTTTGGTCCAGGGTTATCCCTGAGTGTTACCATTGAAAGGTTGTATGTTAACAGCTCAAATCAACTAATTACAGAAAATGAATGGTTGACTATAAAATTACATATGTAGTTGATAATGTTTAGGCCGTTTGCCACTGTAAAAATTGTTTTATAAAACTGTCCATTATAGCCACATCACGCTGTTTTAGTAGAAAATGTCCTTTCAAACATAGCAATCAGTATTTACCCGGATCAAACTGATCGTATTGGATCAGTTGGACATGTGTCTACGCTGATTGAATCGATACTATCAACAGAATGGCAGTGCTTAAAAAAAACAACTGGCATATACATTTAAAACGTGTGATGCTTTTGACACTTACCTGTAGAAATTTAAGTACAGATGTATAGGCCGTCACATGGCTGTTACACCGCTTAACCCCACCCCCCACCGCTTTTCAGAAAGCCTAAAAATGTCGAAATTCCCAAGAGATTATGGGTCTGGGCAGTGTTAGTAGATTCTTAAAACAATTTTCTTCTGACACTGCAGGATATTCTAAATCCAGATTTGAGCTTAACATTCGGAAAATTGCAAACATAAGATAAAGTTGCAGATTTTCGCGTTTCTTATTATTGCGGCAGTTTTTCTCCATGATGATACATTGCAGTAGTTAGGAGGCTTCCATGCGAGCTGAACATTTCTTGTACTTCAACAACAATAGAATATAGGGCGAAGATTTGGTACCATTAAAATGCATTTAAGCCCCCCCAGGGGGCTTAGGCTGCTGCCCGTTCTAAGGCGGTGGTTCTGTTGTTTTTTATTTGTTTTTTATTGTTACTCCTATTGTGGGAGTCTGTAAATGTTCTATGTTTTGTTGTACGTTACTTTATGTCCATTCTAGTTTTGCAGTCATCTTGATGGGGAAGAGAGAGAGCTGGCTGCTTTGCCTAGTTTGTCTTCCTGGTGTCTCGTGATTGGTGTGTGGCTCTTCCTCGCGGTGCCATGGGTTTGTCTGCAGTTTGTGATTGTGGTATTTCCTGATCAAACTCATTTTCTATTTTTGTACGCATTAGATTTAGAAGAGATTGTAAGCAAAATGCGTCGATAATACATGTTTAGACAAATTACCATTTATGGCATTTTCCCGAAAAACCTATACGCTTTGCATACTTTTTGCATTGGATCCTTACTATAATACAGAAACCCCTGCTAACCGATTATGATATGTGCTATTTCACGATTTTAAGTGTGCTAGCATCTCTGTAACCAGCACACCATTACTGATAGTTTGTATCAAATAAATTTACCATATGACGTCACGTCAGGGAGTGATATAATGCCATACAACAAAAGCGATAAAACACTATTGCTTACCGATTTAGTAACGTTACGTAATAACGTCAATTATAACGCTCCGTAAACGATGGCAAAATCTTGATGTTTTCATGCCAAAAGTGCGACTTTCAATATATTTTAATGTCTTGTGATAAATAGAAACTACATTATTGAATTTATTAAACTCGTTGCAAAAAAGCGATAAAATGCTGGGCAACCCTCGCATTTTAATAGCTTTTCCTGAACTCATTTAATAGATTCAATAAAACATGAGTACTCATGTTAGATCCTTTATACTATTTGTTTAAACACAGCAGCTGCTCTAAAAGTACTAGTGTTATGTACTTGAAGGATCAACTGAAAATGTAGCCTCGAAACAGCCATACCCTCAAAGCACTGGCTTAGGTAGCAGACCAAGTACACTACTGTCGTGCCAACCAAAAGTGACAGTTACGTACTATTTTGTTTACAATGGTTAAGTAAAACAATAACTTGTACACTCTGTTTCACTTAATGCGAATCGATAGATCACTTGTATATTAATCCTATCCTGCGGATCTATCGATCCTAAGTCCCTGATAACTTTGCAAGCAAAACATGACGACACTGTCGCTCTTGGCTGGCAGGACAGTAGAGACCCAGCAATTCATGCAAGACAAGTCACAGCCATTTATATAGTTTGATGGCTGCTCACAGCTCATCCATCAGCCACTATGCCATGTAAATATGGCGAAACGTCTATAAGAGTAATTGAAAGTTTTGTGATGCAACTGCCAGGTATCTGTAAATTCTGGATAAAATCAGCCATTTTAATCATTGACCTGCCATTGCTGCCGTAGCAATGACTGTTTTGAAAATACGAAAAAATGTTGTAAATGGTATGTGAGCTGACTTTGTCTGGAGCAAAAATAAACAATCTGTATTATCGGAGACTACTGTCGTGCCAACCAAAAGTGACAGACACGTAATATTTTGCTGACAAGTGTTAACTAAAACATTAAGTTGTACACCACTTGACCTTACGCGAATCGAAAGATCACTTGTGTATTAATCCTATCCTCCTGCGGATAGGATTAATACACAAGTGATCTATCGATTATAAGTCCTTGATAACTTTGTAAACAAAACATGACGTCGCTGTTACTCTTGGCTGGCAGGACAGTAGTACTTAAACCACATAAGAAAATTATAATAAGTTCACAAAGTAGGCTAACGTTTGGCGATAGGATAAGTTTATATTTGCGTATCTTAAATAAAACCTCTTTAATTGTCCTCTTTAAACGATGACAACATGTGTTTAAATTAAGCACAAAGTATCCGTCTGGAATCAAAAATAATTTTGAAAATTCATATCTAAATTAACCATTTTTTAAAAAAGAAAATGCAAGTATTTATAAAAATCCAATAAAGAGTTATGTTTTTTCTGTGTTCAAATATCTTGCTCATATGAGGGTACGATAATATGTTTAAGTCCAACTGAAAAGACAAAAATAGAATGTCCTTAGAAATAAAAATTCTGCAGTGTATAAAAAATGACATAGTCGTCAATATCATTTAGAGTTTTACAGTGTGCTCAAATTATTGAATCTGCACAATATGTCACCGTTCGAATGAACATTGTAAGGAACAAAAAATATACTTTCAATACAGTTTCATTTTTGCAGTTATATAAAAAGATACGGATTGAAAAATTCAGATTAACAATTGTTGGCATTTTAACATTTATTACCGTGATAAGTACTGAGAGTTTGAAAGCAAGAACAATCTTAGTTTTTCAGCATTTTAGATTTTATGAGCAGTTGAAATGTCATTGTTCGGTTCAGCTGAGCATGAAAAAAAAGTATTATAACCTCGGAGCCGGCTTGCTTTTCCAACTGTGATGCCAAGATGTGTCTTTACGTGTGACGTTGTCTGTCTATGTTATAATGTCTTTCTATGTTCTACTATCTCTTCCTCTCTGATCAGGGTCTTCACTACCAGTATACGGAAAGCTTGGATCCCGAGACACCCACTGAGTACACAGTAAATACTCTAATCAGACTGGACGGATGTCCAGGCTGATCTGAGTATTCTCTCAGTGCACACTTGTTTTGTCGGCTGCGCCATGTCATGACATGGCGTCCGACGATATTACAGCTCCGAACAATATTGCCGGTATCAATGCAATAACCGTATAATAAATTTGTCTTTTAATAAGTTTCTCAATTGTCTTAATGTCGTTGAAAATGGTTTAACATTGTTTACTGTCTGTCTCTAAAATGACCATTATAGTATTAGGAAAACCATGAACAATCTAAAATATTTCTAGGATGCTACATTGTAGGCTATATGGAGCATATTGAGAAATTTTATAACAAGTTTAGAACTTTTTAAATTTGTAGGATGAATATCTTCTTGGAGTCCATCAAATCTATCATTTTCACCAACTAGCTCTTACATAGATTCACCAATCATCCATATTTTCCTGGAAAATAAATTAATATAGCGTTCTTAACGTCCTAAGTTTTACAGGATTTCTTGATCATACTCACTGTATTTTAGATAGAAAACACTCACAGCACACGTATAGCAAAACATGACGCCACGCCCGAAGTGATGCAGCGCCGTGTACTAAAATCGATAAACCACACCGTCATAACAAACGCATGTACATATAACTATGGTGGCTTGTTTGTGCCATTTCGTTATTTCGTTCTTTCGTCTTTTCGCCTGGCGTTATGGCGCGGCGCCAAGACGAAATAACGCCAAGCGAAAAGACGAAATAACGAAAAAACGCCACGCGAAATAACGAAAAGACGAAATAACGCCAGGCGAAAAGACGAAAGAACGAAATAACGAAATGGCACAAACAAGCCACCATATATAACACCGTCGCTTATGTATGACGGAATCTAAAGTCCTGCAAGCCAAGGCCGCGATTTCAAAGTATTAGTTTCATATTTTCTCATATTATAAATAGGATCTGATAATATGCATACACCAGTATCATTAAATTTATTTAACTTGTTGTGAAGAAATGAGAAAATGCTCGGTAAGCATAGCATCTTATATTTTTTCAACAGCTCATTTAATAAATTCAGTAAAACATGAGCACCTATGCAATTTCCTTTATAGCAGATAGATTGTCAAAGTATGGCTGCTGTGTAACATTGAGTCTGCACTCTTGTGTGCAATAGGCGGTCTACATCCCAATAAGAAAATAGTCATTAGCAGCAATTGATACATAATTAGCTTTTTAAGCACCAATTTTGTTACCCCAATGCATTTTGTTTCCTGGTGCGTTATAAAGGTTTCGAACGGACTTAATACAACCGAATGTGTTTCTAATTTTAAAGAGTCTGGATGATCGGTACTCGAATCTATTCCTAAATGCTTACATAAATCGCCATGCACATACTAAATACTTAAAAATGATCTAATTCTATAGTCCTTTAGGCATATGGCATGTTTTTCTATATAGTATTAACCTCAATATCTACCACTTCCGGTCTATAAAGTACCGGTAATACGCGTAAATACCACCAAATCGACGTATACATTTACCAGTGTGTTGATAGAACGTCTTACTGCACATCGATAACGTGTCGACTTTTTTCATATTCTGGTCCATGAGTGAGGGAAAGCAAGATACAGCCCAAAGCTGATGCTAGGGGAGTGAGGATGATTGTACTTTCTATTAATTCTCATAAATTCAATACAACTGAGTCTGTTATTTACTAGTATTTTAGGTTCTCTCCATTTCTGAAGGGTCCGTATAATTGTCTTCCTGATGTCCTACTACTCTTGGTGTTCTGTGGCTCTTCCTTACTACGCAGCGGGTTGGTCTGCAGTGAGTGATTTTCGTATTTCCTGATCATATTCACTTACATTTTTAATATGTCTGATTTGATTCTTAATGTCCCAGTCAACAATTGTACAGTTATGTCGGGACGGGTCTTCCTGGGTCAAAACAGTACTAAGCAAGGATTAATGTGTCTTGCTCAAGGACAGAACGCAGGGACGCCATTGAGGCTCGAACCTGCAACCCCTCGATCTCGAGTCAAGCACCACTGAACCATTGCGCTCCTTTTTAATATTTAAAAAAAACGCTATACATACCCAGTTATCATCGTTCTGCCTCTTACTTGTACCTGGCTTGTAGCCCGTGCCTGGATTCCTCTTTCTGTCTGTAAATGCCCAGTTTTGTTTTCTCTTTTTTGTGTATTTCTCTTTATTTTTCTCATAGCTGCCATGTTTGCGCTTTGCAATCGTTCGGAGTGCTCTGGATACTAAAGGCGCCTCGGTGTTCATCAGAACTTGAAAATATAGGGGATCTTACATGAGTGGACATGTTTAATTGAATTTATTAAACAAGTCGAGGGAAATAAATACAGTGCGAGGCTTGCCGAGCATTTTATCTCTTTTTAGCAATGAGTTTAATAAATTCAATAATACAGGAGCACGCATGTTAGATTCTATTTATCATATGACATTAAAATCATTTTGAAATCATATTTTTGGCGTGTAAACGTTAGGGTTTTGCCGTATGCGTGACGTTAATGATATTATTTAAAAGCTTTACCCGAAATCTGAAAACCACTAGTGGTTTATCGATTTTAAAGCATGGCGTTATTTCACTGCCAGACGCGACGTCATATGATAAATTAAAATAAACAGAGAAACAGCAGATAAAACAAAATAAAACAATAAATAATAAGATGTATTAACATATGGACCTCGACGCGAGAAAATCTGTCTTCAGGCTGTGCGACTATAGCGCACTTCGAATCAAATTATAGTCCCTACTATAGTAACTAAAGTTTTATTCGAACACCTATAGTCGCTACTAGGGTGGCGCCACGAACCTACTGGAGATGGCCGGAGCACCGTTACTCTAGTAGATAGGCTGGTTTCCTACTCTAGATATATCTAACGATGGGTTCAAGATCTAGCACGATGGGTTCAAGATCGGTCAGTAGCCTCAAAATGATATGTTTTTGTAAAATAAACCTAGCTGAGCATATTTTTTGGTCGTAGACAAAAAAGGATGTTATAAACTGCAATGCGCTTTCTAATAATCAAGTTCGAATTTGTGGGACCAAAACATATGCTCAGCTGCGCATCTACTACGTAAGAACTATAGTAGGAGCTTTAGTACGATTCGAAGTGCGCCCAGGTAATTCTCAAACCAACCTGCACAGTTACAGAGCCTAGCTAGAGTAGTGATTTTTGTGTGTATTCAATAGATTTATTGTCCTATGTAGAAAGCGAATAACAAAGACGCTGATTAGACAGTGCGGGTGCGCAGGCTTTTCTGTGCCTTTGTTGTCCGCGTGCAACAAAGTAAGGGATTCTCGCTTTCTCGCCTAATTTTAATGACTGACACTCGCCATGCACAGTCCATTTTACTATCTGCCAAGCCAACTTTGTAATAAACGTCACTAGCTTAACTAACGTAAAAGTAATGCAAAATTTAAAGTAGGCTTTGTAATTTTAGATCCAGAAAAACCGCCAACAGACGATAAAATCATAAAAAACACCCAGTATGCATCATCAAGATATTAGTAGTTCAACCCTCTCCTATAGGATAAAACTAATGAGCCAGTGCATGAGATTTCCAACAATGTGGTATGTGTGACTATCAAAGCCAGTCTGATCAGAGCCTTTGCTAGTCGCTTGAGTATTCTATGATTGTTAAGCTACTGACTGAACACCATTTGGAGCTTCTAAGCTTAAAAAGGAGACTGCAGCGGCACGTCTGAGTCTACACTTGTCAAAATGTCAAATTGTTGGAAATCTCATGCCGCGGCTCAAATTTAATAGTAAACTTACCTGTTGAACAAATGAAGAAACATATGAGTAATAATTTGTATGAAGCCATTTTGCTGTATGCATTAATCTTAAAACAAATGAATATAATGAATTCTGGTAGTTTTCAATGCACTTGTTGTACATTTCTCCGTATATGCCAGGTCACAATAAACCTGCTTTAGTTTGCAATACGCAAATAACAAAGACGCGTCTGCGCATTCTGATCTGCGCCTTTGCAATTCACTATCTGGACAGAAGAACAGCTATATTGAATTTTTCGAAAAGATGGCTGGCCTCTGTAGCTGAGCTAATGCATTAGAGTTTTGCTTGGTAGCCACCTGTAAAGACATTTTTCTCGCGTTAATGCCTACATGGCCTTGGTATCAAATTTGACCGTAACCTAAACTCGTTTATTTACCTATTGGAGGGATGTAATCCAACCTTTCTGTCTATTGCCTTCAAGTTCAAAATTCCTTGATTTATCATATGATGTCTGGGAGTGTACTAATATCATATAGTTAATCCGACATTACACCAGTGTATTTTTTAAAACCAGAGGACCGTATGTGATCTGCAGTCAGCCAGACACGTTAGTGACTGCGCTACTCGGCCCAGTATTTTGGTCGTGTTATGGACAATAAAACTATAGCAAGGTTGTCGAACTTCGACTTCAATTAGCTTTCTGTTTTCAGAAAATAATAAGTGTTACATACGTACCTTTACTGAAAGGTTAAAGTTCAATCATGATCTTTTTTTTTTTGCTGAAATTCAACTGCTTTCGATAATTGAACTTGGCCTTGCATGTAACAGTCATGGCTATGTTGCAAGGCCCACTGAATAACTGACCGATTGGTTCCAGAAATAGCAGCCATTTTGTCATATGATCTAGACCACATAGTCATTTTTATATAGTCTCATCCAATATAATTTAATAGACTTTCCATGTGTAGTTTGAGTTCACCTGGCCTTGTGGTTAATGAGCAAACTATACTGAAGGACTTTAGAAACGCACCACTTGCTAAAATGCTAATTTATTGTCAAAATGTAATATTTTACTTATGTGAAAAATAAAATTGTCAAGTCCTTGTATTTAGCTTGCATTCAATAGGAAAATCGAAACGCTGTGGCTTATGGTTGCCGTGACGTCGAGATTATTTTGAGACATCCCAAAATTAAAAGTCACAGAGTATCAATACCTTCCATTATGAGCGCAAAAAAGTTTTCGAACCGATGTTTGTTCTCGAAAGCACAAGGAAAGACAAAATCAAATCATAATGTTTAAGGCCTCCGGTAAAGCTCATTTCGTCTAGGTGACGTCATTATTTTATTTGACGTAATTGGCTGTTTATATCCTGAGGAACAGGAATAATCAAAATGTTTTAGTGCCACAAGACACCCCGCAACCCGTTGTGTTGAAGACAAAAGTATCGCGACTTGCGCGAACGTCACCCGCCTGTTATTGCTGTTTGAAAATTTAAGACTGACGTTAGCAAAGAAACGCTGCGACTGGGCGTGTCATTAAACGATTTTTCACGTTATTTCCGAAACTTTTCTTGTTTTTCGGTTGGTTAAGACAGCTGGCTACCAGCTCAAAGTGTTTGCTTTCAAATTGAACTCATCTCGCAGTTGTCAGACGACAATTGTTGAAAAACACTAAAGTCAGTGTTACGTCAGAATGAACCGCATGGGCAAATCGAAACTATGGCAAATCATGGTCCGTTGTGTAAGTGGTTAAAAAGTGATAAAGAAAACATCCTCAAATCAACCATGTGGAAGAGACAGTGAATTTATAATTGGTGCGTTCTAAAGTCCTTCAGTGTAGAATTAAATATAATGGTGGCAGACTCGTATGAGTGACCTTGGTAAAAGGTCAAAGGCAAGACTCAACCTTTGGTATTTATCTTTGCGCATCCATTGTCTCATTAGGTTAAGCATATCAAGAGAGAATATGAATTTGGCCTAAGTTGTTAAAAATTCACTTTTTTTCAAAAAAATAAATCCCATTTTAATGAACTAGGAAACAAATTTGACCTTGACGTTAAATAGGTCAAGGTCAACATAGGGTCATCATTTCAACAAACTTGATAGGCCCAGCATCTCCAATGCTACATACAATGTTCAAAGTTTATTGGCTTTCTGGTTCTGAAGATGTTTTTTGATGGGTTTTAACCATTTATGGGCGTGGCGGCCAATTTGGTCATGTGTACATAACAATTTGTATACTTTTTGGCTGACTTATCACTAGTCTTCAAACGAAATTTGCGTTCAATTGACGATAAATATGTTTTGATATAGTGACGGGACTCTAATATGAGCAACATTGACTGAATGGGAGCGCAGTGGCTCAGTGGTAGAGTGCTTGACTTGAGACCGAGGGGCCGCGGCTTAAAGCTTCACCGGCGTCACATCGTTGTGCCCTTGAGCAAAGTAAGTAATAGTGCAATGATCAGGGATCGATGCAATCAAGTACATCGCCTGACCAAAGATACCAACGGAAACGTGACACACCACAAACGAGAGCCAAGAGGTCAGCCCTTTCCCAGCAGGTGACCACAAAGCACATATAAACCTACGCGCACAAAGACATAGCAAACACAAGACAGAAAAAAAAACATAAAAGATCCACAATAGAAGTACCGCCTTGGAACGGTCAGTAAAATATTTTACTGGAGGGCTTAAACCGGTTTAACGGCGCCAACCTCAACCTTAATTCAGAATTGGATCAAGACACAGACACAGTAAAACCTGTCTTAAGCGGTCATTCAAAAAGAATACAAAACATTATTTTCAAGACAGATTATCGCTTAATGTAGGCCAAAAGTATTGCAGAATGCTCCAAGAGAGCATTCTGCAATACTTTAGACCTTCATTAAGCCACCACTTGTCTTTAAGACCTTTGTTTTGTCTATTTTTGAGTGGCCGCTTAAGACAGGTTTTACTGTAGATATTTGGTTTGCATGAAAGAAACATATATGTCAAGATATAACAGGGAGATAAAGCAAAGATAAGGACTCAATAGTAAATACAACTGAATATCGGAGCAAAAGGATTCCAACAGGTAAACCCCGGTGGGCCCGACAAACAGCCAAAACTTCAGGCCCCTACCATATCATCAACAGATAAGTCTTTAAGTTGGAACTATCATAGAGTCTGAAGTCTGACCCACCGGCGTGCAATTAAAGAGGAAAGCAAAGTTGCCAACCGCGATTGGGTTGACCACCAAGCATGCAGTAAGGCACATTAATCCTAACTTAATACTGGTTCGACACAGGAAGACCTGTCCCTGCATAACTTAAAGATTGTTGATGGGATGTTAAGAATCAAATCAAACAAACAAACAAAACATTGGCTGAAAGAGGTTGACTTTGAAACTACAGTAAAACCTGTCTTAAGCGGCCACTCAAAAATAGACAAAACAAAGGTCTTAAAGACAAGTGGTGGCTTAATGAAGGTCAAAAGTATTGCAGAATGCTCTCTTGGAGCATTCTGCAATACTTTTGGCCTACATTAAGCGATAATCTGTCTTGAAAATAATGTTTTGTATTCTTTTTGAATGACCGCTTAAGACAGGTTTTACTGTAATTTATAACCGTTTTCTCATTTGGTTAAACATAACAAGTGAGAATTATGAATTTGGCTTCATCAGTTTTCAAAATATAAGTTTTTCATTTTCACCCGTTTAAATGCAACACGAAGCAAATTTGACCTTGGTACAATGATTCTACCAGGGTGCAATATGCAACTCAACTTTAGTTAATGGATCATCCTTTTCTGTGTGCTCGACAATCAGCCAACTAAGAAGATTGCCTTTTGGCTGGGATATTAATAATTGATTCAGTATTGGTAAAGTGTGTGTCAAACAGTTTGAATCCAGATCAGGCCCGATGTCTCGATGTTTCGTTGGACTTATCAGTATCTAAGCTGTTTCCATAAGATAAGAACGATTGTTTTTTTTTTGTCTGGGATGCATAAAATAATATAATATTTTGAAAAAAAAAATATGTTAACACATACTTGTCTGTTATTTCAGGGATATGTACCAATTGTCTGTGCATCTAACCTTCTTTGGCAGGCCTCTCAGTGACCACATACCGCATATGATCTTGTTTCAAGCTGTTTGCTTAGGTTATAAAGTGCATTCTAATGCACTTGCTTGTGTAACGTGACATCTGATTGGATAACGTTAAAATTGCGACAGTATATCCTGCGATATACTGTCGGAAACGGTTTGACGTCATTAATTACGATACATTTCGTTGGACGACATGCTTATTTATGCGGCTTGCTACGCTTAAATTGAGCTCAAACTGCAGAAGTGCATTAGAATGGGGATAACCATATTCAAAATTTTCATTTGGGGAGGTATATCGTCGGATATACGTTCGGAAATCACGTTTTACGGTTCCGCTCGCGCGTCGCCGTAAAACTAAATTTCCGACCGTATATCCGACGATATACATCCCCAAATGAAAATTTTGAATACAGTTATCCCCTAATTGGTGTCTGTGTTCGACTGTGGTATTTCCAAAATCATACTACATGCAGCTTACCTTTTTGTCCATAGACAGGGATATTAAATATTTTGTGGCGGTTTGGAAGAATCGGGTGACAAATGGTTTAGAGCCATGCTATGCATAGAGGATCTTACATGAGTGTCTATGTTATATTGAATTTATGCGAGGCTTGCTAAACACTTTATCATAATTTCGCAACGAGTTAAATAAAACCAATAGTACAGGAGCACGATTGTGAGATTCTATTTATCATATGACATTAAACGTACTTTAACATCACATTTTTGCGTGAAAAATGCTAAGATTTAGTCATATACGCGACGTTTTTATAGACGGCATTGAGTAACGTTACTTAAATCTCGATTTTATGACATGGCGTTATATCACTGTCAGACGTGACGTCATATGAAAAATGGCATTTAGTGGGGCCTGATTTAGGTCTCAATTTGTTTTCTTTAGGAGGTTGTCTTTTTGCTGGGTTATTAAATGTTAACCCATATAAACCTAGCGTCCTTTTTGTGGGACATGGGCAAAAAGACCCAGACCAGACGCCACAGAACGTGGCGACTGATTGGGGTCTCCACTGTGTGCTTATAGAATGTACTTTTAAAATTTTAATGAAGTATAAACTACCATCCCAACAGCCCTTAAATTCGAAATGATTCGTCCAATTGCTAAGGGTGGTAAATTCTATTAGGCATAAATGGGCTAAATGTGGTACTTGCATGTCATTGAAGTGATGGATAAAGTTTGTAAAGTTTTATAAAGTTTGCCAGTTTCAACAAGCTTTGTCGGGCCCACCGGGGTTTACCTGTTGGATTTCTTTTGCTCCGGTATTCAGTTTAATTTACTGTTGAGTCCTTATCCTTGCTTTATCTCCTTGTTATATCTTGATTTATATGTTTTAGGAGATGATGCATTGATAAGTTAGGGGTCTTTCATGCAAACCAAATATCTATGTGTCTTGATCCAAATCTGAATTAAGGGTGAGGTTGGCGCCGTTAAACCGGTTTAAGCCCTCCAGTAAAATATTTTACTGACCGTTCCAAGGCGGTACTTCTTTTGTGGATCTTTTATGTTTTTGTTCTGTCTTGTGTTTGCTATGTTTTGTGCGCGTCTGTTTATATGTGCTTTGTGGTCACCTGCTGGGAAAGGGCTGACCTCTTGGCTCTCGTTTGTGGTGTCTTCTGTGGGTTTGTCACTTTCCTATTGGTATCCTGGGTCAGGTGTGGTACTTGATTGTATCGATTCCTGATCTTTGCACCATTACTTACTTTTGTTAAGCCAGTGACAATGCGTCCAGCTTCAAGTTGGATTTTTCATTCTCAAACATTCCTGCTGTGTACAGTTGTCCCATAGGATACAGTTGTACATATTCTAATAGAGAACGTTATTTAAACAAAGTAAATGGTTTCAAGAGACTTCGGATCAGATTGAGTTTTAGCATTCTCAGAAGATTCATTCGAGACCAAGCTTTTTCCTTAACACATTCAATATGATTATGCCAAACACAACGCTGAGATAGATAAACCCCTAAATGTTTGCGCGATAAACCTTCTTGTATCATAACATCATTAAAGAAGAGAGTCGGGTGATGTTGTATGTTTAAGCTTCTAGGGAACAGTAATAATTCTGTTTTGTTTGGGTTAAGCATAACTAACCAATGCACTGCCCTCTAATAGAGACTTTACAGGTCCAAAGTAAGTGGAATTAGGAAAGACGACAACTTTATATAAGCTGGTATCATCTGCAAAAAGACGTAATTTAATGATTTCTTTAACCTTATTATTTATGAACATTATGAAAAGAAGAGGACCAAGAATAGAGCCTTATGACACACCAGCAAATATCTCTAGCCATTCTGATATGGCACCAGTGATTACCAATCTTTGAAATCTGTTGGTTAAGCAACTTTGAAACCAAAAATGTTATTGTCCACATATACCATAATGTTTCAATTTAGCAGTAAAATCCATATGCCAGACCCTGTCAAAGGCTTTACTTATATTACAGAAGACAGCACAAACATCTTCGCATTTATCCAGTGCCCAGCAAAAGGTGTAATACAACTCTACAAGTTGGTACTGATACATCTCCAGCTGTAAATCCTGATTTTGTGTTTGTTTGTTTGATTTGATTCTTTACGTCCCATCAACGATCTTTCAGCTATAAAGGGAATAGTCTTCCTGTGTTTAACCAGTACTAAGCTTTACTAAGGATTATTGTGTCTTGCTCAAGGTCATAACGCAGTGACGCTGGTGAGGCTCAATCCCGCGACCCCACGGCCTCGAGGCAAGCGCTCTACCACTGAGCAACTGCGCTCCCTCTGTAAATCCTGACTGAAAAGAGGTAATAATACTATGAGCCTCGTCGCGACAAAACCTGTCGTCGGGATTTCCGACAAAGTGAGATTTAAACCAGTCTGCTCAGCTACAGAGACTAGCTAGACAAATTAAATTTCGCTTGTAGCAAGCTTAGCTATTGTAATTTACAAAACGCGAATAACAAATGCGCTGATCAGACTGCGTGGATGCGCAGGCTGATCTGCGTCTGTGTTGTTCGCAACCCCCGAAGACAGACTTTCTCTGGTCCGGGCCCACTATGTTCTAATAAATAGTTATTCACGTGTTTATAAACTAGTTTTTTAGGATTTTACTTAAAAGCTGGATAGCATAGCACTTTTAGTTAACAAAGACATTAGATAAAAATCTTGGGTTACCGTAGCAAATAGTTTGAGTCCTGATCAGCCCGACATTTAGTCAGATCTGATTTTAGTCCAAGTGATTTGCGCAAAACATGAGATCTGTTTGCAACGTATATGAAATACTTAGGGGTGATACTTGTGGCATTTCATCTGGGTCTTCACTGTTTGCAAAAGCGCCCGATTTGGGGATTGCTCGTCTACAAAAGTTTCGATGAAGAGTATCAAAACATGACTCAACAATAATATGAAGGATGATCGTCTTACATTAAATTTGCCTTTTTACTTTGTGATTACAACTAAGCCCTAATAACTGCATTAATTGCCAGCAGCTTGAATATAAAATAAATGCATCTACTGTCGTGCTAACCAAGAGTGACAGTGACATTCTGTTTTGCTTACAATTGTTAAGTAAAACATTAACTTGTACACTCCACTTGAGCTAAAGCGAATCGATAGATCACTTGTGTATTAATCCTATCCGCATCCTGCGGATAGGATTAATACAAGTGATCCAGAGAGTCTAAGTCCCTAATAACTTTGTAAACAAAACAAGAGTCACTGCAGGACAGTATAATCCTTGCTCGATAAGCGTAGAGTGACGAAACAGATTAACAGTTAGAAGTATGAAAGAAAACCCTGTATTTGTCCAATCGGGTGAATAAAGCACCGTCACCTGACCAACTACGCAACTCTACGCTTATCGAGTAATACCTATAAAGCGGCGGTTGATTTATTGTTTATTTTACCTCGAAACCTGGTTGATTTATTTTGATTGTGTCCACGATGTCTTGTTTTCTGTCTGTGCTTCTTGTTCGTGGTGCCATGGGTTGATATGTGGCCTGTGGTTGTGATGGCTCCTGGTCATACTTACTCGCTTTGTTATAACTTCGGGACCTGGTTGATTTACATTGATAGTGTCCATGTTGTATTGTGGCTGTCTGTGTTCTGTTCTTCTTGTTCGTGGTGCCGTGGGTTGATATGTGGCCTGTGGTTGTGATGGCTCCTGGTCATACTTACTCGCTTTGTTATAACTTCGGGACCTGGTTAATTTACATTGATAGTGTCCATGTTGTATTGTGGCTGTCTGTGTTCTGTTCTTCTTGTTCGTGGTGCCGTGGGTTGATATGTGGCCTGTGGTTGTGATGGCTCCTGGTCATACTTACTCGCTTTGTTATAACTTCGGGACCTGGTTAATTTACATTGATAGTGTCCATGTTGTATTGTGGCTGTCTGTGTTCTGTTCTTCTTGTTCGTGGTGCCGTGGGTTGATCCTTGACCTATGATTGTGATGGTTCCTGGTCATACTCACTTATTGTTTATTTGGCGGAAGCCCGTAATTTGACAGTTGAGGCAAATCGGTTTGTTTCGTGCTATTCTTTGCATTAGACTGGCTCCATTCCTTAAAACAAGTTTTCCTTAATGTGTCATATCATAAACTTGTAGCTAATCTTACTCTGATGGCTCTGTTTTAAACAGAGCCATCAGAGTAAGATTAGCTACAAGTGTATGTCATATCATAATACATGTCGCAATCTCTTATGTTATATGACCGGAGAGAATCCTGTCTGCTGATTGGCCAAATTTGTCTTCATAACTCTCTAGGTCTACCTAAAACTGGTCTAAACTGGCCTACAAGTTAATATAGGATTGAAAACTAGTTTCCAGAAGGTCATGTTTTTGATACTCCTGCAATATAACCCTCTAGAGAGCTAAAATAGCATGGTGAGTATGAAACTCTTTGTAGCATGTGTTGCATGAAATTGACATGATTTGCCGTTTCACTCCCCCACAGGTAAATTAAAGACTTTCATGCATTTTAACAACAGTTTTTATTGCGTTTTGTTTGTTCTTTGATCTGTGTTTGATTAAACAAAGTGTAAAGAAGTTTAACGATTAAATTTTACATTCAACATTCAGAGAATTAATACATATTTCAAAATTCAAAATACTACATTAAAATATTTTAATAACAGCTCCTAGCACCTGTGATAAAGTCATCGGGTTGAAGGTTGAACAGGACTTTAACAACAAAAGTAAAAAGGAAGATTTTCATTCTTAGTTGAAGAGTCATACATGTATAACAAAACAGTTATTGACTATAATTTCGGTAGACATAGAGATTTATCTACCTTAAAAGTGATAATCACCTCGGCCTGGCGGCCTCGGTGAATTATCTCTTTTTCAGGTAGATAAATCCTCATGTCTACCTCATTGAAGTAAAAAAATGTATATTATATGCAGGTTCGAAATGTTTTCATAGAAACTTATAAAATAGACCAATCATTGATTTTCTTCAAATTAATTACAACAAAAAGGAAAACCTGATGTCTATATTTTATTTGCCAGTATAATACTCTTCTTTCATTTTTACAGGCACCATCTGTTTGTGAAATCTTTGGAAGAATCCCGTTTTACTTCGGATATGCATATATACCATTGGTTGTCTATGGTATCTGACTGACTATACTCGGAAAAACTCAATAATACCATCTTGGTCATACGTTAACATTATTGTCATCTTTCAAGAGAGATAGATATATATATTAAATGTCTATGTGTACCTCCTATTTTGTGCACCTTTCATGGTTTCTTTTCACTTTATTTATGGAGGGGTGTTGAACTTGAATAGTTTCCTATTAAAATGCTAAGATGTCGTCTGGTTTGTGTAATTTGTAACTTCAACACTATTCAATCCTTTATATTCAAACTTTGCATAATGATTGTTCACACATTGACGATATGCACCCTATTTTATGTCTATTTGATAGATATTTTCTCATTTATGAGGGATCTTGAACTTAAACATTTTTGTCCTAAATTCTAAGGAGTCTAGTTTGTGTAATCTGTAACTCCAACAGTTTCAATTCTTTCGTATTCAAACGTTGCATAATGATTGTTTACACATTGAAATTGTGCATCTTATACTTTGTGCACATTTGATAAATATTTTCTCATTTTGAGGGGTGTTGAATTTAGACATTTTTCCATCCGAAAAGCTTAGGTGGTGTCTGGGTTGTGTAATCTGTAACTTGAACAGTTTTCATAGTTTTATATCAAACTTTGCATAATAATTGTTTACACATTGAATATGTACACCTCCTATTTTGTGCATAAAAAATATTTTCTCATATTGTTTTGGATGTTGACTAAGACTTTTTCGCCCACAACACTTGTGGAACTTTGACATTGTTTTACGTCCGCAACTCTAATGGGATGTGTGCTTTCTGAATCTGAAATGCCAATGTTTTATACAAACCTTGAGTTCATACAAATCTCATCAAGATTCATTGGCAGGTGTGTATGTGGGGTGGGGGGTCAATTAATATAGTCTCCCTAATAGATATGTCAATTTATTATATACAAAGTAATGAAATACAGGTAAATATTGATTAAATATACTGTATATTCTAAAAAAAGCTGTATTTCACAGCCGAGAAAATATTAAAAGTTGTATTTCACAGACGTGAAAATGTAAGGTGTATTTCAATGACTCTTTGAGCACATTTCAGAATTTCAAACGCCAGCAACTTAGATCTTGCTAGTGGACAAAAACACAGTGTGTATTCATTTTCTTAATTAGATCGCAAGGACTATTTCGGCAGTTAAATTGTCGTGATTTGCTGAAATTTACACTTTTTCTACTCTTGTTTTTGGCTGACATTGCACATAATGCAACGACATCATTAATATGAAGTAATGTGGAAACCTGTACCTGTATTACGTCATTTAGAGCAAAAAATCTGTCACGCTTAAAATTGTATATAATACAAAGAAAATCCCAACTTTTGTCAGGAATATGCCATTTATTTCATCTCGTGGAGCGAGAAAACGTATATTTCATTCGTGACTTCGCAACTCACGAAATATGTATTTTCCCGCTCCACTCGATGAAATGGTCAGTAGTGGGGCAGATATGTGAAAAAATCGTGCATTTTATGATAAAAGCATGAAACTTGGTACATGGCCAGATTAGTAATTATAAAAAATTCTGAGGGTCAGTGCCAAGCCAGAAATGCACATTGACGGTCGCCATCTTGAATTTCAAAATGGCGACCTATTTTCGTGTAATGCCTGTTAAGTTGGGTATCATTTTGCTATAAACTTTTCTTGAAAGCTCGTGTAAGTGTAAATTTTAACAATAGAACATTTGTAATTATCTGAAATCACATGTAGATTGGCACATTATCCAAGATGGTGGCCATTTTATAAGATGGCCGCCATTTTTATATGTTAAATCAAGCTTGCTTTTATGAAAACATCATAGAATGAATTTAATTCAGATTATTGCATCAAATTCAAGTTGTTCCAAGCATAGAAAGGCTCAAAATGTGACTTTGTTATTTGTAAACTATTTATAAGAGAGCCTTGATACAATATGGCATGCAAGATAGCTGCCAAAGAAGAATGATTTTATGTTTTTTGTTTTTTTATACATTAATATATCATTGAGATTTTTATGAGTAAAATTTGCTTTAGTAGAGCCACGATGAACATCAACAACAAAAACCTTCTCACTGCGACAATTGCCAACTACTGTCCTGTTGATTTAAAAGCATGCATACTAGCTACCTACTGTCCTTCTCTATGTTAATGAATGTGATGTAGAATGGCTTGTTTGAAGTCAGGAGCAGCTTCTGTAGCTGGCTTAAAATGAAGACCGCAACTTTAATGCCACCATGGCCTGACATAAATCTGCACAGCATCTAGTCAATCTCAACTCTCTGCCTGATATGTCTCTCCAATATGCACCCTTATTAATTGCTTAATTAACTTCAAGCCTCTGTTCAGAGCACCCCCTTTGCCTTTGTTCATAATGTCAATTTCACTCTGTACTAACACTCGAGATTATCTGGCAGATTAGGTCAACACCTTGACTTTGCCAGTTTCATAAATACATGTAGAATAAAGCATCTCAATGACAATTGCTGATGATATGTCTGTTTTGTCAGAACACATCCTGCTAATTGTTTTTGTGATAATTCCTGTACTGATCAGCTGGCTAGAGCTCAACTGGGATTTCCTCTGGCATGCATTTTGCATTCCAAGGAGTTCGAATTTGAGTAAATTCATAATGCTCTTTCCACGCTTCTTTCAACGCTTCTTCACCTAGCGACTGTTGGCCTGCGTCATTCCGGACATGTTATTCCCATTTTTGCTTATTTACTATGTAAAATCATAGCAATGACCAGAAACTACTACAATAAGAGCTATCATTCTTCCTACACAATCAAAATGTGTAAAACTAAATATACAGATAGATAGTAAACAGTGGTGATGCTGCTCTCCCCTTGAAGGCAGTTACTAGGAGGGAGTTCGAGAAAGAACCGGAGGAACTAATGTTCAACATTGGTTTAACAAAACAACACCGAACGCACTCTGGTTTAACCGGAGTGACGTCATAAATTAACCAGAGTCCTACCAGCCAAAATACGCCTGTTCCTCTAGTTTCAAAATGGCGGCTAAACGCAAAAGAGCTGCCAAGTTAAGATTGAAATTGGCATTTGAACATAATTTACGGCTTTTCTAATCCATATATGATACGATTGAAAGGCTTACACTGGCAAAATATGTCTGTAATGCACTATGAAGCAAAAACCTGCATATAGCTGTCCACATATAGAATAGAGAAAACAAACATTGCCCAATGCATAGTATACAAGTATTGACTTTTCAAAAAATGTTAGCGATCGTTTATTTCTATCTTAGTATACATTCATGCGCATTGCACTGCGTAATTGTTTTTATTTCACTTCCCATGTACGTTTTTTTATAAGTTTGTCTTTTAACGCCCCAGCTTTAAAGTCATTGGCCTCAGTAAAAATCGTCAAGATGATATTTTAAGTTTTCTATCAAATAATGTTGGGTCGACCATCTTCATAATATGACCTAGGCAATTTGTGTAAACCTTTTTGCCCTCATGCCAAGGAAGAGGAAATTAGAATGTCTACTAAATGTGGTTCATGGTTATGAGGGTCTGGATGGGGGATTGGTTTTCACTATTCATTAACATTTTAGTCTGTTATTCATCCCATTAAAATTTGGGTTATTCATTAAAATATGTCCCATAGTTCATTAAAATGTAATCGAATTTAAATTCACTATTTATCATTTTTCCGTCTAATCATTAAAAAATAGGATTATGCATTAGTTTTAGGCACTCATTATTCACTATTCATTTTTTGACTCATTATTCACTGTTCATTATAAAAAGGCCATTATTCACTAATCAGTATACCCCATCAAGACCCTCGGTTATGGTGGTAATCTTTATGATATGACTTGGATAATTTATGCAAACCTTGTGTCCTCGTGCCAAGGAGGAACTGTGTGAATTTTGAGCTTCCCATAGGTGGTACTCTCATTTTTCTCCATACGTAGGCTTGGAACCAGCATATACCGTTCGCCCCCAAAAGTATCAGGAATATCAAGCAACCCCACCCCCTCAAAAAAATCTTTGAAATTTTAGCAACCCGATTTCGGTACCTTGACCTTTAGAAAAAAATCTAGAATGCATAGAAAGGACCCCTAAAGCTAGTCCAATTTTGTGATGACCCAAAATAGATATTAACAAAATCTTCATATCCCCATAACTATTTTTTTTCTTCTGAAAACCCCCAAAATATCAAAATTCAAAATTTTGAAGCAAAAATAATGGTCCAAGCCTACGTATGTATGAACACATCAAAGTACCCCTACCCCTCCCTGGGAGTGGCTTCTGGGAAGATTGTTAATGTGTAGAACGTATATTTGTTAGCTTTAGTATTAAGTCCATTCAAACCTGCCATACCGTAGGGAAAACAGTATCTTGGAAATCAGTATATTGCATTTTGACGATGATACAGAAAAGGAAGAGAAGTCCTGCTCCCTTCTCTAGACTGTACGTATTCTTTTTATGTAACTGGGTCTTTAGTACATGACCATTTACAGTCTATACATGTAGCAAACAAGATATGGCTCAGTTACGTGCCAAACATACCAAAAGTAATGGGTCTAGCATGTGGCACTTTTGTGGTAAGTTATTTTAAAACACTGGACATGCCATTTTTAAGATTATTTTTTCTAAAACTGAGGACAGAAATCAATGGCACCGTGACCCTGAAGCAGTATATAACACTCCACGGTTCCAAAATGTATCCACAAACCAAATATGGAATTCCTATCTTACATGAAATACAGAAATGCTAGAGCCCTGGAAACAGTATGTGAAGCTCTGCGGCACCAAGATGTATTCAAATAGCAACTTTGGTATTCAGACCCCCCCCCCACCCTTATAATATAGGAAATATGCTTCAGACGCAGTGTTTCTAGAATTGAGACTAGAGGTCATGGTCAGAGTCAAAGTGACCCAAAATAGTATGTGCCACTCCGAGATCCAAGATGTGACCACAAACCAAACTCGCTCCTTTTCCTACGTATAGTGTCGATATTTCGCAGCTTATTCGTTTTGCTAGAGTGTGTTATAATGTTGATGACTTCAAAAACAGAAGCCTATTTTCGACTGCTAAGTTATTAAAACAAGATTGTAGGTAAAGGTCCACTTTCTTAAAAATCACATTATCCCCTCCTCTAGGTGAAACTTACAAAATTTGCTTACATTGCCAAAATTTCCTGCAAACAATAGTGGTATCCTTGCGATGCATGTTTTAAAGTTCCCATTTTAATGAAATCATTCCTGCCACGTTTGGGCTAGATTAACATGAAAAAGTCTTAAATAAGTCGGAAGCAAGATTATTTGCTCAAGTTGTCCCCTCCCCCCCTGATTACATTTTTAATTCTAATTGCATAAATTGATGTCAGTGAAGACACCCAGTCATGAGATGATGTTTAGGGTTGATTTGTACCAGTTTGGCATCCTTAACAAGTTGCTCTACAGATTTTTATTGATATATCTTCAATTTGGCGGCCATCTTTGAAATATGCAAATTAGATAGTGAAGACGCTATTTTTCAACTTGCCAACATTGATTTTTGGATACAGCATACCAAAATACCCCTAATAGGTATCTCAAAACCTTTTCTTCACAAAATGCCTGCACCTTTTGAAATAAGCGTCTTTTTCTGATTTTTTTCCTGACTAGCAACAAACACTATGAAAGCACACATATAATTAAGTATGCAAAATAATAAAAAAAAACTTTGATTTGAAACTCTTTTTATATTGAAAATTCGAGCCACATTTGGTACATGCTCCCGCCTCAGCGTAGAAGACACTACAGCTGTTTTATGTAAGACAATGACTATGGGTACGAAGTCGTATCTCTAGTCTGTGAGACTACGGATACGGATCTGTATCTCAAGCATTTTTTTTTCAAAAGGCTACGCTAGAGGTACAATACGATAATCCTGATCTGAAAACCTTCTGCTCAAGTCGTCTGTTGCAAATAATTGATTAACATTGAAATGATTACTAACTAGCTAAAGTACCAAAGCAAACAGAGTGGATCCAGATCAGGCTATTCCAATAGGAGCAGTCTGATCTGGGTCCACACTTTTTCATGGAGGTTTTTTAAACTTTTTAGCAGACGACAAACAAAGACGACTTTTGTTGTGATTCAATTGCGTTTAATTTGGTGGTCCACTAATATGGCAAAGGAAAAAAAATGACAAAAATTTAGTTGTCATTTCTTACGATTTTATAATATAACTATTATAATGATAACCATAAGACATGTCTGATCCTTATGTCTCAAAGGCTAGAGGTAGGGATCCATACACTTTGTATTGTTACAACGTACACTGCCTAGACATCTCTAATACTCCTACTGAATTTAATGTTCCGTCCTGTGTAAAATCGCAAAACAACACACAAAAAAGTATAGCTCCGACGATAGAAAGTAGAATAAATGTACATGGACAAACTCACGAGCATACAGTTTGCAAGAATACTTGCAATAATAATTATTTGATAAGGCTAGAAGACCGCCAACTTTTTGTGAAAGCTTATACTTGTCTTCTAACTAACGAGCGACAATAGTGAGTTCGCGCTGCAACTGTACTAGACATGCGCAGTGCATCTACCAGAGTTTAACATTGGTTGTAACACGAACTCGCTCTAGGCTACCTTAACATAACCAAAATCATTCACATACTTGTATATAAAGGTATATCCAAACCATATTTACACCAATAATAATAAAATGAGAACCACAACAGCACTACTACCTTGGAACAATTTCTATGACAAATTTTTAACTAGTCAATGAATAACCACAGTGAACAATAAATCACGAAAAGCAAGAATCGATACAGCAAGGACAGGGATTCGCCTTAATATGCGGTTGTGGCACCTAGCTGAAGATCCCTGGGCTGTTAAAGACCATCAATGTAAACACAGAGCGAAATAACATCATTATTTAAAAACCCTACAAACCTAAATAGACAAAAAGCGTTGGTTTCAACTAACTAGACTGAAGAGGGTTTTGGACTTAACTATTATGGAAACAAATGCCCGACTCACTAGCAAGCAATTGGTGAGGGTAGCTTTGGCTAGAAACTAAGATGTCTGCAACATTATATATTGGATTGACTTCAAAATGATATAAACTTTGATTACTTTCAAGTAGATATGATAGTGCCAGCTGCATCATCAACACAACCTAATAAGGCCGGTTGTAGCAAATACGTCATTTGACAAAATCAAGTTGAAAAGTTGATGTGTGTGAAATGTCAAAAGGAAACTTTGATAGCTCTATTACAGATTTCATAGGATTTTTCACTAAAATATGATGTAAACAAATGATATTTTATGCAATGGCATTTCTACAAGGGACAGTTTTAGTTTGCTATAGGTACAAAAATTCTTTGCATCTCATATTGATCATATCAATTTTATATGGAACACACTTTATAGCAACATCTGTACAAGTGTCTAAAGTAAGTAAGGGTGCAAAGATCAGGAATCGATACAATCAAGTACCACACCTGACCCAGGATACCAATGGGAAAGTGACCAACTCATAGTAGACACCACAAACGAGAGCCAAGAGGTCAACCAAATTTTGCAACCACCGTGAATGACAGGTTAAATGTCCCCTTAACTATCCTAATTCATTAAATATAATCATTTCTCGAAACTTTTTCGTAACTTCAAACAACCTACAAATATTTTCCTACAGAAAGTAAAAATACATTGCTTTTTTTCTAAAGCTAAATACAAGGCCATCTTGAATACCATGTTATAATAAGTTAAAATAAAAATAAAATCAGATAAGTTCGTCCCTTGTTTGTGTAGCTATTTCTACTTAATTGCATAATAATTTTGCATGGAAATTCATAATTTGTCAAGTTGGTATACCACCACTATTATGGCTGCAAAATGTTTTTTGTTTGTTTGATATGATTCTTTACGTCCCATTAACAATCTTTCAATTAAACAGGGAAGGGTCTTCCTGGGTTGAACCAGTACTAAGCTAGGATAAATGTGTCTTGCTCAAGGACCACAACACAGTGACGCCAGTGAGGCTTGAACCCGTGGCCCCTCGTTCTCGAGTCAAGCATTCTACCATTGAGCTACTGAGCTCCCTTGGATGCAAAATGTAACAGAAACCTTGATACCATGTCCTTAATCTTGTGTTTTCTAAGCCTAAATGACAATTTTGAGGCAAATTAGTATGCTTGACTGCAAAATAAGTGGAAATAAGTGAAGACAACATATTGGCTTGCAAATGTATGAGCTTAAAATAATTCAATTTAAAATAGACTGCATATTTTGGAAAAACCAAGATGGCGGCCACGTTATAAATGGTGTCCATATAACAATTCTATTTTGACAGCCGTCTTGGATGGCATGTTGGATGCTCTCTTTTTATCAAAAGTCATTAAATAAATTCATTCTTGAAAATCGTTTGCATAAGTTCAAACAAACTACATTCTTCCAGTTGCAAATGAAAGCAGATAGTATGTTATGATTTGCACATTGGTAGCCATCTTTAAAACCACATTTGAACAATAAGCAACAATAAAGCCATGCTGATAAGCTAGTAACTTGTTTAATGGGACTATTTATACTTTCTAGAAGTAATTTGCATCAAAATTTATAATTTTGTAAAATTCAATAATATTACTGCACTCTTTTAGATTCAAAAGTGGCGGCCAACTTGAAAAAATACAGCCTAAATCCTGATTTTTTTTTTAAATTGAAAGATGATTTTAAGGTATTTAGATATAACTGATGGCTATTTAAGTAAAATTAACTGAAGAAAACATGATGTTTGCAAATAAATAATAAGATTAAAATGAATAAGTTGAAAAAGGCGGCCATTTTTGAAAAACAATATGTCGGCCATTAGAGGACATTTTCGGCGTGGCACTGACCCTTAATGTTTTTGTTTTATTATCAACTAGCCATGTACCAAGTTTCATGCTTTTATCATAAAATGCACGATTCTTCTCAAAATTGTTACATATCGGCCCCACTACAGAGCATTATCAGTGTGACGAAATTTTGCAAGATGATTATTGAATGATTGGGTAAAGTTAAAACATGCTTAAAAAGTCTATGTTTACAACTTCATCTTCGTTTTAATTTTCTCCAGGATTTGCAATTTATTTTAGAATGAGTGTATAACGGACCAATGTATCAAATAAATCATACCAGTATGTTCATAGACTGTCAGTATGGGCTATCGAGACCTCCTTTGGGATAAAAAAAACTTGACTGACTAGCCGTTTCTGAACTTAAGAAATGAACGTTTAATGTGTGGACTCGTAGAACACACGTTACTAAATTCGAAATAAATATTTTGTACAATTTCAACCTATATATACATTTTGTCATTTAAAACTAGCTACGACTAGTTACTGTCTTTTAAAAACGAATCTGACCATATATTAAATGTAAGTTTACAAAAATGCGAGTGGTAAATTTAAACATATTGAATTGTGACATGCTAAACTGTGGGTGGTATGGTCTTTCGTTCTTGAACATCAGCATACGTGCATTTTATCCGTCTGAACCAAGATCACAAGTGGAATATTTCAAGTGTTGGTAGAGACTGCAGATTCATAGGCGGATTCAGAGGGGGAACAGGGGGTCCGGACCCCCCCCCCTGAAAAATCACAAAAATATAGGATTTCTTAGCAAAACTCGTCCAGATCCGCTGAAAAATCACAAAGCTGCCAAGCCAGCATTCAATGTTAGGCCATCATCAGCACGCCAGCGGGCCGATGATGGCCCGTTGATAGTGGTATTTTTATCCTTCCTACCCTTATCAAACTAAAAAGATAACAAATAAAAATTCGAAGTTTATCCCCCCTGACAAAACTTTCTGGATCCGCGCATGAGATTATGAATTTAATGCTTTTCTCTGGTTAAATTTAATAGACAAAAATAAGCCTTTCGTGCAGTGCCACTATTTTGTCCACATTCTTGAGAATCAATGTCATGTGATAAGTAAAAAAATCTCCTATGTTTGCCATAGCATAGAAAAGGGGCGCTATGTGCCACCACACCTATGTTGGCACTGTTAGTTAACCCTTTGTATTCTGATGGATTTTCCCATACATATTGTTACAATAAGTGTGAGATTGCAAATTGTGTACTATAAGGGGTCACAAAGTATAATGTACTTATGTCGCTGTATTAATCTAGCAAACAGTATAGACGCTTATGTAATGTAGATTATGGGTCTTTACTTTTTTTTTTCCAAAGTACCGTAAAACCTGTCTAAAACGGCCACTCAAGCAGAGACAAAACAAAGATCTTAGTAATAATTGGTAGCTTTATGAAGGTCGAACGTATTGCAGAATGCATTCTGCAATACATTTGACCTTCTTTCAGCGATAATTAGTCTTGACAGCCATGTTTTAGTACTTTTGAGAGTGACCGTCTTACGCAGGGTTTACTGTACCCGTTTAGGGGTATTTACGAGGTATACAATGGTTTATAGTTGACATTCACCGGTTTTCAGTGAACAATATTTTGGCATATAAAACGTCAAATATTATATAATTAAATCCAATTGCTAATTATTCTTTGATCAACATTTTCTTGCGAAAACTAAAGCCAAACAATACGTCTGTAGATCAGGTTGATTAGGCAGCAATTCCAGATGACTTGGTATCTCTAAAATAAAACAGAAAACACATGTAAACGTAGTTCATTACTCTGAAAGACAGGTGACGCATTCGCTTAGTTCTGAACTCACAACTCACAGTTGGTGTGCCATATAAAGCCGTTAAACATTCAAGAGGGTGGGTTGTGACAATGAATATTTAAATAAAGATTACGTTTTACACATTGAAGCTCCACACTTCACAGTTTATTCGTCACAGCTCATACTTATTACTTCATATTCCATACCTCACAATTCATAAATGAGCCATGACATGAGATTTCCAGACCAACGACCAGGAATCGATAAAATCAAATACCACATCTGACCCAGGACACCATACGGGAAAGTGCCTTTGTTGTTCGACCCCCACCCCCGAAGACAGGCATTTTCGCGTCGAGGCCCAAATAAAGTAAAGCAACCAGCTCTCTCTTCCAAATCAAGATAATTGCAAACCTAGAGAGAGGACACCTACAAGTACTGGACAACAAAATAAAGACCAGACACAGAGCTACCCCCACACAAACAGTTGAGGCAACAATAAACAATGAATCAACAACAACTGAACCACCGCTCTAGACAGAACAGTAGCCGAAGCCACAGGGGGACTAAAATATACCCAAGTTCATCGAAGACATATACACTGAAGCGAAGTTATAAGTGGCCACCTACACATGTTTTGCGCCTGTTCAGAAAGTAAACATCGCTCATACAAAATTTTAATTCCCCCCAAAAAATATAAAACAAACAAGATTTTCGAGACTCTGAAAATTATGTCATTTCAAAATGACTGGTAGATCTTGCTGACGAAGTCAGAGTAAAGGTACCTTCATTTAAAAAAATCACACTTTTTACTGTGATGTAAATATTCCTCAGATATGTTATCCATTTATAATTTAATTAGTTTGAAGCTGTTAATAAGAGCTGTGATATAAGATAAAATAATCAAAAGTTTTGCGACAGTTGAACTTCCCGTTTTTCTTCTTCGTTAACATGAATGCAGCCACTACCAGCAGCTAAATCAAAGAGTTTTAGCTAACCCATGCAATTTGCATATCAACTTTGCATTGCTATGTACGCTTTATAATCTGTGGCATGGCATTGAAATTTTCAGCGATTATTTATTTTGCGTCACTGTTGTATTTTAAAAAAAATCAAAAATATCTTTGGCATATGCCATTTAAATTACCTTTGAAATTTCGCGATAAAACCGGAAGTGGACACCAGTCTTGAATGAATTACTGTAAAAAACAAGCTGATCAAGCTGTATTGTTTACATAGAGGATCTTACATGAGTGCTCATGTTTTATTGAATTTATTAAACGAGTTGGGGAAAAGAGATAAAATGCGAGGCTTGCCGAGCATTTTATCTCTTTTTCGCAACGAGTTTAATATATTCAATAATACAAGAGCACGAATTTTAGATTCTATTTATCATATGACAAATACTTTGAAATCTCATTTCTGGCGTAAAAATGTTATAATTTTGTCATTATGTGCGCAACGTTGTTATGGACGTCATAACGTTTCCCGTAAATCGATAAACCACTAGTGGTTTACAGATTTTATTGCATGGCGTTATTTCACTCCCAGACGCGACGTCATATGATAAATAAAATAAAACGCATACAAAGATGTTAGTATGTGCAGTTGATTATTTTCGAAAATATCAGAAAATGTTGAAATTGAGCTTTTTTAAAAAATCTAAAAAATCGTTCATAAGCAATAATTCAGGAGTTTTTTTAAGTTGGCTAGACGGGTCTTAAACCACCTGTATTTCAATTCAAAAAATGCACTCTAAGCCCTGATTTCCTTCAAAATTGGATTTTTGCATTTTTGAGCCAAAATATTGTGAAGTGATAGAACATTCTTTCAAAGCACCACTTAACTATAGCCCATTAAAATGCACATATTTGGGCATAAAATCATTTCAATAACATTAGCGCTACGTCAGATAGTATGAAATTGAAAAGTGACAACTTAGAACTTCGTTTCAGTGTACGTATCAAAAATATTTAGAAACTATCGAAAAGTATTTCTGAAATAACAACATTAAGCACACTTGCCACCATGTTTTCCCCAGAGGTCAAATGTCCGGTGGGTTTGCACAATTCTATCATATGACATCATCACGTGGCTTTCCTGGGAAAATCAAATTTGAAACAATAATTTGGAATGGAAAAGAGCTTACAATAATGCTATTTTTTCAACTTTTGCCAAGAGCGTTTAAGATTCCAGTTGAATAGTGCTCGATTGGCGGGAAGAAGCTGGGTCAATGGGCGACCTCATTAGGATGTCAGTGGACGACCTCATTAGGATGGCGTAATGTGACAAGGGGGATTTATTATTGTTTCAAAGATAGATGAGAATCGCTGTAAACAAACACGGGCTAGTTTACCTTGATTTTGGGCGTGCAGGTAGTATCAGTTTACAGTTATATTTAACCTACCACAGAGTACTGCATGTGCGCGTGGCAGTGAATATAGTCACGCTTTACCTGTTCATAAGAAAAATAGAATCACCTCATTACTATGCATCTTTGAAACTATTTTTTTAATACAGGTATGTTTTACGTCGAAATCCTTCTCTCGATATTATTCTGCATTTTTGGTGATTGAAAGGAAGTTGTTGTGACTAAACTGTTCTCTGCAAACGAATGTAAACAAGTTCCTAAATATGAAAATGCGAGATGCGTAAGCCCATTGGATGCGCAAGTTCATCGTTAAATATCTAAAAATGCTACACCTAAGACTTCAAGGAAATATATTAATTAGAAGTGATAAACATATAAATATCACGGACTGCGCTTAAAAATAGCATCATTTTTGGGGAAAAAACATAGTTAGCAATCTTACATAAAATCTCGACATTTGTTATAATCTTTACCAACAATACACATAAAAACAAACAAAGAAAAACAAATTTTAATAAAGTACGTCTTATCTCTTTTCTTAATAGCGACGACGTTTTCATTTGCTGATAGCCTTTGCAAGCAGATAAGTCCAGAACAGAACCTACATAATGTCGGTTCTGAACTGGATCAAAGCCAATTGACACTCTAATAGTGTTCCTGAAATTAAAAAAAAAAAAGTAAAAAGGCACAATAAAACACACGAGTAAATGCTTAATAGATACACCCGCACAGAAAAGGTCGGAGAACAAAAATTTAAAGACGATTCAAACCAGAATACCTCCGTTTTGAAAAGACTTAGTAGAATCTATGCTAATGATCTTTTTTAAAGTGGCAATCTGTAACATTTGGTAAGATCGACTGCAAAGAAAATATCAAACATAAAAGTTATTTGAACAAATCAAAGCTTATATTGGAAAATATGTCAACGTTCTCATAGCTGTCATTTTGTAAAAGAATATTTTTGCACCAAATTCCTTCATGCATATGTTTAATATGTCTACTTTGTGTAGGTTAACATATTGGATTAGTTCATCAAAAGCTGTGGTAGGAGTTGATTGGCTTATGAAGATACTATCTATGCATATACACTTATACAGGAAAAATGTCTGAGCTCTCATAACTGTTATTTTGTCAAACCTTTTCTTTACATAAAACTCTTTCATACATATGCTTAATATATCGACATTGTACAGGTAGAGCATTGTATTAATTTATCAACAGCTGTGGTAGGAGCTACTCAGCCCTTGAAGGCACTATCTATGCATATACAAAAGCCATGAAACCAAGGAAGAAGGCAAATATAAGGAATAGTTACAATCAAGTACCACACCTGACCCAAGTCGCCATATGGGAAAGTGATAAAACTGCCAACAAATTCACATACAAGAGCACCAAAATGTCAGCCCTTTCCCAGCAGGTGACCACAAGGCTGCAATAAACAGACAAGACAAGACAGGTAACACAAATATTAAAAATGATCCACAAAAGAAGCACCGCATTTGGACAGTCAGTTAGAAAATTACTGGATAACTTAAACATGTTTGACAGTACTATTCTCACCCTTAATTCTGATGTGGGTCGAGACACAAAAGATGTTTTGTTTGCATGAAGGATCCCTAACTTATCGATGCATCATCTCCTAGTACATACTTATCAAGATATAAAAAGGAGATAAAACAAAGATAAGGACTCAACAGTACATACAACTAAATACCGGAGCAAAATTAATCCTACAGTTAGGCCCAGGTGAGCCTTATCACGGACACAACATCATGCCCCCTTACCCTCTCATCTATAGATAGGTCTTAGAACCGTCATAGAGTCTGAGATCCGACCCGTCGGCGCGCAATTAAAGCAGAAAGCAAATTTGGCAGCAATAATTGGGTTGACTACCAAGCATGCAGTCTGTTGCAATACATTTACGTTATAGCTAATCTTTTATGACGAGAAATTTTAATAAACTGCGTTGATAAATTATTAGTGCCAACAATGTCAAAAAGTGAATGAATATTGCTAACTTTGGTTCCGAAAGGAGATTCAAGTCCGACTTGGAATTTAGATAAAAATCATAGTATCGCCGATAAAATTTAGATAAATTTGCGAAGTTTTATTTTTTTCGTGTATTTTTTAAACGCTCTTACACTTTGAGCTGTATGCAATTCCATGTGTTTACTAAGGGTTAAAGACATTACCCTAGTCATCCATCGAACGACGACCGGGAACATCATAATCATAGACCACTTTCCCCTGCTTTCTTTGTTCCCTTATCTTTTTGTCGATGAGGTGACTTTTGTCCTTGATGCTTTTCTGTTTTTTATTCCAATGTCGTCTCTTTCTCGGATTTCTAGGCAGCATCCTTATAATACGGGGAATGAAGGTCGCTTCTGCATATAATACAACTGAAACAACAAATTAACTGATCAACAAACAAGAATCAGACGTGGAAAATGCCGCATGTGGTTAACTGTGTAGGGACAAGTATCTAGCCCAAGCAAAAATACATTTGCCATGACTGATAACAACGGACGAGGGAAGAATGCCTATCGTGTAACCCTACACATGAGCAAGCTCAGTGGAGATTGCCGTGTTCACCGTGTTAACGAGGTACTCTGGCGTGCTTTTCTGGTGTAGGACAATTAATTTGAGATATATTAAAGTAGTGAGTTAGGTGTCTGCAAAAAGTTCTGGTTGGCCAAAACTGCTTTTGAGGTTCCAGGGGCCCTTGAAAGGTGTCAAAGGAATTTGAAGTACGTATATGTCAACGGTTGGCCAGTAAGATGATGGGCACCACTTGATTATTGATCGATTAAATTTTTTTATTACACCATTTAACTCAATGCACTTGAACATAAAAAAAATGTTTAACGTGGGCGGTTCAAGAAAGAGGAACTGGTTCCAGACCCACCTCCTCTGGAAAATCACAAGAGGCACTGGGTTTCTTTAGAAATCATTCTGGTACAGGCAACACTTGAGAAACAATTTGACCCATCGGGTCCAAGCAATTTGGCCCATCGGGTCCAATTTCTTCTCGAGAGAGGTCCGTGCAGCCCTCTGTAAAATGAGTTGATGACCAAACAAGGAAAAAGGACCCCTGATCAAAGCATGTGTTAAGTATCAGTTACCTCGTAATCTGGTGTGCCTCTCAAATTTCTCTGCATCGTGCAATAGCTGACTCCGTTTATTAGCTCCGTTAGCTGTAGCCAATTCTTTAACACAATATAAATGAGCCGTGACACGCGATTTCCAACAATGTGGTATTTGCGACCAGCAAAGCCTCAGATCAACCAGAGCCTTCGCTAGTCGCTTGAATATTCTATGACTGATAAGCAATTGACTGAACATCATTTGGAGTATCTAAGCTTAAGAGGAGGCTGCACAGGCTCGTCTGAGTCTACACTTGTCAAAATGCCACATTGTTGGAAATCACATGTCGTGGCGCAAATGCCTTCAGTTTCTTCTTTGCTACAGACCTCGTATGCGTTTCTCATAATTTCTTTAGACCATTGTTTTAAATGTTCCAACAAATGTTCTAACCTACATACACATTAAAGTGATAAAGGTACAAAAACAACAACATCCAATTAACAAAAGCTTGTTTTGATTCCGCTTACCTGTCGTGGTAACAAGAAAAAAGGCAACAATTACACAAAAAGAAGTCATTTTAATACATAAACGTCAATCGACAATGTAATGATGTCTTTAAAAATCTGAGTATATGATACATGTCAATTTACATGTATATCACGTGAATCCCAATATGACTATAGTACTAATTCGTAACCGAATATGCCATGTATATGTTGCAAAAGCTACACGTTTGCAGATAGTTTGGACTGTGACCAAGTTATTTAAGCCGATTGAAATGTCCCACTCTTATCAATGGGACCAGTCCATTTCCGTTTCAAGGGTTTTAGGGTGGTATTTTTCATTGTCATTCAAATTTTAATAGAATTTTATGTAAGCAAACGGTGGAGACACTGATCAGACGACGCGTTCTTTGCACGACGCGTTCTGAGGCGTTTGATCTGGGTATGAACTGATTTGCCTATTTCATAAACAAAGGAGACTGCTTATATGGATTTACAACTGCGCTTCTCGAGCTCCTGATTTTGCGATAGTCTTGATTCGATCTGCTCTTTTTGCCAAGCTAGAAAAGTTTGCTAGCTTGGCAATAGAGAGCTGATTGAATTATTGCTTGTAAGCGTACGTGTGTGTGTGTTAGCATATGCGTTTGTGATTGCGTGTATTTATGCGAGTGTATGTCTTGTAAGTGCGTGAGTGGGTATATGTTTGATGGTTTTATTGGGCATTTATTCAATGATTAAGCTCGCGGACCGCATTTCCCGCCTACATTTGAAAATTTTCTGCATTTAGATACAATGTACAATATTCACAGTATGTAAACTGAAATAAACATCCTGTACCGTTCCTCCGCTAGCTCACGCCTTATAAACATGAATAACAGCACTCGTGCGTAACCAGTAGTCGGAAAATGCGTGTGTTTAGGTACATGTACATGTTTCGATTTATATTGTTAGCAATACAGATATTACACATTCGAACAAGGTAAGAAAAGCCATTTTATATATTTTATACCGTTTTATTCCATGATTTTAATGGTTTCCTCCTTTGCATTTTGCTTTGTTAAAAAACGACTTGCTCACAATCAGAGCCGTTCTATGTCGAAAACGAGCTTAAATGCCAGATTGCACGGTTTTAGTGGAATTGGCAATCACATGTTTACATGATTATATGGTTGTAACTGTAACAGTTACTTAGATCTATGGAAAAATTTTTTACATACTGTGATATTGCATTATCTCTGGTATACGTTATATGGGTGAGCATTTTATTCCTAACAATTGTACAGTCGAAACCAAACAAAACATTACATATACGTCAAGTGTTAGCAGCCACCATGCACAAAAATACATGGGATTGTTCTTTTTTAGATGCGCGGTAGCTCAGGGGTTGAGTGCTTGACTCAAGATCGAGGAGTTCGGGTTGTGTTACTGAGCAGGGCATTTTATCCATTGCTGGAATTGGTTCAATCCAGGAAGACCCTTCCCGGCATGACTGAAAAAGTGTTGATTGAGACGTAATGAATCAGATCAAATCAGATTTAAAAAATGTTCTAATTTCAAGCTTTCGAAACAGTGCACATTAAAACCGGAGAATCAACGGAGGTTAACTGTAAAAACGTGTAACGACGGGCAAGGTGTCAGCGCATCACCGGGTTTTATAGAGAAAAAAGGTATTTCAGTTTATTTTCTTTCTATTTAAAGCAAAGGCTAAAATGAATACTGCAGACAGTCAAAAAACCAACACTCGCAGGAGCTGTAGGAGTTTATGCTATAATTGTTGAAGCCCATTTGTTTTGAAAATATCTTTTTTGTAAGCGCTACAGTGCGCCCCATTCTACTGGTTGAAAGTAAATTTGATAATATTTCCATGCCTACATCGACACACAACTGTTAAAAGCCTACCTTTGAATATTACAAGATAGCAACGTAAGCCCATATCATCAGCATGCATTGAAATTGTAAAACAAAATCACAGGAATGATCGAAATTCAGGGAGGTGAATGGTTTTCTGTGACACTACGGGCACGTTGCGTGGATCGACGGGGCGCAACCAAATTTTGTTGATTCAACCCAAGATTTTTTGGTCCCCCAACGTTCATCTGGCGTAAAGAAGCCTGAGCAGAGAAATGTTTAGACACGTCTAGGCCCTGACTTCATTACGATGAAGCCAAAGATCTGAGGCATGTCGCCGATAAGGAAAGTCGTCAAGGAAAGTTGCAAAGCCAAAATCTAGACAAAACCTGCGCTTACCTTCAATGTCGTTTTACCAGTGTCCGGACAGTGTCATTGAGATGCCAGATTTTTGAACCACTAGAACGGCGTCCTTTACATAGGATTTTACATAGAATTTTCACTGCAGTGCGTGTTATTAATGTTAAATGCATTAGTATGCAAAATTTGATTAAAATGCCATGCGGTTTCAAGAGTTATGAGCATTTTTCACTAAAAGATCTTGATCGGTCAAAATGGTACTCGGCAAATCCTTGCCAACTTTTTGGATACCAGGATGGCTGGACAATATTTAAATAAAAACATGCATGCATGCGACATTTAATCAAAATAACCCATAAGGTCGAAGGGTTACGAGGAATTTCGTTAACTGACCACAACAGGCTAGACGATGCATAGCAAACCAATATGCAAGAAAACAGTCCCATTTGAGCATATATTTATTGTCGGGCATAAGCAGTCATTGTCCAAAAATTAAAAACCCCTTAATTAAGATATCCTTAAGAGGAGTTCACGTTTCAAGCCATAACGCAGATTTTACGTATATTTAACCCTGACCATTGACTCCAAGGTCAAATAAACTTTCATTTTATTCTAAGACCGTTGTGCAAAAATGACCACATAGATACACATAGATTTAAAGTATATTTACTTTTTATATCGACTTTTGACTCTAAGGTCTATGGGCAATCTAAATTTTTCATCTACACAACATGTGTAATCATTATAGCAAATTTGAACACTCTCCATTGGTCAGTGTAAGAGGAGTATGTGTTACAAGCCATGCAGACAGCATAAAAGAACAGGTTTATTTGACCTTGACCTTTGACTGTAAGGTCATATTGTAGATCTAAGTATGTAGACCCTCGCGGTAGAAGTATACTGGTTAATTTAGTAGAGGCAGCTAGATAGGAAATTCCAGGTATATTTGCTGTGGAGCGGACGAAAATTTTCAGTACGCCCCGAATCATGGTGCAAAGTTGATGCATATGGTAGGCTGTTTCAATAGGCAAAATGAAATGAAAATAATAGACTGTGCAACAATCTACTATGTAACTTAAAATGAAATACTGTTAATCTTTAATACTGCACATATCTTGTGGTTTTCCTTAATTTACATGTATTTAATATGGCAATAACAAAAGGGGATGTAGAATATACTATTGCTGTCGTCGGCTAACTTTCAAATCTATTTTTAAAAAAGGATTCTTTCAGGAACCCTATTAGAGTGTCCAGTAGGTTGGATCAAGATCAAGACTGACATTTTGTCGGTCCTGATATGGGATCAAAACTGTTTGCAAAGATTGTCAGCAGATATGCCAAAGTTGGAACTTAGGCAAGGGAATAGTAAACAAGTAAGTGAGTAAGTGGAATACCACAATCACAAACTGCAGACCAACCCACGACACAGTGAGGAAGAGCCACAGGACATTTACAGTAACAAGACATCTAAAGGAAAGTAAAAGCAAAACAACCAACTCTCTCTTCCTGCTCAAGTTGGTGCAAAACTAGCAAGGGCACAAAGTAATGCATACCAAAATAAATACCAACTAGAACCCCTAGACATTATGGGAGGTACATAAAACAATAAAGAAACAACAACAGAACCACTGCCTTAGAATGGAAAGCAGCGTAAGCTGTCTGTGTGCGTGGTATGGGGGATTTAATACATTTCACTGGCGCCAAATCTTCGCCCTAGATTCTGTTTTTGTTAATGCACAATTTTTTAACTCGCACGAAGGCTTCCTAACTAATGCTATTCATCATCACAGATAAAAAGTCTAATCAAATTGAGCATGAAATGTGAGAACTGCATGAAGGACAGAAGATAATTGACTGAATAACCAGTTTTGAATAAATGTTGCTAAATATAGCATTCAGATTTGGGGCTGAGAAACAAATGAATCACATAAATATATACTGTGTATCAGTTAGCTTCTCAAATTAACCCCATAAAGTTTGAATTTATTTACTGGTATTAATGTAGACGGGAATGAGTCCAAAGTATAAAGGCAATCTTATATCTGAAACCTGATACCAAAGAGGGAAAATCTCATTTCCCTCTCGGATATCAGAAACACTTTCCATATTCAATCATCAGAATCTTTGAAAATCAGCTCCTAAGATAGAGTATCTATGTATAAAACCTAATCTAATAGATTGCACAGGTGTAGTACAAACGCAGGGCAATGAAAGGACATTTTCCTGCGAAAAAAGTCATATTTTCTAAGCATCTGAGTAAAGTAAGAAAAAAGGGCAAAAGTCAGGAATCGATACAATCAAGCACCACACCTGACTTAAAATACCAATACATGTAGAAACTCGCCAAATAAACTCATATTTCAGTAATCATTTTCATATTCGTGCAAACGCAATGATTCAATGGTGAGTTCCTGTGTGTTATGTTTTAAAATGACCTGAGTGTGCAGTGCTATTCCATGCGCAGATCCAGAAATTTTTGTCAGAGGGTGTCCAACTTTGACAACGTTTTCGTTTTGTTTGTGGGGAGAGAGGATCCGGACAACTACCACTATAAAAACCATCATAGGCCCGCCAGCGAAAAGCCATTCAAATGGCGTTTAACTGGCGTGCCAATGATGGCTGGCTTAGTAGCATTGTGGCTTTTCAGGGGATTAGGACTAAAAAAAAAAAAAAAAAAAAACTCCAGCTGATAAGTTTTTAGACTTAATTTTTTGCAATAACTTTTTTGTCTTCAATTTTAGCAAAATGTGTTTTCGCGATGAAAGTTGTAGAGGAGAACTTCCGCCAACTTCTAAAAAAAGTCTTGTGCTTGTGGTGCAAACAGATTTTTGTGTATATAGATGAAGATTTTGCAATAAATCGAATTCGTCCAAAATTTCTAAGTCTTTTAATGACAGGTATAATTCGTATAGGCGTGACAGAAAGGGGTAATTTCAAAAAAATATTCGGAAGCGGTGCATATCCCGTTCTTCAAAGGCTCTGCATAACATAAAACTGCCGTTAACGTACTCAGAATTTAACGTGCATATGCAAAATCAACTTAAAGCAGGCTCATTTGTAGGAACAAAGGCTGGGCTATCGCATGACGTGCATTTTTTCTCTTATGCACGTGCTATGAAATGAACGGTTTTGAGATGACCCTACTAGTTTAACGCACGAGCGAATCAGGCGCGATTTCTATTATATTTGAACAAGCCATCCACTGCTTTAGTAATTGAATTAGGGCGGTACAATGTACATTTTTGACTGACATCTTGGACTTTGTTTATTTGCGATTTGTTAAAAATAATCAAAGAGTGCATCTAAGCACAGAGGAACCTGTAGCATCTAGGATGTTGGAACCATTTGGCGAAGTTGGCGGAAGTGTTTCTGAATACTTTTCATCGCGAACACATTTTGCTAAAATTGAAGACAAAAAAGTTATTGCGAAAAATTAAGTCTAAAAACTTAACAGCTAGACTTTTTTTTGTATTGCTAACAAACCCTATATTTCTGTGATTTTCAGGGGGTTTGGACCCCATGTCACCCTCTCTGGGTCCGTTCAATTATTCATCAATATTAGTTTGATGCTTATTTGATATACAATTTATGATGTTCTGCATTTTAAACATGTTTGCAACTTGTTTTCCTTTAGGATTTAAAACATTTATCTGAATGGTAGATTTATTCTTTGCATGCTGGGTAATTTTCCACTACCTCAATTTAAACAAAAAACATTTGGGAACACTATCGGATGTCCAGCAGTTGGATCAATTGAAATATCATAAGCAGACAGCAAATGTCACCGCAAGCAGGCAAACGACTAACTGCCAACGTCATTAAAACAAAACACTTCCAAAATAAATTTCCGAAATAGTGATGTAGTGTAGAATGTAGTAAACAAAAATAAGATGGCCTGTGCAGGTTCACAGTTTATTTTCAATCAGTGCACTTTATTTCAATACTTTAATGGGAAAGAGGTCAGTTATCCTTTATGTTCAGGCATTAGATTATCAGTAATGTTTACATTATTTTCCCTCTAGCAGAACCAACAGCCACAGTGCTATTTTTGGTAACACAGAGGATTGTCTATAATTGTAGGTTACGGTCAACACGATTCTACAACTGTTTAATTTTTTTTTGCACCAGGCATGTATGACACTAGCTATTTAAAAATGCACTTTTGGGCGAATGACATATGTTTCTAGAGGGAGCGCAGTGGCTCAGTGGTAGAGCGCTTGACTCGAGACCGAAGGGCCGCGGGTTCGAGCCTCACCGGCGTCACTGCGTTGTGTCCTTGAGCAAGAACATTAATCCTAGCTTAGTACTGGTTCAACCCAGGAAGACCCGTCCCTTTATAACTGAAAGATTGTTGATGGGACGAAAAGAATCAAATCAAACAAAACAAAAACAAAATATGTTTTTCATTCTGACTCGAGTTTTCGCCCCTAGAAGCATAACTTCAGATATTTTGGAATAGCATATGATCCTTATGCCAAACGCTTTACTGAGCACATAACAAAGTATAAACATCCCCATCTTTTCTTCTCAGTTTCTTCTAAAATTCTCACGCCGTTCATATCAAATATGCCTTCTGTCACTTCGTCGTATATCTTTTTTAAAGATATTTTTGTCTCTTGTTAAATTGAGTAGCCTAAAATAAGCCCTTCGTGCAGTGCCACTATTTTGCCCACATATGTGAGAATAAGTGACACGCGATCAGTTAAAAAATATCCGATGTTTGCCATAGCATAGAAAAGAGGCTCTATGTGCCAACGTATCTATGTTGGCACTGTTAGTTAACCCTTTGTATTCTGATGGATTTTTCCACACGTATTGATACAATAAGTATGATATTGCAAATTGTGTACTTTTATGGGTCACACAGTATTATGTACTCTTGTCGCTGCATTAATCTAAGCAAACAGTTCAGAGGCTTATGGAATGTAGGCATGGGTCTTTACTTTTTTCCAAAGTACAGTAAAACCTGTCCTTAACGGCCACTCAAACAGAGAATACTTTTTACCTGCTTTAAGCGATAATTTGTATTGAAGCCACTTTTAGTAATTTTGAGAGTGGCCGTTTTACACAGGTTTTACTGTACCCTTTCAGAAGTATTTGGTATACAAAGGTTTGAAGTAGACATTCACCGGTTTTAGGTCAACGATATTTTTGCACATTAAACCTCAAATATGATATATTGTAATCCAATTGCTGATTATTCTTTGATCAATGCTTTCTTCCGAAAACAAAAGCCAAACAATACGTCTACTCTCGTAGATCAGGTTGATAAGGCAGCAATTCCAGATGACTTGGTATCTCTAAAAGAAACCAGAAAACACATGTTAATGTAGCTAATAATCTATAAAAGACAGACAACACCTTAGCTTACTTCTGAACCCACACTTCATACTTCCCAGTTCGTGTGACATAATTTGAAAGACGTTTATACATTCAAGAGAGTGGGATGTGACATCGAATATTTTATTAGATTATGCTTCACACCTTGAAGTTCTTAATTATAATCCACACTTCACAGTTTATACTTCACAGCTTATACATACAACTTCATATTTCATAGCTCATAATTAATAAATTATTCATCACAATTTATTCTTTATTGTTAGAATTTCAGGTTCAAACTTTACAGTGGGCGTACTGTACACATAATACATGTATACATCTTACTTCTCATCAAACTTAACAGTTTATGCTTCAAACTTAACCCTTACAGCGCCAATCGCAACAAAAGTCGTCTGCTTTCTCGTCTGCTGAAACGTTTCAGAAGCCTCTATGGCAAACAGTGTGGACCCAGATCAGACTGCTCCTATAGGAGCAGTCTGTTCTGGGTCCACGCTGTTTGCTTTTACACTTAATTATTTGCAGGAGACGATTTCAGCAGACGACATTTTCAGATGCATTTTTTTCTTGGCGCTTTAAGGGTTAAATCTAAAATGCTCCAATAGCAAGTGAGTATGATTAGAAAATACCACAATCGCACACTGAATACAAAATTGAGACACAGTGAGGATGAGTTACAGAACTTTTAACTAAATCACCATAAAATACTGACTCTAATATGCCCTATTGCAGAAGAGTTTTTAATCCACTATTGTATTTAACAATCAACTCTCAGTCAGCAAGTTATAAGTGCTTAAATTTATTGAGATACCTTCTCCCGCAAAAAACAAATCCTAGCGCCCCAACATAAAAAGCAGCTTTGATAAGAGTGAAATATTGTAGTATAATTGTGTTCACCTAAGTTCATTACAATTGAAGTATGCCAAACCATGCATAATAAGATAACCTTTTTCATTATAATGGAATATTCCATATACATGTATATTAATACAAGAAAAACGATATAGTCCACTCTGTATTTTAAGGGTCACATGTCAAACTTACTATAAATCATGTAATTTATGTCCCGGAAGATTTTTTTTAACTAAGCAAATGTTGCAGATCCTGATAATCATGTAGCATTTGATCTAGGATCTTCACACTGTTTGCCAAAGTTTTTGTTTACCAGTGCCGAAAATGAGAAAGATAAACTCTTTGCCGACGAGTGTCGTCTGCTGATAGCTTTTGCTAACAGTTTGGACCCTGATCAAGTCTGACGCTGGGCCTGATCTGGATCCAAACTGTTTATACTCTGATGGTATTCCAGAAACATTTTTGAAAATCAGCGGACGGCAAGAAAACGTGCCTTAAAAATGTTCAGAGGGAAGCCTCTATGTCTAAGTCAGAGCAATATGCTGCTTTTTGTCAATACTCCAAATAACTTAGGTATGATTAAAAGTAAAAAATAAAGACTAATTAATTATTTAATCCTACCTTAATATGCAAAAAATGCATTAGGATCATAAATATTATGGTAGAAAAACATGCAATTTGTCTTTTGAACCAAACAGAACCACACTTTAAAACATGATTATTCCATTTTATGGATTTGGTACCCCCATGGGGAACCCCTATCATATACACTGCTTTAACATATCCCATACCACATTCACTTACTTAACTTATTTGTTTTAACCATAAATCTGTCAAGCAAAGCTCTTTTACGCCCCTGATATATTCACATTAAAATATTAGAGGTCAGTCATTTAAGTGGGGTCACTTCAGTCTATGAATAAGTTCTCAGAGGTTTTCTTTGTGGTTGGATAAAAGCATAAAGGCTTGCCATAGGGGATTTTAATTGTGTTGATGGCTTCATTAATACATAAGGATGATTTAAATCTGGAAATATACCAGATGAACACTTTAAGCCAAAATGAACCTTATCAAATATGTTGGATTTCCCTTAAATTGACTTAGGGTAACCATGGTCCCAGACAAATACTACATTAAAACCAAAATGAATATGTTTTTTTATGATTTTATATGAAGATCAGTCTATTAAGCTCATTTAGGTGTCATCATTCACAGAAAAACATAAATGTTTGATGTCAAAACTAGGCTTCATTGGACCACTATCATTTATTGTATGATACAAATAAATAGCTATTAATAGAATGTCAGCCAATATGTACACACTGCTGCGGCAATAAAAATAGCATACAAGCCGCTGTAATGTTGTATAAATAGCACAAGCTGGGAAAGAGGTATTTGACACAGTTCAGGTATAGATTATCAGGGCTCGAAAATAGCACTCGTCCGCTCGTATTTACGAGTGCCTCAGGCTGCAGGGCGAGTGAAAAATTTGAAGTTTCTAGTGAAAATTAAATTTTTTCCCATTTACGTCAATAATTTTTGTGATGCAGGGCAAGTGACTATTTTAAGATATTTCGAGGCCTGATTATAACAATCCACCATGAGCGTCCATGTAGGATAGAGATATCTCACCCGAGGGGTCGGAAGTTTAACCAGGGGCGAGGCTTGCCGAGTCCCTGGTTAAATTCCGACCCCGAGGGTGAGATTTCTCTCTCCTACATGGACAGGCTCATGATGGATCGTTTTTCTCCCACTTTTCGAAGGGTTCTTGCCAGAACATAAAAACTCCACGAAAACCTGAAATTTCTAACTTTTTACTCGTTGGGTTTACATTATTTCTGAGTTCACGAGTGTTTTTATCGGGCATTAACATGGGTGTCAACATAGTTTGCACCTTTATATTGTCAGGAAAACACCCTTGGAGCATTAGTTAAGTTGCAATATGCAAAATAAATTCCTGCTTGGCTCCCTGTGCCACTAGCGTAACATAGCCGTTTTCGTCACGCGGCGCACATTCGGTGACGTCATTAACGTTAAATGACGTCAGTAAGTAACGCTAACCTTGCATGGTGCCTTTGGGTTACCTAGGCGCAATATATTGGTCCTTTAAGTATCCTTTTTCGGGATAAAAGAATATCTAACTCTGCCCATGTAAGAAAGCTGTCACGTGGTCATGTAAGATAGAAATTTCTTACATGGGCTGACAACCTATCTTACATGGGCAAAGGTGGGAGAAAAACTGTTCTCTGGCTGACTGTCTGGGTGTCTGTTGTATAATTTAGAAAATGCTTTGCAAACTGTTTGAATAACTTAGCCATCAAAATTGGTTTCTGTTGTTGAGGTCACTTACATTAGAACATACTCTCGCAAAACGGATCAGCTGTGAAATATATACACTGAGTAAGGGGAGCGAGAAACATCTCCATCAAGAAATGGGAAATTAAATATTTCACAACTAAAATCATCCCGTTTATCATAAATTATAGTTGAAACTATGCCATTCGTTATGGACAAGTCCAAAAAGGGGATTTCAGCATCAAAGGAATTTGCCTTATTTAACTAAAGTTCAGTCTAATAATCAATCATAAACATCCCTTTTAGCCCTTCAACTGATATAGTATCATCATACAATTTTTAGTAGTCATGTTAAGCCATATTTATCTCCTCTTTGCCTACGGTTAGAAAACCATCAAATATGTTTTTGAATAGTTTATATTTATGCCCATTCATAGTAACGAAAATAATTCCAAAAATCACAGTTTGAAAATTTAACTTTCTTTTACAAATGACCATCTTGAAGATTGCACGCCTTAACAGGACATCTCCTTTTACTTGCCACGCAAATGTATTTATGCCAAGAAAAAATGCAACACCTAGGCATATTTAAGTAAAATATATTAATTCGCAGTGATAAACATACATGTATACATGTAACGGACTGTGTTGATAGACTTCCATATTTTGCTATCTCACAAAATCTCGATAGTGGTCATAATCTCAAACCAAAAAAAGTCAACAGATGACAAGAAAGGCATATATAATACCCAGCATGTTAAAAGTTAAAGTATTTTGAGTTTGTTTCGATCAATTTACTAAAATCCCATGACCTGATATCTTGTAGCGATATAACGTCTTGTATTAGGATAGATGAACTCATGTTATACCACCTTTACCAACTTTAGCATGAAATCTCACTTGATGTGCAAGGTCTACACTGATGTTGGTGGTATAAAATAGTTAAACCATGTTTGTTAACCTGTACGTAAGATAATCCACACGTACAGGCGGTCAACCCATGGTATAACTATTACTAGGATCATAATAATTCTTAAACCATGAAAATAATACCATATATTTGTAGCTATATGATAAAGGGTTATATCACTGATAGCGGTGAATATATTGCCCCCCCCCCCCTGTTTGTATGTCCAATATAAGCTCTCATTTGTCGATATCCTAATTCGGGACAATATTCACCGCTATCAGTGTGATAACCCTAAAAAATAGTCTGTAACATCTTATTCTAATGCACTTGCTTTTGTAAGGCGGCTTCTGATTGGATAACGTCAAAATTTTGCGACAGGCTATCCTGCGATATACTGCAGGAAACGGCTTGACGTCATTAATTACGTCACATTTCGTTGGATGACGTGCGGCATTATGCGGCTTACAACGCTCCAATTTGAGACAAAACTGCAGAAGTGCCCTAGAATGGGGATAACCATATTCAAAATTTATATTTGGGGAGGTATATCGTCGAATATAAGTTCGGTAATCACGTATTACGGCTCCGCTAGCGCGTCGCCGTAAAACTAAAATTCCGACCGTATATCCGACGATATACCCTCATCCGACGATGTACCGACGAAATGAAAAGTTTGAATACAGTAATCCCCTAATTGAGCTGTATGTGATTCCATTGGTCTACAAAGGCCAGAACCAGGGGTCGCGAGTTCGAACCTGGCCCGGTCCCATACTTTCGTTGAGATTGATCATGAAATAATTTCTACGGTCAATCTCTTCCCTTTCGCTGAATCATTCAAGAATGGTTGTTGTCAGTTACGAGCGAAAGTATGTTCAAGAAGTACTGATTGACCGCTTGTTCAAGCTTGCCCAGGAAAAAGTGTGGTTAGGTGAACGGACCGTCCCGTAATGACAATAGCTGTTGACTGGGACGTAAAGCAACAAAAACAAACAAACAGACTACAAAAGGTTAAGCACATACCCTAGTCATCGACCTTACGAACGGGAATGTCATAGACCACTTTCCCCTGCTTTCTTCTTTTCCTTATCACTCGGTCGATGAGGTGTTCTCTGTCTCTGATACTTTTCTGTTTTTTATTCCAATGTCGCTGCTTGTTCGGTTTTTTAGGCAGCATCCTTATAATCTGGTGAATAAAGGTCGCTTCTGCATATAATAAAACTGAAACAACAAATCAACGGATCAACCAGCAGGTGTGGAAAAGGCAACATTTGGTACTTGCCCTCCATGTGCGGATCCAGAGTGGGGGACAGGGGGTCCGGACCCCCACCTGAAAAATCACCTATAAAGGGTTTCTCAGCAATACTGGTCCGGATCCCTTGAAAAATCACAAAGCTACCAAGCGAGCATTCAATGTTGGTCCATCATCGGCCCACCAGCGAAACGCCATTTAAGATAAAAAAAAACCCGTCACGAGGATCGCCGTTTGGGCATTACGAGGCTTGCCAAGTGATGACAAACGGTGATCCCGAGGGACGGATTTTTCTATCCTTCCCTCACACGAATAATGCATTATTTTTCTTTTTCTTGCTCACCACTGTTTTTATTTATTTATATATTTATTTATTTTAAAATAGAAATCCCTGAATACGCCTAGATGCGATTTCGCATGATGATGTTACTTGACGTCCTGTGGAAGATAGCATTTTATATCCCAGGGTAAAATCTCCGATATCCTTATCCGGTGTGCACAAATATGCTATCTATATGCATATGCTTTAGACAGATGGCTGAGAATGGGTTTGCTCCCCCCCCCCCTAGGGAATTTTGAAGACATATCCTATCTTGTAGTGAATTGAAAGCCGAGTCTTTTAAGAAATGTTTGCACTCTGTGCGCTGGGGCGTTAGTCTGTAAGAGCCTGTAACATACGCTACTTTATCAAATTAAGAAAAAGTAAATTGAAAGTTTGGGCTACAAATGAAAGACATTAAAATATTTATTTTTAAAAATCATTCATATAGTCTGCATACTGGATATCTTAACTACGTATGCAGCCATTTGAACTAAATTGCGACTTCCTAAGGTGTCATATGCGTTACATAAATCAGATAACCCATTACAATTTGCAAGTGTGGCTAACATCATTACATTCACAATCTCTCTGTGTGTTTTGCAAAATGTTTTTAACCATGTCTGACTAGCTTATAACAGTGGCCAATAGAAAAAATAAAATTTGTTTCCCTATCTTAAATATTTTTACTGGAATAAGCAATTAAACAACCCTACCCCTACCCAGTTTTGAGGTGAAAAGTTAGTATTAAAACTAAAGTAAAAATGATTTTAAAATATTTGCAGTTGATGAATATGTTTCATTGTTTTACACTTATTTGCTTATATAAATAGACTCGTAAATCTGCAAGTTTGTTGCAAAATTTTTAATATCAGAGGCTGTAACATAATTATTTTGTTACCTGATGTAATAAATGGGCAAGCTCATTGTCTTTACGTAAGCTATGCATAAAAATGTTTTAATCTCCTCAAGGGAATTTTGAAAACATATTCCTTCTTAAAGTACAACTCAAGCTGCATCGAATAAGGGATGTTTGCACTCTTTAAGATGGGGCGTTAGTTTGAAACAGCATGTTACATGCGTTACTATATCAAATAACGGGAATGTAGTTTGAAAGTTTGAGCTAAAATTGTGAAAAACTCGCAGCTGCTGGATATCTTACATTGTTTAGGGATTTTAAGCTGGTTCGTATGATAACGACTTATAGATCTGCTAGTTGTCACCAAGTTTTAAAGATCGGAGAGTGTTACAAATGTTAGACTGATAAGTAAAATCATCAAGTAGTATTTTGACATCAAGCTGAGTAAGGGCCTGCTCCATCCTATCCCAATTTGGAATTCTGCAGACATATTACATCTTATGTTATCATTCAAGGTGCATTTAATAAGAAATGTGTGCACTCTGTAAGTCGGGGCGTTAGCCTGTAACAGCTGGTTACATATGTTACTATATCAATTTGAGAATAAGAAATTTGAATGTTTAAGCTACAGAAAGAAGACATTAAATTATCTAATAAATTGACATTCTGCTGGATACTTGATGTCTTTACTACCTATGAAGCTGTTTAACATTAATACGGCTAACTGTGGTGTTATGTGCGTTACATGAACCTAATTATAATTTAAAAGCTATAACTGTGGCTATCGTCATTTAGTTAAACAACTACTATGACTTGGTTTCAAACTGTTTTATTAGATTTTACAAACATAAACTCATTTGATGAATAGTAAAAACCAAGTTTTCTATCTTAAATATATTGTCATATAGGAGCTAATACACAGCCCTACTCCCAGTTTTACCGAGAAGAAATTTTGTTATTACCGTTTAAGTAAAACACATAAAAGCGATTGTAGCTTGTGGATATTTTACATTTTCTTAGTCTGTCTTGCTCATATATCTGCAAGATGTCATTTAGTTTAAGATCAGGAAACTTAATGTGTACTTTAAAGTCTTTGGAGCAAAACACTAGAAATTATATTCATTTCTGATTATCAAGCCTATGGACTGTTGTTACAGATGTTATCAATGCCCTTTTGGACCCTTTTCCTAATACTGTGCATAAAATGCTAGATATAGAGTCACAAATAGAAAAGATAGTTTTACATTTGTACAAGACAATACAATAAATGAAATGGTCCAAACTAATTCTCATCGATTTAACACTCATGGTAAATGTTTGTCGTTGTCTGCTTCTGTGGTAATCATTATTATCACACGCCTCCTTGCATCTAGTAGATTGATCACACAATATTTCAATCATTTACTGTTAAACAAATTTACCACCAGTCCACTCAAAATTGATGAGCCATTATAAACTTTCCAATTTTGCCATTCATGGCTCGGAACATTCGGAAACTGATATGAATCCCTAATAGTTGGCTCTTTGAGTATGTGTTTCAAGTGATACTCTGCAAGTAGGAGAAAGACTAAAGCTTTACAAGAAGGAAAACTATGCCATTAAAAGCAATATGAGTACCTAGGCTGATGTACCTTGATATTTTTGTGATAAAGAATCATATCTTAGCCAGTTAACTTTTATAAATGTAGCCTTTCCATATATGCAACAAACATATTTTCATCTAATAAATTCTCTGCACTTATTATCTTTCCCCAAGCATTCAAAAACTTATTTGAAGTCTTAGTACTTTTGAAGTGCTGAAACCGAGTTAACTCTTTCCCTTCTGATAAACGAACTAGATGTATCACAGCAGGTAAAGCAATGAAATGCATGATAAACAGAGCGCAAATTAGACCCTTTCACTTCAATGAATCACTAAGATTCTAAGATAAGAGCGCTTATTAAAGGATGTTACATATATAACCCATCATCAAATGAGCAAGGGGGTTGTCGTGACATCCTTTTTGATTACACAGTCAGAGGCAATTGTTTTCAATTTCAGTGTTTTCAATGGATCATGAAAGGGGACAACCTTATCAACTTGTTTACTCTGTATAAATCTTCTATAGAGCATAATATAGAACTACTGGTTATCCTATTCTACCATAGTCCACTTTCCTTCTTTTAATGCAACAGCTAATGTTATGGCTGCAAAAACTGAGAAATCAAAGGTTTTACATAATTTTAAGGCTTGCTTCAATGTAATGACATAAAAAAAAACAACCAGCTGCAAACATAATTGATGGCAATGTCCAACTTCATATTCTGTCTCTTATACCAGATATCTTTCAAGGTGTAACAGAAATTGTTTCATTCGCGGTCTGCCTAAACCATCAAGAGTCAACATTGTAACTAAAGAAAACTTATAAAGTTATTTGGCCGCAGCAAAATACTATTGATCTAAGACCTGAGGACTTAAGCACCAAAGGACTGGCAAATGATGCAAAAAAGCAGCCTATAAAATTTCTGTTTGACCAATGAGTATTCTTAGAGGTACACGGTAGAGACATAGCTTTTGCAAAATCAGAGCAAATTTATCATTTGACTAGCACGGATGCAGAGGCAGCTGCAGTAAGATTGCTCCTGCCAATTCTCAGGAAGAGACGTATACCAGGGTCATACTCCATTGTATGCATATATGTGAAACGGCATTAAACCCATATTTAATCAGGTGTTTGATCCCATGACTCTGACATGCTGTTTCTGCTTTCTCCCATGGGTATCCTGGGTCAGGTGTTGTACTTGATTGTATCGATTCCTGATCTTTGTACCCTTACTTATTTTGAAGAATGCTTAAGGATTCAAGTTATAGTGGAGTATTTTTGTTTGACGCTGGCACTGGCTACACATACAAAGACAATTAAATCTATTGATGGCAAAAGAGGAGGATCACATAAAATGCTTATAAGTGATGTTTGTCACAATTACCAATTTTAAAAAGTACTCTTAATTAATGTGACACATACAACACTATAGGAAGCTGTATATTTGTTAAAAACACCTTCTTATGTATCAAAGGTATTCAGCATGCAAACTACATGAATAATTCAAATAAATAGTTTTATGCCTTCTTTCTGTTTCTCAGACTTTCAATTCATTTATTCTTAAATTGATATAGTAACATACGTTATATACCATTACAGGCCTGGTAAATAGAATGCAAACATCTCTTATTTGATGCAGTTTGAATTGTTCTTTAAGGTAGGATATGTTTGCACAATACCCAAAGGGGAGGAAAGGAACAGGATTGTAACAGGGAAGAGAGAGCTGATTGCTTTGCTTAATTTGTCTTCCTGGTGTCACGTGATGGTTGAGGGGCTCTTCCTCGCGGTGCCAGGGGGTTGTCTGCAGTTTGTGATTGTGGTATTTCCTGATCATACTCATTTACTATTTTTGTACTCAGTTTGCAGTCCTAATACTATGCCATGATTTACTGGTTGTGATGAAATGGGTGATTATTTTGCAATATAATCAGACACAATGATATACATTGTGAGGGTGACTTAAATAAAGATTGTTTTTTAATAATTATTAATAATTATTGTTATGTACACCCATTGTATATACATATTTCCTCCCATGGTATTTGTTTTGCTTTTTGTCATGTCTGGTGTATTTATATATATATATTGATGTTCAAGCTTTGATCACAAAATAGGTTTGAAATTACCTCTTGTTAGACCAATCAGTGATTACCTTTTTCATCCAATAAGAAGCCAGGTGCAGACCAATCAATGATCACCTTTTTTATCCAATCAGCGGACAGGAGAGTTAATTATCAGCCAATCAGATATTTGTTAAATGGAATAACCCTTGAAATGAACTTGCCCATATATAAGTATTGAAAGGAGTGCATCTTATCAGTTGGCTTATGACTGCTGAACCGAAAGGTCTGAATAAGATCAATTGGGAGGCTATAAAGGCTATTGGACTACTAGAAGATATAATATACTGGTAATTTATCTACAAAATGAGGAGTTGACTGAAACATGTCTACCGAGCTTTGTAGTATATTTTAACTATAATATTTTGTGGCTCATTTGAGCTCATTGTCTTAGAAGGCTATTTAACAGACAAGAGCAAACATATTTAGTGGCTAGGCCTCTCATGAATCCTGTATAAGGCGATTGGGAGACCTGGCTCACTCTAGCTTATTTCTTTACAAGACAACTTTGTGGCTGCTCACACTGTGCCAGCCTGTTATACATATATAACCTTGTGATTGCTCCGGCAGAGTTGTCACTCCGGTAATTGTTGTACAACACAGTATAATACTTATTTAGCTTTGGTTATCCAAACGGCTAGCTGCTTTGACAGCGTATTGATAATTGTTTTCCTTTATAGGAATTTGACTGCTCTTGCAGTATTTTTCATAGTGTTGTACTTTTGTAGTCTTTGGGCTCAAATAACAAGGTTGTTAAGGTTGTTTTGAATAGGTCAGTTTGAGCTGCTCAAATATTGCTCTGATAGTACTTTTGTGCTCACTGTGGCTCACTATATATATAATTGATCAAGGGTTAACATTTTTGCTACTTGGACTGCTTTGATTATTAGTTATTGTCAACTTTGGCTCATGTCATAATTTGTTGTTGACCCCAGTGAATGGTCTTATTATTAAACACCAAGTAGGTGACTCAATCATTGTTTGGAGCAGATAGCTCTGTTTTAATTGGGAAAAATCATTTATAGCTCATTTGGGCTCATTTAAGTTGAGCTCTTTTGAATTGTATTACTATCTTGTTGCACCTAGGCTTGCAAAGCATACCTGGGCGTAACATTATATTTAATAGGAATATTTACTATATTGTGTCATTTAAATGAGAACTAATATTTTCAATCTATATGTCTATACATTTTAATATTATAGGCATTAGGAAATATGTGATAAAAAGATTATATATAACATCTGTAACACAATTCCACGGGCTTGTTATCAGCAATGACTATAATTACTAAAACTTAGGCACCAGAGGCTAGAGATTAATTGGAAAACATGTAAGAATAGTATTTCTTCTGAAATGTCATCTCTTACTTCCAAGACAATTTCCTTGCTCATTCATTATGCCATGTAGCATACGTTACATACTTTAATGAGTGCTCTGATCCTGATGTAAAACTTGCATTGTATGATTCTATATTGCATTAGCAAGACAGTGCCAAAAATGTAAGATATCTATGAGCGTCAAATATTTTCATATATTTTTCTTCAATAATAAGTACCAAAAGTGGATACTTAAATTTGGGGTAGGGTTGTTTAATAGCTCATAAAAACAATCTATTTGAGGTGGAAAAGCAAAATTTGTTTAATCTATTAGTCGAATAAGTCTTTTAGCGAACTAAGATTAAAAACACTTGTAAAAATGCACAAATCGTCTGTAAAATTGAATGATGTTAGTCATGATACAACTTTCAAAGGGAAATTTAATCTATGTAACGCATATAACACCATTGAGGGCTTTAATTTTGTTTAAAATGCTGCTTTTCTGTAGCACAGGCATCCAGCTTGCAAACTACATAAGAAATTTGAATAATTAGAAGATGGTTTTATGCCTTCTTTCTGTAGCTCAAATTTTCATTTTGATTTTTTCCTTAGTTTGTTACAGTAACATATGTTACAGGCTGTCAGAGTGCAAACATCTCTTAAAAGATGCGGCTTGAAATTTTCTTCAAGATAAGATATGTCTGCAAAATTCCCTAGGGGGGGGGGGGGGGGGAGCAGGACCTTTTTTAGCTCGAGGTCTACTTGGCATTGTTTCAATATATTTTAGGAGTTCTCAGTAAACAATGACTAGTGTTTCGGTATGGTGACGGATGTCACTATCCAAGCGGACGATTTATTGGGAGTAATTTCTGGAGTTTTGACGATAACAACGAAATAACGGCCTTCAATTTTAGCTGACATACGTTTTATTTCCACCTTCCTGAGTTCTGTGATGTCATTTACTATAAAAAAGTAAGTGATACCACAATCACACACTGCAGACCGACCGACGGCACCGTGAGGAACATACATAGAACACTAACAGACACAAGACATCAGGAAGACAATTGAAGTAAAGCAACCAGCTTTCTATTCCACATTAAGATATTTGGGAAAAGTGAAAGGAAACTAAGTACAGCATAACAAAACAAGTACCAAGCATAGAGCCCCTATAAACAAAGGGAGCAACAATAAACAATGAATCAACAACAACAGAACCATCGCCTTAGAACGGATAGCAGCCTTAGCCGATGGGTGACTTAAACGCATTTACGGTACTAAATCGTCGCCCTAGATTCTGTTGTTGTTAACTCAAAAATGTTAAGCTCGCATGGAGGTTTTCTAACTAATGCCATCCATCACCACAAAGAAACAATCTAATCAAATTAACATACTACGATGAAACAAAGGAAAGGGCTCACAACTCACAGATAGTCAGAGCTAAAGGAAACAAATCTCAAGTAGAGCCACGGTGGGCCCAGCCAAATACAAGCACCAGACATCGATCTACGGATAAAAGCATTACGTCAGGGCTTGAATATTGAGTGCAAAGCCTGACCTACCGTCGTGCAATTAAAGGGAAAACCATAGCTATAAACCGCGATTTGGTTTTCAACTGCATATGCAGACTGTCAGACAGACAGACAGACAAAACGTTTATTCTCTTAAAGGAGACCAGAAATGCATTTGATTGTATAATAATTGGATCATGATCAAAGAATAATTGCTTTTGGTGAAAACCCCATCTCTTTACAATGTCTAGAAAGCAATTAATCACTGTGTAAAATCAAGGCATTTATGCTGCTGCTAAAAATAGCTGGAAGATTCCGACAGCTGGGAGATAAAGCTCTGACGTAATTGAGGAGAGTAGAATCTTAGGCAGATTCTTGTGTATCTAGAATTTCTATGGGTTTCTATACAAAATAGCATTTAGACCCCCTGGAAAATGTTGGACCCCCCTGGAAAATGGTGGACCAAACCTGGAAATTGTTGGACCCCCTCTGAAACCCTGGAAAATTATAGTTTTTTTTTCAAATAAACTATTGATAACCCAATGTAAAACTGTAAAATAAGTTGAGGACTAAAAATAAAACGTTGACCGAGCTGTTTTCTGGCAGTCAGGCCTGGATCCGCGCATGTTTGTTATCTGAATATCCTCTCGTAACTATGTTAGTCATAAAGCAAACGATTTTTGGCCGGGAAATGCCACAATTACAGATAATAAGTCATAACTGATAAACAAATATTTATAGAAATAGCCCTTTTCATTCTGCAACAAGGCATTTTGGAAAACAGTGAAGACCCAGATGAAATGCCGCTTGATGCGACAATCCATCAGCGTCATCACTGTTTGCAAAATAAAATATTATAATAATTATATTCATGACAATGTATTATAGATGAGAATTTTCTACCTATTGTCCCTTAAAATACAAAAAAGGCAATTCTATACGTATTTTATAAGCATGCATAGAAAAGTCCATCAGAATGAAAAGGGTTCATAGGGTGTGATAGAATTAGGCGCCTTATTACGGTCTACAATGTTTGCAAGTGTAAAACGCAAAATCCTACACAATTGATATATTTTTAGTGTTTTATCTGTCCACACATACGTCCGTACGTACTTACAATGACGTCTGCTCTCTAAGCCCAGTAGTTTTGATCAGATTTATTTCTTCATGATTTTCGTCGTTTGCAGATATTTTTGTTCCAAAATTATTCTTTCAGAAATTTGTTTGGATCCAGATAAGGTGGAAAATTTCATCATGCCTATGTTTTGTTTGACTTGATTCTTTACGTCCCATCAACAACCTTTCAGTTATAAAGGGGCGGGTCTTCCTAGGTTGAACCAGTACTAAGCTAGGATTAATGTTCTTGCTCAAGGACACAACGCAGTGACACCGGTGAGGCTCGAACCCACGGCTCTTCGGTCTCGAGTCAAGCACTCTACCACTGAGCCACTACGCTCCCTATCATGCCTAAGTATCAACCTAAGTGGAATATATATGATTGGTATGGTTCCCTTTTCAAACTAAGCCACCACATACCTCAGTGGTGGATTTCTTGACTGGAGACCGAGGGGCCGCTGGTTCGAGCCTCACCGGCGTCGCTGCATTGTGTCCTTGAGCAAGACACATTAATCCTAGCTTTCTGCTGGTTCAACCCAGGAAGACCCGTCCCTACATAACTGAAATATTGTTGATGGGACATAATCAAATAAAACAAAACCACATACCTAAACCAGTGCCAAGTGGACCAATTGAATATAATTTAGGGAAATGACAATTTTTGTTTATTATTAGGTACCTATGTACTTCTATATGCAACTTTTCGCAAGAAAAGCTGTCTGCTCAGCTATAGAGACTCGCAAGAACTTTGAAAATGTATCCCACATCCTTTAAAAAGTTTACTTTTGCAGCCATATGCAACATAGTACTGCATTATTAATCAATCCTTTAATCCACCAAAAGCACAGTGTATTTATCAAAATTGCTGAATCATGTAAGGGCACTGTAGCAGACAGCTACCAGTGTGGCCTCTATTACGTAGTACCTTAGAATGCAGGCGGAAATTGTCCGAAGAGGTAAACTCATGTCATTTATTGAATTTACAAGCAAGAGCAGATGTTTTCTAAAATTCTTCCACTGGCAATAGGTGTGGAATGATAACTAGATTAAGGACAATAAGTATCAAATTCATTTCTGGAACCCTTTAAGTCATGTACATGACATACAAGGAATAACATATTAACATACATGACAGCAAAGGTGGTATTACAAAATAGTGTTTTTTGGGAGAATGTGCAGACCAAAATAGATAATTGAGTAATTACAAATAATTTTTTTACTGTGATAATTCTTATCATTAGAAGCATATTGTAATTTTATTATAAAACTGCTTGTTTGACAACATTGAAATCTTTACTTAGTTCCGAAAGATGGGTACATATATTTATGCTGGGTTTTTCTATTAAAACAGAGAGCGCACATGTTGGTCTGTATATCAATACATGCCGACACAGACACTCTCTGTTTTCGGCCTAAAATACTCAAGAAGGTGAACTCCTCCGAGCTTGTTGTTCAGAAAACTGTTTATTTGGCCAAAGGGAGACAAATGCTACAGGAGTATCAAGCGAACAGGTTTGATAAGAGTACACCACATTCCGTCTGTAGTATTTGTGGTCAGTAAAGCGAATAAACCTCTAGCCACGTGCAAAGTGTTGGGATATTTGACCCAGATATAAAAAGGATGTCACTCAGAGGTGGCCATGCTTCCGATTTATATATAGATGTTTCGGGCGATGTTATCCGCTAGATGGGCTAAAAGTAAGTATTTTATTATTACTTAGAATGAAAAAGATTGCATCTTTTGGTTTCTGTTCACCTGTATCACTGGTTAGCTAAGTGAGTTCTTCCAGGAGGAGCAAAACAAACTGGCATTCGATATTCGGTGACCGACATGGGTGCAGACCGGTCTGCATTTGCTGTGCAGGCCGATCCGCTTCCATGGCCCTCACACACGGTTACAATGCCCTCGCTACCGGGTTAGTATATATTAAAAAAAATGATCAGCAAGCTATCCTGAGCTGGCATAAATATTTAAAGTAACCACTTTGAACAATTTATTTTGCTGTCCACCAACAAAAAACATGTACTGTCCTACCAGCCAAGAGTGACAGTGACGCCATGTCCCGTTTACAATGTTACCAGAGACATAGAATATATTCATCTCCCGTGTATAAATCCTATCCACTGGATAGGATTAATACACAAGTGATATATCGATTCGCATCAGCTCAAGTGTAGTGCACAAGCCAATGTTTCACTCAACAATTGTAAACAAACATTACGTGACCGTCACTATTGGCTGGCATGACAGTATATACAAAAAACGGCAAAAAGGGAAACAACAAAGAGATCAGGCGGTGTAAATAGCTATTCATCATGATTTTCGTCTGACACTAATAGAAGTATTATGGTTGATGTGAGTGTTCTCCAAACACTGTGGGTCCAGATCAGTCTGCTCTCTTCGGAACAGTCTGCTCAAGGCATACAAGGTTTGCCTTACTACCAAAAGGTTATCTAAATGTCGTGAGGCTTTCTAACAACCCTATTTAGCGGATACAAGTAATACTTTCAGAATGCAGGGCGGATAGACAGATATAACAGAGTAAATCTCGTTCAAACGGCTCTATCCAGCGGTCCGATCCGTGGTTCACATTGTTACCTGGCCATGCTTGCTGGGTGAATTTACATTCATTGTATCCTATTGGTAAGCAGGGGCAGGAGAATCACTTTCTGTTTGAACATGCATGTAGAATTTAAGGGAAGTGAATTAACATGGCAAAACAGAATAGGGATAATACTTCAGTCAGTCAGGTTCTTTTACGTGTTACTCACTCACTCCGGCAGGCCTTTAGTTAAGAGTGCGTACAAAAAAATAAGAGTGCGTACAAAAAAAATAACTTTCTTATTTCTCAACCAAAACATATATTGTGGGTACTCAAAAGAACCGTCTCAATGAGACGATTCTTTTGAGCACACAAAACATAAGTTCACGCTGTTGGATTAGTAACTATTTACAATTTTACGCTCAAAAATTGTGTTTATCTAAACTGGACATGTATATAATAAAAAAAATAAACAATGCATATACTACATTTAAATGATCTGGATATCGGCGAGTATCGTGCGAAGCAGAATTTTTTTTTTTTTTTTTTTTTTAGAGCAGACTTGCGGGTTACAGTGTAATATAGGGTTTATTCTTAATCTACCGGTTTGAATGTGTGCTTTGGCGCTCAAAAGAGCCGTCTCTCTGGGGCACCCCTTTTGAGCATATACATATAAATCAGTTACGCCTTTTAACTGTTGTCCTGGTCTGAGTTTTGGTACAAGACAAGATCGAGTGGGTGCAATGTATTTATGTTAATGGTTGTTAACTACATATTTGATTATAAGATTCATAAATTTACTGAGCTTAATGAGTGTTTTTTTCCTGTGTGGTTTCTAGAAGCTGTTTGTATTTAATAACGTTTGGCCTTTGATAATAATATTTCCCTATGTGTGTTCTTCTTTCAGCAGCGAAGAAAGTGCACTCTAGTTAGGTAATGAAATTCGTCGCCAATATTGTTGGAGAGACAGAGATTGCATTTCCTCTCAGATAGATCAATGCCGTTTCATCTCCCGACCTCTACAGGGAATTTGTGGTTTCCTGTCCTAAATTTGAACATGGTTATGGCTGACTGACCAGTTAAAATATGTAAGTATCTTTCACAATTTATGTTGTTTTTGAAAATGCTATAGTTTCTGCCTTTAGAGGAATTATCAAGTTGGCTGTTCCATTGTTGGAAAAACTGGTCAATCAAGGTCTGTTTGATTAATTTTCCTGTAGACTTTGGGGTTGATTCATTTTGATTCAGCCATATGTCCTGTCTACCTGCGTTGCTAAGTAATGATTGTACTGAAGTGATCCATTTTGAATTGATTTGCGGTGAGTTTAGTAAATACTTGTAGATTTGGTATGACAGTTTTGTGGTTTTATTTGTGAGCATTCGTGTCCAGAAACTTAGCATTCGCTGTTTTATGATAATATCTAGTGGAAACCTACCTAATTCACCGTATATCATATACTTAGGAGTACTTTTCCTAACTCTTGTTATTTTTCTTAGAAATTCAATATGGACTCGTTCAATCATTTCAGTATTTTCATAACCCCATATCTCACAACCGAAAGTAAGAATTGGCACTACAGTATTGTCAAAAAGTTTGATCTGGAGGTCTAGCGGTATATCTAAAGTGTTGGCTCGAATGAGCAGAAGATGCATGGCTTTTCTTGATTGTTCGATAATATGTTTTCTCGTGTTCAAAAAGCTACCTGATTTAGAGAAGAGTACCCCTAGGTATTTGTATTTGTCGGTTATTTCAATGTTATGACCTCCTATGTTGAATTCAAAATTATTGGTCCTCCTAGCATTGAATATCATGATCTTTGTTTTACTACAGTTAATCTTTAACTTCCATGTTTGGCAGTATTCTTGGAAATTGTCAGAGCTTTCTGGAAATTGTCTTTGTCACATGAAAATATTATTGTGTCGTCGGCGTACAACAGTATTAGCAGTTTTACATAAGTAATTGATTCTTGTGATAGGATCTCAAGGTCAATTGTATCAACGCCACCAGACAAGAGAAAGGATTCGAGGTCATTCAGATATATCGCAAATAGCAGGGGGGATAGATTTTCGCCTTGACGGACTCCACAATCACTGGGGAAGAAAGCTGAGAATTCATTCTGATGTTTAATACGTGATTTAATGTTATCATACATGTTGTATATCACTTGGAAGAACTTTCCTTTTATAGAGTTAAAAAGTAGTTTGCGCCACAAGCCTCCTCTCTATACTGAATCAAACGCTTGTGAGAAATCTATAAAGGCACAGAACAATTTTTGTTTCCTAGACTTCATTATTTCAATTAGTGAATTTAGGACAAAAGCATGATCTGAAGTACAGTACCCATCCTAAAGCCCGCTTGATTTTCTTGTAATATGTCTTCATTGTCTAAAAAGTCAGTCACTCGATTGTTAAGAACTGCAGTAAACAGTTTGCCTACGCAACTTAGGATTGTAATGGGTCTATAATTTTCTGCTAAGGAAGAGTCACCCTTATTCTTATAAATAGGCCTGATAGTGCCTTCTAGCCAAGCGTCTGGAAGTATACCCGAATCAAATACTATGTTAAAGAGTTTTTCATAAAATTGTAAGAATAAGTCTTTGGTTGATTTGATGTATTCATTGAGTATTTTGTCGTCGCCTGCTGCTTTTCCATTTTTCAGATTGGTGATGCATTTATTGATTTCTTGACGTGTTATTACAGTATTCAAATCACTACCTGATTCATTTTCGTGTGTAGTTGTAAAGTGCTCTTTTGGCTCTTTGCTTGCGTTGACACTTTGAAAATATTCGTACAGTGACTGTAAGGCTGGTTGTGGTTTGTCATGGGTGGTGTTGATACTATTTAGATATTTCCAATAACTTTTTGGGTTTTTAGTGTGCATTTCTCGAAGCTTTTGGATTTTGTTCTTTTTATGAAGGTTCATGTACTTGTTCATGGTCTTTTTGTATGTTTTACATTTTAGATTTAAGATTTCTTTTGATTGACTAGAATTGTTAATAGAATATATATGTTTTGCTCTATGATATTGCTTCCTTGCTATTTTGCAGGCTTGTCCAAACCATGGTTTATCAAACTTTCGTCTTATGAAAGGCCTAGGTGTTTGGGGTGAAACTTTGTATGCTGCTTCTATAAATATATCCCAAATATAGTTGGTGATGTTATTTATATTCGCAGTAGTTTGAGTTACGTTTAGAATCTTTTCATTTAGGGAGTTGACCTTTTCTAAATTAATGCTTTTAACAAAATATTCCTTTTGTTTTTCAGACCAGATTGGTGGAGAGTGACTATTGTTTGCGTTTCCCTGTGGCTGTGTTGTTGTTCTTGTGATAGTGTTTAGAGACCAGTTAAGCATACAGTGACAATCGTATGATATCTATGGTATACCATCTCTTTTATAACTTTTGATTAACATTTTGAATTGATCACAAAAATGGGTTTTCTAACAATTCCTTTGAGTTTACACCACAACTGACATTTAGTAAAATGGTTAAAGTAAATGATGGGAATATTTTTTATTTTATATTTACTAAAATTTTTGGGGGTAGGTTGGGAACGGGGGTATACTTGCTGATATCTTTTTTATGGGTAACATGTCAGACTGTTTATTTTTGTAAACAGTAGATGGAAGGGCTGATCGTTTACAGCAAGAAAACTTGAGAGTTCCCCCTTTCCCATATCGCAATTGGAATACCATCGAAATTCCTCTGTGTGTCGTCGACTGCGTTGACATTGTACAAAATGATTTTCGAGCGAGAACTACGGCTTTTGCAGAGTCAAAGCAATAAAAGATACTAGTGATATTGACTGTCGACTTAGACTTTACGGATTTTGATAGTAAGTTGTAAAGTGGTACCTTGTATTTTGTCATACTACCTCCGCAAACTTTGTGGTGGGTATACTGAATTCACGTTGTCCGTGCGTCCGTCCGTAACGTTTTGTTTCCCTTATATCTTGAATAGTCATTTGAATTTTGCAAACCTTGCAAACATGTTCACATATGCAGGACAAATACTTTAAACAAAAAAGTAAGGGATAGAGGCCAATTCCTTTAGAGTTATTTCCTTTTGTAGTTCTTAATGGCTTTTTAAATAGGATTTTGTGCTTATGCTATTATAGTCTATACACGGGCCGATCAACTCCTACCACAGATTTTAATGGAACAATTTGATATTTTTCCTTTACAATGTAGACACATTGAACATATGCATGAAGGAGTTTGATTCAGAAATTTTTGTTTTTTTGACAAAATGACAAATGTGAGAACTCAGACAATTTTCCAGTATATGGCTTTTGTATATGCATGGAAAATGCCTTCATGGGCCGATCAACTCATACCACAGCTTTTCATGGAATAATTTGATACTTTGACTATACAATTTCAACACATTGAACATATGCATAAAGGAATTTGGTTCAAAAAATATTTTTTTGAAAAAATGACAGCTGTGAGAACTTAGAGAATTTTCCCTAATAAGGTTTTTGTATATGCATAGATGGTGCCTTAATGGGCCGATCAACTCCTACCACATCTTTTAATGGAGCAATTGATACTTTGCCTATACAATATAGACACATTGAACATATGCATGAAGGAGTTTGGTTAAACATATGTTTTGATTAAATGGCGTCTAAGAGGACGTAGACTATTTTTTCCGATATAAGCTTTGATATAAAGAGCTTTCAGGTGTAATCAATTTTGTGTATTTGATCTTTACAAATGTTCCAGATTGCAAGCTTCAGATCATTTACACAGATTCTACTGAAATCTTGTTTTCAAAACTAAGGTCTGCTGAAATCTTGTTTCAAAACTAAGGTATGCTGGTTTGAACTGTCACTTGCCAAAACATAAGTTGTTCACTTTTCCTTACTGTGCGGGGTATCTAATAAGCATTGCTTATTGAATTTTATCATTTAATAGAACATTCTGTAAGCAAACAATGGAGACCCAGATCAGACGCAGCAGTTTGCTGCTTCTGATTTGGGTCTGCACTGTTTGTATGTGTCCCACAAAAAGGACGCTATGCTTATATGGGTTCAAGAACAACAAAACAATAACCTCACCTGTTGTGGTGACCAGACAAAAAGCAACAATCACACAAAAAGAAGTCATTTTCATACATGAACATTAATCGACAATGAAATGCTGTCTTAAACAATCTGAATATTTTATATGGTACAAAGTCAATCTACATGTATATCACGTGAACCCAAATATGAACTATATTATACTAATTCGAAACCAAATATGTCATGTATATGTTGCAAAAGCTATCATAATCATGGTTACTTTAACACTTTTGCAGACAGTTTGGACTGTGACCCAGAATTATTTACTGTCCTGCCAGCCAAGAGTGGCAGTGATGTCATGTTTTGTTTACAAAGTTATCAGGGACTTATAATCGAAATATCACTTTCAAGTGTATTAATTCTATCCACAGGATAGTATTAATACACGAGTGATCTATCGATTCGCGTTAGCTAAAGTGGAGTGTACAGGTTAATAATTTACTTAACAATTGTAAACAAAAGTTTCGTCACAGACACTCTTGGTTGGCACGACAGTAAGCCGAATGAAATTTCCAACTCCTATCAACGGGACCAGTCCATTTCCGTTTCAAGGGTTGTTGGATGGTGTTTTTATTATTGTTATTTAAATTTTAATAGAAGATTCTGAAAGCGAACAGTGGAGACCCTGGTCAAAAAGTATGAAAAACAAGCTATTGTTTTATCTTTTTAATAGGTCAGCTACGAGTTCTTCAACATTATGAGTTTCGTTTTTTCCATACTAAAGTCGAATGTGTATTAAAACATGCATTTAAGATGGAATTAACGTCCGGCGACAAGCGAATTTTCGACCCCATTTGCTATTATTTGTGTCATATATTTTGTAAAAACATTGCTGAGCGTTCAGGAAACATCTATTTCTTATCAGAAATGACCATTTTGTCGAATGGTCTCATTAATTACTTATAAACGTGTGTAGTTGATGTTCTATAGGTCGTGAAAGGCTGACGATATCAATTGGCAATTCTACGTAAGAATGGGTATGATGATGTTATGAAAGATTTTAGAGTAGAGAAGCAGTCTTAAGATGACAAAGTGTTTGGTTTTAGCTTGCTTGACAGATGATTAAGATATTGCTGTTTTGACAGGCGAATAGATTCTATAACTTTATTTCTGAGTTTCTTGAATTTGTTCCATAGCCTTGGTGTGTCTATATTTTTTGACCTGTGATATGCTCGTTTGCGTTTGCGTATAAGTTTTCGAATAGCGATAGTTATCAATGGTGGGTCAGGTGGTCTTATTCTTACTGTTTTATTTGGTATGCATTCGGCTGTTAAAGAGTTCAAATGATTAGTGATATTACTTGCATGAGTATTGACATCAGGGTCTGATAGTGAATCCCAGTCAGTGTTTGCAACTTTGGTTCGAAGTAAGCCGTAATCTCATCTGTCATAGCTCCATATGTGACGAGAAAAGGGTTTTCTTGAAGTATTTGTATATTTGAAGGCGCCATAGACAGGGCAATGGTAACGAATGTCTTGATGAAGGAAAGGTTCTGCTACACCACTGTAGGTAAGATAACTTTTGTCGCTAGTAAGAATTTTTTCAATAAGAGAGGATGAGTTTTCAGTGAAGTGGGTAGGTTCGGTGATGGTTTGATAGAGTGAAAATTGTTCACAGAGTTCAGTTACCGTTTGAGAGGTATGTTAACTAAGCATATCAAGATTGAAATCTCCTGTAACAATGATGTTGTTATTTGAGTATCCAGTGCAAGCAATATAGAATGTTCAATGCTAGACAGGTATGCGGCGTTAGAATTTGGAGGGCGATATAAGAGTCCAAATAAAACTCGTGTGTGATAAAGTTAAATCTCTATCCATATGCATTCAGTGTTACGTGGTCCCAATCCATAGCGTCGTTTGTAGAATAATGAGTCTTTTAAATATATCACAACGCCACCATGGCGGTCTCCTGTTCTGTCCTTACTTTCTGGTGGCTTGAAATCTGGTATAAATAGGTATATTGTCTGTACACCTGAATGAAGACATGTTTCTGAAAATGCTAGAATGTCAAATTCTGATACCTCAGTAGAAAGAATATTTAGTTTGTGTATACTACTTTGCACATTGTACTGTACAAATGACAAGTGTTTAGAGAGATTAGATTTGTTTAGGAAAGAAAAAGAATAATTGGACGTGATAGATGAACTAGATAGGGACGAAGTGGAAACCTGACCTGGGTTCGGATGTACATCTCCTGATATGAGAAGAAGAATGCCTAACCAAGTAATGAATATAGTTATTGTGCCTACTACCTAGCAGTCGTGGACAAACTTTATATTATGTGTCATATTTTTAATTGCATAAAACTAATCTGGCAGTATTTGTTCCTGAATTAAGGGTGAGGTTGGCGCAGTGAAACCGGTTTAAGCCCTCCAGTAAAATATTTTACTGACCGTTCCAAGGCTGTACTTTTTTGTGGATCATTTATGTGTTTTCTGTCTTGTATCTGTTATACATTTGTGTGCGTCTATTTATTTGTGCCATGTGGTCACCTGCTGGGAAAGGGCTGACCTCTTGGCTCTCGTTCGTGGTGTCTAACTGTGATTTTGTCACTTTCCAATTGGTATCCTGGGTCAGGTGTGGTATTTGAATTTATCGATTCCTGATCTTTGCGCCCTTACTTACTTTTAACAGTATTCAACTTACAGAGCCAACACAAAATTGCATCAAGTTATGCGACTAGGGAAATAATTTAAAAAATGAACATGCAAAAGTTATGGTTCATGAGCATGACATGTCGTCTGAATGTGCTTTACAAATGTATGAAGTTTCGTTTTAATACCTCTTACTGTTATCAAGTTATACATCAGACACAAAATAGTATTGCAAATGATCAAAGGGAAATAACTCCAAAAACATCCAAGCAGAGTTATGAACCTTGTGCATGACACGTTATCTGAATGTGCTTTTCAAGTGTATAAAGTTTCATTGAAATGCTTCTAACAGTTATAAAAATATAGAGCGGACACGAAATAGCATTGCAAATGATCAAAAGGGAAATGACACCATAAATATCCAGAGCAGAGTTTGGCTTTTTGTGCATGACACGTCGTCTGAATGTGCTTTACAAATGTTTGAAGTTTCGTTGAAATATCTCTAACGGTTATCAAGTTATAGAGCGGACATAAATTAGCATTGCAAATGATCAAAGGGGAAAACTCCAAAAATATCCAAAACATAGTTATGGTAGTTGTGCATGATATGCCAACTGAATGTGTTTTGATAATGTATGAAATTTCGTTGAAATCTCTCTTACAGCTTTCAAATTATAGAGCGGACACGATTTTGTGACATATAGACAGACGCAAGGGGAAAACAATATTACTTTATTTAACATACATAACTATGAGATAGTAAATAAAATGACAAACTCTACATACGGTTACAATGTACTTGATAAATATTACCATATAACGAGCCAGTGGTATCTTGGGGTGTCCTAGGGTAATCAGATGCACCCTTTTGACTGTGTCACTTTGACTTGGGGACGTTTGTCTGTTGGATTTTAACCCTAATACTCTTCATGATAAAATGGCATAATGTCCGACTTCCGTTTCGCCCTTCCGTTTCTTCCTATCATGCGGTGTACTTGATATTGTTTGCAATGATTCACCGGGTGTGGATATGGCTTGATCTCCGTCGAGCTCAAGTCAAAATTAAACTGCTCATAACAAATGTGATTGTTCTATTTTAGGAGCGCGGTAGCTCTGTGATAGAATGTTTGACTCAAGAGCGAGGGGCTGCGTGTTGTGTCACTTTATCCTTTGCTTAATACGAGTCAACCCAGGAGGACCTGTCCCGACATGACTGAAAAATTGTTGACAGGGGACTAGCCGTAAAGAATCAAATCAAATTTTCTGCACGTGATTTTTTCTTCTTCAAATTTGCTGTTATAACATGTAATGTGCGGATGAAGGAAGTTTCGTTAGGGTGAGGGGGTCCAGCCTTGACAACTTATTTAACAGAGTGGACAGGGGATCCCGAGTCGAAGGGGTCCGTACCAGTATCCCTAAGAAACGCAGTATGCATCTAAAATCGGGCTATCATTTAAATGACGTTTCATCGGCGGGCTTGAAACAGGGTTTTCGATTGCCATTTGTCGCCAAACTGGCGACAAATGCCAATCAAAAACTCTGTTTCTAACCAGTTTTGATCTACGTTCGTCGAAAATATCAAAGGAGCTTGAAGTTTGATCCTTATATATCAACCGAAAATCCCATAATGTCATTGCGTAGTAATGACCATTACTTCGTAATGATAGTGTGAGATTTTGGTTTTGAGGCATATAGAGGTGAGATAAAACAGAACTTCAAGCTCCTTTGATAGTGTTAACGTGTTCGACTGCCGCCTATCCGTTGCACACCTGTACGGGAGATAATACACAGGTTTCAGCCCATGGGCTATCTCCGTGTACGGTTTTCTTTGTTTTGATGCTTTACGGCTCAGTCAACAGTTTTTCAGTAATGTCGGGGCGATTCCTGTCTGCATGGGTTGAACCATTATTATGCAGCGGATAAATCGTCTTGCTCAGGAACCACAACAATGACTCCGCCGGCGGCGAGTCTCCCGTCAAACAGACGGACAAATAAATTATTTTCACAACGATTACAAACGTATAAATACAGTAAAACCTGTGTAAAACGGCCACTCAAAAATAGACAAAACAATCTTAATGACAAATGGTAGCTTAATGAAGGTCGACATTATTGCAATAATTTTGACCTGCATTAATGAGAACAATTTTTTTGTCTTTTTTAGAGTGGCCGTTTTACACAGGCTTTACTCTAAGGACAAACCTACTTTGTAAAGTACTTACTATGTTTCCATGTTTGAAGTGACCCCAATTTTTATTTTATCTCTTATTAATACGATCGACGTTTAGCATGCGGAAGTAAATGCACACAGCGTAACTAAATCTTATTTTTGGCAGCAGCCCTTATTTTGAACTATTGTCCTAATGCCCTGCAAATCAGAATAACTTTTTTCTTGAGATATATACCCATTTGTGCCTCTATATAAGTTATCATAAGCTTAAGGTAGTACGGGACCCATGTCAAAAGATAACCTTACTTACTTAAAAGTAAGAGTGTAAGAGTTATCGTTCCTGAATCTTGTTTTTAAAAGAGAATACTTATTTGTAAGACGGTAGATATTATTCTCCCCTGACAACTCTTTGATGCTTGAAACGTAATTCTGTAAGTATTTTGCTTTCACAAAAAGAAGGAATGCAAGTATTAGCTTTTAAAAACATCACCCAGAATATGAAGTCATTCAGTATTTTGATGGTTAAAAGTTGCGGACCGTATAAATATACATACTATATACATGTCTCGGTTGCTATTTCTGCATGCTGCCACTAACCTAAGACCCAACCCCACCCCAAAAAGGGGGGGGGGAGGGTCCAGGTCAGTCTGACAAAAAAGCTCTGACAACGATTTTTTTTAGTCCTCAGCTTTTTATACAGAAATCAAATGGTCAATTTCAAAGAAATCTATCGTTTTTCAAGGAGTCCAATTTTTCCAGGGGTCCAACTTTTTCCAGAGGGGGTCCGGACCCCCTGCCCCCCTCCCTCTGGATCCGCACTTGGTGCAGCCCTCACAGCTTTATGGTTAAGGCTACAATACATTATCTCATTTGGGCTTGGCAAACGTTAATAGACAGAAGAATTTATCATCCTTTTATTGTTATATACCTTATAATAAGTGTTTACTATAGAAACTTGAGGTGTTTCAATCGCTGACAATTGTACATTTTATTTAATAATGTGTCATATTTTGGTTGATCATTGACCAATCACTGACCGTGGGCTTTATTTCCGATAAAACATGACTGCAGAGGGCTTAATTGCCATTTCAACCTGCTCACGGATATCCTCTGCGAGTTAAGATACCGTCCCTTATGCTTTATTGAGAAATGACCAAAATATTCAATTATCATAAGATACGCTACTTTATTACATCGGATAGGCGACAATCGAGAAGGCTCTGAACAATCGATGAACGTGGATCGCAAATCGCTAGAATTTTCCATTTGTCGCCAGTCAGGAAAACAAACTGCAATCCAAAAAGTCTGTTTCTGACGGTATTTGATCTACGTTCGTCGATAGCATCAACGTTTTCGATTGCCACCTATCCGGTATGTGTATTGATACAATGAATACGTAACCAAAACAATCTGAAACAAGAGCTAGGAGTTATCTACATTTTTTAGTCATGTTTCTGTTGAAAAAAAAGTTTGTTTCCACACCGGATAGTGATCTTAACCATTGACGAACGCGGATCAAAACTCGCTAGAAACAGTGTTTTGATTGCAAAGTGTCGCCTGTTCGATGAGTGATGGTAATAAAAAAAACTATGATTCTAACTATTTTTGGTCTTAAATCGTCGATAGTATTGATGTTTTCGATTGCGCCTATAAGGTGTGGTTTTGTTGTATGCTTCACGATGTTACAGTGGACATTTTTTTTGGAAATGCTTTTGCTTGAAAGGAAAGTATTCTAGAACTTTTTGGATACTGTAAAGGCGGCACCTCATGACTGACTTATTAGTCTACTTAAGACATAGGTAAAATCTGAAAATGAGGCGTTATAACTACATTCGACAGTGTTTGTTTATTGTTTAACATTAGTATAGAGGCAAACAGTGTGAACCCAGATCAGACTGCTCTAGGTGAGCAGTCTGCTCTAGATCTACACTGTTTGTTTAAGAGGCTTCATAATATTTCAAAAGACGATAAAAACATACGATTGTATTGTAATATACGCTTTAAAGGTTAATAAATGTGGGTTCAGTGCATGAACGGACAGGACTTTCATGAAATGCACGCAGACCTGCGCGGCTCAAGCAACTTTTAAACGCTTAACCAATGGATAGAACCTGATTTCCATTCTTGAGCAGTTGAAATAACCGAACCACGCCCTCACATAATTACTGTTCGTGAATTAAACACTCAAAACAGTTCAGTAGTCTGGATAAGGATTTGGACCAATGGGTATTTCACCCCCTACTTTTTAGTATTTTACTCCCTACTTAAAATATCAAATTGCAGAAAATGGAAAGCCTTACAAGTAAAAAGAACCAATACTTCCTTAACATATTTTAAAGAAAAGTTGCTTGCATTAAATACATGCTACATTTTGAGGAAAACTTCCAAGATTTATGTCACAGAGGTGAACTTTACAAATATTTTGCTTACTGCATAAATCACATTTTCTCCTAGCGAGTCACAGTGAGTAGTGTTTATTTACGTTATCATACCAAGATTCGGAAACTGGTTTTACCTGTCCTGCATTGTTTTCTAATGGGGTACCTTGAAACTGAGTTATTCTATTTTATCGTCCAATCAGTAACCGTTTTAGTCAGACATATGGATGTAAGATGTCTAACGAACACACCTCCATTAACTTAATTTGCGCATGCGCCTTACCTCACAATTACATATGCGCGCGAGATTGGGAAAAAGCCATTCTCATTTCGCCTGCCGTTGGTTCGAGTCCATCGATCTATAGGCTGTAGATCGTTTTGCATAATTAGATATTAGTATTATTCCTTCACAGAAACAATATGGAAACATTAGTAAACCAGGTATGTGAATTTATACTATTTTTATCATACAGATGACCGTTTGCCGTTTCTGATGAAAACACCAAAGGGAGGTTTTCGCCACGAACTACATTCTGTACATTTCCTGTGACGTAGTTCACAATATTTCTGTATGACATATTAACGCAAAGTACATGCAAGTTGAAATAATGCTTTCGTCTGTTTCGTCTTCTGAATTAAGGCACCGCTATTGTTTGATCTTTATGGAATGATTGCAAATGGAGGATTTAGTGAAGTGAGCTAACGCAAATGATGTAAGTTTATTGCATAAGGTGTGGTTTTATATTCTAATCTCTTTGTACATAATTTTATCACTGCAAAATACCAATGTCTATAAATAGACATGATATGAGATGAGTACTAACCTTATTGTGTTTGAACGCACAATATCGTACTTGTGAGTCAGTTGCAAGTAAATCCGTTGTCCATGTCCGATTGTCTGTCTGTGTTGTAAATATGTATTGCATACATGTACAGGTGCAATGCAATCCGTTGTCTGTGTCTGTTCATTTGTCTGTCTGTGTTGTCTGTACTGTTTCATTGTGTGTTTCGTATTTTAGGACACCCTTTTTATTTACATCTGCAAATTAAATATATCATCATCATCTGTCGTTGAGATCACTGGCTTCCCCGAATCCATACCCTGCGACATTTATACAATATTGCATATTAGTTTTTTTCTAACTTAGAATAAAAATATCTCACCACATAAATTGAATATCAGCACTGAAACCTAAAAATGCGAAGGGTATTTTACCCCTCAATTAAATTTTCAATGCTGATTTCCAAAAAATAAAAGCTTAAATACCCTTTACCCCCTCTTATCTGGAACCCTGTAAAACTACATTATTTTCAGACCAGAATCATATTTATAGTTTTTGAGCTGGACATTGAAATTGCTATAGAAATGTAGGATTGCATGATGAAGAGGTTAATCCATCAAAGAAGAGCTATTGGTTTGAAATTGGTGATGGCTCTTAATAGAGGGAAGTGTCATGCACTATCAACCGTAACTGTGCACCACATAATTGAGGTTATTGCCCTTTGTTTTACTGACTGTTTTAGGAGATGATTCATTGATAAGTTAGGGTCTTTCATGCAAATCAAATATCTATGTGTCTTGATCCACATCTGAATTAAGGGTGAGGTTTGCGCCGTTAAACCGGTTTAAGCCCTCCAGTAAAATATTTTACTGACCGTTCCCAGGCGGTACTTCTATTGTGGATCTTTTACGTTTTTTCTGTCTTGTGTTTGCTATGTCTTTGTGCGCGTCTGTTTATATGTGCTTTGTGGTCACCTGCTGGGAAAGGGCTGGCCTAATGGCTCTCGTTAATGGTGTCTGGCCGTGAGTTTGTCACTTTTCCATTGGTATCCTGGGTCAGGTGAAGTGCTTGATTGAGTCGATACCTGATCTTTGCACCCTTACTTACTTTAATTACTTAAATTTTAGATTGTATTGAAACTTGGCATAACTAGTCTTAAGCATTCAGTAAAAGTAATATGCAGTCCACTATTTGCTGAAAATGTGTAGCTTCACACACTTTTTTAGTTAGCTCTATTGCTGTAAAGCAATTTTTTGTGCATATGCGTAACATGGAAGTCCAAGTAATCTCTTGTGCTTGTCTGTATGGTGTTAAGCCACTCGAGAACTTTCTTCTTATAGCAAACATCGAAGTTCCTATTGGAAATGTGCGCTTTGCGCCACTGCATCTGTATCTTCAGGTTTGTTTTACAGTCAACACTGTTTTGGCACATTAAAAATCAACTAGAATATATTGTTATTCCATTATAGGTTATCCTTTGATCATCGCTTTCCAAGTGAGCAAAACAAATCCAAAATAAACGTCCACCGTTGTAGATTAAGTTGACCAAGCGACAATTCAAGATGACTTGATATACCTAAAATAGACAAGACAACACATTTACACGTTGTTAAGCACCCCCATTCCACTAGACGGCGATTCCGCTACGCTCATGGCCATCTCAGATTTTCTCTAAAATTATTCCATATTGCCGCAGAAGCGTAGACAACCACACAATTTGTGGGAATAGAGGCTTCCAGTACGCTTCCTCTACGCTTCTACTTCGCTTCCATTACACTTCTGCTACGACCCAACTATGACAATTAAGATCCAGCTACGCTTAGTCTACGCTGATGGCGATGCAGCTGCGACCTTGCTCCGACCTTGGCGATGGAGCTACGCTTTCGTTGTTCTTTGTAATCTTTCTATATAAAATCTGAAGTTCAACTGATTTATGTTCAGTTGAATGTCAACGATAGACGCGATCAAGTCGCTATGCTTCAGCTGGCCATTATGAACAACATACTTATTATGTAGGGTGACTGGAGGCCCAGGCCAGATGGAGTAAGAGGGCCAAAAGGTCATGGGTCCATCCATGATTATCCACAAACAGACGGATACAATGTGGGCACTATGACCAACTAATAAGAACAATGAACATGGACGATAGCTCTTCATTCTTCAATTACATGTAAATGGAACCGCTCAGAATTGGTCCTAGAAGCCAAAAGAGCGACACAACTTTAGTAGAGCACTTGAACATGGCCTGGAGTTGGCCAGAACGCCACGAGTGTGGCGGAAACGTTGCAGAAGCGCCAAGGTCGACCATGCCTATATAGGACATTTGCAGCGGAAGCACGTTGGTCGTAGCGAGGTCGTAGTGAGAGCATGCAGAGCGTAACAAGGTCGCGCAGAGCGTAGCAGAAGCAAAGCCGCATGATGTATAAATAACAGCGGTTTCGCCACGATGTACCGGCGATTGTGCTACGATGCTCACGATGCCGCTGCGATACAGCTACGCTCATGAAGATCTTACTGCAATGTGACTATGCTTCCGTTGCGCTTCGAGTTCACGGCAATGTCGCTACGTAACTTTTGAGCAGGTCAAAACAATCGGCTTGAGGTGGCGATCATGAAGATTCCAATACGTTTCTGCTACGACCTTGTCGTTTCTACTACGCTTCTACTGCGCGCTTGCTGTTTCTGCTACGTTTCGTGTTGTTTTGACCAAAATTTCAAATCGTAGCTGAATCGTCGTCCAGTGGAATGTGGGTTTTAGATGAACAGCAAAATAGATAATTTAGCTAATACGAAAACATACAAAAATCAGCGGATCAGGTTGCGCGTTCTAACAGTCTTACATGTATTTACGAACAAAAGATGGTGCATTGGCATGTCAATTATCAAACTTCATACTTAACAGTTCGTGTTTCATAGTTTGAAAGCGAATTATACATTGAACCGCGACATGAGATTTCCAACAATGTGCTACATGTATGTGCGACCAAAACAGGCTCAGATCAGCCTGCGTATACGCGGCATCTAATCAGAGCCTTTGCTGGTCCCTCGTATATTCTATGACTTTAAGGCTACTGACCAAACATCATTTTGATTTCTTAGCTTAAAAAGGAGGCTGCACAGGCTTGTCTGAGTCTTCGCTTGTCAAAATGCCACATCATTGGAAATCTCCTACACGGCTCATTTCATATTACACTTCACACAACCTCTTCATACTTTACATGTTTACTTTTTGCAATCAGCTTGATGCGGAAGAAACATATGGCTGCTTAACTTTAATTGACATCCTGGAGTGACTGTTAATATTCTGTGATATTTCGTCACCGTGTCGTGGGTAGGTCTGTAGTGTACGATTGTGGTACATTTGTATTTCCTGATCATGTTCACTTACTATTTATATAAAGAATGAGGATTGTAATCCTAAAGGGTGTTAAGAAAGTTCGTTCCCCAATAAAATTATGATCCTTTTATTTTATGTGTCCAATGACATAAATGTCACTGTAATTCTTTAAAGTCGACACACTTGACAAGAAAAAACAATTGGACGTTTACTCAAACATTTTGTCACCGAATAAATTATCTACAAAATCAAGTACCACTAAGAATTTTTTAGGCTCGATGAGCAAAATGGGGGTATATGACAAAGAACCCTTGTCATGTCCTGGCCATAGTGTAAAGACTATTTTCTAATTGGTTAAGAAAGCCTAAATGGGGGTGTTAGTCATCTTATATAAGCCTTTAGCACATTTACTAAGCTGCTAGGCTGTAAAGGATCATCCAAAATAATAGATGTCACATTTTTAGAAAATAATAGATTATTCTTGACCGACCGTAAGACAGTTCCCAAGTTGAACGTAATTGTGTGAAGAAATTCGATGTCAGACACGATGCCAAAAACTATAGAGCATCACAAGGAATAATAGGCCCATTGAAAATACAATATTTCAGCATAATTTCCTTTTTAAATGATTCGAAAATGTATGATGAAGAGCGGAACGAACTTTCTTAACACCCTTTAGCTCCAGATCTACATTTGAGCCGTGACATGAGATTTTCCAACCATGTGTTATGTGCGACCAGCAAAACCTCAAATCAGCCTGCCCATAGTCGCCTCTGCTAGTCGCTTGCATATTTTATGAGTGTTGAGCTACCGACTGAACAACTTTTGGAGATTATAAGCTTATAAGGAGGCTGTAAAGGCTCGTCTAAGCTATCATTACCGTTCAAGCTCCTAGTGATTGAAAAAATCCTTCAGTCTTATGGCTAAATTATAACTTTAATATCAACAAAACTGGCATCTTCTCAATTCACTTTTACTTTTTTGTATTTTTTCAATGTTAATGATGATCACGGCGCATTTTTCAACGGTAGAATAAGATTCTTGGTTCGATCGAATCGACACCCTATAGAAACGGGAACTGGGTTGACAGAATGGAAAACAGGCCTTCGTATTGCAGATGAATTAGTGCCCAGAGGAATCCCAACAAATTGTTTATACAATTTAGTGCCAGAACGTATAAAATGTTCTCCAAACATATTTTAACCCTTTGAAGACTGCGATTCCCTGACCTGGTACTTCGACAAACAGTAAAAACCCAGATGAAATGCCTCAAAATGCGGCATTTCATCAGTGTCAGCACTGTTTGCTAAGAAAAAAATCGATCTTCCGAGAAAGAACTACAAAATTACTTGAAAATTGAAACGTGTGACCCATCAATACATACAGTGGAGTAGCCTGACTTAGCTGTATGAAACCTTTTGGAAAATCCCACTTGACTATAAAGGGTTTGAAACATACCTTAGTTATCTAGCTTACGTATGGGAAAATCATAGACCACTTTTCCCTGTTTTTGTCTGTCCTTTTTGTGTTTTTTGATCTCACGTTCTCTGTCCTTGATACTTTTCCGTTTTTTCTCCCAGTGTCGCTTCTCTTTCCGATTCCTGGGTAGCAGCCTTATAAGCCGGGGAACTAATGTCCCTTCTGCATATAATAAAACTGAAAACACACAACATGGAGTAAAAAATTTAAGACATGGCCACCGTGGCCATGTTGTTGTTTCTTTTTAGATCACATCCGTTTTATTATTGAGGCACACAGCAGTCACGTCTTTGGTGGTATAAATGGTTTTAAGGTCTTAAACAGGTGTACCATTCATATAGCTGCTGGTTTCATCTGAGAGTGTTCATAATAATTGAGAATTGCCTGTTGGGGTTTACAATATTTGTGAATGCTTGGTTTGGATAAGACACAGGTGTTCGGCCAGGTGCAGTGTTGACATCTGTGATTGACATGTTTACGTTTTCATCGAGAATTCTGGCACCAGTTTGTGATTGTTTCTCAAATGTCATATTTATTAGCCTGTCAATTCTGATGGGATATTTAACACTTTCAAAAGGTCATGATGACAGACATGTTAATTAGTTTAGTAAAACTACATAAGCCCAATAAATAGATCAAGTCAATTCTGACATTAATTGGCAGGATTGCGCAATACATTTTATCATATGACCTTTGGGAATTTGCGCAACACATGTGACTATGAGTCACTTTTGTATCTTCTGATTGGTTGATATAAATGGAAGCTTATTAATGTAGAGGGCGCTTTATAGTAAACTTGAAATATGATTAGATAGTGATGATGTCATTAGGTGGCGCTGTGGTTGGCTTCTATCACGTGACTTCATGGTATATAAGATGAAACCCAGTGGCAGAGCTTCAGATTTCGGAACTTTGGGTTATAGATAGTTTCTAGAAGTATTTTAGTGGGACTTAAAATTATAAAATTTTGAAAGTTGTTGCTGAAGTTAACAAGACTTAAAAATTCTAAAAAGACTTTGAAGACACAAACTTGAAGATTAGATACAACTGCTACCTTACATCTGGGACGTTTATCAAACTTTGTTTTCGTGGACACACTGTGAAGAACAGAGAAGAACAGGAACAGTTTGTGAACAGATTGTGATATTGAAGAAATAGTTAAACTAGTGATTGGTGGATTTTTCTTGACACAGGAGGACTTGTCATTTTATTCTTATTTGAGTAACACAGTCAGCTAACAACATTTGAAATTATTTTGTCATGAAACCTGAGAATGACACAGGTGTTGAAGGTGTGTTTCAATATTTGGCTAGGGAAATGGCCAATGTCTCATCTGCATTAAACGCACAGGGCGTCTCTCAAATTGTGCAATGTTTTGATGGCAATCCTAAATATTTTTGTGATTGGGTTAAGCAGATTGAAAAGTATTGTAAACTAACTGGTTTGCCTGAAGCTAGAAAGAGATTCATAGCATATAAATCTAGTATGGAGGCTGTTAACGGATTTATCAATAGGTATATGGAAGCTTTTCCACAGAGTACATGGGCTGTATTAAAGCAAAATTAGCAAATGATTTTTCTGATGCTACTGATAGCAGATATGCACTTAGTCTACTTGGGTCCATGAGGCAAAAACATGGGGTAAACATTCAATTATATGCTGAACGTATATTGAGTTTGGCTGAAGAAGTATTTATAGGTCAAGGTGGGGATGTTGTTGAGCGACAACTGATTGATATGTATGTGGATGGCTTGGTTTGCAATGATGCATTAAAAATGAAAATTGAGCATATATTTTATCACATTATCATTCTCCTTATAAATTACATGTAGATAGAAAAGAAGAACCTATGGAAATTGATCATTATAGACCTTAAAGGTGTTTCAAATGTAAGAAAACAGGTAATTCATCTAAAACATGTAGGAATGTACATATAGTAAAAAAACGAATATCATATGCTGGGGCTGTGGCCAAGAAGGTCACATACTGCAGTTATGTAAACAAGATAGTTATGGACGGACTGTAAGACCTAGAACAGGTCAAGAATACAGACAGACAAAGCAGGAACACTAGATACAATGTAACTTCTTGCATGTTGAAGCCGATGCAAGGGGTAGAAATAAAATAATGTCAGAAAATATTCCGACTTATAAAATTACTTTGGTGGGCTGACCAAATTCTTCTGTAAATAAAATTGGTAAAACCATATTTAAAACCATATTTAGGGGTCTTGTTGATACAGGAGCTGAGGTTTCTTTAATGCATTGTAGGGTTTATGATTCATTGTTAGTAAAACCTAAACTGCAATTTAAGAGGATAGATTTAATTGTTGTAAGTGGCAGTGCTTTGAAAATAGATGGTTGTATAAATTTGAAATTGACCATTGGGGGTATTGAAATACAACATATGTTCTATGTGGTTAAAGACATGAGTAGAAATTTGATTTTGGGTACAGACTGGTTAAGTCAGCATGGAGAAACGATATATTGTGATTTCGGTTGTATGAGAATTGGGAATAAGATATATGTTAACCTTGAGGAGGATATCCATGTTGCGTTGGCAGCTAGAATTAAGTATAACACTGTGTTAAAACCACATTTTGCAACTATATGTTGTGCAAAACTCAGACCGAATCCAGAGCTTCCGTGTAGGGTTGATTATCAGATTTCTGCAGTAGAGAAAGGCTTCACTTGTAGAGAACCAGGGTTAGAAGTAGTTGATTCTGTTAGTAGATTAGGTAAAGATAGAAATTTTATTTGTTTGATTTGATTCTTTACGTCCCATCAACAATCTTTCAGTTAAACAGGGAAGGGTCTTCCAGGTTGAACCAGTACTAAGCTAGGATAAATGTGTCTTGCTCAAGGACAACAACCCAGTGACGCCTGTGAGGCTAGAACCCGCGGCCCCTCAGTCTCAAGTCAAGCACTCTACCACTGAGCCACTGCCCTCCCTGAAAAGATAGAAGTATCCCAATAGAATCAGAAGGCATGGGTGTATAGCAAAAGTTGAACAGTTGACAAGTCAGGGGTTAGCAGAGGTTTACTCTGTGATAAAGGGTCAGAAGTCTGATTCTGGTATGGATTTGAAGGAAATACATATATCTGAAAAGTACAGAGACAATATAGAATCCCTAATTTTAAGAAATTCTGATTTATTTGCTAGTAAGGATACTGAACTTCAACATACAGACACTGTCAGAATGAAATTTGATACAGGGAATGCTGATCGGATTTAATTAAGACCATTCGGACACCTCTAAATAACAGGAAAATAATTGATGAAACTATTGATGAGATGCTCGAAGCAAAAGTTATTAGAAGATCACCCTGGAGTTTTCCAGTTGTCATTTTTGATAGGAAGGATGGTTTTTGCGTTGATTTTAGGAAGCAAAATCAAGTGACAAAGAACAATTCAAACCCTCTCCCTGTAATTGATGACATTTTGGCTTTGCTAGGGAAGACAAAATATTTTACTTCCCTTGATTTAAAGAGTGGGTATTGGCAGGTCTCGATGAAAGAATCAGACAAGGAAAAGACAACCTTCGCTTGTCATTGGGGTCTTTTTGAGTTCATTGTCACGCCTTTTGGTCTTTCCAATGCTCCTGCAGTGTTTCAGGAGTTGATGTCGGTGGTTTTGCAAGGTCTTGGTGATTTTGCTTCTGTATATCTTGATGATATATTGGTTTTTAGTCCTACTTTGGAGTGTCATTTACAGTATTTGGATACAATCTTTGATAGGTTGCAGAAGCATGACTTGAAACTTAAGTTGAAGAAAGGCAATTTCTTGGAGTCTGAGACAAATTATCTTGATTTCATTATTGGTAAAGATGGAATCAAACCTGATCCTAAGAAAGTGGAGGCTATAAGATCTCTCTCTATTCCAACTTTTGTAAAAAAAGGTTAGGTCGTTCATTGGCATGAGTTTCTACTAGTGTAGATTCATTTCAAATTTTTCAGAAATAGTTGAACCTATCATTGCTTTGACAAAGAAACATGCACATTCAAATGGTCTGCAAAGCCTGATGAGGCTTTTCAGTATTTGAAGGATAGCCTCTCGGTTGTTCCATTGTTGGCTTACCCAGATACAAACGAACCGTACACATTGTACACAGATGCCAGTGGTTCATGTATTGGTGCTTGCCTTACACAGTCATACCAAATGTATCCAACGAGAAGCATATTTACTATCTTTCACATAAGTTGAGTAAGACACAGTGCAAATGGTCTACTGTTGAGAAGGAGGCATATGATATTCATTTTGCCTTAAAGAAATTGGACCAGTATTTACATGGTGCACAGTTTGTCATTAAGACTGACCATAAACCTCTTAAATATCTGCTTGAGTCACCTATGCAGAACAAGAAGATACAGTTATGGGCATTGAGCATGGCTGGTTACAATTGTACAATTGAGTACATAGCAGGCACAACAAAAACCAGTGCTGACCTGCTCTCAAGAAAACAGGATGAGCCAAGTCACTGTCAAGAAGAAAACTTGACAGAGGAGTTGGATCTAGATGTGAATGGCAATGCTTTCAAAGTGGATGTCATTAACTCCAATGAATTTGAACCAAAGAAATGTGCAAGCTGTGATGTTCCTTTTGATGATTCTTTGGTTAAACCAGATGATTGCTCGCCAGGATTTGATATGATTTGTAAACAAAATAAGGATGATGAGCTTCTGGAGCTTAAGACAATACTTGTGCATGGAGAACCTTATAAAGAGGTACAGCATAGATATCTTGTAGTACATAATATAGTGTATTATTTGACCGACCCTGATGGTGATACTGTTTTTAGGTTGTATGTTCCCAAAAATCTTAGGGCTCTTGTTGTTAAGCTGTATTATGATGATAATGGGCATATAGGTGTGTAAAAGTCTTTTGATTGTATTAGGCAGAAGTACTTTTGGCTAAATTTGTTTTAAGAGTTGTACCAGTATGTTTCTAGTTGTACAGTTTGTCAGACTAGATCTTTGCATAGGATAAGACAGCCTCTGCAGGAAACAGACATACTGCCTTATCCAATGGCTAAACGTTTGCTTGATTTGTTAGGACCTTATCCTAAAACAATGTCCGGCAATAAGTACATTATTGCTTTTGTGGATTGGTTCAGCGGCTGGCCTGAGGATTTTGCAGTTCCTGATAAGACTGCTGATACTGTTGCACATCTGTTGATTGAGGAAATATTTCTAGGTTTGGATGTCCTTTGCAAAATTGTAACTGATAATGGGTCAGAAAATGTAAATAAGGTAGTACAAGAAACTTTGAGGTCACTGAAAATACACCATGTTCAAACTAGTGTGTATCACCCTCAGCCCAACGCAAAGGTAGAAAGGTTTCATCAAACACTTCATGATGTTCTTTAAGGAAACTGACTGAGAATCAGCAGACATGGGGTTTATTTTTGAATCAGGCTATGGCTGCTATACTGTTCAACACCAGAGTTTCTTCGAAGTTTTCACCTTTCTTCTTGCTGTACAGCAGAGATGTTGTTTTGCCCGTTGATATTCTAATGAAACCTCACAGGAAATATCAAGGAGAAAAACTCCATCAGATAGCCATTCAAGAACAACATAAATCTTTTATATTAGTCAGAAAAAAATTGAAGAAAGCTTAGAAAACACAGGTCAAATACGCTGATAGAGGAACAAAGAAGATCTAGTTTAAAGTTAATGATACTGTCTACTATAAGAATAATCAAAGAAAAGGCAAGCTTGAATGTAAATGTAAACCCTATTATCGCAAAATTGAAAAGACTGGACCAGCATCCTATGTCATCAAGAACCAGCTAGATGGATCTATCAGTAGAGTCCATGCAGAAATACTAATAGCTGCCAATATTGAGGAATGGGTTATTCAAACGTCCCCTGATGGAAGGCCATTACGCAAAACAGAGTACATCATTCCATCCAAAGATTCTTCAGATAAAGAATCTAGTGATACAGACCAAGAGGGGAAGAGGTCCATATGAAAAGCTCGCCAGGAAATATTAGAAGGATAGAGATGATTCAGATGAAGAAGACAACATTCCATTGATGGAATTAGCAAAACGTCTGAAAGCTAGGGATGCCATGAAACAGGGAGAAAATTGGAATCAAATAGGGATTCGAGAGTAGGTGAATCTAGGTGCAGTGTAGAACAATCAATTGATTTTTACCCTGAGGTAGATTCTGGTTCTGAGACTGAGTCCTATTTTGATGCTGACGATGCAATGTCCGTGGATGGGGTTGATACAGTTTATGTACATTAAGTAACCTTGAACTTGGTGGTGTCTCTTGATAGTTGAGCGGCTCTTCCTCGCGATGCCAGGGGGTTGTCTGCAGTTTGTGATTGTGGTATTTCCTGATCATACTCACTTACTATTTTTTGAGAGAAAGCATCACCAGAAAACGATAGTAAAAATTAAGTTAACTGTGTAACGTGAACACGAACACCACGCAATTGTTTACAGGGATATTTGACATTCTATAAATATTAAGGCTTCAAGGATAATAAGCAATTTGTATATGTGGCTTTGATTATAAAGTCATCAAGTTAATTTACTTGCAAAATTCCTTAAGTGGGTGGTATTTCCTACCAATTTATTGATTTTATATTTGTGTGTATTTTCAGGTTGTAACCGCAGTTGCAACATGGATCACACATTCTTAATCATTTTTGCATTAGTTGGCTACACCTGATGTTAAGTGATACATGAAAATGTAGTTTTTTCAGATAACTAATGAAGTATCTTCAAACCATGCGCGTTGGTTAGTGAAATTCTTTCATGATTTAAGACCTTTTGAAATCTTTATCAATGAAATAAGCAAGGACTTGGAATCTTCAAATGAAATAATGATGACTTTGACGGAGTGGTATAGACAGCATAATTTTACGGCATACCATTCTACTTTTAAAAGCTTGAATGATGATATAGGTTTATTGAATGATACATATAAGACAGTAAAAGATAATTGTGTAGACTATCAATCATTACAATCAGTTTATGAGAGATCTAAGCGTTCTTTACTGCCAATTGTAGGTCGGGCAGTGAGTCTGTTAATTGGAACAGTCTCTGAACTAGATTTAGAGATGATTCAAAGGTCAGTACTTGACCTTGCCACCAATCAGGAAAGTATTATTCATAATCTAGAACAAAGTATGACACTATTGAACCTGTCTAGGATTCAAATAGCTGTAAATTGTCTAGCTATTATGGATTTAGATGATTGTGTTAAGAACCTTGATGATAAGATTAAAGAATTGCCAACTTATACAACTACGCACTTTGAAAGACTAGAACAATTCGTGAACACATATTTTCAATTCAAACTAATACTTTAAGAAATAAGACAGTCAACACAAAATGCTTTCATTTATATAGAGAATATTCAAACTGAGTTGAATATGCTATCTTTGAGTCATTTATCACCTAGTTCAATTTCGCCTAAGAGTTTAAGAGCATTACTTTTGGATGTTAAAGACAATTTACCTGTATCTATGCAACTTCCAGCAGATCATGAAAGCAATATTTGGTATTTTTAACACTTTGACAAGTACAGCATATTAAGGTGGACATTAAATATTAAATGTTCTTACAATACCTTTGTTGGATCGCAAAGAATTTTACTTAATTTATAAAATTCATAATTTACCCTTTCCTAAAAATCAAAAGTTGACATCAGAGGCTAAAACCTTAAATGCAGTTGCTAATATGATATTTCTGCTGAAGCATTGATGATCAATGAGGACAAGACGAAATATACTTTGTTGTCTGGAAAAGATTATTATGCATGTAACAGCAGTTACATGCCATTTTGTATTCCAAAAAGTCCAATTTATCAAAATAATTTGAGTATGTCTTGTGTTACTGCTTTGCTTTTAAAGAATAAGGAGAATGTCCAATGCGATTGTAAAAGTATGGTTTATTTGAACTCTAGATTGCCCATTGCGGAGTATGTACACTCAGGTGTGTGGATTGTTGCGACTTCAGATGTTATGAAGCCAAGATTGGTACGGCATGCAGGGTGAATTTGTTATCCATCCACCCCTTGGTGTGATAAGAGTTTACCCCCCCCCCCCCTATTATGAGAAAAAGGTAAGAGGTCATATTTGGGATATTCCGGGTTCATTGCTAAAATTGAGAAATATAACACACTTTTCTCTATGGTAAAATTTTACATCTAATTTCCCTAATTTGACTACAATTGAGATTTCAAATGACTGAATTGAAGAGAGATTGCCATGCCTGCTTTAATCGATTATGTGCACAATTATAGGAAGGTAGATGAGCACGGTGGGTCAATTTCTATTTGGTCATTTGTTGTGACGATTTTTGGCACATGCGTCTTGATTTTGATACTTATTTTCATGTATAAGAGATTCTTTCATGCGGAAGTGAAAGTGTATTTTGGTGAGAGGTTAGCTGATTGTTGTGGCAATAAGAATGTTGTGACGAGTTCCTTGTCAGTTGTTGAGAACAAGTTGGTGTTGTCAGAACATAATGAGATTGTTAGGCACAAATCGGGAAGGCAACTTACTTCCCCACCAGACCAGGAGGAAGCGATTGTGTTATTGGCTTCACTGGAGAATATGATGAAATAAGTTGTGTTTGAAAGAGAGAGAGATGGCCATGAATAACATAGAAAAAACTTAAAGTGTACATGAAACTTTACTGTGAGTCCATGGTAGTGCCCTTGTGAAGACATGATGATATGAAGATATGTAAATAGCTATTGATAATTTGTGTAAGTCCAATCATTTAATATGAAGTTTGGTGGCTGGTGAAGATAAAAAATATGCAAACGATGATGTGTACAAAAATATGCACTGTAAAGACTGCATATGACTTTGAGATGTATAAGAAGGAATACAGTAAGAGTCCTTTTCACCTCAATTATCATCAAGTTTACATGAAACATATTGACCTTTAAAATCTAACCAGTTTCCAAAGTGATAACAGATAACAGGTCAAATCAAGATTTTGTTGACAGCTTTGAAAATTTGAACTTTAAGTGTCAAACAATTGATGACATTTACACATAGAAAACTTTTGAAATAACCGCTAATAAACTTTGGATTTTATACATTTGAAACTTACCAGTCAGTCATTCTAAAGAAGAAAATCAACATTATACAGTAATGGATAATCTATACAACATTCAGCAACTACAAGAGTGTTTTGGACAGCAGACAAAATTCTATGTACTGGATATCAGCAACGCAATTAAATTTTTGGGCACAATTAAACAGAATTTTGATTAAACCATAATACAGAAATTGGGCTGTTTCATTTTGTGCTCCATTGGAAATGTTTGGCATGCATATGTCTGTCTCTGCAATCTGCAGGGAGGCATGTAAATACTAACTTGATGGGAAGAAGATGCAACGGAGTGACAGTTGACCCTATTGTGCATGAGATTCATCATCTGTTTATATCATTAGTTAAGATTTGACATTGTGTTGTGAATTCACTTGAGATTAATTGGATTGTAAATTTGCTTGTGGCGTCTTTGTGCTCTTGAGAGTTTGGGACATCTGCACGCTCAATGGGGTGGCCAACCATTGAGTGGACACAAGGTTCTCTTGGGTGTGCTGTCACATGCAGATGTATGTTGCAAATAGTTTTATTTGTGCATGCTGGTATTTTATTTATATGTTTAGTCTAGTAGTACGTACATGTATGTGAGTGAGTGTGAGAGTGAGTGTGAATGTTATTTGTATATATGGTGCATGGGAGATGAGCTTGGAGAATTTCACTTATTTGAAAAATTAAGTCAAATTCTTAACGTTTGGGCGTGTATAAAATAGCTGCTGGTTTCATCTGAGAGGGTTCATAATAAGGGTAAATTGCATGTGAGGATTTACAATATTAGTGAATGCTTGCTTTGGATAAGACACAAGTGTTCGGCCATGTGCAGTGTTGACATCTGTGATTTACATGTTTACGTTTTTATTGGGAATTCTGACACCAGTTTTTGATTGTTTCTCAAATGTCATATGCATTAGCCTGTCAATTCTGATAGAATGTTTTAACACTTCAAAAGATCATGATGTTACTTAGTTAAGTAAAATTACATAAGCCCAATAAATAGATCATGTCAATTCTGACATTGCTTGGCAGGATTGTGCAATACATTTAATCATATGACCTTTGGGAAATTGCGCAACTTGTGTAACTAAGAGCCACTTTTGTATCTTCTGATTGGTTGATTTAAATGGAAGCTTACCTATGGTGAGGGTGCTTTATAGTAAACTTGAAATATGATTGGTTAGTGATGATGCCATTAGGTGGCGCTGTGGTCGGCTTCTATCACGTGACTTCATGGTATATAAGATGAAACCCAGTGGCAGAGCTTCAGATTTCGGAACTTTGGGTTATAGATAGTTTCTAGAAGTATTTTAGTCGGACTTAAGAAGATTAATAAAATTATGAATTGTGCAAGTTGTTTCTGAAGTTTACAAGACTTAGAAATTCTAAAGATACTTTGAAAACACAATACGAACTTGAAGATTAGAATCAACTGCTACCTTAAACATTATCACCTAGGCCCCAAGTTTTAAAGAATGTTTCATTCTCAACTAAAATGAGCATGACATTCAACGGGTTTAAACCTTGTACCGTCTTAAAAATATGCCACTGAACTATATTTCATATACATAACACATAGTTTAACCTAACATTTGATCATTTTGAGGTCAAAGAAAGAATGTATTCGCTGATAGTGATACTACACTTATTTCAGTCCTCTAGATAAATTTTGAAATTATCAATTAGTTTCCTTTCTTCTTTGCCAAAACATATGTTGTTTGTATCAAAAGAACCGTCACGATGAGACGGTTCTTTTGAGCACATGAAACCGTCGTTTAACACATGTAAGCCTAGCTTCCTTTTTGTGGGACATATGCAAACAGTGGAAACCCTGATCAGACGCCGCATAAGGCGGCGTCCGATCAGGGTCTCTATCAAATTTGGGATGAACATGAATGAAAACACCCAACAACCCTTAAAACAGAAATAGACTGGCCCAATTGATAAGGGTATGCAAGCCAAATCGGCTTAAATGGGTTAAACTAATGGATTAGAAAATATTTACAATTTTACTAGTAATATGTTTGTTTATCTTGATCAAACTTGACATATACTTGATGATTGTCTTGGATAACTATTATAATATATACAACCCTTAAAGTGCCAGCCAAAACTGCATTGCAGTGTCGTCTGCTTGATTTGTCTGCTGCATTTATTTTATAAAGACCAATCGCAAATATAGAGCAAACACAGTGTATACCCAAAGCAGACTGTCCACGACGTTTATCGCTGATACTTTTTCTAAAACTTTTAAGGTTTGAAACATTTTAATACTTGTTAAGATTATAGATCGGGTACTTTAGTCTCCCTTCTGCATTTGTATTTTACAAGTCTCCCTTTGGCATTCGTTATTTTAGTAGTCTCCCTTTGGCATTTAACAATACAATGTATGGACAATCATAATGCAAGGTTTGAATATAAAGGAAAGAAAAGTGCTTGAGCTCCCGATTAAACAAACCAGACACCCCTAAGCATTTCGGATGAAAAACAAGTCTACGTTCAACAAGTCAAAATAAGAAAGAGTTATCAAATGTACATAAAATAGTTGATGCACATGTTCAATGTATGGACAATCATTCTGCATTTTAGTTTAAATATCAAGGAATGAAAACTGTTGGAGTTACAGAGTAAACAACCCAGCCACCACCTGAGCATTTTAAACAGAAAACTGTCAAAGTTCAAAACACACCAACATGAAAAAATAATATTCATGAAATGTGCACAAAATAGAAGGTGCACATCTTATGCAATGTTTGAATATAAAGGAACGAATACTGTTGGAATTACGGATTACACAAACTAAGCATTCCGGATGGCAAAAATGCCTAAGTTCAACACCCGTCACAATAGGAAAATCTTTATAAAATTTGCCCAAAATTGATGATGCACATATTCAATGTGTGAACAATCATTATTCAAAGTTTTAATATTAAGCATTGAAAACTGTTAGAGTTACAGATTACAAAAGCAGGCACCCTCTAAGCATTTTGGACGGAAAAGTTCTAAGTATAACACCTTTCAAAAAGTAAGCAAAAAGTCGTGAAATTTGCACAAAATAAGAGGTGCACATATTCAACATGTGAACAATCATTATGTAAAGTTTGAATAAAAATGAATGTTAGAATTTACACAAACCAGGCACACTAAGCATTTTGGACGGAAAAATGTCTACGTTCAATACCCCTCAAAAATGAGAAAGAAAGTCGTAAAATGTTTACCAAATATTAGGTGCCCATTTTCAATATGTTAACAATCATTATGCAAAGTTTGAATTAAAAGAAATGAAAACTGTTGGAGTTACAGATTACAAAAACCAGGCACCCTCTAAGCACTTTGGACGGTGAAATATCTAAGTTCAACATCCCTCAAATTGAAAAAAAAGTCGTGAAATGTGCACAAAATACAAGGTTCACATCTTCAATATGAAAACAATCATTTTGCAAAGTTTGAATGAAATGAACACTTTTGGAGTTACAGATTACAGAAACTAGGAAATCAAAAAGTGTTGAGGACGGACGGACGGAGTGGACCCACTACAAGACCTGCTTTCGCTCAAGCAACGCAGGTAAACACATCGATGCAAATCGACACCGAGCATTGTAAACTCCCAGCGTAACCGGAACTAAAATAGTAAGTGAGTATGATCAGGAAATACCACAATCACAAACCGCAGACAACCCCATGGCACCGCGAGGAAGAGCCACTCAACCATCACGAGACAACAGGAAGACAAATTAAGCAAAGCAACCAGCTCTCTCTTCCCCATCAAGATGATTGCAACACCAGAATGGACATAAAGTAACGTACAACAAAACATAGAACAATTACAGACTCCCACAATGGGAGTATAAATAAACAAAAAGTCAACAACAACTGAACCACCACATCAGAACGGACAGCGGCCTAAGTCACCGGGGGAGGGGGGGGCTAAAATGCATTTTACTGGTACCAAATCTTCGCCCTAGAATCTGCTGTTGTTGAAGTACAAGAAATGTTCAGGTCGCGTGGAGGCCTTCTAACTAATGCAATATATCATCATGGAAAAACACTCTAATCAAATTAACATACCATGATGAAACAAAGAAAATGGCTCATGAATCACAGATAGTCAGGGCTAAAGAAAACCTCAAGTTGAGCCACGGTGGGTTCAGCTACAGATAAGCATCAGGCACCAACCCACCGATTAAAGCTTTACGTCAGAGCCGTCATAGAGTCTGAGGCCTGACCCACCGTCGTGCAATTAAAGAGGAAACCATAGCTATAAACCGTGATTGGGTTTAAAACCAGGCATGCAGACTGTCGCATGACACCCAAGTTATATCTAACCCTTATATATCGTTTTACAGTCTTTTTGAATTGATCACTAAAATTAGATTTCCAACAATTCGTTTGAATTTATAAACTAAATCACTATAAAATATAGGTTCTGATATGCCTTATTGCAGAAAAGTTTTTACCCCAATGTTGTATTTAACAATTAACTCTGAGAGTCTGTGGTAGAATTTAGAAAATGCTTTCTCGAATTGTATGTTATCTATAACCTTGTTTTAATAACTTAGCCGTTAAAAATAAGTTTCTGTTGTTGAAGTCATCAACATTAGAACACTCTCTAGCAAAGCGAATAAGCTGAGAATATATTGACCACAGGAAGGGGAGCGAGGAATATCTCCATCAAGAAATGGGAAATTTACTATTTCAAAATTAAAATCATCCCGTTTATCATAAATTTTAGAAGAAACTATGCCATTTGTTATTGACAAGTTCAAGTCCAAAAACGGAGCTTCAGCATCAGAAGAATTACCCTTATTTAACTGAAGTTCAGTAGGATATATCTGACCTACCATTTGTTCAAAATAAGAATTATCAATATTAAGTAAGTCACCAAATATCTGGAGGTGGAGTTAAAAGCTTCAATAATATCAGTTTGATTATTGTCTGACAAGGACAACATAAAGTCTCGTTGACATGGTAACAAAGTGCGGGTCTCCAGTGCAACGCATTTTACAGCTTAAACGGGGTAACGAAATACGGGGATATCGTTTATTAGAGTGCAAGGTCCACAGCTTTTTTAACCCTTTCGTCAGTATGTATATATGCTCACATTGAAATATGGAATACCATAAAGGCCCTTAAAATACCCATATTCACAGTCAGCGGAAACATACCATCTACTAGTCAACTGGAGCACCCAACCCACAAAGTCCATAGAGACACACTAAACCACACAGTCCACTTAACATCCTTAACTATCAAGGCCACTGAAATACCCAAGGCTATCCAACCATCCAGCTATCTGAAACACCCCAAAACGCAAAGTTCATGGAAATTCCCAAACCACCCAGTCCACTTGCACACAAAGCAACCTAGTCAATTGAAACACCCGAATGCACCCAGTCCACTGAAATGCCATAACGGCAACGTCAATTGAAATTCCTAATCTACTCTGTCAATTGAAAGGCATCTAACCCCAATGTTCATTGAAACATACAAAACCACATAGTCCACTAAATCACCACAAACCGCGAGAAACCTGTCTTCGGGGGTTTGCGAACAACACAGGCGCAGACCAGCCTGCGCATCCGCGCAGTCTGATCAGCGCCTTTGTTATTCGCTTTTAGGAAAGTACCACATGTAGATTTGCTACAGATGAAATTTCAATTTTTAAGCTAGTCTCTGTAGCTGAGGAGACTGTTTTGAAACTGACTTTTTCAGAAACTCCGAAGACAGGTTTTCTCGCGACAAGGCCCAATTTATAGTTCACTGAAGCGCCCAAACAACCACCCAGTCCCTTTGAAATACCCCAAAATCTACAGTCCGTTGATTTTGGCTCTCTTCAGCGTTAAGTTTTGTTCGTTTCGGTTTGTGGTTCGGAGCGTGGTTAAGTTCGGTTCAACAGCGAATTGAGATACATGTAACGTCCGATGGACCGTGTGGAGAAACGTGTAGAACGTGCAGAGAGTACTCTTATTGGCCCCTCCGTTAAAAAGATTGAGTCGATGCTCAGATGTCTGCAATTGGCTGCTTAGACACGTTAGGAAGATGTCAAGAACGTGGAACGGTATCTGACTTCACTCGGAAAAGTTTACGATATGCAACAAAACGATATATAAATACTTTCGATAACCGGGGACACATACCGGTATATTGTAGATGCAATACCGCATGATCTGGTATTACCTCAATGTCCATTTTCTGTTTGCTAAGACAAAAACGATCTTCAGATAAAGAAAAATACTATTTTATTTGGATACAATAAGCTATGACCCCTCGATGTATGCGCTGGACTATCCCAAGTTTATTGTATTCATTATAATAAGAAGAAATCATTTAAGAAATAGATCAGCTCCAGCAGTGAATTGTTGAGTAATAATTCACTGTTTGAAGGTCAGTTGTAAAGAAGATCAAATCACGAGCGCGCAGCGCGAGTGATTTATCTTCCTACAACTGACCGACAAACAGTGAATTATTACTCAACAATTCACGCAATGGTGCTGATCTATTTCGATTCTAACACAGAATAAACGACGAAAACACATTCGAAGTCTTCAGCTTCTTCCAACTTTCCGCCATTGCACTGAAGAACTCCCGCCAATACTTAGACTACGTCGCATACGTCTCACACATGTAATTGTAACGTCTTTCAAGCGTAAAAACGACGTTACACCGTCTAACGCCACGAATGACGTCATTTTCCAGTGACGTCAGCTATCACACACTTTAGCAGTGAATTATTGTCTGATATATCACAGTTTGTTACCCTTGGCTCTATAGGCGAGGTGTGTTAGAATTATTAGTATATAATGGGTTAAAATTAACAGAACATAAACACCAAGTTGTATGGATTTCGCTCACCTGTCGTGCAAACAAGAAAAACGGCAATAATCACACGAAAAGAAGCCATTTTCACACCTGCTTATACTTTGAACGAAAATCGAAAAAGAATGCTGTATTTTGAAACCTGACCAGATAGATAGAGTATATAGTCCATCCATCACATGACCGCTAGTGTGAGCTCAACACAGTCTGGTTTGTAACAGAATACACCCGTTTATACCACCTTTACCAACTTAAGCATGAATTATCTTGTGATGTGCAAGTTCTACACTGGTGTAAGTGGTATAAAATAGTTATACCATGTTTGTCTACCTGTATGTAAGATAATCCACTCGCTAAAGCTCGTGGATTATCTCCACGTACAGGTGGACAAGCCATGGTATAACTATTACATATCATTTATTGCAGGTATGGCTATACTATACTGAATGACTTTAAATACGCACCACCTGCTTAAATGCTAATTTATGTCGAAAATTGGATATTTTCATTTTGTGAAAAATAAACTTGACAAGTTCTGTCATTTAGCTTGCATTCAACAAGAAAATCGAAACGCTGTGGCGCATGATTGCCGTGACGTCGTGATAATTCTGAAACAACTAAAATTAAAAAAAAAGTCACAGAGTACCCATACCTTCCATAGCGAACGAAAAACAGTTTTCGAACCGATGTTTGTTCTTGAAAGCAAAAGGAAAGAAAAAATCAAATCATGAAGTTTAGGCCTCTGGTAATGTTTATTACGTCTACATGACGTCATTGATGTTTGACGTAATTGGCCGTTTATATCATAAGGATCAGGAATAATCAATATATTTTTGTTGCCAACAGATACTCCTCAATCAGTTGCATAAAAGACAAAAGTATCACGACATGCGCGGACGTCATCCATCTGTTATTGATGTTTGAAAATTTAAGACTGACGTTAGCAAAGAAACGCTGCAAGTGGGAGTGTAATAAACGATTATTTCTGAAAATTTTGGGGTTTTCAATTTGTTAAGACATCTGGCTACCACCTAAAAGTGTTTGTTTTCAAATTGAATCAAATTCACATTTGTCAGACGACAATTGTTGAAAAACACTTACGTCGATATTACGTCAGAATGAATAGCATGAGCAAATCAAAATTGTCCATTTTGCAAAAAGGATGAAAAATGATAATGAAAACATCCTCGAATCAATTATGTGGAAGAGACAGAGAATGTAAAATGGTGCGTTTTTAAAGTCCCTCAGTATATATGGACTTCAACAAAAAGTACGTCACAGAATGCAGCGTCTGATCAGTTACATGTATGTTACTTTATGCTTACAGAATGTTGAATTTTGTTTGAATAAAATCGTAAAAACAGTAGTATACGCCCACATTTAGAGTCAATGGTGTCACGAAGTCACACTCCAAATAAGGACATCGAATCCAAGATGGCCACCATAGATGTAGGGCATGACCTCTCGACCTCAGAATACCCTATGACGCATTTGGTTAATACACGGAGGGTGAGTCAAAGCTCAAGACCATGGGAAGGTAGCATCCTCCCCTCCTCCCTTTTCCCCCCCTCCTCCTCCCTAGACTGGCTCCAGTCCTTAAAACAATTTTTCATCAATGTATCATATCATATACTTGTAGCCAGTCTAACTCTGATGGCTCTGTCTTAAAACAGAGCCAGCAGAGTTAGACTGGCTACAAGGATTTGATATAACACATCGATGAAAAAATGTTTTAAGGGCTGGAGCCAGTCTACCTCCTCCCCTCCATCTTCTCCTCCTTACATATAAGGGTCATCTCCAAAATTATTGTTGAGAATAAATTAGATCGCCTCCATCTGACATCCCCCTCCCCCCCTCATTCTCCTCACCAATTCCTAATCTTCCTTTCCCCTCCTCCTAATTTGGCGTCGCTTTTAGAAGAAAAAAAAATAAATGAGCCGCGACATGTGATTTCCAACAATGTGCCATTTTGGCAAGTGTAGATTCAGACGAGCCTGTGTATCCTCCTTTTAAGCTTGGAAATTCCAAATTGTGTTCAGTCAGTAGCTTAACAGTCATATAATATTCAAGCGTCCAGCAAAGGCTCTGATCAGTCGGCGCGTATGCGCAGGCTGATCTGCGGCTTTGCTGGGCTTACATACCACATTGTTGGAAATCCCATGTCTCGGCTCAAATTGCCTTCAATGTGAACGCAGTCTATTTATGCACATCGAATGTCCAATAGTGAAGTATGCAGGTATCCGATGAACCCTGCGATTATTTTGTAAAAGGAAATTGATTTGGGTTGCATTTAATAATCGTTCACATGCATGCATCTATTATTAATCTAAATCTATCTGCACTGATGTAACCGTGAAAATGAATGTAGACAGAGGGCTGTTGACCTAGGAGTTGAGCCATTTATTTAATATACCTGAGAAAAAAAAACCGCATACTCTAAAATTTATCTTTTTTTCTTAAAGCTATAAATGTAATACAAATTTTGATTGCACTTTTTGTAAGCATTTTATCGGAAGTTTCGTTCAAAAATATCTTTTCGAAAAATTAGTAATGGGCTCCATATAAAGTGTCTTCAGACCAGATGGGGTTCAATTTGCAAAAATCACAAAAACATAGTGTCTGCAACATCGCTCTCTTTCAGTATAAAAATACAGCAATGAACCTACGATCAATGAGCCAATAGCTAGTCAAATAATCGTGCTTTGATTTTTTATTTATCTCATATTAAATCATGCACACATGTGGCCTTTACGGTTATGGACTATCCAAAAAGTTGATTACATACTAAAGAGAAACCTTATGAAAAGTCAACAGACAAAAACGGCTGTATTACCTTTAATATGTCAAAATTGGTGTCAAAATACAATCATACGTATCTAGAATGTCTGAAATAAACATATATAAAACATTTAATAGAGATTGTTGTTCAAAACTGTTATCGGAGACTAAGAATAAACACATTACTCGCAGTAAAGTAGCACAATAAATTTGGATGGTTAAACTAACAAACAGCACTATAATGGCCCAAACTGTTTCAGCATGTTCAAAGGCATGTAATCTTTACATTTCAGTCGTACAACCATCAAGGAAAGGCACAAAACACAAATAGCATAAACTGATAAACGTGTGTCACAAGTTTCTTCAACAAATATTGCATTTAGGAAAAAGCTTCGGAAAGCTGCATATAAGTTGAAAATATCAAATTTCCATGCATTATTTAAGCTCAAGTATTCGCCTAAAACTAGCAAAAATTACATTCGATTTTATTTATTAATGAACATTTATTGGAAATACTTAATTGACTTAGTTTTACCAACTGTACTGTATGCATTTACAGAGAATAAATGACCACATTAGTCAGATCTAAATACTGATAATATATAAAATAAATTATATCTTTAAAAAAGGTTTACGACGAAGTGACACAAGACATATTTGATATGAGTAACGTGATATTTTTTTAAAGAAATTGAGAAGAAAAAATGGGGGATGTTTATACTTTGTTATGTCTTCGGTCTACTGAGCTCTGTAAAGAGTTTGGCTTAAGGAACCTATACTATTCAAAAATATCTGTAATGATGCTTCTTGGGTACAGGATTGCTGGAATCTCGCGAAAACTTGAGGCAGAACGAAAAAAATATGCCTTGCGCCCAAATGCTGCATATTTTAATAGCTTGTGTCATACAAGCCTGTTACAAAAATCTTAAACAAAATTTAGCTGACCGTAACCCACAAATATTAGTTTAGTTGACCGTAACCTACAAATATCGGCAATTATTTCCTACGGAAGAGGTATCGTGTCATAGATTTTTTAAATCATCGACACAGATATTTCTTTACATTTCTCGCTTTTTAACTAAGTTAAACATTCTTCAGCGTCAACGTGAAAATCATATTTAAAAATAATGAAAAAGTACAAAAAATAAAAAATAAAAAATAAAATAAACATTACATACTACTACATCCCTGCGATAGATGAATAACCATTTCATTACATGTACTTAATTCCATACAGAGGTCAAGTCAGCTTTTTACCAACAATGAAGTGAAAAGGATTCGTCTTACAAAAGTATGACTTGCACCCATCTCAATTCAGCAGGCTGGGACAGGAACATTATGACAACAGTTGTTCGCTATTCATATGAAGGAACGTGGCCTTGATTTCGAAGCAACCCAAGAACTATGGTCAGAATGAATTGATAGGTCTTGAATAGATGCATTCCACGCAAGCATTGCGTCCTTTTTGTGGAACATAGGCAAACAGTGCAGACCCAGATCAGACGCCACAGAGCGTGGCGTCTGATCAGGGTCTGCATTGTCTTCGTACAGAATGTTAAACCCTTAAAATGAAAATAGACTGGTCCAATTGATAATAACGGGAAATTCCATTCGACTTAAATGAGTTAAAACTCAAAGCAGCAATTTTGATAAATGAAATGGTTGCATTAGGTGCTTGTGTATTATCTAGACAACTTCAAACAAAAAACGGTGACCAGTTGCCTTGATTTTTAAAACGTTTTTCTTGTAATGCTGCAGCTTAATCACTGTTATTTGTTGTTAATGCACAATCTGGTCACCGTTATTTGTTGTTAATGCTCAGTCTGGTCACTGTCATTTGTTGTTACACTATTTGTTTTAAATGCACAGCCGGGTCACCGTTATTTGTTGTTAATGCTCAGTCTGGTCACTGTCATTTGTTGTTACACTATTTGTTTTAAATGCACATCCGGGTCACCGTTATTGGCTGTTAATGCGCAGCGTGGTCACCGTTATATGTTGTCAAAGCGCAGTCTGGCCACAGTTATTCGTTGTTAGATCGCATCCTCTTTATTGTTTGTCAAAATTGACCCGAGACATATGAATATTCAATGACCTTTCACTCAGTCTTCGTGAATCTTCGTAAAAAGTGCACTTTAGATTGTTGTACAATTACTAATCTGAATGAAAGTAATCACAATTCCCCGATAGCCTAGTGGATAGTCGAGTATTTTTATCACTCAAAAGATGTGGGTTCGAGTCCAGTAGCATTTGGGTATTTTTTTTTTCTTTTTTGATTTGCTAGTTTCTTCGTCTTTATTCTTGATTTTGTGCGCAATTGGATAAATTTATTTGAATTTTGTATACGTTTATGCAACAAATACAGCACGGCGAATAATTTAAATAAACCTACATGTGATTAACTCTTTGTACGCTGAATGCTTTTGAGACTTTAGTTATCATCTGCTGACATTTAACTTTTTCGAAAATTCTTACAGGAACACTATCAAAGTGTCAATCGTCTGTATCCAGATCAGAACCGACGTTCTGTTGGTACTAAACTGGGTCCAAACTATTTGCAAATGTTATCAGCTGACAAGGAAATAGTGGAAAACTTAGGGAATAATTAATACAAAAGCGGCTAAATACATATGAAAGATGTAAAGCTCATCACGAGATGACGTAAAATATAAGAACATTATTGACTTAAAAAAGAAAGCAATTTGATAATTATAAAAAAAAGGTTTCTACCAAGTTTCGATCCAGGTATGCTTGATTTGTAAGTAGTCAACTAACCACTAGGCTATCAGACCATTTGCATTAACGAATTGACATTATCTTCATATTATCTGTAAAAGCGTGACCAAGGTCGGAGTACTCCACGAAAACGCACGAATATCACGAAGATTTTGGCGAAAATTAATCAGCCTAAGGTCAATTTTGGCAGACTATACCGAAATGTTGTTAATGCATAGCCTGGTCACAGTTATTTGTATTTAATCGTAACCAGGTCACCGCCAATAATGTGCAGCGCGACCACTGGTATTTGTTGTTAATTTACAGCCTGGTCACAGTTATTCGTTGGTCATATACAGCCTGGTCACCGTTTATCGTTGCTCGATATTTTGTTTCGTGACGTGGTTCATAGAAGTGTTGCTCATGCAACTTTTGTATTGTGAAATATGATATTGAAACTTATTATGTGAAGAAAGTAATGACTATATATAATTTTGAAAGGGGGGAATGCGCGATGATCGTCTCGGATGACTGAAACTCACGTTCGCATTATCGCCTGGCCCAGAGGATATGAACTTAAGAGTCATTTCGTCCCGAATAAAGCTCGCATTGAGCCCAACACTGAAGACCGCTAAAACGTTTGAAAAGGGCAGTTATGTCAAAAAAGTTATAACCTGTGACCCCATTGATATAAACAATGGACTATTATAACCTTGATATTTCACATCAGAAGGAAGAATGCATCCGTGTACACTTGCCTTTGTGGCTAATCAGACTATTTGCATAGGCCGGTTACTACCGGCGGTCACTGAGAGACAGGTTTTCTCGCAACGAGACTCAATTGAAGCATCCTTTTATAAAAGGATACATTAAGTCGTGTCCTGCAGAAAAGGTTTCATCATTGTTCAACTACATTGGCAAATACAGAGGGTGGGGGGGGGGGGGGGGCAGGGGTCCGGACCCCCACCAGCCTTGAAACTCACAAGTTGCTATAGGTTTCCTTAGAAATACTGGTAGTGACCCCCTCGAGAAGCATTTGGGCCCCTCGGTCGCGGGAGGTGCTTGCGACTCTCTGTGAAATACGTTGATCACTATAAACATTTTCAGGACCTCCCCCCCTCCCTGGGTCCCTGCATGAGTCGTATGTGATTCGAGCCATACCTGTACAAGCTCAGAGTCCAAAGGAAATAAACTAAAAAAAAATCTTGATGTCCCACATAATGACTGTTGGACGGGGATAGGAAGGAAGAAAGAATCCCCGATAATTTGTATGTGAGCCGTGACATGTGCTTTCCAACAATGTGGCATTTTAACAAGTGTAGACTCGGGCGAGCTTGTGCAACCTCCTTTTAAGCTTAGAAACCCCTAATGATGTTCAGCCAGTAGCTTAGCACTCATATAATATTCAAGCGACCTGCAAAGGCTCTGATTAGACTGCGCGTATGCGCAGGCTGATCTGAGGCTTTGCTGGTCGTGCATATCACATTGTTGAAAATCTCATGTCCCGGCTCATATATAATGATGAGAAGGGAATTGCAGGCGTTGTATGAGTAGATTTTTTTCAGCTTATGACACAATTTGCGCAGATTATTTGATCCAAACGATCAAAGGTTTCAGCAGCAAAGAAACTTCAAAGGAACTCCAAACATTAAACTAGAATAGGTGTGCAATGGATCTGTTTTCGAGTAATAACTAAAGTGTTATCAAAAGTGAAAAGTATAGCTCTATCTGTCCCCCGACGCGGATTAAGAAACGCACAACACACACTTAAACGCAATCGATTCGTCTTACACTTTTACAGAACGGGTATTTGGCAAACATGGCAGACCCAGATAAATGCCGCAAAACGTGGCATTCCATCCTGATCTGCACTTTTTGCTAAGACGAAAGCGTCTGTCAGAGAAAGAGATACTAAATCATTTGAAATTTATTACCCGTTACCCCTCAATAAATACAATGGACAACAACCCTGGCTTAACTGTATAAAACTTTATGGATAATTCCATTGGTCTATAAACCATTTCTGCCACGGTGAAGGCGCACTTCGAATCGAATTATAGTTCCTACTATAGTAACTAAAGTTTGATTCGAACAACGATAGTCGCTACTAGAGTGTCGTCACGAACCTACTAGAGATCAACGGCGTTACACTAGTAGCATGTCTGGTCTCTCCTCTAGACCTATCCAGCAAAATGGTTTCAATAGCTGTCTGTAGTCGCAAAATGATTTGTTTTCACAAAAGAATCCTAGCTGTGCATCATTTTGCGGTCCATTTATTCGTAATTAATTATTAGAATAGGCTGTGCATTTTATACACACCCTTTTGTTTATGATGAAGATTCGAAGTGGAGCATACAGGGCTATTCATTTTGTTTACTTGCCGACCGACTGAAGGTTGCAACTGTTGCCGTTCGGATGTAAACGTGCGTGCGCATCTAATACGTAATAACTTAATTTGGAACTTTAGTTCGATTCGAAGTGGGCCGAATTCTTTGTTTGCGGATTTCGATATATGATTTCATCTATCTACCCTGTATTCATGGGCATGCGCGGATCCAGAGTATGGAGAGGGGTCCGGTCCCCGCTACCTGGAACATCAAATATTGTAGGTTTTCTTAGGAATACTGGCCAAGACTTCCGGAAAAGCACAAAACTACCGAAAAAGTAATCGGAATGTTGGACCATCAAATGGCGTTTCGCTGGCGACCCAACGATGGTCTGCTTCTGCTCTTAGCTGCATACTGCGTCTTCTTAAAAGAACTTGTACGGACCCCCTTTCACACACACACACACACACACACACACACACACACACACACACACACACACACACACACACACACACACACACACACACACACACACACACGAGAAGCAATTCGGTCCCCTCATCACTCATCAAAAGAAAAAAAATGAAATCAAAAAGTAAAAAAAATATGAAAAAAAAGATAAAACGTTATCAGAGCTGGACCCCTTTACGCACCTTGCTGGATGCTTCCTATATCTACCCTGTATTCATGGGCGTAATGTCTGTTTTCACGACATCAGTATATCATACTATATGCATACCCTTACTAATATGAGCCGCGACATGAGATTTCCAACAATGTGGTATGTGCGACCAGCAAAGCCTCAAATCAGCCTGCGCATATGCACAGTCTGATCAGAGCCTTTGCTAGTCGCTTGAATATTCTATGAGCGTTAAGCTACTGATTGAACCTCATTTGGAGCTTCTAAGCTTAAAAGGAAGCTGCGCAGGCTCGTCTGAGTCTACACTTGTCAAAACACCACTTTGTTGGAAATCACATGTCACGGCTCATATGTCTTTTTCAGTAGTTCTTTTGACTGTAAATATAGGTAATGCAAAACTATACAATCGGTAAAACTTATATAGCAATACTTTGGAATGTACAGGAACGAGTTTTATTAAGAATAAGTTTACTATTCGTGCGTCTGCAGTGCGTATTCCTTTATGTGTTTTATACCATGGATTCTCGTTGAATTTTTCAATTGAATTATCAGAAGTTGGAATTAGGGAGTTAGCAAAAAATAAAATCTAATCCCCAAAAATATCATTTTCAGTGTTGCCAATCAGCATTTGATCTGGGTATTTAAAGGGCAAGTAGAGACGTTTCATTTATATTTTGATTGAACTTTACTAACCCATATAAAAAGCGAATGTAATTTCCTGCTTTCATCAATTGGACCAGCTCATATCCATTTAAGGTGTGTTGGTGACATTTTTCCACTTTTATTCAAAATTTAATAGAACACTCTGTTATCAAACAGTGGTGGCCCCGATTAGACGCCGCGTTCTTCATCGACATCCATAACTTTAGTTCGCGAGCTTTTGCTGCTCGAAATGAAAATACATCTAAACTGTAGTGATGAAGGACACGAGTGTATCAGTTTCTCAGGTGAAACCATTGACGTCATAATTGAGCCGCGACATGAGATTTCCAACAATGTGTATGTGCGACCAGCAAAGCCTCAGATCAGCCTGCGCGTACGCGCAGTCTGATCAGAGCCTTTGCTAGTCGCTTGAATATTTTATGAGTGCTTAGCTACTGACTGAACAACATTTGGGGATTCTAAGCTTAAAATGAGGCTGCAGAGGCTCGTCTGAGTCTACACCTGTCAAAATGGCACATTGTTGGAAATCACATGTCACGGCTCATACAGAGTAACGTCATAGAGGATGCGTGCCGAAATCTGTTGAATGAAGCGTGCAGCATTCAAGTATACATACTGATATCAAGATGGTGATATCAGCGCTATCACTTTTATCTCGCATTTTAACCATTGCCCTGCCAGGCCTCGAGGTTATAAAACTTGAGTTCATTCTCAGACTCAAAATAAAGCGCAATGATTGGCTTCTTGTGGACACGTGTCCGCAAGCAGCCAATCATTGCGCTTTATTTGTAGTCTGAGACTGCACTCAAGTGTTATAACCTCGAGGCCAGCTGCTGAGTAAATTAGCGTGCTATTCTAGCCAGCTCAGATGAATAATTCAATTATTAGGTGTAATTGGAAAAATATTAAACCTGGTCAAATGGGCTTGTCTGAAGTCAACTGATCTAGACGTACAGTGTTTTAAATCATATATATCTGGGTTAAGTAGGTCAAGGTCACCAAAGCATAGTCTGGACATGCGACAAGCAGAAAATGTCAAGAATTTATCACAAATGTATTTGCTCGTTAAGAAAATCATTTTTGAAAAGCGGGGTTTTCGTCAAATTTCCAAGCTTTAAATTTTAACAATGCAATCGCCATGGGAAAATCAACGTGTTGATCTAGAAATAAATCACACACTTATTAATTCGCTAAGAAATCAACTTTGAAAAGCGAGGGTTTCATCAAATTGCCAAGCTTGAAATTGTAATAATGAAATTGCCATAGGATAATCAACGTGTTGTTGCACCATACTCTAAGAAAATCCCAGGCTTTCTAGTCGAGAAATGGTACATGTAGATAGGCCTGACTAATTTGCAAAAGAAAATTCTCGAAAATTGTAACAAATCGATGAATACCAAACATTTAATATTCCGACGTTGTTGTTTGTTAAAGGGAGACAATTAACAAAACAATGTGGATCTTGATCGGCTGATTTCTCTGAAAACAAAGCTGATCATACTCTACATTTTGGTAATTTTAAGGGATACAATCAGGTTGTGATAGATAATTTGGGCCGCGACATGTGATTTCCAACAATGTGACATTTTAACAAGTATAGACTCAGACGAGCCTTTGCAGCCTCCTTTTAAGCTTAGAAATTCCAAATGATGTTCGGTCAGTAGCCTAAGAGTCACAGAATATTCAAGCGACTAGCAAAGGCTCTGATCAGACTGCACGTATGCGCAGGCTGGTCTGTGCCTTTGCTGGTCGCACATACCACATTGTTGGAAATCTCATGTCGCGGCTATTTTTACCATGATACGTATGCTTTCAATAGGTCTCGGACAAAGTAAACCTGACTAAAAATTTACGTGTACAGTAAAAAGAACTTTGTCAGAAACAGGACCATGTCTCACCAACGGGCAATCCAATTAGGAGCCATTATGATTTTGGTGTGTTTTCAACTGTCCGAGGCCAGTGTTGAGGTCGCCAAAGTCGACGGGGATATCTACGTCGCAGGTCTGTTTGAAGTACAAGCTAATGACGGCGGACAATGTGGAGCCATTGATGTTGATTCTGTGTTGACCCTCGAGGCGACCAGATGGTACCTAGAACAACTCAACATCAATAATGCATTTCCTTTTAAAATAGGTAAGTATTCTGCTTTAAACCACCCTTACCAACTTAAGCACAAAATATCTCGTAATGTGCGAGGTCTACACTGATGTAGGTGGTATAAAATAGTTATACTATGTTTGTCCACCTGTACGTAAGATAATCCACTTGCTACTCGCAAAAGCCCGTGGATTATCTCGACGTACAGGCGGACAGCCAATGGTATAACTTTTCTGACGCTAGGATACCTCGGACAGTCTCCTATTCAGTCTGCCAAAATTTTGAGAGCCTGACGCTAGGATAATGTAAAATTGACAACTGTATTTTCTTGCTTAAATCAAAACCTGACATTTAATGTACCTGACAAAATAAAAAAAAACATTTGGAAAATATTGCATAAGAATGCCTTAGGGTTTAGGGGACGGGGGTATTTTGAGTGACCAAAGTTTTTCGAAGAAAGCCAAAGCTACGTCAGGTATGCATTCAAATAATTGGATATCATGTTTGTAGCATAAAACTTGAGACGGCAGTGATTCCTTTACACAGAATTTAGGTCTAGAAGAGTTTGTGTTTTTTGTGTGTTTTTTGCTGTTGTTTCTTTTTTGTAAATAAGCATACTGCCCATGACTTTTGACTATTACCTGTAAATGTCTTATGCACAGAATATATACCAAGTTCAATCAGTCTGATCGGTCCATTGGAGTGCATCATAACTACATACTGTAAACATGACATTGTGAATTTATAATAAGCTACAGGTTTGTATAAGCTTAGAGATTGATGTGCTTTTCTAAAACAATGCTATTGAGCGATTTTACACGTTCACCCATTGACCAATCGTGCCATTATTATATGATGTGTGTAATGTAAAACTATAACTGTATGCAAAAGGATTAGCTTGGTAATGGAGGAAACATTTCAAAGTAAGAACGAGGGCAAAGACCAGGACTCGATACAATCAAACACCACACCTGAACCCGGATACTAATGGGAAAGTGACAACTTCACAATAAGACATCACAAACGAGAGCCAAGAGGTCAGCCCTTTCCCAGCAGGTGACCACAAGGCATCAATAAACAGACATGCACAAAAGTATGCCAAATAACACAATTTATCCACAAAAGAAGCACCACCTTGGACTTGTCAGTGAAAATATTTTACTGGTGGGCTTAAAAATGTTTCACGGGGCGCCAACCTCACCCTTAGTTCAGATGTTTGTTTGTTTTGTTGCTTTACGGCCCAAGCCAACAGCTATGGTCATGGCGGGACGGTCAGTTCACCTAACCGCACTTTTCCTGGGCAAGCTTGAACAATCAGTTAACCAGTACTTTGTACCCATACTTTCGCTTGTAACTGACAACAGCCCTTCTTGAATAATTTAGTGGAAAGGAAGAGAATGACCGTAGAAATTATTTCATGATCAATCTCCACGAACGTATGGGACCGGGCCGGGTTCAAGCTCGCAACCCCTGGATCTGCAGTAAGATACCCATCTGTATCCAGACACGTACATTCAGATGTAGATCAAGACATGAAAAAAAAACACTTACTTATCAATGCATCATCTCCTAGAACATATAAATCAAGATATAAAAAGGAGATAAAGCAAAGATAAGGACTCAACAGTAAATACAACTGAATACTGGAGCAAAAGAAATCCAACAGGTAAACCCCGGTGGGCCTGACAACAGCCAAAGCATCGGGCACCTACCATCTCATCAATAGATAAACCATTTTTCGATCTACATTATGTTGAATAACAAAGACGAAGTTGTCAATCCTTATTTTAATAGGTACTTGTCCAATGAGAAAAAACTCTTTTGCGATATTTCAAGGGATTACCGTAGGGTCTTTTCCATAGAAAATATATCATTTTCTTTGAAGCTTTTATCTGGTAATTTTATGAGCAATCCTTCGTTAAGACTATCCTACGAGGGATGTTCGAAAAGAGTTGCTTATTTCTATCTGGAGACTTCAAATTTCAAGTAAGCCCAAAAGTGCTCATTCCATGCCATCAAAGAACTCTCCGTGGCTAGAAATGCAAAGCTTCAACCGATATATCAACTTCCTGAAGGCGTCACGGTACGCTGATCTGGGCATAGTAATAAGGTACTGATGAATAGCAGATCCAAGAGCCTGTCAGGACTAGTATTTCCGCCCAGCACGGAATTATTTCAATTTCGGAAATATAAAGAAATCACATAGGGCAAGATCTAGGGAATACGGGAGGTGAGGCATAACAGTTACTTTTTCTTTCTTCCAAAGCGCCGTAACTATTTCTGAGGCAAGAGCAGGGACATTGCTATGTAGAAGACGGATATGTTTAAAACCAGTGAAAAGGCGTCGTTTCTGATAATATTTTTCGGCTTCTCCAGTACTATGTCTTTGTCATGCTTTACGGTGATGTTTTTTTGCTATTTTCCATCGGCACTTTTATTGCGACTTCTTCACCAATGATCGGAAGAAAATTGCACACCAAACCTTCCTTACACTCAAAGACCGTTTGGCAATTATTGGGCGTCTGCTATATTTAGAGGCCCAGATTTTATTGCTAAACTTTCCGACGGGCTCAAAATAATAGACCCAATTTTCATCACCTGTGACGACATTGGCAAACTGCTTTTTGTCACAAGGTTAAAACATTTGAAGCATCTTTTTTGCCACTTTAACCCGTTGTCTGTTTTGTTCATTAGTCAACAGATGTGGCACCCATCTAGCAAAAATCGTTCGGACTTTCAAATGCTTCTTCAAAATAAGGTGAACCGTTGATAGTGATATGCCTACTTTTCGTGCAAAATCACAAACTGTAAATCTGGCATCTACTTCAATGATTTCCTTTATTTTTGAAACGATTTCTTTACGAGATGCAAATTTTGGCTTACCTGATTTTGGTGCATTTTCGACGGACTCTACACCAGATTTAAATTTATTTTCCAGCTCCTAACTGTGTCATAAAACACACAAGAAGGTCTTTAAGTAGTAGAAAGTTCAGTCATCAGCTGCTTCAAAGAACAACTAAGTTTTGAGCGAGCTTTGATGTAAGCCTATATTTCATATTTCTGGTTGACGTTTCTACCAACCATTTTTACTACAGGGGTCAATGACTGCGTGTATTAATATGGCAAATTTTATGTCTTCTTACATTTAATCTAACATGTACATTTATACACCGTTGTGTAGATCTTGAATAAACCTAGATAGGTATATATTGGTTTTTATCGTGTCCCACGTGGATATCGAGATATAGGACAATGAGCAATTCATTTCGAACATCCCTCGTATGTCTTTGCCTCATTTATCTCAAGTAGTCTGGCACCTGGTGCACCTGGGAGATGCAAAGTAGTGGTCTGAAAATTGATAGAATAGTATACTGAAACAATAAAGTTATGTCCGCTTGACGTTTATGTCTGCCAGTTCCAAATGTATGAACGCATTTCATTCAAATTTTCACATTACCAACTGTGATCATTTAGAATTGTTTTGCAACTCAGATAAATTCATTTGATAATCAGTAGAGCCGCTGACAAAGCAGCGAACACGAGTACCCTTAAAATCAAAAGTCACAACATCAATAGCTTGTGTGTCCGTCATAATCTGGATTTTTTGAAGCACATTTAAACACCACTGAGCAAACTCTATAGATGTTATGCTTGCTAGCTGTATGCATTGCTTTTACGACCACATACATTTATCTGTAATATGCTCTGACGTGATAAAATATCGATCACGAGCGAGCGTGAAAACACTCAGAAAATGCATTTTTGGTCCAGTATTTTTATAATCAACAGAATCGGACAAATTTGATTTTTTTTCGTCATCACAAGCATTTCAACATTAATTAAGACTAATCAGCATCAAACCAATTGAAAATGGAAATTTTCAGATGGTTTTGCAGTAAGGGGTAGGGTATAAAACACAGATTTTGTAAATTTTTGATGCCCAACATCAGCCATAGATTTTGTTGTTCTCTTTTGTGTAATTGTTGTCATAAACAAACACAACACATTAAAACAAAAACGGTCTCAAAATAATGTCAGGTTTAGGAGATTTGGAAGTTCTTAAATTGTTATTTGTTTAATTCAAAGGGAGGTAATTTCAGTTTATTTAGCAAATTAAAGGTTTTGAACTGCACTGTCGCTCATTCAATAAGCAGAATTGGAATTTTTAGATGTTTTTTTCATCGTCGGACGTTTCTGGCTGCCATTTAACGTAAAATGTGCCACGTTTTGATGATTAACATCCTGATGATAATGGAAAAAGCTGTGTGCACATTAGGTTCAATAACCCTTCATGATAAGAAGATAAACTCAGATAATTACCAATTTTTGTGTGTCCTACGTTTGATAAACATTTTGGTTTTATTTTTGTTGCGACATCTTAACTGGATTGATAGATACAGTACCATGAAAATCGGACGTAACTTCTTTGTGTGAGTATATATTTTTCTTAATGATCATCAGCTGGACAAACAGCATATTACACATTTTAAAACAATACAATACTATAACATACTGCCTACACAATGGCACTATTGATTCACTATTAGTGAAGGCAACATTAGATGGAATCAAAACTCAATATCAGAGGGCTTGCTACTCAATGCATATTTAAACAACCAGGCAACCACCAAGTTAGCATTTCATTCCAATGAAACATCGAAAGATAAGCTGTCAATACTATAAAATTGGCAATCTATTATTATCATCCAGGTGCATGCCAAACTACACAAAAACATGTTCATTTTTACATGCTCATTACACTGAAACATAAAAAGTAGTTGAGAAGTGTGTGAAAACCTGTTTATTGAATAAACATATGCTGTAGGTGCACATTGGAATTGCCTCTATGAAATATGTATAGGTTATGTAATGTTTTGTGTTGGTTATGGAATATATACGAGGGAGCAGAATATTGTATAACCTATTTAGCCCTGACCCAGCTGTATCCTGTGTTGTTTCACATTCTGAAATATACACATTATGTAACATTTTGCTGCATTTCGTTTAGGAGTCTCTCATTTCTTTTTTAGCCATGGATATGTTCACATGGGACAAATGGATTTTATTAGCAGCATTTTTGTTAGATTTTTTTTTCAAAATTAATTGAGAAGCATTTCATTAGGAACCTGTTACAGATGTGTAGGCTGATCAGTCCCCACTGTTTGTGCATTCTACCCATATTCTCAAACAGTGGAGACACTCAGATCAGCATGTATACTCAAACAAAAAAGTTACGTCCGATTTTCATGGTACTGTATCTATCAATCCAGTTAAGATGTCGCAACAAAAATAAAACCAAAATGTTTATCAAACGTAGCACACACAAAAATTGGTAATTATTTGAGTTTATCTTCTTATCATGAAGGGTTATTGAACCTAATGTGCACACAGCTTTTTCCATTATCATCAGGATGTTAATCATCAAAACGTGGCACATTTTACGTTAAATGGCAGCCAGAATGTCCGACGATGAAAAAAAAACATCTAAAAATTCCAATTCTGCTTATTGAATGAGCGACAGTGCAGTTCAAAACTTTTAATTTGCTAAATAAACTGAAATTACCTCCCTTTGAATTAAACAAATAACAATTTAAGAACTTCCAAATCTCCTAAACCTGACATCATTTTGAGACCGTTTTTGTTTTAATGTGTTGTGTTTGTTTATGACAACAATTACACAAAAGAGAACAACAAAATCTATGGCTGATGTTGGGCATCAAAAATTTACTAAATCTGTGTTTTATACCCCACCCCTTACTGCAAAACCATCAGAAAATTTACATTTTCAATTGGTTTGATGTTGATTAGTCTTAATTAATGTTGAAATGCTTGTGATGACGAAAAAAAATCAAATTTGTCCGATTCTGTTGATTATAAAAATACTGGACCAAAAATGCATTTTCTGAGTGTTTTCACGCACGCTCGAGATCGATATTTTATCACGTCAGAGCATGTTACAGATTAATGTATGTGGTCGTAAAAGCAATGCATACAGCTAGCAAGCATAACATCTATAGAGTTTGCTCAGTGGTGTTTAAATGTGCTTCAAAAATCCAGATTATGACGGACACACAAGCTATTGATGTTGTGACTTTTGATTTTAAGGGTACTCGTGTTCGCTGCTTTGTCAGCGGCTCTACTGATTATCAAATGAATTTATCTGAGTTGCAAAACAATTCTAAATGATCGCAGTTTGTAATGTGAAAATTTGAATGAAATGCGTTCATACATTTGGAACTGGCAGACATAAACGTCAAGCGGACATAACTTTATTGTTTCAGTATATAATCATGTGTCGTCCTAAAAAATGTAGGCGAAATTAACATTTTGGACTGCAATTCCTCTCATCAAGTCATAGGAATTAGTCTTACAAAAGTGTGGGTTATGGAAAATATAACACGCTGAATATGGTCCTGTTTTTGCAACTGATTGGCTGAAAACAAAAGGAAGTGGGCGGGTCACGGGCTAAACAATATACACTCTGGAGCTCCGCTCTTATATATAACATAACCAACACAAAATATTGAATAACCTATACTTATACCACCTTTACCAACTTTAGCATGAAATATCTCGTAATGTGCAAGGTCTACACTGATGTAGGTGGCATAAAATAGTTATACCATTATTGTCCACCTGTACGTAAGATAATCCACTCGCTAAAGCTCGTGGATTATCTCCACGTACAGGCGGACAACCCATGGTATAACCTATACTTATCATACAGCACGGGTACCGGACGGTTAAACTACTCTTTTTTTTATTTTTAAAAGACAAAAGATGAACAAATAAAACTTGAAAAAGGGCAGTAAAGAACGGACAAATAATTGTAAACTATTTAAGGGGTTAATAAATAAAAGAAATCTGAGAGGTTCAAATTTTGGACAGCATATACTTTTTTATTTTTGCTCTCTCTCTCTCTCTTTAAAATATGTAAACCAATGCTCACTTGATTATCAGATCATGGTATACATATACCTGATTTTGTATCTTCAAGATTTTCCAGGTGATTAACTTTAAATAGTCTGTATACCCCAAGTTTTTTACATTCATATTCCAATTCAACAGTGAATCGACATGTTTTTACGTATTTAGGCCATTTGATGACTTAATATTTTCTTTACAAAACGTGAATATGCGAATGAAATATGATACGATGAGATAATTGGGCCATGTCGCGATAAAACATGTCTTCCACGTTTGCGACCAGAAAAGACTCAATTCAGCCTGCTCAGCTACTGGAACTAGCTAGAGTGTTGCAGTTTTGCGTGTTGTAAGTTTAGCTGTTAAAATTTCTATAAAGCGAATAAAAATGCGCTGATCAGACTGAGGGGAAGCGCAGGCTGATCTGCGCATTTGTTGTTCGCAAGTAACAAAGTCGTGTTTTCTCGCGACATTGGCCAATTATGAATGCATAACGACATGTGTTGCATAATTGATTCTTTTGATACAATCAGGAAGTTACCTAAACTGTTGGAGCGAAACGTATGATATAGCCGAAAACCAAAAACTGCTGAATAGTATTAGAGGTTGAAGGTTAAATATATTATGACTGTTGTTTGACAACTTATTTGAATATGAGCGCGGCATGGGAAAGAAACTTTTTTGGTTTTGTAGCATTTAACCTTTTATATTCAGGAAACCCCTAAACGAGTATTTTTACAAACAGTGAAGACCCAATTGAAATGCAGCATAATGCTGCATTTCATCAGGGTCTACACTGTTTGAAAAGGTGAATAATTTCTTCAGATAAAAGAATTGTATTTTAAAACTATAACCTGACACCCCGAGATATGTACAATTGACTATCACAAGTTAATTGTATCGATTAAAAGGAATAATCCATTAGTTTACATAGAGGCTGAACATCACGGGTTGATACGTATTGTTTTAGTAATCAAAATTGATCGATTTTTTATTTTTTTTTAAAAAGCAAGGAAGTATGGTCAGGAAATACCATAATTACAGACCGCAGCACCGCGAGGAAGAGGCACAGAAAAGAGGCAGCTACACGGCAGCAAAAAAAACAAGTAAAGCAACGCGATTAGCTCTCTCCTCCTCAGCAAGATGATTATAAAGCCAGAACACACCGGGTAGGTGGCCATCGAAAACGCTCTTAACAATCGACGAACGCGGATAAAAATCGCTTTAAACAGTGTTTTCGATTGCCATTTGTCGCCAGTCGGGCAGCAAATGGCAATTAAAACTGTTTCTAACAATTTTTGATATACGTTCGTAGATTGTATTGATGTTTTCGATTTCCGCCTACCCGGTGTGTAGAAAGGACATCACAAAACAAGGGCCGACACAAAGTCCAAACATTACACACAATGTATAAACAACACCAGAATCACTCTGTTAGAACGGATAGCAACTGAAGCCACGGAGAAGCATTATTAAATATATTTAACTGGCCAAATCTTCACCCTAGATTCTGCTGTTGTTAAAACACAAAAATGTTTAGCTCGCACGCAGGTTACCTACAGAAAGGGAATCGCATTTCACATACATTCAGAGCTATAGAAACCCCAACGTTGAGCTACTGGTCTAGAGGACAAACTGAGATCACATGCGCCATTTGCGAGTTTGTTGCACCAACCATGAAGATAAATTTTGTTACTAATTTAAGTCAGGGACATGTTTCGGGGCCTTAGAACCCCATGTTTTACCAAGTTTTCTTTGTTCAGTTTTCGAACGTTACCCTATTAACATTGAAAATAGTAGCACACAGGATACACGACTTATATTACATTTCAATAGTATAAAGGAAATGATTTAAGCTATAAATGTCTAAGCTAGACATGACATCTAGGAGATATATTTCCGCTCGTCAGCGTTATTGAAGTTACAATTATTACAAATTTGCAGATAATGACTGAACTCTTGGCTATTGTTGGTGATGTTTATTATATTTTTTGTAACTTTCCCATGTGGTATCCTGGGTCAGGTGCAGTACTTGATTGTACCGTTTCCTGATCGTTGCCGTCTTTCTTACTTTAAAGATTGCATATCATATAAAACTATATTATCATATGACGTCGCGTCTGGAAGGGAAATAACGCCATGCAATAATATCTGTAAACCACTAGTGGTTTATCGATTTACGGGAAACGTTATGACGTCCATAACAACGTTGCGCACATAATGACAAAATTATAACGTTTTTACGCCAGAAATGAGATTTCAAAGTTTTTGTCATATGATAAATAGAATCTAACATTCGTGCTCATGTATTATTGAATTTATTAAAATCGTTGCGAAAAAGAGATAAAATGCTCGGCAAGCCTCGCATTTTATCTCTTTTCCACAACTCGTTTAATAAGTTCAATAAAACATGAGCACTCATGTAAGATCCTCTATTTCCCCAACCGTAAATATATAATGTAGATCTCTATTCTAATGGAAAATCAACTGACAGTAATATGCATGACCCGTGATGACAATTAACACTAACTGATCACGAACGGACGGAGGCAATGGCTCACATAGTGATTAAAGTGCAGACCCAAAGGTCGTGCAAGATTATATTACAGGTTTGGCGGGTAAATATCATGATTTATCAAACAAATAAAATCCGTAATTTTGTTTTTGTCTAGAAAGATTTATTTCCTATAGGGAAATAAATCCCTTTAGTCGGAACTCCTTTTTCCTGACCAAGGGTGACCCAAGGCATCGATGAAATGAAACGCATGTCTTATTCCTTTTCGTTTTATTATTTACAATTTTTTAACAAGCATAACGCTTCTCTGCACTTTTGACGTCACAAACATTAACAAATGACGTCATTTGCACATGCGACGACGTTGCATAACGTTTCTGTCTTCCAACACTGAAACTGGAGGATCAAGGAACAAAAACGAAAAATTCTAGAAAATCACAATAATTAAGTAGGCCTACCAAAATGTCCGTTTTTGTTTTGTTTGATTTGATTCTTTCCGTCCCATCAACAATCTTTCGGTTATAAAGGGACGGGTCTTCCTGGGTTGAACCAGTACTAAGCTAGGATTAATGTTCTTGCTCAAGGACACAACGCAGTGACGCCGGTGAGGCTCGAACCCGCTGCCCTTCGGTCTCGAGTCAAGTACTCTACCACTGAGCCACTGCGCTCCCTATCCAAAATGTTCGTAACGATCTAACTAAGAAAATGACTACCCACACATTATGTTTTCGTTCACTAATAAAAAAGTTACAGACATTTAAAATTATGAGGTGAACTCAATGAAGAAGATTTCCAAAATGGCGGACTTCCAGGGAACAGCTAGATAATGTATTACTATTCGTGTTAGAGTTAGACATGCCATGATCCCGCTAGTTTTACCACATCGCATACCGTAGTATTGTCTTGATTTGAGCAAGCAGTTCAAGCAGAATATATGTAATATACAGTTTATTTAATCGTTCCATTTAAAATATGGGATTTATAAACCTCGGGAGGTGGTAAATCCCATATTTCAAATGGAACGATTAATAAACTCTATATAACATAGACCAAAGGGTCTAGCAAGACTCACATAGTGATTATAGAGCAGACCCAACGGTCGTGCAATAAATGGACTAATTCCATTTCAAGTATCATTCACATAGTTTGTGCATTTTTGCCAGACTGTGTTATGTCCCTTGATTTAGATTCTTGCTTATACCTTCGGCCCATATTAAAGTTAATATTACTTTGGAGCATTTCTTGGATTTTATAAAAAATCAAACCGTTAAAATAAATAAGAATGCAAAGTTTGACCCAATTATTCCATGCTGTTCAAGAGTTATGAGCATTTTCACTAACTGACCAAAACCAGCTGAAATGATGCTTAGCAAACCCTTGTCCATAAAAAAAAATGTTATACATGCTTCATGTAGTGGCTATATAATGTTGACATGCATTTGCATGACACAATGTGATCTAAATATGTCATGTGGTTCAAGAATTATGAGCATTTTTACTAACTGGTAATAGACGGTCAGATGGACGGATGGACTAACATAGTGATTTTAGTGCAGACGCAAGGGTCGTGCAATGTCCATTATAACTTGTGACTGACGATATAGTGTTGTGAAATAAGTATGCTACATATAAATTGTACCAGCTTACATATCTTAAACAGAGCGAATGGGTAACTGATTAGTCAAATTTGACAATTACCTGTTTTACAAGCTTTTATCCATTTGCATTAAATGGTCACATTTAGTAAGCACATGACATAAGTAACGGCACATTGTCAATATCTTAGTTTAACCATGTTCTTTTTCTGCGACTTCTGATCCCCTTTTTGCTGGAAGTATTATTTTACCTGTTTGGAAACAAAATATGCTTACTATGTACAGTAAAACCTGTGTAAAATTGCCACTCTAAAAAAGACCAAAAGTTGGTTTTCAAGACTAATTATCGCTTAATGCAGGTCAAATGTATTGCAGCATGCTCCAAGGGGACATTCTACAATACCCTTGACCTTCATTAATCTACCATTCGTCATAAAGATCTTTGTTTTGTCTACTTTGAGAGGCCGTTTACACAGGTTAAGTGTAATAACTGTATTTTATTATTATTTAAAATCTAAAATTCCTGCATCGTTTTTAGATGATAATATTACCACACAGCACTCATTAGACAGAACCAGCCTGGTTTATCCCAATGTAGGATGTTTCTTCGATCTATCATTAATGGTTGTCCCTATATGTTAATTCATTTAATTTTCATTTTTCACCGTTCACAAAACCATTCAAATTATCATCTGACGCAATTCCTATCTTCTGCTTTTTTAAACGCGACTTCATTATATCATGATGTAATGTTTATTATTGTATCATAAAACAATTTATGAAAGAAGCTATTTTGCTTGTTAATTTTAAATTATGTTGTTTTAACATTTCTATAGTGGATAAAAATGGGCTATGCGCGGTAGTAACTGTTACAGCGGATTTAAAGTACAGGTAAACACAGTCATGTAACGAAGGAAACCAATTAGTAACCACTTTGAAAACCTATAATATGTCTTGGAATTTGGCCGCTTTTCGAATATATCCGCTGTTCGGATTTTCACACTGATTGAATTTACCTAGTGTTCGATCCCATTTATATTTTAGGATTTCGAGGATACAAGACATGCGGTCTGAAGCATTTTGCTGTTGATCGTATCTTGGATGTTATTGGATGTTCCACTGATACAAACAGCACTGGAGAAGCTGAATCCTATGCAGGTAAGTTAAGAAATTAATTCGATTTTTGGAATGCTGTTTGTGAAATCATGAATACTTCGGGTCTCTTGCAAAGTAAGTTAACTTTGCAAGAGACCTGTCGTATTCATGACTCCATGAACATTTAAAAAATCCGGGCTCCACTATTTTGCAAGAGACCCGATGTATTAATGATTCCATAGACATTCCAAAAATTTAATTTATTGCTTATATTTACATTTTATTTTAAATATCTAAAATATAAAAACTATTTTTAATTGAGGAATTAAAACAGTTTTGTATTTAAAATATAATCGTATAAACGGTTTAGTCAGAGTGTAAAATGGAAAAGCGGAACAGCCAGCGCCAACACGGACTGGCTGTGGAGCAAACAAGAGGCTTGTTTTGCACGTGCGACTCCGGTATGGCTCGCTGTCAATCAAACTCGATTTGTTATGTTTTTCACATTGATTTTCGGCGATAACATTTTTATTATTAATTTTAGCCAACTGTGTTCGCGATGAAAGTTGTAGAGAATTAGAGCCGTTTTCTGCAAGAGGTCCGAAGTTTCTGGCACAAACAGATTTTTGTGTACATAGATGAAGAGTTTGCAATAAATTGAATTCAGCCCAATTTTCTAAGTCTTTTATTGACAGGTAAATTCCGTAGAGGCGTGACAGAAAGGGTTCGTCTCAAAAGAATATTCACAAGCGGTGTTTATACAGTTATTCAACGGTTATTTATAGCATAATCCTGCCGAATGTAGACTCAGAATGTACCGTGCATATTCAGAATCTACTATGAGCATGATTGTTTGTAAGTACAGAAGCTGGGATATCGCATGACGCGCCATTTTTCTCTTATGCACGTGCTCCTCAACAGACAGTTTTGAGATGACCCAACTAGCTTAACGCACGGGCGAATCAGGCGCGATTTCCAATATATTTGAACAAACCATCCATCACCTTTCTTATTGAATCGGGGCGGTGCAATTTAATTTTTTTACTGATATATTTGACTTAGTTTATTGGCGCTTTGCTTTTATGCTCAAAGAGTGCATCTATGCGCAGAGTTAATTGCAGCATTGTGGGTCCACAAAATGCTCCCCGGCTCAGTGGTAGAGTGCTTGACTCGAGACCGAAGGGCCGCGGGTTCGAGCCTCACCGGCGTCACTGCGTTGTGGTCCTTGAGCAAGACACATTTATCCTAGCTTAGTACTGGTTCAACCCAGGAAGACCCGTCCCTATATAACTGAAAGATTGTTGATGGGACGTAAAGAATCAAATCAAACAAACAAACAAAAACAAAATGCTCCCCTACACAATATGCTCCTTTTAGTAGCATATTGTGTACCCTGCATACACAATATGCTCCGCTCGAGCATTTTGTGTACCCTGCATACACAATATGCTACCAGAGGAGCATATTGTGTAGGGTCGGTACATATGTTATTTCAGTGGTCGTCCGAGGGTACACAATATGCTCTTCTTGAAAACATGTCTCGTGGTATATTTGCCTTTCTTTCAAACTGTCCTCTCGACATCCATCTGTCTATCTTACGAACCTTATGTCTAAAGCCATGCCTGCATCATAATTGTATTATAGTGGTCTTTAATCCCCATCAACAATATTTTGGAGACGTTGTCTCCAAATTTGGCTTCTTTCCCGACATGAAATCAACCTTTGGAAACCGTAGTAAGGAAAAATGGGGAAACGCCGGGGATTAAATGTAGAAATGTAATGAACCTGTATGAGTCGAGGACACCATAGACATTTATAAATGCTATACCTGTTCCATTGGAATATATAATATGACTACCATTGTAGCCATCTTGATATCCTTCAAAGACCATCTTTTCCCATCCCTACGTCAGACTGAATCTAAACTTGGTTTGAGGGATAGGAGCAACATGGACATTCAGAATTGCTTGAACCATTCGATTCTGATATCCAATTTGGCTCCCATGGCAACTATTTTGATTTTTTTCAAAGGCATAGCTCTCCTAACCATACATGTATTTCAGGTTATACTGAAACATGTTGGAAGGCATGGGGCTAACATGGGAATAGAGACTTTCTGAATGCGGTTAATTCAGGTATTGACCACAGAAACATACAATGTTCTGCGCTGACACTTACTAGTAAGCGGGCGCTCGCAACAACATGAGACGATTCATTATAAAGATTTATTATAAAGGTGACGAATCATTTATTGTATGTATGTTTTAAGATTATGATCAGAACTAATACTGAGTAAACTTGAATAATGTATTTTGACAATTTGCTTGCTACTGACCGTTTTATGGACGATGATTTAATGTATGCACTTACTTCATATCCTTCGGCGCAGTAGTTTCTTGCTCTACAAAATCTTAACATATAGCGTTATCTAACTTTGAATAGTATACCATCACGGTGATTTTACCTAAGTACCATTATACTGAACCGTACCTACACAATACGCTTCAAATAAAATAAAACTACTAAGGTAACGTATAGTGTACCCAGCATACACAATATGCTCCAATTATCATAATACTACTGGTTAGCATATTGTGTACCTTACCTACACAATATGCTCCAATTATCATAATACTACCGAGGTAGCATATTGTGCACCTTACCTACACAATATGCTACCATTATCATAATACTACTGAGGTAGCATATTGTGTACCTTACCTACACAATATGCTCCAATTATCATAATACTACTGAGGTAGCATATTGTGTACCTTACCTACACAATATGCTCCAATTATCATAATACTACTGAGGTAGCATATTGTGTACCTAACCTACACAATATGCCCCCTTTACCAAAATGCTACCAATGTAGCATATTGTGTACCCTACCCACACAATATGTCCCCATTATCATATTACTACACCATTATCATATAATACTACCAAGGTAGCATATTATGTTCCCTTCCTACACAATATGCTCCAATTATAATAACAGTACTGAGGTAGCATATTGTGTGCCTTACCTACACAATATGCTTCAAAATATCACAATACTACTGAGGTAACATATTGTGTACCTTACCTAAAAACTATGCTCCCATTATCATAATACAACCAAGATAGCATATTGTGCACCTTACCTACACAATATGCTCCCATTATCATAATACTACTGAGGTAGCATATTGTGTACCTTACCTACACAATATGCTCCAATTATCATAATACTACCGAGGTAGCATATTATGTACCTTACCTACACAATATGCTCCAATCATCATAATACCACTAAGGTAGCATATTGTGTACCTTACCTACACAATATGCTCCGAATAACATAGTACTCCTGAGGTAGCATATTGTGTACCTTACCTACACAATATGCTCCAATTATCATAGTACTACCGAGGAAGCATATTGTGTACCTATCCTACACACTATGCTCCCATCATCTAGATACTACCAAGGTAGCATATTGTGTACCTAACCTACACAATATGCTGACATTACTAAAATGCTACCAAGGTAGCATATTGTGTACCTTACCTACACAATATGCTCCCATTATCATAATACCACCAAGGTAGCATATTGTGTACCTTACCTACACAATATGCTCCGAATATTATAAAACTACTAAGGTAGCATATAGTGTACCTTACCTACACAATATGATCCAATCGAGGTAGCAAATTGTGTACCTTACCTACACAATATGCTCCCATTATCATAATACCACCAAGGTAGCATATTGTGTACCTAACCTACACATTATGCTCCCATTACCAAAATGCTACCAATGTAGCATATTGTGTACCCTACCTACACAATATGTCCCCATTATCATATTACTACCCCATTATCATATAATACTACTGAGGTAGCATATTGTGTACCTTACCTACACAATATGCTCTGAATATCATAATACTACTGAGGTAGCATATAGTGTACCTAACCTACACAATATGCTCCAATTTTCATAATACTACAGAAGTAGCATATTGTGTACCTTACCTACACAATATGCTCCAATGATAATAATAGTACTGATGTAGCATATTGTCTGCCTTACCTACACAATATGCTCCAAATATCATAATACTACTGAGGTAACATATTGTGTACATTTTCTACAAAATATGCTCCCATTATCATAATACAACCGAGGTAGCATATAGTACCTTACCTACACAATATGCTCCAATTATCATAATACTACCGAGGTAGCATATTGTGTACCTTACCTACACAATATGCTCCCATTATCATAATACCACCAAGGTATTGTGTACCTTACCTACACAATATGCTCAAAATATCATAATACTACTGAGGTAGCATATTGTGTACCTTATGTCCCAATTATCATAATACTTCCGAGGTAGCATATTGTGTACCTCACCTACACAATATATTATAATACTACAAAGGTAGCATATTGTGTAGGTAAGGTACACAATATGCTACCTCAGTAGTATTATGATTTTCGGAGCATATTGTGTAGGTAAGGTACACAATATGCTACATTGGTGGTATTATGGTAATGGGAGCATATTGTGTATGTAAGGTACACAATATGCTACCTCGGTTTTTTTATGATAATTGGAGCATATTGTGTAGGTAAGGTACACAATATGCTACCTCAGTAGTATTATAATAATCAGAGCAATTTATGTAGGTAAGTCACACAATATGGTACCTGAGTAGTATTATGATATTTGGAGCATATTGTGCAGGTAAGGTACATAATATGCTACCTTAGTAGTATTATGATAATTGGAGCATATTGTGTAGGTAATGCACACAAAATGTTACTTTGGTAGTATTATGATATTGGGAGCATATTGTGTAGGCAACGTACACAATATGCTACCTTGGTAGTATTATGATAATGGGAGCATATTGTGTAGGTAAGGTACACAATATGCTAGCTTGGTAGTATTATGATAATGGGAGCATATTGTGTGGGTAAGATACACAATATGCTACCTTGGTAGTATTATGATAATTAGCGCATATTGTGTAGGTAAGTACACAATATGCTTCCTTGGTTGTAGTATGATAATGGGAGCATATTTTGTTGGTAAGGCACACAATATGATACCTCGGTAGTATTATGATAATGGGAGCATATTGTGTAGACAAGGTACACAATATGCTACCTTGGTAGTATTATGATAATGGGAGCATATTTTGTAAGTTAGTCACACAATATGCTACCTTAGTAGTTTTACAATATTTTGAGCATATTGTGTAAGTTAGTCACACAATATGCTACCTTAGTAGTATAATGATATTTGGAGCATATTGTGTATGTAAGGTACACAATATGCTACCTCGGTAGTATTATGATATTTGGAGCATATTGTGTATATAAGGTACACAATATGCTACCTAGGTTTTTATGATAATGGGAGCATATTGTGTAGGTAAGGTACACAATATGCTTGCTACCTTGGTAGTATTATGAAAATGGAATAGTATTATGAGAATTTGAGCATATTTTGTAGGTTAAGGTACACAATATGCTACCTTGGTAGTATGATAATGTAAGCAAATAATGTAGGTAAGGTACACAATATGCTGCGAGCAGCAGATTTTCCTTACTTTTGATGTCCGATAACTGGTTTGTACAGTCCGTGAACCCAATCAGTCAGACCACGTGATTGGCCACCTTAAAGTAAATCTACACTTTTCCCCCTTTAATTTGATCTAGTGTGGGTGATCTTTGACATTTGTACTTTCAGTGTGCTATACATACACTCCATTCTGATCTTCAACATGGTTGATTTCAGAATTTTTTTTTATCTTTTGACCCACCCCCGAAGTCGCGGTGTGTCTTCTGGAACAATACTTGCTATCATGTTGCTGCATGCGTAAGTCCCTTCTATTTGATATGCAGCATGACCATATTCAATAAATGAATATTTGACCTTTTGCCACTACCCAAGGGGTTTGGGTGTATGTAAGGACAGAGTGCTTGTTTTCCAGGTGCTCTACGAAACATGACTAATTTCAAGGTGACAATGCGTTGACCTTTTGACCCCCTTCCTCAGTGGTCAATGGTGTCTCTGCGTGCTGAATAATTGCTATCATGTTGCTGTCATGTGCTGTTCCCTTAATTTTAAATGCAGCATGACAATATTCAGAATAAGTTTCATTTTGGACTCGCCCCATCCCCTAAATCTACCCAGGGGTTCGGACCCAGGCATCCAATCAAATATTCAGTCTGATATATTTCATATCTATTGTTGTTTTTTATCTGTCTGCATACAAAGTTTCGGTAATAATATTGAAAATTGACTAAGTTATTGCCAAATTAATGTATTTGACCTTTGACCCTGCATAAAGATTCAAGTGGGCGGGGTATTTATTTTTACATTTTACACCGTCATACTTATCTACAGGCTTTTTATACATAATAGCTTTGGGGAAATGTTTAGATCATTACTCTAAGAAAGCCATTACAACTTTTGCATTATAAGTGCCAGAGCAGTAATGAGTTTATCAGTTGATCTTGACGAAACTTATACGATATAGGACTGTCATGCGCGGATCCAGGAATTTCCGTCGGGGGGGGGGGGGGTCCAGGTCAATCTGACACAAAAGCTCTGACGACCTTTTTTGTTTAGTCTTCAGCTTATTTTACAGTCGCAAATGGTTAATTTTAAAGAAAACTATCATTTTTTCAAGGTTCCTGAGGGGGTCCAACATTTTCCAGGGGTGGGGGTCCAACTTTTTCCGGGGTGAGGGGTTCCAATTGCTTATTCCTATAGAAAATATATAACTTGCGATTATCGGGGGGAGGTCCGGACCCCCTGTCCCCCCTCTGGGTCCGCACTTGGGACTGTGCATGGTACTATCCATTCATGCAGAGAATGCATCAAATCTGACTAATAGGTACTTAGGTATTTTTCTGGAAGGACAGGTGGACAGACAGACAGACGGGTGCACAGACGGCCGACGCCAAAACAATATCCCTCCGACTTCATCGGGGGGAAACCAGTACTGAGCACAGGATATTTAGTGTCATGTTCAAGAACACAACGCAGTGCTTGAGGTGAGGCTCGAACCCGCAACTCATCGATATCGGGTCAAGCACTCTACCACGACTGCGCTCCTCAGCTAGGGAGCATATTGTGTAGGTATGATACATGTCCTACACAATATGCTCCCGATTTCAGGGGAGCATATTGTGTATGCAGGGTACACAATATGCACCTCGAGAGAGCATATTGTGTATGGAGCATTTCGTGGCTCTACACAGCATCTATGATGTTAGAACCGCTTGAAGAGGTTGGCGCTAATTTTTCTCTACAACTTTCATCGCGAACGCAGTTAACTAAAATCAATAATAAAAAAGTTATCGCCGAAAATCAATGTGAAAAACATAAAGAATCGAGTTTAGTGTCATTTCTGGCGAATGAGCTCGATGCTCGAAGCGTATTGCATGGGCCAGTGTTTTTGGCAGCTGTCAATCATATTTGTGTCATTCATGAGGATATGAATGGTTCCAAAGATATAATGGTTCATTAAAGGATTGCTTCGAAAATGTAAATATTTCAAAATGCATATTTGTACTACTAGTGTTACACGAGATATCATTCTTATTCAGCAGATTTAAATAAAATTCTCGACAGAACAGAGCAAATTTCTCAGAATCCTACCCCATTATGGTATGTGACTACGTATTCTTTATAGCCGTGATATGTGAAAACCAACAATGTTTCTGTGCTACTAATTAATGGAAGCATCGTCTTAGTCTGACCAGGGTCTTGGCTGCCCGCTTGAAAAAAAGCTAGGATCCTTAGTTGCTCATGGAGCGCACAGCATAGACTCTGATCAGACTGGGCAGATGCCCAGGCTGATCTAAGTCTTTGTTTTGGCGCACACGTATTTTATTGGTTTGTCATGTCATAGCTACGTACTAGGTAGCAGGACCCGCAGTTTACACTATAATCACTGTGTGAGTCCACCCGTATGTCCATTACCAGTTAGTGAAAATGATCATTACTCTTGAACCACAAGGTATATTTTAATTAAATTTTGCATACACATGCATGCCAACTGTGTCTAACCACTGACATGCGTGACAGACTTTTTTGATAGGCGGGGCTTGGCTAAGCATCAGTCCGGTCGGTCGTGGTCAGTTAGTGAAAATTCTCATAACTCTTGAACCACATAGTGCATTGCATATATGGATCAAAATTTGCATACTCATTTCTCCTAACAATGTCCCGCCACTTGTATACAAAGCGGTAACGAGGCTGCTGGGAGAATTTAAAAAGTTGAGAAACTGCTGAAAAACCACAAAATCTGTGTTAAATTGAAAAATATGATAATTATCACTAACAACAATATTTTGAATACTTGGTATCAGCATTTTGCAAGACCTGTAAGTGTGCACTAGGGTAAAGTCGGGTAAATTCGGACGGTTGGCATAATTCGGACAGCGATCTTATTTGATTCATATTTTAATTATTGGAATAAAAAGTAAATTAACCAAGCAAACAGTGAAAATCCTGATGAGACGGCTCATAAGGAGCCGTTTCATCTGGATTTCTACTGTTAGCAAATGTATGTCCGAATTTACCTGATGTCCGAATTTACCCAACTTTACCCTATAATCATTGTTTGAGTCCATCTGTCCATCGAATTTGTTTTCCACACGTTCCTTCTGACACGGGATATTGAATCATCTACGTTCACCATGGGTCATGCACATTACAGTCAATTGATATTAATGTTTACATTTTAGGAGTCATTGGACCGGGTACCAGTGAGGAGGCGATAAACGTTGCTTCAGTTTTCAGCTCTAGAGCTGAAGAAAATAGACTCATCCAGATATCTTATTCTGCTACTGCGACCACACTAGGGGACAAAACTCTTTATCCAACATTTTATAGAGTTATACCCGACGACTACCATCAGATAAGAGTAGGTATTTATTTTTTTCTCGTTATTGATGAACAAAACAGTTTGTATATATGGGGCAGCGCACGAGTGGTAAACCAGCTTGCCTGTCTTTGTAACATATATCTCAAAAGTCCCTAAAATATGAAAGTGGCTTCAAATTGTATGTAAATCGTCTTCCATTACCTTAAATTTTTAGACCTTTGTAATCGTTAAATTATTTTAGCTTTAATGGACATTATCTACTGTGAGTTTGTCACTTTCCCATTGGTATCCTGGGTCAGGTGTGGTACTTGATTGTATCGATTCCTGATCTTTGCACCCTTACTTACTTTTATTACTAATAAACAGGCTTTATCAAAGCTAACAATCCTGAGCAAGATTGGTGTCGCCATAAAACTAAATTTCCGACTGAGAATCCGTCTATATACCTCCCATACAGTTATCCTTTATGTGCTTTTCATATCTAGTACTGTCCTGCCAGCCAAGAGTGACAGTGACGTCATGTGTTGTTCACAAAGTTACCAGGAACTTATAATCGATAGATCATTTGTGTCTTAATCCTATACTCAGGATAGGATTAAAACACAAGTGATCTATCGATTTGCGTTAGCTGAATTGTAGTGTACAAATTAATGTTTTACTGTGCAATTGTAAACAAAATAGTACGTCACTGTCACTCTTGGCTGGCACGACAGTACATGTAACGTTATGAAGCGAAGGCGAAATCAACATTGTCTACATAATGGTAAAATGTTGACGACTGCAATTTCAAAGTTATTTTAATATCAAATGATAAATAGAACCTTAAATGTGTGTTCCTGTATTATTGAATTTATTCAACTTCTTGCGATGAAGCGATTAGTATCTGTTTGAGCACTCATGTAAAATCCTCTATTTCATGACAATTTTGCAGACTATGGTTCTTCTTATGAAGACTCTCCAATGGAATAGAATGACCATTCTGTACGAGAATAATACTTATGGTAGAGACGGCGCCCATGACCTTCAAGAAGAAGCTCGTAAAGAGCTAATCTGTGTGTCACAAATGCTTGCAATAACAGTATCAGATAATGGTGATGTTTCTCTGGATCAGATGAACGCTGTCTTAGATGAGATCATGCTACAGAATCCAGTAACCGAAGGCGCCGTTCTTTTCGCCAGTAAACAGGTTGCTCAAAATATTCTTGTAGCTGTAAACAACAAAGGTGTGGCAAATGTGCCTTTAATACTCCTCTCTGAATCAGTTGGTCTACAAGACGACATTTTTCGACTGCATGGTTCCATTTTAGAGAAAACAAAGGGCACTTTAAGTGTGTCGCCACCATTTACAGAGATCACGTCATTTACTGATTACTGGCTATCATTGTTCGTGAACATGACTCTTTTCTCAGAGAAAGCAAAGATGAATCCATGGCTTAAAGACGTATTTGCTGTGGTAACAGGATGCACACAGGAACCATCGTCATGTCCAGCACTGACTGTAGAACAGGCACGTTTAAAATTCCCGACTCAACCAGTCTACGACAAGTACGCTATTCTTGCTGCTCATGCGATGTCAAGTGCGCTAAATAGGCTTTACACAGACCTCTGTGAGTCAGATTGTTTAGCTGAATTTAGAAACAAATTTAAACCAAATATGATGATAGATCAAATGAAAGGACTATCTATAGATTTTGGGTCAGATTTTCCGGGTGTTACAGTCGAACCATTCACAAGTACTAGGTATAAAGTCACTTTTGGGACAGAGTCTAATCCAATTTCTTCATCAGACCATGATGTTTACGATGTATACAACTTCAAGAGATCGTCTGACAGTATGGATCCCAGTGACTTCAGTCTAACCAAGGTAGGCCAATATACTGGCTTCCCCAGTAACCCATGTGTGAAGCATTCCCTCTCTCTCTCCCTCGGTAACCATGACAGGTGTGGCGCATTCCGTTTTCTCCCTCGGTAACCCAGGTGTGAAGCGTTCCGTCTCTCTCCATGACCCAGGTGTGAAGCACTCCGCTTCTCCCCATGACACGGATGTGGAGCATTCCGTCTCTCTCCCTCGGTAACTCAAGTGTGAAGCAAGTCACTATTTACATTTTCAAAACAAGCCTTTAATGACACGAATCTTTAGAATTTTGCAACCGTTCATACATTGTAGCCTCATGAACGACAAAAAAATTGATTGGCAGCCTGCCAAGCTCACTTGCCCTTGCAATTCGCTTCGAATCTCGAATTCATTCGCCATATGTGACACTGGTGTTGTGATTGACAGCGAGCCACACCCGAGCCGCACGTAAAAACAAGCTTCTTGTTTGCTCCATTGGCTGTCCGTGTTCACACTGGCTGTTTCTCTTTTCTGTTCAACACTCCCAACAAAACCGTTAATACGATTAAATATTAAATACAAAATTGTTTTATCTCTTAAATTATAAATACTTTCTATATACTAGTTATTTACATGTATAGTGTAATGTAAATATAGGTAATAATAAATTCAATTTTTGGGAGGCTCATGGAATATTGAGTACTTTGGGTCTCTTGCAAAATTAACGTGAAGCCAGAAGAGATTCGAGGTATAGATCATTTCATGAACCTTCCAAAAATTGAATTTATTTCTTTAATGTATCTGGGTTACCTAGGATGGAGATTTTGGTACTTATCAGATACACATACATTTAATTCTTTGCATGCTGGTCACTAATAATGTTTACGTACATAATTGTCGCCGAATAAACTACTAAAATAACGTTTCAAACATCTTAAAATCAAAATTGCTTCATGCAGTCTGTAGTTCACAATGTCATCTTTGACCAAATGTACTGCGCCGATCTTGACAATTTATTAAACATTCAAAAATCTTGTTGAAACATCAATATTTAAGTAAGGTAGTACTTAACTTTAAAGAGGTATTGTAATTTTGGACCAGGTTAATTGCACATTGACACATAATCCATATGGATTGCATATTTAGCTGCATAGGCCATGCTGGTTATTTAATTTTTTAGCTTTATTTAAAGAGGACAGCACATTTAGCGATCAGCGCTAGTCTACCATGCGTCCCTCTAAAACATATTTACATACTCAAGTTAAACATATGATAAAAAACATAGAATATGTTAAGCATAAACGAGCGATAAAACATTTGGCAGCATTTGGTTATGTTAATACAATTTACACATAGACGTAAAAACTGATAAATGATCGTTAAAATTTATGGAAATGATTTAAAACTCCATGATAAAAGTTAAAATCAATCATTAAACATAAATTGTTTGACTTGCGTCTTAAAACGTAAATGTTTAGATCATTGATTTAAACATAAACTGGATTTATTAACAGCGTTATCGAAGGCTAAACTAGATAAGCATCTCCAGGGGGGACTACTGAAACGAGCAGTTAATCTCATCAATTGCGTCTCTTTTAAAATATGACTTCTCTTAAAGCTGCATAGTCTGTAACTTTTTATCTTCTAATTTTAAAAATAATGTTTTTATTTTCAAGAACATAGTAAAAATACTCAAATTCAGGTAAACGTTTTACCATTTTCGTAATTCTTAACTAGGTATCACTATCAAAACAACTGCATTTATGTTAAAATTCAACGGTCTAGAATTATTGGAGGGACGCAAATAATTACCAACAAGAGAAAAACACACATATTTGATGAGATAAGTCACTTTTCCATGCAGTTTTCAGCTGTACTGAACATTTTTATTGTGAAAACATAGCTTAATTCTACTTTTACAAATGATTTAAAAAGAAAAGAAAATTTTTCGAAAAATGTTCATAGTTACAGAGTATGCAGCTTTAAAGGATAGCATATTCGCCCTCGGTGCAGATTCTTATGATATGAATAAAACACTATTTCCACATTATTTGATTTTCTTTGAACGTGAACAATTTTATTAACTGCACGTTTAACTGCACTGGCTTTGAATTTGACGCGAGAAAACCACCTGTCTTTGAGGTTTGCGACATAGAATGGCTAAATCCAGTCTGCTCAGCTATAGCCATTAGCTAGAATACTTACATTTTGTATGTAACATGTTTAGTTATCATATATTCAAGAAGGCAAACAACTAAGGCGCTGACCAGACTGCGCAAATGTACAGACTGGTCCTGGTCTTTGTTGTTCACATGAAAAGTCCAGTTTGTACCAAGACGAGGCCCATGTATTTGTTTTTCGACTTTTAGATCGGATATCTACTCGACAATATGACGCTGTCTCTGGATATTGATGCTCTTAGAGATTATGACTCGAGTGGGGCGGAAATGACGTTTCCGAATGTACGGAGAGGAAAATGTCCAGTAGGCCAAAGATGTTCTGAATGCATGATGTCACATATACCAGAGCTAGTCCTCCATGTTCCAGGCGATCTCTATGTGATAGGTATACCCAATATCATATCAGCAAGACCTCAGATAAGAGTGCGGAAATGATAATTATTATTTTGATTTCTGAACCAAAATATGTGTAGTGGGCACTCAAAAGAACTGTCTCAATAAGATGGTTCCTATAAGCACCCAAAGGATATGTTAAAATTGATGGAAAAGGAAATAAATATTGAATACTAGGTGAGTGTCTTTTGATTATAAGTTTACCAGGCAAGGCTTTTAGAACGCTTGTTGACATCGCGAGTCTTGCCAAGCGATTCAACATGCCTTTTTCTAAGCCGAGCCTGGTAAACTTGATATCAAAAGATGCGTACCTGGTATTCTATTTATCAGTCTACCCATTGTTTCACTCTTCAAACTAGCGATTATGACGTAATTTTCGATTTTTGTATGAGTCAGCGTCATAAGCGACGTCATACAAAAAGTGCAACGTCATCTTGACCTGATAAAGGTAGACAACGTTTATCAGGTAACGTGCAACAATGCAGAATAGAGAGGTAACTGATAAATCACAATCTAACGCATGAAAAATAGTTTACTTGGAAAACCAGCTTTCATGGGAATTCAAACTAACATGCTCAGTTACAGAGACTAGCAGTTGTGTTAAAATTTGAAAGGGTGCCAGTTTAGCTATGCTGTTTTCAAGAGAGTAAACAACAAACAGTTAGCGAGTATCGCCAGGAAATATCACCACCACCCTACAGGCCAATCCACGGTACCCCAAAGAAGAGGCAAAGAATGAAAACAGAAACATGACATTCAGAATAAGTAAAGTGAAGTAAAAAGCAGCGGGATGTTTGCAAAAATAAAAAGGATACAATGTACTGTAGAAGAACTCAACACAAAACTCTCACAAATAATGGGAACAATAATTTACAATGCATAAACAACAGCAAAACCATCATCTTAGACGCGTACGAACGGCATCCGAAGCCAGCGCGGGTGGGGGGGGAGGGCGGGTGGGGGGCTTAGATTAATTTACTGGCCAAATCTCGCCTAGACTCTGCTGTTGTAAAACAAAAAAAAAGTTGGAAACCACAAACTGTGATTAAACAAAGAAAATGGCGCTCAACTCACATACATGTACTGTCAAAGCTAAAGAAGAACCCGAGTTGATCCACGATGGGCCAGGCCTTAAACAACCATCAGGCACTGACCATCCAATTATCTGATTCATCGATGATTGCACAATACGGTAATGAACCCTTGAAATACTGAGATAAATAATTTACATTATTATTATGTAAGACTAATAATTATTATGTGTTTATTTCTTCACTAATTTTCAATACCTTGCGCGGATCCAGAAAGTTTTGTCAGAGAGGGTCCAACTCAGCTCTCACGGTCTTTTTAATTGATGAGGTGAGAGTGGATTCAATTACCACTAAAACGGGCCATCATCTGCCCGCCAGCGAAACGCCATTTAAATGGCGTTTCGCTGGCGGACCGATGATTGCCCAACTATGAATGCTGGCTTGGTAGCTTTGTGATTTTCAAGGGAATCCGGACAAGTTTTGCTAAGAACGCAATAGCTTTGTGAATTTCCATGGAAGGGGGTCCAGACCCCCTGCGCCCCCTGGATCCGCCCATTATTGCAATGTATTGCCCTTCTTCAGGTGTGGCGCCCATAAACAACAATGCTTTATCTGGACCAGCTGGGTGTGGGTCAGTCAGGATACGAGATGGCTACCAAGTGACTCTAGCAATGAAGGTATGTGATGCTAATATAGAGGATATTTCATGAGTGCTCATGTATTATTGAATTTATTTCACAAGTTGAGGAAAAGAGGTAAAATACGATGCTTGCCGAGCATTTTATCGCTTTTTCGCAACGAGTTTGATAATTAGAGATTATCTCATGGCGTTTTTGGTTATCACCCGAAGTATCAACCCGAGACCCCTTTACATGTATCAGCGATAACCAAAACCCCGTGAGATAATCTGTTTATCACATATTCCAATTTATCGTTTTAACGCATTTGACATACAGAAATGAAAGAAAACAAACTTTGCGTTACGTCACGCCACTTGTTTACATCTGACGTCATCGATGATCAACGTCTCGTGCCGGGCATGATAACCTCTCTCCGTTCAAAAAACACAACTTTCTGTTATCACCACGGCAGGGTGATAACCAGTTGTCGGAAAATAGCTTATTGCATAATAATGCAGACTTTCGGTTATCGCGGCAAATAGTGTCCCGAATATTTAATAAAAAAATATACAACTACCGGAAATTAGAAAAACACCAATTCTAAACAATTGGTACAAGTTCCATTTGTACGTTTTCTGTATTTTTTTACAGTATGATAGAATTTAATCAACATATCATCACATCAATGCCTCCGACCAGTTTATCCAAGCATGTTAAAAACACAATCAAGCCTTGCCTTTCACACAGTCTAGTTGGAGCATTTGCCACCCACGTAAACAGTACCAAGTCAGTACATTGTATAACAATCTCTGGCCGCTATTCGGCTCACCGGCGGAACTCCATTCAAATGGAATTTCGCTGGTCGGTCGATAGTGGCCCACTTTTATATGTTCACTTTGTGTTAATGAACACTCGAAGAAAGCCACAGGCCTTTAGTCCCACTAAGTAGCTGTCTATGTAGTTATTTGGATGGTTTTGAGCATGCGTGATTGGCAATATCCGTCCATGGATCAACCCATATAAAATTCAACAAGTCATTTTCTTTTGTATGCAGTATGCGATCGAAGCCTTCTCCAACGGCACTGATTATGTTGGATATCGCTCGAAATTCGGCAACAAAAAGATTGGTCTGATTGTACTCAACAGTTGTGACAACCAGGCCATCATTGCCAGGAAGGTCCTGAATCTTCAACACAGCGGCGTCACTCTAGAAACTGGCAAACACATCGAGCTAACCAACAGAATTATTGGTAAGTAGTCACTCATCAGACCTCTAGTAGGAGCGGCCTATGATAAAGTCCTTAATCTTCAGCACAGTGGCGTCACTCTAGAAACTGGCGAACACATCGAGCTAACCAACAGAATTATTGGTAAGTAGTCACTCATCAGACCTCTAGTAGGAGTGGCTTATGATAAAGTACTGAATCTTCAACACAGCGGCGTCACTCTAGAAACTGGCGAACATATCGAGCTAACTAACAGAATTATTGGTAAGTAGTCACTCATCAGATCTCTAGTAGGAGTGGCTTATGATAAAGTACTGAATCTTCAACACAGCGGCGTCACTCTAGAAACTGGCGAACACATCGAGCTGACCAACAGAATTATTGGTAAGTAGTCACTCATCAGACCTCTAGTAGGAGTGGCTTATGATAAAGTACTGAATCTTTAGCACAGCGGCGTCACTCTAGAAACTGGCGAACACATCGAGCTGACCAACAGAATTATTGGTAAGTAGTCACTAGTAGGAGCGGCCTATGATAAAGTCCTGAATCTTTAGCACAGCGGCGTCACTCTAGAAACTGGCGAACACATCAAGCTGACTTACAGAATTATTGGTAAGTAGTCACTCATCAGACCTCTAGTAGGAACGGCTTATGATAACATTCTCAATCTTCAACACAGCGGCGTCACTCTAGAAACTGGCGAACACATCGAGCTGACCAACAGAATTATTGGTAAGTAGTCACTCATCAGACCTCTAGTAGGAGCGGCTTATGATAATATCCTGAATCTTCAACACAGCGGCGTCACTCTAGAAACTGGAGAACACATCGAGCTGACCAACAGAATTATTGGTAAGTAGTCACTCATCAGACCTCTAGTAGGAGCGGCTTATGATAATATCCTGAATCTTCAACACAGCGGCGTCACTCTAGAAACTGGAGAACACATCGAGCTGACCAACAGAATTATTGGTAAGTAGTCACTCATCAGACCTCTAGTAAGAACGGCTTATGATAAAGTCCTGAATCTTCAGCACAGCTGCGTCACTCTAAAAACTGGGGAACTCATCGAGCTGACCAACAGAATTATTGGTAAGTAGTCACCCATCAGACCTCTAGTAGGAGCGGCTTATGATAAAGTCCTGAATCTTCAACACAGCGGCGTCACTCTAGAAACTGGCGAACACATCGAGCTGACCAACAGAATTATTGGTAAGTAGTCACTCATCAGACCTCTAGTAGGAGCGGCTTATGATAAAGTCATGAATCTTCAACACAGCGGCGTCACTCGAGAAACTGGCGAACACATCAAGCTGACCAACAGATTTATTGGTAAGTAGTCACTCATCAGACCTCTAGTAGGAGCGGCTTATGATAAAGTCCTGAATCTTCAACACAGCGGCGTCACTCTAGAAACTGGCGAACACATCGAGCTGACCAACAGAATTATTGGTAAGTAGTCACTCATCAGACCTCTAGTAGGAGCGGCTTATGCTAAAGTCCTTAATCTTCAGCACAGCTGCGTCACTCTAGAAACTGGCGAACACATCGTGCTGACCAACAGAATTATTAGTAAGTAGTCACTCATCAGACCTCAAGTAGGAGCAGCTTATGATAAAGTCCTGAATCTTCAGCTCAGTGGCGTCACTCTAGAATCTGGCGAACACATTGAGCTTACCGACAGAATTATTGTAAGTAGTCATTCATCAGATCTCTAGTTGGAGCGGCTTATGATAAAGCCCTGAATCTTCAACCCAGCGCCGTCACTCTAGAAACTGGGGATACATCGAGCTTACCAACAGAATATTTTTATAAGTAGTCACTCATCAGACCTCTAGTAGGAGTGGCTTATGATAAAGTCCTGAATTTTCAGCATAGCGGTGTAACTCTAGAAACAGGGGAACACATCGAGGTTACCAACAGAATTAATGGTTAGTAGTCACTCATAAGACCTCTAGTAGGAACCGATTATGATGAAGTCCTGCATCTTCAACACAGCGGCGTCACTCGAGAAACTGGCAAACACATCGAGCTTACCAGCAGAATTATTTGTATTTAATAAGAAGTAGCTCATCAGAAACTCTTGCAGGAACAGCTTATGATAAAGTCCTCTATCTTCAGCACAGCGACGTCACTCTAGAAACTGGCGAACAAATGTGGCTTACCAACAGAATTATTGGTAAGTAGTAACTTATCAGACCTCTAGTAGGAGCGGCTTATGTTAAAGTCCTCTATCTTCAGGCCAGCCACGTCAATCTAGAAACTGGCGAACACATCAAGCTGACCAACAGTATCATTGGTAAGTAGTCACTCATCAGACCTCAAGTAGGAGCGGCTTATGATAACGTTCTCAATCCTCAACACAGCGGCGTCACTCGAGAAACTGGCGAACACATCAAGCTGACCAACAGAATTATTGGTAAGTAGTCACTCATCAGACCTCTAGTAGGAGCGGCTTATGATAAAGTCCCGAATCTTCAACACAGCGGCGTCACTCTAGAAACTGGCGAACATATCGAGCTAACCAACAGAATTATTGGTAAGTAGTCACTCATCAGACCTCAAGTAGGAGCGGCTTATGATAAAGTCCTGAATCTTCAACACAGCGGCGTCACTCTAGAAACTGGCGAACACATCGAGCTGACCAACAGAATTATTGGTAAGTAGTCACTCATCAGACCTCTAGTAGGAGCGGCTTATGATAAAGTCCTGAATCTTCAACACAGCGGCGTCACTCTAGAAACTGGCGAACACATCGAGCTGACCAACAGAATTATTGGTAAGTAGTCACTCATCAGACCTCTAGTAGGAGCGGCTTATGCTAAAGTCCTTAATCTTCAGCACAGCTGCGTCACTCTAGAAACTGGCGAACACATCGTGCTGACCAACAGAATTATTAGTAAGTAGTCACTCATCAGACCTCAAGTAGGAGCGACTTATGATAAAGTCCTGAATCTTCAGCTCAGTGGCGTCACTCTAGAATCTGGCGAACACATTGAGCTTACCAACAGAATTATTTGTAAGTAGTCATTCATCAGACCTCTAGTAGGAGCGGCTTATGATAACGTTCTCAATCTTCAACACAGCGGCGTCACTCTAGAAACTGGCGAACACATTGAGCTTACCAACAGAATTATTTGTAAGTAGTCATTCATCAGATCTCTAGTTGGAGCGGCTTATGATAAAGCCCTGAATCTTCAACCCAGCGCCGTCACTCTAGAAACTGGGGATACATCGAGCTTACCAACAGAATTTTTTATAAGTAGTCACTCATCAGACCTCTAGTAGGAGTGGCTTATAATAAAGTCCTGAATCTTCAGCATAGCGGCGTAACTCTAGAAACAGGGGAACACATCGAGCTTACCAACAGAATTATTGGTTAGTAGTCACTCATAAGACCTCTAGTAGGAACGGATTATGATGAAGTCCTGCATCTTCAACACAGCGGCGTCACTCGAGAAACTGGCAAACACATCGAGCTTACCAGCAGAATTATTTGTATTTAATAAGAAGTAGCTCATCAGAAACTCTTGCAGGAACAGCTTATACTCCTTTCTTAATATTCCTCATGAATATTAATCAGATAATCCAGAACGAGGCTCAATGAGTAAGCTACTAACAGCTGATATAGCGTATATAGAGATATCATGGCTCTTACACAACATATAGTTCCATTTTATGTTATTCTCATTCATATTTGATTTGTTGAATCCATTTGTTGCTCGAGACCAATAAAGACACAGACCAACAGACTAGCCAGCAGATCTGTACAGTTTGGTCAGCTGCCTTTATTATTCATTCTCCCGCCAGTGTCGTATCTAAATTTGTTACCTGCTAATTTCAGCGTTCGAGCCAGTAGCTGCACAGGCTGGTTTGAACCTTACCTGGTCGCTAAACCTCAAAGACAGGTTTTCTCGTGGCAGGGCAAATTTCATGAATGGAATAGTTTTCTTGGTTCAGACATTTATCTTGATTTGCTCTTAGGCCAAAGTAAAATAACTTTCCGTTAAAAAGACACAGAATGTTCATGAATTAGTAATTGCAATGTAAACATACATGTTCAATGGTCTGAAAACGCAAAATTAATTTTCTAAGTTTGTAAGCAGTCAGAAAATGATGAAAACCACATGATTATACTAGAGATAATATTTCTCCAACACTTTCAGCCATACCATAAGGTCTCTAATATTCCCCATTTTTCACCTAAATCATTCCCTGTTTGGGAGATTTGCTGCTTCCGATGACTGTTGATATCTTTTTATTATTATTTCTATCATTTCATATAGATGAAGGTTTTGAGACTTTGAACCAAACTGCACAGGCGATCGGTCCTTTAAAAAGAGCCTTATGACAATATACATTGTCCATGGTTGTGATTTGCTGACCCAGCTAATATCAATTAAATTAGGGTACATGTATCAAACAGACGATTTTCTTAAACAATCCTATTTAAAGCTGCATAGTCTGTAACTATGAGCATTTATCGAAAAAAATATTTTCTTTTTAAATCATTTGTAAAGGTATAATTAAGTTATGTTGTCACAATAAATCTAATTTCTACAGCTGAAACTGAATGGAAAAGTAAATTAAATTATAAAAACAGGTGTTTTTTCTCTTGTTTGTAATTATTTGCGTCCCTCCAATAATTCAAGACAGGTATTTTTTAACATAAATGCTTTTGTTTTGGCACTAATAATTTGTTAATTATTACGAAAAAGGTAAAATGTATACCTGAATTTTAGTATTTTTACTACTTGTTCTTGAAAAACAGAAATATTATTTCTAAAATGAAAAGATCAAAAGTTACAGACTATGCAGCTTTAAACGCTCAATATAAATTCTTTACCTAGTGACTTGCTCCATTTCTCTATTTTTCTGGGGTTAAATTGCATCTTAATGCTTAAAACCCTGGAATGTTCAAGGTGACACCATTTCCTTTAATTTGCCATAATGTCGTTTCCTGGTTATCAGAGAACGTGTATACCAGAAAGCTTTCTGGTCGCTATGTCTCTAATAGCTCTTCATGGGAACTTCTCAGCTGGTCAATCGAACACACAGTCACTTGATATGGACCCCCTCTTTTAGCTTTTAAGCGCCAGTAGTCATTCAGCATAGTCATCTGTCTTAAAATGTTTGAACACACCAAGCGCTGTTGACTTTGTTACTTTTGAATCAGAAGGGAATGACTAGTAAATAGTACACAATCAATCTTGACAGAAGACTGGTGTGTTACCCCTGCATTTGAAAAATGGCTTAGAAAAATTAATATTGCTTAAATACCCCCAAAAGCAGCGTACATGTATATGTTCGTCTGTAGAATAATTACATGCGATTGATCCTTATCATGTTGAACCCAGATATATCCGAATTTGAAAACGGGTGCACGACAATTCGTCAAAAACCATTTCGCCGAAACGACAATTGGTCGCATCCTCATTTTTTATAAATATACTTTTTTATATTTTTAATACGCCTAGTATATTGGATAGAATTTAGCGTGTGGGGGTGGGAGGGGTGGAAGTGCTTGAAATATAAAGGATGAAAATGGTTTACTCATTTATTCCAAATGGAAATTCCCATTATCATCAATTGGACCAGGCCATTTCCGTTTTAAGGGTTTGTTTTATCAAAAGTCTAATTGAACTTTCTGGAAGCAAACAGTGGAGACCCTGATAAGACGCCACACTATATGGCATCTGATCTGGGTCTGCATTGTTCGTCTTTGTCCCACAAAAGGACGCTAGACTTAAATTGAATAAATAAATTTTGATATAAATGTAAATTTTCATTTTCTTGTATTAGTTATATGCACACTTAGTCGTGCAGAAACTAGTCATTTTGGTAACTATGGTATCAGAGGTGTTGAACTAGTTTTGCTTTTTCATTCCACTCTAAAGGATGTTAATGTGTTCTGGGAATAATAATAAAATAACATGAGTTCAGGATTAACAGATTAAAAGGTATTTTTAATTATTTTCAAAGCATTATTCATATATATACAAGTACATATTTCTCAAGCAGCCATTGTTTACATTTGTACTCATTCAGCCTCGGTTTGAGTTTGGCATCTGCGGCATGCATATAATTTGAGAAGGAGCTATGATAAAGTCCTCTATCTTCAGCACAGCGACGTCACTCTAGAAACTGGCGAACAAATGTGGCTTACCAACAGAATTATTGGTAAGTAGTAACTTATCAGACCTCTAGTAGGAGCAGCTTATGTTAAAGTCCTCTATCTTCAGGCCAGCCACGTCAATCTAGAAACTGGCGAACACATCAAGCTGACCAACAGTATCATTGGTAAGTAGTCACTCATCAGACCTCAAGTAGGAGCGGCTTATGATAAAGTCCTGAATCTTCAACACAACGGCGTCACTCTAGAAACTGGCGAATACATCGAGCTTACCAACAGAATTATTGGTAAGGAGTCACCCAGGCTCATTATGATAAAGAAAAAAGGAAGTGTGTATATAAGGGATCTTACATGACCAGTTCTCATGTTTTATTGAATTTAAAAAACTCGTTGGAGAAAAGTGATGAAATGCAAGGCTTGCCTCGCATTTCATCACTTTTTTGCGACAAGTTTAATAAATTCAATAATACAAGAGCACATTTTAGATTCTATTTATCATATGCCATGTTAAGATTAGTTTGAAATCTCATTTCTGGCGTAAAAACGTTAAAATTTTGCCATTATGTACGCAACGTTGTTATAGACGTCATAACGTTTCCCGAAAATCTGTATACCACTAGTGGTTTATAGACTTTATTGCATGGTGTTATTTCACTCCCAGAAACAACGTCATATGATTAGCTCAGGAAATATCACAATCATACACTGCAGACCCAACCCACAGAACACCACTAACTGCAGACCAACCCACAGAACACCACTAACTGCAGACCAACCCACAAAACACCACTAACTGCAGACCAACCCACAGAACACCACTAACTGCAGACCAACCCACAGAACACCACTGACAGTCACAAGACTCAAGGAAGACAATTTAAGTAATGCATATATTGCAACTCTTCCTTTCTCATAAAGATGAGTCCAAAACTAGAAATGCATAACAAAACAAGTGCAAAACACAGAACTCTAATAAACAATGGGGGCCAAATGTACAGTAAACAAAGTCCTGAATCTTCAGCACAGTAACGTCACTCTAAACAATGCTTAGCACATCGAGCTCACTTAGCAGAATTATTGGTACATGTACGTAGCAACTCCCCAAAATCTGATTAAGGCGAGCCGCTATCAGCCCTATTGGTGGACCGAAAGTAGCCCTCTACTTTTTCCTGGCTGGGTCAGGTCTCCAGATTATAGTACCTAAAGACAATAATTTCTTATTTCTCAACTAAAACATATGTTCGGGGTAATCAGTCTGATCAGCGGCTCTGTTTTAAGCGCAAAGGATAGTATAATAAAATACACGAGCCTGTGCGTGAAACTTCATTTCCAACAATGTGTTATGTGCGACAAGCAAAGCCTCAGATCAGCCTACGCATATGCGCAGTCTGATCAGAGCCTTTGCTAGTCGCTTGGGTATTCTATGATTGTTAAGCTACTGCCTGAACACTATTTGGAGTTTCTTAGCTTAAAAGGAGGCTGCAGAGGCTCGTCCGAGTCTACACTTGTCAAAATGTCAAATTGTTGGAAATCTCATCACTAATGTGCACGACCAGCGGTGAACGTAGAATGTGGGGGGGGGGGGGGCGCAGTTGTGTGGGAGGCGAGGCGACGACCTAATATTAGGCCAAGATTCGTCCCCGTTTAGCATACCAATGGCCAGAAAATATCAAATTATATGAGTACTTAAAATGTGACCAAACTATACCATGTGATCTAGATTATGAGCATGTTCATTAAACGACTACGACTGCCAGATTGATGCTTGGCGAATCCTTGTCACTCACTGTTTTCCATACCAGTGGCTGGATAATGTTACAATAAAAAATAACAAAGGTTTGACCGTCAGAAAGGCTTTTACATACGCCGTGGTTAGGCAATGTTGACATGCATACGTGTGCAAATTTTGTGTGGTTGAAGAGTTATGAGTATTTACACTGACTGCTAATGGACGGACAGACAGACTTAAGGTCTCACACAGTAAATATAATGCATACATGTGGGTCGTGCAAATGGTAAAGAGGTCAGACTTCAAGTTCTTCTTTTCATTTATTCATTTCCCAACTAGTTTTAGTTCTTAAATGACATATGTAAACAATGCATTTTGATGACACCAGCATCACATGACATTATTGCCACACAACCTGAATCCTGAGGAGAGGGTTTTACACTATGAGGCCCAACTAATTTGACCTTTATCGGCTACCTTGAGCTCTTTGAGTTCATGGTTATGTGAAATAGCCATATAGATACACAGAAGCTAGAGGCTCCCGTAGGGATGCTGATCCTAAACCCTTTTGAAAAAATACAAAGCTACTAAGCCAGCATTTAATGTTGTTTCTTTGGCGGGCCAATTATGTCCCGCTTCTAGTTGTATACTGCGTTTCCAAAGAAATAATGGTACGGACCCCATGGAGTCGCAATTGGTTTCCCTCTCCACTCATCAATTAAAAAAAAAAAGAAAAAAGTTCTGAGAACTGGACACCCCACCCCTCCCTGTCGAAACTGTCTAGATTTACGCATGATATCTTTCAAATCCACTGGGTGTACATGTATACTGTATCTTTTAAATTTCAGGCTACGTAGGTGGTTTATCATCTTGGGTTAGTTCATCGGTCTCTGAACAGTTAACAAGGCTAGGTGTTGTACAAGTTAGCTATGCTTCAACATACCCAGGTCTTGGAAATAAAAGCAAATTTCCATATTTCCTGAGAATTGTTCCTCCAGATACATTGCAGTCTGAGGCAGTTATGGATGTCGTAGAAGCCATCAAGGGCGAATATGTCCAGATTTTATACAGTACGTGTGTTTGTGGCAGTATTGCTGTAGACTCGTTGACGGCAGCTGGTAGAGCACGTGGCATTTGTATTGCGCAATCCATTGAAGTTGCAGAGAGTGACAGATATTATGAATACTATGAGATGCTTAGAAGAAAACCACATGCCAAGATTGTTATCCTCTATCTCAGCTCGCAGATTGTGCCAAATTTCATCCGGGACCTTGACAAACAAATGGCAAAAGGTGAATTTCACTTCATTGGTTCAAATGAATGGGGCAAACACATGGACCTTCTACAGTATCCAATAGCAAAAGGATCATTAACGGTTACTTTAGAAATTGAACCAATAAGAGGAATGTCATCTTATATACAGAACCAAGTACCAAGAAAAGAAGTGCCTGATCCGTGGCTTGAGCAATATATACAAGCAAGACAAAATTGTTATTTCAGCTGGAGTCATGATAAGACGTTACCTGAACAATGTACTGAAGACATGCTTCCTACAGCAGAGAAAGGTCAGTTTCAGACTGATTGTTGGTGCACATTTTCAGCAACGTCTATGTTTGTTTTATTGATGGGTTCAGCTGAATACTATAGCAGGGTGTGTGGCAATACAGAGAAGCTTTGTCAAGATTACGTTGATAACCCAAGTGCTCTGATGGAGGAAATACAACAGCTGACAATGGATCTCTATGGAACTGGGGAATCCAAAGTAAGCCTTACCAGCAGTAAACAATATATAGAGGATCTTACATGAGTGCTCATGTTTTATTGAATTTATTAAACGAGTTGGGGAAAAGAGATAAAATGCGAGGCTTGCCGAGCATTTTATCTCTTTTTCGCAACGAGTTTAATAAATTCAATAATACAAGAGCACGAATGTTAGATTCTATTTATCATATGACAAATTCTTTGAAATCTCATTTCTGACGTAAAAACGTTATGATTTTGTCATTATGTACGCAACGTTGTTATGGACGTCATAACGTTTCCCGTAAATCGATAAACCACTAGTGGTTTACAGATTTTATTGCATGGCGTTATTTCACTCCCAGACGCGACGTCATATGATAAAGTGCAATATATTTTTGCAAATTGCAGTGAAAATTTAGAACAAAGCGCTAGGGTGTTAACGTCTCATTCATGGGACCTGGCAAAAAATGTTTTATATTAAAAATTTTGTCTTGTTTGATATAGATATAATTACTGATATAGTTGAGTTTTTAAGCATCATTTTTAAATACATCTTTTTTTTTAAGTAATGATATTGTTTTATGCAATAGTTCGTGTTTTTTTTTTATATTTGATGACTTAATTCATAATTTGATATTATTTTTTTTTTGTTAAAAGTTTTTTTACTGACTCCAACTGCCTGAATCGTGCTTGAATAAATGATGAAATGTCCGGCTCTGAGAGTTTCTTGAAATTATTTGATCTATTGACAATTAAAAGTTTATCTTTAGATCGTAATTGTATAAAAGTTTTCTCAGTCGACACTCATTTATAGTTCCTAAATACATGTAAATATATTGAATTTACCAGCATAAAAATGCTTTAAAATGAGTTATGTTGTATTTTTTTTTACACGTGAGTCTTGAAAAAGTCGCGCGAGTCATGAGCAAATTTCAAGCAAAATGATTTATAAAAAAGTTGAATTTAAAAAATTATATATGTCGTGCAACTCGAACCCACCATTTCAACTTTGACAGCTATAGGCTCTGTCCACAGAGCTAAGCGGGACAGTGGTGAACAGAGGATTAGAAAATGCACCATTCTGAAACCAATGCTTTTCATAACGTTCGAAATCTAGAATAAGTGCGAGGGGGGTTCAATATGTAATGAAAACCCATTCATAACTCCATCCCCAAACGCGTTAGGATTGTATGCCATATGCCAAACAAAAGATCAAAGCATTGCCTTTATAATGGTGCAAGAAACATTATTTTATCTTTCCAAATTTAACAAGTTATAGACTTTTTAAAAAGCACACTAATATACACTGCATATATTTTCCTTCGAATTGTAAAGACTCATTTTAACAAAGGTAGAAAGGCATGCAGTATTTTCTAAAACAAACATTTAACATGCGCAAATCACATATCCATAGTTTTCTGACTCGTTTCCCCTTAATCTGCCAAAACGATACAAACTTTTGACTGGTACTGATTTCTCGTGCAAACGGTTTTACTACGCTACCCCCTCTTACGTTGACGTCGTTTAAAACAATGGACGTAACACTAAAATATGCATGGTTCTTGAAAATCGGAAATGTGGCCTTGTACCAGGAAAGGACAATTTTGATTGTATCGAAGTTTCAATACACACAGTGAATAGGCAGCAGACCAGTTAAACTGTAACCAATATCTAGGGGTATCTCATCTGAGTGGTATACCATTTTCGTTTCCTATAATTTTGTTGTCTGAAATAAGCTAGCCAGAGTATGTACATGTAAATACGTGAAACAATGTCCAAATAATGCACTCGAATGCAAACATCTATGAAACGAGGTATTTTGTCTGATCCATATCAGTGTAAGCCAGAGATGGCATTCTTTTAAGTGATTTTCTTATTTCAAATGACGTATTTGGGGTACTTTATGGGTGAGATTAAATATTGAAATTTCAAAATCGGCTGTATTACTTGCAAATGAACATCAGAGCGACCAGAAAAAATGTTACAAATGATTTTCGTATAAATTTTCGCTATGCATTCGTTCACGCAAAAACGACGCTGTCAATTGAATACCAGAAAATATAGGTTCATGGAGGATTTTAACCAAATGGCAGCCTCAGTATTTCATAGAATATAAAGCAATACCAAAAAATATTTGCAGGTATAAATCACTAATATATGGATATTTACCACACAAAGAAACAGACTGAAAACATCCCTGGTTCATGTAGTTATCTGCTTTTGAAAACATTGTTTTATTTCATATCACAGTGTAGCTCAGCACCCTATCTTGAAAGTGGCTTGTGTAAATTTGATAAGGAGCTGGACAACTGCAATTTTACATTCATTTAGCCAAGAAACAGACCTTTTAATAAAAGTAATTATGAAGTGTGTAAATATAAAACTTTGGGATATACTGGTCTGTTTTCATTACATATTGAACGCCCCTCGTATTACGATTTTTACAGTTTATACGGCACATGCATGAGTGCCAGGTAAATATTGTCAAGCAATACCAAAATATTATTCAGTTATTTCATGCCTGTTAGTAGTATAGTCAAAACAATTACCACTAGGTGTCTTGGATGACATGATGTACTATTGCACATGGCCAAAGGCCGAGTGCAATAATGTATCAGGTCGTCCACGGTACCGAGGGGTAATAGTATGACTATGCTACAAACAGGCAGGAAATAACTGTTTTACGAGGGTCATCCAATAAATGGAGAGAATTTCCTTATAATGCAAGAGTTTGTACCATTAGAACATGGCAAATGTAATCATTAGATGGCATAACCTGTTGAGCATGCAGCAGCATATCCAAAATGTTGCTGGAAAGTGAGGTCGCTTGTTGCCTAGCAACGAAAAATGATACTAAAGCTAGCCTGGCCAGATTTTCAACATACTAAAACCTAATGCTAAAGAAACAGAGTTTGACATTTAATTATTATCATTTATCTGTACATAGTTTGTCCTTAAATTTGTTATAGTTTAATTGTCCTCAATGTTTCATTTAAAATATGGTAATTAGCATGTACCAGTTAGTCTTGGTTGCCTAGCAACCAGGCAATTGTGAAAACATGGACTATTGGTTAAGTCTATAATTTTCTGTTGCTAGGCAACAATGGACACATGGAATACATGTTTGTTAATGATACTATTTTAAAATATAGAATATATTTAATACGTTTAGGGTGATTTAATACTTATATACGAACCAACAATAATTCGAGGGCAAATTCATGACCCATACCCCCATTCCACAATTTTGCCGCTTTTTTATGCTAAATGTACCTGTCAATTTGACATTTTTCATAAGAAGTCAATGAATTTTACAGAGTAATTACCTTATGTCGTAGTTTATAGAATGTTTGCATTTTGGAACTGATCTGCACATGCCAGTAACCATGGCAACCAATTTAAGGCATCATGCTAGGTACACTTTAAGAACGTGTTTGCGTTGCTAAGCAACAAGCGTCATCATATTCTGTCAAACTTTTAGATATGTTGTTGCATACGCAATGAGTTATGCCACCTTATGGTTGTATTTGTGATGTTAAAGTCTTATATCATAAGGAAATTCTCTCTATTTATTGGATGACCCTCGTATTACCCAACCCATTTGATCATATACTTAGCAGCGTTCCTTGAATGGAGTTGCTGTAGACGATGCGGCTTTGATACAAAACAGAAAATTTCACCCAATCTGCGCAACTTTAGTGTCAAAATGTCCCGCTCATTTTAACTAAGAAAACGAGTACCCGCACGTTTTTGACCATAAACAACGAAGTTATTAGAGTTTAAAGTTGCCAAACTATGCATACTTTCCTCGATTGTTGCATAACGTCTCCTGGCGTAAACGAACCGTACGCGCATCTTCGTCCCGCACGCTGTGCAGTGCCTGTGTAACTTAAACAGCGAGGCAGGAAACCAGGCCATGGTATAATCCCAGTCAATATCCAAAACTATTGCCTGGGCTCTCTAGATAGCAAAAATAGACAATTACTACGTATATAGACGATTGGGTAATAAACCTTTTTCTTGCACACCGGATAAGGATATCTGAGATTTTACCCTGGGATAGAAATTCTTATCTTACCCATGCTATCTAACCCAGGACGTCAAGTAACGTCATCATGTAAAATTGAATCTTAGCGTATTCAGGGATTTCTGGAAGCTTATTGTTCAATAAATAAATAAATTGATGATGAGTACGAAAAAGACTCCATTATTTGCGTGAGGGTAAGATAGAAAAATCCATCCCTCAGGATCACCGGTTGTCATCACTCGGCAAGCCTCATGATGCCAAACGGTGATCCTCGGGACGGACTTTTCTATCCTACCCTCACACTCATGATAGATTCTTATACTATTCTCTTGTTGATCACTTTCTATTTCAGATTTTTAGCAACGGTGGCGATGGTAATATGGGTTACCAGATTTATAATATCAAACCAAGTGATACGAATATGAATATGCTGACTTATGCAAAGGTGAGTCACTTTCATCTGAAAACTATATACTGTCAACAATGACTGTGTTAGATTTTGAAATTTGTAGGCGGCAGTTAAGCACAAATTTATTATATATACTTGACATCAAAAGAAACGCTTATATTCAATATCAATTTAATACCAGAAACTGTAATCAAAATTTACCCTGAAATATATGAATATATTTGACTGGGCTCATGCGTTCGTTCCGGGCCATTTTATTTGTCATTACACAGTTAATTGATGTTAATGCAAAAATCGCAAAAAAACAGTGCAGTCCATTGGAAGAGTCCTGCTTTGAATCAGATTTCGCTGGATGTCACAACAAAACAATGTAACAAATAAGAAAACATCATAACACTTTCACAAATTATTGCTGTAGGAATTATACTGCAGATACAAAAATCTTTATTGTTTCATTTTTTCCATTGGTCTTAAAAACCACCAGAATCTCTAGGATGTAAGCAAATCTGGTACAATATGATTGATGTTAAGTAAGGTACTGTCCAACAGAACCGTTTAAAGCAATTGTTTGGACACTTACTTGCCTGTCTTATACACACTTCCGGCTAATTGTCTGATAATGTAACTCATTCACATTGGTCCACATTGATGATGAATTCCGGACACTTTAGCTTTAAAAAAGTCTGTATGTCCTGATTATGACGGAGAGTGATTTTCATTAAAATCCGTCGAGTGGTTTTAGGCATACAACATCTCAGAGTTGGCCATGATTATGAGTAATTTCATTACGCCCAAGAGTTATCCCCCTTTACTAGCATTATCCCAATGAACCATCAGTTTGTGATACATTTGATTATACTCATGTTCCATACAACATTGATAACTTTCATATCCTTAGATCAGTATTTAACACCCAATTTATATAATATACCAAATATGCAAAGTATGCGTTTATTTTGCTGTTATGTATACTATCAAAATCGGACTAAAGTTTTTTACTGAAGGTGTAGAGTGTGCAAGTGTGTTGGGCCAGAATAGCTCTTATCTGCCATTTAGGTCTAATCAGTGACCCCCAAATGGCTTCAATATTCCACAATGGATTCCATGATTTCAAAAGGTCAAGACGAAACACTACACTATAGTGAAAGACAGGGAAACGTGCTAACGCTTCCACACAGTCCCAACCACCAGCTGTAGCGAAGTCAAATATGGTCTTGAAAAGAGTATCCCATGGAAGCAAAGAATACATCAAAGAATCAAAAGTGTAGAATGTACAAGTTTTCCAGATTGTTTTCATATAGTACATTCCGTCAGAAAATGTCTGTTTTAGCAGAATAATATTAAATCACAGAATAGTCAAAACAACAAATAATCGCCATATGGGGTATAGGTACATTGTAATACCACTGGGGTGTGCCATATGTAAAGCAAATATATAATTTTAATTAGTAAAAACCATAAATTATGTAAACTGAAAATCCAATTATTACGCCATCTTTCCAATTAAAGGTATTAGATGGGCCTAGACGCTAGAAAACTTATCTTCTGGGGTTTGTGAACAACACAGGAGCAGACCAGCCTGCGCATCCGCGCAGACTAATCAGCGCCTTTGTTATTTGCTGTTTAGAAAATATTGTCTAAACTTGCTACAAGCAAAATGTCAATTTTCTAGCTAGTCTCTGTAGCTGATGAGACTGGCTTGAGTCTCACTTTGCTGAAAACCCCGAAGACAGGTTTAGTTGCGGCGAGGCCCAGATAATACTCCTATATATACTGACGTCAAGAAAAAACGCCTCATCTAAAAATAAACGTGAATATCTCTTAGACTGATCAGACTAAAGTTATGAATTTTTAATGCATTATAACATCTAACCAGTCAAGCGTATCTCATGAAAACATGATTGCTGAAAGAATATTTGAGGCTGAGAAAACGACCTCGGTTTGAGACAGGGGTCACCATTTCGTGCGACACAAGATTTTAGCCACATTTGCTTTGTTTCCAGACACAATCCGTTGACAGGAAAACGTGTTTTACCATTGTAAAACAGTCTCTATTTTACCAAAAATGCGTTTATAATGTTCAGACAATGTTTGTATGCGTCTGCTGAAAGAAACTACTTATCCCACCCACCTTTTCGCCATGCATTTCAGTAAAACATAAATGTCATGACTCTGCAAAGTGGATGAAAAGATTGTTACGAATCCTTTACAAAAGTCTTTAGTTTTTAACCAGCGACGATTGCTGAGGAACGCAATCTGGCACGTGTTCCAGACGGCCGTTTTGGATGACGTTAACGTAGACCACCGACTGGCCATTGGGCCTAACAGCTTATCTTAAATAACGTAATTTTATGTATGCATATTCTGTGTACATTACCTAATGTACCCCCTTATCATTTTTCCATTACTTAAAGGAAAGCGAGAATGTTGGCAAGTTTCGTAAACGGACCTTACATTTTGTCTTTAAAATGACGTCATAATTTCACAAAGTTATTACTCGCAAGTACAACTGTTTGAAAAAATGATCCAAATTTGTTCTTTGATTAGCAAAACATTTGCGGCACAAACTGGGTGCAAATTCAATTTGAAATCATAAGTGATCGATGCACAATGCCGTCATGTGTACGTTGAGCCTGTACGACGTCATCAGAATTACGCGTCACCTGCATATCAAATTAAAGTTATTTTCCAACATCGCCCAACCTCTACATAAAGAAGCAGTACGTCACTGTTCATTTTCTTTAATCATCGCTAAGAAATCAGTGATAATGAGTGAGGCGTTTTTAGTTGACGTCAGTATATATAGATTATTACACGGTGTTTTTTATCCCAGGACTGATCTCAGCCCGAGTAGACCGTATCAGCCTGAGCCCGAAGGGCGAGGGCTGATACTGTCCGAGGGCTGCGATCAGTGCTTGGATCAAAAACACTGTGTAATAATATTTTTTTTCATATACTTATGCGTGTGAAAAAGCTGTGAAATAATGTATTAATTTCTTTATTTTGAAGCACATTAATTAACAATCACTAAATTAAAGTGACTTTATCAGCCTCAACACACAAAGCTGCCTTGACTGGTCATTTCGCTGATCCTTTTGTTCGCAAAATCGTTGCGCGCCTCTTTGACATTGTTGTGACGTCATGACGTTCGAAAGTTTGACGCTGACGCCATTTTGTATGGAGGTACTCAGTGTAAAAAAATGGATATTTCAATGTTTTAGCGGTGTTTTCAGTGCGATTTTGGTTGGAATCAGGTAAAATGTGCAAAAATAAGTCCACTTTCTTTATTTTTACAATTTTTTCGCATATATTCCCTGTTTTTTTTTTCTCCAGGGCGAGATCAACTCCTGGGGAGGGCCGGACAGGTAAATATTGGCCCCCGTATCAGCCCCCTTATCAGCCCTCTACTTGAGTTTTGGATCGCAGGGCTGGACAGCTCTACTTGAATTGGTTGATACGGCTGGGCCAAAAGTCTAGTATCAAGGGCAATACTAGTATAAGTAAGTGATAAATCATATTTAATACTACAGTTGTGTTGTTATATCTATATAGGTTGGGAAATATAACCCAGACACTGGACTAGATATAAATATTGGCAACATAGTTTATCCTACAGAGGAAGCTACTATATCAACATGTCCAAATGACCAGGCTTGCGAGTCATGTTTCGAACCAGAACCAGAACAAAAAGAGGTCAGGTATGTTGACTAGAAGCTGGACATGTTTATAGAGGATATAACATAAGTAATCATGCATGTATATAGAGAATACTAGGTGAGTGTCTTTTGATATCAAGTTTACCAGGCAAGGCTTTGAGAACGCTTGTTGACATCGCGAGGCTTGCCGAGCGATTCAACATGCGTTCTCAAAGCCGAGCCTGGTAAACTTGATATCAAAAGACGCGAACCTGGTATTCTATTTATCAGTTTACCCATTGTTTCCCTCTTCAAACTAGCGATTATGACGTAATTCTCGATTTTTGTGTTGATTCAGCGTCATTAGCGACGTCATTCAAAAAGTGCAACGTCATCCTGACCTGATAAAGGTAACATGCCGTGAGATAGGAAACGTTTATTAGGTCATGTTGAAACAATTCAGTTAATGTTAGGGGTGACTGTTAATATTGAATATATACTGACGGGCTTTAAAAACGCTACACAAGGATAGAAGCGTTAATGTATGTCTTAATAAAAAATGCAAAACAATCAATTTGATTGTATATTAAAGAGTGTGCATTTATAAGTAACACATGAAAAACATGTACACTTGAAATTAATTTAAAGCATTGGAATGTAAACTAATTGTGATAGGGATCAACTGTTTCATTTTGATTTTTGACGTTAATCTGTGTGTACCCGTTCATTTGATGATGGCTTATAAACTCCTCTACTTAAAAATGTTTTAGTGGCTAAAACTTTACGAAGCAATACTGTCGTGGAGTTCAGTCGTACAATTGAAACTTAAGTGTTGACTGAAGAAGCCACTTCATGATGACACCATCGAAGTAAAGGAAGCTTAAATTCAACTGTCTTTTGAAAGATATAACAGGAAGTTAGTGTAGCTTTTTTAAAGCCCGTCAGTATATTAAACGAGTTTTGGGATGGCTTTGGAAAAAATATTTCATGAATGCCTTGAGGTTATATTTTAGTTAACTTTGATTAACATACATTTTAAACCCTTTACCTACCTCGTAGAGACGCCTTTTAACTCGTTTGCAAACAGAGCAGACTCAGGTCAGGAAGCTCTTGTAAGATCTTGTCAGGATATTCTCTGTTTGCTTATTGAAATATGATATTTTGTTCTATGTACCAATATTTACGTTTATTATATAATTATTTATGGTGGGTGGAGCCTAGCACAAATATTCATAAAGGTAAGGGTCAAAGTAAATTTACGGTTCATTGAGCTGTATTCTGGTTGGTCAAAGCACTATTTTTGTGATTTTGTGGTGAACAATGTTGTGTGAAAAAATATACTGCATCCGTCTTTTCCCACTTAATGCTGAAATTGGTTGCATTAAGTATATTTGAACCTCTTTCGCACAAGAATGTCAAATTACCCAATACATTTAATACAAAATCGACAACGTGTAAATCTATGAAAAAATATTCATGCTATTCTTTATCATGTCAATAATGATCAAATTGTGTAACATAATAAGGCAACAAAGCACATGCTTTATGGTCACATTTTATTTAATGATTTTTGCTGTGTGCCTAAATACCTCTCTCATTAGTCAACTTGAAATAAAACCATAATGCATTTTGTTTAAGACACCATACCTAAATAAAATGGCAAGTAGACTAACGGTTAAATCACATATTAGTGCGACACTTAGATAATATGCATTTTGCCCTGGATAGTTGGAACACTTGGGCCGCGTCGCGAGAAAACCTGTCTTCGGGGTTTCCGTCAAAGCGAGTTTCAAACCTGTTTCCTCAGCTACAGAGACTAGCTAGAAAGTTGAAATTTCGCTTGTAGTAAGTGTGGATGTGAAACTTTCCAAAAGCGAAAAACAAAGGCGCTGATCAGACTGCGCGAATGCGCAGGCTGGTCTGCGCCTGTGTTGTTCGCAACCCTCCGAAGACAGGTTTTCTCGCGTCGAGGCCCACTTGGTCTTGTTGTGTTTGTGTTAATAGATATTATCTTATTTCAGACCACAGTCATCTAGTAGTACAGTAGTTGCCGTTGTAAATATAGCTGGAATACTTGCCCTTGTCGTGATTGTGTTAATAGTCATTATCTTATTTCAGACCACAGTCATCTAGTGGTACAGTAGTTGCCGTTGTAAATATAGCTGGAATACTTGCCCTTGTCGTGATTGTGTTAATAGTTATTATCTTATTTCAGACCACAGTCATCTAGTGGTACAGTAGTTGCCGTTGTAAATATAGCTGGAATACTTGCCCTTGTCGTGATTGTGTTAATAGTTATTATCTTATTTCAGGCCAGATTCATCTAGTAGTACAATAGTTGTCCAGGGAGTTATAGTTGAAAAACTCAACCTTGTTTGGTTGTGTCAATAGTCATTATCTTATTTCAGGCCAGAGTCATCTAGTAGTACAGTAGTTGTCCTGGGAGTTATAGTTGGACTACTGGGCCTTGCCGTAATTGCACTGGTAGTCTTTACATTGTATATGAAAAGGCGCAAACCAAAAGGTAGGCATGTCATATTTGGAGACAATTTGGGGCAGCACATGAGATTTCGATACATAACCCACTGCTGGGGATCGAAGTCTTAGACAAGCCTGCACATATGCACAGTCTCAAGAGAGCCTTCGCTTATGGCATGCACAAAGAACTGAATTATTAAAAGGCTCTGGCTGATAATTGTGCATCTACTGCCACTGGATACGTCAAAATCGCCCATTATTGAATGCTTTTGCGCACGTGCGATCAGTAACATAATCCAATGTGCTGTCAATTTGTATGTTTGTTTGTTATATCATATTATATTATAATAATTACTTAAGCAAAAACGCAAGAAATGCCAAAAACAAACAACACAGACTAACCCAGGGTACGGCAAGGAAGAGGCAAAGAGCAATAACAGCAACATGACATACATGAGACAATACAAGTCAAGCAAATGTGTCTCTCTTCCCCAGCGGGATGAATGCAGAACTAGAGAAGACACAAAATAGTGCATACCAAAACATGGACCAAACACGAAACCCCAACTATCGATGGGAGCATCAATAAACAATGAATAAACTACAGCAGAACAACCGCCTTACAACAAACTGCTGCCAAAGCCAGGGGCGGGGTTAAATTGATTTTACTGGCTAAATGTTTTCCAAGATTCTTTTGTTGTAAAAACACAATATTAGTTCAACTGGCATGGCGGCCTCTTACTTTATGCTACTTATGGTAGCATCAAATTGACTTGTATTTTCTTTCGACCATATGACGCCATTTATTACATCATAGCAGCTTGAAATTGTGTCCTTATATCACTTTTATAGCCTCAAAACAAAAAAAACTCATAATGTCATTTCAATATCGCTATAGTAATCTTTTATCTGAAAGCATTTTGGAAGTGTTAGGAAGCCTCTATGCGAGCTACATAAGGTGTGTGTTTTAACAAAAACATAATTTAGAGCGAAGATTTGGTACCATTTAAATGCATTTAAGCCCCCCCCCTCCCCCGTCGGCGTCATGAGAAAAACTGCCTTCGGGGTTTACGACCATGTTATAACAGCCTGCTTAGCTACAAGTGTTAGCTAGAATATTTATATTTTTCCTGTAGCAACTTTTCACTGAATCAAGGAATAACAAAGTATAATCTGCGCTTTGTTATTCGCAAAACCCCACGTTAATTTACGACCAAAACAAATATTATGCTCAATTGAGATGAGCATGGAAAGTGTCTTACATTTAAGCCACGTCATGCGAAAATCTGCTAAATGACATATGCGGACAATAAAGGCGCAGATCAGCCTGCGCATCCGCGCAGTCTGATCAGCATCTTTTTGTTCGCTGCCTTGAGAGCAGGATACCCACTCGAGAATTTCAATAATGAAGCGTGTTTCTGAAGCTGAGGAGGCTGGTTTGAATCTTACCTGGTCGGACATCCCGAAGACACATTTTCGCATGGCGTTCCTCATTTGTATGTCGACCCTGACTTTTCAATTTTAACACGTTGTGTCTTTTTCAGATGATACTTACCTTACAGCAGCCACGGAACTTGAGAGACCTGAAGCTACTGGACAGGCTGATAATCCATATCATTGTGAAATGATTCCTTGTGAAATGATTCCCCAAGAACCAAAGTACTGACGCTATTATATCATTGTGAAATGATTCCTTGTGAAATGATTCCCTAAGAACCAAAGTACTGACGCTATTATATCATTGTGAGATGATTCCTTGTGAAATAATTCCACAGGAACCAAAGTACTGACGCTATTATATCATTGTGAAATGATTCCTTGTGAAATGATTCCCCACGAACCAAAGTACTGACGCTATTATATCATTGTGAAATGATTCCTTGTGAAATGATTCCACAAGGACCAAAGTACTGACGCTATTATATCATTGTGAAATGATTCCACAAGAACCAAAGTACTGACGCTATTATATCATTGTGAGATGATTCCTTGTGAAATGATTCCCCAAGGACCAAAGTACTGACGCTATTATATCATTGTGAAATGATTCCTTGTGAAATGATTCCCCAAGAACCAAAGTACTGACGCTATAATATCATTGTGAGATGATTTCACAAGAACCAAAGTACCGACGCTATTATATCATTGTGAAATGATTCCTTGTGAAAAGATTCCACAGGAACCAAAGTACTGACGCTATTATATCAATGTGAAATGATTCCTTGTGAAAAGAATCTACAGGAACCAAAGTACTGACGCTATTATATCATTGTGAAATGATACCTTGTGAAATGATTCCCCAAGAACAAAAGTACTGACGCTATAATATCATTGTGAAATGATTCCGTGTGAAATGATTCCCCAAGAACCAAAGTACTGACGCTATTATATCATTGTGAAATAATTCCTTGTGAAATAATTACCCAAGAACTAAAGAACTGACGCTATTATATCATTGTGAAATGATTCTTGAAGAACCATTGTGATTTGATTCACCAACTACATTAGTATTGAAGCAATTATATTATTCTAATATGATTTCTGACCATCTAGTAATGTTAAAACACTGTATTAGTAAACGCTATTCTAAGAGCCAGAGAACTGACGCTATTATATCATTGTGTTGTGATTCCCCAAGATTTTACTATAATGATGTGATTACACAAGGACCTAAGTATTGAAGCCATTATATCAACATGGTGTAATGATTCCACAACAACAAATATGATACCAATTATTAACTGCAGTTATATTGTAATAATTACAATCAAACAAACTTATTTCTTGATCACATTTTTATATTTATTTTTAAAAAAAAAGCTGCAGGGGTTTCTCCCCATTTGAAAATGTGGTGGAAAAAACCCCACACAGAAGTTTTTTTAAAAGGTGGTATTTTAGAAAAAAAAGCTACCTTTTTTATTTTACCATGTTTTTCACCATGACGGCATATTGTTTTCTGGCCCTAAACGTATATGTTGTACTCATTTATGTCTGTATTTATGTATTAAAGTGGTTTTTAGTATTTTGCGACACAAACAGATTATGTGATTTCGCCAAATTTTAGTGTGGCCAAAAAAACTGGTGGCTGTTTATTTTATTGTGAAATAATTCAACACGAACCTTAGTATATCACTTAAGGTAGTACGGGACCCATGTCAAAAGATAACCTTACTTTTACTTAAAAGTAAGAGTGTAAGAGTTAAAGTTCCCGAATCTTGTTTTTAAAAGAGAATACTTATTTTCTAAGACGGTAGATATTATTCTCCCCTGACAACTCTTTGATGCTTGAAACGTAATTCTGTAAGTATTTTGCTTTCACAAAATGAAGGAATGCAAGTATTAGCTTTTAAAAACATCACCCAGAGTATGAAGTCATTCAGTATTTTGATGGTTAAAAGTTGCGGACCGTATAAATATACATACCATATACATGTCTCGGTTGCTATTTCTGCATGCTGCCACTAACCTAAGACCCACCCCCACCCCAAAAAGGGGGGGGGTGTAGACGTGCACATGCCTTGTTTGTGACATTCTCATGTTTTAGGTCCCATGGAGGTCACTAATGTTTTATGGAGAAATGACGTAACTATTTCAATTACCTTATCACACCGGATAGGCAGCAATAAAAACAGTCTAAACAATCGATGAATGCTGATAACAAATTTTGCTAGAAACAGTGTTTGTGATTGCCATTTGTTGCCTATCGGACTACAAACAACAATTCAAAATTTTGTTACTTACAATATTTAACTACGTTCGTCGATAGCATTAACGTTTTCGATTGCCGCCTATCTAGTGTGTTTTTGATATACTGAAGACGTAGCCAAAACAATCTGATACAAGGGCTAGGAGTTATTTCATGTTTCTGTTGAAAAAATTATTTTGTTTCGTTGCATGTTTCATGATGATAAAATGGACATTTCTGCATACATTTTAATAAAATTAATTAGAACTGCATGTGCCTGAAAGGAAGATATATGATAATATAACATTCTTTTCTGTATATTAACGGTTGGCAAGCATGGTACAGATGCGCGGATCCAGGAATTTTCATCAGGGGGGGGGGGGGTCCAGGTCAGTCTGACAAAAAAGCTCTGACAACGATTTTTTTGGTCCTCAGCTTATTTTACAGAAGTCAAATGGTCAGTTTCAAAGAAATCTATCGTTTTTCAAGGCTCCAGATGGGGTCCAATTTTTTCCAGGGGGTCCAACTTTTTCCAGGGTGTGTCCAATCGCTTATTCCCTATAGAAACACATTTAATTTGTTATTTTCCAGAGGGGGTCCGGACCCCCTGCCCCCCCCCGCCCCCTCTGGATCCGCACTTGGTGCAGCCCTCACAGCTTCATGGTTAAGGCTACTATACATTATCTCATTTGGGCTTGGCAAACGTTAATAGACAGAAGAATGTATCATCCATTTATTGTTATATACCTTATAATAAGTGTTTACTATAGAAACTTGAGGTGTTTCAATCGCTGACAATTGTACATTTTATTCAATCGAGAAGGCTCTGAACAATCGATGAACGTGGATCGCAAATCGCTAGAATTTTCCATTTGTCGCCAGTCAGGCAAACAAACTGCAATCAAAAAAGTCTGTTTCTGACGGTATTTGATCTACGTTCGTCGATAGCATCAACGTTTTCGATTGCCACCTATCCGGTATGTGTATTGATACAATGAATACGTAACCAAAACAATCTGAAACAAGAGCTAGGAGTTATCTACATTTTTCAGTCATGTTTCTGTTAAAAAAAAGTTTGTTTCCACACAGGATAGTGAGCAATCGAAAACACTCTTAACCATTGACAAACGCGGATCAAAACTCGCTAGAAACAGTGTTATGATTGCAAAGTGTCGCCTGTTCGATGAGTGATGGTAATAAAAAAAACTATGATTCTAACTATTTTTGGTCTATAATCGTCGATAGTATTGATGTTTTCGATTGCGCCTGTAAGGTGTGGTTTTGTTGTATGCTTCACGATGTTACAGTGGACATTTTTTTTGGAAATGCTTTTGCTTGAAAGGAAAGTATTCTAGAACTTTTTGGCGGCACCTCATGACTGCCTTATTAGTCTACTTTAGACATAGGTAAAATCTGAAAATGAGGCGTTATAACTACATTCGGAAGTGTTTGTTTATTGTTTAACATTAGTATAGAGGCAAACAGTGTGGACCCAGATCAGACTGCTCTAGGTTTTGTTTGTTTGTTTGTTTTTTTGCTTTACGTCCCAAGTCAACAGCTATGGTCATTGCGGGACGGTCAGTTCACCTAATCACACTTTTTCCTGGGCAGGCTTGAACAAGTGGTTAACCAGTAATTCGTACACATACTTTCGCTTGGAACTGACAACAACCCTTCTTGAATGAATCAGCGGAAGGGAGGAGAATGATCGTAGGAATCTTTTCATGATCAATCTCCACGAAAGTATGGGACCGAGCGAGCAGTCTGCTCTAGATCTACACTGTTTGTTTAAGAGGCTTGCCAAACATTAATACAAGGAAAAGAATGTTTTATCCTCTATTTGCATATTTGTAAGTTTATTCTTTAAATGACATTTAGATCTATGCATCAGGAATAAAGCTATAATTTTTAGCTTTTATCTACATAAATTCTACGTGTTAGAAAGCATCAAAGTATCAAGACATGCTATAGCCATGCTTTAATGAGAATCATAATGTAATGTGCTGGGTAACATATGCTAGGTCAAAATCTTTTTTGTCATTTTCTACGCCCATTTGTCAGTGCTTGATCAATAATAGCTATGTCTCCGCCCAGTGATATACATAGGGCGTAGACAAACAAAAAAATTGGTTGAAAGGGGAGACAACACTTATTTTAGTCTTTTTTTTTCAGGATTTTTCATAAAAGTCACCAAAACAAAAAAAAGAGCACGGTGACACATATTTTTTATTCAATCATTAGATTCTTCATCAATAGATCTTTGTAAAAATATGTTTTTGTTGTTCCAGTTACATTCTCTGATATGTTTATTTTGAATATTAATGTTTTTTTGGCATTTATTCGTTTGACTTAATTAGGATTTTGCTTAATAAATTGTGTAAATACATGTTATTTCACTTTTTTTTGTTTTTATTTATATCTCTGGTGTGAGTAGTATTTGTTCTGAAAATTTGTTAACAAAATCTGTGTTTGTTTATTTCAAAAACCTGCGATTTTGCAGTTTTTGACATCAAATAACTTTTTAAAAAGAACGGTGAGGTATTGCTTTTTTTGTCTTAGATTATAAGTATAAGTCTTTTTATAATATATTAAAAAATAAAACACTTTTGGACATATGCCGGTGAGTCCGGTACTACCTTAAGGACACCGGGTTCAATTTCATTGTGAGAAACCTGCCCAAGAGAATTCACTCAAACTGCTACATCTTATCAAGTAAAGCCTTCCTGACCAATTAAGGCGAAAATAACGGTACCTCACCGTGCTTGGGAAAAAGTTAGGGTCGTTTCAAAAGTACCCTGTGAAATGCTTATTTTTGCATTGAGGTTAATGGAAAAGACTGAAATTTTGACATGAATGAGGAAATTCAAGATATACCTGCCCAAGAGAAATCAATGAATTTTAGATATAAGATGAGCCTAAACATAATCTGTTAAAATTTGAAATAAAAATCAAAGGTCACCGTCTTATATGAAAAAGGGGTCATCCTAAAAGTAGTATTTTTACATTAAAATTAGTACCTTGGATTGATTTTGTGTAATTTTGAATAGAAATAGTTTGATGTACTTAAGCAATAACTTTGATTATGCCTATAATGTGTTGAAGAATAAGTAAGAGGCCAAAAATATATAAAAAAATAAAAGAAGGGTCGTTACAAAAAGGATTTTTGATTATGAAACTGTCAATTTTGATTAATTTTGACATGAATGCAGGAATTTAAGATATAACTGCCCAAGAGAAATAAATGAATTTTAGATATAAGATGAAACTTAACATAATCTGTTAAAATTTGAAATAAAAATCAAAGGTCACCGTCGTATATGAAAAAGGGGTCATCCTAAAAGTAATATTTTTACATTAAAATTAGCATCTTGGATGGATTTTGTGTCATTTTGAATAGAAATACTTTGGTTTACTTAAGCAATAACTTTAATTATGCCTATACTGTGTTGAAGAATTAGTAAGAGGCCAAAAATCTATAAAAAAAAAATAAAACAGGGTCGTTAGAAAAGGATGTTTAATTATGAAAATGTCAATTTTGATTAATTTTGACATAAATGCAGGAATTTAAGGTAAATATGCCAAATAGAAATAAATGACTTCCATATATTTGATGAAACTTAACATAACCAGGAAAAATATGAAATAAAAATTAAAAGTCACCACAGTAAATTAAAAAGGGTCGTCCAAAAAGTAATATTACTGCATCAAATCAGTACGTCTGATTGATTCTGTGTAATTCTGAATGGTACAAGTTAGATTTCGCTTGGGCAATAACCCTAATTATGCTTTGCAGTGTTGGTATATTAGTTAGAGGCCAAATTGCTACCAAACTCTAAAAGAAGGGTCGTCAAAAAAGGTTTTTAATTTTGAAAATGTCGGTTTTGATAAATTGAGATATAAATTAGGAAATTTAAGATATATCTGCCCAAGAGAAATAAATATATTTTAGATATAAGATGAACCTAATTATTATCTGTTAAAATTTGACATAAAAACAAAAGGTCACCACAGTATATGAAAAAGGGGTCATCCTAAAAGTATTGTTTTTACAAAATAATCAGTACTTTGGATGGAATTTAAAAATTTAAATAAAAAAACCCAAAGGTCATACAGTATATGAAAAAGGGGTCGCCTGAAAAGTTGTATTTTTACATTATTAATATCTGTAATTCTGATGGAGATGTGTATGTTTGAATGTGATGAGTAAGATTTACTGAAGCAATTACCCGAAGATGATCTGCTTCATTGTTAAACACAATCACTCTTTTGGTTTTGTCATAATATGATTGTCACTCAATATATAAACTGTCTTTTCACAAGCATCAGACAGCCTACATGAGTGAAAGTGTGTGTGATAAAAAATAAATTTCCTTTTTATAGAACAAAACATATGATGAAGGGAACCGTCTCATTGAGACGTTTCTTTTGAGCACCATAACCAAATGTTTAACTGATAAATAAAATATTTCTTTCCCTTTCACCCATGATTTTTTTTAATCAGTGACCTTGCCATTTTTCTATGGTGGTGGTTATTGTTACTTGGTATAAAGGCGAACTTGTAAACTCAGCACAGTGTTTCTAGACAGCCTACTATGGTGATCAAAGCTTTCCCTACATAGCATGCACAGATCCAGAGGGGACTGAAGGATCAATAGTCAATACCCACCCCCCCCCCCCCCTCTACCACAAAAAGAAGAAAAGAAAATGCAAGTGATATTGCTAGATTTTCTTAGGAATCAACAATTGGACAATACCCCAGCCCCACTGTCACTCACTAATCATGCATGGAAAATAATTAGACCCCATCCTGAAAATGTTAGACAGTCAAACCACCTCTAACAGCTAAATTGTAAGGTAAAGTTGAGGATTGCAAAAAATCTCACTCTCAGACCTTGTTTTAGGCTCTGAGACTCATTTAAATCCTAGTGAGAGCTCTGGGCAGAGGTAGTGGTTATTATTTTTAAGTCCTCAACTTATTTTACAGTTTACTAAGGGGGGGGGGGGGTTTGGCAATGGTTTTATAATAGAGAAAACTATCCTTTTCCAAGGATCCAGAGGGGGTCCAACATTTTCCAGGGGGTCCAACTTTTTCCAGGAGGGATCCAAATGCTAATTTCTATAGAAACCCATATAACTTGTGCTTTTCCAGAGGAGGGGTTGCGGATCTCCCCCCCCCCCCCCCCCCGTCTGGATCCGCACATAAGAATATCAGGTGGAATGTTTGTTTGTTTTGATTCTTTACGTCCCATCAACAATCTTTCAGATGTAAAGGGACGGTCTTCCTGGGTTGAACCAGTTCTAAGCTAGGATTAATGTTCTTGCTTAAGAACACAATGCGGTCTCGAGTCAAGCACTCTACCACTGAGCCACTGCGCTCCCACATCAGGTGGAATGATGCTACACTTAATTTGCTCAACCGAGAGCTTTTGCCTGATTTATTTTGACATTATCGGTTAAAGAACTCACTTTTTAAGACCTTCCATATTTTGTTTTTGCACACAGAGTAAAATAATCAAAGGGGCACAATTGCCGACTATCCGGTTTTTTTTATAATTGCAAGTGCAATTTGAAATCGCTGTCGACTTCGGAGTGAATATGCAGTCCGGTTTCACGAAAACTCCTGCTTTCAGTCACTTTAACCTAGTTGATATTTGTTCTCAGATTGTTAATATATGACCTGGCTGATTTATTGACATTCATTTTTTCCAAAAATGCGTTATTTACCGCTCATTAACTTGAACTATTTGGCGTTTTCCTCGCAGAAACTGACGTGCATTAGAAGTACGGCGTCAACTTTGTTTACGGAAGATGCGTGCGTCGCATGCGCGGCCGTATCGAGGTCGGTGTCCTTAAGAGTGACGACGAACCTAAGTACTGACGCCATTTTATCATTGTTAAATTATTTTCCAAGAACCGAGGTAATAATATATTACATGTCACTATATATCATTATGAAATTGTTCTCCATGAACATAGATACTGACGACATTATATCATTAAGAAATGATTCCTAAAACTGAGTAATAACAACATTTTCTTGCACATAAGATCCGAAATTCCGTCTATTTTACCCACGTGCGATAATTCTATCTCTCATACCCGTACCAGCTCGTGGGAAAGATAAACTAGAGGACCTGAAGGTCCTCAGGCGCTGACCTGGTCTCTTTAATAATTTTAAAATAGGTCAAAGTCAACTAAAGCTTATAATGAAACAGATTTTGTTTTACCATATATGGGGGTCGCAGCCATTTTGAGCAAGTGAACTAAAACAATCTAATGAATACTCCATCAAACAGCCAAGTGATTTCTGTGAAACCATTGTTTAGATAGGTATGTGGCAGTCCAAATGATTGGCATTGGATAAAAGGTCACAGGTCAGCTTGACATTTGGTACTTATATAAAACCATTGTCTCATAAGGTTAAACATTTCTCGAAAGTATTATGGTTTGGGCTTAAACAGTTATAGAAAGCTGAACATTTCAAGATTTTTCCCATAAAATGCATTATGAATCAAATGTGACCTTGCCATAAAGTAGGTCAAGGTCAAGCTGGATTCGTCATTTGTGCATATAAACTTTAAAAAAAAAATCCCATTTAAATGCATTAGGAAGCAAATTTTACCTTGACGTTAAGAAGGTCAAGGTCAACGTAGGATCATCATTGGAACAAACTTGGTAGGCCCCACATCCCCAATGCTACGAACCAATTCTCAATATCACAGGCCTTCTGGTTCTGGAGAAGAAGATTTTTAAATGGTTTTTAACATATATGGGCGTATTTAAAGTTTCTTTTATTCGGGTATACTATTGTGATGCTACCAGGAATTTGAACACAGGAGCAGATGTACATAGAGGATCTTACATGAGTGTTCATGTTTTATTGAATGTATTAAACGAGTTGGGGAAAAGAGATAAAATGCGAGGCTTGCCGAGCATTTTATCTCTTTTTCGCAACGAGTTTAATAAATTCAATAATACAAGAGCACGAATGTTAGATTCTATTTATCATATGGCATTAAGATTACTTTTAAGTTTCATTTCTGGCGTAAAAACGTCATAATTGTGTTATGTACGCAACGTCGTTATGGACGTCATAACGTTTCCCGTAAATCTATAAACCACTAGTGGTTTATCGATTTTATTGCATGGTGTTATTTCACTCTCAGACGCGACGTCATATGATAAAGGTACTTACATAATTGTGCAGTGACATGAGACAACCGACACTGTGACTGTGTGTCATGAGACGATTCAGATTAGTCACCAGGCTCAGTCTGATCAGAGTCCTCGCTGTCTCCATGATGAAAACCTCAGACCTTAGTTACTCACTAAGCGCAAAGTGAAGACTAATCAGACTGGGCAGATGCTTCGATTTGGGCAGACCCATTTTGCTGGTTTTGTCAATCGAATGCCTTCTCATTGAATATAGTAAAACCTCGAAAATATGAACTCCAATTTTTCGAAATACTCGCATATTTGAGATAAATTTGGCAAACACTAGATTTAGGCCTTGAGCTGGCTATAGACCCCTCTCCTCCCAACCCCCGAGGAGGAATTTTAAACACTATGATTTTCTAAAACTGCATTATATAAGCCACAAAATAAAATATGTAAGCCCTCTGAGAGTGCCAGCGTTAACGTGTAACATTAAGTTACTTACGTTACCCCCGGAATAGTATTAAACGTCCCTGATAATGCCTCAACCATGACATGTTCGTACATATTTGCATGCTGACACAGTTTTATGAACTTCTTATAACACAGTCACATAATTTTAGTATTTATTGTATAATTGTCTTGAGTTATAACTGTTGTATGCGTTACTTGATGTTTCCTGCGTTATTTCCGAGTATCAGTATGGTATTTATTGACTATATGGTAATACATCTGTCACAGAATATAGTTAATCTATAAGGCTCTACTTAAATAATTTAAAGTTCTTTATTATGGTCGCTTACAGTATTTTACAGGCCCATGTTACGTATGATACCCTCAAAATAGCATTAAACATTCAAGTTAATGTCTTTAGCAAGCCCTGTTTGTACTTATTTACATGCTGGCACAGGTTCCTGTACTTCTAGAAACAAGGTTTACCATTTTTAAGTATTTTTTTAATAAATACATTGAGCTTTAACTGTTATGTGTGTTACCAAATGATGCATAAGTTATTATGGACATCTATGTAGCAGTTGGTGACTATACATTTATAAAGTCTGTCAGAGAATTAAGAAAATTTATAAGGCTGAAAAAATAAAGTTCCTTATTAATTTATGGTGACTTAAACTATTATTATAATGTGATCTAACAACATTCGCTGTTTGCTCACATAAACAGTAGATACCATGCATTCAAATCAGAAATTCTGAAAGACAGTCACTGTGAAACAGCTCAGTTCTGGGCAAGGTATATGGATATAATTCATTGCACACGATCACAACAGCTACGCATGTACCCGTGTAACTGATTACACTCATAAATTTGTCTGATACACATCGCAGATGCAAAGAACTTCTCAATCAAAATGGGTTTATTGTGTCATAATCATTGGTTCTTTGCTTGAGAAATGCTTTTGATATAACTATCAGGCAAACAATAAATATGTATTATAGGCTTCAGCAGCTAGAACTACGCTTCGTACTACAGATGGAATGGTGTAATACTCATCATATAATAGCTCAATATATTGAAACAACTCTTTAATGCACTAAAATGAAATATTCAATCTGCTCAGATGCAAAGTAGAACGAGTATTAGAGGCAGTTTCTGGCTTCGCCAATCCTTTAAGTTCTAGTTTTGAAGGCACTGAACTGTACTTTTTGTCTTTCGGTGTTCCTGCTAAGCCTGGCATAGCTAAGGATTTTATTGAGGCCAATGACATTGACAGGAAGGCTGTTTTAGACTTCATTGACTCACTTTTAGTTGTAAATTATTTTTTACAACCCCATAAAATGCTACAAGCTAATAAAGTTTTGAGGCTTGCGTGTCAAGAAAGAATTGTCCAATTTACACAACGTCATCAGCCAGATAAGAGATTAAAGGAGCGTCTATGGTCAGCCTGACCCTCTTTATATTGGACATAAAGTTGACCTTGAGTTGACACTGCCATACCTTCTGGGACCTGTACCATAGTCACTGTTAACTCCTGATAGATTTCCACCAAAACTGACAAGTCCAAACTTCTGCATGACTTGCAATCACAACATTAGACTTGCCATGTAGTGCTGCACATAACTTTGATGGTAATGTCATACCACAGAGCATAATAGCTTTTTCTGTCACATTCAAGGATCTGACGGACCCAGTATTCAACCAGGCACTAAAGGCAGGACATTTTGGTTTTGTCACTGATACATATATACAATATATAAGCAGCAGTCTATAAAGTCTTACAAACTTTCTCGCAGAGGATAACCAGGGTGTTTTGTTCGACACTGGTGTATGCAACAAAAGGTGCTCCTTCTGAATGTCAACAGCATTGGCCAGAATATGGGGGGGGAGAGATATCTACAATCATACAGTGTTTAACAGATTGTGACACTACCAATGTTCCAATGCGTAAGTACCACGGAAATGTTGTTCCTATCAAACTGATAGAGAGGCCGTCCCCACTAGTTCATCTACATTCTAAGTTGGGTAGCTAACCAAACAAAGAATTGCTCTAGGTACTCACCAGTGTTATGAAGCCCTAACATGTGATATCTATATAAATGAGAATCAGCTGTAATATGACATGTTTCTGAAAAAAGTACCAAAGCCGCACACATATACTGACTATTTCAATTGGCATGAACATGAGCTGACTTCAACCTTGCCTTTCTGTCCTGAAGATGTACATAAAAAGATTGAACTATCAAGTATTTCCCAGGAAAACAAGTGAAGCTTTCCAGATATAGACAAAATGTGTGGAAAATAAATGGGAAGGAAATCAAGTACCTCTGGGTGAAAGAAAACTTAATTGTACACTAACAAAAGAGCCACAGAATTATACTTTACATTTTGTGTGATATAGGGTTACCATGTTCAAAACTCAACAACTTTAACCATATAAAAATAGAAACATAATATTTGCAGTTTCCAAAAGGTACATAAACATTCTTTAATACAAAATGAATTAGTAAGCTCATTCACATTTAAAAAATATCAAACTATATTAGTTTCATAAATCATTTATATAGGAATAATGAAAAAATGTATCATACGTAGCCCTTTGGGGTGCATATTTGTTTTCAAAGGTCCATATCTGTAATGCAAAAATAGCTTACATGGATGCTGTAGCCAATTTGGAAATATTACCTTATGGTTTGCACTTTTCAGAAGTCATGTCATTAACTTAAATTATCAAAGAAGTTGGTGGGTAATATATGTTATCGGCTGTTACAAGGTAATGGTGCCATTACCAGAGTGCTAGCATATTGCAAAATCCTTGCGAGATGAATCTGATAGAGGTTTAATAAGCTGTATTTGAAAATTCTTTACACCCTTGGATAATATAAGAAGAGTTGCTAGCTTGGCTAAAAACGGCTCTATAACTTCTGTCTTATTTTTTTTTGATCTTTTAAGTTGTTACTCGCATATTGCACTGTATGTTACAAACTTTCCATGAGTATTATGTTAACTATATTTGATGTATCTATAAAGGAAATAAGGGTTTATGGTAGTTTATGATTTGAGGTACTTCCTCAGCAAATGGGCCAGAGCAAAAAGAAGTATATAAACCTTTTCCAGCATGCAAATAAGTACACGCAGGTTGTGCCGGAGACCTTATCTTGAACGGTTCATGGTATTTGGAGAGTAACGTATGTAACCTGGGCTGTAAAATAGTGTAAGACACCATATAAGGAACTTCATTCATTTGAATAGCAGCCTTACAGATTTGCTATATTCACTGACAGGTGTAATACATGTATAGTCAATAACTGCCATACTGATACTTGGAAATACCATATGAAACATTAAGTAACGTAAGGTTGGCGCCGTTAAACAGGTTTAAGCCCTCCGGTAAAATATTTTACTGACCGTTCATTGGCGGTACTTCTTTTGTGGATCTTTTATGTTTTTGTTCTGTCTTGTGTTTGCTATGTCTTTGTGCGCATCTGTTTATATTTGCTTTGAGGTCACCTGCTGGGAACGGGCTGACCTCTTGACCCTCGTTTGTGGTGTCTGCTTTGAGTTTGTCACTTTCCCATGGGTATCCTGGGTCAGATGTGGTACTTGATTGTATTGATTCCTGATCTTTGCACCCTTACTTACATATACAACGACAAAAACTCAAGAAATTTATAAAATAAATGCTAAAATTGTGTAACTGTGTTATAAGACGTTCGTAAACCTGTGCCATGCTTCAAAAAAGTGTGAATATGTCATTTTGGAGACAATATCAGGAAAATTTAAGTAAATTTTGCGGGTAACGTACATAACATGATGTTACCCGCTAACGCTGCCACTCTTAGAGAGTTTACATATTTCATTTTGTGGATTATTAAATGTAGTATCTGGAAATCATATTGTACACAATTCCCACTGGGGGAGGGGGTCTATGGCCAGCTCAAGGCCTACAGAATTACAATTTTCATTTTTGTGTGATATGGGGCTACCATGTTCAACATCTAATAACTCAAAAAGTATATAAGATAGAACTGTAATGTTTGCAGTTTTGAAAAGGTAAATAAAACTTCTTTTATATAATATCAAATCAATGAACATAAACTGGTTTCAATAAAAATTTAAGACAAACTATATTAGATTCATTTATCATTTAAAAGGGGGTTCAATGAAAAAAATGTAACATACACTACATAGGGGTGACTATATTTATTTTCAAATGTCAATATCTGTGGCTCAGTAATAGCTTATCTAGAAAATACAAACGATTTGGAAATTTTACCTTATCTTTTGCACTTTTCTGAGGTCATAAAAAGAAAGTTAATTATCAAATATTTTGTAGGATAACGTATGTAACAGGCTGTTACAGATTAACGCTGCCATTGTCACAGAGCTTACATGTTGCAAAATCCTTTCAAGACATTGGGCTTCAAGAAAAATATGGTCTACAAAATTCCCCCTGCGGGGGAGGTAAACAATATCCAGCCAGTGGCCTAATTCTTATAATAACTGTTCTATAATAAAATATGTTTTGGATGCGTAAAAGAAACGTCTCATTGAGACGTTTCTTTTTTGCGTCTAAAACGTATGTTTAGATAGGGAAAACTGATAATAATCAATATGATGGGGCGATATATTTTATGTCTACCTCCCTAGAAAAGAAAACCACTGATACATGTAATTCGGAATATAACCTCAAGTACCAAGGACTTAGAACTTACGAAAATCGACTGTAACTGTTTCTCCCTTTCTCTGTCAATGTTACATTTAGTATCTGATAGATGTCAAATTTTCACATCTGAGCCATCATTTATCGCAAACAATTTTTGATGACACTGTGCAGCTGCACAGATTCGACAGAGTAATCGTCGATAGTATTTGCTATACGCATAATTTTCTCATCAGCTGACTAAAATAGCTAAACTATTATTCCTCGAAGTAGAATCTCCTTAAAGGTAATTTGTGAAAAAGACAAATTTTCAAACTGTGATTTTTGCATTAATATACGTGACAACGAATGAACATACATATAAATTATTCAAAAACATATTTAATGATGTGCAAATCGAGGGCAAAGGGGAGATAAATACGGCTTAACTTAACTACTCCGAACAGTATTGTAATTTAATACTATATCAGTTAAAAGTCTAAAACACATGTCTTTGATTGATTCCACAGCTGTGTTGACCATCAAAGAAAATGAATGTGAAATAGATTTATCTAACAGTCATGTCTGGTTTCGATCTGTCTGATCAGTAATCATGAGCACTATTTAAAGAGACTAAGTCTGCAACTATGAACAGTTTACGAAAAAATTGTTGTTTTTTTAAAAATCATTTGCAAAAGCAGAATTAAGTTACGTTTTCACAATAAATCTGTTCACTATAGTTAAAAACTGCATGAAAAGTGAATTATCTTATAAAAACAGGCGTTATTTCTCTTGTTGGTAATTATTTGCGTCCCTCCAATAATTATAGACAGTCAAGTTTTAACATAAATGCTGTTGTTTTGAAACTAATAATTTGTAAAGATTTACGAAATTGGTAAAATGTATACCTGAATTTTAGTTTTTTACTGCGTTCTTGAAAAATAGAAACATTATTTCAAACATTAAAAGATCAAAAGTTACAGACTATGCAGCTTTAAGCGTGCAAAATGCAGTTAATACTTCAGATTGTAAATAAACCAATGGGGATGCCTCAATGTTTTTCGTACAAAGGTATGTTCCTCACCTTGACCCAGCTTCCCACTAACATATATTGTGTAAATACATTATAGACGTTTCCTTTTAGAGGATTTGCTGGGTCAAGGTGGGGAATATACTTTTATGCGAAAAAATGAAGCATTTACAGTCGGAAGTATCAACTGCATTTTATTTGTAGAAGCATGCTGCTGATCTTGAAACAATAATTCTAGATCCACTTAAAAACGGATGATGAGTAAAAATAGCAACCCACTTATAAAGATGTTCTTGAGAGCTTTAGACACCATATCCTTATGTGCTATAGATGCAATAGTTCATACATGCGTGTACAGTGTCCTATGTTGGTCGTGGAGGTAGCATTTTGTTGCAACCGCCAAACTAGCAACAAACGTGCACTTTAGTTAGATAAATCGTCGCTTCAGTGCTATAGTGTTCTATCTACCATTGCACCATTGTACCTTTGAATCATACCAGAGGGTTAGAATATGTATTTACATTGTAAATGACTTTGGTTTGAAGAAATTTGCACAGAAATATGGAATTTACGGGCATTTTACAGTTTGCAGATAGAACATTATGCCCTAAAAATCGCCTTCTGCGTTCAGTGCTATAGTGTTCTATATTCTCCCACAGCTTATTAATCTGTTTATGGAGTCAATCATATACTAGTCTGAACAGAAATGATTATTTGTACCTAAAAGTAGCAGATTTAGTCATTTATTTGGCATACCAATACTAAACCGCACGGATCATACCATTAAAATTTATGTAAGTGAGGTAATCTGTTTCTACAGCTATTTTTTCTGTCAATGGGGTCAATTTGTATAATATTTTAGACTGAACTGTTTTTTTTGGAACTTAAAGAAGCTGATTTAACCATTGATTTGTAATTACATCGACAAACTACTTCAATTAAAGCAGTTTAAATATATGTAAGGGAGGAAATCTGTTTCTGCAGCTTATTATTCTGTCCATGGATCGATTTGCGTTATATTTTTGACTGAGCAGATTATTTGGACCTAAAAGTAGCCGATATAGCCATTAGTTTGTCATAAGACCAACAAACCACTTCAAGGAAATTTAAATTTATGTAAGGGAGGTAACCGCAATATTTAGCAAGTTCTCCAAGGGGAGTGACTTTATGTAGAACTCACCCAGTCACGTGACATAATCATCATTGGTCATTGGATGAAACTCACTTAGAAAACTTTAGCACTGAACGAAATTGTCTTTTTTGTAGATAGAACAGAAAAGCACAGCGATTTTTAGCTTACTTGGAGGAGATAGGCAAATGAAACCTTTACCAGTAGATAGAACATTCGATCACCTTTCAATTGGTATGCATAACTAATTTTTGACCATTTGGACATTATCTTGTTTTAACGTGTTGTGGAAGGACTCGAGGCTGGCATTCACTGGGTTTATAATATTATACAGTATCTGCTTTACAATATACGTATATGTTTCAATAGACTGTATTGTACGCAGTGTACGCTTCTGCTTATATTTGGATATCTCTGACAGACAACAGTAGCAGACAAAATAGCTGTAATTTTAAATTCTCAATTTTATACAATGAAAGATCTGTCCTCTTTGGATCAAGTCCATAGATAGATGGGAGCGAGGCAGATAGCATCTCTATGACAATACTAAGGCTGGTTGCCTTTGAAAAAGCATCAGTGTTATCAATAATATACCACTTTTCCCATGACGAGGGTACTGTTCCACATGACTGAAGATACACCAAAATCACCTTTTTAAAGAAAATGATAAAAAAACACATTAACATTCCAATTACCATCCAGTCTCCTTAAATGAAGTCGCTTCTTAAATCGTGAAACATGCAATCCACCATCATGAGATTCAACGAAATTCAAATACATAAGATGTGTCATGATTGTGTAGTGCCGTAAAAAGTTTTGGAAATGAGGTTCTTGACGTATGAACGCCATCTCCAGCGGTTCCTGGAGATGGGCTCTAGCCGGAAGACGTCTCATACTCAGAAGCTCTGGTGGGCAGGCGTCGCATGCCAAACGGCATGGACTCTGTAAGTCCCTCAAGTAACAAAACTATATTTTAGACTCCTTTTCGTGTTTAATTGTTAAAGGTCAAATCAAAAGTGTAAATATATACATGATACAAATAAAACAAATCACATGAATAGTTTTCCTTTCAATCGTTTCTTTGTGATCTGATAAAAGCTTAGTTTTTATTCTATACATTTGAGGTGTGCGCTTATTATAAGTTACCGTTTATATAGGTTTACGTCTCGTATGTATGAAATTATCAGTTTTATATACTATCTATAGCAAAAATGACCATTCATCAAAGCCTGTTTAAATAATTATTTTGTCTTAACGTTCTTCAATTAATGAACACATTTCTGAGTTAATCATTCAAAAACATTTCAAAACATTTATCAACCTTTAAACTGAATAAAACATTACGACGTACATGCGTAAATCAAAATTACTTTCAGCCTTACTCTACTTTCATACTTATGCTAAAACTTAAACTTATTTAGTTTAAGATTCATAAATTACAAGTTGCGAAGATTTAGACCTAAAGGCGTTCACTTACCTAAGATAACAAAACAGTATTTTAGACTTCTTTCCGTGTTTAATTGTTAAAGGTCAAATCAAAAGTGACTGAAAACACAACGGAAGGGTTGGAGCGTGACATGGCGCAAAGATTAACCATAAGTGATAACAACGAATCAACTTTGACTTATCCAAGCGCAACCAGTATGTGCGCGTGACCATTTTAATGATGGCCGCGCATGCGCAAATGATATCAGTTTACAACTTTATTTTATCTATTAAAATCATTATTTTAAAAATTAATATAGAAATGATTTTCCCATTCAAATATATTAAAATGCATAATCATCATCATCATCATCATCATCATCATCATCATCATCATCATCATCATCATCATCATCATCATTGATGAATCCTTATTATATTGCAACGCATTTTTTCTTCTTCTTCTTATTATGAGTATCATTATTATTACCAGTTGTTGTTGTTACTGTTGTTGCTAAGCGCAAACAATTAGGAAAGCAAATCTGATCTGGTGTGCGAGGAAGTCTGATAATCACCACATACTCTCTACACGGCCAAGTGTTGAAACAACACATATGAGTCACAATAATATCGGCCTAACATGGCAAACCACGTGGACATAATCACCAAAGGCAACAGAACATAAGGATGTATCAGCCACAACCTCGTTGGACATGCGAAAGTCACTGCATATAAGTCAATTGTCAGGTCTACCTTGAGGACTCGTCATTTGTAAGGCTCAACTCTTGCGACACAAAAACAACACAATTAAGTCCATTGTAAGGCTGTCAAGTTTATCCAATTGAAAAATACAGACTTTGGTCTGTATACTGCAATTGGACAAGTTGCGTGACATAGATTATGCCGGGTTTATGCTGGAATTCATGAGACAACAGAGTCTACATAACATTGCCCCAAGGCTATAAAAATCATGCTCAACTCAACTGAACATGGAATTTCGACTGCTTATAAAAACTCAAATGCTAAGAAATAAAGAGTTTTTCTTGCTTTCAAACTCTCAGATGCTGTATGTATCATGCTTATAAATGTTTAAATGCCAACATTTATTGGCATTTCAACATTTACGAGCATGATAAGCTTCATGTTCAGTTAAGTTAAGCGATGATTTTTTTTATAACATCGGGGTCAGGGACTATACCATCATCAGGGACTCATACTTCATCGTACATCTACTATCAGCGACTGGGACCGGATACCGAAACAGGCCATCGACAGCGTTCCACGCATCCCTGGGATTGCTCGCCCCACGCTACTCTGAGATGACGAGACGCTTACGAGTACATAATGTAAATAGCTTTAGCTCTTTTATCGGGCAGCACAAGGACCTCTGACACTTTGATAGGGTATCTGCCTATTTTTTAGATGCCTCCCAAAACTTCCCTATGCATAAGATATGACTGATATCCTTTTGAATAGGGCGCTTGATGTATTAGGGCCGAATTAAGGTTATAATTAGACAGGTCGACCCCTACGACAAAACAGGAGACTCTACCAAAGGGGGTAGGGGTTGCAAAACTTGACCTCACCAAAACATTAAGAAATCAATTATTTTCACGTGTAAGGGTATTATATCTCCAATACTCGATTAAAAATCACAGTGAAAGTATTTTGAAGTCCAAAACCATAAGCATTTAAATGATTATTTTTGTTGTTGTTTTTTTCTATCTGATTTCTTAAGAAATATTTTGAAGCGCAACTGTAGTCCATATTCAACCTTGATGACAATGTATTTACCTGGTGCAATATTATGCAGCAATGTACTATAACCATTCATCCATGCGTTAAGTACACCAAGCCAAGAGCCATGTAGTTTATGTGTATTGGAGAGATACAGTTTATGTGCAAAATAATCTACCAAGGGGATTTTAGTAAAAGGACAATTTTTATAATCTAAAGAAAAATATGCCAAAAGCGTTGTAATATTTCATGAGTAATGGGTTATGAAAAGGAAGCTTACTTGTACTAATTATTTCACTATACTGGAAAAACGATATTCAAGAGAGCACACCAAAAATTCAAATGCTTATGTTCGGGCTCGCCCAGACGTCACATTTTGGGCTGTGGGATATCTTTCCACCCCGAGTTCCAGCTAGCTTTTCACATATATTATGTAAAATATGAGAACACACTTACATGCAAAAGGATTAGTTGGAACTCGGGGGGGGGGGGGAATGATGTTTTAAAAATATTTTTCTATTTCCAATATGTATAATACAAAAAGTGACCATTTTAGCCCCAAAATAAAGCTGTACATTCATGGAAATAGGAAATCAAATGCAAAATCATAAAATAGAGTCCAACAGCGAGCTAATATATGAAGATGGAATCATTTGATCGACTTTAATTTTTATCAAAATTATAGGCAGCGATACACTGTGATTTCCATTACCACCGTTAGAGGTCCTTTCACATACTAGAGTTTTCGTCTTTTCAGTCTGGATTTCAATACCTACTTGGATGAAGAAGAAGAAGAAGAAGAAGAAGAAGAAGAAGAAGAAGAAGAAGAAGAAGAAGAAGAAGAAGATGGTGATGATGATGATGATGATGTATTGTGAAATGATAACAACCTGGTTTGTAGTACATGTATTTTGTGTTATGCGTGGCATATGCAATAGTTTTGCCATGGGCTTAGTCGGGGAACCAAAGTCGCGTATCGTGCAAAAACACACATTTTTTGCACCCGAGAGGTATACTGCTGGAATTTTCTATACGGATAGTCTAAATAGTGCTTGATATGAAACCACTGTATAGCAATGCAACCAGAATTGCATTTCGCGGAAAAATACATTTTTTGTATGCCACATAGGTCATGTTAAGCAATCTTTCGTAGCATAGAAATTGTGATGTTTCCCTTATCAATAAATTAAAGAGTGTGTTTTTGATCTTCAAAAGAACCGTCTCATTTAATTGGTCCATTTAAGTATCCAAAACATATGTTTTGGTTGTGAAATAACAAAAATAATTTTCCATCACGCACTCTTATCTGGAGGATGGATATGAGAAGCCGTTTGACTGTCCGATAATACAATAATACACTGTCAAATGCATTTAAAGTATGGGCAGTCATTTGTGCACCAAAATATTCTTCTTAGGGACATTGTTTCCTTTACAAATACTATGCGGTTATAATTCTGCATCTCAGACGGGGACAGACAGGTTTTTCATGGCGATATGATAATAGTTATAGGTAGATAGATATTCTTTATTTCCTGCTTTAAACCTTGATAAATTTCATTTATGTGTTAAGCTGCTCTTAAGTTGTCCAGAGTATTTAACTACGCACCAGCTGGCATGGACTAAATTACTAAGTATTAAATTATCCTGGTTTCATATTTTTACTCTTCAGCTACCTTTTCTAGTTTGCCATAGAAAATAAAATAAATTGTCTTAAATTATGCCCCAAACGTCTGTCTAACTGTATGCAGTGTTTAAATACATTCAATTTAAAATTTATTTATTTATGTAAAACATATGCAATTCAAACCACTTCAGCGGGAGGATAAAAGTGAATAAGTAAGCACGCAATTTTTTACGAGTTATGCTTCCAAGCGATATATAAATAATTATCAAACCATTTTGGGGCAATAAATGCAATTTTAGTGAGATTTGAAGCAAAGAAATCAATTAACTTAATTTCAAAACGGGGGTGCCCTAATTTACTTCCTTTAAAATCAACATGCATTATTCTTAGATGACCGGCACTGTTTCTGAAGTCTACGCCGATGTTGTTTTATTAAACTTAATATGTTTTCAATCCTGAACTTGTTTGATAAAAATAAATAACATTTTGAGAAATAATATTTTGACATATTCTTGCTGGGCTTCCGTAGAAAGTTGCCTGCTCTGGCCTTATGCAAGCCGATCGAGTCTGCTATACAGTGGTTTCGGATACACCATAGAGTTACCTTTGCAACCTTACAAAATCCAGCTGTATACCTTTCGGGTGCAAGGGTTAGCATTTTTCGACCTTAGTTCCCCGACTAGCTGTCCGCATGTACGTGGAAATAATCAACGATGAAGGAGGATAACAATGGTATTTGTACCCTATATTTGTACATAAGAGAGCCGTGCATACCGGTGCAAGTTTGTGATCGAAATGAAGATGGTAAGAGCCTTTTTGTCACACCAGCTTGCCTAAACTCTTCCTGATCTATTCAAGACTATATTATGTAACCAATTATATAGTAAATTGGATAATTGGATAAGGTAAAATGACACAAAGGTAAAATAAAAATATGCTACAGTTTGTGATCATTATTATATGTATTTAATGTTTCCCTACAAATGGTGTAGAATTTATTTAATTTCAAGTAATTTAAATGAATTTCGCATTTTATCATAGCAAAACTTAAACGTGTTGGTGAAATATTTGTTCTTGCTGTTTTAAAATGGATTTCATTTTTTAATTCCATATAAGTCAACTAGTTTTGTAAAGCACAAAAATTCTAGGGACCAAGCCCCAAGGTTATTAAACTTTTACTGGCGTTATTTAAGTTTTCGTCATTTTAGTTATTGTGAGCATTTGAAAGTTTATGCTGGGTTGAATATCAGTCCGATAACCAATCAGACATCGCGGTTAAATTTGCAACTGCATAAGGTAAAGTCAAGTAACTTCGGACATCAGGTAAATTCGGACATACATTTACAAACAGTGGTAATCCTGATGAGCCGTCTCATCAGGATTTTACTGTTTGCTTAGTTAAATTATGTTTTAATACCAACAATTAAAATATGAAATAAAGAAGGTCGTTGTCCGAATTTACCTGATGTCCGAAGTTACATGAATTAACCCTATAGAATAAAGTTAAATCTGTTAGCAGATTGTGATTCTTACGTATAACGAAAATTGGTGAGGTACTCCCGATAAGTAATTGTTATTTTATTTTTTTCTGAGTATTCAGGAAAACTTAACCTCAACAGTGACCTTCATTTGAGATACAATGTACAGTAAAACCTGTGCAAAACAGCCACTCTAAAAAGACCGAAAATTAGTTTTCAAGGCAAATTATCGCTTAATGCAGGTCCTAGCATTGCAGAATGCTCCAGGGGGAGCATTCTGCAATACTTCCGGTCTTCATTAAGCTACAATTCTTTGCTTTGTCTATTTTTGAGTGGCCATTTTAAACATGTTTTATTGTACTTGTGTTTATAGTATAAACATGCAGCTTATTGCGATCATATCAGACAAAACAGTCAACAGACATACTCACCCAAGCAGGTCCCTGTTGTATATTCTGATCATCACTCTGGCAATGATGCCACTGTCCGAGGCCAGTGCCGAGGTCGCCAAAGTAGACGGGGATATTTACGTCGCTGGTCTGTTTGAAGTACAATCTAATGACGGCGGACAGTGTGGAACCATTGATGTAGATTCTGTGATGACCCTTGAGGCGACCAGATGGTATATAGAACAGTTTAACACCAACAACGTACTTCCTTTTAAAATAGGTAAGTATGGTTCTATAATATAGTATATGAGAAAGTCAATGCAGCTTTAAGATGAGGGAGCATGCCCCGGCAGAAAGTTTTGTCAGAGGAGTTCCAATTTGACAACGTTTTCGAGAAGAAAGAGGAGCCAAATACATGTACCACAAATAGCGGGCCATATTCGGCCGCCAGCGAAACGCCATTGAAATGGCGTTTCGCTGGCAGGCCGATGATGGCCCAGCATTGAAAAAAGGGATCCGACCCAGAACTGCTAAGAAACCCTATAACTTTGTGATTTATCAGAGGGGTAGAGCGTTAGACTGGGGATTGAAGGGTTTCTGGTTGGAGTCGCACCGTAGACACTGGGTTCTATCCTTGAGCAGGACTCTTTATCCGCTGCTTAGTACTGGTTCGTGCCAGGCAGGCCCCACATGACCGAAAAATTGTTGACTGGGACGTAAAGAATCAACACAAACAACATTGTTCGCGAATACTTATGTTCACCTTAAAAACAACACCAAACAACAAAAAACCCTAGTGGCCAAATGTCTGTGATGTATTTTTTTTAACTATGAAGGAACATTGATATTGCACAGCTGTTTCCAAGCTTAAGATTTCTAGCTGATAAAAATTGGTCAGCATGAGTTTGGATTAGAAATCACTTGAGAAAGAATCGATATTCACTACTGCATGTGCACTGCTGTTAAATTACCCTTAAACATTTTAAAAATTAATGGAAAATTTAACGGAATTTTAATCGCGATTTAAAGAATTCATCCGCGAAAAAACCTTAAAATGCAGTTAAAATTACTCTTAAACTATAACAATTTAATGCCATTTACACAACTGGTGTTTTAAGAGTACAGCAAATTTAAGTACCATTAAATTAAGGGTATTTTAAGAGCAATATAAATTTAATGGTAATTAAAAACAACTGCTTTATTTTAAGGGACACTTTTTTAGATTTTAAGGATGCTGAAACAGCATTTAAAGTAACTTACTATAAATTAATGGTCCTTAAAATTAGAGGGTGGAAAACTAAATGTCCTCAAAAGTAATGATCATTAAAAATCCCTTTAAACCACCTCTAAACTATAGCATGATTAAGAGGGCATTTATAATAACCAAACGTTTTAATGATTCGTAAAACCCTTTGGTATTGCAATGTCTTTTTGACAAAAGTAAGAGAATTTAAAACTGTTTAAATAGACGGTTTTCATACCTACTGTGATGCTCTTGAAAGTAAAAAGCAAAATTTGAAAATCAAATGTTTTGCCAGGATTTTTTTTTTTGCTAGCAAAACGAAATTTGGATGTTTTTTGTAGATAGTTCGGTACTGAGACGGGATAGAACGTTAAAATAAACGGTTTCATACCTCCTGTGATGCCTCTTGAAAGTAATAATCAAAATTTGAAAATCAAATTTTTTGCCAGATTTTTTTTTCTTTTTGCTTAGCAAAACGTAATTTTGGTGTTTTTGTAAATAATTCGGTACTGAGACGGGATAGAACGTTAAAATAAACGGTTTTCATATCTCCTGTGATGCCTCTTGAAAATAATTAGCAAAATTCGAAAATCAATTTTTTTGCCAGAAAAATTTTTTTTGCCAGAAAATTTTTTTTGGCTAGCAAAACGAAATTTGGATGTTTGTTTTTTTGTAGATAATTCGGTACTGAGACGGGATAGAACGTTAAATAATCGGTTTTCATACCTTCTGTGATGCCTCTTGAAAGTAATAAGCAAAATCTGAAAATCAAACTTTTTGCCAGAAAAAAAATTCTGCTAGCAAAACGAATTGTGGGCGTGTTTTGTAGATGAATCGTTACTGAGAAGGGATAGAACGTTAAAATAAACGGTTTTCATACCTCATGTGATGCCTCTTGAAAGTAATAAGCAAAATTTGAAAATCAAATTTTTTGCCAGAAAAAAATGTTTGCTAGCAAAACGAATTGTGGGCGTGTTTTGTAGATAAATCGTTACTGAGATGGGATAGAACGTTAAAATAAACGGTTTTCATACCCTATGTGATGCTTCTTGAAAGTAATAAGCAAAATTTGAAAATCAAATCTTTTGCCAGAATTTTTTTTTGCTAGCAAAAACGAAATTTGGATGTTTTTGTACATAATTCGGTAACGAGACGGGGTAGAACGTTAAAATAAACGGTTTTTATACCTTCTGTGATGCCTATTGAAAGTAATAAGCAAAATTCGAAAATCAAATCTTTTATCAGAGAAAAAATGATTTGCTAGCAAAATGAAATTTTGCCATTTTGTTTGTAGATAATTCGGTACTGAGACGGGATAGAACGTTAAAATAAACGGTTTTCATACCTCCTGTAATGCCTCTTGAAAGTTATAAGCAAAATATGAAAATCATTTGTTTTTGCCAGAAAAATATTTTTTTTGCTAGCAAAACGAATTTTGGGCGTTTTTTGTAGATATATCGTTACTGAGACTGGACAGAACGATAAAATGAAATAAACGGTTTTCATACCTTCTATGTTGCCTCATGAAAGTAATAAGCAAAATTTGAAAATCATTTTTATTTTTGCCAGAAAAAAAAATTGTTGCCAGCAAAACGAAATTTGGATGTTTTTTTGTAGATAATTCGGTACTGAGACGGGGTAGAACGTTAAAATAAACGGTTTTTATACATTCTGTGATGCCTCTTAAAAGTAATACGCAAAATTTGAAAATCAAATTTTTGGCCAGATTTTTTTTAGCTAGCAAAACGAAATTTGGATAATTCGGTACTGAGACCGGATAGAACGTTAAAATAAACGGTTTTCATACCTCCTGTGATGCCTCTTGAAAAAATAAGCAAAGTTTGAAAATTCAATTTTTTGGCCAGGAAACATTTTTTTGCTAGCAAATCGAAATTTGGATGTTTTTTGTTGTTTTTTTTAGATAATTCGGTACTGAGACGGGATAGAACAATAAAATAAACGGTTTTCTAATTCTCCTTTTTTGCCTCTGATGAATAGAAATCTTAATTGCAGTTGTGTTTATTTGCCGTTGTATTAATTTGGTCATTTGATCGTAATATCATGTTGTTTTGCTGTTTTTGCGAACTTGACCAATGACTTTTGCCATTTTGCTGTTTTGCTACCTTGACCAAATTTTTTGCCATTTTGCTGTTTTGCTAATTTGACCAAAATGTTTTGCTATTTTGCTGTTTTGCTAACTGGACCAAAATATGTTGCTATTTAGCTGTTTTGCTAACTTGACCAAAATGTTTTGCTATTTTGCTGTTTTGCTAACTTGACCGACTTGTTTAAAAGGCTAATAAATTAACATCTTTTTAACAGATCTTGCGTGCAGTAGGGATTGCGTGTTTGTAGGTAGACGACAGGGGCTCTCACAAATCAACAAATTCTAAAGTTTATGCGTTTGATTGTTTAATTGACCCTGTTTTACATATCTATGTCAAGAAAGCTTTGCGCAATGACAGATAATATGTGCTTTTGTCCCATTTTAACAAGTTATATGATATGCATCTGAGCCGCGACACGAGATCTCCAACAATATGGTATGTGCGACCAGCAAAGCCTCAGATCAGCCTGAGCTTACGCGCAGTCTGATCAGAGCCTTTGCTAGTCGCTTGAATATTCTATGAGTGTTAAGGTACTTGCGGAACATAATTTGGAGTTTCTAAGCTTAAAAGGGGGCTGCACAGGCTCGTTTGAGTCTACACATGTCAAAATGCCACATTGTTGGAAATCGCCTGCGGCGGCTCAATTATGATATGCATCTATAAGGCAGAAACAGTTGCTGTGACTGAGATAGCAAACAAAAACGTTTCAATAGAATCTTTTCAACAGCTCTTCATACTGGGTATCTGATTCAGAAAAGATAATAATAATGAGCCGTGACATGTGATTTTCAACAATGTGACGTTTCGACAAGTGTAGACTCACACGAGCCTGTGCAGCCTCCTTTAAAGCTTAGAAGCTCCAAATGATGTTCAGTCAGTAGCTTAACACTCATAGAATATGTAAGCGACTAGCAAAGGCTCTGATCAGACTGCGCGTATGCGCAGGCTGGTCTTAGCCTTTGGTGGTCGCACACTTCACACTGTTGGAAACCTCATGCACTGGCCCTTATATCATCTGTATTTTCGCACTGGCGAGCAGCGAAGTCTCAAGCGAATATACACAGATTCTCGAGAGCCTTCGCTGCTCGTATACACATTATATGGATGTAGATAAAGGCTCAAACCAATGTTTAGACCTCTAGTTTCGCTGGAAGTTTGTTAGACGCATTTTAGCACGTGCGATAAGTACCAAATTCTCGTGCGCTGGCTCATTTAAGATATCAGCGGATGAACAAAAGTAACCTGAAGATTACATAATTTACCCATTCAATTCACGACTAAACGAATAAGGCGGATGCGAGATTTAACATTCTGCTCGTTTCATCGAATAGAGCAGAATATTTGTCTAGTCGGTACTAGCATTAACAAAGGTTGTGCAGTATATTATTACTCAGTCTTCATGCACGGACTGAGAATAATCAGGTATTTGTGAACGAAGTGTCGTGAAAAATCAGTTCTAAGGCGGCTTCACAGACATGAGCAACACACAAAATTTTGTATAGATTCGAGCAAGAGATCTTGCCGTGTTGATTTGCACGTCGTCATTGCTATGTGGTATACTGCACTGTTAAAATCACAGCAAGTTTTCGCCAAACAAAAAATAGAAAGTTTGGTGTCATGTGGGCTGGACGGCAGGTACTTCGGCAATGAGAAGATCTAAGGGTTAAGTAAGCTGTGTTACTGGCAGGGCTTTTACAAGCACTTCTTAAATAGATCTCATCAAGGTCTACAACGTCCTTCCATGTCACGCTGCTCATTTGCTCACATTAAAGCGCGCCAACATGCAAACTGTGTTTGTTTTCTTTGTTAGAGTAAAGAATGGACTGCAAAGTTTGGAAGACCTTTGTCTCGCCAGTCACGACATATCTGCTCCTCTCATCTGCTTATGGTTTTGGTTTATGTAGCATATGTTGCAAACTATATGGATCAAGATCAGACCGCTCCTCTGGGAGCATTGAGTCATAAGATGTTTTATCAAAGCAAGGCCTATACCAATCGGGAAATTCTGGCACATTTCGAGGATCTAATTGAGCCTCGGGTGTACGTAAGGCGCATTACTTGACAGCAAAAGAAACGCATATTATTCAATATCAATTTAATACCAGAAACCCTTATCAAATTTACCCTAAATGATATGAACATCTTTGAACGGACCCATTCGTTCGTTCCAGGCCATTTTATTCGTCATTTCACATTTAATTAATATTTTTTGTTAATTAATGCAAAAAACGCAAAAACAGTGCCGTACATTGGAAAAAACATTATTTGAATCCGATTTCATTGAATATCATACACATTGTAACAGACAAGAAAACGCCATAAAACTTTAAAATTCACTGCTGTAGAAATAATACGACTAATCCAAAAATCTTCATTTTTGCATTTTTGCATTGGTATTGAAAATCACTGGAATCTTTGGGGTGTAAGAAAATCTGGCACAGTATGATTGGTGTCAAGTAAGGTACTGTCCAGCGGAATCGTTTAAAACAATTGTTTGGACCCTTTTCTTGCCTGTATTAAGCGCACTTCAGGTTATTTGTCCGATAATGTAACTGGGCCTAAATGGTTCACCTTGAAGAATATCAGATAATTTAACCTTTATAAGTATTCTGTATGTCCAGATTATCACACAGAGTGATTTTCATTCAAATTCGTTCGGTGGTTTTAGGCATACACCATCTCGAAATTTGCCTTTATTGTGAGTTATTTTATTACGCCCTGAGTTACGCCCCTTTATTATTATTATTACAATAAGCCATCCATTTGTGATGCATTTGATTATACACATGTTCCATACATCAATGATACCTTACATATAATTAGATGAGTATTTAAACCCCAATTTGTACACTATACCAAATATGCAAAATATGCGTTTCTTTTGCTGTTCAGTATATGTACGAAAAAGCTCCAGATTGTTAGCCGGAACTGGCGTAAAGAAAATAAGTTCTGTAACATGTGGGTAGATTGGTTACTCTCGTTCATAAAGCTCTACTTCCCGTGATTACGTATATAATATGCTGACAAGCTATTTAAGGGAGACCAGTCTAGAATGTGGGTTCAGTCCTATTAGAATTCATTTTCTGATTACCCGAAACGTTTAATCAGCAGAATAAATACGGTTAATGTTGTTTAAAATAAAATATCGCGATAGCGGTATTTATTTGAAGAAAAAAAACATAAACTTTATAATCCATCGTTTTGGTGCAATCACACTTGTTATTGTGTTGGCATGGTTTCTGCGACCTCAGCGTCACGTTATGCAACGTCAGCGGCACGTTATCAAAGTATATCCTCGATGTACATCGGAGGTTTGATTCCACGGAATTGACCAAGGCAGTTACGATTGGACTTATACTAGTATTGCTCGTTCAAATTTACAGGTTTTCAGGGTTATAAAACATGCAGAATACCTAGCCAGGCCGTCGAGCATGCATTAGATATCACCTGTCGCCATAGAAATGTCAACACCACAGGACAGCAAGATGATTTCTTTGTGGGTAAGTACTGTCCTGCCAGTCAAGAGTACCCGTGACGTCATGTTTTGTTTACAAAGTTATCAGGGATTAAGAATCGATAGATCACTTGTGTATTAATCCTGTCCAAAGGATAGGATTAATACACAAATAATTTATTGATCCGCGTTAGCTCAAGTGAAGTGTACACGTCAGTGTTCTACTTAGCAATTGTTAACAAAGTATCACGTCACTGTCACTCTTGGTTGGCACGCCAGTATAACATTTCACACTACAACAATACCTGGTTATAACACATCATGATAGGGGCTATACAATACGACAAGGACTGTTTTACTTAGCAAAATGAGTACGTTAATGATATCTGACTTCTTTTTCGTAAATGTATGGGACGAAGACACAGACGAGACTGCTCATGTGAGCAGTCTTTTCAGAGGCTTAGTGGCTTGTACACACTAGGAACTCTAAGGCAAACAGTTACACCTCCAGCGCCACTAGAAGCATGTACCTGCATGTCTAAAATGACTACAGTGTACGCATATACGACATGTATTCAAACCTCATGAATTGGTTCAAATCATGGTACCAAGACAAATGTACATGTATACATGAAAAAAATAACAGATAGCTGCTGCGCCTTTAGGAAACTAAAAACTGAATACATCATGGTGTATCTGAACAAGTTAAGAGGCGGGTCCGAGCATGCATCTGAGCAGTTTAATGAACAATAATTATAAAAATCTAATCCAATTACGTATGTATGGTATGCTGCGTATGCGTGCGTGCGTGTGTGTGCGTGTGTGTGCGTGTGAAATATGTTATTTATCAACGCTCAACCACTAGAAAAGCAGTCATACCTATGAACTGCAAAACGATAATTATAATATATAGAGGATATTCAAATGTTTTTGTTAAATATGTCTTCATTTCACGAGTGAAGTGGACGATATCTATATTTCATGAGTGGCGAAGCCACGAATGAAATATAATTATTGTCCACTTCACGAATTAAATAAATGACATATTTAACAAAAAAATGTTTGAATTTTCTTTCTATTATCTACAAATTTCCCATAATCTTTAAAGGTAAAGAGAAGCAAATCTTACTTTACATAAGCTTTTGTTTTGTTTTTCTAGTTGTAGCAGACGAATTTATAAAAGCTCTTTCTTTTATTAGGCTTCTAAGCGACTCTGATTTTTCGTTTATAGGAAACACCAATAGTTGTTTCCCCTAGAAAAGAAACAGATATGCCATAAAAAGTTGCTTCCCTTCGACCATATTGAGAAAAAAGTAGTTGCAATCTTACGTTTTTTCTCACGTGAAAATATCAAATCTTGTATTTTCACTGCTGTGAAAATACAAGTATTTATATTTTCACGGCTGTGAAATATATTCATTTTATTTTATCACAAGCAGTGAATTCAATGCATATCAAATGCGAGTAAAATTGGTATTTTTCTACAGTGAAAAAATATCGTATTTTTTCACTAGTGACTGATACGATTTATATTTTCACTGTAGAATAGAATAGAACTGTAGCAAAACAAGGCTTTCTTGGCAATTTTGTGACTGGGATTTTTTAACATAAGGTTTTAAGGGAAGTATATTTGTCAAGAATAACGCTACGCATGTTGTGACGTCAACATCAAACATAATAACGTCACTGTTTGACCTGGCGTAGCGCCAGTTTCACGTGACGCCTACCCTAAGGCACACTCAATAGACTTTCTTTAAATGCTGATTCCTTACGTTTCATTCGTTGAAATATGATTCTAAGCCATCTTTTAGGTGCAAACTATGTTTACACCCAATGTTATACCCAATAAACACACTGCAAAAGTCAAATCGAACGAGAAACGACCAAGTAAAAAGTAAGGTTGTGATTTCTGTATTTCCGTTGAGTATAAACTAAAAAGAAAATTTACTTTTTTTCGGCAAATACCAAATATATTTCATCGAGTGCAGTGAATAAATCAATATTTTTCACGAGTGCGTAGCACGAGTGAAAATACTGATATTTTCACCGCACGAAAAAAAAAAGTAAATATCCGCTATATATTTGATCAATATTTTCCTATATTTCATTACATAGTAGATAACAAAATGATAAGAATAATAATAATAATAATAATAATAATAATAATAATAATAATAATAATAATTATATAATAATAATAATAATAATAATAATAATAATAATAATAATAATAATAATAAAATAATGATAATAATAATTATAATAATAATAATAATAATAATAATAATAATAATAATAATAATAATAATAAAAATAATAATAATAATCTGCTTAATATCCGTATAGCACACCTATAGACAAAAAATATTCTGATATAGGTTTGTTCAGACCTTGCTTAATGTTTTTATTTCCTTTTAAAAAGGATTTATTGGTCCTTCAACCAGTGAGGAAGCTAAACACAGTGCTGCCATTCTAAGTTCTTCGAGTCCAAGCAACAGGTTCCTCATGATATCACCTTCAGCAACAGCTGTGGGACTGGAAGATAGACAACTCTTTCCAAACTTTTTCAGAGTTGTCCCCAATGATTCGAAACAGATTCGGGTATGTTCAGCTGAATTACCTTCGTAATAAAATTAAAATTAATACAACAATTCCATTTGAAGTAAAGACCGTATTGACATCTCAAATATATGGTGCGATTGAAAAACAATAGTTTAACAACCACAATCAGGGGCGTATCTACGTGCACGCAAATACACATGTGCGTGCAACTTGACGATGCAAGTATGATAGGGTTTTCAGTTACAGCAAAACCTGTCTAAAGCGGCCACTAAAACTAGACAAAAACGATCTAAATGACAAATGGTAGCTTAATGAAAGTCGAAGGTATTGCAGAATGCTCCAAGGGGAGCATTTTGCAATTCTTTAGACTTTCATTAAGCGATAATCGGTCTTAAAATCAACTTTGGTAATCATTTTAGTGGCCGCTTAAGACAGGTTTTACAGTATCTAATTTGTTTTTTAAGACATATGCAACTAATAGTGTTTAGTTGCGTGTCTTGAAGACTCATTTTAACCCTTTGAAATGCCCTAAATCAATTTTCTGCCACAGGGCTTCACCCCTGGCCCCATGCAGGAAGGAGTACCCACCGACTCCTTAAAGAGTGCGTACTCTATAAAATATCACAGGAACGCGCCTGACAATTGTAGACAATTGAGTCAACAGCCCCTTCGGCTACTTTCCTCATAACACTGATTTCTACCTACATTGTATAATTGCTGTAGTGATCCTCTGGACATAAATTTCAAGGCAGTAAAAGGGCTACACAAACACAAGCGGCTGTTCAGCTACCACCAATTACATTGTAAAAAAATCACTTTTTGTACAGTGCATTCTTTGGACTAATGCTGGCCCAGGTAGCTTTAGTGTATTATTATAAAACACCAGTTTCTTTGTAACAAGGTCCATTTTTTCAGAAATCATAGTATGTAATAGAAAGGCATATCATTTGAATCCTTAGATTATTTATATATATATATATATATTTTATTCCTTAGAATATTTTTTATTATATGTGTATAAATATAATTGCATGTAGCTTCAATCGGTGGGTTGGTACTTGATGCTTGTATGTAGCTGAGCCCACTGTGGCTCAACTTGAGGTTTTCTTTAGCTCTGATTATTCGTGAGCCCTTTTCCTTGTTTCATCATGATATGTTAATTTAATTAGATTGTTTCTCTATGATGATACATTGCAAAAGATATTAAGCCTACAAGCGAGATTAAAATGTTAACTGCATGATCTAGGGCGAGTATTTGGTACCTGTAAAATATTATTTAAGCCCCCCAGTGACATAGGTGTCTGTCCGTTCTAAGGCAGTGGTTCTGTTGTTGTTGATTCGTTGGTGATTGTTACTCCCATTGAGGGAATCTATATTTGTTCTATGTTTTGTTGTGCGTTGCTTTGTGTCCATTCTAGTTTTGCAATCATCTTGAAGGGGAAGAGAGAGCTGGTTGCTTTGTATTTATATTCTTCCTGGTGTCTCGTGATTGTTGTGTGGCTCACCGTCACGGTGCCACGGGTTTGTCTGCAGTTTGGGATTGTGGTATTTCCTGATCATACTCACTTACTATTTTTGTGGAAAACAGCCATTGGTATAAGAAGGGCGACCAGTGCTTGAGTCTTCGAGGTTTCCCTTTCTTTTTGTTTCAGACTATGATCACACTAATGAGGGAGCTAGGCTGGAACAGGATCGCGATAGTATACGAGAACGAGACTTATGGGCGGGAAGCAGCATTCTCCCTTCAGCAGCACGCCAAGAAAAATCTTATATGCATCTCAAACATGTTTGCTATAGGCGTACCAACTCACAGTGTCGACGCCCCTGATCAGATAAATGCTATACTTGATACAATAATGTTGAAGTCCCCAATCATAGAAGGAGTAGTTTTGTTTGGGAGTAAAGCAACAGCTGGTAGTGTAATGCGTGCTGTTGACAATAAGGGCGTAGACAAGGTCCCGCTGTTCATATTATCAGAATCAGTGGGGCTGAAAGGAGACATTTTCAGGTCGTCTGGAGCCATTCTACAAAAGACAAAAGGGTCTTTGGTCATTTCAGCGCCATATACAGAGATAACTTCGTTTTCTGATTATTGGTTATCCTTAATGACTAATGTCACCCTCCTCAGAGAACATATGAATGCTAATCCATGGTTGGATAAAATATACGAAACTGTGGCTGGTTGCAGCGCTACCTCACTATCGTCTGTATGTGGCGGTCTGACTCCTGAGCAGGTGAAACAAACGTTCCCGGTACAACCGGTACACTTAAAGTACAGCATCCTGGCAGCACACGTGATGATCAAAGCTCTGACTCAGCTATATTCTAAAGTATGCCAAGGAATCGCTGGAAATTGTTTAAAAATATCCTATTTTAAAAACCAGTTTAAGCCACACATGATGATTGACACAATGACCAATTTGTCGATAGATTTTGGAGCAGATTTTGATCAGACAGTTTCTGTGGAACCATTAACCAGCAGCCGCTACCAGCTCACGTTTGGGAACACACCAGAACCAGCGAATACATCAGATCACAATATGTATGAAATTTATAATTTCAAGAAAGCTGTTTCCAGCGGCGATGATGATGGTTTCTCTTTGTCTAAGGTAATTCAAATCATTTGGGGTTTCCGATCAAGTTATACTCAAGTTATACTAAAAAAACGTGCTCAGCTACATAGGTTGGTTTAAATATTGATATTTCGCATGATGAATGTTTTATTACAGTATGCGGTAACTGATCTTTATTATATACCTATAAATGATACATCATTTGAACTGTCTGCTTTCTGGCCATCTGATACAGAAAGCTGGATAAACGAGCTGATGTTTTCTGATTCGATATCACTATCCTTTAAAACGAGGCTGGTGTAGGTTACTTGTTTTTGCGGCGACGTTACGTAAAGTAAATTTCACACATGGAACCTGAGATTGAAAACATGATAACGCAACGTCAATAAACGTAACGTAATGGCAAACGTTCCCGCACTTTTTCTTGATTAAAGACCAAAACAATTTATAAAATCAGAAAAATATCAGAAAAGGGTATATAATGAATATATTTTTTATGATAGTAACTTGATCAGGCGTACAGTATCACGTCTCGTGGATAAGATCACCCTCGACGCTTTGCGTCTCGTGTGATCCGGTGATATGAGCTAATCCACTCGACGTGATAAAGTATTACTTGGCTTTTGGCTTACTGGGGGCATCATTAATATTCATATCTGTGTGTGGTTCGGTTTTTTCATCTGCTAAGGAAGGGAAATCAGGTTTTATTTATAATTTGGTAAAGAGTTAATAAGCTTTTTGAGCCGCGCAAACGTGCGTGCATTTCATGAAAATCCTATCCGTATACACACTGAACTCACATTTCTTAACCCTTAAAGCGCATAATCACAAAATGTATGTTTTTGTCGTCCACTAAACTATTTGAAGCCTCATAGATATACAGTGTGAACCCAGATCAGACTGCTCCTGTAGGAGCAGTCTGATTTTGGGTCCACAATGTTTGCCTCCCTACTTATGTTAAATAGACATTTTCAGATGCAGTTGTTTTGCTGGCGTTTTAAGGACTAAATAATGACTGAGGTGGTGGAACAAGATGATACAGTTACTTTTGTATAAACCACGCCTCCTTTTCAGCTGTTACCTATGCCTAAGGTTGACTTGTTCTTATTACGCATTCATGAGGCACCGCCTTTACAGTAAGCGAAAAGTCAAGTAATATAATAATGTGTTTAGATCCACACTAAACATGATAAGAATAAATGCAGAATTTTGATACAGATCCGGCCTTATACAATATTGGGCCTGATCCGGATCCAAACTGATTGAGTTTGGTTTGAATCTGCAGACAACACAAATCCTAAAATCATGTTGCCGCTTAACTATTTAACAAAAACTATTTAAGCTATTTTTACTATGTTGATATTTGAAGTATTAGTTAACTACTATGCAGAAGCAAATTCAGAAATACCACCAGAATGTCAAACAGTTTCGATCGTGACCAGGGTGGAAATGTAGGGCCGGATTTGGAGGTAAACTCTTTGCAAAGTTTATAAAGAAACCTACTTAAGCAGGTGGCCCTAACATGTGCAGCTAAACTGTGAACACAGGTATATGGTCAGCATAAAGTGGAAACCTGTCTTTGGGTTTGTGACCCTGTAAATCTAAATACAGTTTACTGGCTTGCTTCACTAAAACATGCAGCAGCTGAGCTGGGCCCATACCAGATACGACATAAATGTGAATAAATGCAGAAAAAATACTTTGTAATTAGATAAATTCCTCATAGGAAAAAACAGGAAAAACAACCCATGGGGATAAATCCTGGCAGGAAAAATCCCCATGGAAAAAATCCCTATGGGGAAAATTAAAATCTTCTAATTTACTTGAAACATCCTCAAATGTGTGAAACAGCTTGCAAGAGTGAACCTAGGCTTGTTTTTAGGCAGAAAAATCCTCGCAGGGAGAAATTACTGCGGGGAAAATAAAACATTGTAATTACTGGCCACATTCATTTTTACATACCGTTTACATGAGATCTTTTCATATTTAAAAAAAAATGAATTTTACATTTTCAAAAATATCCATCTGGGAAATTTTCCCCATAGGGAAAATCCCTGTGGGGAAAGTGAGAAATCCCAGCGGGGATTTATTTTCCGCCTGGGGATTTGCAAATCCGCGCGGGGATTTTGACCTTTGTCATGGAATATTTTCTAGGTCATTATAGATTTTAAGCCAAAAAGTTATAGAAATTACTCAGTATGGTCTATTCTTACAGAAATAAGTCACTTTAGGGGTCTATGTTTTCTAAAAGTACTAGGTGATTTTGCTAAAAGCTTGTTTGGTAAAAAAAATCCGGTGGCAGTTCTACAATACTTTTCAGATAGTGAATCACAAATGTACTTATCAGACTTCGCAGCTGCGCAGTCTGATCTGTGCCTTTGGTGTTGACATGACACAGAATCAGGTCCCTTGTACATATTTCTTTACCTTCAAAAACAGGAAGAAAGCGCCATCAACGGCACTTTATCTTTGCCTAAGGCAATGCAGGTCTCGTCGCGAGAAAATCTGTATCCATGGTTAGCGATATGATTAAGCACAAAATAGCTCGTTAAGTAGCAAACTAAAATTGTTGTATATATTATGCATTTATACTCTTCCAAGAGCCTTCCTGATATGTCTAGAACAGTTGTGCTCCTTGAACTGTCTGGAAGGACTCTTGAATCATGACTTGACCAAAAACGTAGATTCTTTAGCATTTAGAATCAACATGATTCCTGCTCGACTAAGCTGATGCTAATATATGGGATATTTTGGCATTTAATTTTGATTGCTTCTCTGAGCTAGTCCCTGGGAATTGCCAAGTTTATTCATAATACAATTAATATTTTAATTGATTACTAATTATTCAAAACTTATTTATATGTAATAGTATATAGCTAAGCGAAAGGCGGGCTGTTGAGACAATGCAACTGCAATACATGTACCCGCTTGCTGTTACATTTGCAAATTATAAATGTTAGAAGTATCTAATATATCATTTTTTTTTTATTTTTTTTTTTTTTTTTTTTTTACATTTCACTTACTATTTAATCATTTCTCTCTACTATAGGATGGCCCAGCTAAACATTTAGAGGTAATCAGATATTTTATCCTTAACATTGTTCTCTTCCTTTGACCCTGCTTCATGAAAAAAGCAAGTTCATGAGGTTTCCGTACTTGTTGCATATATGCAAACAGCATGGAATCTGACTAGTCTGACTATCTGTGCAGGCTGACCAAAACCTTTGCTGTTCAGACACACAGGATGTAGATCAGGCCTTTAGTTACGAGTGTGTATCAAAAAATTAATTGTCTTAATTCTCAACCAAAACATATGTTGTTGGTACTCAAAAGAACCGTTTCATTGGAGACGGTTCTTTTGAGCACCCAAAACACATGTTATTACTGATGGGTAAGATCATATTCACAATTTTATGCTAAAATATTTTGTATCTAATATATCATAATGGCATAATCGTTTTGGTCCGTTTGAAATTCACCACAACCTGGCAAAATGCACTGCTCAAGTCTTGAGAACGAATGGAGCCGTGACATGAGATTTCCAACAATGTGGTATGTGCGACCAGCAAAGGCTCAGACCAGCCTGTGCAGTCTGATCAGAGCCTTTAACTAGTCGCTTGATTATTCTATGACTATAAGGCTACTAAAAACATCATTTGGAGTTTCTAAGCTTAAAAGGAAGCTACATAGGCTAATCTGAGTCTACACTTGTCAAAATGCCACATTGTTGGAAATTACATGTCACGGCTCATTGAATTTATAGGATCTGAAAGCAGAAATAAATTTAAATTTCGGAATGTTCATGGAATCATAAATACTACGGGTCGCTTGCAAAGGGCTTTGCGTTAACCTTGAAAGAGACCCGAAGTATTCATGATTCCACGAACAGAACAAAAATTGAATATATTGCTTATATTTGCATTCTATTATCATTATCTAAAATATAGAAATTACTTATAATTTAGGAAGAAAAACAAATTTGTATTTAATATGTAATCGTATTAACGGTTTTGTTGGAGTGTAAAACGGAAAAGCGGAACACGTACAAACACGGACAGCCAATGTAGCAAACACGAGGCTTATATTCCTCGTGCGAATCAGGCGTGGCTCGCTGTCGATCACAACACCTGTGTCACTACTGACGAATGAGCGTATTGCACGGTCAAGTGAGCTTAGCAGCTGCCAATCATATTTATGTCTTTCATGAGGCTATGAACGGCTGCAAAAACGTCTAAAAACTCGTTAACGGCTTGCTTTGAAAATGTAAATATTAGCCAATACGCCTGTTGCAGATACATATATAGCTTTCGACTTGAACAACCTCGATTCAGACCGATTTTAAAATGATTGAAAATTTAAAAAAAAAAATGAAGGATCATTTTTATTTTAACAAAAGCCTCGTATTACTTGACTTTTCGCTTACTGTAAAGGCGGCGCCTCATGAATGCGTAATTAGGACTAGTCAATCTTAGGCATAGGTAAAAGCTGAAAAGGAGGCGAGTAACTGTATCATCCCACCTCAGTCATTATTTAGTCCTTAAAACACCAGCAAAATAACTGCATCTGAAAATGTCTATTTAACATAAGCAGGGAGGCAAACATTGTGAACCCAGATCAGACTGCTCCTACAGGAGCATGAACCCAGATCAGACTCCTGAGCAGTTTGATCTGGGTCCACACTGTATATCTATGAGGCTTCAAATAGTTTAGTGGACGACAAAAACATACATTTTGTGATTATGCGCTTTAAGGGTTAAGAAATGTTAGTTCAGTGTGTATACGGTTAGGATTTTCATGAAATGCACGCACGTTTGCGCAGCTAAAAAAGCCTATTAACTCTTTACCAAATTATAAATAAAAACTTGATTTCCCTTCCTTAGCAGATGAAACAGCCGAACCACACCCAGATATGAATATTAAAGTTGCCGCCTTTACAGTAAGCCAAAAGCCAAGTAATACTCGAACCATTTAATGATATTCTCTTACTTATTTGAATGAGCGTGTTCTCTCTTACTCAAAGATTCAGGCAAAACCGTAAGCCGATAGCTCCACTAGATACGCTTAGCTGCGCATGCATGCTAAATAATGTCATTAAGCATATGGGAGCTACACTAGTACATGCAAGCTAAAATAATGTCATTAAGCATATGCGAGCTGCGCATGCATTCTAAAGTAATGTCATAAAGCATATGCGATAAATACCAAAATCCTATGAGCTGACACATTTCTTCTAATAATGAAGGTCGGAAGTTACAAGTATGATGGAGGATTGGACCTACAAATCGCCGAACTTCGAGATTATGACTCATCCGGGATGGAGAAACGGTTTCCGAATATCCGTAGAGGGCGTTGTCCAGATGGAATGAGATGTTCCGAATGCATGAATCCTGACCTTTTGGATGTCCATATACATGTTCGCGGTGATTTATATGTTGTAGGTAAGGGCAATTATTAAACCTCACTAAATGGGTACTTTAGCAAACAGTAAAGACTCAGATGAAATGCAGCGGTATGCATAGCGCTGCATTTCATCAGGGTCTGCACTGTTTTCCAAGATTTAAACAACCTTAAGGGACAGAAACACATAGTGATTTAGAAAAGTCAACATGTGACCACTTAAATTTCATCATGGACAGTCCCATACTTATTTTATAGTAGTTTCAAAGATAGATGAGAATTGTTGTAAACAAACACTGGCGAGTTTACCTTGATTTTGGGCGTGCAGGTAGTCTCTATTTACAGTTATATTGAACCTACATGTACCACAGCTTACTGCATATGCGCGTAGCAGTGAATAGTCATGCTTTACCTGTTTATAAGAAAAATAGAATTGCCTCATTTCTATGCATCTTAGAAATAACTATATCATTAGTTTGAGAAAATCAACCAGAATACATAAGGTTTCCTATTCAATACCTTTTTTTTTACTTTTAATACAGTGTTCGAATCAGTCAATGCGAACATTATGATCGTTATCACAAAGGCAACACGGCAAGACTCAGACGATGTTACACATCCGCACAATCTCGCAAGAGCCTTTCCTGCTCTCTCACACACGCACTCACAAACACCGTGACCTACACGCGGATATTATGACATAAATAGGAAAAAAAAGAATAAGACCGACTTATTGGCATGTATAACAAGTTCATATGAAAAAGTATTCAAATGAATTTAAGAGAAACAGCAAACGCAGCTCCAAACTTGTGACTAGTTTGTACATGTACATGTAGATCGGTTTTAAATTTGTGTAGACATACTGTACGAGGGGCGTTCAATATGTAATGAAAACAGCCCAGTATAGTCCAAAGTTTTATATTTAAACACTTCATAATTACTTTTATTAAAAGATCTGTTTCTTGGCTAAATAAATGTAAAATTGCAGTTGTCGAGCTCCTTACCTAATTTACACAAGCCACCTTCAAGATAGGGTACTGAAGTACACTGCGATATGAAATAAAACAATGTTTTCAAAAGCAGATAACTACATGAACGAGTGATGTTTTTAGTCTGCTTCTTCGTGTGGTAAATATCCATATATTGGTGAGTTATACCTGCAAACCTTTTTGATATTGCTTTATATTCTATGAAATATTGAGGCTGCCATTTTGGTTAAAATCCTCTTCTGGCATTCCATTGACATAGTCGTTTTTGCATGAACGAATACATAGCGAAAATTTATACGAAAATCATTGGTTACATTTTTTCTGGTCGCTTTGGTGTTCATTTGCAAGTAATACAGCCGGTTTTAAAATTTCCATATTTAATCTCACTCATAAAGTACCCACAAGTACGTCATTTGCAATAAGAAAATCATTTAAAGGAATGCCATCTCTGGTTTACACTGAAATGGATTAGACAAAATACTGCGTCTCATCGATGTTTGCATTTGGATGGATTGTTTGGACATTGTTACACGTATTTACATGTGCAAACTCTGTTTGGCTGATTTCAGACAGTAAAATTATAAGAAACGAAAATGGTATACCACTCAGATGAGATACTCCTAGATATTGGTTTCAGTTTAACTGCTCTGCTGCCTATGCACTGAGTGTATTGAAACTTCGATACAATCAAAATTGTCCTTTCCTGGTACAGAGCCACATTTCCGATTTTCAAGCACCGTGCGTATTTTAGTGTTATAACCATAGCTTTAAACGACGTCAACGTAAGATAAGGTAATGTAGTAAAGCGTATGCACGAGAAATCGGTAGCGTTCAAAATTTGTATCGTTATAGCAGATAAAGGGAAAATGAGTCAGAAAACTATGGATATGTAATCCATGCATGTTAAGTGTTTGTTTTAGAAAATACAGCATGCCTTTCAACCTTTGTTAAAATGAGTCTTTACAATTCGAAGGAAAATATATGCAGTGTATATTAGTGTGCGTTTTAAAAAGTGTGTAACGTATTAAATTTGGAAAGATAAAATAATGTTTCATGCACCGTTATAACGGCGACGACGCTTTGATCGTTCGTTTGGCACATGGCATAAGATCCTAACGCGTGTGTGGATGGAGTAATGAATTGGTTCTCATTACATTTTGAACCCCCTCGTATCATGTTAATCACCAAAAGAGGTAATGTAGCTGTTTTTTTGTTGTTGTTGTTTTTTTGTTGTTGTTTTTTCATTTTATTTGTATTGTTAGGTCTTGTACCCATCAACAACAAAGCGACATCTAGGAAAAGTGGGTGTGGATCAGTAAGGACCAGAAATGGATACCAAATTGCTTTAGCTTTGCAGGTAAGTATGACAGAATGGTGTGATTATTTAAGAAATGAATTCTATTTTTGGTCTGTTCATGGAATCATGAACACTTCGGGTCTCTTGCAAAGTTAACTTTGCAGAAGACCCGAAGTATTCATGATTCCATGAATAGACCAAAAATGGAATTTATTATTTATATAAATTTACATTATATAGTAACAGTCAAGTATCATGTTTCAATTTTACCTAACTTAGCTGGTTTTCTGGATAGTAAGAGTTAAATCAGACATAACGGAGGGTTTGGAATAGCCAAAACGCCAAATTTCCGCGCTTAACGTCATGACGATGCGTGTTCAACGTCACGCAAACGTCAGTAAACTAGCAACGTTATTGGATGGCGTTGACATTGGTCCGCTCAAATTGCGAGTATGTTGGTGTGGCTTAATTAGATTAGTTCATGAAGGTATGAACGGCATCTCAAATGTAAAGGTTCACTTAAAGACTCGCAGTGGAAATGTAAATATTGGATACTAGAATTAATAGATGTTTATCGGCCTCATAGAGAGTAACCTGGTTTTGTGACATGCGAATTCATTGTTCTTTGTTGGAAAATGAATAAAAAATAGAAAAATACCGTTCTTCTTGCCTGAACACAGCTGTTGCGCGTGTTTTCCACTAACAAAGTGCTGCCACCCCAGAGTCCCACTGCTATTCAGTTGAATAAGGCGAATCTTTCAGATACTGAAGGTCCTTTTTTTGGACTTATTCTTGTCTATGAGAAATGGCATAGTTTCAACCAAAATTTGTGATAAAGGGGACGACTTTAATTTTTAAATTGTTATTTTTCCATTTCTTGGTGTAGATGTTCCTCACTCTCCTTCCTATGGTGTATACATTTCGCAACTTATTCGTTTTGCAAGAGTATGTTCTCATGTGTGACTTCCCATTCGGTATCTGGGTACAGGTGTGGTACTTGATTGTATCGATTCCTGATCCTTGCTGCCTTTCTTACTTTCAAAGTTACTAAAACAAGGTTATCAATACCATAATCTCGTGAAGCTTTTTTTCTAAATTGTATTACCAACACTAACAGTTGATTGTTAAATACAATATTTGCTTAAATACTCTTCTGCAACTAGGCATATCAGAACCTGTATTTAATAGCAATTTAGTTTATAGATTTAAAAATAATTGTTGGAAAGCCTAATGTTAGTGATCAATTTATTAAGATTATTAAACGCTTTAAAAGAGAGGGATACAGCATGGGTATCATGCGACAGTCTGCATGCCTGGTTGTGAACCCAATCACGGTTGATAGCTATGGTTTCCTCTTTATTTGCACGAGTGTGGGTCAGGCCTCAGACTTAATGACGGCCCTGACGTAAAGCTTTAATCCGTTGATTGGTGTCGGATGCTTGTCGTTGGCTGTGCCCACCGTAGCTAAACTTGATGTTTTCTTTAGCTCTGACTATCTGTGAGCCATGAGATCTTTTCTTTGTACCATCATAGTGTGTTAATTTGATACGATTGTTTCTCTATGATGATACATTGCATAAGTTAAGAAGCTTCCATGCGAGCTATTAAGCAATTTGTGTTTTAACAACAACAGAATCTAGGACGAAAAGTTGGCGCCAGTAAAGGGCATTTAAGCCCCACGGTGGCTAAGGCTGCTGTTCCCTCTAAGGCGGTGGTTCTGTTGTTGTTTATTTATTGTTTAATGTACTTCCCATCGTGTGTTGGAGTTCTGTGTTTGTCTTTGTTTTGTTATGCATTACTTTGTGTCCATTCTAGTTTTGCAAAGAAAGAGAAAGCTGGTTGCTTTGCTACTATTGTCTTACAGATGTATTGTTACTGTAAATGTTCTGTGGTTGTTCTTCACGGTGCCGTCGGATGGTCTGCAGTGTTTGATTGTGGTATTTCCTGATCATACTCACCTAATTTTTTCACACTACTTGTCCTTGGAAGCAAGAGATCAGGCCTCGAGGTTATAAAACTTGAGTACAAGCTCAGACTCAAAATAAAGCGCTTCGATTGGCTGCTTGCGGACACGTGTCCGCAAACAGCCAATCATTGCGCTGTATTTTGAGTCTGAGAATGAACTCAAGCTTTATAACCTAGAGGCCAGACGTCGTATAAACACTTATTCGAATTTCCAAATATTGTTTTCCATATTGTCATTTGTCTCTGGTGAGCAATCAAGGATCATGACTGATATCTTGTTTATTTTCAGTATGGTGTTGAGGAATTCAATATGGATTCAATCTACTCTAAATACCGTGACAATTTTAGAGGAAAACAGATTGGCCTAATTGTGGTAAATAGTTGCGATGACGCTATAACAAGCACACGAAAAGTCATGAACCTTGAACAAACGGGAATAGTTCTTGAAAGCGGCGAACATCTAAACCTTACAAATAGAATAATAGGTATGTTTCAAGTAAATCTAAAAAAAACTAGCAGCCATCGTACTACCAACTAATAGCCATTTTTGCCTGACACGATGTGCCAGCTGGGCTCAATATATCACACCAGACGTTTATTTTATTTCTTATATAGAAGACCTTAAATGATGCTTATGTGTTATTGAATTTATTAAATGAGTTCGTCAGCCACATGACCGTCACGTAAATGCAAAAGTGACGCAATTATGTAACGTCTCATTTACAAACATTCAGAAAAGCCAGGCACAATTCGAGAATCGAATCTTACAATGTGTGTATATAAGAAGCATTACTATGTACCAAAAAGATCCATTTTGTTAGCCGGAACTGGCATATGGAAAATTAGTTCTGTAGCATGTGGATTCAGCTCTATTAAAAAATGATTATTCTGATTATCCGAAATATTTAATCAGCAAAATAAATGAAGTTTATGTTTTTTTTAATAAACTATCGCTATAGCAATATTTCTATTGAAAAAACATAAACTTCATTTTTAACCATTTGTTATACTGAAATCACACTTGTTATTGTATCAACATGGTGTATGTGACTTCAGCGTCATGTTATCGACCGCGCTATTAAAGTAGATCCTCGATGTACGTCCGTAGTCTGATTCCATGGAATTTCGCATAATTGGCCAAAGCAGTTCCGATAGATCTTCAAATTCCGGCAACTTAAGATAAAATGCGTAATTGAAATGTGAGCAAAATAACAAATCTGATTGAGAACGGAAATAATTAGGCAAGTATTGTGATGCCAAACCGTGATCATTGTGACATATATTTCTATCTGTCCAGATTCTGATAATCCCACATTTTTGTCTGGTCGAATGCGATCACAGCGATGACACTCTATACTAAAGTGACGTCACAATGTCTTGTTAGATAAGCATCTTCAGCAAACAGTGCACTGGATATTCGCAAGTCAAGTGTATTTAAAGTCCACTTCGTGCACACATGGAACGAAATGGACCTAGTATCATTGGCGTGCAAAGATGCACACAAATGTGTCAGGCAAATAAAATATTCAATTTGGATCTCAGTGAACTATCGCTTAGCTTGCCTCTCTCTTGGTATGGAGTTTCTGTATGCCCCTTAAACGTAAGTGAATATAGAGGATCTTACATGAGTGCTCATGTTTTATTGAATTTATTAAACGAGTTGAGGAAAAGAGATAAAATGCGAGGCTTGCCGAGCATTTTATCTCTTTTTCGCAACAAGTTTAATAAATTCAATAATACAAGAGCACGAATGTTAGATTCTATTTATCATATGACAAATACTTTGAAATCTCATTTCTGGCGTAAAAACGTTATGATTTTGTCATCATGTACGCAACGTTGTTATGGACGTAATAACGTTTCCCGTAAATCGATAAACCACTAGTGGTTTACAGATTTTATTGCATGGCGTTATTTCACTCCCAGACCCGGCGTCATATGATAAACAACAATCACTAACTGCAGTTCAATCTAGTTGCAAATAACGTTCAAAGTGACATGACATTCAGAAGACAATAAAAGTAAAGCAGACAACACTTTCATCCCCAATGGGATAATTGTAAAACTAGAAACGACTCAAATCACTGTATAAAAATACAAGGCCCTAACACTCCTCCCCGACCCCCTAAAAATGGTGAATAAACAACAGCAGCACCATCGCTTTAGGGGACAGACAACAGCCAAAGCTACTTGGGGTGTAATTAAATTTACTGTCCAAATCTTCGCCCTCAAATGCAATCCATTTTTATTTGTTTTTATACTCCCAATTTGTATCTTTGGATAGTCATTTATACACATATAATGAATTATATCTCCGCCTTTATTCGTAACTGAGAATTGAAGAAGACACCTTCCCAAATGAACTTTTGAATACTCATCTGTATCCATTTAATGAACATTTTAATCGTTTGCATTTTGTAAAACAACTCATTTTTCCTATCATATTTAGGTTACGTTGGTGGTCTGTCTACTTGGGTAAGTGCTCCAGTAGCTAAACAACTTACAAGAATAAATAAAGTCCAAGTCAGCTATGCATCGACATATCCATTTCTCAGCGACAAGACACTATATCCCTACTTTATGCGGATAGTAACTAAAGATGATGAGCAAGCTGAGACTATAATGCAGGTAGTTAAAGAAATTGGTGGAGAGTACATCCAAGTTCTGTACAGTGAATGCCCTTGTGGTGTCAGTGGTATTGTCACTTTGACAACAGCAGCTGAGAAACATGGTGTTTGTATAGCACAAAGCATCGAGGTTAAACCAAGTGATAAATACGATGAATACTATGAATTTATCCGAAAGATGCCGCATGCTAAAATAATAATTGTATACCTGAACCTGCAGATCTTGGTTAATTTCATGAAGGGACTGGACAAAGAAATCTCCAGAGGTGAATTCCATCTTATTTGCGCAAAGTCATGGGGTAAGAATACTGACCTTTTAGAATTAGATATAGCAAAGGGATCTCTTACCGTTGCATTAGAAATGGATGCGTCCGATAATTTGACATCTTACATTGAAAATAAAGTACCCAATAGAGAGGAGAATAATCCTTGGTTGGAAGAATACATTCAAACCAGACAAGACTGTTTCTTTGATTGGAGCTACGACTAGACATTCTCCAGGAAATGCATGGATGACGATTATAAGCCAATAAGAAATAACGACAAAGACATTATCGATGGCTGGAGTCCGTTCGCCACAATAGCTATGTGGTCTTTGTTAATGGGATCAGCTGAGTTTTATGCTAAGACTTGTGGTGAATCTACAACACTTTGTCCAGATTATATGGATAATCCGTCAGGCCTGGTGAATGCGATGAAGAAACTAACACTGAACTCACATGCCAGTGAAAACATAAGGGTGAGTTTCTTCAAAGCACATGTAAATCATTAGGATATACATCTATCGAGTCCCAGCAACTTTATTTGTTTGCATGTTACAATTATCAATACAGCCTACTGACAAAACTTATTCTTGTAGACCATCAAAAGTTTTCATAAGTCAGGATGATCCATTGCATATATTGAGGGGTTACAGGTTTTAGTTTCAGAAGAAATATAAGATTGCTTTCTCTGAAGAACGTTTTTTATTGAAGCAAAGAGTGCAGACACTGATGAAATGCCGCCTAATGGCGTATTTAATCTGGGTCTTCGCTGTTTGCCATACAACCCGTTTAGGGGTTTATAGTCCTCATAGGGTTGATTTTGTCTTTGTTCTGTCGACGATAACCATAACAAGTAAGTGAGTATGGAAACGCCACAATCACAAATTGCAGACCAACCCACGGCATGGTTAGTAGAGACACATAACACTAACAGTCATATGCCATCAAATGGGAATTAAAGTAACCAATTATTTCCTTCCTAACCTTATGCGATGTTTTATGCCGGTCTTCACTTTTTGCCACAGACCCATTTAGGTATTTCCAGTCAGGTGTGGCACTTGATTGTATCATTTCTTGATCTTTAACGTCTTTCTTATTTAAGGTAGTAGCGGACTCACCGGCATATGTCCAAAAGTGTTTTATCTTTTAATATATTATAATATAGACTAATACTTATAATCTAAGACGAAAAAAACAATACCTCACCGTTCTTTTTAAAAAGTTATTTGATGTCAAAAACTGCAAAATCGCAGGTTTTTGAAAAAAACAAACACAGATTTTGTTAACAAATTAACAAGAAACGCAATACAGTTTTATTCAGAACAAATACTACTCACACCAGAGATATAAATAAAAACAAAAATTAGTGAAATAACATGTATTTACACAATTTATTAAGCAAAATCCTAATTAAGTCAAACGAATAAATGCCAAAAAACACACTAATATACAAAATAGATATATCAGAGAATGTAACTGGAACAACAAAAAACATATTTTTACAAAGATATTTTCTTGAAGAATATAATGATTGAATAAAAAATATGTGTCACCGTGCTCGTTTTTTTGTTTTGGTGACTTTTCTGAAAAAAAGAAGACCATAATTAGTGTTTCAACCAATTTTTTGTTTGTCTACGCCCTGTATATCACTGGGCGGAGACATAGCTATTATTGATTATGCACTGAAGAATGGGCGTAGAAAATGACAAAAAAGATTTTGACCTAACATATGTGACCCAGGACATTACATTATGATTCTCATTGTTATATACCTTATGAGTGTTTACTATAGAAACTTGACGTGTTTCAATCGCTGACAGTTGTACTTTTTATCTATATTTAACGTGTCGCAATGCGACAAATCACTGTCCAAGGGCTTCATCCCCATTAATACATGGCAGCAGAGGGCTGCAACGCCATTAAAGCCCACTAAAGGACATCGTCTGCAAGTTAAGATATATCGTCGCTAATGTTTTATGGAGAAATGACCAAACTGTTTCAATTAGCATAAAATGCGCTCCTTTATCATATCGGACAGGCGGCAATCGAAAACGCTCTGAACAATCGATGACCGCAGATCACAGATCGCTGGAAACAGTGTTTTCGATTGCCATTTGTCGCCAGTCGGACGACAAACGGCAGTCGAAATCTCTGTTTCTAGCGATCTCCACGTTCGTCGATAGCATTAACGTTATCGATTGCCTCCTATCTGAAGTGTTTATTTAATATAGGCCTACTGAATACGTAGCCAAAACAATCCGAAACAAGGGCTACTAGGAATAATTTACAGTCGGGCGACAAACGGCAATCAAAAACTCTGTTTCTAACGATCTTAGATCTACATTCGTCGATAGTATTATCGTGTTCGATTGCCCCTTATGTGAAGTGTTTATTGAATATAGGCCTACTGTATACATAGCCAAAACAATCCGAAACAAGGGCTACTAGGAATAACTTACATTTTTCATGTTACTGTTATAAAAAAATATGTTTCCATACCGGATAAGCGGCAATCGAAAACTCTTGGCGAACAATCGATGAACGCGAGTCAGATATCGCTACAACCAGTGTTTTCGATTGCCAATTTTCGCCAGTCGGGCGACTAATGGCAAACAAAAACTCTGTTTTTTACTATTTTTGGTCTACGTTCGTCGATAAAATTGATGTTTTCGATTGCCGCCTATCTGGTGTGAATTCGTTGTACGTTTCATGATGCTACGGTGGACATATTTGCATATAATTGAATAAAATAATTTGGGACTGCTTGTGTTTGAAAGGAAGGTATATAACAATGCGATATAATATTCTTTTCCATATATTAACGTTCGCCAAGCCCGAGTGTGATAATGTGTTGCAGCCCTCACCGCTTCGCGGCTCGGGCTGCAACACATGATCACACTCGGGCTTGGCAAACGTTAATTTACGTAAAAGAATGTTTTATCCTCTTATTAAAGCATTGCTTTAACATGTCTTGATACTTTGATGCTTTCTTACACGTAGGATTTATGTAGAAAAAGCTAAAAATTATAGCTTTATTCCTGATGCATAGATCTAAATGTCATTTAAAGAATAAACTTACAAATATGCAATATAGGATAAAAATTCTTTTCCGTGTATTAATGTTTGGCAAGCCTGAATGTGATGTGTTCCAACCAGAACCACACAGCGGTGAGGCCTGCAACACATTATCGCACAAGAGCTTGACAAACGTTAATATACAGAAAGGAATGTTATATTGACATTGTTATATATTATAGGACTTTTGGGGTACTGTAAAGGTGGCAACTTTAATATTCATATCTGGGCGTGGTTCGGTTATTTCAACTGCTCAAGAATGGAAATCAGGTTCTATCTATTGGTTAAGCGTTTAAAAGTTGCTTGAGCCGCGCAGGTCTGCGTGCATTTCATGAAAGCCCTGTCCGTTAATGCACTGATTCCACATTTATTAACCCTTAAAGCGTATATTACAACACAATCGTATGTTTTTATCGTCTATTGAAATATTATGAAGCCTCTTAAACAAACACTGTAGTTCTAGAGCAGACTGCTCATCTAGAAGCAGTCTGATCTGGGTCCACACTGTTTGCCTCTATACTTTTGTTAAGCAATAAACAAGCACTTTCGAATGTAGTTATAACGCCTCATTTTCAGATTTTACCTATGTCTAAAGTAGACGAATAACGCAGTCATGAGGTGCCGCCTTTACAGTATCCAAACAGTTGTGAATATTTTCCTTTCAAGCAAAAGCATTTCAAAAAAAATATCCACTGTAACATCGTGAAGCATACAACACAACCACGCCTTATAGGCGCAATCGAAAACATCGATACTATCAACGATTATAGACCAAAAATAGTTAGAATCATAGTTTTTTATCACCACCCGTGCCTCATCGAACAGGCGACACTTTGCAATCAAAACACTGTTTCTAGCGAGTTTTGATCCGCGTTCGTCGATGGTTAGGAGTGTTTTCGATTGCTCACTATCCGATGTAGAAACAATTTTTTTTTCAACAGAAACATGACTGAAAAATGTAGATAACTCGTAGCTCTTGTTTCAGATCGTTTTGGTTACGTATTCATTGTATCAATACACATACCGGATAGGTGGCAATCGAACAGGTTGATACTATCGACGAACGTAGATCAAATACCGCCAGAAACATACTTTTTGGATTGCAGTTTGTTTGCTTGATTGGCGACAAATGGTAAATCTAGCGATTTGCGATCCACGTTCATCGATTGTTCAGAGCCTTCTCGATTGCCGCCTATCCGATGTGATAAAGTAGCGTATCTTATGATAATTGAATATTTTGGTCAGTTCTCAATAAAGCATTAGCGACGGTATCTTAACTCGCAGAGGATATCCGTGAGCAGGTTGAAACGGCAATTAAGCTATCTGCAGTCATGTTTTATCGGAAATAAAGCCCGCGGTCAGTGATTGGTCAACGATCAACCAAAATATGACACATTAGATTAAATAAAATGTACAATTGTCAGCGATTGAAACACCTCAAGTTTCTATAGTAAACACTTATTATAAGGTATATAACAATGAGAGGATGATACATTCTTCTGTCTATTAACGTTTGCCAAGCCCAAATGAGATAATGTATTGAAGCCTTAACCATGAAGCTGTAAGGGCTGCTCCAAGTGTGGATCCAGAGGGGGGGAGGGGCAGGGGGTCCGGACCCCCTCTGGAAAATCACAAAATATATGGGTTTCTATAGGGAATAAGCAATTGGACACCCACCCCCTGGAATAAGTTGGACCCCCTGGAAAAAGTTGGACCCCATCTGGAGCCTTGAAAACGATAGATTTCTTTAAAATTGACCATTAGCGGCAGCATGCAGAAATAGCAACCGAGACATGTATATAGTGTGTATATTTATACGGTCCGCAACTTTTAACCATCAAAATACTGAATGACTTCATACTCTGGGTGATGTTTTTAAAAGCTAATACTTGCATTCCTTCTTTTTGTGAAAGCAAAATACTTAACTTCAACTTATACCGCTAAATTACCTAGTTCCACAATCCTGCGGCCTTCATTCCATTGTATGTGCTGTTCTAAATCTTCGATAATATCATTGCTGTTCTCGTCAGTCATGTTATCTGGCGACTTTGGCTTCCGTTTAGCGAACTAGCCTTTTTTGGATATGTTTTGCCTTGAAGTTAGCAATTCTGCCATTTTGTTGTTTACTTGCCAACGCATCAAAGAGTTGTCAGGGGAGAATAATATCTACGTTTTACAAATAAGTATTCTCTTTTAAAAACAAGATTCAGGAACGATAACTCTTACACTCTTACTTTTAAGTAAAAGTAAGGTTATCTTTTGACATGGGTCCCCTACCACCTTAAAGGATAAGTACTAACCTGGTTGTTGAGCCGATAGACGTAGTTGCACAGCCTGAGTACATATTTTCCATGGATGATGCAAATATAAAAGTTAGACCAGGAAGTGTCACAATCACAAACTGCAGACCAACCAACAGCACCATGAAAAAAGACACATTAAAATAAGAGTCGTATGACATGGAATAAATTAAAGTAACCAGCTGTCTCTTTCCAGGGAGAGAATTTCATAACACGAAATTACACTAAGTACTGCACACGGAAACAAGTGATCATGACATGAAATTTCGAACAATGTGGTATGTGCGACCAGCAAAGCCTCAGATCAGCCTCGCATACGCACAGTCTGGTCAGAGCCTTTGCTAGTCGCTTGCATATACTAAGCGTTGTGAGCTACTGACTGAACATATTTGGAGTTTCTAAGCTTACAGGGAGGTTGCACAGGCTCGTCTTAGTCTACACATTGTTGGAAATCACATGTCACTGCTCAAATACAAAACATAAAATCTTCACCAAACATTGGAAGGAACAGGCCTTAAGCTATAGATGTGTATCAAAAAATAATTTTCTTAGCATATGTTGTGGGCTCTTTTGAGCACACAAATACATGTTAAAACTAATGAGTCAGAAAATATTTTCAATGTTATGCAAAAACATATTGTTTTTCTCTTCTTTCTTCTTCTCATTGTAGTTCATCCCTAAGTTGACCAGCTTTTTTCGAACTATATGAAATGTACATGGGCTGTTCATAGAAGATTGTGCAGATTTAAAAACAGTCTATGTACAGTCTAAAAACTTGATTTCATTGTGTGTTTAGAAGGTGTAGTTCGGCAGTCGCTGCTTGAAGGTCTCTAAGCTGGGAGCTGAAACGACATACTCTGGCAGCTGGTTCCATATGGGGATGGTGCTTGGGAAGAAGGAGAATAGGTGTGAGTTCACCGTTGACTGAGGGATGAAGAACTTATGCTGTGTCCTCTGGAGGTTCTCACTGGTATAAGAAAAGGTGTGACATGGATGGCAACCAGGTTGTGCACAATCCTGTAGAGCATGGCTGACTTGACTTGCATCCTCCTTTCTTTGAGAGTATTCCAATTGAGATCCAATCAAGATCAGTCAATTTCGATGCCACATTGCTGGTCCTTTAATAATCACCTTTCACAAACCGGGCGGCTCTTTGTGGCACCATCTCCAATTTGTTCACATTACGCTGAGTATGAGGCCCCATACACAGGAAGAGTACTCTAATATGGGCCTCACGAGTGACTTGTAACACTGGTCCTTCACACCTGTAGGGCAACTGTATATATTCAGTTTCAGGAAGTACAAGCTTGTTGTGGCCTTTTTGACTGTGTTGTCCACGTGTTTGTTCCATGATAGGACTGAACTGACTGTAACCCTGAGGTACTTGGCATCTTTGACAGTTAGGAGTTCTTTGTCATGGATGCAGTACTTGTTGGTGAGGGGATTCCTTTTGTTGGTGATCCTTATTACCTCACATTTGTCTGGATTAAACTGCATGAGCCAGTCCCTTTCCCACTTGTGTAATTTATTAAATTCTTCCTGGAGAAGGGCTTGATCCTCTTCGGTGCGGATGATCATGTAGACAAGAGAGTCATCTGCAAAGAGTTTTGCAGTAGGAAAGATGGTCTCTGGCATGTCGTTGATGTAGACAAGGAACAACAAGGGTCGAGGACTGTTCCTTGTGGCACTCCTGATGTGACTTCTGTAGCCTTGGAATGCACACCTTCTAGTACCACTTTCTGTTGTCTGTGTGTGAGAAAGTCTGCTATCCACCTATTCAGGTTCCCTCTGACTCCATAGTGCTCTAACTTCCCAAGCAGGCGCTGGTGCGATATTTGTCGAAGGCCTTGCTGAAATCTAGCAGTATGCCGGCGATCCGTTTCCCATCATTAAGGTCAATTGCTAGGTCTTGGACTGTCAGGATTAGCTGTGTCTCACATGATCTGTACTTGTGGAAGCCGTGTTGAGCTGCATTTAGCATATGGTTGGAGTCAAGATGGAATATCACATGGCTGTGTACAATATGTTCCAATAACTTGCAACAAAATGAGGTGAGTGATATAGGCCTTTAGATGGCAGTTTTGTGTCCATCTTCTTTTTTGAATATTTGCGAGACAGGTTGATGTCTTTCAGCAGTTTCAATACACCTTTCCTGTTGACTACTATAGGCTTGGCATCAGGATGGTCAGAGGGAGTCAGTTTGGATGTTGTGTCTCCCAAAGTAAAAACAGATGTAAACGGGTCATTAAGGATGTTTGACTTCTTTACACTGTCACTATGATTTGTTCTATTTGATGAATGAGGAGCAACCCCACTGATAAAGCTGTATAGTTTCTTTGGGTTACCAATTTGATATGCACTCACTAGGCTGTTGACATGTGAGGAGTAGGCTTTCCTGGATTCTCTCTGACACTCTTTCTTCAGCTCTTTATAATAGATCCAATCAGACTTTTTCATTGGTTCCCTAGCCTTGTTGTTTTCTTTCTGCGGGAAAGCCTCTTGACGTCTCTGTTTGTCCATGGCTGGTTAAACCGCTTTGATGTTAGTTTGGAAGGAACGTGGTCTGTCATCAGCTGGGCACATATGTCACTAAACTCTGTCTACATCTCGTTTACGTCTGTCTTAATGGAGTGTTTATTGGTGAAATCCTCCAAGAACAGTAACATGGACTGTTTTTACACTGGGATGTCTGCGTTGGATCAGAGCCAAATCTTTCTCTGTACCAGACGTTGGTACCTGGCACTGACATCTGAGTCTACATATACCATCTCATGGTCACTGATACCTGGTAGTGGATACCATTCCTGTATAAGCAATGGCCTGTTAGTGAGGAACACAATTAGGACGTTGATGTCTCTTGTTGGAAAGTCCACCACTTATTCGAGACCACATTTGTCTGCTGCTTGGGGTACAACCACGCTGATTTCTCGCTTATAATTTCAGCCAGTGATGGAGTTGGTTGACCAGTCTATGTCAGGAAGGTTGCTATCTCTGCTGATCTAGTTGACGTCCTTGGTATGCTTCTTTGCTAAGTCCTCAATTGCTGTTGCTAAGTTGGCAGCATATTTAGTGTCGTTATTTGTTGGTCTGTAAATGGATGCTGCAATGATAGATTTATGTTAGCACGTAATCTTCACTGCTATCAACTCACATATATCACCTGTGGGTACACGTTCGTAGATTAGATTCCCCCTGACTGCTATCAATACACCGCCTAACCCATCCTTTCTGTCCTGCCTAAAATTTCATAATCTAGATCAAGTGGTATGACCTCTGAGTCGTAGATTTCTGGCTTGAGCCAGATCTCATAGGCTAGAAAGATGCCAGGCTTGGCAGACTCCAACGTTGACCAAAGACTCTTTCTTCGCCATGAAGCTCTGTACATTGGCGCTCAGGACAGTCAGTCTGTTTTTATTTGGTGATTAGGACTTAGTCTTAATAGTCGAACATGGCACCTCATCAAAGCTCTGGGTATCTACTGAATCATCTGGCAATGGATTTGTTGACGTCAGGCTACTATTTAGTAAGCTCCCAGATACATCAAATGAGCTAAGCCGTGTCATGTTCTGTGAATCACAGGCCGGACAGATCCATGCAAAACTGTATCCAACTAAAATGCTGAATCTCTCAGATGTAATACCCAGGCACTTCACATGGCCCCACTGATCACAAGTTTCACAATGCACACTATCGTGTTGGTCTTGCTTTTCTACAGCTCAAACAGGGGTATCTGGGTTGGCGTGGACCAGGGTTAGGGTAGCAGTCTGCAGAAATCATCAACAATTGCTGGCTTAGGTAGAGAGAACATTGTCTATTTCTGGGAACTGGGATGACAAAACACTTGCCATTCAGGTCATTACTGATGGATAAAACAGGATAGTGGCTTACCTTGAACCTTAGAACAATACTTGCAGATGTGGTGCAACATTCTCTTTGGGCTGTACATGATGAACAAGCTAGTAAAGTAGTAAAATTGTGTAGAAAATGAGAGTGTTTCTTAAAAACATCACTCGAGAGTGAAGGCGCAAGTCGTATATGTTAACATCCGGTCAGGATTCAGATAACCTTGACTGTAATGTGGCAATCAAGTATTAGCAATTTTAACCACCATTTCAACACCTAGAAACACACTAAAGGCAATATAGATCGCTTTGTAGGAATGTTAAATGATTAGTAATGGAGTAGTCTGCAAAATAGGGAGTCAGATCCTACAGTAGAATCAGTGAAATTCAATTTAGAACAGCGGTGGTATTTCAAACAGATCTGTCTCAGACGACATATGAACCTGTGGAGCAACAATTAACCATAAAACAGCTGGCTTGATAAAAGCACAGCAGCTCAACCGACCCAGGGTGCTAAAATAATTTTATTGACCAAATATTAGCTATTGTTTTCTTCTTATTTGTTTAACTATTTTAGATATTTGATGACAACGGTGATGGAAACATGGGTTACCAGATTTATAATGTACAAGAGGAACCACTGAACAAGAAAACCCTAAAATATGTAAAGGTAAGTCAACTAGGCCTTCTGTGAATTCAATAGGGATTCTTTAGCTCATATTGTCATACCTTTGTTCCATTTTAGTATTTAATTAATTTGATTGTTTCCTTGTGATAATACAGGGATAGTTAAAAACTCTCCACGTTCGCTAAACACAATTACTGTATATAGGCGCTGATTTGCCCTGAAAGACCTATATTCTTTTACGATAGAAATCATTAGATTATTAACTGATAAGGTACAGTTTCAGGGGCTTCAAGAGGGGACTAAACTAAATACAATACAATTTCTGTCAATCAGATAATTATCGATAATTTATTAAAACATACCTAAACCCTTCATGGGACCACTTTATTGCCCCCTCTAAGGAAGTCATAACGCCCTCATAATGATTTGCCTTTGATCTATCTGGAAGATTCATCAGGCAGTTGTGCCACTTTTAATGTCTAAGAATCTAGGTCTTAAAATGAATCTTAGTCCCCTTAAGGCTTCTACTGATATCCCTAATGGGACAGTTCTTCTGTTGTTGTTGATTCATTGTTTCTAGAGGGAAGTCTACATTGGCCATTCGTTTTGTTGTACAGCATTTGTTGCACTTTCCATTAGTTCTTATGAACAGACTAAATAAAACTGAGTCTGTTGTTTTCTAATATTGTAGGTTCTCTCTATTTCTGAAGGATCCATTATTCAAGATTAATTTTGTCCGTTCTAGTTTTGCAATCATCTAGCTGAGGTCAAAGTAACTGGTTGTTTGACCTTGATTGTCACCTTGACATCGTGCGGCTTATAAGAATCGATTACAAGTGTAAGGGTAGGATAGAAAAAATCTGTCCCGAGGATCACCGTTTCACATCACGAGGCTTGCCGAGTGGTGACAAAGTGTGATCACGAGGGACGGATTTTTCTATCCCATCCTCACACGAATAATGGATTCCTCTTATTACTCACTATTAAACACATCATTATCCCCACGCTTTCTTTTAAGAAAAGCGTTGGTGATATTGCAATCGCCTCCGTCCGGTTGTTCGTCCATCTGTCCATCTGTCAAGCTATCTCCTCCTAAACCATTGGAGGAAATTCAACCAGATTTGGTGTGTGAGTTACTCACATAAAAGGCACATGCACCGGCACATCTTTTGGGTCTCCGCCCCCTGGGGCCTTGGGGAGGGGTCAAAAATTTAATTTTCTGAACATGGTCATGTGGTATATCAGATTAAAGGGGATGAGCAGTAGACTAGGATACACTGAAAATTTTAACCTACAATCAAACTGGTGACCTTGGGATGGGGTCAAAAGGTCGATTACCTTTAAATTTCTTCGAGAGCGTGGGGATTTACGATGGCGCGCCAGCAAATTTGTACTAGTTTTTTATTTAAAAAAGGCTGCCAGAAGTTTCTAAATGCATTTAGATGCGACATGTTATGATGACGTCACTTAAACATAACATTGTCGTCACTGGACGATAATATGTGTGAGTACCAATACAACCAATTATAGCCTTCGTAGAGCAGCCTGGATAAGATAGCATGGGTAAGATAAGATTTTCTTTGTTAGATTCTATTTATCATATGGCATTTAGATATTAACTTTTAAATCTCATTTCTGCCGTAAAACGTTATAATTTTGTCATAATGTACGCAACGTTGTTATGGACGTCATAACGTGTCCCTAAAATATGTAAACCAATTTATCGATTTAATTGCATGGCGTTATTTCACTCCCAGACACGACGTCATATGATGAAGTTATAAAAAACATGAGAGTTTTAACAGATTTGGGTAACAATATTAAATTCATACAAATGTAACATCTTGTTATACATAGTGACAAATTATGTATGATTTTTATGTTTATTAGATTTCAAAGTAACCAATATCATTTGATCAGTATGATCTAACATACGTGCCCTTGCATTATTGAATTTATTAAACTTGTTGCCAAAAAGCTATACAATGCTCCGCAAATCACAACTTTTATATCTTTCCAAAAATCGTTTATTAGATTAACATATACAGGCGCACTGATGTAAGATACCCTATACAGTAGTATCCACATGCATTGATACTTATCTATTCATTTTGAGAAAAAAAGTCAATCTCATGATTATAGAATAATGCCAGACTATTTTACCACAAGGATGATTAACATACCAAATATACGATTGACATACAGTTAAGCATATTGTACTTCCAATGACCAAAAATAATAAATTCTGATGGTCTAACATAAAACGCTCTTTACATTAATCTACCATACTTATTTTGAGTCGAAAACCGAAATTTTGGTTTTCTGAAACATATTCAATGACTCGAAAGAATCGGTTTTCTGGGTCAACTCTTAGAATGCAAAATGCCAAACTTCGATGCTTGTGAACAAACAACGGATAGGATAGGCTAAGTTTATCAGGCTTTTAGACCAAGTTTCCTTCTTAGTTGTTACAACAGTTTGGCACGTTAGACAATCTGGTAAGGAGCATTTTGAAAGCAAAAATGTACAAAGTTTGGTCATGAAATGTGTTAGTGAACTGCAAACAAAAATCATGCAATAATTTTGCTATTCGACTGTTTAAATAGCCCCCCCCCCCCCATTTGCTGCAAAATATTGCTTGGTGATGTGAGAAGAATCATTTTGGCATTTACAGACGATTAGATCCAGGAAAAAAAGATTCCTAGCCATTATCCTAAATGCAGCCTAGTCTAAAAGGACAAAAAAACGTCATTATTCAAACCCATTCGAAATTGCCAGAGCCATACAGCTATACTGGTGTGATTTAGCATGGTTGATTATCTGCAAACTTTGAAAGACAGTCAGCCAAATCATTCCTGAATTTTGGAAGTGTTTTAGTAGGTACAGTTCTCACGTTCCTATGACGTCATCTGGATTTGTAGATTTCTATATTACTGACTTTTTGGCATTAGAATAACAGTACTTTTAATGAACAATAGATAATTTTGAAAAAAAAAATATATTCTGGTAAATATTAGCAACACAATCAAAATATGTTTAACTTTATGTCTTTAGTATATATTCAATTACACAACAGATGTAAATGAATGGAAATTAAGTCATGATGTCGCTCGATATGCAGTTGTTTGTTCATATGCAATCGATTAGAGTCTATATTATGTTGTGGTATATTAACAGCAAAAAAAAAATAACACTCATAAAAAGATATTTCGTATGCCTGATTTCCATTTTAATGTTTTACCAAGGTTGGACAGTTTAATCTGAAGACTGGACTAGACCTTAACACAAGCGCTATAATGCATCCAACAAACGACAAGATCGTATCAACGTGCCCAAACGTACAGGCTTGTCAAAATTGCTTTAATACAGAGGCCGAGAAATCTCAAATCAGGTACGATTGTGTTGTATGCATGTATAAAGGGAGCCAACACAAGCAGTTAAGCATATATTTGCCACAAGACTTTGATATTTTTATACACGTAAAGGGGACTGAAACATTGAACGAATTGAATATGAAATGAACCAGTACATGTGATTTCCAACAATGTGACATTTTGACATGTGTAGATTCAGACGAGCCTGTGCAGTTCCCTTTTAAGCTTAGAAACTCCAAACGATGTTCAGTCAGTAGCTTAATATTCAGATTATATACTAGCGACTAGCAAAAGCTCTGATCAGACTGCGCGTATGCGCAGGCTGGTCTGGGCCTTTGCTTGTCGCATATACCACATTGTTTGAAATTGCATGCAATGACTCAAATGTAAGCCTTTATTAAACCATGGCATTGTCTAAAATGATCAAAATCGGATGATAGATAAGAAAGTTGTAACGTTCCCACAATTAAGATTCTGGCTTATATTAAGCCAAAAAATATATACAAGATTGGTTTAAAAAACTCATATTCACAAAGGCATATCTGAACCTGTATTTTATGGTGATTTAGATTATGTGTTTAAAAGAATATTTGGAAAGCATAATTTCAGTGATCAATTAAAAAGGTAATTAAACGTTATAAAAAAGGGAGATACAATATGGATAGCATGCGCCAATCTGCATGCCTGGTTGCAAACACAATCATGTTTTAAAGATATCATTTCTTCATTAATTTTACTATGGTGGGTCAGACTTTCGACTCATTGACTACTCTGTTAAGCTTTAATCCGTTGGTCAGTGCCTGGTGCTTGTCTCTGGCGGGATCCTTTTTGGCTCAATCGAAGGTTTTCTTTAGCTTTCTGACTATCAGTAGTCATAAGCCCTTTTCTATGATAAGATCGTTACTCTGTGATTATGCATTACATTAGTTAGTTCCATGGTATGCAGTACTGTATGTCATTTCTTGGTTTGCACTAAGTGTCTTCCTGATGTTTTGGTAGAAAATTTGTGTTATTTGTGTTTCATGATTGTCTTTATTGTACTGTATTGTCTATTACGTGCAACCTTGTTGTCACTTGCTATTAAAGGACTGACCTCTTGGCTCTCTTGTGCGTGATGTTGTTTTTTGTGTTTTTGTCACTTTCTCTTATGGCGTCCTGGGTCAGGTGTGGTACCTGATTGTATTGATTCCGGATATTTGCCTTCTTTCTTACTTTGTTTCTGTTAATGTTCTGTTGCTTTTCCTCAAGGTGCTGTGGGTCGGTCTGTAGTATGTGATTGTGGTATTTCCTGATCAAACTCACTTTTTGTGGCATTTTCTCATCATATTCACTTAGTTTCTGCTGGCCAATTTAATTTTTGACTGGGGATGTTGATATATGAAACAGTGATCGCCTATCGTACGCAGATGACAATACATATTTCAAATTACACACACGACCTTGCAATCAAAGTTTAAGATCAAATACACAGACCATCTGGCTCATGGTTTGTTTTGCGAGTTCATCGTATTTGTTCACATAAATTTAGCACTATGATGCTTATATTGTATAGATGGCGACAAATATTTGGCATCTTCTATATGTTCTTAGATTTAAAATGTTTACCGCGCGCACCAGCTAATGGATTAGCCGTACTGTCACAAGCGCTGCTAAGACGGTAGCTCTCAAAAATAGTAAGTGAGTATGATCAAGTAAATTTTTGTGTTTTTTGGCGCTTAAGTGTTCGCGCTGATATCATTTTTGTATTATACTATTTCCAATATTACTATTATTACTTTTTATAGCACTGATACATCAGAAGCTGGTATAATTATCCTGGCAGTTTTAACAGGCATTCTTGGTTCGGTAGTTATTGGTTTGGTAACTCTGCTGATCATAACTTGGAAACGTGTCCCGGAGGGTAAGTGATAACTGCTGTACAGAAAAAACTAGTGTAAAACGGACACTCTCAAAAAGACAACATATTGGTTTTCAAGACCCTATTAACGCTTAATGCAGGTCAAAAGTATTGCAGAATGCTCCATTGGGAGCATATATTGGGAGCATTCTGCAATACTTTTGACCTTCATTAACCTTTCATTTTCAATTATGACCTCTGTTTTGTCTATTTTTTATACAGGTTTTATTGTATTTGAAGATATTTAACACAAATCTGTCGCCTGTCACATAACAGAAAATGATCATGCTGGTTAACCTTTTTCACACTAATGGCTCTTCCCATACATATGGATCAGTCATGCCTCGGTTACATTTGTCTTACGACGAGTTTACGATGCCGGTACGATGTCCAAATCAACGTTTCCGTGTGGCCTTCGCAGGGAGACCTTGCGATCATCGTATGGATTTACGGGCATCGTGGCCTCTACGATTTTGTTCAACTCCGCACAATGACAAATTTGAAAAAAAAATTCGTAAGCCTGTAGCCTGTAGACACATCGCAGTGACATCGTACGATCCCCGTACGGGCACCGCATAGTGATTGTGAGGACAACGCAGGGTTTTAAATTGTCATCTTGGCAGTTTTGGAGGAATGTGAAGTTTATTCCACAAAAAGCCAATATAGCTTTTGCATAGGCCTAAACCTAAGTCAAAAAAGGGCCATAACTCAGTCAAAAGTTTGTGAATGACCTTCAAACTCGAACTTGAACTGTATTTTACTATGCTTGACCGTTTTGTAATATTTAAATGAAATTGGTGCATCCTTCCAAAAGTTATTGATCGGAAACAACAATTTAGCCAACATCTAAGTAAGAAAGAGGTCAAAGATCAAGAATCTATGCAATCAAGCACCACATCTGACCAAGGATACTACTGGGAAAGTGACAACTTCACAATTAGGTTAGACGTCACAAACGAGAGCCAAGAGGTCAGCCCTTTCCCAGCAGGTGACTACAAGGCATTAATAAACAGACGCGCACGAAGCATAAAGCCCCATTCTCACTGTGCCAGTGTAGCCACGGTTCATCCCGATGCAAGACAGCCGGTATACCGTGATGTACCTGGACACATTTCATAAAAAACAAATTGCGTTCTCACTGTGCCGACGTTACCCCGGTGTAGCCCCGGTTCTCGAGAAAGCAAGACGCCGGTTGAGCCCCGGTTCACCACGGAGCACTTACGGTGCAGCACGGTGGAGCCACGGTTCGTGCCGGTATACCCCGGTGTTACCCAGGTTGTTTACGGTGATGTCCCGGTAACTGCCGGTTGCGCCACGGTTACATGCCGGTAGGGCCACGGTTGCGTCCCGGTGCGACTCTACATTATAAAACCAGGATAAAAACGTGGAGTAACATCAGTTTTCTTCTGTCTCTATCGCATAACAGTTATGACACAAATTGGACTGCACATCCATATACGAGTTACTAGAGGAATCATGATCTGTGTAGCGAAAGCAAAATTGCCTAGTAACCTCGCAGCTCATTTGCATGACAAATAAGCAGAAGCAGACCTGTTTTTTACGACGAGGTTTAAATGTTGTTGATCTGGGCTCAGAATTACAATGCCTCCTTAAAGTTAAAGAAGACTTAATTTAAGTCTTGATACTTCAACATGTACATTAAATGCTTAATAAATTGCCAAGACCAATGCAGTACTCATGGTCAAAGATATCATTGTGATCTACAGAAAAAATGAAACTATCTTGGTTTTAATCAGTTTTGAAACGTTATTTTTCGCATCCTGGAAATTCAATACTTAACTTAAGTACTCCTTAACTTTAAGGATACATTGTAATTCTAGTCCCAGATTGTCTTGCTTTTTCGTAAAAATATATAAACACTTTGAGCGGGGCATGTGATTTCCAACAATGTGATATTTTGAGATGTGTAGACTCAGACAAGCCTGTGCAGTCCCCAATTAAGCTGTAAAGTTGTTTGGTCAGTAGCTTAACAGTCATAGAATAATCATACGACAAGCAAAGGCTCTGATCAGACTGCGCCTAGGCGAAGGCTGATCTGAGGCTTTGTTAATGGCAACTACCACATTGTTGGAGATCTCATGTCGTGGCTCATATATGCTTGACTCTTCAGTAACTATAAGTGCATTTATTCATAAGCTTAGTAAATGAACACATTCATACTGCTGACAATTTAACCAACTTGTGACGAATGGACTTTCCCATCCTTATCATTTGGATAAATCCACTTTCATTTTAGGTGCAGCAGGAGTGATTTTTCATTTTTATTTTGCATTTTATTACATACACATAGGCAGTGGAACCGCACGGTTTATCACGGTGGAGACACGGATGTTCCCGGATTACGCCGGTATCACCCCGACGCCGTCCCGGTGGAGACACGGTTGCTCCCGGCGTCTTCCCGGTTTATCACGGTATTTGACAGCCTTCCTGGTTACTCCCGGTGAGACCCGGTTGTTTTAAACATTTTAAAACAACCGGGGACATGAGCCGGTTTAACACGGTTCAACACGGTTCATCCCGGATCTCCAAGGTTGTCCACGGTGCCGCCACGGTTGTGACACGGTTCATCATTGTTCATCCCGGATCATCAAACCGGGGTGAACCGGCACCTTAAACCGGGACAGTGAGAACGGGGCTTACAAAATAGGACAGAAATAATATAAATGATCCATAAAAGAAGCACCCCCTTGGAACGGTTAGTAAAACTATTTTACTGGAGGGCTTAACCCGGTTTCACGGCGCGCCACTGACCTCACCCTTAATTCAGATGTGGATCAAGACACATAGATGTTTGATTTGCATGAAAGACCCATAACTTATCAATGCACCATCTCCTAAAAGTTATATAATTCAAGATATAAAAAAGGAGATAAAGCAAAGATTAGGACTCACCAGTAAATAAAACTGAATACCGGAGCCAAAGAAATCCAAAAGGTAAACCCTGATGGACCTGACAACAGCCAAATCACCAGGGCAGCGTTTCACTAACAATCTTAGCGCTAAGAAAATCTTAGGCTTAAGAACTTCTTAAGGATTGTCGTATCTTTTTCTTAAAGTGCGTTCCACTAACATTTTCTTAAGCGCGGTGCGTTTCATAGCATTTTCTTAGTTAAGAATTCTTAAGCTACTCTTCCGTCGGAGGTAAGAAAATCCATAGCAACGAGTGCGCGGGCGTAAGCGCGGACGTAATTGAAAGCATCAAAACAGATCAGAGAAAATTGGGCGACAACTATAAAAAAAGGTCTCAAATACTTTAAAAAGAGGGTGGTGCGCTAATCATTCTCGTATTACATAGAAAAAATAATTCATGAAAGTTACTTCTTACATTTAAAATTGATTCTTATCACTCTGATTAATAAAAATAAGTGTGACTGATCTAGTAAACACTTGTAGAAAACTCTTGTAGGCAAAATAAGCCTACGGAACGGTATCGATTCGCCGCTTTTAAAACTTCTGACAGGGAGCGCAGTGTGCTTGACTCGAGACCGAGGGGCCGCGGGTTCGAGCCTCACTGGAGTCACTGTGTTGTGTCCTTCAGCAAGAACATTAATCCTAGCTTAGTACTGATTCAACCCAGGAAGACCGTCCTTTTACGACTGAAAAATTGTTGACGGGACGTAAAGAATCAAATCAAACGAATAAACAAACAAACAACACTTCTGACCACTGACCAAGACTGTTGGTCGTTTAAAAATGCACAGCATATCTAGCTGTAAATCTGTGCTACATTTTATGACTTTCACGGGCCATGCGATGACTGGACATGACTGAGGGTCTGGATGGGGGGGGGGGGGTCTGGTATTCACTATTCATTAAAAATTTAGCCCATTATTCATCTCATTAAAATTTTGGGTTATTCATTAAAATAAGACCAATTATTCATTAGCAGTAAAAAAGGTGGCAAAGAAATCTGATTATTCACTATTCATTATATTTTTCTTCAATTCATTAAAAAAATAGGATTATTCATTATTTTTAGGCCCTCAATATTCACTATTCATTTTTTTGGCACATTATTCACTATTCATTATAAAAAAAGGGGCCATTATTCACTAATCATTATACCCCATCCAGACCCTCATGACTGTTACAGGTTATGCGTAGGCATGAGTTCGGAAGACTATCACGGATCATGCAATTACTGGTTCGGGTCATGCGGTGAATGGGCATGAGTTCTGAAGAGTTATTGGTCTTGCAATGCATTCGTCATTCCATATATTGACATGCGTTCTGATGCGATGATTCGGCACGACTCACTGTTCATGTTTTGACTGTGTATGTGTTTTGCAGACTATCGTGTGTCATGCAATAACTGTCACGGGTCAAACGATGAATTTTCATGACTACTGTCACGGGTCATGCGATTACTGGATACGAGTTGGGCAGTGTGTGATGGTTCATGCGAATACTGGGCATGGCTGTCAAGGTCATGTGATGACTGAACACGAGTTCTGAATAGGTTCATGCGATTACTGTACATGACTGTCACAGGTCATGCGATGACTCGACATAAGTTCCAAATACTGTCACGGTTCGATGACTGGAGATGACTGTTACGGGTCATGGCTTGGCTGTCTGAGTTTTGATGACTATCACGGATTATGCGATGACTGGGCATGAGGTCTGAAGGCTGTCATGGGTCATGCAATCACCGGACATCACTGTAACAGTTGATACGCTGAATGTGCATGTTTGTTTTTTTAGACTGTCACGGGTCAAGCAATGGGTTCGAGCCTCACCGGCATCACTGAAGCCCTGGAAGGGTTTTTAGGGATACAGGGACATTGGCAAAAAATTTAAAGGGATACGGGATATTTTTGTAAATACTTAAAGGGATACGGGATACTTGGATCAGTTTTAGGGATATGGGGTACAATGCTTTCTGAATTTTGGGGATATTTGCAATATTTATTTTAGGGATATGGAATATTTTTCAAAATAATAAAAGGGATATGGGATACTGGGACCCCCCCCCCCCCTTCCAGTGCCTAATCACTGCGTTGTGTTCTTGAGCAAGACACATTTATCCTTGCTTAGTACTGGTTAAACACAGGGAGACCTGTCCCACCATAACTGAAAAAATAATGATTGGGACGTAAAGAATCAAACCAAAAAAATCGGGAGGTGATGTTGTTTGAAGAGATTTCTTATCTATAGATCTGGTGGCCCTTTCCTTCAGCAGAACAAAACCATTTGTGCAGTTTTGGACTAGGGCATTATGAGGAATATTTCTGTAAAACTATTTTGAATTAGGACCAGTGGTCCAAGAGATGTCATTTAAAGATATATTATCTAGAGATATGGCATCCATTTTGTTCTGTGTAGCGAAAGCATTTGTGTATCTCTGGTAGAGAGCATCATCAGGAATAATTCTGTGAATTTTTTTTAACTTGGAACAGTGGTTCAGGAGAAGTTGTTTAAAGATATTTCCTATCTTAAGTACTGGCGGTCCCTTTGTTTGGCGGAGCAGAACCATTAAAAATTTTGTGCAATTTCGGTAGAAAGCATCATGAGGAACAACTCTTTGAAATTATTTTGAAATTGAACCAGTGGTTCAAGAGATGTCATTTGAAGATAGTTCTTATCTAGAGTTCTGATGGCTCTTTTCTTCAGCAGAGCGAACCATTTGTGCAATTTTGGTGGAGGGTATCACGCGGAACAATTCTGTGAAATTATTTTGAATTTTGACGAGTGGTTCAGATGTCGTTTAAAAGATTTCTTATCTAGAGCTCTAGCGGCCCGAATGACCATTTATGCAATTTTGGTTGATGGCATAATGGGGAACATTCCTGTGAAATCATTCTAATTTGTACCAGTGGTTCAGGAAAGAAAAAAGTTTACGGACGACGGACGAAACCGATCACAATAGCTCGCCTTGAGCCATTTAATGTCACCATTACAAGGGGATTTTGTGGCCTAACTTTTACTGATTACCAATTTTTGGGCCTATATTTTACTGATTATTGATATCTGATGTACCCCATTGAGACCCTCATGACTGCCAATTTGATCTTGTGAGCTGCACCGTATAGTCATAATATCAAAAAGTTGCCCCATATGAACGTTTACTTCAACTGACCATCTGATTTCCAAGAACAATATTTTCATAGGGTCAAACTTGACCAGAGGTAAACTAGGTCAATGTAAACTTAATCCCTGCGGTACTCTTCGGGAACTATGTTGACTGAAGAATGGCGTGCGGACAATGACGACAGACATTAGAGGATCACAAAAGCTCATACTGAGCCCATGGCACAGGTGAGCTAAAATAAAGGGATGCTGATTGTTAAAGACTACCATTTACTGTGATTTGACTACCATTCACTTGGTATTGCTGGTGTAGAGTGGAGGGGATTAAAGTTATAGATCACTGTGGTACTCTTGGGGAACTATGTTTGCATAATGACAACGGACATCAAAGGATCACAAAAGCCCATATTGACCATTCACATGCCATTGCTTGTCTAGAGAGAAGTTAAAATGTAAACTCCCTGTGCGCAGGTGAGCTCAAAATACAGCATTTTACAAATGAAATGATTTACCATGGCAAAAGCTTTTAGATGCTTAGCTACATGTAGGGTCGTTTTTCCAACATCCTTTGGTTTCTTAGCAATAGTCGATCATGCATAGTCTGAAAAGTTTGTTGTATTGCACAAGTTTATATACAGTTAAACAGGTTAATAAACAAAAACGTTAAGCGTAAAAATTGTAAATATGTTCTTACACATCAGTTTTATCATATGTTTTGGGTACTCAAAACAATTGTCTCATTGAGACGCGTCTCATTGAGACGGTTCTTCTGATCATCCACAACATATGTTTTGGTTAAGAAATGTGAAAGTTATTATTTTGTTAAGCACTCTTAACTAAAGGCCTGCCGTTAAATCAAAGTCCCTAGGGCCAAACTTTTCGTTGTTTTATTTGAAGTTTGAATAAATATAGCTGATCTATAAAAGGATAACCAGTGCATAGGCTAAACATGATTACTTTCACTTTTATATATCCAAAGATATGCTGTATGTCTAATGGAGACATACAAGAACCATGTCAATGCGATGTGCTGTATGAAGAACATTTGCACACAAACGTAGCAGTCTCATTGAGTCTGCCCTAAGTACATTCAAGTCAGCATATCTTTAGATAGCAAATACGGAAGATACATGTAATAGTGAACAAAATCTGTTAAATGCAGCTGTATATATTACAAATTGGACTTTAAAAGGTAGTTTAATGTTTAAGGATTCGAATTCACGAGAGTACACTGTAGTGGTCATGTATAAACTGAAAAAAAAACACACACAACTATTAATTAAACCCTGCTTTTTTATTGAGCTTCGTCTAGTAAAACCCATGCTACACTCTAACACTTCATGGAATGTTAACTTCTTTGAAAGCTTTTTATCCAATTGTGTCTTATTCAAACGTTTCACTTTTTCAAATGGTGCTACTTCGAATCCTACACAAAACTTGGGCCTCTGGGACTTGTAGTTGTAGTAACTCCACCTTGTCTGTTTCTGTATAGTAAACATCTCTGATTAATATCTGAAAGAAAAAAAAATGAACTTCTAAGTTTCAAAGTGATAGACAGCGTTTTACATAAAAATGATATCAAACACACTTTATTAACCCATTTAAGACTAGCACATTGAGAAACGGTGCAGATCCAATCACACATTACTAAGACAATGTAACATTCTACAATGAGTATCCAATGGTGTGAATAAAGCTGACGGAAAAAGGAAAATACTTATTTATATGTGCCAATATCCAAGATCAAATTTATTCTCAACGATAATTTGAGGGGGAGATGGAGGGGATGGGTAGTTGAGGAGGAGATGGGAGGAGGGGTGAGAAGATAGGAAGAGGAGATGGAGGGGATGGGTAGTAGAGGAGGAGAGTGTTTAGGAGGAGGAGATGGGTAGTAGAGGAGATGGGAGGAGGAGATGAGAAGATAGGAGGAGGAGAGTGTTTAGGAGGAGGAGATGGGAGGAGGAGGAGATAGGAGGAGGAGAGTGTTAAGGGGGAGGAGATGGAGGGGATGGGTAGTAGAGGAGGAGATGAGAGGAGGAGGGGTGAGAAGATAGGAGGAGAGTGTTTAGGAGGAGGAGACGGGTATTTGAGGAGGAGTTAGGAGGAGGAGGTGAGAAGATAGGAGGAGGAGAGTGTTTAGGAGGAGGAGATGGAGGGGATGGGTAGTAAAGGAGGAGATAGTAGGAGGAGAGTGTTTAGGAGGAGGAGATGGAGGGGATTGGTAGTAGAGGAGATGGCAGGAGGAGGAGGAGGTGGAGATAGGAGGAGGAGAGTGTTTAGGAGGAGGAGATGGAGGGGATGGCTAGTAGAGGAGGTGATGGGAGGAGGAGAGTGTTTAGGGGGAGGAGATGGGAGGAGGAGGTGGAGATAGGAGGAGGAGAGTGTTTAAGGGGAGGAGATGGAGGGGATGGGTAGTAGAGGAGATGGGAGGAGGAGGAGAAGGAGGTGAGAAGATAGGAGGAGGAGAGTGTTTAGGAGGAGGATATGGGTAGTAGAGGAGGGGATAGGAGGTGAGAAAATACAAGGAGGAGAGTGTTTAGGAGGAGGAGATGGGTAGTAGAGGGGATAGAAGGAGGAGGTGAGAAGATAGGAGGAGGAGATTGTTTAGGATGAGGAGATGGGTAGTAGAGGGGGAAATAGGAGGAGGAGATGGGTAATTGAGGAGGAGATAGGAGGAGAAGAGGTGAGAAGATAGGAGGAGGAGATGGAGGGGATGGGTAGTAGAGAAGGAGATTGGAGGAGGAGGAGGTGAGAAGATAGGAGGAGGAGAGTGTTAAGGAGGAGGAGATGGGTAGTAGAGGAGAAGATAGGAGGAGGAGATGGGTAGTAGAGGAGGGGATAGGAGGTGAGAAAATACAAGGAGGAGAGTGTTTAGGAGGAGGAGATGGGTAGTAGAGGGGATAGAAGGAGGAGGTGAGAAGATAGGAGGAGGAGATTGTTTAGGATGAGGAGATGGGTAGTAGAGGGGGAAATAGGAGGAGGAGATGGGTAATTGAGGAGGAGATAGGAGGAGAAGAGGTGAGAAGATAGGAGGAGGAGATGGAGGGGATGGGTAGTAGGGAAGGAGATTGGAGGAGGAGGAGGTGAGAAGATAGGAGGAGGAGAGTGTTAAGGAGGAGGAGATGGGTAGTAGAGGAGAAGATAGGAGGAGGAGATGGGTAGTTGAGGAGGAGATAGGAGGAGGAGGAGGTGAGAAGATAGGAGGAGCAGAGTGTTTAGGAGGAGGAGATGGGTAGTAGAGGAGAATATAGGAGGAGGAGATGGGTAGTTGAGGAGGAGATAGGAGGAGGAGGTGAGAAGATAGGAGGAGGAGAGTGTTTAGGAGGAGGGGATGGGTAGTTGAGGAGGAGATAGGAGGAGGTGAGAAGATAGGAGGAGGAGATGGAGGGGATGGGTAGTAGAGAAGGAGATTGGAGGAGGAGGAGGTGAGAAGATAGGAGGAGGAGAGTGTTAAGGAGGAGATGGGTAGTAGAGGAGAATATAGGAGGAGGAGATGGGTAGTTGAGGAGGAGATAGGAGGAGGAGGTGAGAAGATAGGAGGAGGAGAGTGTTTAGGAGGAGGGGATGGGTAGTAGAGGAGGAGATAGGAGGAGAAGATGGAGGAGATGGGTAGTTGAGGAGTAGATAGGAGGTGGAGGTGAGAAGATAGGAGGAGGAGATTGTTTAGGAGGAGGAGATGGGAGATAGGAGGAGATGGGTAGTTGAGGAGATAGGAGGAGGAGGAGGTGAGAAGATAGGAGGAGTAGAGTGTTTAGGAGGAGGAGATGGGTAGTATAGGAGGAGATAGGAGAAGATGGAGGAGATGGGTAGTAGAGGAGGAGATGGGAGGAGTAGATGGAGGAGGTGAGAAGATAGGAGGAGGAAATGGGTAGTTGAGGAGGAGATAGGAGGAGGAGGAGGTGAGAAGATAGGAGGAGGAGAGTGTTTAGGAGGAGGAGATGGGAGATAGGAGGAGATGGGTAGTTCAGGAGGAGGAGGAGGTGAGAAGATAGGAGGAGGAGAGTGTTTAGGAGGAGGAGATGGGTAGTATAGGAGATAGGAGAAGATGGAGGAGATGGGTAGTAGAGAAGGAGATGGGAGGAGTAGGAGGAGGAGGTGAGAAGATAGGAGGAGGAGATGGGTAGTTGAGGAGGAGATAGGAGGAGGAGGAGGTGAGAAGATAGGAGGAGGAGAGTGTTTAGGAGGAGGGGATGGGTAGTAGAGGAGGAGAAAATGGAGGAGATGGGTAGTTGAGGAGTAGATAGGAGGAGGAGGTGAGAAGATAGGAGGAGGAAAGTGTTTAGGAGGAGGAGATGGGAGATAGGAGGAGATGGGTAGTTCAGGAGGAGGAGGAGGTGAGAAGATAGGAGGAGGAGAGTGTTTAGGAGGAGGAGATGGGTAGTATAGGAGGAGATAGGAGAAGATGGAGGAGATGGGTAGTAGAGGAGGAGATGGGAGGAGTAGGAGGAGGAGGTGAGAAGATAGGAGGAGGAGATGGGTAGCAGAGGAGGAGATAGGAGGAGATGGGTAGTTGAGGAGGAGATAGGAGGAGGAGGAGGAGGAGGAAGTGAGAAGATAGGAGGAGGAGAGTGTTTATGAGGAGGGGATGGGTAGTAGAGGAGGAGATAGGAGGAGAAAATGGAGGAGATGGGTTGTTGAGGAGGAGATGAAGGTAGAGGAGGTGAGAAGATAGGAGGAGGAGAGTGTTTAGGAGGAGGGATGGGAGATAGGAGGAGGAGATGGGTACTTGAGGAGGAGACAGGAGGAGGAGTCGAGAAGATAGGAGGAAGGGAGTGTTAAGAAGGAGGGGATGGGTAGTATAGGAGGAGATAAGAGGAGAAAATGGAGGAGATGGGTTGTTGAGGAGGAGATAGGAGGTAGAGGAGGTGAGAAGATAGGAGCAGAAGAGTGTTTAGAAGGAGGGGATGAGTGTTTAGGAGGAGGAGATGGGTAGTAGAGGAAGAGATGGGAGGAGGAGGAGGTGAGAAAATACGAGAAGGAGAGTGTTTAGGAGGAGGAGATTGGTAGTAGAGGAGGAGATAGGAGGAGGAGATGGAGCAGATGGGTAGTTGAGGAGGAGATAGGAGGAGGAAATGGAGGGGATGGGTAGTTGAGGAGGAGATAGGAGGAGGAGGAGGTGAGAAGATAGGAGGAGAGTGTTTAGAAGGAGGTTGGGAGGAGGAGGAGGAGGTGGGAAAATACGAGGAGGAGAGTGTTTAGGAGGAGGAGATGGGTAGTAGAGGAGGAGATAGGAGGAGGAGGTGAGAAAATAGGATAAGGAGAGTGTTTTGGAGGGTTAGGAGGAGGAGATGGGTAGTAGAGGAGGAGATAGGAGGAGGGAATTGTTGAGTAGTTGAGGAGGTGAGAAGATAGGAGGAGGAGAGTGTTTAGGAGGAGATGGGTAGTAGAGGAGGAGATAGGAGGAGGAGATGGGTAGTTAAGGAGGAGATAGGAGGAGGAGATGGGTAGTTGAGGAGATAGGAGGAGGAGGAGGTGAGAAGATAGGAGGAGGAGAGTGTTTAGGAGGAGATGGGTAGTAGAGGAGGAGATAGGAGGAGGAGATTGAGGAGATGGGTAGTTGAGGAGGAGATAGGAGGAGGAGATGGGTAGTTGAGGAGGAGATAGGAGGAGGAGGAGGAGGTGAGAAGATAGGAGGGGGAGAGTGTTTAGGAGGAGGGGTGGGTAGTAGAGGAGGAGATAGGAGGAGAAGATGGAGGAGATGGGTAGTTGAGGAGGAGATAGGAGGAGGAGGAGGTGAGAAGATAGGAGGAGGAGAGTGTTTAGGAGGAGGGGATGGGAGATAGGAGGAGGAGATAGGAGGAGGAGGAGGTGAGAGGATAGGAGGAGGAGAGTGTTTAGGAGGAGGAGATGGGTAGTAGAGGAGGAGATAGGAGGAGGAGATGGAGGATATGGGTAGTTGAGGGTAGTTAACCACAACACCCACCATTTTCATCAGTAATGCCTCACTGTCACATGTTTAAATATTGGAAACTGTGATGTATGAAGTCTGAACTGTGAAGTGTGAACTTATATGTGTGGAGTAAGAACTATACACTGTGACGTATAAAGTGTGACATGTGAAGCATTAAGTGTAAAAAATGAACTGTGAAGTCTGAAGTGTGAAGTATAGTGTGTGAATTATAAAGTGTGAAGTATGGACTGTGAACTTTGAAATGTCACTTGACGTTGTCTCCTACACATAATTAAAAAGTGTGAAGTATGAATTGTTAAGTATGAACTTTGACCTATGAAGTGTAAAGTATAAACTATGAAGTGTTAAATGTGAAGTAAAAAAGTGTGGGCTATGAAGTATAAACCCTGACGTGTGAATATGAAGTGTGTAATATAAAATCTGAAGTATGAACTGTGAAGTCTGAAGTATGAACTATGTAATGTGAAGTATAAACAGTGAACTTTGAAATGGCATTTAAAAGTGTCTTCCACACATAACAATGAACGGTGAAGTACGAATTGTAAAGTGTGGAGTGCGAAATATGAAGTGTAAATATGTAACGAATCTGAACTATGAAGCATGTAGTCTGAAGTATGAAGTCTGAATTAGGATGTATTCACTATGAAGTGTGAAGCATGAAGTCTGAACTATGAAGTATAAAATGTGAAGTATGAACTATGAAGTATTGACTGTGAAAAATGAAGTATGATAATTGAAATATGAACAGTAGAGCATGAACTGTGATTTTTTAAAAGTCACTACAGTTGTGCAATGAAGTCTGAACTATGAAGCATTTAGTGTGAAGTATGAAGTTTGAATTAGGAAGTGTTAATTATGAAGTGTGAAATATGTACTATGTCTATGACGTCTGATTTTTTAAGTGTGGATCTTGAACTATGGAGTGTGAAAACTGACGTATGAAACTATGATGTGTGAACTGTCAAGTAAGAAGCGTCGACTGTGAATTGTGAACTATGGACTCGGAGGAGTGTACTGTGACGTTTGGAGTATAATGTCTGAAGTATGGACAGCGAAAAGTGATATTTCTAAGTTCAAACTTCACATTTCAAACTTCACAGTTCGACTTCATACTTCAAGAACCATACTTCACAATTCATGGTTCACACTTTACAGTTCAGAGTTCAAACTTCAGAGTTCAAACTGCACATTTCATACTTCACAGTTCAACTTCATACTTCAATATTCATACTTCACAATTCAAACCGTGCGAAGTATGAAGTGGGAAGTGCGTAGCTTTAAGTGTGCCAAATGAAGTGCGAACAATTAAGTGTGTAGAATGAAGTCAGAACCATGAAGTGGGACGTATGAACCGTGAGGTATGAACTGTGAACTTAAAAATGTCTTTTTACGTTGTCTCACTCACGTAACTATGAATTGGGAAGTATGAATTGTAAAGTATAAAGTGCAAAGTATGAAGTGAGAATTATGCAGCCTTAAGTCTGAACTATGAAATGTGATGTATGAAGTGTGTAGTGTGTGAAGTATGAAGTCTAAACTATGAAGTGTGAAATATGATGTGTGAAGTGCTAACTGTGAAGTGTGAACTTCAAAGGTTACTTTACATTGTCTCCCACACATGACTATAAATTTGAGTATGAAGTGTCAAGTATGATGCGTGAAGTCTGAACTTTGAAATGTGAACTATGAAGTCTGAACTATTAAGTGTGAAGTTTGAACTATGAATTAAGTGTGAAAACTGAATTATGAAGTCTGAACTATGAAGTGTGAACTGTTAAGTAAGAAGCGTCAACTTAGAAATGTGATCTATGAACAAAGAATAGTGTACTGTGACGTTTGGAGTATAAAGTCAGAACAATGGAAAACGGGAAAGTGTCATTTAAAAGTTCATACTTCACATTTCATACTTCACATTTTAATCTTCCCAGTTTATGGTTCACACTTCAAAATTCTGACTTCACCCTTCAGAGTTGAAACTTAACAGTTAAGATTTCACATTTCATTCTTCACATTTCCACTTCATACTTTAATGTTCATACTTCACAATTCAAACTGTGCAAAGTATGGTGTGAAATATGCAGCCTTAAATCTGACTTATGAAATGCGAACTACTAAGTGTGCAGTATGAAGTGTGAACTATGAAGTGTGAAGTATGAACGGTAAAGTATGAACTGTGAACTTCAAAAATGTTATTTTGCGCTGTCCCCCATTGCACATAACTATAAAGTGTAAAGTATGACTTTTGGAGTATAAAGTGTTAAGTATGAAGATTGAAGTCTGAACAATGAAGTATGAAGCATGAAATATGAAGTGTAAAGTATGAACTATGAACAGAAGGGTGAAATGTGAACTATGAAGTGTAAAGTTTGAATTCTGAACTGTCTAGTTTGAAGTACAAATGAAGTGAGAAGGAGCTTGAACTGTGAAGTATGATTAATGAAGTATGAACTAAGAGGAGTTTACTGTGAAGCTTTGAGTATAAAGTCTGAACTATGGCAACATAAAGTGACATTTGAAAGTTCATACTTCATAGTCTATATGTTCATGGTTCACACTTCACAGTTCAAACTTCACAGTCCAGACTTCACATTTCATACCTCATAGTTCCATTGCACACTTTACTATTCATAATTCACAATTAACTTCACACTTCATAGTTCCAACTTCAAATTTCATACATCATGCTTAGTAATTCACACTTCTAATATCACACTTTCAGATCTTCTTTTTTAATGTTTAAACCTTGTCATCGAAATGCTCTTGTTTACTATACAATAATACATTAACCCAATATTGCAAGATTGATGCGATTTATATTGATTAACAAAAATGTAACATGCAACAACACACACCATTTTTATCAGTTATATGTCACAGTAAGGTGTTTAAAGATCTGAAACCTATGTAGTGTAAACTTTAAAGTGTGACTTGAAGTATGAACTGTGAAGAGGGAATTATGAAGTGTTGAGTGTTAAGTAAGGAGTGTGAATATGTACTTAAAAGGGTATCCTTTGGAAGCAAAGAATGCACCAAAGAACTGAAACTAGAGTGTGCATATTATAGAGTCTGAACTATGAAGAGTTTCTGTTGTATTCCATACATTTAATAATGTATGAAGTGTGAAGTATGAACAATGAAGGTGAAGTATGATTTGTTAACTTTGAATTGTCAGATTTTGTGCCAAATATGAACACTGCCAGTCAAAAAAGTGAAGACAAGTTCATACTATAAGCCTTAAGCCAAATACTAAGTCTATCTGACCTTAATTGTCCTTTTGAGTCCAATGTCATATTGGTAATCTAGAACCCTTGTTAAAATCTAAACTCAGTAGGCAATCATTGTGCCAAATTTGAACACCCTTGGTCGAAAAAATGGAAGAAGTGTTCCTTTTAGGAGTGGAAGGACATATTTTAAATATATTTTACCTTGACCATTTACTCCAGAGTCATATTGGCGATCATAAACCTTCATTGTAATCTACACATCATAGGTAATCATTGTGCCACATCACCCTCAATCAAAAAATGAAAGAGTTTGTGTTATGAGCAAGTCTGAATGACAAATGGACCCGAATACAATATATGTCTAACATATTATCTGACTTAAAGTCACTTTTCTCAAAAAGGATGGATATAATTTTTTAAGTTTGTTGCAGGCAATGCAGAGCAAACTGGGAAGATCTTGATGAGATTTGTAATTTTAAGACATCTAGGTTGAAAAACTGTTTGAAAAAGAGAGCATGTTTTCTATTTTTCTTATGAGTTAAATGATACTTTACATCCCAGTCAGCAAACGTTTGGTCATGTTGGGATGTTTCATCTGCGTTTAACCAGTACTATATAAGCAACATATTTGAGTGCAGAACTGTCTGTTTCTTTAATTATCATTTTAAATGTCTCATTGAGACGGTTCTTTTGAGTACCCACAACATATTTTTTTTAGATAAAAGATAAGTATTTTTCAATCACACATACTTATCTGAAGGTAGAGGCACTCTTTTTACCCTTTTCTTGCTGTTCACGGCAATATCTGTCATCTGCTCTCTTCTGCTATCTATGTTTTTGGTGGCCTATATTGCAAACAATATGGACTCAGATCAAACTGCTCCCTTTCGATCGAACTATCTGATCAGGGCTCATAGTGTTTGAATTATCAGCAGGATAAGGGTTAATTCTGGCACAATTTGAGTACAATGCTTATTTTGGAATACAGAAGTGAAATAGAAAAGTACAGTCAGTCGAATATCGTAAATTCAAAGTTGTTTTATTTTTAAGTATTGAAAATTCAAATTATAGAGTTATACATAAAAATATATAACCCCCAAAAATGATTATTATCATATATCAAACTTATGCCTTGGGTGCGTAAAAGAAACCTCTCAATGAGACATTTCTTTTATGCACCCAAACACATATTTTTTTAAGGACAGTTATAAAAATATTTCATAAATAGGTCCTATAAGCTCTTATCTGGATCCAATGTGCCCCAAATTGATTTCGAATAATTAGGCGAGTATTTACGAAAAATTGGCATTAGAATTTTCGAGCTTTTACCCAATTACTTTTCATGCTGCCAAAAATGCAAATTTATAGAGAATATTACCTAGCAAGCAAAATATACAGTTATTAATTGTTACGCTTGCGTTCAGTTATTAAGAGATATCATATTTAGAACGCAAATGTTGCCATCTAACTAGGGATTCAAAAATACATATACAGTTTGTCTAATTGTCAGACAGACATGCTGCACCTCACTGTGACCTCATTATCACAGCTTTCCCCCCACAGTAATTTTTAACCCCCCCTCCCCCCTACAGGGATGGTCAGATGATAATTGGGATGATGCACATCTTGAATTCCCCCACAGGACCACAGTAGTCAGAAACATGATCTTCTGCAATGATGCAAATATAGTTAATATACCCCAAGGAATTTATCATTGTAGAGTGGGGGCAATGACCCTTGAGCGGTCCCCATACATAGTGCAGAGCTTTTTATGACCATATTTCCAGTAGGGGATTCCCAGGGTCATATGTGTAGGGGGGGGGGGGGGGGGGGGCAGTGGTGTAAATGACTGGTGCATTATTTGATTGACAGAGGTATTAATGTTTGTCTGCAATTCAGGCTTTACAGCCCAGTCAATATACAAATAATGCATGTTAGCTCAAACACATTCTTCTGTCAGATAGAAAAAAATGAAAATGTTTTGTCTGTCTTTGGTGATACTTTATGTCCCAGTCAACATACTTGGAACCAGGGCTCACCCAGCCATAAGCCATTATAGCCATTTGCTATTAAAAATGTAGAGTGGCTACGAATATAATATATTGGCTAAAAAGTAAAAAAACAAAAGGGTGTCAAACAATTAGGATCGAGATCAGGCCCGACAATTTGTCGGGCCTGACCTGGGTCCAAACTGTTTGCAAAGGTTATTAGCAGATGGCAAAAGTCATCGGTTAAATATAGAACAACTTTTGAAACTACTTTCTGGCTAAAACCTTGGCTAAAGTCAATTTCTTTTGGCTCCAACCTTTTCCATTTGGCTAAAGTGTTGGCTACAACAAATTCTGAGCCAGGGTAAGCCCTCAGACAGATAAAATGAAAACGTTTTGTCTGTCTGTGGTGATGCTTTACGTCCCAGTCAACATTTTTACCACCCTATCTGGTCGTTTCTCGAGTTGAACCTGCACAATTATGCAGATGATACAATGTCTTGCTCAAGGACACAACACAGTGCCTTGTGTGCAGTACTTCTTGAGGGGCTCAAACCAGCGACCCCTGGACTCGAGCTCAAGTCGAACACTACCATCAATAGGCCACTGCACTCCTCAGCAGTACATGTAGATCTAACCTTATCCTTACTTAGGCTAATTTCTATGATATGGTAGTTTCAGCTGAGAAGAAATGTACTCACTCTGAAGATCTCTTGTGTAAACACATCGAGCAATTTATCTGTGTAGACTATACAAAGACAGGTGTCAGCAGGCTCCAATTCCTCACTTTCTCTTGTGTCAGCAGACAGGTCGAATGAAATTATTGTTAAGTCCGTGACATACTCCTCTTGATATATAAAACAAACAATAAATGAATAGTTCAAAACGTGTCGATTCAAACCGAAAGTAGGATCGATTTCTTAGAACTCGGACTCTTTACACAGTCTAAATCATTTCCGGCGACAGGTACTCATCTAAAATAAATTCCCTCCGATAATTTTGTCGATAAATAATACGTTTTGGCAGAATAATAAGCGAATTTTGTTCCGTATGCTGGTTGGGACAGATGAAGGCGGCCATATTTACGAAATTTTCTGAAAGATAAGATCGCCTCCCCCCTGTCGTAAAGTTACGACAATATTTAAGAAAATCTTAGCGAAATCCTTAAGAAATTCGTAAGTCGATGGCGTTTGTGAAACGCAAACTGTTCTTAAGAATGAACTTACGAATTTCTTAGCGCTAAGAACGTTAGTGAAACGGGCCCCAGGCCCCTACCATATCATCAATAGATAATTCTTTAAGTCAAACAATGGCCATAACGGACCAATGCAATGATGACTTAGCATACGACATAGTCCCACAAAAAATCGTACGTATTTTATCTCCCACAAATAATTCAAGGGTTATCTTACATTACAGTTAGTTGATTTAAATTTTTGCATGCTTTTGTCGTCTGCTAATTTTCTTCAAAACCATATTTTTAAAGAATACCATCAAAATGTCAAACAGTTTTGATCCAGATCAGACATGGCATGTTGTGGGGTCTTATCTGGGTCCAAACTGTTTGCAAAGGTTATCAGTAGACGACACTGGTAGACAAATAATTAAGGGGATGGCTTTGGAAAGGTGAATGACATGTATTTTGCAAACCCATGGGCAATGTTTCCAAGCTCTTCTGTTTTTACCATAAAGAACAGATGTACATGTATATGAGCTAAAGCTAAACGCTAAAAAATTATACCCAATTGTGGTAATTGCAGGGCTATGCTAGGTATGTCTTGATACCATAAATATGATAAACTAGTAGACGTTTGTTTATTGGATTGTTTGCTAATTTATCTATATATTATTCTAGAATACTTTTATTTTTTATCGAAATAGTTTGTTAATATCAACATACAAGGTGGAAAGCTGTGTGTATCTATATTGATTTCATAGCGGAATATATCCGGGTTTACTATGGTACATATGAAGATTGACTTACTGTTATTGTCGGATGAATATCAATTTCCTTTTGCTCTTACAATGGGAAGTCCGTTAAAGAAAGGCATTTCCTGAATACAATTGCCTGGCAACATTGGACTGAAACTTATGATTATTTAATGACCTTTCGTCCAATCTTCAGAAATCATCGTGAAAAGTATTAATAGACTTTTCGCTTACTGTAAAGGCGGTAACTTTAGTATTCATATCTGGGCGTTGTTCTGCTAGTTAATCTGCTAAACAAGTATTTATAATTTAGTGAAGAATTAGTAAGTTGCTTGGGCCGCGCAAACGTGCGTGCATTTCATGAAAATCCTAACCGTATACACACTGAACTCACATTTATTTACCCTTAAAGCGCATAATCACAAAATGTATGTTTTTGTCGTCCACTCTAAATATGCGAAGCCTCAAAGACAAACAGTGTGGACCCAGATCAGACTGCTCCTCCACAATGTTTGCCTCTATGCTTATGTTAAATAGACATTTTCAGATGCAGTCATTTTGCTGGCGTTTTAAGGACTAAATAATGTGTTTTGTGTCTATACTGAGATAATGGCGCAAGATGATACAGTTACTTTTGAATAAAACCACCCCTCATTTTCAGCTTTTACCTATGCCTGAGGTTGACCAGTCCTAATTACACATTCATGAGGCGCCGCCTTTACAGTAAGCAAAAAGTCAAAGAATACGCTTTGGATTGTGGTCCAGTAACTTATCTGAAGGTAATAGTAATGCAATCCCTCCGTTGTCTAGTGAATACAATGACAGTGAGTCTGTCATTAACATTCAAAAGATCCAGATTAGGGTCCTGGACCATTTTAATCTGTGATTTATACTTAAAACAAAAAAGATACGTCCGATTTTCATGGTATAATAATCCATTATTCGTGTGAAGGGATAGAAAAATCCGTCCTTCGGGATCACCGTTTGTAATCACTCGGCAAGCCTCGTAATTCCAAACGGTGATCCTCCGGACGGTCTTTTTTAACCCACCCTCACACTCATAATAGTATTCAGTTATTCCATGCCTGTTTGTAGTTTAGTCCAAAACTATTACCTCGAGGTGCCGTGGACGAACTGATGCACTATTGCACGAGACCGAAGGCCGAGTGCAATAGTGCATCAGGTCGTCGACGGTACCTCGGGGTAGTAGTTTGACTATACTACAAACTGGCATGAAATAACTGTTTTATTACCCAAACATTTTGATGAAATACTTAGCAGTGTTTCTTGAACGGAGTTGCTGAAGACGGTGCGGTTTTGTTGCAAAACAGAAAATTTCACCAAATCTGCTCAATTTTGGTCCCAAAATGTTCCGCTCGTTCTAACTAAGAAAACGAGTACCCACATTTTATGTTTCTGATCATAAACAACGAAGTCATTATAGTTTAAAGTTGCCAAAGCATGGTTTATTTTCACCGTTGCTGCATAACGTCTCCTTTCATAAACGAACCGCACGCGCATCGTTGTCGCGCATAAGCGCCTGTGTGTTTTAACAACGAAACGGGAAACCAGGCCAAGGTATAGTGTCAGTCAATGGTCAAAAATATTGACTGGTCAATAGTTCAATGACTCATGTCATAGCAAAACTAAACAATTACTCCGTATATAGACGGTTGGGTAATAAGTATACGGTTTATATAATACAAAAAACGAAATACTACCCTGCAGCCTTAATTGCGATTTTTTGAACGTTCACAGGGAAACACACCGCTAATTGTATTGTGTAGTAAAGGCGAAAATGCGGCTTCAGTTGGTATCCATCTTGTTGTTTTTCACAATATCATTTGAAGGCGTGGAATCTGAAATTAGCGCCAGAGATGTGTACAATGCACTGTCGGACAAACTAAATTCCTTGATTTTCGATATGGATTTGATACGCTCTGATCTGGCTGCAATTAATAAGCGTATAGGAAAGATTGATAACCTGCTTGGTGACAAAACTGTAAAGGAAACAGTGTCGGATGTCGTCGACTCAAAGCAAGGTGAGTGAACTTAACATTTCACAATGTACACTTTATTGACATTTTCTTGATGCTCTGTGTTAACTGAATTCTTACACAGCATGTCTATGTAGCTAATGGTGTAGTCTTTTGATATACTGAGTGACAAATCTATGCGATGTCATTTAGCATCAGTCCGCTGCTAGTTTGATTTTATGCCGTCAGCTGTCCCTAAAAGCATTTTAATATTGACATTAGATGGTGCAGCGTCGCTTTTACAACTAGAGAACGTAAAAGGCGCGTTGCTGAAATTCAACTTTTCGAAAGAACATACCTCATTGTCCTAAAAGATGAAACAGGTCTTAAATTCAAGATAAATGTCTCTACTTTATTTCTGATTGGGTCGTACACTCAAAACTTGGTAGCATCATTTTAAAAAATAGGGAGATAACTCAAGAATTGCAAAAAACGGAAACGTAAAGTACGGGCTTTAAACTGATTTTTTATAGACTAAAATCTTTTTTTAGCAAATTATTTTATTTTCTAAACGTAAGTTTACTGTCATATAAATTTGTATGAATTTTATTGATTTTTATATATTTAATTAATGTATTCTTGCAGGATAACTCATGCTACCCTATAAAATTGAATATGCCTCCGTATCGTTCCTTATAATTACGTTATAATTAATTAAAACCCTTTAAACTTCATAATTTCTAAAACAATAATGAAGCCGCCGTGGTGTAGGAGATAAACCTATGTCTTGTAAACCAGGGATCGATGGTTCGATTCCCGGTTTCTTCCAGTCTGTCGGATGAGACTTCAAGCAGTTAACCCGTCTTCTGAGACGCTTTAAAACCAGAACCACTGCCGGTTGAGCCCTCGGGTGTTCCTGGACATAGAACCACAAAAACCATAAACCCACCCAGCCAGTACTGGTACAGCCAAGGAACAAGGCCACAAAACAATAATTTTAAAAACAATAGCCTTTTTGCTTTTCAAAAACATTATTTGCCGCACCCTGATATGCCTGACGGCTCAGAAATAAGCTTCTAAAGTTGACACCATGTGTTGAAAAAACAGCGTTTTAATGCATTTTCCCAACTCACTTGATACGAGCATAGGAGATTTGCTGATTTTCATATACTGAACAAAAGTGAAAACGCTACACTACAATTATCTATATTTTATGAGAAAGTATTGGACAAAAAGTATTTACTAAAGATTAATAATGTTGCCCAGACATCCAGCAAACGATTCCGCGAAACTCCACCAATTTGTCTCGTTTGATGTATGAGTTATGCTCCTTTAAGTGTTTAAAGCTTTATTCACTGATATTTGCCATTGCGCATGCGCAAATTAAAACTGTTATGCTTATCAAAATTGCTCTTAATTGCGAGGCATAAAAACACAAGAAAACTGCTTAATCATTTGAAACAACCTCAGAAATCAATTTCGAATTTAGCGAATTTGTAAAATATTGAAAATTATCTCCCTTTGACAAAAACAAATAGGGAATATTAAATATCATGATTTTCGATATTTTTCTTTTGCCAAATCAGGTAGACCTCTCAGCACATTGTTTCTACCATTTCTCGATTAGTAATGTCCTCATACTAAGATGCAACCACACATTGATTTTCCTATGGAGATTTCAGTGTTAAATATTTAAACTTGGCATTTTGAGTGAAAATCCGCTTTTTAAGATTGCTTTTCTAAACGATCAAAACACACTTGAGATAAGTCCTTCACATTTCTGGTTGTCACATGTCTAGACTACCATTTCGTGCAGTCGGATCTCGTAAGTAGTGTATTTCTGAAGGCCTAAATTGTGTTATATTTCCATTCAAATTGGCAACCCGAAAAAATGGACCCCTGTCACATTTAAATGGCTTTCATGTGTTTCCTCGTGATAACATCCGTAAAACTTCTACTCTTATGCATTACACAGTATTTGAACATTAAGATGCACTTTCAATTGCATTCTTGGTTTGCATAATTTTGTATATAGATGGCAAACAATTCAGGTGTAGCGTTTTCACTTTTGTTCAGTATAAAGCTTTCTTTTGGAAAAAAAAACTTACATTAACGTCCTAAATGATGATACATGCCTCAGTTAAAGATAAATATATCTTACCTATCAATTTGTGAGGATTGTAAATTAAAATCGAGTATCGTCATTCATAAAATGGAGAGGATAACTCTGTACTAGGAATAATGTAAAACCAGCATAGATGAGCGTCGTTAAGTACCTCCTTGAATTGCTTCTATGCTTTTATAAAAAAAATACTCACACAAAATATCTAGTCATTCTTTCTAGAATCTCAGACGCAGCAATGTGACGCAATCATTAGATATTAGTATGATCTATTTTGCATATTCAAGAATGTTAATGAAAATATAAGAAATGAGAAAAATTGTAGAATAAATTAAAGGGGTGTCACCTACAAAATTACCCATATGTCGCTGCTTATCATTTTAGTCTGCGAAACTTGGTATCCAATTACAGTCAAGACATTGAAAAAATGGCCAAATGAAAATATATATGAACTATCTAATTTGCATATTCATGAATATTAGTGAGAAGATACGAAATAAGAGAAAAATGGTCAAAAAATTAAGGGGGTATGCCTACAAAATTACCTCTACATCAGCTGCTAACTTTGATACCAAATAAAATTCGAGATATAAGCATTTGACCAAATTGATAAAACATATGAATCATCTCATTTGAATATTCAATAATATTAATGAAAACATAAGAAATAAGAGACAATTGGTAGAAAAAATAGAGGGGGTATTTCCTACAAAATACCCTACACGTTTTCTGCTTACTAGCCTAGACAACAAAACTTGGTACCAAATAAAAGTTGAGACAGTGCCATTTGATCAAAACGATTAAATATGCAAATTATCTAATTCAAATATTCATGAATATAATTGTAAACATAAGACATGTCAAAATTGGCGGAAAAAAATAAGGTGAGATACCTTCAAAAGCAACACGATGCTTGCTGTTAACTATCATATCTTGCAAAACTTGGTACCAAATAAAGTTGAGACAAAGCCATTTGATCAAAATGATGAAATATACGAATTATTAAATTAAAATATTCATGAATGATAATGAAAGCATTAAGAAATAAGAGAAAGTTGGTCGAAAAATTAAGGGGGTATACCTTCAAAATTACCAATAATCTACTGCGTACCATAGTAGACGACAAAATTTGGTACCAAATTGAAGTTTAGATATTGCATTTCTGATCATACTCACTTATTTGTTTTGTCCAAAATGATTAAATATCCGAATAATCTTATTTGAATATTTATGAATATTAATGAAAACATAAGAAATAAGAGGAAATGTGTAGAAAAATTAAGGTGGTATACGTTCAAAGTAACCTCTAAGTCAGCTGTTTACTATAATTAACCTAGACTACAAAACTTGGTACAAAATAAGAGTTGACATTGCCATTTGACCAAAATGATTAAATATGCGGTGTATCTTATTTAAACATTCATGAATATTAATGTACACATAAAAAATAAGACAAAATTGGTAGATAAATTAAGGTGGTATACCTACAAAATTACCTGTACGCCAGCTGCTACATACCATAGACTATAAAAATTTGTACCCATTATAAGTTGAGACATAGCCATTTAACCAAAATGATTATATATAAGAATAATCTCATTAAATTTTCATGAACATTAATGTAAACATGAGAAATAAAATTGGAAGAAAAAATTAAGGTGGTATGCTTACAAAATTACCACGACTCTAGCTGCTAGCTATCTTATCTTCCAAATCCTGGTACCAAATAAAATTTGAGACATGGTCATTTGATCAAAATGATAAAATATACGAATTATATAACGTAAATATTCATGACTATAAATGAAAGCATAATAAATAAGAGAGAATTGGTAAAAAAATTAAGGGGGTATACCTATACGTTCAAAATAACCTCTAAGTCAGCTGTTTACTATGTTTAACTTCAAAACTAGGTAACAAATAAAAGTTTAGACATTTTCGTTTGAAGAAAATCATTAAATATACAAATAATCTAATTTGAATATTCATAAATATATAATGTGAACATAAGAAATAAGATAAAATCGGTTGAAGAATTACAAAATAACCTCTACCATCTGCTTACTATCATAGACTACAAAACTTGGTTCCAAATAAAAGTTGCGATATGAAAAGTGACCCTATGATTATATGTATTCGAAATAACTAATTTTCATGTTCACAAATATTAAAGAACACATAAGAATAAGTCAAAAACAGTAGAAAACTAGAGTGGTTTGACCCGGAATTAATCTGCATTTCAGCTGTTATATATCCTGGACTACCAAACATGGTACCAAATAAAAGTTGAGATATAGCCTGTTTACCCAATGATGAATATTTAACTGATCTCATTTGTATACTCATGAATATTAAAGAAAACATTAAAAAGAAAGAACACAGAAAGATAAAAATTAGTTCTATACTTTAATTTGAGAACAAGCCTAGAAGAGTATGATAACTAGCAGCTGGCATATGCGTAATTTTGTAAGTACACCCTATTAATTTTTCCATAATTTTCTCATATCTAATATTTTGACTAATATTTATAAGTGGGAATGTTAGAAATTTTGCATAATGGACCCTTTAGTAAAAGTGCAGAGCTTTGTCAATTATTTGGTATCAAGAGTGGTTGCTTAAAATAATTCGGAGCTGAGCTGTAAGTATCTTTATGGGTACACCATCTTATTTTTTACGATTTTTCTTTTATTTCTAAAGTATTCATTAATTTTCATGAATATGCAAATTTCCTGATCATTCTCACTTACTATTTTTGATAATTAGCATACTTTATCACTGAATGAAGCTGCTTTGTCTTACCGTTAATTTTTTTATAGAGTTACTACTTAAGTGTGAGTTTCTGCTGAGATATAAGTAATTTGTATGGACATACCCAACTGTTTTGAAGTGCATTATTGGTTACCATGGAAACCACGCAATTTCACATAGCCCAAATGCGGCTATTTTCAGAGCAATACTTTTACCTATTGAAGGTTGTCCCACAAAACGATTTGACACCCATGAGAAGTTGTCCAGAGAACACAAGGCTGGTCTAATTCGACCCTGGGGAACTAAGGAATTTAAATGCTTTTGCTTTTGATTTCTAGATAATCTAACACATTTTGTGGGCATTGCTAGGAAGAATGGACATAATGACGACAGTAAATCAAAGAAACATGTCAATTTTCAAAAGTCATTTCTCGTTCGTCACTTTAAAAGCTTGAAACTAGTCCAAAATAGTCTTATGAATGAAACATTCGTTAAAATAGCAGGACACAAAAAAGCAAAAAGTAAGTGAGTATAAACAGGAAATACTACAGTCACTACTGCAGATCAATCCACGGCATTGTGACGAAGAGCAATAGAACACTTACAGTCACAAGACATCAGGAATACAATTAAAGCAAATTAAACAACTATCATTCTCCTCCTCGTCAATGTGCTAACTAAAATAGAAAGAACACAAAGAGATGCATAATAAAATAAAGACCAACACAGATCCCCCACAAATATTCTGAGGTACAGTAAACCATGAATCAACAAAAATATAAGATTCTGTATGATTTTAGTGGCCATCCTGAAAACATACAAATAAGTTTGATAAGACGACTTTTCTCAGCTTGCAAACATAAGTTTTTGGATTAAGCGTACCAAAGTACCTTACAGAAATGTGTCAGACCCTCTGTCTTCAGACAAAAGTCCATACTTGATACTTTTAAAATTCGTACTTCGTGATTCTGTTTTCTGCGAGTATAGAGTTATCTCCCCTTTTTTTCAATATGACGCTACCCATTTCTGAGTATGCGACCCAATCAAAAATTAAGAATAGACATTTATCTTCAATTGTAAGCTAGTTTCATCCTTTAGGGCGATGCGGTAAATTTTCTCAAAATCTTTCAGAACATTCTAACACATATACACATACAGGTGTATTGGTGAAATGCATATAAACAGAGTATTTTTCACAGGGGGTAGCAAATTTGAAAGCAATTTTCCGAGCTGTCAAGCATGTCAATATGTTGTTAATCATGTTTTTGAAAAGCAAATTTTAACTTTTCTTAGAAGAGATCAACTTTCACGTTTTTGTACAAAAAAATAACGGTTAAATTAGAAACGATATCGAGGAAAATGTTATCCTTCATTGGTTATATCTGCAAATGAAGAAAAAGAGCCAAACTTGATTTAAAAATAAATAAAAGTTAATTTGATTTTTGAAAATAAAATAATTTACGCAAAAATAATGTTTTTAAACTGCAAAAAAACGTTTTGAAACTCGTACTTTACAATTCCCGTTTTTGCAAAGCTAGAGTTATCTCCCTTTTTTAATATGACGCTACCAATTTTCGAAAAAAATAAAGTAGAGACATATAGTTTTGATTAGAGATCGGTTTCATCCTTTACGACGATGAGGTAAGTTTTCTCAAAAATTAACTCTTATATGAAATTCAGCAACCATGCGCCGATCAAGAAGTTTTTTTTTCAGGGAGGGGGTGTCCAGGTCCGAAGGCCAGAAAATAGTCTGGACAATGTTTTTTTTTATTTGTTTTGTTTTTAGTCCCTAACTTATAGAGTTTACAGAGGGGGTCCAATGGTTTTATTACAGTGAAAACTATACTTTTCCAAGGATCCAGAGGGGATCCAACATTTTCCGGGGGGGGGGGGGGGGGGGGGATGGGGGTCCAAATACTAATTTCTATAACAAAACAACATATGAAGTGTGATTTTCCAGGGGGGGGGGGGGAGTCAGGACCCCTTATCCCCCCTCTGGATCCACACATGATTGCGCGCCTATAAATATACGCGTTACAGTCCAAACAAAATTCACGGGGAAAATCTAACAATCTGCTCAAGATGGTAAAATCTTTGAATATAGAATCTGAAGGATTCGTTTATGTGTGTTAGAATTGAAATAAATTCGTTCCGACAATGATTTTTGCCCAATACAACACTGTCTGTCAGTCATTCGTAAGTGGACAGATCTCTCAGGCTTCACACACGTGTTTTTTCACTTATAATCCTTAATATACAGAGAGAACCCACTTAAACTGAAACAACCAACTCGGCTTTGTACCATGAAACTAGTTTAAGGCCTCCAGAAAAAAAATATTTTTACTGACCGTTCCAAGGTGGTGTTTCTTTTGTAGATCAATTTTGTTATTTATGTTTTGTATTTGTCTGTTCATTGCAGCCTTGTGGTCACCTGCTGGAAAAGGGCAGGTCTCTTGGCTTTTTTGTGTGTTATTATTTTATTGTGATTTTGTCACTTTCCCATGTGGTGTCTTGGGTCAGGTGTGGTACTTAATTGGATCGATTCCTGAGCTTTGCCTCTTTACTTACTTTATTGAGTCTGTTCATGAGAATAAATAGAAATTGCAACAACTCTCACGCCCCCTAGCGTCGACTTAAGCGGTACTCGATTCAAATAATCCTAAAGAACTGAAGTATGAAAACATATCAAGACTCTATTGATTTACACGGAGAAGTTCAACCAGTTCCACACGGCACACTTTTAATAATATAAAAAAAATAATCCATCAATTTAAGTGCAAAATTGTACACTGAAAATAGTAAGTGAGTATGATCAGGAAATACATCAATCACAAACTGCAGACAACCCCATGGAACCGCGAGGAAGAGCCGCTCAACCATCACGAGACACCAGGGAAAACTGGAAAAAACTTTTTTTACTATTAAATTAATGGGCCTAGACGCAAGAAAACCTGTTTTCAGGGTTTGGGAACAAAGTCACCAATCAGCCTGCGCATATGCGCAAACTGATCAGTGCATTTGTTATTCACTTATTGGAATGGATAGTGTCCAAACATTCTTCATGCAAAATTTAATTATTCTAGCTGTTCTCTGTAGCTGAGAAGACTGGTTTGAGTCTCTTATTGTCGGAAACCACTACATCAGGTTTTGTCGCGTCGAGGCCCAATTCTAAAATTTGTGTTACAGATGGCACTGCTGATGCCGAAGACAGTTCTGATCACAGACAGACTGCATTTATCAAAAGAATTATAAAAGCCTTTCACGATGAAAAGATGTTTGTCAGGCAGATCGAGTCTCAGTTGGAACACTCAATTACTGACTTAGAAAGTCTACTAGTTGATAAAATTGAAATAATGAGTGGACAACTTAGAGCTGACATCAAAGCAAACGAAGAAAAGGTAGATGAATTGGTAGAAAGCGAAGTGGTATTTAAAGAAAATCAGCAGGGAATATACGATAGAATCACAAACCTTGAGGATGAAACAATCACTATACAGCGTCAAATGGGTATTTTCTTAATTCATTAATTCCTTCTATTCTTTTTTCTGATTAGACCGTCATTCTTGTGACACACTGGACATACTCTAAATGAGACTACTGGGACTAATAGCGTTTCTGTTGAATGCATCACTTTATATCTTTAATTTCGGTGTGTTTACAAAGATTTACTAACCCGTCAGTGTTTAACACTTATTGATAATTTTGATGTAAATATTTTTGAATATCTGTGTATTCTTTCTTGACTTTGTTTTTTAAAGTAAATGCAAGTTGTGCGCTAAAACGCCAAATCAGTCATATTTGAGTGGAACATGCGGGTTACTTCGATAGTTTTTGATGACACACGGTTTTCCAATGTCGTTTGCCAATGAACACACATTCGTGTGAATTGAGAAACAGTGCAGACGCTGATAATGTGTTGCTATTGATAATTTTGATTTTAAAATGTTTCAATTTAACAAACAGTTTTGTTTAAAAAAAAAGAAATCTGCAAATGCCCTAAAATAGTATTGGAATTTTTTGCTTACGAGGGCTGTTCAAATATGAATGCAAGTAGCTTCCTAACTTTCTTCACATATATGCTACAAGAAAATTGTAAACGACTTACGTTTCTATAAAGGACTATATGTCACCTTTGAACTGGCACCAAACATTAAGAAAAATACAGTATACTTATCGAGCTATAGCCCTTTGAATGAGGGTCACGTTAGCATACTAACAAACTCAATGCTTCGATGATATACCAGTGATATAGACAAGCGTATAATTCTTCGATAAACAAGTGAAATTTCTTGATATTTTAAGGAAGTATCCCCATATACTTATATAGTGATTTTGTGAAGTTGTGAAAATCCGACATGCTTTTTTTAAATTACAACGAAAAGTTTTCACTATTTAGGTCTCCTTATGTTTGCAAATAAATAGTAAACAAAACACAACCTTCCTGTTTTCAGTTAAACTTATCTCTAACAAAATGCACAAAGCAACATTTAAACTAGTTTTAACTCAAATACAATATGTTGATAGCTCATACTGAGTTGTTGCTAAAAATTATTTATGGATAGTGGGTAATTTTTAAACGCTGAAAAGCATTTTAATTAAGTCAAAAACGCCTTAAGTAAGGGGTTATAGAATTTATACTTAATTTTTTTTGTCATAGCATTGCGGCTTTATTCTAAATTTGAACGTTAACTTTAAGTTTGACCACTATATGCATTATTTACAATAAAATTACTCACCTGGTCTTGAGGACTAGACAGATTGAACATATTTTTTAATTAATGCAAACAAATCATTAATGGGCAGAAAATGCTTGAAAAATTATATAAAATGTGATTACTCTGTAAATACAGGACGGCGCTTTTTAAAAACTCCCTTATGACATATTTAGCATGTTTTTCAGCAAAACGCAAAGAAAACAACAAAGCGATGTTCATTATTACGTCACCAGTAGATAAGTCAAAATGACGTTTATCATAAAATTAATGACGTCACAAACGTGCCTGTTTGCTCCAGATTGAAACGGAATTATATAAACTTTATCATGCAAGCAACTCTTGGATTGTTAATCAAACTTGCATCTAAAATGCTGTGCCATTTTGTCTAAAACTTACAAAGATATGACACTTTATCCGCACATGTGTCAAAACGAGCATGCAATTTGCTTCAGGAAAACTTCAGTATACAGGAATGGCCTTTATATAAGGGTCTGTAACTCGAGGAATATAGTGAGTGTTTCTATATATTTGGTGCCATTTTAAAGGCGACAGATAGTTCTTTCCAGAAAGGTATGACATTTTGTCGTAGCATGTATTTGACGAAAGTTATAACCCTACTTGCATTCATATTTGAACAGCCATCGTATTGTAATCTTGGCCGATGTAATGGCGGCATAGCTCAAATAGTTTCACGTTTGTCTAGCAAGTAGAGGATCATGTGTTCAAGACCTTTTCATAAATTTTGTTTAATGCCTGCAGCAATAGTTTTCAGCAAATACAAATTGGTTTGCTAAACAATGTGTGGAAATCTTTTTCTGCGCTGAGATAAAAGAAAATCAGCAGGGAATATAGGGTTCCAGCAGATAAAGCTGCTAACAATGTTGTTGTTGTTTGACGACTGTATTATATTAATGCTCTAAAGCGTGAGCTTGTTGACACTAATGCCTATAAACTGCAGCCTTCTTTAAGTGAGAGGGTGATTGTTGATGGGCATGGTTGTCATACAGCCCTACATTTTGGTGTCAAAGCTAATGAAAATCAAGACAAAGTTCCTACGTTGTACTGGTTACCTAAACTCCATAAAAAACCTATTATTCAAGATTTTTTGCTAATTCTAGTACAACAACAGAACTTTCTAAATTGTTAACCTCGTGTCTTACAGTTGTTAAAAAACATGTTATCAAATATTGTGAAAAGGTATATGAGAGATCCGGTAAAAACCTATTTTGGTCTATTAAAAATTCAGGTGAAATTTTAGATAAACTTAAAGCTAGAGATTTCAATGCGACCAGTTTGTCTACTTATGATTTTTCTACTCTTTACACTACTTTACCTCATAATGTAATTAAAGATAAACTTATTGATCTTATTGAAAGAACCTTCCAGAGAGAAGGCTCTCCTTACTTTGCATGTAATGACAGAAATGCATTTTTTACTTCAGAAAAACCTAAAAAATATCATGCATGGTCGTGTCAAAATGTATGTGATGCGCTTACCTTTTTGTTGGACAACATTTTTATTTGATTTGGCACCAAGCTCAATAGACATGTAGTTGGGATTCCTATGGGCACTAATTGTGCTCCCCTGGTTGCAGATTTATTCCTGTTTTGTTATGAGAGGGACTTTATGATGTCTCTTTCTGATGATAAGCAGGCTGATGTTATTGATGCGTTTAACACTACTTCCAGATATTTGAACGATATTTCAAATATTAATAATGTTTATTTGGATAATATGGTTAGTCAAATATACCCTTCAGAGCTCCAACTTAATAAAGCCAATGCCTCTGATACCAAAGCCGCATTTTAGACTTACATTTGTCAATTTCTAATGTTATTGTTTCTACCAAAATTTATGATAAACGTGACGACTTTGATTTTGAAATTGTCAATTTCCCATTTTTAGATGGTGATGTTCCTCGTTCTACATCCTATGGAGTCTATGTCTCTCAACTCATTCGTTTTGCTAGAGCATCTAGCTATGTTGTTGACTTCAACACTCGCAATAAATTGTTAACTCAGAAACTTCTTAAACAAGGCTATCGGTATCATAAACTTCGCAAAACATTTTCAAAATTTTATAGACGATACTATGATTTGATTTCTAAATTCCAAGTTGGACTTAAATCTCTCTTGCGCCAAGGACTTTCGGAACCTGATTTCTATGGTGACTTGGTGTATAAATTGAAGATGATTGTTGGCTCTAATAATTTTTCAGCGCAGTTCATTAAAATAATTTCCCATTATAAAAAGATTGGCTATAACATTAATGTATTGCAACAGACTGCATGCTTGGTAGTCAACCCAATCACGGTTGGCAACTTTGCTTTCCTCTTTAATTGCACGCCGGTGGGTCGGACTCCAGACTCTATGAGGGTTCCAACTTAAAGACTTATCTATTGATGAGATGGTAGGGGCCTGACGCTTTGGCTGTTTGTCAGGCCCACCGGGGTTTACCTGTTGGATTTCTTCTGCTCCGGTATTCAGTTTAATTTACTGTTGAGTCCTTATCCTTGCTTTATCTCCTTGTTATATCTTGATTTATATGTTTAAGGAGATGATGCATTGATAAGTTAGCGGTCTTTCATGCAAACCAAATATCTATGTGTCTTGATCCACATCTGAATTAAGGGTGAGGTTGGCGCTGTTAAACTGGTTTAAGCCCTCCAGTAAAATATTTTACTGACCGTTCCAAGGCGGTACTTCTTTTGTGGATCTTTTATGTTTTTGTTCTGTCTTGTGTTTGCTATGTCTTTGTGCGCGTTTGTTTATATGTGCTTTGTGGTCACCTGCTGAGTAAGGGCTGACCTCTTGGCTCTCGTTTGTGGTGTCTTCTGTGAGTTTGTCACTTTCCCATTGGTATCCTGGGTCAGGTGTGGTACTTGTTTGTATCGATTCCTGATCTTTGCACCCTTACTTACATAGATTGTTTTTTTTTACTTTTACTTGTATATCTAAAATGCTAAATAAATAGATGTTCATGCTAACCAGAAAACCCATGAAGATTTGTCGCAATATTGTGAGGATGAGTCAAAGACACCAATATTTCAGTAATGTAGGGAATATTCCCACAAAATGGAAGATAGAAAAGAAAAATGGGATAGACTAAAAGGCCCTGAAATTACACCCAAAATTTCCTCAAGCGAATCGTATGGCATCCTGTAAGCACGAAAAATATTACAAGGCCATCTCTCTGAAAGCTGCAACAGAGACTGTCCCACCCTATCACTCAAAGTAATTCGTTACCAAAATTTTAAAAAAAATTGTTATGGATAATTTCAATTTTGAATGCTTTTTTCAATTTATAATTTGTGATTTTCAGCAGTTTTCTAGGTTTTAAGTTCTTCCATTTTCGCAGCAGAGATTGCGTATTGTTCGTCAACAACAGGTCACGCGGTAGAGTGACTTCAATTAGAACTATAAAATGAATTATGGTACACTTGTACAGCCAGAAGTGTGATTTTGATAGGAACTATAATAGAAGGTTATGGGATGTCACAAATTGCAGTGACTTCGGTAAAAAAAGTATATTGTGTTATGATAGTATATCCTATGTCATTTTGACCCTGGCCAAGTAGATTCGGCCCTGGGTTGTTTCCACCTTCTGTTTGAGTTAGGTTGATAAAAATGATAATTATATAATATGTAAGAGAGTAATGGCCATTGCTTCATGTCAGAATTTCTTTTAAAATCAGTATTTAACCTGCTGTTAGATATTAAAATGCTAACAATTGATCCCATTCTAATGTTAATAAGGACATATGCATATTGTGTATTTTACTTTAGTTGCTATGCTACCATTTTGGGGAGATTGGCAGAGCTGGAGTTCATGTTCCTATAACTGTACAAACGGAGGAAGAATACAAACCAGGACAAGACATACTTTGTGTTCCGAAGACCTGCCTTGTTCTGAAACACGTTCTGAGACAGAGTCTAGGCCATGCAATGCTGTGCAGTTTGCAGGTAAAATATGCTATTATTGTACTAGGTATCAATGTGTTTCTCAAGAATATTATAAAGAAGTAGATCAGTTCCAGCAGCGAATTAGTGAGTTATGATTCACTGTTTGGAGGAAGTGATGAATATATAGGTCACTGTTGGAGGTCACTTCCCATACTTTCTTGGAGATTGATCATGAAATAACTTCTGCGGTCATCTCCTCCCTTTCGCTGATTCATTCAAGAAGGGTTGTTGCCCGTTAAAAGTGAAAGTATGTGCACGAATAACTGGTTAACTGCTTGTTCAAGCCTGTCTAGGAAAAAGTTTGGCTAGGTAAACTGACTGTCCCGCTATAACCATAGCTGTTGACTTCGGATGTAAAGCAAGAAATCAAACAAAAAGTCTTGTAACGAAGATGAACTCACGAGCGTGCAGAGCAAGTGATTTGATCTTCTCTACAACTGACCTCCAAACAGTGAATTATTACTCAATAAGTCACGCACTAGAGTAGATATATTACGATTCTAACACACAATAAACGACAAAAAACATTTGAAGTATTCAGCTTCTTCCACCTTTCTGACATTGCTCTGAGGAAATCCTGCAATAGTTGGACTGTTTCACGTACGCTTACATGTATTTGGAACGTCTTTCAAGCGCCAAAACGATGTTGCCCCGTCTAACGACGTCAATGACGTCATTTTGCAGTGGCAATTGACGTCGGCTAGCGCGCTATCCTCGCACTTTCAAAGCTTTTACTTTAATGTTTCGTATAACACGAGCTTTTTTGCATTGGCTATATATAGGCGACTTGAATTGCTGATAGTATGCATCTTTATGCGAAGCTGAACTACACTATGTAACAGTAGCACACAGCCATGCTTGATTGTGTGTGCGTGGCAGAAGAAAGCCCTTATTTATGAAAACAGATCAGATTGAATAGATTTGAATGAATGTTAAAATGGAATTTATGAATTATTTACATAGCAGCAAGTTCATCAAATGACCTTTCTGTTCTTTTCTTTCTGATGATAAAAATACCATCCGCACTATCATTGACCATAACTCGAAATAATCTAATGACTGATCTGTCATACTGTCGAGATTCACACACTCCGTGTGTCCAAATGGCATCTGCTCGCTAGATGTTCGTAAAGCTGACTTTTTGACAGCTGTTTCGCCATAGTGTCTTCCTTGCATGTGTGTTTATTTCCTGACCAACCTCTTAATGAAACAAATGTTATCTACCAAATGCAGGATAAAACTAATACTAGCTGGTCAATTGATTTGAGCTTTGTATTATAGGTTACTGACCAGCCTCTTGATGAAACAAATGTTATCTACCAAAGATATTATGTTTAGAAAGCCGTTTTTCTCTGTTACTAGTGACTTCAAGTCAATGCATGATAAAATTAATAATAGCTGGTAAACTTATTTGAGCTTTGTATTATAGGTTGCATCAAGGACTATGGAGATAGTGACAATTATGCCGTGACGTATGACTTTGCTGACCAGATGGCCCAGTCAACGTGTATTGCAATGATGGGAGCTGAAGGGCATGTAAGAGCAGTTCGTCGACGATGTTCTAGCCTAGCACCAGATTGTAATGCTACCTGTAGGAACATCGGGTAAAACTAATTGGGCATCGACGCGAGAAAACCTGTCTTTGAGACTTGGGAACAACAAAGGTGTAGACCAGCCAGAACATTGGCTATTCGTTCACTGGAAAGTATGATATCTAAGTAAGACAGGCGACAAAGATCAGAAATCGATACAATTTAGTACAACACCTGATCCAGGATACCACATAGGAAAGTGACAAAAACACAATTAAACATCACAAACAAGAGCCAAGAGGTCAACTCTTTCCCAGCAGATGAGCAGAAGGCAGCAAGGAACCTACAACATGCGAAATTTTACTTGGGTTTCAGTATGACATGATCAAAACTATAAAGACAGGTTTTCTCGCGACGAGATTCATTTATCATGGTATTATTTTATGCTCAGGACATGCAATTTATTATCATATACTACAAACCAGCCAAAGGTATCCGCGAGTAGGAAACAGAAACATATATCCATATGACAGCATTACATAACTTAATTAAAACAACTGGCACTGTCTTCCTCAGCAAGGTAAGTGCATAAACTAGGCAAAGGACACTAGGTATAACATCACCAAAATGACCAAGCACACAATGTAACAACAGAAACAACAAAAATGTTTCAGCAACTACAGAATTACTACCTAAGAATTACAAATATTTCACTAGCCAAATTTTTGACTTGAATCAGTAAGTTTTGTTCAGCTTGACTGAAGGCTTCTAAACTTAAGCAATGTATATAGTGGATCTTAAATGAGTTATCATGTTTTATTAAATCTATTTACGAGTTGGGAAAAACTATAAAGTGCGAGGCTTTTTGCAACAAGCTTAATAAATTCAATAATGCATAGGCGAAAATGTTAGATTTTATTTATCATATGACATTTAGATTACTTTGAAAGTAAGTAAGGGTGCAAAGATCAGGAATCGATACAATCAAGTACCACACCTGACCCAGGATACCAATGGGAAAGTGACAAACTCACAGAAGACACCAAAAGCGAGAGCCAAGAGGGCAGTCCTTTCCAAGCAGGTTACCACAACGCACATATAAACAGACGCACACACAGACATAGCAAACACAAGACAGAACAAAAACATAAAAAGTCCAAAACGTACCGCCAAGGAACCGTTAGTAAAATATTTTACTGGAGGGCTTAAACCGGTTTAACAGCGCCAACCTCACCCTTAATTCAGATGTGGATCAAGACACATAGATATTTGGTTTGCAAGAAAGACCCCTAACTTATCAATGCATCATCTCCTAAAACATATAAATCAAGATATAACAAGGAGATAAAGCAAAGATAAGGACTCAACAGTAAATAAAACTGAATACCGGAGCAAAAGAAATCCAACAGGTGAACACCGGTGGGCCCGACAAACAGCCAAAGCATCAGGCCCCTACCATCTCATCAATAGATAAGTCTTTAAGTCGGAACCATCATAGAGTCTGACAGCAAATTATATGACATTAAGATTACTTTGAAATATCATTTCTGACGTAAATCTCAATTATGGCGTTATTTAATCAAAGTTGTAATGGACGTCATTACATACATGTAACGTTACCCAAAAATCTGTAACCCAGTAGTGGTTTATCAATTTTAATACATGGCTTTAGTTCACGTCCAGACGTGACGTCATATGATAATATTGTATTATACTATTGACATCATATGTATATTTGATAAAAGGTTTTTTAGTTACGTAATGCAGCTATACAGGTTATTAAACCAATAGTAGCTGGGTTTTTGGTCCCCTTTGTAGGGGCAGAACGGAGACCGATCAGTTGTGAGTTATTCTCCTACCATGACCTCTAAGTGATGACCCTCTATTCATTTAATATATTACCGTTATAGCCACGCCTCAAAACGTTTTGTGGAAGTATATACACATAAATGCAACCCACATCTTCTCCTTTGAGTACTATTTAACTCAGTTCTAGATAGAGCTACATGTTTAGCTCAACACGTATAAATCTATTCTCTGAACTGTCGTTATGCCATCAGACAATGTTAAATTTTGTACCCTTGCGTGCTTCTTCATAGCCTTTTGGAATTTGAGCCAGGACATGTGATTTCCAACAATGTGGCATTTTGACAAGTGTAGACTCAGACGAGCCTGTGCAGCTTCCTTTTAAACTTAGAAACTCCAAATGATGTTCGGTCACTAGCTTAACAGTCATAGAATATTTAAACAACTAGCAATGGCTCTGATCAGACTGCGGGTATGCGCAGGCTGGTCTGAGCCTTTGCTGGTCGCACATACCACAATGTTGGAAAGGAGGACAAATTAAGCAAAGCAACCAGCTCTCTCTTCCCCATCAAGATGATTGCAATACTAGAATTGACATAAAGGAACGTACAAACAAAACATAGAACAATTACAGACTCCCACAATGGGAGTAACAGTAAACAAAAAGTCAACAACAACAGAACCACCGCCTTAGAACGGACAGCAGCCTAAGCCACCGGGGGGCTGAAATGCATTTTACTGGTACCAAATCTTCGCCCTAGATTCTGCTGTTGTTGAAGTAAAAACTGCAAACTTTTGTTTTCTCGGATAGGGTACTGAAACTATACACAAATGAAGGCTCTTATAAACATCACAAAAGTTTACTTCTCTTTGGCATATTTTCGCTTGGCCTCCCTGTCAGCATTTTCCCAATGCGATAACATTTTTCTGTGCATTAGCAGACCGACTTTGCAGGGCTACAGCAAGCCCCAGCACTGCTTGTGGGTCCATGATTTTCTCTAGCTTGTCAGAAAATGATGAACAGCTTCGATCTGACTGATTTAAAGAGTCGGCCCCTTAAAACACGATATACGGCTGATCTAGGCCAATTTGGTCGACAACGTTAGAGGATCATTTAAATCGTCTAAAGATCGTTTAATTTCGGGCGCCTGCATCAGCATACGCACCATCTCAGCCACTCTCGAACTAAAAACGCCTGAAGAACGGCAGAAATTGGCAAAAAGCATCCTCACTCAAGCGAGGTTATTCCATTTCGGCCGTACAACGCACGAAAATCGCTATGTTGCACGCGAGAAGCGGGTCTCTATCGGGCCTTTATCGGGCCTTTGTCGTATACCTGCGTGAACTTTGGCTCCTGAAACATGTTGATCGCGAGAGGAACGTCCGAGAATGGTCCCTCAACTATGGTCTTTTGATCGAGACTCAATCTGGTTGAAAAAAGTGGGGCAATTGGAGGCGATACAGGACAACATTAGGGCCGATCAAAAAAAGATTGATCAGGGACAACCTGGTCCAGATTGAAAGAAAACAATCCTTGGTTAAATGGGGGTATTAAGGGATACTTTGGCAAACAATGAAAAATAGTAAGTGAGTATGACTAGGAAATACCACAATCACAAACTGCAGACAAACCTATGGCATCGTGAGGAAGAGCCACACAACAATCACGAGATATCAGGAAGGCAAATAAAGCAAAGCAACCAGCTCTCTCTTCTCCATCAACGTGATTGCAAAACTAGAATGGTACAAAGTAACGCACAAAAACAAAGAATAATTACAGAAACCCTTGAAATGCTGCAAACGCAGCTTTTTATCAGGGTAGTATTTTTTGCTACGGTAAATACAATATTCAGGGTCTGAAGTACATAATTAATTGGTAATTTGATCTATGATCCCTTAAAATGTATATTGGACATTCCCATCCTTATTGAACTTATCTAGGTGGGTAAATTCATCAGAATACATGGAATGAATTGACTCACCTATGAAATGGACCACAATGTGAGAAAATCTGTCTTAGGGGTTTGGGAACAACCAAGGCATAGACCAGCCTGCACTTCCGCGTAGTCTGATCAGTGCCTCTGTTATTCACTCGTTGGAATACATCATAGACATATTTACTGCTAACGAAATTCTAATTTTCTATCTAGTCTCTGTAGCTAAGGAGGCTAGTTTTAGTCTCACTTGGTCAGAAATCCGAAAGACAGGTTTTCTCACCTTAAGGCCCAAATAAGAACATTAACCTATATAAACCTGTGTAAATGGCCACTCAAAAAATCCAAACCAAAAAGCTTAATGACAAGCACAGTGGTAGCTTAATGAAGGTTTGAAAGTATTGCAAAATGCTGCCCTTTGAGCATTCTGCAATACTTTTGACCTGCATTAAGCGATAAGTGGTTTTGAAAACACTTTTAGGTCATTTTGAGAGTGGCCGTTTTACACAGGTTTTATTGTATTTATATTTTCCATTTTTCATAGAACTACCTGCTTTAATTCACTCCATGTGTACAGAGGCTCCAACTACTCCCCAGTTTTGTCAAGGACTGATGTTGGTATGAAAGGCCTGGTGATGTACAGATACAATGGATGTGGTCGTAGCTTTTGTGGACCCAATTTCTGCTGTTGTAAAGGTCTATGACATCAAAAATCAATTGAATTACATGCAGTACTCAATCACAGCATAAAATGCATAACACTAGGACACAACTCTGATAAAATTAAATGTATTGATACAAGCTATATAGCACATAAACATGAACAAACATTGGAACATTGTTAGTGTCCGCAATAAAATGGCTTTCGATTGGCGATATATACGGTTAAGCAAACTATCTTTTCTACAGGACCATTAAACAGGTTTGTGCTTTCATAACACAATCAACCATGCGCGGATCTAGAAAGATGTGCCAAAGGAGGCACGAGCCTGACAACGTTGTTTTTTTGTTTTCATTGATGAGGGGACAGAGGATACAAATAGCACTAAAAGAGGCCCATCATCTGTGGTTCGCTGGTAAGCTGATGATGGCCCAACATTAAGGCTTGCTTGGCAGCTTTGTGATGTTTCAGGAGACCGGGACAAGTTTTCAGTAATAGGGGCATGCCTTGACCTCCTGTCCCCTCCTCTGGGTCCGCACATGATCAACTGACTATGACAAGGAGACCCATCGTACAATAATAGATAATAAACCCACCTAGATGGCAAAAAAAAACAATACCACAAATTCTGTTGAGTACAGCAACCAGTAACACGTATGGCAAATAGTAAAGACACAGATGAAATGCCACAGAGGGTATAATCATCATTGTCTGTACTGTTTGCCTAGATTGTTTATTAAGACAAAAACAAGCTATATGATATTGGCCTCGTTGCGAGAAAACCTGTCTTCGAGATTTCCGACAAAGTGAGCTTCAAACGAGCCTGACTAGATAGGAAATTGAAATTTTGATCGAAGTAAGTTTAGATATGATTCTTTTAAAAAGCTAATAACAAAGGCGCTGATCAGACTGCGCTAATGCGCAGGCTGGTCTGCGCCTGTGTTGGTCCCAACTCTCCTGAAGACAGGTTTTCTTGCGTTGAGGCCCATATGACCAAACAACCTACCAACAGTTTGTTTTACAACTAGTTATTCTGGATTTAGGTTGTTATTCAGTTCTTATAAGTTTATTTAGTTTTAACTTTTTCAAAAGAAAATCATTCAGGAGCACTATCAGAATGTCAAACGTTTTGAACCCAGTTCAGGACCAGCGTGTCGTGGTTTATGTCCAAACTGTTAGCAAAGGTTATCATAAGAGGACACAAGTCAAGCTAAGCATTACACGGTTTCATACTTTGAAGCTATTTGTTTTTCTATGTCTTCATATCTGGCTAGCATCTCATCATAAACCTGTAACAAATAAGTAAACCCAGTCATGTGAAATGTATCAATGGTTTACAATTAAATTCAACTGTAGCTGTGTACTGTAGCTAGACTATCAAATGTTCAGCGTTAAATCTGTTTATTTGGGGAAATACATTCTTAGACTCACTTCAATGTTACTAAGTATGTAAGGGTGCAAAGATCAGGAATCGATACAATCAATTACCACACCTGACCCAGAATACCAATGAGAAAGTGACAAACTCACAGTAGACACCACAAACGAGAGCCAAGAGGTCAGCCCTTTCCCAGCAGGTGACCACAAAGCACATATAAACAGACGCGCACAAAGACAAAGCAAACACAAGACAGAACAAAAACATAAAAGATCCAAAAAAGAAGTACCGCCTTGGAACGATCCATTTATTTGATTAGGGATCAAAAATCGTTACAAGTATAATCAAATAAAATATGCAACCCTACTAATGCAGCTTGCATATATAAATAATAAAATATATTATTTTTCTATTTTAATTTAAAAATATATTTGACTAAAATTAAAGAAAAAACAGATAGAAAGATCACTTTAATACATAATTTGCCTCAAAGCAAACAAACTTGTCTTAGGGACTTTGTGATCAACAAAGGTGCAACCCAGCCTGCTCATTCACGAAGTTTGACCCGCGTCTTTTATTCGCTTATTCGAAAAATTATATCTAATCTTGCTACAAGCGAAATTTCAATTTTTAAGCTAGTCTCTGTAGCTGAGCAGGCTGGTATCCATGTTTGGGTATGATATGACCACAAACGCCAACGACAGATTTTCTAGCAATGAGACCCAATTATGATAATGATAAACTACAGAAAAAAAACTGTCTTAAGCGGCCACAGACAAAGACAAAAAGTTCGTTTTTAAGACGTATGCTTAATGCATGTCAAAAGTATTCCAGAATGCTCCAATGGAAACATTCTGCATATTTTTGACCTTCATTAAGCTACCATTTGCCATTAAGACCATTGAATTGTCTATATTTCAGCGGCTCCTTAAGACATGTTTTACTGTATACCTTTCCCAGACCAGGTGTAGGAGCAACTGCACACACAGGTTCAGCTATACCTTTCAATGTATGCACTTCCGATGATTCTAGGAGAGCTGGAAACAAAAGGATAAAGTCAGGTAACTTCGGACACCAGGTAAATTCAGACAGCGACAGCGACCTTGTTTGATTCATATTATGATGATTGGAATAAAAAATAATCAAGTTAGCAAACAGTGAAAATCCTGATGAGACGGCTCATATGGAGCCGTCTCATCTGAATTTCCTCTGTTTGCAAATGTGTGTCCGAATTTACCTGGTGTCTGAAGTTTCATGACTTAACCCTAATACAAAGTAAATGAGTATAACAAGGAAATACCACAATCACACACTGTAGACCAATCCACGGCAACAGCAAGAGAAGTCAAAGAACAATAACAGCCATATTACATTACATTAAAAATTAAAACCAATAAAGCAACTAGTTTTCTCTTCCTTGGCAAAATGATTGCGAAACTAATATGGACACAAAGTAGTGTGTAATAAACTTAGGACCTAACACAAAACCTCCATTAACAATGGAAGCAAGAATAAATAATGAACAAAGCGCAGCAGAACCAATGCCTTAGAATGCACAGCGGTTGAAGCCACTAATGAGGGGCTGGTGTTCTTAAATTCATCTTACTGGCCAAATCATTGCCCTAGACTATTCTGTTGTGAAAACGCAAAAATGTTAGGAAGATTCACAGAACACTAACAGTCACAAGAAATCAGGAAAACAATTACAGTAAAGCTGCTTGAACTAGCTTCCTCTTCCCCATCAAGACGATTGCAAAAATAAAGATGACACTAAGTACTACATAACAATACAGAACCAAACACAGATCCTACTCAAACAACAGAAGCAACGACAATGAACAAATCAACAGCAACAGAATAAAGCCTTTAAATATGAGGGATTAATAATAAAAACTTATTTCTCAACCAAATTATGTGTTTTTGGCACTCAACAGTACCGTTTTAGTAACAAATGTTAACACGGATGCATGAAATAATCACATTTTTTTATTCAACACTTTTGTTTATCTACACCAATGGTATTTAATTTAAAGTAACAATCTCAATCGAACCAATGTTCAGCAAAGGTAAAATTTGATATGTGTGCCTATCAAGAACCCTGGTTATTATTTGAGCGCCGATCTGACAAAAGGGTCCTTCAGGCAATTTAGCGGTTTTTGTGTAATCAATATATCAAAAATGTCTAAATTTTCAAGATTTTGCATGTTCTTACTATAGAATCAAATTGCTTCTAACATGTAATACAATCAAAGGCGCAAGCAGTTTTGATATAATTTAGTGATACGTATAATGTATGTTGCCATGGCAACAGCTGTGCATATGGACTACACACTTCCTTTAAAACAGGGTACCTCATTTCAAATGCTTTTGTAAACATGGGATGTGCGTATGTGGGCTATTTGTGCAGTCTATGCAATTGCATACACATCAAATTTACAGAAACATGGAGCATTCTTGAAATGTTGCTCCTAGCGTCTTTGCATTAGCGTCATAAAATAACACAATGGTGTTGACGTCAGAACGCCATTAACAACGTTAAGTGACGTCATATTTAAAACGCATCATCTATACGAGTTTAAACGCTCATATCTTTGTTATTTGTAAAGATAAACTCTTAAAATTTTCTGTAATTGTTCACAACAGCTAAGTCTTTCTTTCTCTGTAAATATCTCACTTTTGACATTTATTGCCAGATGGTCCCTTCTGTCAGACCTTGGCTCATTAGTTATTTGTGTTTCGTGTTTGATGTGTTTTCTTGTCTGTTCGTTGTAGCCTTCTGGTCAAATGCTGGGAAAGGCTGACCTCTTGGCTCTCGTTTGTGATGTCTAATTGTGAAGTTGTCACTTTCCCATTGGTATGCTGGGTCAAGTGTGGTGCTTGATTGTAATGATTCCTGATATTTGCATTCTCTCTTACTTCGATGGGCACTCTGTGGGTAGACAAGAGTCCAACATTTCCAGGCAGACAAACATAGACTCTGATCTGACAGAGCAGATGCGCAGACTGTATTGAATCTGCATTGTACGTACACACCAACTTATACCAGATGCTAGATACTTCTCTGATATTCGAAATGTCCTAAGAATTAAGTAAGGGTTACATACCAAGTTTCGCTCTGTAACATCCGCCCAAGGCAGCTGAATTTGGCACATCAATTGTATAGACGGCTGCACTGAAAACGTCTGATATAACCTGTAGTGTGTGAAAAACAAAATGGACGACTCCATACTTTGTTTATCATTTGCATGTCGAAAAATCGATCGTCATTTGGTACTTAGGCAAACTGCAAAGATCCAGATGAAATGCAGCATAATGCTGCATTTCATCAGGATCTGCTCCATTTGCTAAGATTATAGCACCCTTCACTGACAGAAATACATCCTAATTTATACAAGCATGTGTGTGATCCCCTAAAGTTACACGATTAGCAATCCCCTACTTACTGTATAAATATGTTTCGGAAACTCAATCAGAATACAAAGCGTTAACAATCGCAAGCAATTTATAAGCTCTGACAAGTCAGATCCGTAGATGTATACACTTTACACATATGCCGGGATAGAGATTCTTATCTTACTCACATAATCTTAAATAGGCTGCCACGTGAAGGATGTACGTTGATTTAATCAGAACTCACATGCATTGTAGTCAAGTGACGTCATTCTTATGTCAAAGTGATGTCATCATGTGATAATGCATCTCAGCATATTCAGGGGCTTCAAAAAACTTATTTTAAAATAACAAGTCAACAGTGAGCAAGAAAAGTATTTATTATTCATGTCAGGGTAAGATAGAAATTGGTTCCTTGGCAAGCCTGGTGATGCTAAACTGTGATCCTTGGGACGAATTTGTCTATCCCACCCTGACACTTATAATAGATGCTTATAATATCTAACCATATGCATGTTCAGAATCTTTTGTCAGGGTAACCAGGTCTTTTTTAGACAGTTTTTTTTTATTTTTCATCAAAGTAAGAAAGAGGACAAAGGTCAGAAATCGATACAATCAAGCACCAAACCTGACACAGGATACCAATGTGAAAGTGACGAATTCACTAATAGATACCACAAACAAGAGCCAAGAGGTCAGCCCTTTCCCAGCAAGTGACCACACAGACGCGCATGAAAGCATAACAAAAACAAGACAGAAATAATATAAATGATCCACAAAAGAACCACCGCCTTGGAACGGTCAGTAAAAAAATATTTTACTTGAGGCTTTTAACCGTTTTCATGGCGCTCCATCATCACCCTTAGTTCAGATGTGGTGACTTATTTGATAGCTTTACACAATGCAAGGGGTCCAATTGCTTCATTTCTAAAACTAGGGCTTACCAGCAAAATGTCACTTAAATCACGTTTTGCTGGTGGACCAATAATGGTCCAAAATTGAATGTTGGCTGGGCTAACCATGAAGGATAACCACGCCACTTGAATGTGTCTATATATTACTAAAATTTCATAAGAAAACAAGGGAATGGGGGTAGGGGTAATTGTGCTGATGCGTAAAAAGAAACTTGCTTTTCTAAAAAAAATGTGCAAATTAGTGTTCAACAGAGAGTTATTGTAAATCCATTTTGATAAACAAAACATAGGCCAATTAAAATTTTTTGTTTAATTATTATTTTGTGATATTTTTGGCTGAAAAAAAGATTACTTTTTCAGTGCATGCTTTTGTAAACTTCAACTCAGTGACCAACAAATATAATACAGTATATCGCTTAATGTAAAATTGGATGGAAATTATATGTGAGAAAAATCAGCAATGCATTTACGAAAATCCCACCCGTTGGATCCACCGGCCAGAGGAAAACTCAGCAAGACTCCTTTTTAACTGAAATGGGAAGATCTTATGTTAAGGGTTTCCTGTTCCCTGTGAAAGCTAATGATGGATTCTATTTATTTGCTAATGAAACGCAGTCTGACATTTAACTTTTATCTTGTATAGGACCATATTTTGGTCAAACAATGACCCTTGTGTCAATATTGAATAGTTATTAAAGACAAAGACGTTAGGATATTGGTCAATTCAAGCCATTAATTTAGGGGATGTCATTTGAAGCGATTGTTGACGACACACAATGGACTGCGGAAGATGTACATTCAACTATCACGATAGCTCATAGGATTTTGGCCAAGCCAAAAACATGTGCTTTTGGTGCGTCAAAAAAACGGCTACCTGAGACGTTTCTTTTGGGGAAGACCTTTCGTATTCGCACACAAAACATATGTTTGATGGGGTAAATCCCTAATAATAATAATCATTTTTGGGGTTATATATTTTTATGTTTACCGCCCTATAATTTGAACTGATGATAGTTCGAAATAAAATAAGCAGTTTTGTACCATGTGATAGAAATAATTTAACATGTTTGCTCCAGTATTTTTCAAACCTGAAGTACTTCTCCCATAATTTACATTAAACTTTTGTAGATCTTTTATGTTTTTTCTGTCTTGTGTTTTCTATGTCTTTGTACGTGTCTAGTTATATGTGCTTTGTGGTCACCTGCTGGGAAAGGGCTGACCTCTTGACTCTCGCTGTGAATTTGTCACTTTCTCATTGGTATCCCGTGACAGGTATGGTACTTGAATGTATCGATTCCTGATCTTTGCACCCTTACTTACTTTTATCAACTTTGAAGTAAATAACTTACTTGCAAAATGGATCTGTTGGCAGAAGCACCTCCTGTAGCCAGAATACTTGCTTTAGGTTCTAAAAAATAATTCAAATTGAGCATAAATTTGTGAATATTTTCTTATCTATTTGTTTTATCATGTAGTATAATCATAGTGTGTTAATTTGATAAGATTGTTTCTCTGTGATGATACATTGCAATAATTAGGAAGCCTCCGTGCAACCTTATTTTTTGTGTTCTAACAACAACAACATAATCTTGGGCTAAAATTTGGTACCAGTAAAAGGTATTTAAAGACATAATACAGCTAATTCCCATGCACACCATGTCTGCGTGGGAAACTGATATTGCTGAATTACCTAATAAAAGTAATATGGAATTAATTAAATGACAAAAAGTATCAATCCTTAACATTTTATATTGAATTATCCTCGAAATATGTGAGGATGGGGCTACATTTGGCCCTACTGAAAGAAAATAAGTATGGTGATTCCAAATTTTTTTTTTCTAAAAGGTAAAATGATAGCCAATGAAAAAAATGAATTCCTATTTTTGGTGAATTACCACAATATATTATGCCGTCCCTTGTGAAGGCTTGGTAAAACAAATAGTTGTTTTCGTTTTCTAAAAAAGCTTGAGGTCATGAGCAATAGTTTAAATTAAAATAAAGAAGCTGGATGACGATAACAACTATTTTAACTTAATATTTAGCACTTAGGTTATATTCATAAAATTGGCCAAATGCTGAAAACTTCCCATATGAGATTATAGAAAATTGAGCACGTTGATATATCTTTTTCATTTTATAAATTGCCAGTACATGCACAAAAATCTGCACGCAAAGTATTGAAAATATTTTGATGTGGGAAGTAATTAGCAACATATGTCTTTAAGCCCCACAGTAGCTTATGCTGCTGTCCATTTCAAGGTAGTTGTTCTACTGTACGATCCTTGTTTTGTTATTCTGTACTTTATGTCCTAATAAGTTTTGCAAGTTTTGGAAGACAGAGCTGGTTGCTTTATTTTAACTGTCTTTCTGTGGTCTCGTTACTGCTAGTTGTATGAGGCTGTTCCTAACTTTGTCATGGGTTTGTCTACAGTGTGTAATTGTGGTATTTCCTGATCATACACACTTGCCTCTTTGGTGCTCAAAAAACCATTTCACTGCTTTGGTTGAGAAATAAGAAAAACTATACAATATGGAATTGTTGGTAAACATGTAAGAAACACCAAAACTGTCATTGCATTATGAGCCGCGACATGTTATTACCAACATTATGACATTTTACAAGTGTAGACACAGACTGAGATGGTCAGTAGGCTGAGCTTAGCTATTGACCAGATAAGACCTTTGCTAATATGGTCTAACAGATAACAAATAATATTCGAATATTTTTGATTTTAATATTCATTCAATTTTTATTTTATTTTTGGCAAAAAAGTAATCAAATATTATCATGTTGGATTGGCTATTGTTTGATCAAATATATAACTTGCACTATTTTACTAAAGATGCAGTTTGAGATTTGATCAGCACAGCTGATCTTGACCTTCACCATTTTCGAAATAAAACTTTGTAAGATTTATCCCAAACCTTCTTTTATCTTTTTGCAAAAATTATTTAACAAATATAAGTCTCAAATAAGACAACAAAATATGACTAATCATCCATGATATTGATGATTATTACTTTATAAAAGTTTGTTTTCTGACCTTTGAACTGTGCAGGATCATGGTAAGCTAAATGCCAATTATCTTGGAGAAGTTATAAACGTGGGGACACCAAACAGACAGGACACCCTTTATTTGTTTTCAATTGCAGTAATTTATAATGTATCATTACATTTATGTAATAATCTTAGTGTGGATCAGTATAATAAGTAAGAAAAATGTAAAATAAATTAGATTTTATCAGAATTATATTTATATTTTTACCAAATGTTTATAATAAAACATTTAAAAGTAAAATATATATAAGACTGATAATTTCTTTTTTATTTGTATTTTGCTTTTAGATGATTTATAACAGTGTAGTCCTAGTAGCAAAATATAGGTAAAAATGATAAAATATTATTAGATTATTTATAATTTTCCTACTTAATGATTTATAGCACTGACCTGCTTTCTAAAATTTCGATATATAGAAAAATATCGCAAATAAAATTCTTTCAAAATTAAAATTTTATTGCTTGGGTTTTTACTAAATTTCCTTATAATTGGTAATGTTTGTAGAATACCCCATATGACAAAACCATATGACCACTGAGCTGATGAAGAGATGCCAATCATTTTCACAGTTAATTAGATAAGCCAATCAAATTAGTGATAAGGTTTAAGAGCTCCTGGACATGTTCACAGCTTGAGTGTAAGACAGAACGTGCCAAAACTGAGGCTAATTTTTCCTTATATACTCCACTCCTGCCTTTAAGAGCCAAATAGTTATTTTAGCGAATGTATGATTAATTTAATTGTACATACAGGTACATACATGTACATACACTGCACACTCACAATGAGGCACACTTATTCATTTTATACAATCGAATTTTCCAGAAAGTAAAATGCAAATAAGTCAAGAAAACCTATTGTATATACTAAATGGTCACAATTAATAATTAAAATAAGATATTGCATTGATTCTCTAAAGATCAAGTTTGTCTCATCACACATTGCAGACCCTGATGTCATACCACATATTGTGGCATTTCCTCTGGGTCTGTTTGCAAGTATCCGTCTAAGTTTTTTTCCAGTCTTCTAAGGGTTATAATTCGTCTATATCAGAGCAGAGTATAGGAAAGGTACTCATCATAGTAAAGTATAGTTACCGCTTAATAATCCACATCGTTCTGCATATAATCGTCTTGCTATAAACTGGCCTTCTAGAACAGCACGTACTTCAATATCAGGAGGAAAAGATTCTACCTACATTTAAACGAAAATTAAGCAAAGTTTTAACTATCCTTGAATTAATTTAGGAACTTGAAAATATAATAATTATATGATATTAACATATGTAGACCATTTAGGATTTCAATTTGGTAAAGCTCATATCATGACCAGAGCAACAAAAGACTGTGTTACCCTGCCATTTCACCATCTGACGTTACCAATGCAGCTGCATGCACACTGGTAACTGTAACCGCTTATTAATTACATGTTTATCAAGTTTACTTAAATTAGATCTTAGAAATCTGAACAATAAAACATTTGTATCCCTTGTGTGGCATATAATAAAGATCTGTTGACTCTCAGCAGGCCATAATGTCAACGGGTAATATTACATGTGATGAGTTAATAAATCATCCTAAAGCTAGTATATAAGGTTTTCCTGTGGCTGAACATTGGAAATTGACTTACTATGTCTTATCTTGAACATGTTAATTTACCTGCAGGTATTTTGTGTAAAATATGTGCATGTCAGGCATTAGTGAATATGAATTTTGCTGCTTAGTAGAATATTTGCGCTGCTTAAAAGATGTCAACAGATAATGATGGATTTAAGCGTATGAACTACTTGTAGCTCCACCCTTGGTAACACAGGCGTGACCAATTCCGTTACACTGCATGCAGTGTAACGGAATTGGTCACCCTGGGTTACCGACGATAATGTAGCCCCTTTTCTATACCCATTGATGGAAGTGCTTTAACTCAGGAACATCAGATAAAAGAGTAAGCATAAAAAGTAAGTGAGTATGATCAGGAAATACCACAATCACACAGTGCAGACCAACCCACAGTACCATAAGGAAACGCAACAGAACACTAACAGTCACTTTACATCAGGAAGACAATTAAAACTGAGCAACCAGCTCTCTCTCTTCCTCATAAAAAAGAACCCCACCCAACAACTTGAGGTACATAAAGCAAGAAATCAACAACAACAGAGCCACCAACTCCCCTTGGAACGGGCAGCGCCCTAAGTCATCAGGATGATTAAATGCATCCTACTGATACCAAATATTCGCTCTAGATACTGTTGTTGTTAAAACAAACGAAACTTGATAAGAATGTCTGGTTGAAAATCCAATCGCCATTCCTCTTTAATTGCACGACGGTGGTTCATGCATCAGAGTCAATGATGTATACGACGAAAAGCTTTAATTCATTGGTTGGTGCCACATGTTTGTTTTAGGTTGGACCCATCGTGGCTCAACTTTAGATTTTCTTCAGCCACTATGTGTGAGTCGTGACCCCTTTTCTTTTTTCTGCACAGTATGTTAATTTGATTAGAGAGTTTGTCTGTGTTAATACATTGCATAAGTTTGGAAGCTGGTGAACTAAACAAGTTTGGTGATTTAACAACAACATAACTTAGGGCAAATATTTGGCCAGTCAATCCATTTAAATAAAGCACATACCCCGCCCCTGCTGTTGTCCAGTCTAAGTATTTAATCATTGTTTACTGTTGCTCCCAGTATTGTTGTGGGTTATGTGTTGGGTTCTTGTTTGGTTATGCAGTACTTAGTGTCATTTCAAGTTGTGTAATCAATTTGGTGGGGACGGGGGAACTTTTTGCTTTACTTTATTTGTCTTTCAGATGTCTTGTAACTGTTGATGATCTTTGGGTATTCATCACAGTGCCACTGGTTGGTCCGCAGTGTGTGATTGTTTTCCCCATCATACTCATTTACTTTTTTCAATATAAGTATTGAATTATATATCTAAGGTTTTATTTTGAAAAAAGGGTTATTTCACAAAGAAGAGTAACCAACTGTTAAGCATATGACAATAGACTTCTTTTTCATCACCATATAAAAATATAATATTATTTGACGTCATTTTCACCCTGAAACGAGTTTTTGCTTCGGCCTACTTATTATTATGTATGTGAGGGGACATGGAGAGACTCTAATGATATTCAATTAGGGCTGCAAATTGGATTGTAACCACAAATCATACAAACCTGCTGACTATGTTTGTCAAATCGATATGTTCCTAACACTCTGGGCATTATTTCTGTACTATCAAAATATATACCTGAAACAAACACACAATTCAAACAAGACAAAATAAACATTAAAAACACAAGTAGACAGCATGGAGAGTTTAATAAATTCAGTAATCAATTACAAAATGTAATCCTTTGTATCTGATGGATTTTTGAATACAGACCAATATAATAAGGCTTTGATTTCCATATATTGTTTTGGGTCACGCTATGAATAATTATGTACCTACGAGTAAGTCCATAAGGAATGCATTTACATAAACAAAGTTTGTCATAGGTCCAGTTAAACAAACTATTTTAGCGTAAAATTGTTTTTATTTTCTATCAATCAGTTAGAACATATGCTTTGTCTTTGGAAGGGTTATCAATATATAATACATAGAAGATCTTACATGAGTGCTCAAGTTTAATTGAATTTATTAAACAGGCTGAAAAATTGATAAAATGCAAGGCTTGCCGCAACGAGTTTAATAAATTCAATAAAACTGGAGTACAAATGTTAGATTTTATATATCATATGACTTTAAAATGTTTTTTGTAATCACGTTTGTGGTGTAAAACGTCTAGATTTTGCCATACATATACGACGTTGTTATGGGCATCGTTTCATAACGTTACATGTTCTCGAAAGTCTGTAAACCACTATTGGTGCATGGCGTTCTTTTACTCCCAGACGCGATGTCATAATTATTAACTAGAGCAGGAGTCGATGGTACACCATCGCGAAAACCCGCTTTTTTACCAATTACCTTTACCTTGGTGTTAAGGTCACACAAAATGTGGCTCAATACCTTCAACATAATGTGACCTATGCACATGTGAAATTTTAAGTTGCTATGTCCAATGGTTAAGAAGGAAATGTATTTACAAGAAAATACATCATATGACCTTGACCTAGGGATCAATATCATACAAAATGTTGCCCAGTACCCTCCACATCATGTGACCTATGCACCTGCGAAGTTTGAAGTTGCTATGGCCAATGGTTTAAGAGAAGATGCATTTACAAGAAAATACATTTTTGACCTTGACCTTAGGGTCAAGATCACATGAAGTGTTGCCTAGTACCCTTGCTATCATGTGGCCTATGCACATGCAAATTTGAAGTTGCTACTTCCAAAAGTTTACGAGGATATGCGTTTACAAGAAAATACATTATTTGACCTTTGGCCTTGACTTTTGGGTCAATGTCATACAAAATGTCACACAGTACCCTCTACATCATGTGATATACGCGTCTACAAAGTTTGAAGTTGGTACGTTCAACGGTTTAGGAGAAGATACAATAACAAGAAGCGTGATGGATGGACAGACAGATGCACGGACGGATGGACGGACGCCGGACCAACTTTGGTACGAAATATATATACCCTATTTTTCTAACGAAAAAGCTGGTATAATAATATGCTAATGTATTAGCTTTTCAGCAAAATACACTGCCTTTAGCTATATACAATACAATACAATAAGATATAAATCTAGTGAGCCTATTATACAAAAACAACATGCACAGTCTGTTGCAGATACCAATGTCACCACTCCGCATAGGTACTAGTGTATAGGACGGGTCAATGGGTTTTTGCAGGCACCAAAAGTCGCCACAAGCAGGTTAACCAAGCAACTAATGTGATATATTAAGCAACAAATAGAAAGTATCCACTTTTCTGACTATAAAGCTAGATATTATTTTCACTGAGTTAAGCATTTATATGATTTTAGAAATGTTCGATTGGCAGGAGAACTTTAGGAGGTTAATTTCATTTTCCCCAGTACATGATAACACAAAATAAATACCTATATTTCCATTATTATGATAACACAAAATAAATACCTATATTTCCATTATTACCAGGCGGTGTGGACAATAGCATTTGATTAAATTTCCCCCATGAACCTGCACACCTCTCCATTATACGTTGTCGTGTTAGAGAACCGTTCTTCCATCTGAAAAGTGAAGCAGTACTACTGATTGAGATATTATACAGACCCTTTGCCTGCTACAAAACATTGCATGTAAAATGTCGTCTGGCAAGGTCGTGTGCTGCAGCTAGTTGCCAACATTTCATACTTATTTCAGCATACAGGCAAACCGTTTGGACCCTGATGATGTGCGTCAACACTGTTTGCACGAAACAGAGACGGTTGAAAGGGAAAGTGACCAGCAGTGCATTTCAGACATATAGTTCATGGAAACAAACACTATGAATCTTGTTTAGTCTGTTCCTTTAGATCTATATTGTTTACAATATTGGCAACTTAAGATCATAAAAGCAGATGAGAGCGCAGACCACAAAAGTCGTGATTTTCAATTTTCAGGGAAGCAAATGGTGTAATATAGATTTATCATGTTGCTGTTAAACTGTGGATCCCTAGTGTCTATGTGACAAATACATCACTCTATTTTTTAAAAAAAAACATTTTTTGTTATAAATTTTGCCTGAAGCACAAATTCAAACATTAAATGATGAGATCAACTTCCATTCTAAGCACATTTGCACAGTATAATATTCATAATAGTTGAAAAAAATGACTAATTGTATTAACACTTTGCTCATTTGGCTTGAAGAAAATGGAAACATATTATGTAATTTCTATAAAGCTTGCAATAATATAAGAATATATCATGAGTGTGCGGGTAGGATACAAAAATCCATCCCAAGGATCACTGTTTGTCATCACAAGGCTTGCTGAGTGATGACAAACAGTGATCCTGAGGGAAAGATTTTTCTCTTCTACCCTTACATGAACAATGGATTTTTTCTTGCTCGCCACATTTTTTTTAAAAAAAGGCTGAATACGCTAAGATGCATTTTCACATGATGACGTCACTTTAACATAGCAATGACGTCACTTGACGACCAAGTGCGTGAGTTTCAATACAACCAATGTATGTAGCCCTCACATGAAAGCCTGGGTAAGATAGCCCAGGGTAAAATCTCAGATATCCTTATCCAGTGTGCAAGAAAAATCAGTTATTAGATACAAAGTCATTAATTAAATAATACCGCGATATGTAATCTATGTTATAGTACCTATAAATATACAACTTACCCTTACCCCAACTCATGAACGAAAGAATCTGGATCTAGTGTATTAATCATTGCATGGCCATAAAGGTTGATGATAGGAGTTGGTGAACGAAGGTAAAAACAATCTGCAGTACCCAGAGTAATCTGTGAAACATAGTAAACTAGAAATGTGTCAATGTGACATAGATGTTCCTGAGATAAAAGAAAATCCATGCAAATCTGATCAGTATTAATGAGAATATCAAAGAAAGCCCCACCCTTACTGTAGTGGGTTTCATGTGGATTCCTCCATGTTAAATCACATGATTCTCTGACGTAGGGGCACATGGTATGACCTTTGTCATCAGAAAAGGGGCATGACTCCAACATGCCTATACATCTATCTAGTGAGTTAAGATTCCCTAATGATGATCTTTATCTACCTAAGTATTTTACGTGCATAAGCAGCAAAGCCAGAACTTCACGGATAACAGAGCCATAATCGCTCGCTGATTCGATAATTTACCAAAGTCTCGTGTGCTGGCAAGAATTCAATTTTCCAAATACCACGCTACTTTTACTCTTTGTTTACTAGTGTCGTCGGCTGATAACCTTTACAAACAGCAAGGACCCAGATCAGGATCTTGTTGAGCCTGATCTCGATCAAACTGTGTGACACTCTAGCAGTATTCCTAAATGATATTTTTTCAAAAAGATGATTTAGAAAAATATAAATAGATGACAAAACACATGAAAAATTACCAAGCATGCAAAGAGCTAAATCCACAAACTATAAAGTAAACTTCGTTTGAACACGTGTGATGTTATTTGTGGGACTATGTCATTTACTGAGCCGTCATTGTATTGGTCAGTTACACACTATCATGTGACTTTTGAGAGACATTCTGGGCGTGGTTCGGAAACAGACATAAATGTTCAATAATTACCATGACAAGGAAGAACAAGTCTCACTCACTTACTGTTAACTCGTTTTCCTTTAGAGCCATCCCAACCATAGACTGAGCATTATCGCCTGTCCATGCTACAAGCTTGCAATCTTTAGAGAACTTGTATCTTTTCTGCATGTAGCTCGATACTGTTCCCTTGAAACAGAATAATTAAACAGTCAACACTACGTAAATAATGTATAGTAACAGATAGCGCTTATTTGGTAACATTTTTTTATAAAATAGAAGATAACAACTAAAAACTAGGATCGAGGTTGTAAAACTTTTTTTGTGTTTAACTCAATTGTAAATGAAATCTAAAATGCTGAAAATACATTTCTTGCTTTCATACTCTCATTGGTTATATTGATCGTGCTCATATATGTTGAAATTCCAACAACTGTTGGCTTTTTAACATATATGAGCAGGGTAAATTTTATGCTAAACCAGACATTTATTATTAACCAATGTCTTGCAAGGTAACTAGATACTAATTTAGTTAGAAATTTAGTAAATGATCAAGGATGAAAATTAAAATATATTAAATGATATTAAATGGGCACTGGCGCGAGAAAACCTGTCTTCGAGGGTTTGCGAACAACACAGGTGCACACCAGCCTGCGCAAACGCACAGACTGATCAGCGCCTTTTTATTCGCTTATCGAGACTTGCTACGAGCGAAATTTCAATTTTCAAGCTGGTCTCTGTAGCTGAAGAGACTGGTTTGAACTTGCTTTGTCCGAAACCCCGAAGACAGGTTTTCTTGCGACAAAGCCCAAATATAAATGCCATGCGCCGAATGCAGAATTGTTATAGTCATCAACGTATTTCACAGGGTATTTTTGTAAAGTAACATATGTCATATCATGATTTTACAGGGTGGGTTCACACCTTATGCGCCCCACCCCCATGTAACATAGTGCGCATGCCTGCCTTTGGGATCTGAGATTCCAACTTGGAATCTGTGTCTGAGAAGCTTGTTCCATTTTTCGATTTGGATTTGACTGAATTAGGATGTACTAGTTGCTCGATAGATTGGTAATTGAATGGAAAATTGATTTTATGTCGACCATGGGGTTCCATGAAATTAGTTTTCTATGGATGTGCAGTGCTGTTGTATTTGAGATGGACAAATATTATCTTGCAGCTTTTGTTCAAACTTTTTTCTAGCTTAAGTTGATAGGCCTTTCATAGATCAGGAATCGATACAATCAAGCACCAAACTTGACCCAGGATACCAATGGGAAAGTGGCAACTACACAATTGGACTCAGCTGTTATTGAGTGAGTATATTATTTGTGACCTTCTATTTTGGCAAGAATTGTATAATTGGTTCTGTGCCTTTCCATTGTTATGAATATCGCTTTGCTGTTCTGATTGGTTCATGCTGCAACTTTAGCGTGAATAATTTAGAGAATCATGATGATTCATGATTTTTGGGATACTGTATCTTGGTATCATGCTGTGAAGACGTCTTTTTGGGTTTCTTATACAGCCCTGCTTGGTGCTGGTGTATGGTTATTTATCAGTCACCGCTAATATTAAATGAATTGTTTCAACATAACCTAATAAACGTTTCCTATCTCATGGCATGTTACCTTTATCAGGTCATGATGACTTTGCAATTTTTGAATAAGGTCGCTAATGACGTTGAATCAACACAAAAATCAAAAATTACGTCATAATCGCTAGTTTGAAGAGTGTTCAACAATGGATAAACTGATAAATAGAATACCAGGTTCATGTCTTTTGATATCAAGTTTACCAGGCTCGGCTTTGAGAACGCATGTTGAATCGCTCGGCAAGCCTCGCGATGTCAACATGCGTTCTCAAAGCCTTGCCTGGTAAACTTGATATCAAAAGACACTCACCTAGTATTCTCTATATATGCGTTGTGAAGTGTGAATATGCGTGTATGAGAGGAATATGGAACTGTTATCAACTTTATTTGGACTAAAGTTATATATACATTTGGGACCTAACAGGTGAATGTTCATTACATATGAGCCAGTGCATGAGATTTCCAACAATGTGGCATTCTGACAAGTGTAGACTCGGACGAGCCTCTGCAGCCCCCTTTTAAGCTTAGAAACTCCAAATGATGTTCAGTCAGTAGCTTAACAATCATAGAATACTCAAGCGACTAGCAAAGGCTTTGATCAGTCTGCGCGTATGCGCAGGCTGATCTGAGGCTTTGCTGGACGCACATACCACATTGTTGGAAATTTCATGCAGTGGCTCATATGTGATAGTTTTATAGTAACTGTTTACATTTTTTGGTATATGATAACATGTTTTAACTTTTGTTGAATCAATTGTTCGGGCACATTAAGAGGTGAACTGCAAACTGTTGATTGGTTTTTACTGACTGGAACTTATGCTTTGGGTGATGGTTTAGATAATTGCATTAGTTAGATGGCCTCCATGCGAGCTGAACATTTCTTGTACTTCAACAACAGCAGAATCTAGGGCGAAGATTTGGTGCCAGTAAAATGCATTTAAGCCCCCCGGTGGCTTGGGCTGCTGTCCGTTCTAAGGCGGTGGTTCTGTTGTTGTTGACTTTTTGTTTATTGTTACTCCCATTGTGGGAGTCTGTAATTCTTCTATGTTTTGTTGTACGTTACTTTATGTCCATTCTAGTATTGCAATCATCTTGATGGGGAAGAGAGAGCTGATTGCTTTGCTTTATTTGTCTTCCTGGTGTCTCATGATGGTTGAGCCGCTCTTCCGCGCGGTGCTACGGGGTTGTCTGCAGTTTGTGATTGTGGTATTTCCTGATCATACTCACTTACTAATTTTGGATTAAAGAGTTGAAATAGACTTTGCATTTACTGACTTGACCTAATACATGAACCTGTGACCTGTGGCTTGATATGCCGCAGGGTTTGACTGATTGTCATATGCCAGGATATGCTATGATGACGTTACAGCAGGTCTCAATGGATACATCCCTCCTCTGGATGCACCCATTTTTGTGATCACATAAACATACCAATAATGTATGAGATGGAACAAGGTTGGGCAGTTTGCTGGCTAGCCCAGTGGCACATGCCTAAAAAATAAAATGAAAAAGTAAAACAGTTTTTTACAGAAAATTATTATTGGTAGCAGGAACATCTCCTTAGAAATATCCTTAGATGAGTTTAACTCTAATTGCTTACTTGCAGTAGAGTTGTCAAAGAAGAGTTAATTTGATTATATTGTTTCTCTATGAGATACATTGCAATAGATAGGAATCCTCCGTGCGAGCTTATGATTTGATTTGTTAGCAGTAAAAGGCAATTAAGCCTCTCCCCTACGATGGCTTTGGCTGCTGTCCCTCCTAAGTTGGTGGTTCTGTTGTTATTTATTCGATGTTGATTGTTACTCTCATTGTGGGATTCTGCATGTGTTCTATGTTTAGTTGTACGTTACTTTATGTCCATTCTGGGCTTGCAATCATCTTGATGGGGAAGAGAGATCTGGTTGCTTTACTTTGTTTGTCTACCTGGTGTCTCGTGATTGTTGGGTGGCTCTTTCTCACGATGTCATGAGTTTATCTGCAGTTTGTGATTGTGATATTTCCTGATCACACTCACTTACTATTTTTGTTATCTCGTATATGACGGTCTTCTATATAATCAGCACTACGAACATTTTTTAAATTGTAAATGTTAAGTTAGGTTTATTGTTCAATTTACCATTGTATATACGAATATTCGCTCTTGTAGGCCGGGCGAATGGAAGACGAGTTTTGCGCTACAAAAGCGAATATTTGTATATTCATGAGTATTTGTACAATAAAATACTTGTATAATGATCAATAAAACAATCACCTTCTTATTTAACCTCCAGCTGTTCAAGTCGTTGTTAAGCTTCACCTTTGTCAAAATTAATGAACAGCGTAGATCAAAGTAATGGCGTCAAAGTCATGATACAAAATATTTTATAATGCAAGTGTTTAAACAAATATATGCATCAGACTACAATTAAGATACACCATGTTATGATGTAAAACGCATGTGGTATGTACTTATCTTTCATGGTTTAAGTGATTAAACCAACTTGTTAAGCCATACTTACATCAAGACACGCAGGTGACCAGCACTTATTGTTTATGTCCATCAGATTAGTTATGGAACCCACAGAATAGTCCAAAGGCGCATAATCTCCTAGAAACAATGAAGCCACCATGTTGCTCATTAACGCGATTCTCTGAAAGTAAGAAAAAGGGCAGAGATCAGAAATCGATACAATCAAGCACCAGACACTGATTCTGAAACACAAATTACGTCCAATCATGCACTATTGTCTTCTGCTAATTGCAATACCCGAAAACAGAAGACGTTGCAAGAGCGTTCATATGTTACCAAATATATTAAACGAGTTGCTGAAAAGAGATCAAATGTCAGTATTGCAGAGCATTGGATGACGTTTACGCCACAGGTTTAATTATTGAAATAAAAAATGAGCATATATGTTAGAATCTATTTATAATATGACATTAAAATACTATGAAATCGCTATGTTGACGTGAAAACGACAAACATTTGTCATTATGTACGCAACCATTGTATGTCTTTATTATGTTACTAAATATAATTGCGCCGTGACATGAGATTTACAACAATGTGGCATGTGCGATCAACAAAGCCTCAGATCAGCCTGCGCATCTGCGCAGTCTGATCAGAGCCTTTGCTAGTCGCTTAAATATTCAGTGACTGTTAAGCTACTGAGTGAGCAGCATTAAATTTTGAAGTTTCTAAGCTTAAAAGGAGGCTGGACAGGCTCATCTGAGTCTACACTTCGTCGCTTCAGTGCTATAGTGTTCTATCTACCATTGCACAAGTTTTGAGAAAAATGATTTTGAAAATTTTAGCATCCTGATTTTTAATGCCTTATTTATCACATACCTTAGAATCATACCAGAAGCTTAGAGTATATACATACAGTGTAAATGACCTAGGTTTGAAGAAATTTGCACAGAAATATGGAATTTACGAGCATTTTACAGTTTGCAGATAGAACATTATGCCCTAAAAATTGCATTCTGCGTTCAGTGCTATAGTGTTCTATATTTTCCTACAGCTTATTATTATGTTTATGGAGTCAATTCATATACTAGTCTGAACAGAAATGATTATTTGCACCTAAAAGCAGCAGATTTAGTCATTTATTTGACATTACAGTACCAAACCGCACGGATTATGCCATTAAAATTTATGTAAGGGAGGTAATCTGTGTCTACAGTTAATTTTTCTGTCAATGGGGTCAATTTGTATAATATTTTAGACTGAACTGATTATTTGGACCTAAAAGAATCAGATTTAACCATTAGTTTGTAATTACATAGACACATTACTCCAAATAAAGCAGTTTAAATACGTGTAAGGGAGGTAATCTGTTTCTACAGCTTATTACTCTGTCCATGGATCAATTTGCGTTATATTTTTGACTTAGCAGATCATTTGGATCTAAAAGTAGCCGATTTAGCCATTAATTCGTCATAAGACCGACAAACCACTTCAATTAAGGAAATTTAAATTTATGTAAGGGAGGTAACTGCAATTTGTAGCAATTTCTTCAAGGGAAGTGATTTTATGTAGATAGAACACTATGCCACTGAACTCACACAGTCACGTGACATAATCATCATTGGCCACTTAGAACACTATATCACTGAACGAAATTGTCTTATTGTAGATAGAACAGAAACGCACAGCGATTTTAAGCTTACTGGGAAGAGATAGGCAAATGAAACCTTCACCAGTAGGTAGAACATTTGATCCCCTTTCCAACGGTATGCATAACTCACTTTTGACCAAAATGTCGCTTAGAACACTATAGCACTGAAGCGACGACTTGTCAGAATGCCAAACTGTTGGAAATCACATGTCGCGGCTCATATGTTAACCAAGTTAGTCTTGCCGTTAATATCGAGTTTAACCCTTTAAAGCCGGAAACTCCCAAACTCCCTGCATTGTATATGTTTTACTTGCTCTTTGGTATTATTCAGCCATTTATTTGGTAGTTTTGGTATAGGTACTAGTATTTATGAGTGAAAAGGTGGACTTCAATTGGATATTTGCCAAGAGCAGATTAATTTTCCAAGTTGTCTCCTTAGTTTTTAAACTGCAAATACTCACTCACTGTCGGTCCACAATTTTGTTGCCAAATAAGAACCGACATTCCACGTGAATCACCCATTTGATCCTGTCTCTACTATGTAGTATTCAATAGCTATTTGAGCTTTGCAATGACCCAGTTAGTATAGTTTTGCTGGACTAAATAAGTCTTATGATAAAATCGATGAATATGGCATATCTTAATCATATTTTCTTGTTCAAAGACATAACTTTGTGTCTTAAAGTGTTACCGCTGCTGATTACTTTATGACCTTACATTATCTGTTTTCTTGGCAGAGCAAAGCCAAGTTCTAATGAGCTCTCTGCATGGGGTCATGAAGAAGCTATTGCAGGTTCTTGCTCTTTTAAGATATTTAACTATACCTTATATTGATATAATGTATGTGAAAATTAAATTCCCAGGACGAATCCCTGTCAGTCTGTTAATTCATTCTGTTGTATTGGATTTGGCTGCAGTCAGTCTGCTATCGCTGAAATGCCAATAGCCACCTATTATAAAAAAAAAATAATGGCCTTGAAACTAATGACTGCGTGGATTTGAAACGTTTTGGCAGGGGAATGGGAGATCAAGCTCTGGCAACATGTTTATTTTCTTTAGTCTTCTTTATTTTACTTTTTTGCATACAGAGGAGATGAGATCTTATTGCCTCTCGATGGGGTTCGTACACGTAATCCTTAGAATACGCAGTAGACAACTTAAGACAGGCCATCATTGGCTCGCCAGCATAAAGCCATATGGGAGACCTGGCCTCGAGGTTATAAAACTTGATTTCATTCTCAGACTCAAAATAAAGCGCAAAGATTGGCTCCTTTGGACACGTGTTAGCAAGCAGCCAATCGTTGCGCTTTATTTTGTGTCTGAGACTGTTGGCGAGTCACTGAATGCTGGCTGGGTAGTTTGTGATGTTCCAGTGGCCATGGAGGATCCAGAAACCCCACAAGGCTTTTTTCAGCACTTTTTGGGAAAAGGCCCCTGGCTAATTGTGAAACAAATATCGACTTATCAGTAAAATTGGGAGAAATTAATGACATAGAACATAACAAGGGTGGCAAAATATATCTTCGAAATCAAGTTATTTTAGACTGTATAATGCCAACCATGCCACTTAAGCGAAAGTGTTAAAGTATCATTCTGATATGTGTCATTATTTCTCATAGTTAGTAGTGGTCTGTAAAAAACATGAAAAAAAAAAGTTTTCTTAATTGGGATAACAGACATGGAAGCTATACTCTAAGTATTGCTATCAACCCACTGGTCATATAGTCACAGGGGATTTAAAAATCATAACTGATTCAAGAATTCGGTCTATAATATGTAAGGGACCTAAATATAGGTTTCCTGTGCCTATAGACTTCAAATCATGACGTAAGGAAATTGCAGGAGCCTTACAAGAATTTTGTAATCGCTGGTGTAAACGAAAGCATGTTGAGTCTAATGCCTTAAATAGTTGAAAACTAAATATTTTTAATTTTAATTGTGGTAGAATTTCATTTTATTGCAACAATTTAGATCTTCTACCACCTAAACCTAAATTCACGTTTAGGCACTTGAAGAAAGGGATCCAGGAATTCCATAGGAAGTTTGTTTTGGCCCCGCAGAAAAGGCTGCTAACAATGTTGTGGTCGTTTGAAATAGATACTATATTAACAGCCTAAAGCAAGAACTTAGCACTGCAAAAACATATGAGCATAACAGGCTTGATGAGGCGTCTATCATTGATAGGCATCGATGCCATATGGCAGCTAAGTTTGGGTTGTTTGTTGATGAGGACCATAGCAAGCTTCCTACGTTATACTGTTTACCTGAACTTCATAAAAAGCCCTATAAGTGGCGTTTTATTGCTAATTCTAGTGCATGTAAAACTACTGAGTTGTCTATTCTTTTGACTTCTTGCCTCACTGCAATTAAAAACCATGTCATTAAATATTGCACAACAGTTTATGAAAGAAATGGTAAACATTTATTTTGATCTATTAAAAATTCAGGTGAAATTCTTAATAAATTGAAGTCTAGAGCATCTGATTTGTCTACATATGATTTCTCTACTCTCTATACTACATTGCCTCATAATCTAATAAAAGAAAAACTAACAGAATTAATTGAACAAACATTTAACAGAGAGGGCTCACTTTATTTGGCTTGTAATGATAAAAATGCCTTTTTTACTTCTAAACAACATAAACGATATAAATTGTGGTAATGTCAGAAAATGTGTGATGCGCCCCATTATCTTTTGGACAATATATTTATAAGATTTGGCTCAAAATTATATAGACAAATTGTCGGTTTTCCAATGGGTACTAATTGTGCTCCTCTTGTTGCAAATTTGTTTTTGTTTTGTTATGAGAGAGACTTTATGTTGTCTCTGTCAGACAATAATCAAGCTGATATTATTGAAGCTTTTAACTCAGCCTCCAGATATTTAAATGACTTACTTAAAATTGATAATCCTTATTTTGAACAAATGGTAGGTCTGATATATCCCACTTTACTTCAGTTAAATAAGGCGAATTCTTCCGATACTGAAGCTCCATTTTTGGACTTGAACTTGTCAATAACAAATGGCATAGTTTCTTCTAAAATTTATGATAAACGGGATGATTTTAATTTTGAAATAGTAAATTTCCCATTTCTTGATGGAGATGTTCCTCGCTCTCCGTTCTATGGTGTATATATTTCTCAGCTTATTCATTTTGCTAGAGTGTGTTCTAATGTTGATGTCTTCAACAACAGAAACTTATTTTTTCACTGCTAAATTATTTAAACAAGGTTATAAATATCATAAAATTCGAAAAGCATTTTCTAAATTCTACCACAGACACTCAGAGTTAATTGTTCAATACAACATTGGGTTAAAAACTGCTCTGCAACAAGGCATATCAGAACCTATATTTTATGGTGATTTAAATTCAAACGAATTGTTGGAAAACCTAATTTTAGTGATCAATTCAAAAATATAGTAAAGCGTCATATATGGGGTTGGATATAATTTTTATATCATGCGACAGTCTGCATGCCTAGTTTTAAACCCAATCACGGTTTATAGCTATGGTTTCCTCTTCAATTGCACGATGGTGGGTCAGGCCTCAGACTCTATGACGGCTCTGACATAAAGCTTTAATCGGTGGGTTGGTGCCTGATGCTTATTTGTAGCTGGACCCACCGTGGCTCAACTTGAGGTTTTCTTTAGCTCTGACTATCTGTGATTCATGAGCCCTTTTCTTTGTTTCATCATGGTGTAGTAATTTGATTAGAGTGTTTCTCCATGATGATACGTTGCATTAGTTAGATAACCTCCATGCGAGCTGAACATTTCTTGTACTTCAACAACAGCAGAATCTAGGGCGAAGATTTGGTGCCAGTAAAATGCATTTAAGCCCCCCCCCTCCCCCCCCCCGCCCCGGTGGCTTAGGCTGCTGTCCGTTCTAAGTGGTGGTTCCGTTGTTGTTGACTTTTTGTTCATTGTTACTCCCATTGTGGGAGTCTGTAATTGTTCTTTGTTTTGTTGTACGTTACTTTATGTCCATTCTAGTATTGCAATCATATTGATGGGGAAGAGAGAGCTGATTGCTTTGCATAATTTGACTTCCTGGTGTCTCGAGATGGTTGAGCGTTTTTTCCTTGCTGTGCCACGGGGTTGTTTGCAGTTTGTGATTGTGGTATTTCATTAACTATTTTTATGGTATTGGGAAAAAGGTAGTAATTTTCGTTTGGGAATGGGGCCGTATTTCGGCCCCTAGAGAAGGGCAAAAAATGCCTTTCCCCAGCTGCCAACCAGTAAATCTCTCTGGATCCATGCATGACAATAATGGCATGTTATAGTATTTTACCTCAGTGTTATCATAAGTCTCCCGCTGGGTCTGAAAAATCTTTCTTATCACAGGTGCTGGATTAACATCTAACGCTCTAGATCCCGTCAGTAAGGCAAGTTCCTGAAATAAACTGGCATTAACCCGTTAACGCCTAGTGGAATTTCCCACCCTCATCAATTTGATGAATCCATTTTGACTTTAAGGTAAGCTTAATCAAATTGACCTCCTAAGTTTACTGTTCAATAACACCCCATGTCCACCTCAACATAATTCAATAATTCTATAAAATACTCTGTCAAAAGTGCATATACATGAAAACTAATTAACATGTACAGTGTGGACAAAACGAAATTCAAACTACAACAATGACTGATAACTAGAGTCATTACAAACACAAGCCTTTCAAACTTTCAGGATATTTAGATAAAACTCACACCTTTTAGTAGAATGAGTTCCATACCTATTCAAGCACAGTAACATTCCTTTTTCCTGTCGACTTGTCGGGGTACCTATGCAAGGCCGTCGTCGCCGGTCCGGCAGGACGGCGAGCGCCGGACCACTTTTTTGGCCGTGTATGCTTTCCGCCGTGTCCTTTTTTTCTCGTTTCGGCTCATTTTATTTTTTACTCTGATTTATTCAATCTGCCAAAATTTATTGATGCAATTTCAATAACACTCGTTGCGCGTGTCATCAATAGACCGAACTAGCCAAGGTGTGAAAGTATTGGAAAATTATAATGAAACCTGATTAATTTCATACTCTGATGGTCTTATAGTCATGCAGTGGACGTTATCATTCTTATGGACCGTGTCGAGAGAAAACCTGACGTAGCTGCATGCGAACATCAAAGGCACAGTCAGACCAGCCTACACATCCGCGCAGTCTGATCAGCTCCTTTAATGTTCGCTCCCAGGAAAGTATAATTGATAAACTTGCTACTTGCAATATTACAGCATTCTACTGAACTAATCACTGTAACTGAGTAGGTTGGTTTGAACCTTGCATGGTCGGAAACCCTGGTCTTCTCGTTGAGGTTCAGATAATTTCTGTGATCCAGTTTCATTACTTCAAATTGACATATTGTTTTTTTTTTCTTCTTATAATTAACGTGTCGAGCGACAAAGTATGTTTCAAACGTTTTGACTTTACATATATATGAGCATCGTGAGCCTGTGTAATTACAATTAATGAGCCATTTGGAGTTTCTAAGCTTAAAAGGAGGCTGTAGAGGCTCGTCTGAGTATACACTTGTTAAAATGTCAAATTGTTGGAAATCTCATGCCACGGCTCATTAATTTATTTATTTTGCATTCCGTTATGGATATACGAGTGACGCCTGTTGCTCCAATTCAGCCCAAGACTTTTCGGTTCCCCCAACGTCCACTTGACTTTAAGAATCCTGAGCAAAGAATTGTCCAGCTGTCGTGGTTCGACAGTTGTTAGGATGAAGCGAAAGATCTCATGTTATGCCTACCGAAGCCAAAACCTAGATTAATGGGTGTTCTAATTGAAAAGACGCTAGACTAGGTGTATGCACATCTTTTCGAAAACATTACTCTTTGAAGTACCACCAAGGATCAGTGCTAAAAGTACTTTTCTAAAACCTACGGGGACATAGATGAAACATGCTGAAGGAAAAAAGTGAAAAAAAAAATGTGACTGTCTGAAAACAATTTTGTCCAGCATTCGGTTTCTCACGCGACAAGAAATATCTTTGTGACAAAAACGACTAAAATCTGGTCCCAAACGCATAAAACCCCTTTAAAAACGCACATAGAAGCGCTCAAAATTCAAAAATTTTCTTGGAGGAGGCCCCAACCCCCCTAACGAGAGCGAGAATAATCCCCTTCTCGTGCCCTTGGCACTCGATGGCTTCCTCCGCCGGACCACTTTTAAATACGCGGCGACGGCCCTGCTATGAACGACAAAGTCGCAAACACTATATGTAATGAAAACTTCTTGCTCCCTTCGATTTACGGGATACATATGCCCTCACACATTTTAAACGATATTTTGATCATTTTCAAATTGTTTCTTAGATATCACAATACATTTTGCTAGTCACATTATTTGATATTTAACCAAACGCATCATAGAGAAGATAGCCAATGCAGTGACAAGTTGGCATACTGACAAAAGTGTTGCCTTAAAACACAATTTTTTTCAGTATTCCAGGTTGGTCACTCTTTGGCTATCTTCTTGTCAATTCATTTGGCGAACTTCAAGAATCGAACAGTGTGGCCCGCAAAAAGTATTCGGATATCAGCGGAACAATGGGACATTCATAATGAGTTAAGACATAGGAAGTATGTAAATCAAAGGAAACTCATTAGTTTTCATTACACATTGTTTTTGCGACTTTTTCTTTAATGGGTATCCTGACAAGTCATCAGAAAACATGATGTTGCAGTGCCTGAAAAGATGTGAAATTCAAGCTACTGATAGCTAAGTACCCTGTTAGTTTGAAAGGCTTAACGTGATATTCGGATTTTGCTTCAAAAATGATGACCCGCGACATGTGATTTCCAAAAATGTGGCATTTTAATAAGTGTAGACTAAGACCAGCCTGTGCAGCTTCCATTAAGCTTAGAAATCTCAAATATTGCTAGGTCAGTAGCCTAAGAGCTATAGAACATTCAAGCGACTAGCAAAGGCTCTGATTAATCTGATATGCACATGCTGATCTGAGCCTTTGCTGGTCCCTAATACCAACTTGTTGGAAATCTCATGTTAAACCATGTGTGTTTGGAACCCAAAAGAACCGTCTCATTGAGACGATAGTTTTGAGTATCAACATCATATGTTTTTGGTAGAGAGACTAACATATAATATATTGTCAGTTTCACACTCATAGCTGGGTCCATTGACGCCAAGTCCCCAGCGGCTGACATTGCGAATGCAAAATTGAAATTAAAAAAAAAAAACAAAAAAAACGAAAGAGTCTGCCATATCCAAAGAAAATATATATTGGCGTTTTACCATGGGTCCACCTACAGCAACCTCGAGTTCCTGACACTGTTTCCTTGCTGTGTTATCCATCCACATTGGTGGATCTGGTATGCTGAAAATATCCTGAAAATATAAAGGCCAGCATGATACGTATCGCATTTGCGAAAGAAAACTCTAATAAACACTATGCTGACATACACAGCAGATTAGAGGTCTACACAAACAGTCAAAATTGTTGTTTGCTAGCAGCAAACAATCTCAATCCGCAATGTCCGACACAATTCGAGAATCAAATGAAGCCTCAGGTGTATATAAGAAGCATAACGCGTAGTACTATGTACTAAAAAGCTCCTTTGTATTAGCCTGAACTTGCGTAAGGAAAATTTGTTCTGTAGCATGTGGATTCAGCCCAATTAAAATTCACTTTCTGAAACCTGAGTATTTAATCAGCAGAAAAAATGAACTTTATGTATTTTTCAATAAAATATCGCTATAGCGATATTTTATTTAAAAAAATATAAACTTCATTAAAATATCGCTATAGCGATATTTTATTAAAAAAAACATAAAATTCATTTATAACCGTTTGTTATGCTGCAATTGCACTTGTTATTGTGCTGGCATGGTTTCTGTGACATAAGCGTCACGTTAAGTAACGTCAGCGTCACGTTATCAAAGTAGATCCTCGATGTACATCCGCACATCTGAGGTCTGATTCCATGGAAGTGGCCGATGCAGTTCCATTTGCAAACGATCTGTGGAGTATGTGCATATGCGCAGCTTTTTCTGAGCCCTCTTTGCTCGACATTGCCATAAGTGCCGTAATCTCGTGTGCTAGCTCATTTCTGCTATTCTAAACTACGCCTACCAAACGCTCTGATGCTCAATCGCTGATTAAATATGATTAAAATTCCCTAGGAAGAGAATCAAAAATCGGGGAATGCCATGCAAAAGTATATGGATTCTTACGTTTGTGGTATAAAAACAAGGTCAGAAAGATCACAGGAAGGTGTACCAGAATCCGACAGAAATAGTTTCAGATTGCCAAACTAATGTTACCTTTAGTTGATCATAGAGGGAATTGTCGACATCCAATGTTTGCAGCTTCTCAGCTGCTCCAGGTTTCAAATAAACGCTTGTACTTTGCTGAAAAATACAAGACATTTGTAATAATTCAATTCAAATCCAGACATCACCTATTAAACATCAGTCACTTAATAGAGTAAGTACATTTAATATAACTCTTTCCGAAATAAAAAGGGATTTTCCGATGGAATTCCCTTTTTTTGATAGTAAAACACAAATATGGACATAACCATATTTGAGTTTTGCATCGTTATAGAGTACAAAAATGATGGTACAATGTAATTTATTTCACCTATGAACAGAGGAAATTTCCTCCGTTGTGACTGCTCAAAATGCAGAAAATGATGTCCTTAAAATATGTTCTAAGTAGTGTATTTGTCCTAATAGTTTAAAGAAAAGTTCAAATATCAATTTATATATTAAGTAGAAATTGGTTTACAACAGAGGAAAATTCCTCCATTTTGACAATGGGACAAGTCTTCCTTTAATCACAATCAGATTTTCATCTTATTTCAGAACAGAGGAATTTTCCTCCGTTTTCTATTCTGTATCTCAACATTAATAGAAGGAGTGACCTTTCCAACAGAGGAATTTTCCTCCGTTCGGTAATTCAACAATTTTCTATTTTTGAGAATAACAAGCCCACTTTCCTACAAAGAAAATGGAGAACCGTGTTTGTTATAATTTCCATCTTAACATAAATATCTATCATAACTTAAATGTTTCCACTTTTCAACAGAGGAATTTTCCTCCGTTTTCCATTCTGTATCTCGACAATCAATAAAAGGAGTGAGTTTTACAACAGAGGAATTTTCCTCTGTTTAGTAGTTCGACAATTTCTTATAGTGACTTCCAGAACTGAGAGCCCAACTTATTTGACATTCTAGTCATAAATTAAATATTACCAAATTTCCAACAGAGGAATTTTCCTCCGTTCGGTAATTCAACAAATTCCTATTGTGAAAACTAAGAGCCCACTTTCCTATGATAAAAATGAAGAACAGTGTTTGTTATCATTTCCATCTTAACATAAATATCCATTATAACTGAAATGTTTCCACTTTTCAACAGAGGAATTTTCCTCCGTTTTCCATTCTGTATCTCGACAATCAATAAAAGGAGTGAATTTTACAACAGAGGAATTTTCCTCTGTTTAGTAGTTCGACAATTTCCTATAGTGACTTCCAGAACTGAGAGCCCAATTTATTTGACATTCTAGTCATAACTTAAATATTGCCAATTTTCCAACAGAGGAATTTTCCTCCGTTCGGTAATTCAACAAATTCCTATTGCGAGAATTAAGAGCCCACCCACTTTCCTATGATAAAAATGAAGAACAGTGTTTGTTATCATTTCCATCTTAACATAAAAATCCATCAAAACTGAAATGTTTCCACTTTTCAACAGAGGAATTTTCCTCCGTTTTCCATTCTGTATCTCGACAATCAATAAAAGGATTGAATTTTACAACAGAGGAATTTTCCTCTGTTTAGTAGTTCGACAATTTCCTATAGTGACTTCCAGAACTGAGAGCCCAATTTATTTGACATTCTAGTCATAACTTAAATATTACCAATTTTCCAACAGAGGAATTTTCCTCCGTTCGGTAATTCAACAAATTCCTATTGCGAGAATTAAGAGCCCACCCACTTTCCTATGATAAAAATGAAGAACAGTGTTTGTTATCATTTCCATCTTAACATAAATATCAATCAAAACTTACAATTTTAATGTTTCCACTTTTCAACAGAGGAATTTTCCTCCGTTTTCCATTCTGTATCTCGACAATCAATAAAAGGATTGAATTTTACAACAGAGGAATTTTCCTCTGTTTAGTAGTTCGACAATTTCCTATAGTGACTTCCAGAACTGAGAGCCCAATTTATTTGACATTCTAGTCATAACTTAAATATTACCAATTTTCCAACAGAGGAATTTTCCTCCGTTCCGTAATTCAACAAATTCCTATTGCGAGAATTAAGAGCCCACCCACTTTCCTATGATAAAAATAAAAAACAGTGTTTGTTATCATTTCCATCTTAACATAAATATCAATCAAAACTTAAAATTTTAATGTTTTCACTTTTCAACAGAGGAATTTTCCTCCGTTTTCCATTCTGTATCTCAACAATCAATAAAAGGAGTGAATTTTACAACAGAGGAATTTTCCTCTGTTCAGTAGTTCCGACAATTTCCAATAGTGACTTCCAGGATTCTGAGCCCAGCTTGTTTGACATTCTAGTCATAATCTAAATATTACCAATTTTCCAACAGAGGAATTTTCCTCCGTTCGGTAATTCAACAATTTCCAATTGTGAGAATTAAGAGCTCACTTTGTTCAATATTTCTGTCTTTCAACATTTTACCCGAGGCCACATTGTTCAATATTTTTATCAGACTTTAAATAATTATAAGCTTTAGAATAGAGGAATTTTCCTCTGTTCAATATTTCAACAATTTCCTATAGTGAATTCCAGAACTCAGAGCCCAACTTGTTTGACATTCTAGTCACAACTAAAATATTACAAAGTTTTGAATAGAGGAATTTTCCTCTGTTCAGTATCCAAACCATTTCCCATAATGACAATGAAGAACCCCGTTTGTTAAACATTTCCATCTGAACATAAATATTCAATTGTTAGAATAGAGGAATTTTCCTCTTTTCAGGAAGTCTACAATTTCCTATCAAGTGACTTGCAGTACTCAGAGCCCAGCTTGTTTGGCTTTATCATAATTTAAATGTTTCCAATTTTAAAACAGAAGAATGTCCATTGTTCGGTATTTCAACAATTTCCTATTATGAGAACTACTAGCTCACTTTGCTCAATATTTCTGTCATACATTAAATATCAGTTCTAGAATAAAGGAATTTTCCTCTGTTCAATATTTCAACATAGTTCTATAGAGTAAAGACTCACTTGTAAGACATCAATCAAAATGTTAATACCCACTTAGGATTACAGGAATTTTCCTCTGTTCAGTATTCAAATTTTTCTATAATGAGAGCGAAGAGTATTTTGTGGCTAGGAAACTTATTTGACATTCCCATCAAAGCTGAAATACCATTTTTTTAAATAAAAGAATTTTCCTCTGTTCAGTATTTCAACTATTTTCTATAATGAAAATGAAGAACCCATTTTTGTTAAACATTTCCATCTGAACATAAATATCCATTTTTAGAATAGAGAAATTTTTCTCTGTTCAGTATTTCATCAATATCATAGAATGACTTACAAATTTCAAAGTTAAATAATTCACATCATAGCTTAAATACAAATTTTAGAAAAGATTTTATCCTCTGATCTGTATTTCAACTGAATTTTCCTCGGTTTGGTAATACAACAATTTCCAGCATAATATGGATATCCATTATAGAAAAGGGGAATGTTTCTCTTTTTCTATAGAATGACTTTTCCTTTTTCCCATAGAATGGCATCAAGAATTCAAAACCCAACATATTCAAGATTTTTTTCATAATTTTATTTCTGTTACAGAATAGATGAATTTTCCTCTGTTCAGTATTTCAACAATATATAAGAGTAACTTTTGGGCATTTTATTGTTATCGATCATATTTTTCATAGATTTCACTCAATTTGCTCAAATTAAAGGACATTTCCTTTGTTTATTATTCTGAAATCAACTTTACATGAAAATTTATATGTTCAGCTGTGCAACAATCATCCAATATTTGGTCTTTTATTACCACAGGACATTATTTGCAAAGAGTTCAGAACAGCTAAAAATGGATACTTTTTTGAAACAACAATATCACATGGAACCACCACATTGAGATTGGGAGAAACAATGACAGCATGACCTTTAACCCCACCCCCAGTGGCTTAGGCTGCTGTCTGTTCTAAGGCGGTGGTTCTGTTGTTGTTGACTGACTCCCATTGTGGGATTCTGTACTTGTTTTATGTTTTGTTGTACGTTACTTTATGTCCAGTCTAGTTTTGCAATCGTCTTAATGGGGAAGAGAGAGCTGGTTGCTTTGCTTAGTTTGTCATCCGGTTGTCTCGTGATTGTTGTGTTGCTCTTCATTGCGATGCCATGTGTTTGTCAGCAGTTTGTGATTGTAGTATTTCCTGATCATACTCACTGTTTTTCATTAAAATATGGTATTGTGCCGGTATCAAACTCACGCCCCCTGGATCTGCAGTCAGAGACGTATCTGCAGCCAGACACATTACCGACTGTGCTATGCAGCGCAATCTTAAGTAGTCTTCCTATAATGATATAAGAACATCCATTGTATTTTTTCCACCATGATTAAATGCCACATTACATTGGTATTAGATGGGATGAACAAAAACACAATTACAACACAAAAAACAATTGCTATAGACATCCAATTGATGGATGGCGTCTTTGTTTTTTATGCTGGATTTGATTCAGTTCTCCTGTATGCAGTAAAATTGTATCTCTATAAAGTATGCGTTGCCATACTACTTTCCAACCTCATCTTAAAAATCCCTATTGTTTTCCCCATGAAATGCCACAATCAAAGAAATTAGACCAACCAATGGCACCATGAGCAAGAGACACAGAGAAACTATCTGCCACACGACAGCAAGAACACAAAGTTTAGCACCTTGCTCTCTTTTCCTGAGTAAGAGGATTGTATATCTAGAAAGGACAGTATAACTAATACATTACAACACAATAACTAAATTGAACCCCTTCTTAGAATTTAGCAGAAATTGTGCATATGTGGGTCCATGGGTAGGTTTGAACTGAGTGTCACAGCTTCCAATATGGTCTATATTGTTGTAGTTTTGTAAATAAGTGAGTTTTTTTATTATGCTATGAATCTGTTAGACAGAAAGAGAAGTTTTGCAAAGAGCTATATGAATTAAGGGACTAATCTGGCCCCCTCTGCTTCTAAGATTAGCCTTATAGTAAATTCTGGCATTTATTATTATCCCCCGACGAAGTCAGGGGGAAATAGTTTTGGTGTCACCCGTCCATTCCGTCTGTCAGCATTTTGTCTGTCCGGAACCATATCTGAGAGAACCTATCAGTCAGATTTGATGCATTCTTGGTATAACTGATGAGTACCATGAACAGTTGATATCTTATTAGTTTTGTCAAAATCAACATCTTAACACTTGAGTTATTGCCCTTGTCTTAGCATAGGCAATTATAATGCAAAACCTATATTAGCTGTTTTGTGCAATGAACTTCATTCCCAAAAGCTATTATATCTCACAACTTCTCACTATAGACCAAGATTGACCAGTTCCTGTAGATAAGCATGGCAGTGACAAACATTTTACCCCACCCCTTGACACTTTAGGTGGGGTCAAATATTTAAATTTGGCAATAACTCGATCAGTTATCAATATTTTTTTTACCTAAATTTTGCATACAGGCAGAGACGCAATGGATATGAAACATATCAAATGGGATTTTAGTTTGAAGGCCTGGGTCAAATCTCCAGGGTGGACTTAGGGGCTGGGGCTGAGGCTAAAATTTAACTATTGAAAAACAATTTTTAGCTACATAGGGGGGTGGGGGGGCAAAATAGCCCTTAATCATGTGGCTCTTTAAAAGGAAATTTATTGCACAAGATCAGCAGTCATCGTTTCATTGAATCATGAGTTAATGAAATGTACAATCATTTGTAGCCCCTAGCATGAGCTTTAAGTGCAATAAGATTTAGATTATATTATGTAACACAGCTTTAAAATTCTATGATATAGGTTTAGATAAACACTAATTTTCAGCATAAAATTTTAAATATTTTCTTACCCATAATTTTGAGCATATATGTTTTGGGTGCTCAAAAGAACCATCTTATTGAGACGGTTCTTTTGAGTACCCACAACATATGTTTTGGTTGAGAAATAAGAAAATTATTTTTCTGTTACACACTCTTAACTAAAGGCCTGTGATATCAGTTGCTAAAATATAATATTACTTTAAATAACTTTAAGTGTTCCCGTGAGTCTTTTTTAGTTTTATGTATTTATGGGGGTAATATGTCATTACTTCATGCTACTAAGTATGTGCCAATGACATTAGATAATAGGTAATGCTATATGCATAAATTAGTCCCTTATCGGTGTTCAGATTGGATGGGACTATAGGTTTCTCCTACATCTATCTGTTTGTCCGCTGAAGTCTGGATCCTGAAATAAATCAAAAACTATTCTTGCAAACTTGATGAAACTTTGTATGTGAATAGATAACTATGCGCTAATGATGCACACCATTTTGTTTTCACTGACACATAAAAATATCATGGTAATCAGTAGGGGAATTATGAAAGGCAGACAACACCTGCTTGTTAAGATAAATTTGCTCACATAATATAAAAAAAAACAAAGCATCTGTATATCTTTCATTTCAGGTAAAAAAAGATGCATTGAAAGAAGGGTGATGGTCTTGGCATACATCAATTTAGACAGCGACACGAAAAGACATATCTGGCTTCACATTATTCACTCAATGTTAGACAGTGTTTTTCTATGTGTATATATATGTATGATTCTGAAAACATTGTTGGGTGTGTTGTTGTTAATGCTGATGGCAGGCAACATACTATCAGTCATAGAACTACTAAGACTAGTTTGGATTGATATTTTGAAAGTGCATGTAGGTATTTATTCAGCTGCTGTTTGTTTACCAGAAGGTGTACTTTTGTGCGAGCAATTTGCAGCTAGTAATTCTGCAATATGCATTGCTTGACCCTTATAATGTAGGGCAGTTTTATACCAGTGCATAGGTCTATATAGGCAAACAATCTACGCCTAAAATTGTGATATTTCCTTATTCAATACTTGTTTGGGTTCACAAAAGAACCGTCTCATTGAGGCGGTTCTTTTGAGTACCCACAACAAATGTTTTGGCAGAGAACTAAGAAAATCAATTTATGAATCTAGAGGCCTTCAGGGCCACTCTGCAGTGTAGATCCATATCAGGGTCGACTCTTATGTGTAGAATACAGTAGATACAAATTAGAGGCCACTCTGTAATGTAGATCCAAATTAGGATCAGTTCTATGTTCTCCCTGTAAATCCATTCTTACAGGTGCATTACTTCAAGATCTACAGTCAAGGACCAAATATAATTCCACAAAATTAATTTCCCATATAGACTTTAATACAGTTTCATGTTAACCCTGGCCCGAGAAACAATTAAATTAAGCTTCGGTTATTTGAAACAAGCAGTCATCGGACATGCTTAATACTCAATAGATGCTCAAATATGACCGTCACTCACATGTACATGTAGATCTACCCCCTTTGGAGTTGTTAACAAAAGATCAAAAGGATTCGCTGACCGGGGTCAATTATGTAATTATACAACACACTAATTTACAACTCCATGTGTCACACATGTGGACCAAGTGATCAAACAAATGGTGTTTTTTTTAAATTAAATGGGGATAACTAATGTTCAAAGCGGTGGCCGGATTAATTTGAGACACACTCAGATAAAAAGATAAATTTTCTTATGGAATGAAATCATGTTAGGTGTTGTAAAATACACTGAAATTGATCAGCGGGACCAATTTTTCGTAACGAGTTATCAGTTTTATTGACTTAGCCGGTTGAATTGCAATAATGTTTAGGGGAAAAAAGGGACAACAAGCTATTTACAAGAACAAATAATATTATTTATGGACACAACAAGGAATCTATAGGGTACCATATGCCTACCCACTCAGGAATTTTAAGGTTAAATTTTGAGGACCATTCAGATAGTTTCCACCCATAAGCCATTATAGTCGCTTAGATTAAATCTGATCATTTTAAATCTATGGGGTAACAAACAGAATTTACATAAAAAAGTATCAATGATAGATATGAGGGCTATATAATCAGTAGATTATATTTGTATCTTGTTAAATTGTCCTCAGTTAAGAAATGAATTCAATTTCTGGGATGTTCATGGAATCAAGAATACTTCTTGTCTCTTGCAAAGTAAGTGGGCTTCACGTTAACTTTGCCACAGTTCCAAAGTATTCATGATTCCATGAACAGACCAAAGATTGAATTTATTTCTTATATTTACATTTTATTAAAAATATCTTGGATATGAAAATATTTATAATTTAGGGAACAGTTTTGTATTTAATATATAATCACATTAACGGTTTTGTCAGATTGTAAAGCGGAACAGCTAGCATGAACACTCACAGCCAATGGAGCAAACAAGAGGCTTGTTTTGCACATGCAGCTTGGTTGTGGCTCGCTGTCAATCACAACACCAGAGCCACTTCTGGCAAATGAGTTTGATGCTCAAAACGAGTTGCGCGGACAAGTGAGCTTGGCAGATGTCAATCAAATTTGTGTCATTCATGAGGCTATGAACTGTTGGAAAATTCTAAAGATTCATTAGAGGCTTACTTCGAAAATGTAAATATTTTTTTTATGAACAAAACGTTGTTTTACTTTTATTTTCAAGAACACTCACTATTGAAATGAGGTGTAAAACAAAATAAAAGGAAGCACAGTTTTTGACAATTTGGAATCTTTCAGTCTTCCTGATGTGATTTGCATTCAATGATTATTCACTTGCATTTCGTTTCGGTAAGTGAATATAACAATTTTGGGATGGATCATATTTAGCATAAGATGTACAGGTTGTCCTTTAAGTTTTTTTTGTCTTCTGATTGGGATTGTGTAAGCTTATTTAATGATGTTTGTCCTGCTGAAATTACATATCCTTTTTATGAACACTGCAGATCTAGATCAGCTTGGTACCTGAAGTGCAAGGCTGATCGAATTCACAATATAGTCCAATGGGTGTGTAATAAATATAAGTCAGAGCTATGTATCCAGATAAAATGTCACCACAGGTGCCTAAATAATAAGTGTTGTTAAAAGTAAGGACATTCACTTCAAAAAGCTATGTGAGATAAGCTGTTATACAAGGTTTTCCAATGAGCTATTTACAAGAACAAATATATCAGGGTTCCCACAAGCTCTGGAAATCATGGAAAATCACTAAAATTGTTCCATGCATGGAAAAATCATGGAATTTGAAAACTTAAACAATCATGGAAAAATCATGGAATTTTGTGAAATAATTTGATAAAATCACCAGTAACCAGAAAACTAGCTGTCGGACTCTTGTGTCCGACAGCTAGTATTCTGGCTACTGGTGGTTTCAAGCTTTAATTATTTCAAAATGCATGCATGGTCTACAAGCGTGGTGAATATGCTGCTTAAAGGTTTTAGGCCATGCATTAAATAGTCATGGAAATGACATTGTTGATCATGGAAAATCATGTAAAAATCAGGGAATTGTGTTTTTGAATTTCTGTGGGAACCCTGATAAGTCTGACCAAGGCTATTTCACACCTGCTATTTGTAAATACCTATGGTTTTCAGAAAATGTGAAAGTTTGTCAATAGTCCATTTCTTCACAGTTAAGCTATCCTGACTTGAGTACTTAATAAAAGTGGTAACAATTTTCCAAGGATGTTAAATTGAGGGTAGAGCAATCAGTTTTACATTAAAATATATGTGCTAGCAAAAGCTTTTTCCTGTTTCCGAGGGGCTTCAGGTTCGAGCCTCACCGACATCACTGCGTTGTGTCCTTGAGAAAGATCATTAATCCTAGCTTAGTACTGGTTCAACCCAGGAAGACCCATCCCTTTATAAATGAAAGAGTGTTGATGGGACGTAAAGAATCAAATCAAACAAACATATTGTATGAATATGACCTGCTGGCACAAGGGCCTAAGCCTGTAAACTGCTTTTTCTACCAAATAAATAAAACATGACAGAAATGGAGACCACTAGCACCACCCTCCTAAATTGCTTCGTATTCGGTGCTAGTTTAATATAAAGTACATAATAATAGAAGCAGAATCTGCATCTTTTATGGGTTTTTTTTTCATAAAAAGGTCTCAGTTATTTTTGAACACTTTCATTTGCAAACTATATCTTTGCAGGCTAGGTAATTGTTCATGCTTTGATTGTCATCTGCTGACTTGTTTTCAAAATTCACATTTAAAAAGAATCTACCAGGAATACTTTCAAAATGTCAAACTGTTTGGACCCAGTTTAGGGCTGACATTTTGTTGGTCCTGATCTGGATCTAAACTGTCTACAGACAACAGAATTCTCCGCTGGCATGCGAAGAATAATACTGTTTAGTATTGAATGTAAACACCTTACTGTTCAACTATTATGTTATAATTTGGTCACTTGACAAAAAATGTACCCAATATAATTTTATTAAGAAACATATTTTGTGGTTATAACAATTTTCATCAATTATCCTGATTTGTGAATACTCAGCTTAGATATTTGCAATAAGTCGGACCCAACAAAAGCCATGCTTACCAAAAAAATCATGCGAAAGAGCAAAAAAATAGCACTTTTGATTATTATGAATTTTCAGACCCCAGACACACTCAGCCAGAAATATTTTTCAAGTGTGTAAGGATTTTAAAGGTTTTTTTTAGAACTAATTCTTTACATTGGATTCACCTATTGCACTCATCACATACTATTAACTACACCAGAAGCGCCAAAACCAAGTACTTTGGGTCAGAAAATGACCATTTCCATTGAATTGAATGATTTAGATTGCTGTGAAATGTGTTCACATACTGCTTTAAGGTGCACATTGTATATGGATTTTGATGTTAGCTGTACACACATTTAGAAAAAATACCCCAGCACATATATGGCAGGAAATTTGTATTCCATGTTACATGTACAAAGCTTAAGGCCAAATAAGGAATATATGTAGTGTGTAACGTAAGGGTGATTCAAGGAGAGTTCTTCATATGTGCATGCATTTGTAAAACATAATTAAAATTGATCTGTACAAGAACATGCTTCAAGAAAAGTATAAGAGCATATTAGTACATATAAATTGTGTTATCTTTTCTTGAATATTTTCAGAAGATTCCTTGAACATTGTGCTGTTCTCTGGTGTTCGTTTTCTTTTCAAAAATCTGCTATTCCTGAACAGGTTTGTCAATGGTGCTCTTAAACTGTTTTTAAATTTGTTCTGAAGATTTGAGATATTTCTAGATCCCTTTTTGTCTTTTGAAATATTCACACATTTGTTCTTTAAATTTCTTATTATTCTTAACATTGTGTTTTTATCAATTGTTCTTAACCTGTTCTTAGATTTGTTCTTGAACCTATCAAAAACCTTTCTTGAACATAGCTATGGCCCTGCACATAGGATTTTATTATAAAATAAGAGCATCCCCAGGTACTATATTAGAATTTTTCTACCACTTTTGTAAAGTATTGTCGCTGGTAGGAAACTTCAGAAACAGAGCCTCTGGCTCTAAGAAAGGAAAAATTATGAGGGTCTTGCCGGTTTTTTATATGTAGGTTGAAAAAAATCACCCAAAACCGTATGTTTTCCATTTGGCACTTTCATAGAGTAATATTGTGAAAAAGGAGAATGTAGTGCTCCTCTCTGGTCTTTTAACTTCGTATCTAAGCTAAGGCCAGCAGCAAATTGTGTTCGGAATTGTGTACGGTTTTGTCTAAATCCTTTATGTCATGAGGTATATGATGGTCGTTTACCTCACAACAAAACAATTCTGATGAAACCGTACACAATTTGCGATCACATCAGCTTGGATTAGAAGTTGAAAGACCAGGGTGGAGCACTATATACTTTTTTGTTAAAATATTTTTTTTTATTTTTTTGTGCAATTTTTGGCATACATATACAGAGACAGCAGCTACCTACCCATGAAGTTTCCTACCCATGTTGTCATTATATTTAAATAACAGCAAATTGGCTCAGAGTCTCATGTCCTCATATAAGTATATATGTTTTTAATATGTATTGTATAATATGTCATGTTATGGTGTTTAAATATCAAATGTATTACATGTTCAGCCATAAAAAGTGCATAGAATGGAATGTTAAACATATTTAAGACTTTTTAAGAAAAAAATGTTCTAAAAATTTGTCCTATTTAACATTCCTAAAGCATACTAATGTGTTTAACCTTTCATTGCGCTATTCAATTGGTAATTATTAATCAACTTATATTTCACATTTTGTTAATTTATTTATTTAAACTGGTTAGTCAGCTCACGAGATAGTGGTACTTATCAAAATGGCCATTTCTTTATTGCTCACATACAGCGATTCAGTGGGGCTAAATATTTATTATTTAGTTCAAACCACAATAATTGTCTTCGAAACTCAGGGGGTGAAGATGAAGATTCTTCTTTTGATTTTACAAATATGAGCCATGGCACAAGATTTCCAACAATTTGGTATGTGCAACCAGCAAAGGCTCAGACCAACCTGTGCATTCGCGCAGACTGATCAGAGGCTTTGGTAGTTGCTTGAATATTCTATGAGTTAAGCTACTGACTGAACATCATTTGGAATTTCTAAAATTAAAAGGAGACTGCACAGGCTCGTCTGAGTCTACACTAGTCAAAATGAAACATTGTTGGGAATAACGTGTCACTGCTCATAGGCAGATGATGAGTTCTTTGGCTCAGTGGTAGACACTCAGAATCTCAGGATTGTGAGTCCAAGCCTCAACATAGGCATTGCATTTTTTTCATTGAGCTAGACATTTTATACTGGTACAACTGAGTATATGACCCATTCTGACATAACTGAGAAATTGCTGAAATGGACATAAAGAACCAAGCCAAAATATTGTTCTTATAGGTAGAGACCTGTTATAAGTAGCACTATTTCATGGGCTGCTCATGGCTTGTTTGGTATATTAAGCCACACCACGAGAAGATCTGTTCTTATTGTATATAATACCAATAGTGTAGTTTAGCCTGCTTATATGTGTTGCCTGATCAACACTATTGTTATTTGTTTCTGTTATTGTTTAAAGTATTATTATAGCACACTCCATATTGTAAATTTTAGTCATTGTATCTGAAAATATAAGTTTGAGGTTCATTTGGTGGCAAACATGGAACACAGGTTTTCTCATGGTGCAGCTTATATATAAAGATCTTGTACCTTTGTAAGGGTTCAAGTTGTAAAAAAAAATAAAAATATTTGTTGTAAGTTCTGTTAAGCTTATGTTTTATTTTTTACATAATATATAATATATGTTCCAAACTTTTATGGTAACATAATACAAATCTAAATGGCCCAGTCAATGAAAAGAGGGTTCAAGCTGTGACATTTATTTATGGTTAAACAGCAATACTGTGGCTAAATGTCTATATTGTGGTATGAACCACCTATTTTCATGCGTAGTGATAATGAGAGGTGACTGCTTTACTGAAAATGATTCTGCAGGCACATCTGATTTTTATAGCTGGATATGGATGATATACGTAACAAATTTCACGAGCAACTCATATGTTATGATTGTTCTGTTGTCCATAAATATCATATGTGGTTGAGCCTGCACATCTATGTAATTTGAACAGAACCATAATTATTCGATTCATTGTTAATATTGCAGTAACACTTTGGTACACCCAAACTTGCATCTAGCGAGTCATCCTTTTGCAATCGAAGAACTGGAAATAGCTGAGCAGAGAACATATCCTGTAACGACAAATGGGAAACAATAAGTAAGTTATAAAATGGCATACTTTCCCTGTTCTTTAATAATGTGCTTTTTTGGGGAGAGCATGAGACAATAAAGTGCTGATGGTTATACAGTTACTGCGTTATGTTGCTGAACATAGGAAAATTATCTACAATCTTTAAAGCAATTAATGTGTGTGTGTAGATTTTATTCTTTAGCTTTTTTGCTGTTCTGAACATTTTGCAAAACATGACCTGTGGTAATTAAAGACCAAATATTGGATGAAAATTCCTCTATTTGAAAATTGGTAATATTTAAGTTATGAATGTCAAAAAAGTTGGGCTCTGAGTTCTGGAAGCCACTATAGGAAATTGTAGAACTACTGAACAGAGGAAAACTCCTCCGTTCTAAAACTGTACTTAATGTACGACAGTAATATTGAACAAAGTTGGCTCGTAATTCTCACAATTGGAAATTGTTGAATTACCGAACGGAGGAAAATTCCTCTGTTGGAAAATTGGTAATATCTAAGTTATGACTAGAATGTCAAACAAGTTGGGATCTGAGTTCTGGAAGTCACTATAAGAATTTGTCCAACTACTGAATGGAGGAAAATTCCTCTGTTGTAAAGTTCACTCCTCATATTGATTGTAGAGATACAGAATGGAAAACAGAGGAAAATTCCTCTGTTGAAAAGTTGAAACATTTAAGTTATGAGAGATATTTATGTTAAGATGGAAATGATATAAACACTGTTCTTCATTTTTATCATAGGAAAGTGGGCTCTTAATTATCGCAATAGGAATTTGTTGAATTACCTAACGGAGGAAAATTCCTCTGTTGGAACATTGGTCATATTTAAGTTATGACTAGAATGTCAAATAAGTTGGGCTCTCAGTTCTCGAAGTCACTGTAGGAAATTGTCGAACTACTAAACAGAGGAAAATTCCTCTGTTGTAAAATTCACTCCTTTTATTGATTGTTGAGATACAGAATGGAAAACGGAGGAAAATTCCTCTGTTGAAAAGTGGAAACATTTCAGTTTTGATGGATTTTTATGTTAAGATGGAAATGATAACAAACACTGTTCTTCATTTTGATCATAGGAAAGTGGGCACTTAATTCTCACAATAGGAATTTGTTGAATTACCGAACAGAGGAAAATTCCTCTGTTGGAAAATTGTTAAAACTTTAATTTATGACTAGAATGTTGAATAAGTTGGGCTCTCAGTTCTAGAAGTCACTATAGGAAATTGTCCAACTACTGAACAGAGGAAAATTCCTCTGTTGTAAAATTCACTCCTTTTATTGATTGTCGAGATACAGAATGGAAAATGGAGGAAAATTCCTCTGTTGAAAAGTGGAAACATTTAAGTAATGATGGATATTTTTGTTAAGATGGAAATGATAACAAACACTGTTCTTCATTTTGATCATAGGAAAGTGGGCTCTTAATTCTCACAAGAGGAGTTTGTTGAATTACCGAACGGAGGAAAATTCCTCTGTTGGAAAATTGGTAATATTTAAGTTATGTTTAGAATGTCAAATAAGTTGGGCTCTCAGTTCTAGAAGTCACTTTAGGAAATTGTCCAACTACTGAACAGAGGAAAATTCCTCTGTTGTAAAATTCACTCCTTTTATTGATTGTCGAGATACAGAATGGAAAACGGAGGAAAATTCCTCTGTTGAAAAGTGGAAACATTTAAGTTATGATGGATATTTATGTTAAGATGGAAATGATAACAAACAGGGTTCTCCATTTTCTTTATAGGAAAGTGGGCTCTTTATTCTCACAATAGAAAATTGTTGAATAACCGAACGGAGGAAGATTCCTCTGTTGGAAAGGTCACTCCTTCTTTTAATGTTGAGATACAGAATACAAAACGGAGGAAAATTCCTCTGTTGGAAAATTGGTAATATTTAAATTATGACTAGAATGTCAAACAAGTTGGGATTGGAGTTCTGGAGGTCACTATAGGAAATTGTCGAACTACTAAACAGAGGAAAATTCCTCTGTTGTAAAACTCACTCCTTTTATTGATTGTCGAGATACAGAATGGAAAACGGAGGAAAATTCCTCTGTTGAAAAGTGGAAACATTTAAGTTATGATGGATATTTATGTTAAGATGGAAATTATAACAAACACTGTTCTTCATTTTTATCATAGGAAAGTGGGCTCTTAATTCTCGCAATAGGAATTTGTTGAATTACCGAACGGAGGAAAATTCCTCTGTTGGAAAATTGGTAATATTTAAGTTATGACTAGAATGTCAAAAAAGTTGGGCTCTCAGTTCTGGAAGTCACTATAGGAAATTTTCGAACTACTAAACAGAGGAAAATTCCTCTGTTGTAAAGGTCACTCCTTTTATTTATTGTTGAGATACTGAAAGTAAAATGTAGGAAAATTCCTCTGTTCTGAAATAAGATGAAAATCTGATTGTGATTAAAGGAAGACTTGTCCCATTGTCAAAACGGAGGAATTTTCCTCTGTTGTAAACCGATTTCTACTTAATATATAAATTGATATTTGAACTTTTCTTTAAACTATTAGGACAAATACACTACTTAGAACATATTTTAAGGACATCATTTTCTGCATTTTGAGCAGTCACAACGGAGGAAATTTCCTCTGTTCATAGGTGAAATAAATTACATTGCACCATCATTTTTGTACTCTATAACGATGCAAAACTCAAATATGGTTATGTCCATATTTGTGTTTTACTATCAAAAAAAGGGAATTCCATCGGAAAATCCCTTTTTATTTCGGAAAGAGTTATATATAAAAATAATTTAAGGATATTATTTTTTCATTTCAAACATTCAATAAACGAATTATTTTAATGTGCATGCATGTCTTTAAAAGCTCATGACATCTGCTATCAAAGTGAATATTTAATTTAAGCCTTGCTTCAATAGTTAAGTGCAGTCTGTCGAATGAGACTTTAAGCCGTGGCCCAGTCTTCTGAGACGTTTTAAACCAGAACAACTACCGGTTTAGCCTTCGGATGCTCCCGGACATAAAACCACATAACAATAAACCCATCCTGCCTAGTACTGGCTATTGCCACAGAACAGCCACAGGAAGTTTTTTACAGGTCATATAGGCCTTACCCTTACTACTTTAGCTTCGCAAACATTTTTTTTCAAAAGTTAAACCTAATTTTTATTGAAGATATACAATGACGACTTGCTGGCTTGACACCTCATTTCCCAGTCGTTTTTTAATGTTTAACTACCAGTTTGGTGTCATATGGTCTGGGGTACTCCGTATGTGCACAAATTTTACGAAGAGGTCTTCGCGTTTATGACTGATAAAGCATGTGGTATAAGTAAAAGAGGTCAAGTTTGCAGTAAAAAGTATAAAATTAAATTTGTTGTTTGTAACTTTCGGTAGACAGGGTTTATGCATTTGACGTAAGACTGTATTACATGACTTTTCGCTTACTGTAAAGGCGGTAACTTTAATGTTCATATCTGGGTGTGGTTCGGCTATTTCATTTGCTAAGGAAGGGAAATCAGGTTTTATTTATAATTTGGTAAAGAGTTAATAAGCTTTTTGAGCCGCGCAAACGTGCGTGCATTTTCATGAAAATCCTAACCGTGTGCACACTGAACTCACATTTATTAACCCTTAAAGCGCATAGTCACAAAATGTATGTTTTTGTCGTCCACTAAACTATTTGAAGTCTCATGGATAAACAGTGTGGACCCAGATAAGACTGCTCCTGTAGGAGCAGTCTGATCTGAGTCCACAATGTTTGCCTCCCTGCTTATGTTAAATAGACATTTTCAGATGCAGTTATTTTGCTGGCGTTTTAAGGACTAAATAATGACTGAGGTTGTGGCACAAGATGATATATACAGTTACATGTACTTTAAACAAAACCACGCCTCATTTTCAGTTTTTACCTGTGCCTAAGGTTGACTAGTCCTAATTACGCATTCATGAGGCGCCGCCTTTACAGTAAGCGAAAAGTCAAGTAATATCGTAACCAGTAACCCTTACATTTTACTTCACCCTTCTGTCATGTGTATGTTGATAGTCCTTTCAGATACAAATTATACTTTTGTCGAAAACTATTCTCTCAAAAGTGATAACACATAAAGAATTTCAATATCCCTCATATGTTTTCTGTCTATATATGATCAGCAGGTGACCACAAGGCTGCTTGGAACAGACAAAGACAGACATGAAACATAACTAACAAAGATGATCCACAATAGAAGCGCCACCATGAAACGGTCGGCAAAAATTAGTTGAGGGCTAAGACATGTTTAACGGTATTAACCTCACGCTTAATTAATTCTGATGTCGATCAAGACACATAGACGGTTGGTTCGCATTGGTAGAAGCAATATCATTAGAAATAGACAAATGCAACTCTAAAACCGATGCTTCAGTCTTCATTAAGTTGAAACTCTGAAGGGTATATTTGACTTACCATATTTTCAAAATATATATTAAATATTTTAGAATATTATCCAAATATCTAAGGACCATTGACGGTTTGGGCCTTATACGCCTATTTTTTCTGATTCCCAGAACGCTGCTTTTTAGCTTCTAGTACTAATCACGATAATTGATGAAATTGTTTCAAAAACAAAATACGTTTTGTAATTAAATGATTTTGGGGAGATATTTTAGAAGTTACCTGTACATTTTTGACTACATGTACCGTAAATAATACAAAACTGAAAGCTCAACAAAAGAAATAAATATTTGTGAAGGAATGAAAGTGTCCCATTTAGCATTGGAAGTAAAACTGATTCTAACTAGATCCTTTGAATATTACGTTTGCTTTGTTTAAAGGGCATAGCATGTTGAATGTATTTAAAGTGTCCTAATATTTATGGTATACATGATGCATGTATATCCCTATATGAGACAATATTTTGAACACTAAAGTATTTACCTGTTATAACTCTTTGCATGCCAGTGGATAATTTGTCGTCTGTCAATAGCCTTTTGCAAACAGTTTAAACCCAGATGAAGACCAATAGAATGTCGGTCTTGATCTGGATCCAAACTGTTTGACACTCTGATGGTGGTCCTGGGTGGTTTATTTTTAAAAACTTAATTTTGAAAAAAGTCAGCAGACGAAAATAAAAACATGAACAATTCCCTAGCATGCAAATAGATAAGTACAGGACGTTTGCAAAATAATGTCATTTAATAACAGTAAGATTTTTTCTTATGACAAAATGCATAAAAACTTGCTAATTCTACTTTTAATCTTTAAGTACTTTATATTAAATGAGCACAGGATACAAAGCAATTTAGGAGGTTGGTTCTAGAGAACTTCATAACTGTCATTAATTTCTTATCTGGTAGAAAAGGCATTTTGTGGGCTTAGGCCCTGGGTTTTTTGGCTGCTGAACATTCCCCCCCCCCCCCCCCCGTGTGCCAGCAAGCCACTTCCATACAAAGTGTAAAATATGGTAACACATATGCAGGCAAAAGCTATTGCTGGCACACGGGGGGAATGATATTTTAAAAAATGTTTTCGGATTCCTATATATCTTAATGTAAAACTGATTGTTCTACTCGAAATTTTACATCTTTGAAGCATTTAATATCGAAAACGGATTTCACAGCCATAAAGTACTCAGGTCAGGGTAGCATCAAGGCGAAGAAAGGGACGATTGACAAACTTTTATTTTTACTTAAAACCATAGGCATTTACCCATAGGAAGTGTCAATGATCCTTTAAGCTGTCTTTAAGTGCAATGTTAAGTCATCTTTAATAAGAATAAACAGTCTTCATAAAGACCACTACTAAGTATTTTATAAGATTGAACAACCCTTAGAGGTTTTAAGTTCTCTCTAACTGCACAAAACGCATACTTTACTATAGTTTCGAGTAAATAAGCGCAAGATCGAAAAGTGGTGTTTTCCCTAAAATACAATGCAGTTCTTATAACATGTATTTTAACATTTCAAAGAACGTAAAATTCTGAGTAGTGAGCTTATTTTAAAAAAAATAAAGTCAAGGGCTCGTGAGTAATAAGCTTTTGGCAGATACAAAATGACACTCACCCTGTCACTGGTATATTTCCAACCATTTGTATACTTGTGACTCATAAATGCGTAAGTTGGCAAACAGTAAAGACCCAGATGAAATGTCGCATAATGCAGCATTTCATCAGGGTCTGCACTACTTGTTAAGACAAACATAATCTTCAGAGAAATAAATACAATGAATTTTGTAGCCTTTTACCTAAGAGCCACAGCATGAGATTTCCAAAAACGTGGTATGTGCGATCAGCAAAGGCTCGGACCAGCCTTCGCATGCGCGCAGTCTGATCAGAGCCTTTGCTAGTCGCTTGAATGTTCTATGACTGTTAAGCTACTGACTGAACAGCATTTGGAGTTTCTAAGTTTAAAAGGAAGCTATACGGACTCGTCTGTGTTTACACTTGTCAAAATGCCACATTGTTGGAAATCACATGTCGCGGCTCACATAGTATGTTCTATAGACCATCCCAAGTTTATTATATCAATCCAGTAGGAAGAAACCATTAATTCATAAAAGGATAATATAGAGGATTTCACATGAGTAATCATGTTTAATTGAATTTATTAAACGAGTTGGGGAAAGTGATGAAATGCGAGGCTTGCCGAGCATTTGATTACTTTTTCACAACGAGTTAAATAAAATCAATAATAAATGAGCACGAATGTAAGATTCTATTTATCACATGGCATTTAAATGAATTAAAAATCGCATTTTTGGCGTGAAAACGTCAAAATTTGGTCATTTTTACGCAATGTTATAATGGACGTCATAACGTTTCCCAAAATATGTAAAACACTAGTGGTTTATCGATTTTATGGCATAGCGGTATATCACTCCAAGACGCGACATCATGTGATAAACTTATATAAACTAAAATTAAACCTGTTTTTTTAAGATTTTTTCTTAAACAGACCTGTGTTGCTCCAGCTATTGCGGCCACTCTTTCAAACTGAAAGCCAGAGGACACCATTTTAGCGAGAATCACGTCCAGCGCCTTGATAAACATGGCGGTTGGTGCTGTAATAGTCACCTTGTCCTCGTGGATATGGACGCCTCCTTTGGTCCTGAAAAAAGGACCACTATAAGGATTTTTGATGCTTATCGCATATGCAAGAAACGCTAGTCTTATCTTATCAGCACACCATATATAGAGAATACTAGGTGAGTGTCTTTTGATATCAAGTTTACCAGCCAGGGCTTCTTGAACACTTGTTGACATCGCGAGGCTTGCTGAGGTATTAAACATGCGTTCTCGAAGCCGAGCCTGGTAAACTTGATATCAAAAGACGCGAACCTAGTATTCTATTCATCAGTTTACCCATAGTTCAACTCTTCAAACTAGCGATTTTGACGTTTTTTTTATTTTATTTTTGTATTGATTCAGCGTCATTAGCGACGTCATTCACAAAGTGCAACGTCACCATGACCTGATAAAGGCGCATGCCTTGAGATAGATCAGGCAACGTGCAACAATGCAGTTAATGTGGAAAGTAACTGATAAAATCTTCTTATCTAATCCATACATGAGATTTTTTTTATTATTTTACCAACACTTTAGATTTATTTATTATTCCAATAAACGCCCTATTGTCTTGCGCAGGCGCGATACGTAAGAATCGACCTGTCTGCTAAGACACATCACGACTGAAAAGTCGGATTTGTGTTAATATGCGATGTGCATTACCCTAAACACTACGTTAGAAAAGTAACAAGCACTGAATGGCTATAAATTGATCGTTTATGGAGACATCAAGTAACCTTTGGTAGCTAAGCAATAACAATGATTGGTATTACAATATTTAGCGAAACAATGATAAAATTTTCTACACTAAAACATTTTTGGGTCAAAAAAGTGGTTTCAGTGACGCGAGATGACGCAGATTGATAACAAGATTCAATCGACCAATCGAGTGGTTCACATGATTTGGTGACGTATTCGGTAAACAAATATGTCACATGTACCCACAACGCTCAAATCAGACAGGTTAGTATTTGAAAAACGCTTCCCGGCTTAGACAATGATAAACGCCCAAGCTTTCGTATCCAGGAAGGCTAGAGGGATACGTTTTGATCTGGTTCTTCATCTTCATCCATACGTTGTGTTAGCAAGCAGCAAGTGCACTAGTAAGCATGCGCAGCATTTGCACAAGCTAGCCTGAGCCTTCGATGCTCAGGCATAAGATAAATATTAGAATCAAAAGTGCTGGATCAAATACAGATCAGTGGTTGAGATTAGGACAACGTTTACAGAGATACATTTAACAATTAATAAAGCGTTTATACGTCATAGCATAAATTATTTGCACCACTTTTCTCCGCAGAAATTGATCACTGAATACATAAAAATGTACCTTAGAAGATAAAGTAATAACTCGTATAATTCCTAATTGAAATATAATTATGATACAGACATAAAAAAAACCCCGTCAAAAATGAAATACCATATAACAAATAAAAAAAATATTCAAAATAATGATTATTTAGGCTAGTTATAATATAAAAAAGGACTGCTCCGAACTCAGGCAAATTTAAAAACCTGAACTTCGGTGAATATAAAATAGGACTAACCCAAACTCTGGTAGATCTCGATCATAGGACACACTGTCTTCATACACTCTCGTCATACTGTCATTGACAACAATAACCTTGACCTGTAACGTAATATCGAGATGTGTAACACGTACCATTAAAATCCAAACATCAGTAGATGATATTTGTTACTTATTGCATATATGATCAATTATCATTTGAGTGGTATACATATTTTATAAAGTTATGAAATAACGGCAATAACAATGTCGGGTAGATATGGCAACATAACGTGATTTCAAAAAAATAAAATATACAATTCGTGGCCAATCTGTCTTGTTATCAACACACAAGATGTGTTTATCGTATCTGCACATGGGATATATGTCTTTTTTTCTAAACAGATTAGATTTGTTTCTTATCTTATCAGACCATGATATCTATTTCTCATCTTATCTGTACATGAGATATATTTCTTAACTTATCTGCCAATGAGATATATTTCTTATCTTATCAGTCCATGAGGCATATTTCTTAACTCATCTGCCCATGAAATATATTCTTAATTTATCTGCACATGAGATATATTTCTTAAACTATCTGCACATGAGAAACATTTCTTATTTTATCTGCAAATGAGATATATTTCTTATCTAATCAGTCCACGAGATATATTTCTTAATTTATCTGCAGATGAGATATTTTTCTTATCTTATTTACAAATGAGATATATTCTGATCTTATCAGTCCATGAGATATACTTCTTTTCTGCACATGAGCTATATTTCTTATCTAATCAGCCCATGAGATATATTTCCTAACTTAAAGCCCGTTAGATATATTTCTTATCTTATCAGCCCTTTAGATTTATTTTTATCTTGTCTGCCCATAAAATATAATTCTTAATTTATCTGCACTGCACATGAGATATATTTCTTAACTAATCACCCCTGGAGATATACTTCTTAACTTATCTGCAGATATGTTTTTATTTTGTCAGCTCATGATGTATGTATCTTATCTTTTCTGCAAATGTGATATTTTTCATATTTCATCAGCCCAACAGATAAATTTCTTATCTAATCTGACCATGGGATATAATTCCTATGGCACCAGTTCATGAGTGAGGTTTCTTATCTTGTCAGCACGTGAGATGAGTTTCTAATTTTTGGCTAAAGAGGCGTGTTTCTTACCTTATCAGTGCATTAGATATGTTTCTTAACACCTCACCTCAGAACATGAGCTAGGTTTGTTATCTTTTTCAGCAAATGAGATATGTTCCTTATCTGACATGCACACATGATATGTTGTTTTTTATATCAACCCATAAGATGGTAGGGGCCTGATGCTTTGGCTGTTTGTCGGGCCCATTGGGGTTTACCTGTTGGATTTCTTTTGCTCTAGTATTCAGTTTAATTTACTGTTGAGTCCTTATCCTTGCTTTATCTCCTTGTTATATCTTGATTTATATGTTTCAAGCTGATATTATTGAAGCTTTTAACTCTACCTCCAGATATTTAGATGACTTACTTAATATTGATAATCCTTATTTTGAACAAATGGTAGGTCAGATATATCCCACTGAACTTCAGTTAAATAAGGCAAATTCTTCTGATACTGAAGCTCCGTTTTTGGACTTGAACTTGTCAATAACAAATGGCATAGTTTCTTCTAAAATTTATGATAAACGGGATGATTTTAATTTTCAAATAGTAAATTTTCCATTTCTCGATGGAGATGTTCCTCGCTCTCCTTCCTATGGTGTATATATTTCTCAGCTTATTCGTTTTGCTAGAGTGTGTTCTAATGTTGATGACTTCAACAACAGAAACTTATTTTTAACTGCTAAATTATTTAAACAAGGCTATAGATATCATAAAATTCGAAAAGCATTTTCTAAATTCTACCACAGACACTCATAGTTAATTATTAAATACAACATTGGGTTTAAAACTCTTCTGCAACAAGGCATATCAGAACCTATATTTTATGGTGATTTAGTCTATTAATTCAAACGATTTGTTGGTAAACCTATTTTAAGTGATCAATTCAAAAAGATAGTAAAACGTTATATAAGGGTTGGATATAACTTGGATATCATGCGACAGTCTGCATGCCTAGTTTTAAACCCAATCACGGTTTATAACTATGGTTTCCTCTTTAATTGCACGACGGTGGGTCAGGCCTCAGACTCTATGATTGCTCTGACGTAAAGCTTTAATCGGTGGGTTGGTGCCTGATGCTTATCTGCAGCTGGACCCACCGTGGCTCAACTTGAGGTTTCCTTTAGCTCTGACAATCTGTGAGTCATAAGCCCTTTTCTTTGTTTCATCATGGTGTAGTAATTTGATTAGAGTGTTTTTCCATGATGATACATTGCATTAGTTAGATGGCCTCCACGCGAGCTGAACATTTTTTGTACTTCAACAACATCAGAATCTAGGGCAAAGATTTGGTACCAGTAAAATGCATTTAAGCCCCCCGGTGGCTTAGGCTGCTGTCCGTTCTAAGGCGGTGGTTCTATTGTTGTTGACTTTTTGTTTATTGTTACTTCCATTGTGGGTAAGAAACTGTAATTGTTCTATGTTTTGTTCTACGTTACTTTATGTACATTCTAGTATTGCAATCATCTTGATGGGGAAGAGAGAGCTGATTGCTTTGCTTAATTTGTCTTCCTGGTGTATCGTGATGGTTGAGCGGCTCTTCCTCGCGGTCCCACAGGGTTGTCTGCAGTTTGTGATTGTGGTATTTCCTGATCATACTCACTTACGTTTTTAGGAGATGATGCATTGATAAGTTAGGGGTCTTTCATGCAAACCAAATATCTATGTGTCTTGATCCACATCTGAATAAAGGGTGAGGTTGGCGCCGTTAAAACGGTTTAAGCCCTCCAGTAAAATATTTTACTGACCGTTCCAAGGTGGTACTTCTTTTTTGGATCTTTTATGTTTTGTTCTGTCTTGTGTTTGCTATGTCTTTGTGCGTGTCTGTATATATGTGCTTTGTGGTCACCTGCTGGGAAAGGGCTGACCTCTTGGCTCTCATTTGTGGTGTCTACTGTGAGTTTGATACTTTCCCATTGGTATCCTGGGTCAGGTGTGGTACTTGATTGTATCGATTCTTGATCTGTGCACCCTTACTTACTTTGTTACAGGTACATATATCAGATTGAAGCATGCTATAAACTAGGCGAAGAAATTTTATTTAACTTGAATCTATATATGCTGTAAAGCTCTGCATAAGTATTTAAATTAACATCTAAAAATACATATGATATTCGGATTTTGTTACAAAGTCATGAGTTTTCGCAACTTATGAACACTACTCGCATAATCATCCTGGAATCTACAATAAGTAATCCCCCACATTCCGAAACATTTTTTTTTTTGCATTTTCCTTACAAAATTGACAATATTTTTTAAGTATACGCAACTTTAACTCACGATCACATACTTTGGCAACATATACTCAGAAAAACAATTGAAGGATATTTAGATTCAGTTCCATTTCTAACATCAAATAAATAAAAAACTTAACTAATTTTGGATGCATTTCATAGTTCCAGACATCTGCAATCAAAATGGATGCTTTATTTTAGTCACGCTTCAATAGTTTAAGTAGAGTGCCAATCAAAATGGCTCCACCCTCTATACTGAAAAGTCACAAACGTTCAAAAATGATTGAAACCCATTTTTATCGTTTGTATTCTATAATGACTGGCTCCAAAATCATTGCTGGTTCTTCCTTTAAAAATGGCACCTAATTCTGAAGCTGATGTAAGTGTTTTATTGCAAATTTGTGACCAAATTTGCCGGGGTATGCCATATCCGTGTATTTTTGTTGAAGATGTTGTCCCATTATTAGCGTTAATGACTGATAAATTTGTGTTAACTTTTGTTTGTGGTCGGAATTAGAACATAAGCAATGACCTGATAAAGGTTTCAGCAAAAATTGAGAGCGCTAAATTTTTTGCTTGTGAACTTTGGGTAGAGAGGGTCAGTACATTTGGTGTAGTAATGTATCGTAACCAATGGCCCGTGAATTTCAATTTGCATTTTGGTAAATTGCAAAGTGATAATTCTATCAATGACAAAAAATTGTTTGGAAATTATACTCCAAAATGTTATAAAGTCAAAAGAAATTTAACATCCTTCAATTGTTGTTCTGAGTATAGTATGCTTGTTGTTACTATACTCTCCCTTTATGATATATTTATCTTAATAAGGTTTATTTACATCATATAACCGTGCTCTGAAAATTTTAGCTACGAAGGAAAGGGATATATCTTTCAAAAGCTCTTACTTGCATGAAATTGTTCTTGCATAAACAACAATTGCCTTTTTATCAAGGAGAGGGATACCTTAGGCCACATTGTTGTATGAACAATTTATACATCTCACAGAGATCACTTTACGCCCCTACATACAGGTTTTGAGTAATCGACAGCATGCTTATCAGTCTTTTTGAGTTACTTCCTGGTTTTATTCCGTTTGCAATATTGTGACACGCTGGGTGAACTTTAGAGAAAAACATTTACATAAACAGCAATTATCCGACTACAATATGGGAAAGTATTTTTGCCCAAATGTACAAATTTCTGGTAGAGCAATATATTTTTCCATTTTTTGCCTGTAAATGTTTCAAGGTCAAAAGCAAAAATTGTAAATAATACAAGAAATACATATATTTGGGTCAAAATACTTACCCATATTGTAGTTGGATAACTGTAGTTCTTGTTCATGGTAACATTTTTATCTAAAATTCACCCAATATGCCACAATATTGTAAACAGAATAAAACCAGGAAGTAACTAAAAAACGAATGATAAGCATGCCGCAGAGTGCTCAAGAGCTGTATGTTGGGGCGTTGAGCGATCTGTGTGAGATGTATAAATTGTCCATACAACAATATTGCAAAAGGTATCCGTCTCCATGATAAAATAGCCATTTTTGTTTATACAGGAAAAAGTTCATACAAGTAAGAACTTTTGAAAGCTTTTGAAAGCAACATCTCCTTAAAGTCTCTCTTTTTCGACATCGTCTCTACGTTGAAAGCGCTGTGTATGTATTCGTTATATATTTTAGTTAAATTAAAGAGAACGGTATTTAAACACATTAACGCTACATAGATTTGACGTAAAGATCACGTTAATGTAATTAGTACGTTGTTTTGCTATATATTTGATATTTTATCCCTTACGTTGCCAAGGTAAACTATCTCACTTTAAATGGTAGAAGAGTGAATTGTGTAAAAAATGGGTGTTCAACAAATATTGAAAAAAAGAGATTGAGAAAAGAGCAAAATGAGTAGGCAAACAGTGTAGCTCCAGAAAAATGGCTCTTTTGAGCCTTCTTATCTGTACCTACGCTGTTTGCCCAGACTTTTACAGGTCTGTAGTATTTAATAGGATATGAAACAAAATTTTACCTGTTGTGTGCTAAAATCAAAGCCCATATAAAACTTTTTATCATCCTCCATAGTGAAAGAAGTTTTACGAATACAGCGGTTTTGGGCCATTGCACTATTATACGACAAGCATGAATGAACGAAAATAAATTACATAAATTACTGTTTTACGATTGCATAGGCCCAGATGAACAAATATTTTGAGCGTAAAATTGTGAATATCTTCTTATTCATAAGTTATACTGTTTGTTTGTAGGTAAGTTTGCATGTTTTTATATAGTTTTTTTTCAAAATTGCCTTTTTTCTAAAAAGTCTTTCAGAAATACCATCAGAATGTCAAACAGTTTGAACCAGATCAGACCCGACGTTTTGGCCTGATCTGGGTCCAAACTGTCTGCAAAAATCAGCAGACGACACTAGTAGGTAAAAAGGTAAATGCCCAGTCGTCTGTGCGAGTTTAAATATGTGCTGGCTCATTTAAATGATTGATTTATCGGATGTACACGTACGTATGTCGTACTCGCGTTCATGAACCCGCGTCCTGACAGCCATGTTTTTCATAAAAACTGACGTGATAAAACGGTTTTTATACATGTAAGGGTCACTTTGCAAGCATTTGCCACATTGTTGGAAATCTCATGTCGTGGCTCATTTGTGAACATGGCTACCAATAACTCACCTCATGTAGTAAGCTGTGTTCGGGTAAGGTAGAAAGGCATACCGTGTGCGGCTGAGTACATGTACGCATTTTGTGGACATGATAAATACGTTATGTTAAAAGTTCACTCATCGTATTTTTTTAATAATTGTTTGGAATATAGAAGGCCAGAGATAAACTTATGATTTATTTAAACATCATAAAATAATAAGTAATTACAAAACAATAAAAAAAGATATTTCAAAGATGCATGATAATAGGACTATTCTATTTTTCATAGAAACAGACAAAATTAATTATGGTGTGTATTATGCTGCAAAAAATGATATATAACTATATAAAGTATCCATTACCTGGATTAGTTTACATTTTTGTTTTCAACGATTCTCATCTATCTTTGAATCAACAGTATATGAATTCGTTTCTACTGTTAATATTTTTTCTCACCTTTGCCAACTTGGTGACTACATATGCCATACCAACCTTATAAAAGCCAAGACATTACAGCAGACGACATTGACGTTTTTATGTTGCATTAAAACAAGGCATGCTTTATAATGAGAACAGATGATTCACATTAAACATCAAGCCTTATTTTTCACACAAAAAATAAGAAAGTTTATACAAAACGTGTCGTTTGATGTTGTCGTGATTGGCGCTTTAAGGTTGAACACTGTGGTCCATTAGTCTGAACACCGTTTCTTGTAGCATTTTTTGTATTCATTTACAGGGTAACATGAATTAAGCATGACCACAGAGAATGACGCTACACATGCTCCTGAGATTCGGGACAAGATACGGGTATGGATGGACGGGTGGTAGGTACATTTTGAAGATGTTTTCTTTGATAGGGCTGAATACCAAAAATTCTTCATCTTTGTTCTTCGAACGTCTTTTAACAGATGCGGAGACAAACTGGATCCATATCTCGGAGTGCTATATATTGACTTTTAGTGCTCATCTTTTCCCAAAATTTGTATATAGAATTTGTTGAAATCCGGGGATGCTGCCATATGACCTAGTGCATGGTGTGGAGACTATACTGTAAATTCGGAAATTTTCGAGAGGTGTTTATTTTCGCGAAACTTTGCATATGCGAAGTTTCGTGAAAAAAATCCTCGCGAAATGGCGAATTCACTCTGTCGTTTACTAATATAAGCAAATAATGCCCAAGTCACAATTTTTTACATCGTAAATGTGTCTTTTAACGCTAACTGCGAAAATAAAATTCTCGCGAAAATTTTCGAATTTACAGAATTAGACCCTCTTAAACAGCTTCCAGCAAAATAACGTCATTGAATTGTCTGAAAAAGGAGTGATGCCTGGATAATTTCGGCAGTTTTCCGGGTTTCACTCCTATTTCATTCGCGGTTTCAAGATAAGGCTAACAGTATAACAGCAAAATACAATCTCAGCATAGCGCGCTAGATTATACATATGACAACACCCAACGAAATAAGTTTTATATGAAAAATTCGAAAAAAATGACCAATAAAACAATGATTTGTACCATGTGCATATAGTTTGCATATCATGAACGTACAGATGCACAAACCAAACAACTTACTTATTGAACCAGCATGCATCAGCACATTGTTCATTGCGAAAATAGCAAAATAAGCAAGTGGGTATGATCAGGACATATCCGCATATCACACTCTGTAGATCAGCCTACGACATTAACTGAAATTGGAGGCACATTATGCGAATATGTACATTCTGAGAGGAACTAGAAACTGAAGTCTTTATTTTACATGGATGGAAACTTAACACCGTGATTTTGACCCCTTAACGTATCACTGTCGTCAACAGTATTGTGCTATCATCAATTCTGAGAAATAAATTTGTTAAATGAATGTTGAGTATATCAGGTTACATACAAAGATAATGAATTTGAATTATTATTTTTCATCCGCTCATTTTAGAATAACCTAGTAGGTTTCTAGTTTCCATCAGTGTCTTTCGATTCTAAACTCTATATAGGTCCTCAATGAGATACTTATAGTGAGTGCGTACCCTAGTCGAGTGACATATGAGCCTCGACATGTGATTTCCAGCAATGTGGCATTTTGACAAGTGTAGACTCAGACGAGCCTGTGCAGTCTCCTATTAAGCTTAGAAACTCCAAATGTGTTCAGTCAATAGTTTAACACTCATAGAATAGTCAAGCGACTAGCAAAGGCTCTGAGCAGACTGCGCATATGCGCAGGCTGATCTGAGGCTTTGATGGTCGCACATACAACATTGTTCGAAATCTCATGCCGTGGCTCATTTGGTTTGCAATTGTAACGTACGTACAACGTATAATCTTGTTCTGTTTTCTTTCAGTTTTGATATGATGCATTTCGGTCATGCAAACGCTATGAGGCAGGTAAGTGTATTCATTTCACTAAGGGCAAATACATGTACTGGTCCCGTTCCCGAGTTACTTTCCAAAGCAGGGGCAGTGACTCTGTATTAGGCCTTGAAGAAGGGAAACCTCATTCAAGGAATTAAGGTCATAACTAGGTAACCAATGGGTAGAATGTCATGAACTTATACTGAATATATATGACTTTATTATATACCTATAACTGATACGACTTTAGAACTGTCTGTTTTCTGGCCATCTGATACAGAAAGCCGGATCAACGAACTGAGGTTTTCTGAATCCATATCACTATCCTTTAAAACGAGGCTAACGTCGGTTACCTGTTTTTGCGGCGACGTTACGTAAAGTAAATTGCAAGCATGGAACCAGAGACGGAAAACATGTTGACGTGACGTCAAGAAACGTAACGTTATGGCAAACGTTCCCGCAATTTTTCGGGATTAAAGACCAAAACAAGTTTTAAAATCAGAAAGAATGTCAGAAAAAAGGCATATAATAAACATATTATCATAATAGTAACTTGATCTGGCGTACAGTATCACGTCTTGTGGATGAGGCCATACCAACGGATCACCCTCGACGCCACGCGTCTCGGATGATCCGATTATATGACCTCATCCACTCGACGTGATACTTTACGCCAGATCAAGTTACTATTATGATAATGTGTATATAGTGAAGTTATGCAAATGAAGTTTAATTGTGGTGTCTTTAGTTATACCGGAGTTATTGCCCTTTGATTGCCTAAATTTCAACGATTTTTACCATCCTCATCCATAACTAGGTAACCAAAGGATGGAATTTCATAACACTTATACTGAATATATATGACTATCATAAGGTTATGCATGTAAAGTTCTAATTGTCTGTCACCAGGTATAGCGGAGTTATTGCCCTTTGTTTGCCTAAATTTCCATGATTTGTTTTGTCCTCAGCCATAACTAGTAACCAATGGATAGAATTTCACGAAACTTAATATACTGAATAAATATGACTATGGTAAGGTTGTGCACGCAAAGGTTTAATGGTCTGTTATCAGGTATAGCAGAGGTATTGCCCTTTGTTTGCCTAAATTTCAATGACTTTTTTCGTCCTCAGCCTTAACTGGGTAACCAATGGATGGAGATTCAGAAAAGTTACACTGAATATATATGACTATAATCTTGCTATGCATGTGAAGTTTCATAAGGTTTTCATCAGTTTTAGAGTTATCGCCCTTTGATTGCCTACATTTAAATTAATTTTTCAATCACCAGCCATAACTTAGTAAGCAATGAATGGAATCTCATGAAGCTTATACTGAGTATAATATGACCATGATGTGGTCATACATATGAAGGTGTGTCTGGATATCCAAAGTAACAGAGGAGTTACTGCCCTTTGATTACTTAAATTTATATAATGTATTCCAACCTCAATCATTTGATCGAATTTCTTGAATTATATTCTGAGTATATATGACCATAATATGGTATTGCACATGAAGTTTTGTCAGGATATCCTAGGTAATAGGGGAGTTCTTGTCCTTTGGTTTTCAAATTTCATTGAATTATTCTGTCCTCAACCATTAATTAGCAAGCAATAGTTCTAAGAAGGATTTTCGTGAAACATATACTGAGTATATATGAGATAGTGTAATGAGGCATGTGAAATATCAAGAGGATATCATCAGGTTTAGAGAAGTTATTGCCCTTTGATTACCTAAAGCACACGAATATTTATTAGAATGTCCTTAGATATACAGGCGTTATTGCATTAATTGACTTAATTCCAATGAAAAAATATCGCATACTTTCAGCGGGGGATAACAATTCGTTGTCGAATTTGCTTGTTAAAACCGTTAGACCTGTTTTAAAAGTATGCTTCATATGATTTACCGTTCGAACCTGACCTATATGTTGTGTTTTAGGCGAAACAAATGGGCGACACTTTGGTTGTTGGGGTCATAACGGATGGTAAGTAATTTTTTGTGTAATCGCTACTTTAAACACATACGAGGGGCATTTGGAAAGTTCTTAGCATGGCATCATAAATCCACAATGCGTCTGATAAAATGCTATCAAATAATACATTTTTCGAAACTTGATTTCAACGGCTACTTGATGGTTTAATTTTTGTCGAAAAAAGACTCGGCGTGTGCGTGCAGCTCAGGCTCAAAATGAGTAGGGTTTATACACTCGCTGAAAGTTTAAGCAAAATGTTTGTAAAGAACGAAGGAAAATTGGGGACCTTATTTACGATCATGGTTTAACAAATTAACGATTTGGTGCCAACTTAATGTTTATTAAAATATATTATGCGATCATTGCTTGCACGCCTTACAAGATTACATTCGGAAACTATTGACTAATAGAGAAATGGTAAACTTTCAAAAATGGGACTTTTTTCGATTTTCATTATACTTTTACTATAAATTGTGTCACTACAGGAGCACAAAAAATGCCAGTTGAGTTTATGTTTGCATTTATCTGTAGCGAAATTGCATGAAAATCATTTCGTCGCGCAAAAGGTGTGTCTTGTTTAGTTTTAATTCAAGAAAATTATTCCTAATAACACTACCCCTACTTTTAAAGAAATGGGTGGGATAATGTAACCCCTCACATTTTGTTGATGGCATAAAAACTTCTCATGGTACATGTGTATCGCGGTAACCATCGCAAAATTGATTAATTTCTACTCTCAAGGTATTTTTCCTTTTTTGTTTGCCACCGTTTTCAATTGAAATGAACCATAACGTCAACTCATAGCTAAACTTACTCTGCCCTTTGGGAATATTATAAGATTTATATTCTCTTTGTTCTGGTTAACATTTTTTTTGGGGGGGGGGGGGGGGGTGGGGGGGGGTTCAATGCAAAGAACAAACAGTGTGCTTGACAAAAATACCAACGCACAGCATTTTTAAGCTATTGTCGGACACGTATTTTCAAAATATAAAATATGTGCATTGTGACATGCGATTTTTGTCAAAAAAATAGCGCATTGCTTTGCTTTCTAAACGGGTTTGGTATTGCTGTTCGGGTATTTATTGTTAGAAACATCCAACTCCGTCATCAATTGTATAATAACTGTACCAGATTGTGGGCTATCAAATGGTACAAAATTATCTAATTTCATGAACTATTGTTAATGTTCTGCACACTTTTCAAAAGGTAAAATGTTATTTTTCCAATGAAATTTTGCGTTTTCCTGTATACAAACAGTACATGTATTCACAATAGTATTTTCGTGTCTGCATTATAATATCCTCATGAAATATTTGCCATGACATAGAGGACAAATTGTTCTTTAAAAAGATACCAAACATGATAGGGTTTGTATATCAGTAACTGAGATAAAAGACCATGCTAAGAACTTTCCAAATGTCCCTCGTAAATGCGGAATAGAACGTGACAACATAAAATAGTTGAGGTTAAAATTGAATGTATATTTACTCATCAATGGTAACATTTGTTTTGGGCGCTCACAATGCCCATTAAGACCGTTCTTAACAAAAAATGGGTTGGTTGATAAATAAGATAATTAATTCTAACAACGCACTCTTATCTAGAGTTTTTTCATGTATTTTATTTTGTAACACAATCATAGATCATAGAAAGCCCGTGGCGCGTATAGGAAGTGGGCCAAGAACAGTAGAACGCATACAAAAACACGGCTACATATTATTCCTTTTATTGTTATATTTTAATCTTAAGTGACATTTAGAAATTATGTTCAAATATTTTACCCCTTGATATATACTGAACAGCAAAAGAAACGCATATTTTGCACATTTGGTATAGTGTATAAATTGGGGGTTAAAATACTGATCTAATGATGTGTAAGGTTTCACTGATGAATTGAACATGTGAATTGTCGAATGCATCGCAAATGGACGGCTCAATGGAATAATGATAATAAAGGGGCTTAACTCTGGGCGTAATAAAATAACTCCTAATTAAAACGACTTTCGAGATGCTGTATGCCTAAAACCACTTAACGGATTTGAATGAAAATCACTCTGCGTTATAATCATGGCATACAGACTACTTATGAAGTTTAAATTTTTCGATATTCTTTACGGTGGACTTTTGTGACCGAGTCACATTATCGGACAATTAACCGGAAGTGTGTTAAATACAGGCATGAAAGGGTCCAAACAATTGTTTTAAACGGTTCTGTTGGACACTACCTTACTTGACATTAATCATACCGGTCCAGATAATCTTACACCCCAAAGATTCCGGTGGTTTTCAATATCAATGCAAAAAATGCAAAAAACAGAAGATTTTGGATTAGCAGTATAATTTCTACAGCAGTGATTTTTTAAGTTTTATGCTGTTTTCTTATCTGTTACAGTGTGTTATCATGATATACAATGAAATCGGATTCAAATCATGTGTTTTCCAATGTACGACACTGTTTTTGCGTTTTGGGCAATAATTAACAAAAAATTATAAATAACTGTGTAATGACGAATAAAATGGTCTGGAACGAACGCATGAGTCCGTTCAAACATGTTCATATCATTTAGGGTAAAATTTGATAAGGGTTTCTGGTATTAAATGGATATTGAAAATATGCGTTTCTTTTGCTGTCAAGTATACATTAATGGAAGGTTCTAACCGATCAGCCTTAGAAATCAGTTCTCTAGAAAGCTACATATTTTTGACATGCAAATGTTTTAACACAAAGTACACAGACAAACTTTTATCAATTTTTTCATGCTTATTCCTGAAATTACATTTTCTCTGAACTAACTGGTTCTAACGGATTTCATTTATAAACTTCGAATAATGCCTGCTTGAAAAAATGCAAGTGATCGGTTAGATTTTTCGATAAGTGTATATGCGTGGATCCATAAAATTCCGTCAGGGGGGGGGGGGTCCAAACCTTTTTTGCGTGGATCCATAAAATTCCGTCGGGGGGGGGGGTCTCCAAACTTTTTTGACACCAACGTATTTCACATAGAGGGCCGTACGAATCTCTTTCGAGCAACGGGTCCATTTCTTCCTCGTTGGGTCCAATTGCTCCTCGAGGGGGTCCGTACCAACATATGACGGGCCACTGAGATAAACACAAAAATAGCATTACATTTATGAATAATTTCTTATGTATTTATGATGTTTCTTTTGAGTTTCCACAACGGATGGTCCATTTGAGAAATATGAAAAAGACATTCTAAATTTCGCACTCTTATCTGGAGGCCTAAAGGTATACACATGTAGCCTGCGCATAAATGCAAAAAGGATATTACTTTAGTGCTCATGTTTTATTGATATTATTACACGAGTTGTAAAAAAGTGATAAAATGCGAGGCTTGTCGAGAATTTGATCGCTTCTTTTCGCAACAAGTTTAATGGCTTCAATAATACACGAGCACGAATGTTAAATAATATATATCACAGGACACAAAAATTGCTTAAAAATAACATTTTTGGCCTGAAAACTTCTAAATTTTGTCATATTTTACGCAACGATATAAAGGACGTCATTACGTTACGTTACTTAATACATGTATGTAAACCACTAGGGTAAAGTCGGGTATATTCGGACAGACAGCTAAATTCGGACAGCGAACTTGTTTGTTTCATATTTCAAATATTGGAATAAAAATAAATTAAATAAGCAAACAGTGAAAATCCTGATGAGACGGCTAAAAAAGGAGCCGTCTCATCTGGATTTACACTGTTTGCAAATGTGTGTCCGAATTTACCTGATGTCCGAATTTACCCGACTCTTCTCTAGTGGTTTATCAATTATATTGCATGGCGTTATATCATCCCCACATACATGTTCGACGTCATATGATAAAAGTCTGTAAAACACTTAAATATGAGCAGCATATGACGCTCTTAGTAACTGGTTTTCTCAACATGGATTTATCAAAGTTTGCAAGAACTAGATTATAGCGTGTTACTATTCTATTCTTTTAATGCTTCATGCTATCTTGGACATTTTTTAGCTAAAATTGCCAAACACAAGGGCCCGACTTTATTTACTGAAGAAGAGCGTTATGCAATGGTAGAAGCGATCAAATGGGTCGACGAGGTAAATTTATCATTTAATAAGAAGATCTTAAATGAGCACGAGTGTTTGATTCTGAATATATTATATGATTGCACATGTAATAATGCATATATCAAACGAGTTGGAGGAAAACAAATCAAATGCAATGCTAGCCGAGCAGCTATCGCCTTTTTACAACAGTTTTATAAATGAGCTATAATGTTGGATTTTATTTATCATATCATATTTAAATGTTATTTTGGAAAATGTGTAGGCATTATGTAGGCAACGTACGTTGTTATACAATGTAAATGATGTTCATGATATAAATATGGATATGTGTAGTAACGCCAAAATAGGCGCAACAGCGTATAGGAAAGGTGTTACAAGACAAAAAATGCATTTAGCTACGTCATCAAGCGCAAAGTAATGTAAACGCAAAGGCGAAATAAGCCACTGAAACGGATTTTTCGCGTTAAAACGCATTTTAAAACGCATTATAACAAATGCCTTTTGAAATACATTATTACATATTTTGGGCGTCATAACGCCTTCATTTGCACCAGTAAGATTTTGTAAAGGATTTTAACCCCCTTTTCGCATTATTAAGCATTTAGACAAGCGTTATATAACCCCTTTTGAAAAGTTAATACGCATTTTGAAAGCCGTTGCTACGCTTTTTAAACGGTGCTATTGCCTTTCTTCGCTATATTTCACCTTTTGAAATGCGTTATAACGCACTTTTAAGGCATAATATTGCATGTTAGCTCACTTGAGCGTAAGCTCACAAAAAAAGCTAATAGTTTATCAATTCTCTGTCCATCTGTCCATTTTTTTTTCAAATGTCTTCTGACATGTTCTGTTATGTTTTATGGGAAAAATAGGTCTCAAATTCAAATCAAATCGGCAAGATGTTTCTGATATCACTTGGTTAAATTTGATATCAACACCAAATGCATTATAACACGTGTAGAAAGGCGTAATCACACATTTAACATGTGTAATAGCACCTTTCCAAATGTGTAATAACGCAAATAAGCTTTTCGAAATACATCATAACGCGACAAAAACATCATATCGCCTTCCAAAATGCGAAATGGCACGAAAATGGGCAATTACACGTTTAAAATGGCGTAATAATGCAAGAAGGGCTTGAAACGCATTTTAAAATTCTTAAGCATGTATATAATCAAAGGCTTTCTTACGGCGTCACCAGGCGTAATAATGCGTTTCAAAATGCATTATGGCGCGAAAAAAGGCTTTACAACACTTTATTTCGCTTTAGTAAGTTTTACGGTTTACGTTAAATACTACACTTTTTTGGCTGCACTACGCCTTTATTGGATTCAAACGCCATTCTTTATATGCGTCGCTGTGCCTTCATTGGACACAAATACAAGTGGCACTGCATATTAACAGACAAAACGCCACTCAGAGAGAAAACAATGATCCAATTTACATATTAGAGTAAAATCTCTTTCACCCGAACTCACAGCGCTCGACCCTCCCCTCCATCCTATCCACGCGGTGACCTCGGTTTAGCTGCTGTACATTGATTCTATTGCTGTTGATTCATTGTTTGCTGTTGATCCCACTGTGTAAGGGATTTTTGTTTGGTCTTTGTTTTGTGATATGGTTCTTGGTTTCCTTTCATGTCCAACTTTGTCAACGTTTTTTTTTTCTTTTAATGCGTTTTTCATTGATGAGGGGGGAGAGGATCTAAATGCTATTAAAAGTGGGCCATCATCGGCTATTATCATTTTCTTCGGAGAGGGCCCAACTCTGACTTTTTTTTACTATATTGTTTTAGTTGATGAGTGAAGAGAGGATCCAAATACAACTACAAGTGGGCTGTAATCGACCCGCCAGTGAAACGCCATTTAGATGATGATAACCCAACATTGAATTATGGCTTGTGATTTTCCAGGTATTGCTAAGGAAACCTATAGCTTTGTGACTATCAGAGGGAGGGGGTCAGGAGGGTCTACCCCCCTTAATAGTCACAAAGCTATAGGTTTCCTTAGCAATACTGGTCCGGATCCCCTGCCTCCCCCCTTAGATCCGCTCATGCCTTTTTAGCATTCAACGCTAATCTCGATGAGGAAGAGAAAAATCATTTTGTTGCTTTACTTGAATTGTGTTCGTGCTGTCGTGTAGCTCTTGATGTTCTTTGCTTTTTCCGTTTACTGTATCCAGACGTAAAAGTGTTTGATATATATATATATATATATATATATATATATATATATATATATATATATATATATATATATATATATATATATATATATATATATATATATATATATATATATATATATATATATATATATATATATATATATATATATATATATATATATACTTAACAGCAAAAGAAACGCATATTATTCAATGTCCATTTAATACGAAAAACCGTAATCAAAATTTACCCTGAATTATATGAATATGTTTGACTGGACTCATACGCTCGATCCGGTCCATTTTGTTCGTCATTACACAGTTAATTATTTTTTTGTTACTTAATGCAAAAAAACGCAAAAACAGTGCCGTACATTGGAAGAGCCATGTTTTGAATCCGATTTTGCTGCATATCACGACAACACAATGTAACAAATAAGAAAACAGCATTAAACTTTAAAAAATCATTGCTGTAGGAATTACACTGCAGGTCCAAAAATTTGTATTTTTCCATCGTTTACATGATTCTTAAAAACAACCGGAATCACTGGAATGTTAGAAAATCTGGTATGTTATGCTTGATATCAAGTAAGGTACTGTCCTACAGAACCGTTTAAAACAATTGTTTGGACACTTACTTGCTTGTCTTAAACACACTTCTGGCTCATTGTTCGATAATGTAACTCGTTCACATTGGTCCACTTTGAAGAACTCCAGATAATTTAACCTTCAAAAGTAGCCTGTATCTCCTAATCATGACGCAGGGTGATTTTCATTAAAATCCGTCCAGTAGTTTTAGGCATACAACATCTCGAAGTTCGCCTTAATTATAAGTTATTTCATTACGCCCAGAGTTATCCCCCTTTATTAGCATTATTCCAATGAGCTATCCATTTGCAATGCATTTGATTATACATAGTTTTCTATACATACGTGGTACCTTTAATATCGTTAGATCAGTATTTAACACCAAATTTATATAATATTCCAAATATGCAAAATATGCGTTTTTTTTGCTGTTAAGTATATATATATATATATATATATATATATATATATATATAAGTATGAGCAATACTTTTTTAATACATCTCTATGAATATCTGAATTATTCTTGCTTTGCGTATGTGTCTTATGGGACTGTCTGTATTCTTGTACATGTATATGCCTCGTGCGCAGGGACCGCGGCACACCGACACAATAACCGAATAATGATGATATTCTTGTACATGCCTCTCTTCACATAGGTACTTGTAATAAGGGTTGGTCATTGAGTTAATTTCTCGCGACTTGGCTCAAGCATATTCTCGGGCCTCTCAAACATATACGTGTCTGTTGTTTTGCGTAATCCTATACATGGTTTGTCCCCGTCAACAATGTTTCAGTCATGTCGGAACGCTATCATGTCCACCTAGATTGCACCAGTACCAAGCAAGGGATACAGTGACTTGCTTAAGGGCACAAGACAGTGCGTCCGGTGAGACTCAAACCAGCGATCCCTCGATCTCAAGTCCATCACGCTGCGCACCTACGTACGTGGGTCTAAAACTAATTATGGATTATAGGTTGTTATGGTTGATGAATACGGCACGACACTTGAGATGTTAGACAAGTACAACATAGATTTCTGCGTTCATGGAGGTAAGAGAAGCAACAAATAGGGTATCTCAATGGTATAACCAGAACGCTGAAAAAGTTACGCACATCAAAGGGAGACTACTGGATCAAGCAGTGATTCTTTTTAATTGCGTCCCTTTTCACAATGGGACCTTTTCTTAAAGGAAAGAATTTGCTCCCAGAGGAAGCGAATTCTTTCCTTTAAGAGCAGTTCCTTATGGCATGGAAAAATCACGTTTACCACATTAGGTGACCTCCCTTGAATGTTACTTTTTTTATTTACCACGTGCGTAACTGTGTAATGGGAGCTACGCCATTGGATCTTACATGAGTGCTCTTGTATAATTGAATTTATTTAACAACACAATATCTGAATCCTAAACTATTGGTCCAATGTGAAACATATTGATTTGCCCATATTTACCAAGTTTGACTGGTCTTAATATTGACAACTTGTTTTACAAATTTAGAATAGGAATATATATGTGCTATTTTACAGTTGGACTGAGCCAAATTTTAATCGTTTGTTTCATTGTGTGACTGTCCGACATTTCTTACAGATGATGAAACGACAACAGTCGATGGACAAGACCCTTTTGCAATATTGAAACTAGCCAATAAATACAAGTAAGTGACTTGAAAAACATCAAAAAAGAAAATACCAAACACTACACCAAGACATTAAAAATTGCGTGTTGATGGTGCATTGATAGTACACAATCCGCGTGCAAATGAGCTACCAAGGCACTAAATGTAACCAAACCACTATCAAAATAAATAAAACACCATTGATACACGAAACAAAACACAAAAAAGACGCTAGCCAAACACTACATCATTGCGATTTCACCAAAACACTATTAAGTAATTAACTGAGACACGATCAAGGCGCTTTAACCAAAACAATACCAAGGCCCTTACCCAGCCACTATCAAGGTACCTTTATCAAATATTTTAAAGAGTGAACAAGGTCAGGCCAGTAAAGATTAGCAATTTTGCCATATCTTTTTACATAGTTAATGAACGCACTCTTTTCAACATTTAATTTTTCCGAAAACGTCTGAGTTATATGTAGATGTTAGAATTTCAGACCAAGGCGCCTCACCAATTTATCAAAAAGTGACTTAATATACTGACGTCAACTGAAAACGCCTCACTCAATATCACTGATTTCTAAGCGATGATAAATAAAAATGAAAAGCCACGTACTGCTTCTTTATGTAGAGGCTGGGCGATGTTGGAAAATGACCTTAATTTGATATGCAGGTGACGCGGTATTCCGATGACGTCATACAGGCTCAACGTACACATGACGGTATTGTGCATCGCTCGCTTATGATTTCAATTTGAATTTGCACCCAGTTTGTGCCGCTAATGTTTTGCTAATCAATGAACAAATTGTGGATCATTTGTTCAAACAATTGTGCTTGCGAAATTTGTCACTTTGTGAAATTATGACGTCATATCAAAGACAAAATGTAAGGTCCGTTTACGAAAGTTGCCAACATTCTCGTTTTGCTTTAAGTAATGGAAAAAATGATAAAGGGGTACATTAGGTTATGCACACAGAATATGCCTACATAAAATTACGTTATTTAAGATGAGCTGTAATGCCCAATGGTCGGTCGTTGGTCTACGTTAACGTCACTCAAACGGCCGTCTGTAACACGTGACAGATTGCGTTTCCTCAGCAATCGTCGCTGGCTTAAGACTTAGGACTTTTGCAAAGGATTCGTAACATTCTTATCACCCACTTTGCAGAGTCATGACATTTAAGTTTTACTGAAATGCATGGCGAAAAGGTGGGTGGGGTAAGTTGTTTCGTTCAGCAGAAGCATACAAACATTGTCTGAACATTATAAACGCATTTTCGGTATAATAGAGACTGTTTTACAATGGTAAAACACGTTTTTCTGTCAACTGGTTGTGTCTGGAAACGAAGCAAATGTGGCTAAAATCTTGTGTCGCACGAAATTATGACCCCTGTCTCAAACCGAGGTTGTTTTCTCAGCCTCAAATATTCTTTCAGCAATTTTGTTTTCATGAGATACGCTTGACTGATAAGATGTTATAATGCACTAAAATTCATAACTTTAGTCTGATCAGTCTAAGAGATGTTCACGTGTATTTTTAGATGAGGCGTTTTTCTTGACGTCAGTATAGCACTTTGATAGTAGCATATTTGGCATTTGCCTGAGCCTTCGTTGCTCAACGATGAAGGACGACCTAAAATCGTAGATATACGGCTATGTGTTTAGGGGATAACTGTTCTCAAAAAATACTTGCAGAAGTGTATCTCCAGATTTACGGTCAGAAACTACGTGTTAACATGGTTAGTGGAAATTTCCCACCCTATAATCAATAACATACCTTCCCCTATTCTAGTCATAGGCGTAGCTCTCATAAAGCATTTACCCACGTGCGTAATAAAATTAGAAAGTAACATTCAAGGTAGTTCACCTAATGTGGTAAAAGCGGTTTTCCATGCCATATGGAACTGCTCTTAAAGGAAAGAATTCACTCCCTCTAGGAGCATATTCTTTCCTTAAATAGAAGTCCCCATTATGAAAGGGACACAATTGAAGAGAATCACTGCTAGATTAAGTAGTCTCCCTTTGATGTGCGAAACTTTATCAGCGTTCTGGCTACGCCATTGCTAGTGCAGGACTGTGCTTACTTATTGTAAAATCGTTTTTACGTCAAATTGGGGTGTTTCAAGCCGCATGTTATCCAACGAAATGTGACGTAATAAATGACATCAACTTTTTCCGACAGGGTGTGTTGAAGGTTAACGTCCCACCAACAGCTAAGGTCAAATTGGGGATGGTGTCATGTGGCTTAAGGCTGATCCGACAAATTAGATAATACGGGGACCGAACTCGAGACCCCTAATTTAAGAGGCTGGTGGTTTATCAATTACATCACAGCGGCTCCGACTAATGCAACTATCAAGACGTCGCGTTACAACAGCAAGTGCGATAGAATCTACATAATATTGGACCCATCTTTTTTTTATGAAACTCACTATAGGTTAAGCTAGTTTCAAATGTTCACGTGTGTATGCTTGTGTAGATGATCCAGCGAATTGCATTTCGGTATTTATCGCCTTAACGCAGAATCTACCCTAAACAGCCATTTTGACATATCCAGCAGTGCTGTGGTCTAACGTTTACATTGAATCTTTATCTACATCTGTACTTCATGTAAGGAACAATGCATGCTCTGGTGAGCCTGCGTTTTTTCGGAGACTTGCCAGAGACTTCTTTGCTGTATGAAATGAAAGGTATACAAAGCTCATGTGGTGGCTCTTATAAACGAGTATATTTAAGAAATGAATTCGATGTTTGGAAGGTTCATGGAATCATGAATACTTCGGGTCTCTTGCAAAACCTTGCAAGAGACCCGACGTATTCATGATTCCATGAACCTTCAAAAAAAATAATGTATCGCTTATATGTACATTTTATTATAAGTAACTAATACATAGACAATATTTATAATTAAGGAGATAAAACTATTTTGTATTTAATATTTAATCGTATTAACGGTTTTGTTGGAGTGCAAAGCGGAAAAGCGGAACAGCCAGTGTGAGCACGGACAACCAATTGAGCAAACAATAAAACTCTTTTTGCATGTGCAACTCAGGTGTGGCTTGCTGTCAATCACAACGCCAGTGTCACATCTGGCGAATACATTCGATGTTCGAAGCGAATTGCATAGGCAAGTGAGCTTGGCAGCTGTCAATCAAACTTTGTATCGTTCATGAGGCTATGAACGGTTGCAAAATTCTAAAGATGTATTAAAAGCTTGTTTTGAAAATGTAAATATAACTGTTTTTGATAGGAAATGCAGATACACAGAGGGTGTTTCAACTACTGGTCTCATAGAAAGGTATGCATTTGTATTCTGTTTATGTAAAGTGATGCTTTATGTAAAAGTCAACACATGTTCAGTCATGTCACGACATCTTCTTTAATTTAACCAGCACTAAGCTGTGAGGATAGTTTGAATATATTACGTTAGCTAGTAATCTTGGCAGCAATGCTTATTCTGAGTGTTCACTTCTTGGTAGTATAAGAAAGACAACACCATTAGCTAGACATGCAACCCACTGTATAGCTGCGCATACACGTTTAAAGAATGGTCCATTCTATAATTGAGCCAGTGCAAGAGATTTCCAACAATGTGGTATTTTGACTCGGACGAGCCTCTGCAGTCTCCTTTTAAGCTTAGACACTCCAAATGGTGTTCAGTCAGTAGCTTAACAGTCATAGAATACTCAAGCGACTAGCAAAGGCATTATTTAGACTGCGCGTATGCGCAGGGTGATCTGAGGCTTTGCTGGTCGCACATACCACACTAATGGATATCTCATGCACTGGCTCAATTATGTGTATAAATTTAATGTCTGGTAGGCTTGTCCGAATGTCTTCTGCTTGTGTTTTTCTTATTTTTCTTATGAAGTACTATTTTGGTTTTGTGAATAGGTATCAATATTTACTATTTCATCTCTGCAATGAATAATATATGCATCTTGCTGTATGTAATATTTAAATAGTTTAGCTTGTCTCCATAGCTGAGCAGGCCGGTAAATAGATAATACTAGGCGATTGCCTTTTGATATCAAGATTACCAGGCAAGACTTAGGGAAAGCGTGTTGAATCGCACGGCTTGCCAGTTAAATCATGTGGCTTGCCGAGCTATTCAACAAGCGTTCTCGAAGCGGAGCTAGGTAAACTAGATATCAAAAGATGCGAACCTTGGTTTACAAGTTGCTTTACTCTTCAAACTTACGATTATAACCGTAGTTATCGATGTTCGTGTCGTTTCAATGACGGACGAACAGCGTTTTTCAAAATGTGCAACGTCATGATGACATGCCGTGAGATAGACAACGTTTATCAGGTCAACATACAAGAATGTATTTAATATGAGAAGTAACTGATAAGAGCATAACATGATGGAAAACTGCAGAATGTTCGTTTTTACAGAGGCCAATATAGTCAATATCTAGCGGCATGTCTCTGGTCACTTGTCCCTAATTTAGTATTTTCTCCGATAGTTCTATCGGTAAATAATCGAAGTAGGCTGTCCGATTAATGATCTATATGATTTCTTTTCTTATATTATATTTTAGGATATTGATGACGTACCGTGATAAACAGTGTCTAAGCAGTTCATCTGATACATGTGGCACACCTCTAGCAGATTCACATTCTACGGTATTGTTATAATTTGGTACAGTGACAGTGTACGTCTAATCTACCCAAATAAGCCATACCATGACAAACCAGCACAAGCAAAGATTCAGATCATCCTAGGCATCCAGCTAGTCTGATCAGAGACTGTACTGTGCGCTCAGTGCGTATCAAAACGTTCTCTGTGCGGACAAAGAAGACTGATCAGATTGAGCTGATGCCAGGTGGATCTGAACCTTCCCTTGACGCACAACCACATGGTAGGTTTTCTCTTGTTGAGGAGCAAACATTCTATCAAACAGTGTATAAAAGTCTGAAAGTATATGATACAATATTTTTAACCACTTATGAAAGAGTTTGGACAGTAAAGTAGATACACATTCTATAAAGGCCATGTTCACATTTGTCATAGTTGTTTCATCATTGTTTTATGGGTAGGCCCTAAATATCAAAAGAAAACAAAAATTATAGTATTTTATGTCTGTTACGTTTATGTCTGGTATTTCCCACCCTTTTCAATTGGGCGAATCCCGTTTCGAACGTAAGGGTTGCTCGATAGATTTGTAGTAAATTACATTACATTCAAATTTAAAAAGTACATAAGGTTAGCAGAAAATACATAACCTGATCACATGGTGGCTGGTCAGGTTTTGCCCTGTTTGTCAATGCTCTGTAAGATGGACACCATGCTTTTATTAGTTATATAATAAGAATATAGATTCCTAGGTAAAGGTTTCCATGGATAATTTTTTTCAGAATCAAAAATATTGTATTTATTCATAGTCCATGTTTTAGGGTAATATACCTTTATGTCTAAGTGTACATTAATCGACCTACTCATAATTGGAAATAATATCTATGGCCTTTAAGACTTCAAAGTTTTTGAGAACCTACTGTATTTAAACGCTGAACAACAAAGCTTTTCCTGGCCATACTTACTAACTGTGTTTGGCTTGGTTCGTATGACGTCATTATGTGACATTGTACATTCCAGATCTGGTTGCTCAGAATTGTCTTCTTATGAAGACATTTCTACAAAATATATGATAATCTTTATTTCTAAGTAATTTTCAAATGCTATTTCCTTGCCAAAAATTAAATACTCATGCCATACTTGAGTTAAATGATCTGTTTGCAGGATTATCACTTAAAAGTTGAAATACCAAATATGTGACAAAGATCACCCCCACACCAGGCTTCCAGATAAAGGCGCGTAGTTAAAAATGTTTTCTTATTTCTCAAACTAAACCAATGTTGTGTGTACTCAAACGAACCGTCTTTATGAGACGGTTCTTCTGAGCACCCACAACAAATGTTTAAACTGATATATAAAATACTCACAATTGTACGCTAGAAATGTTGTTTATAAGGACTAATGTCTTATGTACTGGACATATGTGACAGTAATAGTTTTCTTATGTCATAACATCTTGTCAATTTTCAGGTACAGCGACCAAGTCTCTCACAAGATTCCGAATTGTACATGTCATCCAAACTCATTAGTGATTTCGCAGGAAAAACAGAACCCAGACCTGGTGATAAAATTGTCTATGTTGCTGGAGCATTCGATATGTTCCGTATCCTTTTTCCATGCTTGGATCCAGTGTGGGGATAGGGGTCCGCCCCCTCCCCTTGACAAATCACAAAAATATAGGGTTCTTAAGCATTACTGGTCTGGATCCTCTGTAAAATCACAAGTTACCAAGCCAGTTACATTCAATGTTGGGCCACTATCGGCCCGCCAGCGTTTCGCTGGCTGGCTGATGATGGCCCGCTTATAGTGGTATTTAAATACTCTCTCCTCTCATCAACTAAAAAACGTGGTCAAAGTTGGACCCCCCTCTGAAAAAAAAATTGTGGACCCGGTCATGTTTTTCGGTACAAGTAGGTTGCTTTAGAACTAGATTATTGGTTCCATGTGATAAATATCAAAATCTCGTGCGCTGGTCTAAAAAGTTTCCCTTCTAAACAGCTGCCAATTCAGAATTATGTAGTTGGCACGTGTGGATTTAGAGCATCATGAGCATATGGAAGTAGTGAAAACTCAGTGAAGTCTGCGTATATATTAAGTCTTTCTGGAGCCTTTCATTTGTAAATAAGGCATAGATGAAGAATCTGGCTAAAACGATGTCTTTAAACTCACTTGTAAGATATTTGTACATATTTATTTTTGTTGTTCATTTTGTTTATTAAGTTTATGACATTTATCTTGACATTAAACAGACCCTGGTCATCTTGATTTTCTGAAGAAGGCGGCTGACCTTGGGGATTATCGGATTCTTGGTTTATATTCAGATTCAGTAGGTATAATTTGTTTTCTATATGAAGAGGATCTTACATAAGTACTTATATATTATTGAACTTATCAAACGAGTTGTGACTAAATTAACTAAATAATCTGGAAAAACAGAATCTCCAAAAATAGAGAGCACCTACTTTATAAGAAAACAGCAGACTCGGTTTTATTGAGTCTGTTCATGAGAATATTTTTTTATTAATGGAAAGTACAACAATTATCATGCCCCCCAGCACCGGCCTAAGTGTTATTCTGCTTTCCGTTAGAACCTAATATTCCTGAAGGGCCAGAATATGAAAAAATAGCAACACTATATCGATGTACATGAGAAGTTTTACCAACTCCACGTGGTAAACCCAGTAAACTAAGTGGGCCACCATCGACCTGATGATGCTCCGCACTGAATGCTGAATGGGTAGCTTAGTGATTTTAGGGATGGGGTTCCATGTTTCATATCCCTTATAAATACTTTACCAGGCAGATGATAGCAGTATATACGATCCCTAGCTACTTAAAGAGACTAGGTCTGCAACTATGAACATTTTTCGATTTTTTTATTTTCTTTTTAAATCATTTGTAAAAGTTGAATTAAGTTATGTTTTTACAATAAGTCTGTTCGCTATAGCTGAAACTGCACGGAAAAGTGAATTATAAAAACAGGTGTGTTTTCTCTTGTTGGTAATTATTTGCGTCCCTCCAATAATTATAAACAGCTAATTTTAACATAAATGCCGTTGTTTTGATACTGATAAGTTGTTAAGATTTACGAAATTGGTAAAATGTATACCTGAATTTTAGTTTTTTACTGTGTTCTTGAAAAATAGAAACATAAGTTCTAAAAATAAAAGATCAAAAGTTACATACTATGCAGCTTTAAGAATCACGACATTGAGTTAAGTAAGTAGGTGTTTTTTTCAATAAAATGTAAAGATTTAGTTTACATAATCACAAGCCATAAGTGATTCAGCATTTTAAATCTTAGCAGGGATAGAATAGATATCTGATTTATCTTAAGAAATGCAGGTTACCTTTTTAAACTAGCTAATTTCCTTCAACTAATTAAATTTTCTGAAATTGGTTGTTTCTAGGATCGATATAAGGGCAACTTTTAAAGAAACACGTAGTCATAAGTACAGCACCATAAAGTGAGTGCACCATTTTTGAAAATTATAAACTTCTGTATTCAATCTACGAAGTGGAGAGATAAAAAACATAGCTGAATATGAAAGTAAAAGTATCGTGTGTAGTCCTAATTGTTCTAGAGGTAATGCTAAACCAGAAAGTCATACAGCATAATACTTTTAAATGTTTTATATCTATTTTAATACCCCCGGTACGAAGTATATAGGGGGTATATAGTTTTTGCCTTTTCTGTAATAATGTTTATTTGTCTGTTTGTCTGTCTGTAAACTTTTTTATACCCCCAGTACGAAGTATATAGCGGGGGTTATAGTTTTTGCCTTTTCTGTAATTATGTTAGTTTGTCAGTTTGTCTGTTTGTCTGTCTGTAAACTTTTTTCGTCAAAGATTTCTCAGCAACTACTTAGGTTAGGATTCTGAAATTTGATACAAAGCTTGATAGTGATAAGTTGTATTCTGTAACAAAAAAAAACAGCCACATATTGCTTAACAGTCCCTTTATTTGTTCATTTTTCTTTCTCTCCAATGGAAATTTCTGTCACAGATTTCTCAGTTCCTATTGGAGCTAGTGTTTTCAAACTTTGTGTACACCTTCAGGTAAGCAAAGTGTACTGTGTTAATGGAAGTTAAGATGCTAATCCTCATTTTGCCTTCTTTTTTCATTGTTTCTTTTTTTTACCTTCTTTCACTCGTATATAATACATATGGACATTTTTTCTGTCAAAGATTTCTCAGCAACTGCTTGAGTTAGGATTCTAAAATTTGGTACAAAGCTTGATAGTGATTAGTTGTAGTGTGTAACAAACAAACAGTTACATATTGTTTATCAGTCCCTTTACTTATTCATTTTTCTTTCTCTCCAATGAAAATTTCTGTCACAGATTTCTCGGTTCCTATTGGAGCCAGTGTTTTCAAATTTTGTGTACACCTCCAATTAGGCTAAGTGTACTGTGTAAATGAAAATAAAGATGCTAAAGCTCATTTTGCTTTTTTCAATTTTTCCTTCTTTCACTCCTATATAACACATATGGACGATTTTCGTCAGAGTTTTCTCAGCAACTACTTGATTTAGGATTAAGAAATAGTGTGTACGCTTTCAGATAGACAAAGTGTATTATGCAAATGAAAATTAAGGTGCTAATCCTCATTTTGCCTTCTTTTTTCAAATTTTCAATTTTTCCTTCTGTCACTCTTATATAACGCATATGGACATTTTTCATCAAAGCTTTTTTCAGAAACTACTTGATTTAGGATTATGAATTCTTTGACAATTTTGGCTTTTCTCTGAAAGTGCTAAAACCTCTGATGGCTACCGCCGGGGTAATGTGAGCTTTGCTCACTTCTTGCTTTATTTCAAAATCTGCGTTTTCAAGTAGTTTGAAGATTGAACCAACTTGCTAAGACCCCCAGTGGCTTTTGCTGCTGTCTGTTCAAAGGTGGTGGTTCTGTTGTTGTTGATTCGTTGTTGATTGTTACTCAAATTGTGGGATTCTGTAATTGTTCTATGTTTTGCTGTACATTACTTTATGTCCATTCTAGTTTTGCAATCATCTCGATGGAGAAAAGGGAGCTGATTGCTTTGCTTTGTTTGTCACCCTGGTGTCTCATGATTTTTGTGTGGATCTTCTTCACGATGCCACGGGTTTGTCTGCAGTTTGTGATTGTCGTATTCCTTGATCATACTCACTTTCTATTTTTCCTTACTGATAAATACACTACCAGGTTTACTTTTTTGATATAATGTTTACCAGGCTTGGCTTTGAGAACGCATGTTGAATCGCTTGGCAAGCCTAGCGATTCAACAGGCGTTCTCAAAGCCTTGCCTGGTAAACTTGATAACAGTAGATACTCACCCAGTATATTCTATGTATAGTCAATTTATTCCAGACAATACACGAATTTAAAGGGGCCGATTCGCCAATTATGAATCTACATGAAAGAACGTTAAATGTATTAGCATTTAAGGTTAGTAAGCTTAATAATAGTTGAAGAGGATCTTACATGAGTGCTCATGTTTTATTGAATTTATTATATGAGTTAGTGAGATGAAATAAAATGTGAGGCTTGTTGAACAATTTATCTCTTTTTTTGCAACGAGTTTAATAAGTCAATAATACAGATGCAGGAATGTTAAATTATATTTATCACATAACATTAAAATTATTTTTTTGCATGAAAATAGTCAAGATTTTGCGATCTTCAACACAATGTTATAATGGTCGTCACTATGTGACGTTACTAATCTATAAGCCACTAGTGGTCTATCGATTATATTGCATGGTGTTATATCACCCCCAGAGACAACGTCAAGTGATAAATGACATAACATAATTTTGCACGAATCATTTAAAAATTAAGTATGACCAGGGACCAGGGAATATCACAATTTACTTAATTGCTTTACAACAAATACCGTTTGATCTGAAGAAAGTATAACTTTGGATATTGTATCCCGTTTGTATTGTTAATTTGTGATCTTTGAATATTTTAGCTATAAAATAATATACTTATTTTTTCCCAAGTGATAGAGATGTTGTGTCTGAGAGTGGTATAATTACATGTACAAATGATATCAAGCATTTGTGTAAAACGTATTTAAGAGCACTATGTAAAGATGCTCATATCAACGTAGCATAAATAATGATAAACAAAAGATATGCCAGCCTCTTGATGTTTACCCGCCAAAAAATGTTTCAAAGTTAATTTAGTGTCATATTATCAAAAGAATGTAACGTTTGTAATGTGCTTCTCTACAATTAAACTGATTACTTTAACAAAAAAATATTACGCAATGTTTAACTTATGGTCACTCCTGTAAGATCCTTCTTAAGTAAATGGCCTAGATAAAGATTACCAATGCTACTTAAGCACGTATTGTCCAATAGAATGCAATGTATGTTTTTAAATATATAGGATGTTGATGATAAAATTGAAGTTATTTAATAACTTCAATTGTCTCATAACCGTAATGTATTTGTTATATTAGATAATCTAACCAGTTAAATGCCCTGTCAATCTTTTTTCAAGAACGTTATGAAAGTTGTGATTGATGCTCCTTATACAGTTACAGAATCTTTACTAAACCGCTTTAAGGTAATGTTATCGTTATTATTTTTATTATTAGAGCCAGTGCATGAAATTTCCATGAATGTGGCATTTTGACATGTGTAGACTCGGACGAGCCTCTGCAACCTTCTTGTAAGCTTAGAAACTCCAAATGGTGTTCAGTCAGTACTTAGCTTAACATTCATAGAATACTCAAGCGACTAGCAAAGGCTCTGGTTAGACTGTGCATATGCGCAGGCTGATTGGAGGCTTTGCTGGATGCACATACCACATTGTTGGAAATCTCATGCACTGGCTCATTATTATTATTATGATTATTATTATTATTATTATTATTATTATTATTATTATTATTCATTTAATAGCATGCGAGGCTGGCCAAGACTTTTAGTATTTTGTTTGTATTAATTCAATGATTCAGGAGGACAAATTTTGGATTCTATTTATCATATGACTCTTTCTCAAGGTTTCAGTTTTGACGTTTAATTGTTCGTTGTTATTTTCCATACTAAAATTTGTCTGGTGCATAACACAAAAACTATAAGAGGTATCAACTCGAAACTGCATTGGTAGCTAGATTTTGATATGGAAAGGTGCATTGTATAAGAAGCATAACTCTCTTTTGCAATATTTAGGAGTTATTGCCCTTTATTATACTTGCATTTTGTCCAGAGCATAACATTAACTCAGATATATCAGCTTGTAGCCCGTTTCGAACATGCACTTATTTGGGGAGCATCCCATAAAATATATCTGCCTCATACTGAGATCAAAGTCTGCTTTTGCTCACAAAACTACAGTATAATGACTGCCTTTCCATTGTTAGGGAAAATCAAATATTTAATATCTTGTGCTATCCTCTCAAAGAAAATTGGTTGGTTGTCGAATCGATGTGCCTATTTCGTATTATTACTATTTTTATAATTACTATTATCCATTTGTATTTTGACAACGGCAGAATCTAGGCCAAATATATAGAAAGTAAAAATAATTTAAACCACATTGGCTGCTGTTGATTTTAAGGGGTCTGTTCTATTGTTGTTGATTCATTGTTTATTTGTACTCCTATTGTTTATAGGACTTTTGTGTCTGGTACTTCTTTTGGTCTGCAGTAACTAGTGTCTTTAACAGGTATGTTTGCAAATTGTGAAGACCCAGTAAAAATGCCACATACTGCGATATTTCATCAGGGTCTACAAAGCTTTTCAGACAAAAAATACAAAAAAAATTGATAATTATAACCTGACACCCCTAGATATGTGCTATTTACAAGCCCAAATTCATTGTTTCAAATTAAAGGGAATTATCATATGACGTCGCGTCTGGGAGTGAAATAACGCCATGCAATAAAATAGATAAACCACTAGTGGTTTATAGATTTTTTGGAAACGTTATGACGTCCATAACAACGTTGCTTACATTATGACAAAATAACGTTTTTTCGACAGAAATGAGATTTAAAAGTTATCTAAATGTCTTAATGTCATATGATAAAATAAAATCTAACATTCGTGCTCTTCTATTTTTGAATTTATTAAACTCGTTGTGAAAAAGAGATAAAATGCTTGGCAAGCCTCGCATTTTATCTCTTTTTCCCAGCTCGTTTAATAAATTCAATAAAACATGAGCTCTCATGTCATATCCTCTATATCTGCAACAAGGGGAGGACGCATGTAAGATCCTCTATGTATACATTAGTACATAAAGGGTTAATACTCTCTTTTATATTTAGATTGATGTTGTATGTCATGGACAAACACCAATAATACTAGATTCAAACGGGAATGACCCATATGATGTAGGTATTATATTTTATTCTAGGTCTTCAGTTCAAAATGTTGAAAATAAACAATCTTATTTCTCAGCCAAAAGATATGTTGTGGGTACTCAATAGGCCCAGATAAGGAAATTTTATGAGCGTGAAATCGTAATTATTTACTTACCCATCAATTTAAGCATGTGTTTTAGGTGCTCTAAAGAACCATATCATTGAGTCAGTTCTTTGGAGTTCACACAGCATATGTTTTGGATGAGTAATACAGAAGAAGTCTTCCAAAACGCACTCTTATCTGGAGGCCTGTATTCAAATAAACCGTTTTAGCACCCAATATAAATAAAACTGATGGGTAAGAAACTTTTTGTAATTTTACACTCATGAATTTTTGCATTTCTAAACCTGTGTAAAGGTCCAGATAAATTAATGGTGTTAGCGTTAAATTGTGCACATCTTTCTTATCCATGATTTATAGCGTTTGCTTTGGGAGCTCAAACAATCCTGCTCTTTGAGACCTTGATTTCTCATTATAAAAAAAATTGGCTATAATATTAATGTATTGCAACAGACTGCATGCTTGGTGGTCAACCCAATCAGGGTCAGCAACTTTGCTTTCCTCTTTAATTGCACGCCAGTGGGTCGGACTTCAGACTCTATGATGGTTCCGACTTAAATACTTATCTATTAATGAGATGGTAGGGGCCTGATGCTTTGGTTGTTTGTTGGGCACACTTAGGGTTTACCTGTTGGGTTTCTTTAGCTCCGGTACTCAGTTTTATTTACTGTTGAGTCCTTATCTTTGCTTTATCTCCTTTTTATATCTTGATTAATATGTTTTAGGAGATGATGCATGGATAAGTTAGGGGTCTTTCATGCAAACCAAACATCTATGTGTCTTGATCCACATCTGAGCTGAGGGTGCGGTTGGTGCACCGTTAAACCAGTTTAAGTCCTCCAGTAAAATATTTTACTGACTGTTCCAAAGCGGTACTTCTTTTGTGGATCTTTTATGCTTTTTCTGTCTTGTGTTTGCTATGCCTTTGTACGCGTCTATTTATATGTGCCTTATGGTCACCTGCTGGGAAAGAGCTGACCTCTTGGCTCTCGTTTGTGGTGTCTTACTGTGAGTTTGTTACTTTCCCATTGGTATCCTGGGTTAGGTGTGGTACTTTATTGTATTGATGCCTGATCTTTGCACACTTACTTACTTGAAGCACCCAACACGAATGTTTTGGTGGAGAAATAATTTTCAATAAAGCATTCTTTTCAAAAGGACAGGGCATAAGATTTATTTAGCACTTTGCTGTGCAATTAGGGGATAACCATATTCAAAATTTTTATTTGGGGAGGTGTATCGTCGGATATACAGTCAGAAATTTAGTTTTACTTTGACGCAAGAGCAGAGCCGTAAAACGTGATTTCCGAACGTATATCCGACGATATACCTCCCCAAATGAAAATTTTGAATTTGGTTATCCCTATTCTAATGCACTTTTGCAGTCTCGTCTCAAATTGGAGCGTTGAAGGCCTCATAAAGCTGCACGACTTCCAACGAAATGTAACGTAATTAATGACATCAAACTATTTCCCACAGTAAATTGCAGGATATACTGTCACAAATTTTTGACGTTATCCAATCAAATGTCGCGTTACAAAAGCAAGTTTGATAAGAATAAAAGATTTCATTATTTATCTCAATTTGTCCGTACTGCTTTATGCCATGGAAAAATAGCTATTTTGATTTGAATAAAAAGTTTTTTTTGAATTTTTATAAAAGTTTACAATAAAGATATATAAAAGAAACGGTTAATGTCGTCGTTACAGTACATGCTTAACGCAGTCAAAGGATGACTAAACAACATTTTTCATTATTGAGCTGGCTTAGAGGATTTCTAAATTAACGCGAGAAGCAACTAAATCAAATAGTCATACTGCGATGAATCGAAGAAAAATATCTTATAATCTCGTTATTTTTTCTTATTTAACCATGATCTGTGTTTGTTTGTTTTTTTGAAGAAAAAATATATTCTCACTTAACTTTTAATCACCTATTTTTACACGGGCTAAGCTTACCTCAACTCACCCCATTCTAGTTATAATTGAGCCGCGACATGAGATTTCCAACAATGTGGTATGTGCGACCAGCAAAGTCTCAGATCAGCCTGCGCATACGCGCAGTCTGATCAGAGCCTTTACTTATCGCTTGAATATTCTATGACTCTAAAGCTACAAACTGAGTACAGTTTGGAGTGTCTAAGCTTCAAAGGGTGCTGCACAGGCTCGTCAGAGTCTACACTTGTCAAAATGTCACATTGTTGGAAATCACATGTTGCGGCTCGTATTTTAACCCTTTCCTTCAACGTTCCACCCACTATGATTAATTATATAAACAAACTATCACGTTTGTACATAGAACAAAGCAATTTAGGTCCACTACTGTAGGCTTATATCAAATCATATTTCCATAAGCAAACAGAGTATACCGTGAATTTGCATTTGCAAGAATGATACTTAGGTGATGGAAAATGGAATCAATGTCGTCAAACACTCATTTAAGTTAACCTAGCATTGCGATTTGTTTTCTTTTTTAGATTCCAAAAAGGTTAGGCAAGTTTGTTCAAGTTAACAGTGGAAACACACTCAGGACTTCAATTGTTTTGGACAGAATAAAACAGCACAGGTAATAGATACACCTAGCAGGGGTGCGGATATAAAAGGACCAACATGAACAGTATGGTCCTGTTTAGTTCAGTACAAATTTGAAGTAGGTTATTATAGTTCTATTTTTACAAAACTGTTCAGATAAAACGAGACATTTACTTCATTTATAGTGCGCATAATGTTTGTCTTTTAACACAATGAATGCATTTAAATGATTTATTAGTTACCTTTTATATTAACTGCAGCGTTGCACGTTGCCTGATAAACGTTGTGTATCTCACGGCATGTGCCTTTATCAGGTCATGATTACGTCGCCAATGACGCTGAATTGACACAGAAAATCGATCATTACGTCATATTCGCTAGTTTGAATAGTGAATCAACTTGGTAAGTTGATAAAAAGAATACCAGGTTCGCGTCTTTTGATATCAAGTTTACCAGGCTCAGCTTCGAGAACGCATGTTGAATCGCTCGGCAAGCCTCGCGATGTCAACAAGCGTTCTCGAAGACTTGCCTGGTAAGACACTCACCTAGTATTCTCTATTTATCAGTCATTAATTTAGTTCTTTTCTTGCTAGTGGCGACATTTGTCAACTGCTGATAGTCTTTTAAAACAGGTTAGGCCCAGACCAGAATGGTCCTGATCGTTCTGATCTTTAATCCAAATCGATTGCTATTCTGATAGTGTGAAACATTTGTTTGAAGGGGTTAAATTTGAAAACAAATATGTAAGCACAGGCCCATGACGACTGCTTACCTGTGCTGGACGACAGGTAACGGGGTTTAGATGACAGCTTTAGGGTTTTGGACGACAGTTGACAGGGGCAACACACACACACGTCGCAGAAAATGATAATATAGCGTGTTTGGCTATTTTAAATAATTCCTGTTATATAAGTGTTTGTAAGTTTGACATTGGAAGAACAAACACCATAGATATATGGATATGAAATTTTTCTAATGTTACTGGTTAGAGACGACTGTGTAACAGGCAATATACGACATCAGTTTTTCTGTAACAGATGAGAGACGACATTTTTCTTTCTTTCATGAACACTTGAGTAGATGTAAATACTGCTCTGAAGCCTATTCAACGCCTGAAGAAGTAGTTCAGCATTGTGCGACCTCCCAAATGTGCAAACCAAGCCCCAGGTAATCAGAAGAATTTAAAGGTTAATACCGTATATTGGATTGGTGGCTTGTATAGTCTTCTGGTTCCAGAGAATATTTAAAAAAGTGTATTGCGAGTATTTGCCATATTCATATTCTCATACAGGGTAAATGCCATTTCACCCTCCATCAAAACAGAAGATTCTTTGGTGTAAGATATATTTAATAAATCCATCACTGTCGTCTCCACCTGCTACGCTGTCGACAATTACCTGTAACAAAATATCTGCAGTCGTTTCACATCTGTAACATGGAAAAATGACTGCAGTACATTTGTTTTGGTTTTAAAAACGCGTTCGTCTAAAGTAAGTAGATTTAGAATAAAAATCTTTCTTGGTCTACGTGATGGACAATGCATTGTCTAATCACATCAAGTCATTAAATGTTCAAAGAAAACGAAAGTGAACGAACTAAATAAGGATATGAGGACATTGGTAATAGTAAAATACAGCTTTAAGAATAATAATGTATCATATACGCGTTAACTGGACACAGTTGCTATGCTCTACAGGATTGATTAAGTTTAGATAAGTGTCGTGGACAAATATACAAAGACAAAATTAGATGCTTGCGGTTTATTATGTCTTTAGTCTCCCAAAAACGATAAACATTCAATAGCACAAACCTATATTTAGAAATATTTCGTCTGGGACCCATAACGCATTGTCGTCCAGACCAACCTTGCGTGGTAAGAGACATCCCTAAGCGTGACAATGGCGTGAAAAATTATCTAGCGCTAAGCAATCTACAATTCCAGGATTCCATTAATAATTTATCACAAAATCTTTTGTTGTAAGAATATTAGTGCTAATCATGATTTGAGTTTCCATCTGGATCCACACTGTTATCAAAAGTGAGTAGGAGCAATTCAATTGAGCTATTTCCTTATTATGGATCCAAAGGGGGGAGGGCAGGGGTTCCAGAACCCTCTCCCAGGAAATCACAAATGGCTAAAGCTTTCCTTAAAAATACTGGTACAGACCCTCTCGAAAAGCAAATGGACCCCTTGGGTCAAACTGTTTCTCAAGGGAGGTTCAAACAGCCCTTTGTGAAACATGATAAATCTGCGAACTGCAGCACAAAGCCACCAATCTAACTGTATAAACCAGCAGAAATTGGACGTGACTTGCAGGTTTATATCTAAGGAGTGTTGAATTATATGCTCACAAAACAGCAGCATTCATTCTACAGCACATGTTTTATTTATAGATGCTTTTGGTAGGAGTGGTCACACTCCAATTTTTAAACTAAGGTTTTCCTCAGGACATGCTCATGGTATTAGCTGGTACTGTAAATCCGGAAATTTTTGGGATAATTTTATTTTCCAAAAAAGCATTAAAAGACATATTTGTGATGTTAAAAATTCGCGACTAGGGAACGATTGACCTATATCAGTAGAGGACAGAGTGCTTTCGCCATTTCTCGAGTTTTTTTTATTTTCTCGAAACTTCGCATATGCATGCGAAAGTAGTGAGTATGATCAGGAAATACCACAATCACAAACCGCAGACAACCCCATGGCACCGCGAGGAAGAGCCGCTCAACCATCACGAGACACCAGGAAGACAAATTAAGCAAAGCAACCAGCTCTCTCTTCCCCATCAAGAAGACTGCAATACTAGAATGGACATCAATTACATACAACAAAACATAGAACAGTTACAGACTCCCACAATAGGAGTAACAATAAACAAAAAGTCAACAACAACAGAACCACCGCCTTAGAACGGACAGCAGACTAAGCCACTGGGGGGCCTTAATACATTTCACTGCCACCAAATCTTCGCCCTAGATTCTGCTGTTGTTGAAGTACGAGAAATGTTCAGCTCGCATGGAGGCCATCTAACTAATGCAATGTATCATCATGGAGAACCACTCTAATCAAATTAACACACCATGATGAAGCAAAGAAACGGGGCTCATGACTCACAGATAGTCAGAGCTAAAGAAAACCTCAAGTTGAGCTACGGTGGGTCCAGCTACAGGTAAGCCTTAGGCCCCAACCCACCGATTAAAGCTTTACGTCAGAGCCGTCGCGAAAATAAAACCCTCGCCAAAAATTCAGAGTTTATAGTACTCAGCATAAGGTAAAGGTTGACATGTGAGTGAAGAGATGATTCAGTCAGTCTGCAGATCACCACACTCAGGTCAGAGTCGTAGCTGTCTTCCCAAAGGAACTATGGACCTTTGTCTGCCCACATAGTGCTTATTGAAGACTCTGACCAAACTTTGTATGCATACATTATTTATCATGTTGTTGAACAGCGTGACAGTGACATCCTTTACATCTCAACGCATTACTTTAACTTTGTCAATATTTGTGTCTTTTGTAAAACAAGTAAAAACCTATATATTACTGGTACATTGTAAAATGTACCTATTTGACTGCTTTATAGGAAGATCAGACTTTCAGGACGAATTAAAAGTAACGATTTTGTGTTCAATGTTTGTCGCTTGATTCTTTTTGGTTGCTTTACTCTAAGGTCAACGCCATAAGAAGAAGGTCATATATCGTGTGTGTCCTTCTGCGACATTTCTGACTTTTAATACTGTAAACGCCATTTCTGATTTATGTCTTGTGCTTTTCATGCTTTCGGGTTTGTTCATTGCTGCCTTGTGGTCACCTGCTGGGAAAGGGCTGACCTTTTGGCTCTTTTTTGTTATGTTTAATTATGTTTTTGTCACTTTCCAATGTGGTATCCTGGTTCAGATGTGGTACTTGATTGTATCGATTCCTGATCTTTGCAACATTTTTACTTGGATTTGGCACATTATTCTTATACATGTTTACATTTATGATGCAAAAATGTAAGTATGACTGTGAAATGACAGAGTCACAGACCGTAGACCAACCCAAGGCACAATGAGAAAGAGACTCAGAACACAGCAGCATAAGTTCAATTAAAGTAAAACAAACAGGTCTCTCTTTATATATTCCTGATGTCTGGTGACTGAAAATGTTCTGTAGCTCTTCATCACGGTGCCGTCTACAATGTTTGATCATGGTGGTATTTTCTAATCATACTCATTTACTTTTTACTACATTTCAGGAAAGAGTATGCAGCAAGAAACTATGCAAAAGAAGTCAAGAAAATGAAAGTGTCCAAGATCTTAAAAGCAAATGGCTCCGGATGAAGGTCTCTCTTTATGGTGCACTGTGAAAAACAAGCTACAGGTTTTGATAAGCAAAGTTGTTGAGCGTAAACGAGTAAATATTTTCATAACCATCAGTTTTAACATATGTTTTGGTTACTCAAAATGACCGCCTCATTAAGACGGTTCTTTTGAGTAACCACAGCATAAGCTTTGGTTGAGAAATAAGAATATTATTTTTGTGTTACAGACTCTTAATTAAAGGCCTACAGAGGTATTGCTACACCAGTTTGGGTGTACTGTAACACCAGTTTGGTTGTACTGTTACACCAGTTTGGGTGTACTGTTACACCAGTTTGGGTGGCAGATGACTGCCACTGATCATGCTGTGACCGTTCAACTGTGTAACGTAGTCTCTGTGTGTGATCGTATAGTATTTTCGTAGTACTTCTGCCTTGTGTTTTCCAATAACTAAAATAAAGTTCTCAAACTACAAGAGTTTAACAGTTTTTAATGACAACCCAATAATATAATAATTAAGCTCGCTAAAGGTCTTAATGAGAGAGAGAGCTCATCTCTCATAGAGGCTGCCTAATGCATGGCTACTACACTGTAGCATCTAAGTCATAACCAAACTTGCTCTTTCATGCCAAAACTAGCTCTTTCATGTCAAAACTAGCTCTGCTGTATGGTCAGATACCTTGGAGTTTTATACCTATTCGATAACATTCCATCACATATTGTTTTGCTCGATAAAATTCTTTGTACCTTAAAATAATCACAAATCATAACAAGTTATCAACACTATAAGCACTTGGCATGAGGTGACATGTTTTCTCAGGCAACTGCACTCTCAGATTGGCATATCGCATAAACAATATAGCTTCCTCCCAGGCGGAATGAAAACATAATACTGTTTGTGCACCTGTTACTATCAACAATTAGAAGGCTTCTGTCATAACACTGGTTTTGTTTCAGTGCCAAGTGAACTTGCTTCCTTGCCAGACGTATATGAAAAATTATCTAAGTACATCTTGCATGTCAGTGAGTTCGATAAAATCCAATAATGAAAGCTTTAAGCCTAAAGTGATTTCAATAATTAACTGTTTGCTTACTAGCGAATCGCAGCCTTCCAATATTATTCCCAAAGATCCATTCTGAATGTGGCCTGTTAAACACTATTAAAGTCACTATGGGCTGGCCCATATTACACACCTCTAAATTCACTTTGGTCCTTTATCCTTAACCTTATTTCCCCTAAATATTGCTTGGACCATATTACACACCTCCCTTTTATAAAGAAATTAATTTACCTACTAAATTAATTAGTAATCAATTTAGTACCAAATTAATTTTAACCATTTTATAAATTTCTTAATCTGACCATACACCTTTAAAATAACTTCATCTCATGTATTTGTGTTATCCACAGCTTTGACTGACTGAGATAAACACTACACACAAGAAATAAAATAACATATATATACACAAAAGTCTTTGTTCATTCTGAAAAGTATTCATCAGAATGTCTATATAAATCTGATTATAGACTGTCTATAGCGACCAGGATCTTTTATATCCATATATATAGTGAACAGCATACTGTCTATATATATGTCCCAAGATCGGGATCAATATCCACAGTCTCCACCACATCTGCGACAACTGGAGGGACAGGAGTAGACATCATGGGTACCCGAAACTTCACGTTAGGCACCAGGATTCTGTCATCTTCTTCAAACGATTGGTTATAATAATTTACCACCAAAAACGTGTGCACCGGAACTGCACCAGGAAAGACCTTGTATTCTGTAGCCATAATCCTCATGTCGTCTGGCTACAATAAATAATTACAGTTCATATAATCCAACGTCGATATACTCCAGCGTCGGCACTCTGTAAGAACTTCAGGGTCAGACAAAGTACATTATACAAAGTTAAATGTCATCATACATGTAAAAGTCTAACATGTATATTTTAATAAAAGTTGATCATAAATCATCTCTACATTTATACACCACATGTGAATTTTGTACATATATCTTGGAGGATATATCCGCTCTACTTTGAGCCTGCAAATGCTAACATTGCATCCGTCTGCCTGAAGGGATTTTCATTTTCTTGACCTTCTGATCTGTTACTGACAGTTCTATCATGTAGAAGGGCAGACATCTCAATCTCTTCTTCACCATAGGAAGATGAGCGTTTTACATTTACTATCTCAAGGTCATGATCATTAGTTAATCGTTTACCAACTATCTGGTTCAAGCTTTTTACCTTATACCTTTGCAACCAGACAATTATACTGATAAAACATACAGATGCAATTAATATTACTGTAATAATGGTCCAATTAAAATTATTTCAAGAATAATCAAAATCGACAGATTCAAATGCTCTCGTTTCATGAAACAGGCTCTGTAAGGGAATCTGTTTTAAGCCAGACAAATGAGATGGCAATTCTAGTTTTTTAAGTCTAATCAAATCCACTTTAGAATTATTCAACAGTGAAAATTGTGATAGGTTACGCATTCTCAAAAGTATTTGCAATGGATCTGACCTTTCAAATTGACTTCGCATTCCGAAATACTCAGGCAACTGCAAATATTTGTTTGAGGCCTTACATGTATTGTTTAGCTTAACAATGCCAAAAGGTGGTTCTATTAAAATGGCATCAGTTGGTAATGTATTTGTTCCACAATTTACTGTAAATGTCAAGGGTACATCAGTGACTATAACCCAAAGTCCAAACGACAAATATCTAGTAAATGGCAGTTTCTGATTCAAAACAACCATTTGTTTACAAAATTTGTTAATGTCATGTGCGTTTTGCATGTACAATGCCATAATGCAAAATTGGTTAACATTTGACTGATAGAATGCTGTCTCTGGGTTGCAAAACTTGTAATGACAACTATTACATAAATGATATGTGCTTTCAGACAAGAGTGAAAATTTCGCTCTATCTTTCGATACCATTAGCATTCCTGTTTCGAGGTCATATTTCAATAGTAATTTAGCATTTTTCTTTGACAAGGGGACTGGTAAGTTATATGTCTTATAAATCTCATATCTTTCTTTAGTGTTCATGAGTGGAATTTTAAGGGTAATTCTTATCTCATTACTTTCTAAGTATGTGATGCAGTTTAGTGTCTTATAAAAGAACCAAATTTCTTTTCTTGGATTTCTTGGTAACTCAAAGTTATTAGGAAGTTTCATTTCAATTTCAATTAACAGTTCCTTTAGATTTCTCGGTGAAATTGTGTTTGGTGGAAAGATGCTGCATAGAAAGCATGTTAAGTTCAGATTTTAAGCTATCTAGGTAAAATATTGCATCTTGATTTGTTTGTTTTATTTCATCAAAGATCATTTGAAATTGTTAGTATGTGTGAACAAATTGTTCTAACCTTACGAACCTTTGAGAAAACATTTCCTGCATCTTTAAAATCTTAACATCAAGTTTTTGTATAACTTCAATCAAATCCATTATTGACCTTCTATTTTCAGCTACTTGACTTCTGGTTAAATTAAGTACTGACAGACTTACATCTAAATCATGTATAATTTGTTTCTGATTCTTTGCCAACGTTCTTACATGTCGATTTATGTCCTCCAGATCACTTTCTGAAAGAGCACCAAATAATTATCTCATTAACTGTCCAATTATTGGTAAAATTGACCTTTGACTTCTATTTTTATTAACTGAAAGACTCTGAAATTCTTCAAAGCTATCAAATACAGACATGTATGTATCTGTTAGCAAATCTGCCTCAATGTGCAAATTTTTAAACGTTTCCACATAGCCAGTCAAATTCGACCTTTCATAGAAATTAGTTATTGCCTTTAAGATTTCCTCAACGTGTGCCAAATCATTTTTTATCTTGCTAATTAGATTACTAAATGGCTTTAAATCATGGACAAATGTTACAGACCAATATGCATCATTAATTAAGACCTCATTAGTCTTCTGAAAAACCACATTTTTAGATGTAAAGAGTCTGAATGTTCCACTAATCATCAATGACCAAAAGATAAATGTAAACAACTATACATTCATCTGGGATAACAATAATAAAACTTATTATTACTCTGACATTTAAATGTCACATTGCAACTACATGCAATACATGAGAAACTATATATACAATTTACCTCAAATTAAATTACTTGCGAGGTCATGTTTTACAACATATCAGAAATTAACCGCAATAATTGTTTCACGTCTCCCTGTTTACGAGACTTACTTTTACGCCTAACAGGCTTCTCCAGTTCTACTATTTTAGGAGCATGGCGCTGTGGTGAATGAACTACATTCACATCCATCTCCTGCTCTGAACTACTTATATCAGACAAAAGCAATGTACATGAATTATCAGAGGATACCTCGTAATCATATTCCATGTCCTTGACCTTAATGTCTTCTTTCTTATTTTGCCTTAATTCCCTATAATTAAGCCTTTTCCTTAGTTCCATAAGAGGAATATCGTCCTCATCTTCAGATGTTTCTCTTTCTTGTCTATGTTTCTTAATCATTCTTGCTAAGGGGATGTTATTGTCTGGGTCAGAATCAGATTCACTTTCTGACTCAGAGGCCTTAGGTGGAATTACATAAGCGGCATCTCTCAAACGCTTACTTTTGTCATCTTTTGATATTTGCCAAGTGTCTACGTTTGCTTTTCTTAACATTTCAGCATGTACCTTACTTGTGACACTATCAAGTTGGTTTTTAATTATATAAGAAACTGGACCTTTCTTTTCAATTATTCTATAATAAGGTTTCCATTTTAAGTCTAATTTACCTTTTCTTTGATTATTCTTATAGAATACCGAATCTCCTACTTGAAATTCTACTGCTTTTTTCCCCTATCTGCATATTTAGCTTGTCTTTTCTTAGCTTTTCTTAAATTACTTCTTACTGTTACAAAGGCTTTATGTTGTTCTTGCAAAGCAATCTGATGATAGTCTTCGCCTACATACTTTCTCCTAGGTTTTAAAATATTATCAATAGGCAAAACTACATCTCTATTGTACAGAAGATAAAATGGAGAGAACTTCAAGGATTCACTAACATTGAACCTTATTGCTGCCAAAGCTTGGTTAAGATGTAAATCCCAAGTTTCTTGATTATCAGCTTCTTTCTTAGCTAAGATATCATGCAAAGTTCTATGGAAGTGTTCCACTTTTGCGTTACTTTGTGGATGATATACACTAGTCAAAACATGATTGATCTTTAACCTGTCCAAAGTTTCTTTAACAATTCTATTAACATTCTCAGTGCCATTGTCTGTCACTAATTGTAAACAAGAGCCAAAAGGAGGGAAAATCTTGTCAATTATCAAATTACCTACTGTCTCAGCAGTCTTATCAGGTACTGAAAAAGCTTCTGGCCAACCACTATACCAATCAACAAACGCGATAATATACCTATTACCTGACAAAGTTGTTGGATATGGACCTGAAAGATCGAGGCTTAATTTTGCCATCGGATATGGTGGAATGTCAGTTTCTTGTAAGGGCTGCTTCACTTTTTGTAATGACCTAGTTTGACAAATAGTACATTCTGAAACATACTTATTAATTTCCTTAAACAAATTTGGCCAATAATACTTCTGACGAATAGAATCAAAAGTTATTTGAACTCCCATCTGACCATTCTGATCATGATATTGCTTCACAACATATGTTTTAAGGTGTCTAGGAACAAATAATCTCTTACATGGATCATCATCAACATTGGAAAGATAATATACCAAGTTGTCAACTAACAAATAATGTTTCTGTACATCTTTCCTTTCTTCACCACTCAAAATCATTGACCTAATACTTGAAATGTTATCATCTTTGATCTGTTCTACTTTCATATCAAGGCCACCCTTCTGGAAATCTAAGCAATCACATTATTCCAAAGATTCATCATATTGCAAATCACATCTTGCAAACGTGCTTGGATCAAACTCATTCGAATCAATGACATCGATCTCATACAAATTATCATTAACATCTAAGATACCCTGATCTTCTACTTCTATCTGCATCTGACTATCTGACTGAACTACTGAATTTTGCTTAACATTATCTGGGTGCCTAGAAAGAAGGTCAGCACATGTATTTGTTGTACCAGCTATGTATTCTATGGAACAATTGTAACCAGCCATACTTAAAGCCCAAAGTTGAATTTTCTTGTTTTGCATAGGACTTTCAAGTAAGTATTTCAATGGTTTATGATCTGTTTAATCACAAACTGAGCATTATGCAAATAATAGTCCAGCTTTTGGAGAGCAAAATGGATTACAAACGCTTCTTTTTCTACTACTGACCACTTACACTGTGACCTACTTAACCTATGGGACAAATAATATATTGGCTCTTCATCTCCGTCACATTCCTGTGTAAGACGTGCACCTATACACGTGTCACTAGCATCCGTGTAAAGAACATAAGGCTTATTTAAATCTGGGTACACTAAAAAAGGAACAGTTGTTAAACTTTCCTTCAAAAACTCAAAAGCTTTCTGATGGACATCAGACCATTTAAAATGAGCATACTTTCTTGTCAACATAATGATTGGTTCAGCAATTTGACTAAAGTTTGGTAGAAATCTACGGTAATAAGAACACATACCTATAAAAGATCTGACTTCTCTTACACCAGTGGGAACAGGTAATGACCTAATTGCTTCAACTTTCTTTTCATCAGCTTTGATAACTTCGTCACTAATAACAAAGCCTAAATAATTAGTTTCTAATTGAAGAAAAATACATTTCTTAAGTTTCAGTCTCAAGTTATGTTGTCTGAGCTTACCAAATATGACTTTAAGATGGTGCATATGTTCTTCTAAAGTTGCACTGAAAATCATTATATCATCTAAATAAGCAGTTGCAAATCGATCACATCCTTGCAAAACAACAGACATAAGTTCCTGAAAAACAGCAGGTGCATTTGAAAGGCCAAAGGGCATGAAATTGAACTCAAATAACCCCCTGTGGCATGCAAAAGCTGTCTTTTCTTTGTCTTTTTCATTCATGGCAACTTGCCAATACCCACTTTTTAAATCTAACGAAGTGAAGTACTTACACTTGCCTAGCAAAGCTAAAATATCGTCAATCAAAGGAAGAGGATAAGAATTTTTCTTACTTATCTTATTTAATCTCCTAAAGTCTACACAAAACCTTTTACTACCATATTTCTTGTCAACTATCACTACAGGATATGACCAAGGTGATCTAGAACGTCTAATCACATCAGCATCCAACATCTCATCAACTGCTTTGTCAATTACTTCTCTATTTTTCATAGGTGTTCTATATGGTCTCATTTTTATAGGGTCATTATTTCCTACATCAATTTACATTTTAACTGTTTTAGTGTGACCTAATTCTGAATCTTTACATGCAAATAAATCTTTATTTTGCAAAACTAACTTCTCTATTCTTGACCTATATTCTTCAGGTACATCTAAGTCCTTCAAATCAAGTTTTTCTTTAAATTTATTGTCTTTGATTACTGAATTTATACATGTTACATTATTTTGAATACCTGTGATCTTTGCTATTAAACCATGTCTATAAATCTTGATAGATTTATTAGTATTATTAACTACCAAAATCGGCAAGGTCCTATTTTTCGTCAAAGTTGCTACTGTATTTATTATTTGCAGACCAGGTTGATTAATTAAAAATCCTTTATCAATTTGTTCTATTTCATTAGACTGGCCTGTGGGTAAATCTGGGTTTTCTCTAACCTTACCGTAACATATAATAGCAGTTTGAGGTTTAATTAAACATGTATTTTTCATCCTAACTGTTGAGGCAATGTGAATATCTTCCTGAAGATTTACATAATGTTTTCCGTTAATTCTAATGCATTTTAAATCCATGTATATCCTTACGTTATTTGATTTCATCCAGTCCAAACCAAGTATCATGTTTCTATTTAACTCTCTGATCACATAGAATTCTTGTGACATTTCGGTACTACCGATACAAACTTGTACACTGATGCTGCCATCACATTTCAGTTCTGAGCCGTTAGCAGATTGTAAACAAACTTTTTTATTTACTAATCTGGGCTTATTTTTCAACTGATCATACACACGGCGATGCATCAATGAGCATTCTGCTCCAGTGTCAACAAGAGTCCTAAATCTTTGCTTTCCAATCTTTACAAGACATGAGTTTGGACTGCCTGAAACATTAATATTAAATTTCTCTTGGGTTAATTTTTCTTTATTAACGTTTTTGCTACTCTTCACACCGACCTCAGTATGTGAAGAGCACCCTAGTTTTCCTGCTGTTTTCTTTGATATGTGGGTCTAGGCCTACCATGACCCATTGGTGGTCTCCTAGCTTCTTCCGCCTTACAATCTCGGCTCATGTGACCAGTCTGGCCACAACACCAACACCTAATCTGTAATTCCCCAGCGCTGTTGACCCAATTAAATCTAGGTCTAGCCTTGATTCGTTGACCTCTTGAGTGGTCAACCTTCATAGGTGTATGCTGTGCATGCGGTGTGTTTTGTGCATGGTTACTCGTGTAGCCACTGTGATGTGACATCTGAACACGAGCCCTGAGATTTTGTTCGTTTGTAGCAACTGCTACCGCACCTTGCAGTGTAGTAGGCTGATCTTGTAAAATCTTCATTTTAAGCTGATCGTTATTTAACCCATCAACAAAAATGTCGATGAGTTGCCTTTCAATTGGGTCACCCCCTTGATTATCATATGCTGTTTCCGTCAGAGACAATATTCTTTCGGCATAATTGTGGATAGATTCACCCACGTTTTGTTTACATTGTCTAAGCAACGACAGTGCCATCTGGCCATCAGTAACGTCAGAAAATCTGACAGCTAATTGTGCCTTCATCTGACCCCAGTTGTGATTTGGATTTTGGGTCATGTAACGTTCTATAAATCCAGACACTGCGCCACCTGATGTCTGGTACGCGATTAATTTACGGCGGGCATCATCTACGCCCGTTAGCATTGAGTACTTCTCAATGAACTAGATCCACTCTCTAAAATTCTTAGCATTGCCATCAAATCTGCTGACAATACTTGATATCCCCTGCGCTGCCAGGGCATTTGAAACATTTGCCAATTTGGCCCTAACGTTTTGAAAAATTTGGATGGCAGGATCCAAAGGTTGTGCTTGAGCTTGAGCTTGTCCTTGACCGTCATTCATTTTGATTAATTACTTGTATTAATAAAATTACTTAATTTACAATTTTGCTTGCTTGATAGTTGGTAATCTCTTAACAAACAATCATGCAAAAGAGAAAGCAAAATAAAACGTCACCTACCTTTCCCTGGTGAGTCTTCGTTTCCTCCATGTTTTCCTCCAAAATGAATTATGCACAATATTAAAACTATAAGGCAACCTTGACCTTTAGCCTGCGAGCGGCACCAATAAAAATAACAATGTAACATAGTCTCTGTGTGTGATCGTATAGTATTTTCGTAGTACTTCTGCGTTGTGTTTTCCAATAACAAAATAAAGTTCTCAAATTACAAGAGTTTAACAGTTTTTATTGACAACCCAATAATATATTAATTAAGCTCGCTAAAGGTCTTAATGAGAGAGAGAGCTCATCTCTCATAGAGGCTGCCTAATGCATGGCTACTACACTGTAGCATCTAAGTCATAACCAAACTTGCTCTTTCATGCCAAAACTAGCTCTTTCATGTCAAAACTAGCTCTGCTGTATGGTCAGATACCTTGGAGTTTTATACCTATTCGATAACATTCCATCACGTATTGTTTTGCTAGATAAAATTCTTTGTACCTTAAAATAATCACAAATCATAACAAGTTATCAACACTATAAGCACGTGGCATGAGGTGAAATGTTTTCTCAGGCAACTGCACTCTCAGATTGGCATATCGCATAAACAATATAACTTCCTCCCAGGCGGAATGAAAACATAATACTGTTAGTGCACCTGTTACTATCAACAATTAGAAGGCTTCTGTCATAACACTGGTTTTGTTTCAGTGACAAGTGAACTTGCTTCCTTGCCAGATGTATATGAGAAATTATCTAAGTACATCTTGCATGTCAGTGAGTTCGATAAAATCCAATAATGAAAGCTTTAAGCCTAAAGTGATTTCAATAGTTAACTGTTTGCTTACTAGCGAATCTCAGCCTTCCAATATTATTCCCAAAGATCTATTCTGAGTGTGGCCTGTTAAACACTATTAAAGTCACTATGGGCTGGCCTATATTACACACCTCTAAATTCACTTTGAGTCTTTATCCTTAACCTTATTTCCCCTAAATATTGCTTGGACCATGTCGAGCGTCTGTCCGTGCGTGCGTACAGGTAACTATGTTACAACTGCTTTAAAAGTTATAATTTGTTTTGATTGCATCGATCTGATTAATAGTTTCAACAATAATTAATAGAGGTGTTTAACATTTTCATTGTATCACTGAAGAAACTTTGGCCTCAAGTTGTTAACAGTAGAAAATTGAGTGTATATTTACACCAATAGTGATGGTAGACCAGCTGACCGACACTCCTAGCACGAATATATTTCTATACTGTAATACAGAAAGAAAATGAACGATTCCTTCAGATTCCTTAAAATTTTGGTTGTCTTGAATGGAGAATTTCGGATACATATTTAATTTTACGTATATTTCGAACTTTCATTTGCTGTCAAAACTTCGTTACATCATCTTATGTTAATTTTACTAGGCTTAATGAAATATCTCCAAGTAGTGGCTGAATAGCGCTAAATAACGTCACATTAGTCAGCTCAGACAACATGGTACTCAATATATTTCTGTGTTTGGTACTTATTTTCTTATGCAGTAAGTAGTGTCCTTACTAGTTTTGAAATCGTCTTGATGAGGAATAGAGGGATTATTGATTTACTTTAAATGTCGACTGATGTTCTTTTACTGTTATTGGTCTATGGCTCTCCATAATTGTACCTGTGTGGGTCTTCAGTATGTGAGTGTAGTGTTTTCTGGACATATTCACTAACTCTTTTTAACTATTGGCTAAATAGGCAGGTGTTAGACTATCAAATAAATGGGTTCCTTTGTATATTAGACACCCCTAAACAGCTACTTTTGCAAACAAGTAAGAGCCTTCTGGCACAGAAATACATTATACTTTAGAAACATCTACCTGTGGCCTTGTAAAGTACATAATGGGCAGTCCCGTGCGTTTTGTATTAATATTTAAGGGAAATTCCATCTGAATACCGAGCGTAATATTGCAAATAAAGGATCAATCAAAAGTGCTCATTATTACTGATCATCAAACAAGTTTGTAAGGGGCTGCTAATTGCGACTAAACATTGCCTGCTGTTTCGATTGTGAGTTCATTTTTAACAACATTTTAGCAAACAATGTGGACCCAGATCCGGTTGAAGCTCCAAAAACAGTCTGGTCAACACTGTATGCCTGCCAAATTGTGTATTAAAATTATATAAAGCACGCCAATGGCCTTGGGTGCTGTTGGTACTAATGTTTATTTATTGTTCGTTGTTGCTCTCATTGTGAAGGAATTTTAAGTTGGGTCCTTGTATCGTGAGGTATTTCTTAGTGTCATTTATAGGTGTTCTACTAATTAGCTGGGGAAGAGAGCTGATTTAGGCGCGGATCCAGAAAGTTTTGTCAGATGGGGTTCAACTTTAAGGGTTGTTTTTAGTTGATGAAGGGAGGACAGAGGATCCATATGACACTAAAAGCGGGCCAGCATCGGCCCACCGGAGAAGCGCCATTTAAATGGCGTTTCACTAGTGGGCCGATGATAGCCCGACAATGAATGCTGGCTTGGTAGCTTTGTGATTTTTCAGGGGATCCGGACCAGTATTGCACAAAAACCCCTATATGTTTGTGATTTTTCGGGGGGGGGGGGGGTCTGGACCCTCTGTCCCCCTCTGTATCCACCCATGCCAATGGCATTGGCTACAGTTCATACTTATGCTTATTTATTGTTCGTTGTTGCTCCCATTGTGTTGGAATTTTGTGTTGGGTCCTTGTATCGTGAGGTATTTCTTAGTGTCTTTTATAGATTTTCTATCTAGCGGGGAAGAGAGAGCTGGTTAAGGCTCAGATCCAGAAAGTTTTGTCAGAGGGGGTCCAACTCTGACAACGTTTTTTTTTTGTTGTTGTTTTTTAGCTGATTAGGGAAGGCCAGAGGATCCATATAACACTAAAAGCGGGCCATCATCGCCCACCAGCGAAACGCCATGGCAGTACGCTAGGTTGCCGATGATAGCCTGACAATGATTGCTGACTTGGTAGCTTTCTGATTTTTTCAGGGGATCCAGACCAGTATTGCAAAGAAACCCTATATGTTTGTGATTTTTCAGGGGGGGGGGGGGGTCCGGACCCTCTGTCCCCCTCTGGAACTGTCCACCCCAATGGCCTTGGCTTCAGTTATTAATAATGCTTATTTATTGTTTGTTGTTGCTCCCATTGTGAAGGAATTTTGTGTTGGTGCCTTGTATCTTGAGGTATTTTATAATGTCCTTTATAGGTGTTCTACTATCTAGCTGGGGAAGAGAGAGCTGGCTGCTGTACGTCTTACTACCGTGTGGTTCATGCGCGGATCCAGAAAGTTTTGCCAACTCTGACAACGTCATTTTATATTTTTTTAGGAGAGAGAGGATCCAAATACCACTCAAACGAAACGCCGATAATGGCCCAACATTTAATGCTGGCTTGGTAGCTCTGAGAATTTTGATAATTTCAGGGGATCCGGACTCGTATTGCTAAGAAACCCTATATTTTTGTGATTTTTAAGGGGGGGGGGGGGGTCCGGACCCCCTGCCCCCCACCCCTCTAGAACCGTGCATGTGGTTGTCAGTTTTCTGTTTCTTTTCATTGTGGTGCCGTGGGTTGGATTGTGGTCTTTGATTGTGACATTTTGTTGTCATAACCACTTGTCTATTTCGCATTGGAAAATAGATGATCTTACCTGAGTGCTCATGTTTTATTGAATTTATTATACGAGTTGGGGAAAAGGGATCACAATCTAAGTTAATCGTGACATTTCTTGTCATAACCACGCACTTGTCTATTTCGCATTTGAAATAGAGGATCTTACCTGAATGCTCATGTTTTATTGAATTAATTAAACAAGCTGGGGAAAAGGGATCAAATGCGAGGCTTGCCAAGCATTTTATCGCTTTTTCTCAACGAGTTTAATAAATCCAATAGTACAGGAGTAAGAATGTTAGATTATATTTATCACATGACATTAAAATTACTTAAAGCCACATTTTTGGCGTAAAACGTCAAGTTTTGCCATCTTTTACTTTATAATGGCCGTCATTACATTACGTTATTAAATCTGTAAGCCACAAGTGGTTTATCGATTTTATAGCATGACGTTATATCACTCCCAGACGCAACGTCATGTGATAAAATTAATGCTGTTAACGTTTATAACTAGATATTCGATTTTCTTTTGACAGAGGTCAGAAATCCCTTGTGTTGACAGTTTGGTGAAAAACCAGGGTCAGTAGGCAAGACAAAATAACTGTGTTTCATCTTTATTTGTTTCCTCCTAAATAAGTACACCATATATTTTACAGCATATAAACAATTTGGTTACATAAAAATATTGTTATATCAAATTTGCCATTCATGAATAAAACTATATAAACAATGGCTCTCAATTGATAGACTATTACACGTGGGATCTAAGGATTGCTAGTTCGAGAATCAGAAGATGCACTGTGTTGTGTCATTTAGCAAGAAACATTATTCTCTGTGTAGTAATGGTTCAGCCCAGAAAGACAGGAAAGCGTCCCAACATGATTGAAAAATGTTTTGCATTGAATGTAAAACATAACAAAAACATACAAACAAACCATACTATACGAATATGTTTTCACATCTCCTAGTAACCAATCTCCAAATCTTAATTATATGAGTAAGTTGGAGACCTGAAACTTAACACTGGCAGACATATATACAGAAAATGCACTTGGAATACATGTATAAACATAACAGCCGCTGTCATTAAAAACACCCACTAAGGGTTGTGGCATCCATTTACTTACTATACCATTTTTATCAGAGACAATTACCTCATAAGTATTCCATTACTGATCAAATTTAAGTTAAACTAGTTGTGTTCATCTGACAGTTTACTTTTTCTTTTATCTCGCCAGATCAATAATAGAAAGCTCTATCCTTGCAAAACGCGGACTTAAAGGACAGTACCATGGCAAAAATGAATGTTTTGTTGGGTATAGGCACAATCTTTAAAATTATCACTTGGATACTGTAAATTCAGAAATTTTCATGAGGGTTTAAATGTCTAAAAATGTTGCATTTCTGATCCAAAAGATTTTTTTGCCCTAGAAAAATGTAAAGACACTGCAGAAATGCTGCCTTATGTGACATTTAATCTGGGTCTTCACTATTTGTTAGTAACTGTGTACCAGTATTAAGAAAAATAAATAGAATGGCTAGACTATAAGAATCTATCATTAGTGTGAGGATCGGACACAAAAATAGGTCCCGAGGATCCCCGTTTGGCATTACGAGGCCTGCTGAGTAATGGCAAAAGGTGATCCTGAGGGACTGATTTTTCTATCCAATCCTCACACGAATAATGATTTTTTTCTTGCTCACCACTGTATTTATTTATTCATTTTTTTATTAAAATAAACTACCAGAAGTCCAGGTATACGGTAAGATGGAATTCAACATGATGACGCTACTTGACGTCCTGGGTAAGATAGCATGGGTAAGATAAAATTTTCTATGCGAGGGTAAAATATCTTGTATCCTTTTCCAGTGTGCAAGAACATAATGTACACGGGATGACTGGCAATATTTGTAGTTGGAAACGGTACTTGTGTAAACATAATTCAGGATTTAAAAGTACATGTAAGTTCAAGCATTATGGGCACTATGTTCTTTTTATATTTTTGGAAGACTGAAATAGTGGGTGAGGTACATGGAACCCATAAAAACTGCACAACAGACAAGACAGAAAGCTTATGAGAATTGGCATCATACTTCTTTTTCATCTTTATTTTTTCCAAATGTAACACTTCAATCCAACGTCTGATCAGCTGGACGTTTTATCTATCTAGTATTGAGACTTGAGTGAGGAAAGATAAGACCAACCAATCAACCAATTATGATATCTGGCTAGAGAACATAAGAGTTTTAACTTTTTAACATTTTTATTCGATTTGGCACCAAGCTCTATAGACAAGTAGTTGGGATTCCTATGGGCACTAATTGTGCTCCCCTGGTTGCAGATTTATTCCTGTTTTGTTATGAGAGGGACTTTATGATGTCTCTTTCTGATGATATTTAGCAGGCTAATGTTATTGATGCGTTTAACACTACTTCCAGATATTTGGACGATATTTTAAATATTAATAATGTGTATTTTGACAATATGGTAAGTCAAATATACCCTTCAAAGCTCAAACTAAATAAAGCCAATGCCTCTGATACCGAAGCCGCATTTTTAGACTTGCATTTGTCAATTACTAATGATATTGTTTCTACCAAAATTTATGATAAAAGTGACGACTTTGATTTTGAAATTGTCAATTTCCCATTTTTAGATGGTGATGTTCCTCGTTCTACATCCTATGGAGTCTATATCTCTCAACTCATTCGTTTTGCTAGAGCATCTAGCTAAGTTGCTGACTTCAACACTCGCAATAAATTGTTAACTCAGAAACTTCTTAAACAAGGCTATCGGTACCATAAACTTCGCAAAACTTTTTCAAAATTTTATAGACGATACTATGATTTGATTTCTAAATTCCAAGTTGGACTTAAATCTCTCTTTGCGGCAAGGACTTTCGGAACATGATTTCTATGGTGACTTGGTATATAAATTGAAAAAGATTGTTGGTTCTAATAATTTTTCAGCGCAGTTCATTAAAATAATTTCCCATTATAAAAAAGATTGGCTGTAACATTAATGTATTGCAACATACTGCTTGCTTGGTAGTCAACTCAATCACGGTTGGCAACTTTACTTTCCTCTTTTATTGCACGCTGGTGGGTCGGACTTCAGACTCTATGATGGTTCCGACTTAAAGTCTTATCTATTGATGAGATGGTTGGGGCCTGATGCTTTGTCTGTTTGTCGGGCCCACCAGGGTTTACCTGTTGGATTTCTTTTGCTCCGGTATTCAGTTTTATTTACAGGTAAGTCCTTATCTTTGCTTTATCTCCTTGTTATATCTTGATTTATATGTTTTAGGAGATGATGCATTGATAAGTTAGGGGTCTTTCATGCAAACCAAATATCTATGTGTCTTGATCCACATCTGAATTAAGGGTGAGGTTGGCGCCGTTAAACCGGTTTAAGCCCTCCAGTAAAATATTTTACTGACCGTTCCAAGGCGGTATTTCTTTTGTGGATCTTTTATGTTTTTGTTCTGTCTTGTGTTTGCTATGTCTTTGTGCGCGTCTGTTTATATGTGCTTTGTAATCACCTGCTGGGAAAGGGCTGACCTCTTTGTTCTCGTTTGTGGTGTCTGTTGTGATTTTGTCACTTTCCCATTGGTATCCTGGGTCAGGTGTGGTACTTAATTGTATCGATCTTTGCACCCTTACTTACTTTTACCTATAAGACTATGAATATAAAGAAATATTCAGTCATTAATGTAAATGAATATAATTATAAAATAATTTACATCAGTGGAAAACAACATTTAAAATATTTTGTTTGCAGGCATAACTTGCTATTAACCCCTATAAGCCAAGTGACCTTTTTTATGGGATTAAAATGAAAAATACCACCCCAGAACCGTTACGACAGAAATGGACGGGTCCAATTGATAAAAGTAGGAAATTCCATTCGGATTATATTTGTTAAACGTTAACATCCACTGTGTCATGACGTTTGACCCTTGTCCTGCTTAACCTTAATTTATCATTTTTTTTTAAAACACTGTAGATTGTGATCAGCTGGCTTCTGACAATCAGGATTAACACTGTTTTGCACTTCATTAAAAAGATGCGTCCAACTGGAATACTGCAGATTAAAAAATATATTGGGAGTGCATTAAAAGGTGTCAGCATGACAGGGATAAAATGGGCCTCGTTGCAAGAAAATTTGGAGGTTTCTGAAAATTTGAGATTAAACTAGTCACCTCAGCTAAAGAGACTAGCTAGAAAAATGAAATTTCGCTTGTAGAAACTCTTGATATGATACTTTCCAATAAGCGAAAAACAAAGGCGCTGATCAGTCTGCGCGGACCCCCCCCCCCCCCCCCCCCCCGAAGAAAAGCTTTGTGTTGAGGTCCAAATATTCATTTAAATTTCTGAAGCTGCTTGCAACTATAACACACAAACAAGCGTGAAACCGGATTTAATGAAATATAATCAGTTACATGTTTTCTTCTTTTGCAAATTTTGACTAATGCTGTTGTCCCCAAATGACCTTTTACTCCTGCTGATTATAGTAAAAATAGAAATATATTTGTTTTGTGGCACAGGAAAAGCAGAAACAATGGGCATGCCAGTTTTGAAGTACATGTCGTTAATTTGAAACAGACGTATCATAGACGAACAGTTCACCATGAGTACAGGATTTCCATCTAAATATAACACATATACAAGAATAAATTGTGAACAAACAACAGGGCTTAAATCGTGTCCAATGAGATTTAGGAAGACAACTCAAATGAAGCTGTCACAGATTTTCCTGTCTTAACAGCTGTAGCAGTTGCCTTGAGGTTAGTTGTGCCAAACTTTAATTTTAGTTTGATTTTCTTTTCATCTTTAGTGGCTCCCTCTGGTAGAACTATGGATATCTGCCCAAGATGAAAGCATCCACTATCATTGATGTATTTTGGGTTATCAATTTCTGATGCATAAAGCTGAAATGTAAGGCGCTCACGGTCTCCTTGAAAGGGAACATAGTCTTTCTCAACTTGGTACTCCCCACATTTTACTACAGTATTTTTCTTCACATGGACACTAAACACCTCCTTGCAGTTAGCTACACCTTCGTTGCTCAGGACTTTTCTTTTTGGGTCATGTATCTTTTCGTTGAACGTCTGATACATTTCACAGCCATATGTATACCTGAAAGGAACCAAAATTCATAATTACTAAGCCATGACACAAATGAGAGATCTTGAATTGATACATACTTTGACTTAAAACTTAAAAAGGGTCTTGTAATGTACTTAAAAATGTACATGTTCCTATGTGAGAATAAAATTTTAGTTCAACTTCCTCATGTTAATAAAATCGCTTTTAAGCTTACTTGCATGAGCATGGAATTTCAACTGCTCAAAAAATTTAATTGCTATAAACAAAATGTGTTTCTTGCTTTAAAAATGTTGGATGTTTATATATGATGTAATTGGTAGCGTTTGAATATGTTTGACCAGATAACATTGCTTCCTCAGTGGTCTTTGTTATTTTTGTTCTTAGAGGCTAATTATTTTGCTTTTGGTTCACTGTTTGTAGCTACATGTACATGTGCGAGTTTTGCGTCTGTTTTATGGCTTCGCATTTCCATTTTTTGTTCCGTTTCCTAGTTATTCTCACTTTTTGGCAGCTGTCTGTTCTAAGGCGTCAACTCTGATGTTGCTTATTTATTGTTTATTATTACTGCCTTTGTTTATTTTTGTGTTTTTTTTTGTTTCATTTATTTATTTTTTCTTTGGGGATGGGATCGTTTCGTGTTTGGTTCTTGTATTGTTGTGCTATACTAAATGTCATTTCTAGTTTTACAATCATCTAAATGGGGAAGAAATAGATTGTTTGCTTTACTATAGAAGATTCCTGGTGTTACATGTATGTGACCATCCGGGTATTTTCGCTCTTCCTCACAGTGCAGTGGAAGTTCAACAGTGCGTGATTGTGGCATTTCATGATCATTCTCACCTCCTTTTGATGCAGTTTTATGCAGTTACTAGTTGTTTATTACCTTATATAGCTGTTTTGTAGTTCTGACAGTCTGTTAGTTAAAAACCGTATATATAGCATGTAGTTAGCTATACATACAAATAAACATACGTGTCACATAATAGCCATGCTATACCACATTCTGTTATGACATTCGATAATCATTTTGATTTGATTAGAACAATAATGGAAACGTTTTTGCTTCCTTTTGAGTAGTGCAACATGTTTCCCAATGCTTGCTTATAGTATCATTATTATTACTTCAGGATATGTACTTGATAATAGTGTGGTATTATGGAATTTCCTGGTCATGCTTTGTTTATACAATGTTTTTGAACTCATAAACTAAATCACTATGAATAGTGACCCTGTTATATTCTTTTTCAGGCCTAATCTTTCAAAATATTATTGTGTTCAAAATAAAACTCATGAGTGTTTGTGACATTTTTTAAGGTTCTGACATATATTGCAGTATAATAATGATTATTTTTTTAATTATTATTATTATGATGATGATTATTTTATGATTATGATGATGATTATTATTATAATTATTATTATTATTATTATTATTATTAAAGTAATTAAACAGTCAAAAATTTGACTGTTGTTGACATCATTCGCACATTCACCCTCAAAACAATTCAGCTGTGAGTTATACAGCTCATTGCATATTTCAATGATATACTAATGTTTGAGATCAAATATCTCATAAGTAATAGTTATACCATGGCTTGTCCGTCTGTACGTGGAAATAATTCACAAACTTTAGCGAGTGGATTATTTTAAGTACAGTTTGACAAGCCATGGTATTACTATTTTATATCACCTATACTAAAACCAAAAATAGTAAGTGAGTATGATCAGGAAATACCACAATCACAAACTGCAGACAACCCCGTGGCATCGCGAGGAAGAGCCGCTCAACCATCACAAGACACCAGGAAGACAAATTTAGCAAAGCAATCAGCTCTCTCTTCCCCATCCAGATGATTGCAATACTAGAATGGACATAAAGTAACGTACAACAAAACATAGAACAATTACAGACTCCCACAATGGGAGTAACAATAAACAAAAAGTCAACAACAACAGAACCACCGCCATAGAACGGACAGCAGCCTAAGCTACCAGGGGGCTTAAATGTATTTTACTGGTACCAAATCTTCGCCCTAGATTCTGCTGTTGTTGAAGTACAAGAAGTGTTCAGCTCGCATGGAGGCCATCTAACTAATGCAATGTATCATCAATGGAAAACACTTTAATCAAATTAACACTCCATGATGAAACAAAGAAAAGGGCTCATGACTCACAGATAGTCAGAGCTAAAGAAAACCTCAAGTTGAACCACAGTGGGTCCAGCTACAGATAAGCATCAGGCACCAACCCACCAATCAAAGCTTTACGTCAGAGATGTCATAGAGTCTGAGGCCTGACCCACTGTCGTGCAATTAAAGAGGAAACCATAGCTATAAACCGTGATTGGGTTTAAAACTAGGCATGCAGACTGTCGCATGATATCCAAATTATATCCAACCCTTATATAACGTTTTACTATCTTTTTGAATTGATCACTAAAGTTAGTTTTCCAAAAATTCGTTTGAATTTATAGACTAAATCACCATAAAATATAGGTTCTGATATGCCTTGTTGCAGAAGAGTTTTTAACCCGACGTTGTATTTAACAATTAACTCTGAGTGTCTGTAGTAGAATTGAGTAAATGCTTTTCAAATTTTATGATATCTATAACCTTGTTTTAATAATTTAGGAGTTAAAAATAAGTTTCTTTTGTGAAGTCATCAACATTAGAGCACACTCTAGCAAAACGAATAAGCTGAGAAATATATACCCCATAGGAAGGAGAGCAAGGAACATCTCCATCAAGAAATGGGAAATTTACTATTTCAAAATTAAAATCATCCCGTTTATCATATGTTTTAGAAGAAACTATGCCATTTGTTATTGACAAGTTCAAGTTCAAAAACAGAGCTTCAGTATCAGAAGAATTCGCCTAATTTAACTAAAGTTCAGTGGGATATATCTGACCTACCATTTATTCAAAATAAGGATTATCAATATTAAGCAAGTCATCTAAATATCTGGAGGTAGAGTTAAAAGCTTCAATAATATCAGCTTGATTAATGTCTGACAGAGACAACATAAAGTCTCTCTCATAACAAAACAAAAATAAATCTGCAACAAGACGAGCACAATTAGTACCCATTGGAATACCGACAATAAGTCTATATAATTTTGAGCCAAGCCTTATAAATATATTGTCCAAAAGATAATGGAGCGCATCACACATTTTCTGACATGACAACAATTTATATCGTTTAGATTGTTCAGAAGTAAAAAAGGCATTTTTATCATTACAAGCCAAACAAAGTGAGCCCTCTCTGTTAAATGTTTGTTCAATTAATTCTGTTAGTTTTTCTTTTATTAGATTATGAGGCAATGTAGTATAGAGAGTAGAGAGATCATATGTAGACAAATCAGATGCTAGAAAACCTCTAGACTTCAATTTAATAAGAAGTTCACCTGAATTTTTAATAGACCAAAATAAATTTTTACCATTTCTTTCATAAGCTGTTGTGCAATATTTAATGACATGGTTTTTAATTGCAGTGAGACAAGAAGTCAAAAGAATAGACAACTCAGTAGTTGTACATGCACTAGAATTAGCAATAAAACGTGACTTATATGGCCGTTTATGAAGTTTAGGTAACCAGTATAACGTAAGAAGCTTGCTATGGTCCTCATCAACAAACAACCCAAACTTAGCTGCCATATGGCATCGATGCTTATCAACGATAGACGTCTCATCAAGTTCTAATTGTCACTTTTCAAACTCATTATTTTTGACTTAACGCTAATAAAATTGAAATGATTTTTTGCCTATATGTGTATCTTAATGGGCAAACGTTTAGCAGTGTTTTTGAACAGTTTACTTTTACTTCAAAGTTTTTGGGGTTAAAAATGCAAAAATCGACTTTTTTCAGAAAAAAAAGTTTTTGAGAGTAGTTTTTATAAAAATGACGTTTAGATGGTTAAAAACTGGTCTCTCCAACTTGAAAAAACACCTAACAATTGAATTTTTTTTTCATTTTAAAATGTTGCATTTTTCAAAAATTTTCGAGATTTTTAAAGTTCACCAGTATTTCCTGATAAAATTGTTAAATGCGCTTTATTATATTTGAACACTGTAGGCCAAACAGAGTAAAACTTGATTAGTCCATTTTTGGCGATTATTCTTTAACAACTACTGTACACTTCCGGTTTCAATGTAAGAGTTTAAAAATAGATTTGGTAGCATTATATTTTTGTTTTTGCAATTTTCAAAGAAGGACGATGACGTCTGGTAATAATGAATAATCGCTGAAAATTTAAATGCCGTATCGCTGATAATAAAGCCTACAGAGCAGTGCAAAGTCTATGTAAATTGCAAGCTTAAAGCTGAATTTCAATGATTAACCTGCTAAAATTAATTGTCTTATGATGTTGAGTAGCAAAAACGATGAGTCCAATGGAATCAAAACTTTTGAGGTTTATTCTTCTTATATCACGCTAGCCAGTTACATCTTCAAACAAACAAAAACAATAATTTGTGTTATGGTTTATATCGTAGAAAAAGTGTGACTTTTTTAAATGAGGGTACCTTTTCTCTAGCTTCGTCCGTGCAAGAAGTACACGTCATTTTTAAATGAAATAACTTGCAGAATCTCGGCAAAGAATTGCTTCACTTAAAACACCAAGAATTTTGTATACCATACGTTTCACTTTCTGAACTAGCGGAAAAATGTAAGGTGACCAATTAGCAGTTGGTTTTAATATACTTCAGTGTAAACCTTGCACATCACGAGATATTTTGTGCTAAAGCTGATAAGGGTGGTATAAAACACAATAGCAAATGCTTGCTGTAGCATTATGCAAGTTATTGTATGGTTTGAGTCTATATGGGCAATATAACCTACGTGCTAAAGCTTGTGGAGTATATCTTCATGCATACACAACCAATATGATAAATTACACATATACAAGAAGGCCCTAGTGCCCTGGACTGCTCATCAATATCCAGGCACATGACGCGATGTTTTGGTCTGTGATATAAGCTATATCATTAAATGATATTTCTATTCTTTGCATTGGTTGCCATTTCGTTCATCAGACAGTCAGATCGATTTTGATAGAAGCGTCATGAGGAACATTTCTGTGAAAATGTTTTTAATTTTGGCCAGTGATTCTAGAGGAGATGTTGCTTAAGGACATTTCTTTTCTATAGCTCATGCAGCCTTTTTGTTCTGTTGCAGTGAAACCATTTGTGCATTAGAGGCATTATAAGGAACCTTTCTGCAAAACTATTTCAAATTTGAACTAGCGGTTAAGGAGGAAATGCTGTTTTAAGATATTAAGTATTCAGAGCTCTCTGGTAGCTCTTTTTAATCACTGGAGCAAAACATATTGTGCAATCATGCTTGCCGTGCTTATGAGCAACACTTCTATGAAATTATTTTGAAAGTGGACAAGTGGTTAAGAAGGAAATGCGGTTTAAACATACTTCTTATCTACAGCTCTGGTACCCTTTTTGTTTCACTAAGCAATACCGTATGCGCAATTATGATAGAGCACATCATGGAGAACAATTCTGTGAAATTATATCGAATTTGGACAAGTCGTGCAGCAGGAGATGTTAAAATATATTTCTAATCTAGAGCTATGGAGCAGAACCATTGGTACAATTTTGGTAGAGAACATAACAAAGAACAATTATGTTATATTATTCTATTTGGACTTGTGGTTTAGAAGGAAATGCCATTCAAAGATACTTCTTATCTGGAGCTCTGGTGGCCCTTTCGTAAGCTTGAGCAGGACCAATTGTTCAATTATGCAAGAGAGCCAATGAGGAATAATTCTGTGAAATTATGTGACACAGAGCTGGTTGTTTTACTCTGTTTGTCTTCTTGGTGTCTCATGATTGTTCTGTGGCTCTTCCTCACAATGACACTGGTTTGTCTGAAGTATGTGATTGTGGTATTTCCTGATCATAATCACTATTTTTGAACTAGTGGTTGGGAAAAAAATGCTATTTATGATGGTTCTCATTTAGAGCTCTGTCAGACCTTTTTATTCAACAGAGTAAAACTATCAAAAAATAGTGGTAGAGCACATTATGGGTAACATTTCTGTGAAAGTAATTTAAATTTGGACCAGTGGCTCAGGAGAAGAAGCTCCTTAATTATAAGTGTGCTGGCCGCTTTCTTCGGCAGAATTGAACAGCTTGTGTCATTTTGGTTGAGTGCATTATCAGAAACAATTCTCTGAAATTATGTTGAATTTGGACCAGTGGTTAAGGAGAAGATGACGTTTAATAGAATTCTTATCTATAGTTCTTGTGTCCTATTTGTGTAACTTTGGTTGAAGGCAGTGTGGAGAATATTCAAGTGAACATATTTTAATTTAGACCAGTGGTTCAGGAAACGATGTAATTTTAAAGAAAAAAAATTACACACACACGGCAGGTGCACAACAAACCAGGGACGACGGACATAGACCAGGCATAATAGCTAGCCTTTAGCCTTGGGCTTAGGTAAACTAAAAGGAAACAAAGGACACAGACATTTACCTATTTAAAGTTCATACAAGTAATATCATTTATTAATAATCTATGCCATACCTGCATTTCCTCTCACTAATGGCAGTTGGGTCATGTCCAAATATTACTGCTCCTTTCAGGACAGACATTCCAGCACCCTCAGGGACAATAACTCTCTTTTTGGAAAATCTGTAAAAGATTATGATACAGACAATATTAGCCAGATAGGCAAAATCGTTTAGCCTAAAATTGTGATGTATTTCTTATCCATGAGTAAATACATGCGTTCTGGGTACTCAAAATGACTGAGGCATTTAGACAATTACTAGGAGTGTTTTTAAACAACATATGTTTATTTGAGTGATAAGAAAAATACTAATGAATATGCTTATCTGGAGGTCTCAAGATTTAGAGATTATATAATAATCTTAAAGTTAACTATTTGGAAATGATTTCTTTGTTGATTTGATTATATTAAAGTAAGAAAGAAAGCACAGATCAGGAATCAATACAATCAAGTACCACACCTGACCCAGAACAAACACAGGTAAGCATCACATTAAAGAGAGCCAAGAGGTCAGCCCTTCCCAACAGATGACCACATGGCTGTAAGAAACAGACATGTTGATGGCAGTATGGCAGAAACACAAATAACAAATAAGATCCACAAAAGAAGCACCGCCTTGGAACGTTCAGTAAGAAAATTACTAGGGGGGGGGGGCTTGAACTAGTTTTATGGTATCAACCTCACCCATGATTCTGATGTGAATAAAGACACAAAGATTTTTGGTTTACATAAAAGGTTCCTAACTTATCCATGAATTATCTCCTAGTACATATAAATCTAGATAAAAAAGGAGATAAAACAAAGATTAGGACTCAACAGTACATATCACTGAATATAGGAGCAAAAGAAATCCAATAGTTAAACCCCAATGGGACCAACATCAGCCCTAGCATCAGACCCCAGCCATCACATCTATAGATAAGTCTTTAAGTTGGAACCTTCATAGAGCCTGAGGTCTGACCTGCCAGTATGTAATTAAAGAGGAAACAAAGTTGCCCACCATGAGTGTGTTGACCACCAAGCATGCAGTTTGCTGCAATACATTAAAGTTATAATCAATCTTTTTATAATGAGAAACTAAATTAATAAACTGCTTTGAAAGATACAAGTCATTTAAGTAAAGGTATTTTTGAAGGGATTCAATTACAATGTTAAATCTGACCTGGTCTGGCTAATAATGTCAGCATCGAATCCGTTTGTTCAGTTATTCAGTGGGCAATGCTAGTGAGCAAAATAATTAAGCCAATCTTTATACCGCTATATTCATCTACTTAGTGGCTAGGTATCTCCAATATTACTTGTATGGCTATACAAAATACAAGCACATTTCTATGGTACTCATTGGAATTTCCACTAGAAGTTATTCACATTGGCATACAGTTGCTTGCTGTCTGTACCATAACATGTAATATTGGCTTACACATCTTGCCTATGACTCAACTATAATTTGACAAAGCATGCATTTTACAATTTTATGTTTAAATATGCGTTTAAGTTTATGTGTTTTTTCAGCAATTTATCAGACTTTAGAAAACAGAAGTAAATCTAATAACTTGTAATTTTACGTACCTCTTAATGATATATTCTTGCAGCAATGGTGACTCACTGAAACCACCAACCATGAGAATAGTATCTGCTCCATTGCATTCTGGTTTCTTCATCAATTCTTCCAAGTGATCACCTATGCTTTCTAAAGCTCTCTCAAAGAACTTAAAGCATACCTGCTTTTTCACTCTCATTTTATCACCCATCCAGTCAGCCATCCCAGTAACTATGGGCAAAAAGATAAATGAGCCGGTGCATGAGATTTCCAACAATGTGACATTTTGACATGTGTAAACTCGGACGAGCCTCTGCAGCATCCTTTAAAGCTTATAAACTCCAAATGGTGTTCAGTCAGTAGCTTAACAATCATAGAATACTAGCGACTACCAAAGGCTCTGATCAAACTGCGTGTATGCGCAGGCTGATCTGAGGCTTTGCTGGTTGCACATATCACATTGTTGGAAATCTCATGCAATGGCTCTTATTTTTATTTATTTAAAATACAGATACAAAAAGTAAAGACCCAGATAAAATGCAGCATGATGTTGTATCTCATCAGAGTCTACAATAGTTGCTGTAACAAAAGAGCTACAAAAAAGGAAATACAATAATTTTATAAGTATATAACATGTGACTCCTCAATTTATACAACAGACCGTCTGACTTAACTTTATTAAACTTTATACACTGAACCGAAGTTCTAAGTAGCCACTTCAAGTTCTTTTTTCTGACTAAGCCCTAGTGATATCGAAATTAATTTTTGCCCAAGTAGATGCATTGTAATGGACTAAAGTTCAGCGGTGTTTTGAAAGAGTTTTCTATCGCTTCACAATTTTTGGGTTCAAAAATGCAAAAATCAACTTTTTGAAGAAAATAAGCGTTTTGAGTGCAGTTTTTATCAAATTTAAGTACTGGTAATTGCAAACCTGCCCAGTCGACTTGAAAAAAACACCAAACACTTGACATTTTGCGTATGACAGATTTATTATGAATTTTTAAAAATTGATAATTTTCCGAATTTTTCTAAATTTTCGGAAATCATCAGCTGCACATGCTAAATCATTGCATGTATTTTATTTTATGTTAATGTGTTTGACAAAACATCATGCAACTTGATGAGCTCTTTTTCAAAGGGTATTTTTCATTAATTTGGTATCCACATCCAATTTTAACGTGAAACTTTAAAGGTCATTTAAATGGCATTTGTTAAAGATTTCTTTTAGTTTTTAAGCAGAACAGTGACGCCAATTAATAATGAAGAACCCCTGAAAATTGCACTGCTGTGCCGCAGATTATAAAGTGTACAGAGCAATGCAAAGTGAGTATGCAAACTGCATGGTTAAGCTAAAAATCCTTTGATTAAGTTTTTGACCATGGCTGTCTTCATATTAATGTAGAATTTAGGGAGCGCAGTGGCTCAGTGGTAGAGTGCTTGCCTAGAGACCGAGAGGCCGCGGGCTTGAGCCTCACCGGCGTCACTGCGTTGTGGTCCTTGAGCAAGACACATTTATCCTAGCTTAGTACTGGTTCAACCCAGGAAGATCCGTCCCTGTTTAACTGAAAGATTGTTGATGGGACGTAAAGAATCAAAACAAACAAACAAAATATAAATGTAGAAGAGAAATAGAGTGTTCAATTGTCAAAATAACTTTTGATTCTTTTCATCTTATATCACAGCTGTTATAAACAGTTTCAAACTAATTAAAATATAAATGGATAATGTATGATGAATAATCTATATCACACTAAAAAGTGTGAATTTTTGAAATGCTGGTACCTTTACTCAGACCTCATCTTTGCAAGGTCTACCAGTCATTTTGAAATGACATAATTTGCAGAGTCTCCACAAAGCCTGGACCTTTTTATAGAATTTAAATTTTTAGTGAGCGATTTTTACTTTCGGAACAGGAGCAAAAATTGTATGGTGCCTACTTATAACTTCTGTTGAGTGTATGAAAGTAAGTAAGGTTGCAAAGATCAGGAATCGATACAATCAAGTACCACACCTGACCCAGGATACCAATGGGAAAGTGACAAACTCACAGAAGACACCACAAACGAGAGCCAAGAGGTCAGCCCTTTCCCAGCAGGTGACCACGAAGCACATATAAACAGACGCGCACAAAACATAGCAAACACAAGACAGAACAAAAACATAAAAGATCCACAAAAGAAGTACCGCCTTGGAACGGTCAGTAAAATATTTTACTGGAGGGCTTAAACCGGTTTAACGGCGCCAACCTCACCCTTAATTCAGATGTGGATCAAGACACATAGATATTTGGTTTGCATGAAAGACCCCTAACTTATCAATGCATCATCTCCTAAAACATATAAATCAAGATATAACAAGGAGATAAAGCAAGGATAAGGACTCAACAGTAGATTAAACTGAATACCGGAGCAAAAGAAATCCAACAGGTAAACCCCGGTGGGCCCATAGGATGTAGAACGAGGAACATCACAATCTAAAAATGGGAAATTGACAATTTCAAAATCAAAGGCGTCACGTTTATCATAAATTTTGGTAGAAACAATATCATTAGAAATTGACAAATGCAAGTCTAAAAATGCGGCTTCGGTATCAGAGGCATTGGCTTTATTAAGTTGGAGCTCTGAAGGGTATATTTGACTAACCATATTTTCAAAATAAACATTATTTATATTTAAAATATCGTCCAAATATCTGGAAGTAGTGTTAAACGCATCAATAACATCAGCCTGCTTATCATCAGAAAGAGACATCATAAAGTCCCTTTCATAACAAAACAGGAATAAATCTGCAACCAGGGGAGCACAATTAGTGCCCATAGGAATCCCAACTACTTGTTTATAGAGCTTGGTGCCAAATCGAATAAAAATGTTGTCCAACAAAAAGGTCAGCGCATCACATACATTTTGACACGACCATGCATGATATTTTTTAGGTTTTTCTGAAGTAAAAAATGCATTTCTGTCACTACATGCAAGGTAAGGAGAGCCTTCTCTCTGGAAGGTTCTTTCAATAAGATCAATAAGTTTATCTTTAATTAAATTATGAGGTAAAGTAGTGTAAAGAGTAGAAAAATCATAAGTAGACAAACTGGTCGCATTGAAATCTCTAGCTTTAAGTTTATCTAAAATTTCACCTGAATTTTTAATCGACCAAAATAGGTTTTTACCGGATCTCTCATATACTTTTTCACAATATTTGATAACATGTTTTTTAACAGCTGTAAGACACGAGGTTAACAATTTAGAAAGTTCTGTTGTCGTACAAGAACTAGAATTTGCAATAAATCTTGCTTTATAGGGTTTTTTATGGAGTTTAGGTAACCAGTACAACGTAGGAACTTTGTCTTGATTTTCTTTAGCTTTGACACCAAAATGTAGGGCTGTATGACAACCATGCCCATCAACAATCACCTTTTCACTTAAAGAAGGCTGCAGTCTATAGGCATTAGTGTCAACAAGCTCACGCTTAAGAGTATTAATATAATACAATCGTCATACAACTACAACATTGTTAGCAGCTTTATCTGCTGGAACCAAAACATAGTTCATTTGAAAATCCTGGATACCTCGTTTAAGATGACGAAAAGAAGATTTAGGTTTAGGGGGCAAAAGATGTGTATTACGAGAGTAAAATGAAATACGAGTATCAATAATTTTAAAAATGTTAATCTTCCATTCCTTCAAAGCATCAGGTTCAACATTTTCCCGTTTGCACCATCGATTGCTGAAGTCATTTAAAGAAGCAGCGATCTCTCTTCGACATTTAGAGAAATCAATATTAGAGGGAAATCTATATTTAGGACCTTTAGAAATGATATTGCGAACTCTTGCGTCAGGAATGACATTTAGATTACCTGTGATAACATGCCCTGCAGAGGGATATAAATAATTTGAATTTTTACAATCTCAGGAGGCAGGAGTATTGGAATCTATATCTAAATCATTTACAATTTTATTAAAGTTAAATACCGTAGACCTTATTGGTTTGTTATATTTATAACAAATGATAGGAGTTTCAGAATTATTAAAGTAATTTGGAATAGATGAAATCACTGAATTATCCTTGAAGATACTATGTAAATCAATAAACTCAATACCTTTGTTAATGAATGGAATTTTGATAAAATGTCGTTTATGGTTGACCTCAGAATCGATATAAGGACTAAGGAAATGTTGAACATAACACCTTGTAAGGAGTGCTGCTTTATATAATTTGTTTGCTCTATCATAAAGTTTATTAGCTTCTAACTCTAAATTGCGTAAAACTGAGATAGGCAAGGAACTTAAAAATGAAAATAAGCCATGTCGACCATGATTAGTTAAAGCCAAAGAAAGATCCTTTAGAGAAGTATTTAAGCGTTTTTCAGTACAAATTTTGCGCTTAATGTTATAAACAGTTTCAAACTAATTAAAATTAATGAAATACCATTTGTCATCAAGCACTTGTATTGCACAGAATATAAAAGTCCACTACGGGTATGTCCACCCTTTTCATACAATGGCGAAAACAATAATTACTTGCACCACCTGTTTATATACCAAGATGCAGAGAGCTAGCTTCAATAGTTTTTTGAGTTGTGTTGTGATCAATTAGTCTTAACGTGTTCACTATTTCAACATAGCAAACACACTTTTTATGGGATGGCAAAACATTAACGTTGAGAATTAGAAACTTTCATCTCTCTACATACTACATTTCATCAAGTTAGCTTGAATAGCTTTTCAGTTATCTTGGGGTATTAATGTTTTGTAACATTTTGACTATTTCCATTACCATAGCAACTGCATTTTTCATGTTAGGACATGAATAGAAAGTGCTTAATCAGCACATTGCTACTTCACTACATAATAAATGTCATAAAGCTAGCATGAATAAATTTCAAATTATATTAGGACCACTGACAACCAGACACACTTTGACTATGCTGTTACTATAGCAACTAGAATTTTCGTGCAACAGAAACAATATTGCATGGGCTGAATAACAATCACATTGCACATATGTGCCCCCCCCCCCCCCCCCGATGGCTTAGGCTGCTGTCCATTCTAAGGCGGTGGTTCTGTTGTCTGTAATTGTTCTATGTTCTATGTTTTGCTGTATGTTACTTTATGTCCATTCTAGTATTGCAATCATCTTGATCTGAAGAAATAACCCAATGCATATAAGGGATGTCCCAGATCATTTTTGGTTCTGTTTGTTGCTTTACGTCCCAGTCAACAGCTATGGTCATGTCGAGATGGTCAGTTCACCTAACAACACTTTTTTTCCTGGGCAAGCTGGAACAAGTGGTTAGCCAGTACTTCGTGCACATACTTTCGCTTGTAACTAACAACAACCCTTCTTGAATGAATCAGTGGAAGGGTGGAGAATGACATTAGAAAGTTTTTTATAATCAATCTCCATGAAAATATAGGACCGGGCCTGGATCAAATTCGCAAACCCTGAATCTGCAGACAGACATGTTACAGGCTGTGCTACTTGGCTCAGTACTTTTGAAATTCACTCATTTGTATTCGGTCACGTTACTGACTAAGCTACCCGCCCCCGTACTTTTGAAAATTGTAATTTTAAAATAGAAATAGACAAATTCATGAGATTATAAAGACTATAAATGTTGCTATTGACCTGATTTTCACACAGCTGCTGCAGATTTGAAATGTATTACTGTTTACTGATAAGAACCAAAGTACAAGTTGGCATTGCTATGCCATGCAAATATACTGGAGCCTAAAATGACATGTACATTGATAATTTGATAATTGATGGCACAAGCAGGAGCGTGTTAAATCTAATACCTTGAACTCTTGAAAACTAAATATCTTTAATATAATTTATAAATTTCATTTTATTGCAACATTTTTTCAAATTTAAAGTCTGATTTAAAATTTGTTCAACATAAGGTTTTTCGATGTTAAATAAGTACTGGCCCCTAGGTTATAAAACTTTTTGCATGCTCAACTCAACTGAGCACAAAATTTTAACTGCTAATAAAAACTAAAATCTCGACAAATGAAGAAATTTATTGCTGTAAGTCTCTCAGATGTTGTATTTATCATGCTTATAAATGTTACAATGCCAACTATTGTTGGCATTTTAACATTTAAGAGCAGAATAAATTTCGTGCTCAGCTGAGGAGCATGAAAAAGTTTTATAACCTCAGGGCTATTTAATATCTTGATAAAGAGTTGTAAAAGTGAGTAAGCATGATCTGGAAATGCCACAGACACAGACGGCAGACAAATGAGTAGTGACATGAGATTTCCAACAATGTGCTATGTGCGACCAACAGAGCATTTGCTAGTCGTTTGAATATTCTATGAATCTAAAGCTACTGACCGAGCAGCACTTGTCATTTCTAAGATTATAAGGAGGCTGCTTAGGCTTGTCTGACTCTATTCATGTCAAAATGCCACTTTGTTGGAAATCTCGTGTAAGGGCTCATTAATTGTGAGAAAAAGTCCCAAACACAGACAGATCAGCACAACTGAAGGAAAGCTACCAGCTTTCTCTTCCTTGGCAAGATGAGTGCTGAACTAGAAATGACACCAAGAACCACTCCACGAAACAAACATCTGATATAAAACTGAAAAACAAAATAAGAGCAACAACATATAACGTATTGACAACAACAGATTCATCCATTTAGGGTAGAGAACAGCCAATACCACCTGGGGTATGGGCGGGTGGGGTAACCTATTGACAACAGCAAATTCACCACCTTAGGGTGGAGAACAGCCAAGACCACAGGAGGTGTAGGCGGTAAGAGGGGGGAGGGCTTCAACAAACATCATCTATAATCTTGTCAGAAGGAGAAAACATAAAATGTCTCTTATAACAAAACAAAACAAGCTCTACAACAAGAGCAAGACAATTAGTGCAAATTTGCACTAATTAGTGCAAATTTGCACTAATTGTGGTGCTCTTGTTGTAGTGTTTGGATAATTGTAGAATTGGAGTGCCTACAATTTGTCTATATTAGCAAAATATCAGAGAACAACTCCAAAATGGCATATTATTTATTAACACAACGTTTCAGCCTACATTGGCCTTTATCAAGTGTATTTAGTAAGTGTATCAAATAATTCAAAGACAAATAAAGAAAAATAACGCAAAGATCAGGAATCAATTCAATCAAATGCCACACCTGACTTAGGACATCATATGGGTTAGGGTAAGTGACAAAACAAGAATTTATCACACGCAGGGGCGTCAACCGGTGACCACAAGGCTGCAATGAACAGACAAGACTGTACAACAAGACCAACTAAACAAATGTACTTGTTTTTTAAGTTAATCGTTAAAATAGCATAAATTCTTACCTCCATAATTTGGATCTTCTTTAATTGATTTCTGCAAGTCGTTGTTTCGTTTTGACTTATAGATCCTTGGGATATTGGAGTCTAGTTTTATTTGCATTCTATCTCTCATTCCATCCTTTATCTCACGTTTCTTTACCTACAAAAGTTTTAACCTAAATGAAGGAGAATGACTGCTGCACGTGTCCGCAAGTAGCCAATCATTGACTTTATTTTGAGACTGAGAATGATTGCATGTTTTATAGCCTCGAGGCCTGTCCTCCTGACCAACTGGTTAGAGGCCGGTCTTTGGACCTAGAGACCCAGGTGCAATTCCCCCGTGGCATCTAGTTTTCAATGACTTATTTTTTGTTCCCGTTTTAGCAGATTAATGCTGAACTACTTCATAGTCGTAAAATAGAGATTATAAATGACAAAAATGACATTTCTGGATGTTTTAAAGTACATTTCACACACAATCTGTAGGGGTGGGGTTACATTAGTTCCATCTGAAAAATAATTAGCATTGTGACCACATTTTTTTGCTTCTTTTCTTTTCTAAACTATATTATGATAGACTGATAGTCCATGAAATAAATGTTAGATGTTACAATATCTAATTTATTAAAGAAAAACAAATCATATTTTGGGCAATGACCAAAATGTGTCATAAAGGATCTTGTCACGGCTTGTGACACATGTAACAAATAAATTTGCACATTTTAAAGATTAAAAATGAAAGAAATAGAAGGTGACTGAAGGACTGAAGGTACATGTATTGTAGCTGGATATTTAGGACCAATATGCCTGTCCTTTTTATCATATAAATGACAGTCAATGCATAAAACAAGCCATTTGCAAAGTATTGAACATATTTCAATATAAGAAGTATTTGGAGCAAATGACCTTAACTGAATTTCTGCAGAACGGGCCTTTAGCAGAGAACGCGTACCAAAACATAAATATTCTTACTTATAAACTAATAATTATGGTGTGGGCACTCAAAAAAACCCGTCTCAATGAGAAGGTTTTTTTGAAAACATATGCTAAAATTAATGGGTCAGAAAATATTAACAATTTTACGCTGACATGTTTGTATATCTAAATCAATGGCAGGATGTGTAGTTTGCTAAGAATATGTAAAAATAATACAAAAGTTGTCATCTATAAAACTCTCCGAAATAAATACCTCAAATTCTTTGAAGATATCTAGGTATTCACCAACGTGTTCAGTTTTGAATTGTTCAATGACGTCATCACCAGTTACTTCTCTTAAGAAGTCTTCAAAACACTGAAAATATAATAATATTTGTGGGTTTTTTATTCTTATATAGGGAAGTATTCTTCATAGAAAGATTTTTTTTAGAAAAGCTGAATACAAATTTTTTCATTGCAAGGAATGATAGACTTTGGTTGATGCCATGCAAATATACTGGAGCCTAACTTGACATGTACATTGATAATTTGATAATTGAAGGCACAAGCGTGTTAAATCTAATACCTTCAACTCTTGAAAACTAAACATCTTTAATATAATTTATAATTGTGTTTAATTTTATTGCTACAATTTACAAATTTTAAGTCTGATTTAAAATTTGATCCCTACCATTTGCATTTGCACATTTTCTTCTTGCTTATGCAAAAAGTAACAAAAACATATTTTTAATTAATTTTTTGAATTTATTATAAAATGTTTCAAAATGGAATCTTTACACGTACATGCCACCATATAGGAAACAAATACCTAGAAATTGGATGGTACAACACATATTAACTATTAAAAAAATGTATTAAGCTTTTCTGGTCAAGAGAGATTTTACTACAAATCTTAATGTCAAACAGCTAGTATTCAAGGGAATCTAGGCAAATCATATTTATACAGAACTTTAGTTAAGAATGCATACTAAAACATTATGTTTCCTATTTATCAACCAAACATATGTAATGGGTACTCAATGAGGCGGTTCTTTTGAGTATTCAGAACATATGCTAAAAGTAAGGGATAAGAAAATATTTACGCTGAACTTTTTTGTTTATCTAAGTAAGTAAGGGTGCAAAGATCAGGAGTCGATACAATCAAGTACCACACCCGACCAAGGATACCTATGGAAAAGTTACAAACTCACAGTTAGACACCACAAACGAGAGCCAAGAGGTCAGCCCTTTCCCAGCAGGTGACCACAAAGCACATATAAACAGACGTGCACAAAGACATAGCAAACATAAGACAGAACAAAAACATTAAAGATCCACAAAATAAGTACCGCCTTGGAACGGTCAGTAAAATATTTTACTGGAGGGCTTAAACCGGTTTAACGGCGCACCAACCTCACCCTTAATTTAGATGTGGATCAAGCTTCATAGATATTTGGTTTGCATGAAAGACCCCTAACTTATCATTGCATCGTCTCCTAAAATATTTAAATCAAAATATAACAAGGAGATCAAGGAAAGATAAGGACTCAACAGTAAATAAAACTGAATACCAGAGCAAAAGAAATCCAACAGGTAAACCCCGGTGGGCCCGACAAACAGCCAAAGCATCAGGCCCCTACCATCTCACCAATAGATAAGTTTTTAAGTCGGAACCATCATTGAGTCTGAAGTCCGACCCACCGGTGTGCAATTAAAGAGGAAAGCAAAGTTGCCAACCATGATTGGGTTGACCACCAAGCATGCAGTCTGTTGCAATTCATTAATGTTATAGCAAATCTTTTTATAATTGGGAAATTATTTTAATGGACTGCGCTGAAAAATTATTAGAGCCAACAATCTTCTACAATTTATACACCAAGTCACCATAAAAATCAGGTTCTGAAAGTCCTTGGCGCAAAAGAGATTTAAGTCCAACTTGGAATTTAGAAATCAAATCATAGTATCATCTATAAAATTTTGAAATTTTTTTGCAAAGTTTATGATACCGATAGCCTTGTTTAAGAAGTTTCTGAGTTAACAATTTATTGCGAGTGTTGAAGTCAGCAACAATGCTAGATGCTCTAGCAAAACGAATGAGTTGAGAAATATAGACTCCATAGGATGTAGAACGAGGAACATCACCATCTAAAAATGGGAAATTGACAATTTCAAAATCAAAGTCGTCATGTTTATCATAAATTTTTGTAGAAACAATATCATTAGAAATTGACAAATGCAAATCTAAAAATGCCGTTTCAGTATCAGAGGCATTGGCTTTATTTAGTTAGAGCTCTGAACGGTATGTTTGACTAACCATATTGTCATAATAAACATTATTAATATTTAAAATGACGCATCCATAACATCAGCTTGCTTATCATCAGAAAAAGACATCATAAAATCCCTCTCATACCAAAACAGGAATAAATCTGCAATCAGGGGAGCACAATTAGTGCCCATAGGAATCCCAACTACTTGTCTATACAGCTTGGTGCCAAATCAAATAAAAATACTAAACCTATGTAATATAATCACAAAAGAAAGCTTACCTTATCAACAAAGGCACCGCCCCAAGCACCCCCATTTGCGTTATAGAGTTCTTTCAAGTGTCCATCAGATTGTACTTCATGTACTGTGATATCAATTGTTCCACCTGTAAACAAATATGACACAATAAAAATAGGATTGTCATGAGTTCTCGTGTTTTATTGAATTTATTAAATGGGTTATAGAAGAGAGATACAATGCGAACCTTGCAGGGAAATTATATCTCTTTTTTACATAATATACTAACTAATAATGTATTCTATTGATCACATGCTATTAAAGTTGATTAAAATCGCATTTCTGTTTTGGGAAATGCAATATTTTGACATTTTAGGCAAGTTCATCGTAGATGCCATTACATAAAGTTATGAAATCTGAAAATCTGTTACACCAGTAGTTTATAGATTTTACTGAATGGTTCTATATCACTCCAAGACCCGTCTTCTTATGATAAAAGAACTTAAGCAAACAAGGAAAAAAGTTATGTTCTTCTAAAGAAATTCTTACAAAAAGCTCATGTAATAATAAGTTCATTAACAAGGGAAGAGCTCCATTACATTTCGTTTCATCAAATAGAATAATATCTACATGTACATTCTTAGACTCAATCCTATAGTATAGTAATACACCTATTCAATAGGGGTCAGTGCCGCTGTAATAAACTAAACTGAAGTTATTTTTCTTTCATTTATCTATATTTTATGCAAGATATATTAAACAAGTTAGAAAGCCTCTACTTAAGCTCTACAATTTACATTTTACATCATCAGCTGAATCTTGGGCGAACATAAGAAAGGTCAACTATATTTAATCTCCTTTAAGATATGATTTAAGAACACCAGGGTCATAGTCTAAAAGAATGATTTAAGAATAACCAGTACTACATACTGTACAGAAAAACTTCCACCGGATGGATGTAAACAAACCATCTTATCAGCTCCATGCGTTCCACCAGTTCAAAGTGGGGTGAGATTAGTTCTGCTTGTTTATTCAAAAGGGAGTATATTAGTGGAGAGTCTATCAAATTACATTTACAGCAGCAGTTGTATTTATTGAAAAGAAAAGGGCCTTTGTGTAAGTGTGAGTTAAAGAGTCAGATCAGCCTGCTTAGCCAGTCAGTAGTATAAATTCGGCTGTTTTAAGACAATACAATTATTATCAAAATTATGATTATGTGAGTGAGCAGGCTGCAAATCCATCAGACTTATGTATTGATTCCACATCTTTACCCTCTCTCTTACTTTTATACTAGTTCAAGAAGCATTTTTCATCAAATCATTTTTCTAATGAAACTAAGCCTACTTGTACTCAGGTCCTCTGAAAACATTGAAACAGAACTCACATTGCAAAGGGTAGACACTGATCAAATCAAAGGAGTCATAGTTCAACTGCTAGTTAGTCCACGTACTTACATGGCTCAGTTTCGAATGTTCTATCTATTAACACTTTCTTAACAGATAGCATCTTCCACCCAACTAAATACAACTATTGTTTCGGTGGTCAAATACATATAATAGAAGTAATCTGTCGTAAGCAATTTATAAATTACATATTATAATTTATATCTGTCGCAGGTGGTTGTTTTTATTCAGCAATTAGTGTAGTCCCTGGTAATTTGTTTTCATCCTGGGTCACTCCTATTTGTCAAGTCAACACCATACAATGCGATAAATTTTACTTCACCACACTGGGGCCATATTTGTCTACAAAGGAACGACATTAGCAAAGCTCTGTGCAAGAGAGTACATATATTCCCTATAAACTTGATATTTTCTAGAAGGTTTGGGGTCATGAGCAATAATTTAAGTTGAAAGAAAGAAGCTGTCTGAAGATTACATCTATTTTAGCTTGATATTTAGGAATAATGTTATTCTTTAGTCAGTTTAGAACTTTGGTCAAATGCATAACACTTCGATATGAGATTATGAAAAACTATAGTAGTTTCAAAGATAGGTGAGAATCGTTGTAAACAAACACTGGCGAGTTTACCTTTGTTTTGGGCGTGCAGGTATTGTTTGTCAAAATTAACCCAAGACATATGAATATTCAATGACCTTTCATCCAATCTTCGGGAGTCATCGTAAAAAGTGAGCTTTAGATTGTGGTATAATTACTTATCTGAATGAAAGAATTATACAATGCCTTGATAGCATAATGGGTACATGTAACAGGTTGTACTCAGCATTCAAAAGATGTGGGTTCGAATCCTGTTCCATTTCATTTAATTATTTTTTTAGTCTTTTTATCATTTTTGTTTGTTTGTTAAGTCTTTTTATTTAATTTTGTGCACAAATGGATAATATATATTAAAATTAAAAATCTGACCAACTACACCTAGCACAGTGTACGATTTCAATATAAGCTCACATGTATGTAATTAACACTTTGCACGCTGGGTCATTTTATTACTTTTATGTCATCAGCTGACTTTTTTTCCAAAGTTAACTTTTTCAAAAACTCTTACGAAAACACTATCAGACGGTGGCAAACAGTCTGTATCCAGTTCAGCACCGATGTTTTGTCGGTGCTGACCAAGGTCCAAACTGTTTGCAAAGGTTATTAGCAGACAACAAAGTCGCCGCTGGCAAGGAAAGAGATAATAAAACCGAGGGAATACTGAACATCCAAATGAAAAGATGTAAAGATAATCATTAGATGGCATAAAATATAATGAACCACAGTCAACTTTGACTTAAAAAGAATGCATACATTTGAAAGTCATAAAACAAGTCTCCAATTTCAAGATTCGATCAAGGTATTGTGATCTATATCATATTGTGAACTAACCACTAGGCTATCAGACCATATAGATTTAAGAATTGACATTATCTTAATAATCTTGGTAAAAGCATGATCAAGGTCGGAGTATTTCACAAAAACACACGAATATCAGGAAGAATTTGGCGAAAATTAATGAGTCTCATGTCAATTTGGGCACACTATAGTCTCAGTTTACAGTTATACTGAACCTACCACGGATTACTGCATATGAAGTGAATAATCATGCTTTACCTACTGTACCTGTTTATAAGAAAAACAGAATTGCCTCATTGCTATGTATCTTTGAAACTACTATAAGCACAGTGACATATCCTTTTTATTTCATAAATGGATAGTCCATGCATAAAACAAACTGTATCCAAAGTATTTAGTAGCATATGTCCTTAAGTCATTTATAAGGAGACAAATATTTATAGCTACACGTATATGGTTACTGGTACTGGTCTTGTTCTCACTGAGGTCCCTAAGGACACTCGCAAGCTCGTGTCCTTCAATGCCCAAACCCAAATTAAAAATGACTCAAGTAATAATGGGGTAAATAAATCCGGAGTTTGAGTGGCCTTGTCAAACCCACAAAAAATTCCATTTGACTACAAATAAATGTAGTATGTCCACAATTAAACAATTGCTACATTCAGTAAGTAGCCGTAAGGGAAGCCCTTGCAGAGGTTTTGGGTAACAAGGAAAAGGGGCATGGGAACAAAGGTCAATATTTTGAGACAAACAGGGAACAAAGGCAATATGGGGAACCGGGAGTATAAGCAAATACCCTTTTTGATTGAGGGCACAGGGAACAAACCAATTAAATCCAGTGTAATAAAGGAACAGCTACGTGACACCGAAAAGTGAGCAGTGAGCAATGGAAATGCAAATTCACTTAACCAATACTTGCAAACAAATAAAAAAAATTAAAAAAATCTTACAAAACTGTTTATAAACATATTAACTTTGCTAAACATTATATAACTTTCCTGGGAAATGTTTATATTTAGTTTTATGCGAGTATGCACCTTTAAATCTTTGCATACTGCCGTTTAGTTGTCTGCTGATTTTCTGAAAACTTCTTAATGGAATACCACCTGAGTGTCAAACAGTTTTGATCCAGATTAGACCCTTAGAGTTGTAAAAATAAATTGATGTGAAACACAGATTTATTGCCTTCCACAGGTCCAGAATCCTTTGGTTTGGCCAATATTTACAGTGCACAATGTAAAGTACTGTAACAGGGTCATAGCTAAGGCTATGACCCTGCTGTTCTTAAATCGTTCTTTTCTTTGTTTTACCAATACCATGCTAAGGAAGGGAAATTTACATAAATTGTATAATTGATTTTGACGCCATCTTCCTTTGTGTTCAAACTTCTCTTGCTTTGCCATAAGTTTAGGCCAATACATGTATGTTGTCATGCATTACTTAACTTCTAGTTGTGCAGTCATCTTAACGAGGAAGAGGGAGCCAGTTGCTTTACTTTAAATGTCTTTCTGGTGTATTATGATTGATAGTGTTCTGTGGTTCTTCCTTAAGGTGCCGTAGGCTGGTCTGCAGTATATGATTGTGATAATTCTGATCATACAATCATGTTTATGGCCTGTGATCTGTAATTGTGGCACTTCCTGGTTATTCCCTCTCGTTATTTTGTTTAGCATGACAAAATATGTTCATAATATATCATTAATATGCTTTTTTCATTGTTATAATGAGCCTTAACGCGAGACAAAACCTGCCTTTGTGGTTTTGCGAACAAAAAAGGTGCAGGCCTGCTTGCGTATCCTAGTAGTCTGATCAGCACATTTGTTATTTGCTTAGGGAGTGATATAACGCAATGCAATAAACTAACTTGTGGTAACTGTAGCTGAACAGACTGATTTGAGTCTAACAATGTCACAAAGCCTGAAGAAAGTCCCATTTCGACTAAGCATTACATACCTCCAGCATCGAGAATAACGTATCTTGATCCTGCTGCAAAAGGTTTGAAGTTGGCTCCCACTCCGGAAAAATTGGCCAAATCAATATGTTTGCAATAGATTGAAGCAGCTTCTGGTTCTAGTGCAATGAGCAGTCTGTCTGGAATGATTCCTGCCTGAGATAAATAAAATACAAAATGGGGCTCAGTTCAAGAAAACCTGTCCTTATAGGTTGCAACCTGGTCAGGCTCAAATTAGCATGTGCGAAGGAGAGGCATGTATGCACCTTTGTTGTTACCGTGCAATAAATTCAGAAGTTCCTGCACAACATTTAAGAAATAGATCAGCTCCAGCAGTGAATTGTTGAGTAATAATTCACTGTTTGGAGGTCAGTTGTAAAGAAGATCAAATCACGAGTGCGCAGCGCGAGTGATTTATCTTCGCACACCTGACCGACAAACAGTGAATTATTACTCAACAATTCACGCAATGGAGCTGATCTATTTCGATTCTAACACACAATAAACGAGGAAAACACATTCGAAGTCTTCAGCTTCTTCCAACTTTCCGCCATTGCACTGAAGAACTCCCGCCAATATTTAGACTACGTCGCATACGTTTACATGTAATTGTAACGTCTTTCATGCGTAAAAAACGACGTTACGCCGTCTAATGCCATGAATGACGTCATTTTCCAGTGACGTCAGCTATCACACACTTTTGCAGTGAATTATTGTCCGATATATCACAGTTTGTTACCGTTGGCTCTATAGGCGAGGTGTGTTTGAATAAAATATAAACTGTAATAACGCTTCCCGTATCTTACTGGCTGTGAGTTGTTACTTTTCTGATGTGAGTTTACCAGATAATTCCATAAAATTGATTAACTGTATAATATTATTGTGTAAAAATAGATAAGAGGAATATGCAAAAGACAAAAAGCAAATTAATAATCCAAATTATTGAAAGTTATCATTTTGTTCTCATTTACTTTTTGCCTGTTAGCTGGCAGCAGTCCCTCCTGATCCTGATCCATTTCTTTGTAATGACAGCCAAGACTCATATCAGACGGAGGCGAATGGCAGGCTAATTTGAATATTTACTGTATGCACATGCAAGCTTGTATTATAAAGCTATTGGATCAATGTAAAGGCGGTACCTCATAAGCGCAAAATTAGGACAGATCTATCTTAGACATAGGTAAAAGCTGAAAATGAGGCGAGCTTTTATTTGAAGGTAACTGTATCATTTCACCCCATTACACCTCAGTAAAGACATAAAACATATGATTTAATCCTTAAAACGCCAACAAAATTACTACATCCGAAAATGACTGATTATTTGTTAACAGAAGTATAGAGGCTTCAAATATTTAAGCAAACCCCAAAAGCATACCTTTTACCACTTTTTTGTGATATGTGCTTTAAGGGCTAATAAATGTGAGTTCAGCGTATAAACGGTCATGATTTTCGTAAAGCGCACCCACGTTTGCGCAACTCAAACACCTGAACCTGATTTCCCTTCTTGAAAAAATGAAAAAGCTGAAGCACACCCAGCTGTGAATATTAATGTGAATGCCTTTACAGTGAGCCAAAAGCTGTATTATAGTTTGTGTTGGATACCGGCTCAACACCCCGTCTACTTAACACTTAAATTACTAGTGCCATCTGCAGATAACCTTTGAAAACATTTTCGGCCAGGATCAGGCGGGCTGACCTGGATTCAAACTGTTTGACATGACCTTGATTCAAACTGTTTGACATTCTGATGATATCTCTGAAAGATTTTATTTTAAAAAAGATAATTTTGAAAGAAATCAGCAGAAGACAAAACATATAAAAAAATACCAAGCATGCTAAGTGTTAAATCTACTCTGAATTATGGTAGAACATTTAATATAGATAAACAAAGCGCTTTTGAAGTGTGCCTGTATTAACAATATTGATATGGTGTTCTAGATAAAAGGATTCGTGCATTTATTATAAACCCTCTGACAAACACAGGTGTTCTAGCTCGACTGGTTTTTATTACGCATTCTGCATCAATATTTTGAAAAAGAAAGACCCAAAGGCTATAAATCAAAAGATTGTGTTTTTATAGTCTGATTTTGTTTGTGGGACTATGTCACGTGCGAAGTCGTCGTTGCATTGATCAGTTATACACTACATTTTTGTAACAAATGGCTTCTGAGTGACGTTCTGGGCGTGGTTCGGAAACGTCTTTTGTACTTACCACTTTGGCAGCTTCCCGCATGAACAGTTTTGCTCCTTCATTCCAAATGGCAGGTACTGTAAGAACGAATCTTATATCTTCCTCCCTTGTCTCAGGCAGTGTTCTTTTTACTTTGGTGATTAAATGATCCTTCAGATATTTAATACCAGCACCAAATACTTTCCTTGCCTCCATAGGTTTACCTGTCTCATCTTTGATCATAAAGGATTTCTTCAGTTCCTAAATATTCATACATTGACATAAATTCATGTACGAAAACAAAAACCCAGCATACAATCAATTATATTTTCTTATCCTTTTAACTAAACATTTCCCTTGAATGCCAAAAGATTCATCAACAGTACCCACAGCATATGTTTTCCTTGAGGATAAAGAAACTTAACATTTTGATTTTATCAGTGACCATGCATATTAACTGCATTGTTTTACGTTGCCTGATAAACGATGGCTATCTCATGGCATATGCCTTTATCAGGTCATGATGAAGTTACACTTTTTGAATGACGTCGTTAATGATGCTGATTCAACACAAAAATCGAAAATTACGTCAAAATCGCTAGTTTAACGAGTGAAACAATGGTTAAACAGATAAATAGAATACCAGGTTTGTGTCTTTTGATATCAAGTTTACCAGTCTCAGCTTTGAGAATGCATGTTGAATCGCTCAGCAAGCCACGCGATGTCAGCAAGCGTTTTCAAACCTTGCCTGGTACACTTGATATCAAAAGACACTCACCTAGTAATCTCTATACACAGGTTTATCTAAAGGTGCGATAGAGGATCTTCTATGAGTGCATATTTATTGTTTTGAATTTATTTAACTTGTTTAACAAGAGGATCAATACTTGACAAAACCTTGCATTTCACAGTTTATTTTGCTAGCTTCGTATTATATCACTTTTTCACAAGTTAATATACTCAGAAACACAATTATTAAACGCTATTGAAATTAAATTTCATTGGCCTGGTAAACTTGATATCAAAAGACACACACCAAGTATTCTACATGAGTTCCATATGAGCCATGACATGACAAAACCACCACAGTTAGTTTACGCAAAGTAAGGACTCAGATTAGCCTTGGCATATATCTAGTCTGATCAGAGTCTTTTCTGTGCGCTCAGTGGGTTAATAAGGAGCGGATTCCTTAGGCTGATTGGTGTCTCCTCATAGCACACAGCCACATTTTTGGTTTACTAATATCAAAGTAAGGAAGAAGGCAAAGATCAGGAATGGATACATCAAGTACCATGCCTGACCCAGGACCCGGTATAGGAACCTGACAAAAACGCAACAAAACGTCACATGTATACAGAATGGCCAAGAGGTCAGCCGTTTCCCAGCAGGTGACCACAAGGCTGAAAGACACAGGCAAGAAAATATGACAGAGACAAATACATGTACAATTAAAAAAAAAGATCCAAAATAGAGTAACGCCTTTGAATGGCTCAAAATGGTAAGGAGCTTCCCTTTCCTGATGCCAATTCTTCAATAAGCTAGAAGACCGATTTATTACAAAGATCACAAATGTACGTTCTAACTACGCCCATGATATACATACTTTGTTATCAAAGAGTTGCATCTTAAAGCGTCGGAAGTAGTACCAGTCCTTGTGTTCATCATCACCATCTCCGGCCAACTCACAATATTGATCCTCAGCCTCATACCCAAAGCTGGCAAAATTTTGGTCTGGGTCAAACAAGATACATGTTGATGTCTTGAGCGACATCAGGCATCGAGCACCAGGCCAGGCAAAAGTTGAGATCTGAAAGAACAGACGGTTTGTTTGGTTTGATTCTTAACATCCCATCAACAATCTTTCAGTTATGCATAGATCGGTCTTTCTGGAATGAACCAGTACTAAGCTAAGATTAATGTGTCTTGCTCAAGGACACAATGATTGAGTGACGCCGTTGAGGCTGAAACCTGCAGCCCCTCCATCTTAAGTCAAACACGCTACCACTGAGCTACTGTGCTCCCTAAGAACAGAATGAATGTTGGATATGATCAATAACAGTTATACTAGGTTTCTATATTTACATAGAATGTCCCCCTGTATAAGAGATAATCCAGATGCTAAAGCTCCTGGATTATCACCAATACAGGGAATCATTTTATGACAAAATTATTTAATATATTACCTACAACAGTTCAGATCTGCATATTACATGATATTGAGTGCTAACATCGGTTAGGGTGGTATCATCATAGGATCTTTAATAAGTAGTCTAACGCATTGAAGAATGGGAAAGCATAATATAAGGCTTTGTTGAAGATATTATTATTATTATTACCCTGACAACTTTGCTAACTTCAATAATACAGTGTATACCACGGTATAGGGCGAAATGCCGGACTGGGCTTAGTCTTTTGGCTTGAAGAGGCGTCACGGTTTTGACCCATTTGTGCCAATTGGAATTCCCCATCCATATCAATTCATACGGCATGCACCCGTTTCAAATAAAGTGGCGGATGACAGTTGTTTTCAACTATATTCAAAATTCTAAAATAAACTTCTGTCAAAACAGTGCACAACCTGATTGGACGCCGCACCTTGAGGCACCCGGTCTGGTTTTGCGCTGCTTGTCGATGCATCCATCTCGAATAAATTGGCTGATGGACAATTGGTTTCAATTATATTCAAAATGTAAGGGTGAAATCTGTTAAAACAGGGCACAACCTGATCGGACATCGCACTCTGCGGCGCCCGATCTGGTTTTGCGCTGCTTGTCGATACGCTGGTTACGATATGGGCCAAAGCTTAACCTAAACAACTACGCTCATTCAACGTCACGGGGTTCACATCTGGCTCCAATTGGGTTTCCCTTGACGTGACCAAAAACGACTATTTTGATGCATTAGAATCTAGATCTTCTTCAGATAATAAGCAAGAATTGCTGTGCAATCATTAGCATAAGACCGAACCCGTTTCTGCATTTAACACGCAAGTAAAACAAAGGAGACCCTGACCAGGCGACATACTCTGTGGCGTCTGAGCTGGATCTGCAAGGTTTGGCTGTAGGTTGACTTACATATGAGCCGTGGCATGAGATTTCCAACAATTTGACATCTTGACAGGTGTAGACTGGGACGAGCTTCTGCAGCCTTCTTTTAGGTAAGAAACTCAGAATGGTATTCGGTCAGAAGATTGGCAGTTATAGAGTACTACAGCGACTAGCAAAGGCTCTGATCAGACTGCGTGTATGCGCAGGCTGATCTGAGGCTTTGCTGGTTGCACATACTACATTGTTGGAAATCTCGTGCACCGGCTCATATACCTAGTCAACCATGTGTACATCAACTAGCCCAGCCAGGCGATACGAAAATAAAATGTTTAGGAATTTTACAATTAAGGTAATTTTGAAGTAAACGGTGTTGGTCCGAGTGATATGCTTCATTGCACACGGTATCACCGGGAGCCGCAATGTACACGGTTTGTTGATAAATGAAATAAAACTTCTGGAAATCGAAAACATGAAAGCGGAGGACCCTATCTGTGGGCTGACACAACGTCGGTTTGTAGTCACACAATACATGTATCCAAATTTTCACGCCGTATCCAGTGTGTAGATATACAGTATATATTATGTTCTATACACAATATGTGGCACTTCACTTTTACTTGAATTATATATCCTTTCTGTTATTATGATCCATTATTTCAAGGAACCCTACTGCAAGTGCCGACGAAACAGCAAACGGTTTGAGCCCGGATTAGGCCTAGAAAAATCGGGCCTAATCGGGGTTCAACCCGTTGAAGAAGTTTTCGACAGACCTCAATAATGATCAATAGCGAGTTAGAAGATACACTCTGAGTGTACAACACTTTGGGCCCAGAGCAGGTCCGGCGGCGTCGGGCCTGATCTGGGCGCAAGATGTGTGTATTTTTTTAGTAGATAACTAAAGACGCAACCAGCGAGTAGGGCAAACTAATCGTAAAACATCCACGCTGAGTAATGTCGCTATTGATATAAGTGCACGAGCTAAAAGTGCATTGATGCGTTAAGAATACACCGCTATATATACTTGACTTAAAAATGTACTCTTAGTTGTCGCAATGTAATCGCGCGTATAAACAGTTTTGATCCAGATCAGTCTCGACGAAGCTAGGCCTGTTCTGGGTTCGAGGTGTTTGTAAAGTTTTTGACATACAACATAGGCTTCAGAAATGAGTAAAGAAGATATTTTATTAGAGCACACGACACTTTGAACCCAGAGCAGGTTCGATGGCGTCGGACCGGGTCCGATGGCGTTGTACCCAAGCTGGCTCAAAGAAGTTTGTATTTGAGCATCATCAGTGCATTTTCTTGACCTATAAGTTAGATATACTTGACTAAAGTGATCTCTCTCCATTTGTTTTGTCTGAAAGAACATCCGGGTCCCAAAGTTATTTCTGAAAGAAGTTAAATTTGGCATTATGGTGAATTGTTGATTTAGTTATAAGAATATTGTTATCCCCCCACATCTATATAACATGTATGCCGGAAAATGAGGTATTTTACGGTAAGCTATTATTCTTTCTTCTCGTATAACTTTACTTTATGTTTTGTTTATGTTACTATCAGCTATGTCTTCTCAATCATAATGCAAATAGGTTTATTCCCTGGTGTTATATATTTTACAATTTTACTGAAGTTAAATAAAAATGGATGAAAACTTGCTTATATTCTCGCAAAATTGCAGAGGAGGATTGTCCGTGACAGAAAAACGAAGAGATTTGTTCCATTATGTTAGGAACAAAGAATATAATATAATATGTCTGCAAGATGTACATATAAATGCACAACTAGAACCTTTTATAAAATCTGAATGGGGATATGAAGTATTTTTTAGCTCCTTCACAAATAGTAGTCGGGGGGTCATGATATTAATGAATAACAACTTTGAATATAAGGTAGAGAGAGTCAAAACCGATAAAAACGGTAATTACATTATACTGGATATTATTATACAAGGGAAACGAATTACATTAGTAAATTTATACGGTCCCAATCAAGATAATCCTAACTTCTATATCAACATTAAACAAAAAGTCTCCGAGTTTGAAAACGACCAGGCAATTATGTGTGGTGATTGGAACTTTGTTTTAGACCCAGACCTGGACTATAATAATTATTTACACATTAATAACCCAAAAGCAAGAAAAGTGATTTTAGATTATATTGAAGAGGAAAATTTACTAGATGTTTGGAGCGTTAGTAATGAAGATAGTCGAAAATATACATGGCGCAGGCTTAACCCAGTGATAAAACAAGCCAGGTTAGATTTTTTACCTTATAAGTGAAAACATGTTTCAATTTGTAACTGACACCAAAATTATTCCAGGATATAGAACAGATCATTCGGGGATAACTTTAAAATTAAAATTGATTGATAGCGAAAGAGGGAGGGGGTACTGGAAGTTTAATAACACACTTTTAAAAGATAAGGATTATGTTTCGCTTATAAAAAATACAATTGACGATGTAAAGAAAACATATGTAAGTAATGAAAACAATTTAAACCATGGAAACATTTCTACTGAAGAAATTCAATTTCATATAAATGATCAACTATTTTTAGAAACTTTATTAATGATGATAAGGGGCAATACAATTAAATACAGTTCAGAAAAGAAGAAAAAAAGATTAAAAGAGGAAAAAACACTAGAAGAAGACATTAAACGCCTTGAAAATGAGCTTTATGAAAATGGTATAAATATAAATAATCAAACTGTTGCCGATTTGGTACAAAAGCAAAACCAATTAATTAATGTGAGGAATGAGAAAATAGAAGGGGTAATGTTAAGATCGAAATGTAGATATATGGACTTAGGCGAAAAACCTACAAATTATTTTTTCAATCTGGAAAATAGAAATTATACCAGCAAAGTCATAAATAAACTAATATATGATGACATTGAATATACAAAAACGAATGAAGTATTAAACTGTCTAAAGCAATTTTATGAAAAACTTTATGACAATGTAAACGTAATAGACGAATATACACCAATTGAAAATATTATTGGGGAAAACGACACCAAACTTTCAGAAGCTGAGGCACAAAAAATTGAAGGGGAAATGACATATGTTGAATTAACAAAGGCATTAAAAAATATGAAAAATGAGAAAAGCCCAGGTTTGGATGGCTTTACAGTTGAATTTTTTAAATTCTTTTGGATTGATATTGGAGTGTTTGTTCTAAGATCTATAAATTATGGCTATAGAACAGGTTCTTTATCAGTAACCCAAAAACAAGGTATAATAACATGCTTGCCCAAACCAAACAAATGTAGGTATAATTTAAAAAACTGGAGACCAATTTCTCTGTTAAATGTAGTATACAAAATGGCTTCAGCTGTAATAGCAAATTGGCTTAAATCAACTTTAGATGAACTAATCCACGAAAATCAAAAAGGTTTTATCTCTTGAAGATTTATAGGAGAAAATATACGTCTAATTTATGATGTTTTATTTGAAACTAAAAATCGGAATCTACAGGGCCTTATTTTATCAATCGATTTCGAAAAAGCATTTGATACTGTCTCATGAAAGTTTATAGAAAAAACATTAAAATATTATAATTTTGGAGACTCGATTATTAAATGGATAAGTATCTTCCAAAAAGAAGCGGAATCATGTATCACCCAGAATGGATTTATATCAGAGTTTTTCTATTTAAAACAGGGTTGCAGACAAGGTGACCCAATATCACCTTATATTTTTATCTTATGCGCTGAGATATTAGGAAAAATGATAAGAAATAACTATATTATCCGTGGAATTATAATTGATAATAAGGAGTATAAAATAAGTCAGTATGCAGATGATACTCAACTATTCTTAAATGGATCTGAAAACTCACTCAGAGAAGCGCTAGATGTCTTACAAAAATTTTATGAAATGTCTGGACTAAAGATAAATGTTGAAAAAACAAAAGCGATCTGGATAGGTTCACTCAGTAACTCCCCAACAGACTATGTCGTAACTATACTTTAGATTGGACACAAGGTCCTTTTAAAATTTTGGGTGTAACACTCTCAACAGAAATATATAATATTTGGGATTTAAACTCTGTAGATATAATCAAAAAAGTTGAAGGTGTTTGCAAGCAATGGTCAAAAAGAAAATTAACTCTCATTGGCAGAATAACAATCATAAAGTCACTAGCACTTGCAAAGTTCATTCATCTGTTACTGGCACTACCAAAACCCCCTGATGATTTTTTAAAAACAATAGAAAGATTATTTTATAATTTTTTGTGGAATGGAGGTCCAGACAGAATTAAACGAATTGTCATTGTTAAAAATCTAAAAGCAGGTTGGCTAAGAATGGTAAATATTTCAGAATTTATTAATGCCCTAAAAAATTTCTTGGCTTCGTAGAGTTATTCAGAGCTCTGAAAATGTGGAATGGTATTCTCTATCGAAAGTAGACTTTCATAAATTACTTAGCTGCGGATCAGGATACTCTATAGATTTAAGTAAAAACTTAAGTAATCCTTTCTGGAAGGATTGTCTAAATTCTTGGGCAAAATTCTGTAATGTATGCAAAGTGGAATCAATAAAACAAATTCTTTGCTCACCACTTTGGTTCAACAATAATTTAATCAGAGGGCAAAACTTATAAATTAACAATTGGTTTAAAAAGGGAATTAAACAGATATCAGACTTGTTAGATATTATCGGAAACTTCTATCAGTTTGATGTTCTCAAAGAAATGTATGGTATTAATGGTACTTTTTTAGATTATCAATCATTAATTCATAAAACACCAAATTACTGGAAAAATATGATTATTAACAATACACTGGTTTCTATCCAGACAAAATATAATGTTACATGCAATATATATGTGCAATATTTACTTAAAGAAAAAAAGGGATGTAGAACATTTTACGACCAACTAATACAAGTGGACCAAATTATTAGGCAGGAAAAATGGATAAATGAGATGGGATATATCAATAATCAAGAATGGAATAGGTACAATACAAATATAAACGATCTAAGCGAAGTAACTCTAAAAGATTTTCAATTTAAAATCAATAATAAAATCCTTGTTACAAAAACCTTCTTACATAAAATAAGAAAAGTCGAAGATAATCTATGTTCCTATTGTAAACGGGAACCAGAAACAATTTTACATTTATTTGTCGAATGCGATAAAGTCAAAGAATTTTGGCAATCTCTAGATATATGGTTGATGCAAAATGTAAATATAAGTATTAATCTGGATAAAAAGGGTATCTTATTTTCATACCAGGGGAAATGTATATTAAAGAATTACATAATGGTCGTCGCAAAACACTACATTTATAAAAATAAATTCTCGGCCAAACAATTAAACATAAATTCTTTTATTTCTATGCTTAAAGTCAAATTCCAATGTGAAAGGTATATTGCAAACATCAACAATAAAGTAGCTAAATTTTTAAAAAAATGGACTCCTTTCTACAATCATTTTAACAATAATCAAGACAATAATAATAATAATAATAATAATAATAATAATAATAATAATAATAATCAGAATAATGGGTAGAGAAAAAATGTTCATATTCAAATGCCTACACCTATATTATACGCTAATAGAGGAAGCTTTTTCCTTCTCCATTCGGTTGTGTAGCTCTTGGAGCATGACAAATAAATGCAAACACCGTTTTACCTTAGCAAAATAAGGCCAAAAGCCAAATTATTGATGATGTTAAACTTAACAACGATAGACCACTATGTCAATGATAGTGACATTGTATCTATAACCAGCATTAAAGCGAAAATTAGGATAGTCACACAATGATAAATGATTCACACCAAGCCAAATAAAATACTGAGACATAGCTGATAGCTAATATCTACAAAAGGAAATAGATTGCATAATAATCTCTCTCTCTCTCTCTCTCTCTCTCTCTCTCTCTCTCTCTCTCTCTCATATACATTTAAAACAGTATATATATATATATATATATTGTATAGATTAGAAATGTATTAAGAACAATATTGTGAAATAAAAGTTATAAAAAAAAAACTTCAATAATACAGGAACACACTTGTAAGATTATACTTTTCATGTATTTTTTAACTATGCATTCAAACTTTATTGCATGCTTTAGATAAGATTGACATTTTTGGACGTATTACCATAATGCTATTTAATTTGTTAAACACAATTAACTATCTATTTTTAAACATAACATCTCTCCCAGAAGAGTTACGTGTTATAAATAGGATATTTGTTAGTGTTTGACCTAAATAATAAGAGTTATCTTAAAGTCATAAAGTGAATATTATCAGAAAATACCGCAATCACACCCCGTTGACAATGCACACCGCCATGAGAAAGAGACACATCACACCAACAGTCCCAAGACATCAAGAAGGCAATCTAAGGAAAATAAAACATCTTTTCTATCGTCCCCATCAAGATGATTGCAAAATGAGAATGGAACCAAAAAGTGAGTATGATCAGGAAATACCACAATCACACACTGCAGATAAACCCATGGCATAGTAAGGAAGAGCCACAGAACATTAACAGTAACAATACAAGGCAATTAAAGCAAAGCAACTACCTCTCTCTTCCTCATCAAGATGATTGCACAGAAATAATGAATGATATTATAAAGACAGTATGTAGCCATTTAAGAGAATGTTTAAAAAGAGAGGTCCCTACTTCTTGGTTAGAATCTACAATATCTAAAAAACAAACCTATTGCGTTACATTACCATTATTATTAACATACAATGAAAACAAGAAGTGAGCAAAGCCCACATACCCCCTGCGGTAGCCATCAGAGGTTGTAACACTTTCAGAGAATAGACAAAATTGTCAAAGATTTCATAATTCTAAATAAGGTAGTTTCTGAAAAAATATTGATGAAAAATGTCCATATGTGTTATATAAGAGTGACAGAAGGAAAAATTGAAAATTAAAAAAAAAAGAAGGCAAAATGAGGATTAGCACCTTAATTTTCATTTATACAATACAATTGCCCATCTGAAAGTGTAGAAAATAATCATAATCCTAAATCAAGTAGTTGCTGCAAAAATTCTGACGAAAAACGTCCATATGTGTTATATAGGAGTGACAGAAGGAAAAAATTAAAAAGAAGGCAAAATTAGCTTTAACATCTTTCTTTTCATTTACACAATAAACCTAGCCTACCTGAAGGTGTACACAAAATTTGAAACATTGACTCCAATACGAACCCAGAAATCTGCCACAGAAATTTTCATTGGAGAGAAAGAAAAATGATTAAATAAAGGGACTGATAAGCAATATGTGGCTGTTTTTTTGTTACACAATACAACTAATCACTATCAAGCTTTGTAACAAATTTCAGAATCCTAACTCAAGCAGTTGCTGAGAAATCTTTGACAGAAACAAGTAGCCCAATGGGCAACGATCGCTCACCTGAGAGCCAGCATAGTGTTGGAGATGTAGGAAATATTAAATGGGATCATTTTCATTCGATTTCAGATAAAAATAAAACACTGTCCAATATATCCTCATTCACATAATGGTAAAGATAGCCCATTTCAGCTTTAACACGGTGCCATTTGATCCAAAAGGGGATCAATGGACCCATGGCACCTTCTAGATTGAACACTGGCAAATAACTAATAGCTCTGAACTGGAAACAGTGACCAGAAATTAATTCAAAAACATTAGATATTATGCCAGTTCTAGTTATCTGCAAGTATTAAAAAGAACTGGAAAAAATTGCAGAGGAAACCTGGTGAAAGTGTAGTTTTCAGATGCTCACTGGTAGCTAAATCCATAGTCAGTGATGAGATCTGACCAAAATTCAAACTCATTCATACTTTTTTGTAAGTCCTGGTAACCTACAAGGATGAAGAAAATCAAATTAAAAATAAAGGCGCTAGAGTGGTCACAACATTATACAGTTATATTTTTGACGCCCAAGGGCAGCTAGCTCTGTAGCTGGTGGATGGGTATGGCGGAAAATCAGACTCATTCAAATTTTTATGGAAGTCCTTGCTACCTACAAGATTCAAAAATGAAGGTGCTAGAGTGGTCATAATAGATCTCCCATTGTAAGTCTATGCAGATTTTTTTATGATTCTCGATGGAAGTTAACTCCACAGTCTAAGGTTGGTTCTACGTTAAATTAAACTCATCCAAGCTTTTAGAGTTGTCCTTGTTACCTGCAAGAATGAAGATCCAATCAAAAAGGTTGGTTCTACTTTAAATTAAACTTATCCAAGCTTTTAGAGTTGTCCTTGTTACCTGCAAGAATGAAGATCCAATCAAAAATGAAGGCGTTAGATTGGTCACAACATTATCAATCAATTTTTAAGATCCTCAAGGGTAGCTAAATCCATAATAGGTGATGGGATCTTGATGGAATTTAAACTCATCCAAACTTTTATATGCGTTGTCCTTCTTATCTGCAAGAATTAACATGATCTATTCAAAAATGAAAGCACTAGAGTGGACACAACATTTATCCAATAATAAGTCTATGGGGATTTTTAAGACGTTCAAGGGCAGCTAACTCCACAGTTTAAGGTCTGATCTGGCTGAATTTCAAACCCATCTAAGCTTTTATAGTTGATCTTGCTCAAGGGCATTTAACTCCATAATAGGTGATGGAATCTTGAAGAAATACAAATTCATTCAAGCTTTTATAGTTGTCCTTTTGGTTAATTAGATTGGTTTCCTGTGATGCTGCATAGCATTAGGTAGATAGCCTCAGTGTGAGATAACACTTTCTTATATTAACAACAACGATATCTAGGGCAAAAACACATTTTAGCCCCCTGGTGGCTTAGGCTGCTGTCCGTTCTTAGGTTGTGGTTCTGTTGTTGATTTATTGTTTTATATACCTCACGTTGTTTGTGGGGGTTTTGTGTTGGTCTTTGCTTTGATATGCATTACTTTATGTCCTTACTGGTTTTTTAATCATCTTGACGATAACTAGAGAGCTGTAGGCTTTGTTTTTATTGTCTTTTAGGTGTATTCTTACTGTAAATGTCCTGTAGCTCTTCCTTACGTAGCCACGGGTTAGTCTGCAGTTTGTGATTGTGGTATTTCCTGATCATATGCACATACTTTTTGGTTTCCTCTTTAATTGCATGCTGGCAGGTCGAACCTCAAACTCTATGATGGTTCTGATTAAAAGACTTGTCCGTAGATGGGATTGGAGAGGAATGATTTTATGTCTTTGGCCAGGCACACCAGGGTTTAACGTTTGGATTTCTTTTGCTCCGGTATTCAGTTGTTTGCACTGTTGAGTCCTTCTCCTTGTTGTGTCCCCTTTTTATATCTTGATTTGCATGTACTTGTAAAAGATACATAGAAAAATTAGGGATTTTCATGTGAAATAGACACTAAGTCTTTATTCACATCAGAGCTAAGGGTGAGGTTGGTACCGTTAAACATGATAAAGCTCTCTTGACAGTACTTTTCATGCTGACCATTCTAACGTGTTGCTTCTTTTGTTGATCGATTTTGTTTCATGCTAATGTTTGTTCTGCTGTCTTGTCTGTTCTTTGCAGCCTTGTGGTTGCATGATGGTAGACGACTGACCTCTTGACTCTCTAGTGTGTTGTGTTTCCATATGGTTTTTTGTCACTTTCGTTAGTCCTGGTTCAAGTGTGATACTTAATTATATCAGTTCCTTGTCCTCTCTACAATTACATTATGCGACTCTTTAGGCAATAACTGTACTCAAAATTTTCGTTTGTGGAGGTTTATTGTCGGATATAGTTAGTTTTATGGAAACACGCAAGCAGAGCTGTAAAACATGATTTCTGACTGTATACCCCATTTTATTTCTCCCCAAATGGACATTTCAAATATGGTTAGCCCCATTCTAATGCTCTGCTGCAGTTTTGTTTTAAATAAGAGCACTGCATGCTGCATAACGCTGCTTGTCATCCAAAGCAATGTGATGTAATTAATGACATCAAACCATTCCCAACAGTATGTTGCAGGATATAGTGTCGTAAATTTTTGAAGCTATCCAATCACAGATCACGTTACAAAATGAAGTGCATTAGAATAGTGTTTTGTTTCTCTACATGTTATGGTCATCTGTGATTGTAGTATTTTCTAGTCATACTCACTTACTTTTAGTATGGTTGTAAACTTATATGGCCATAAACCTTGTAACTGATGGATATAGAGAATCTTACATGCGTGCTCATGTTTTATTGAATTTATTAAACGAGTTGGGGAAAAGAGATAAAATGCGATGCTTGCCGAGCATTTTATCTCTTTTTCGCAACGAGCTTAATAAATTCAATAATACACGAGCACTAATGTTAGATTCTATTTATCATATGACAAATACTTTGAAATCTCATTTCTGGCGTAAAAACGTTATAAATTTGACATTATGATCGCAACGTTGTTTTGGACGTCATAACGTTTCCCGAAAATCGATAAACCACTAGTGGTTTACAGATTTTATTGCATGACGTTATTTCACTCCCAGACGCGACGTCATATGATAAAAGAACATTTACAGCTTCAAGTGCTGTTTCTATTATATCTACCTGTGTTGGGTCTTTGTCATAGTCGTGCTTGAAGGAAAAAGCATATCCAGAATAGGTTGTACCAAAGTCAATAGCAGCAACGATGAAAGCATCTAGTAGCCCTGAGTCTTTCTTTTCTTCAACTTTTTCATCCACTCTTCCTGTTTTCTGTAAAAGGGAAACAAGTAAATACAATAACCATACTGTTTATTTATTAACCTATATGCTAGCAATTTTTGACAGGCATACAGTGTATAACTAGATCAGATGTATGATGTGGCATCCGCTCAGAATATTCATGGTGTTCTTTTAATAAATGTTCTTTAAGTTTTTTTATTAAAAATACTAATACCAACCATCAATCCTACAATACAAAACATAATCCTCAAAGTAAATTGAACTGAAAATCATGTCACTTTTTGAGGCTTAAATTGTTAAATCGTTAAGTAAAGGGACCAAAGTATGCTGCAAAGTTCTGGCAAGAAAATCGGTGCCTATCTCATTCTGCGTTTATTTTGAAACAACAAAAACATATTGCTGTACCTTAATTGTCATCTGGCTGTCGTTTAATGTTAATATTCTGTGTCCCTTCCTCATGGTGCCATGGGTTGGTCCGCAGTGTGTGATTGTCTTATTTCCTGGTCATATTCACTTTTTAAGCAAGACATTTTCATACTAATATTTTAAAACATGAAATTTGAATTTATTTTTGTTTTGATTGGTTCTTTACGTCCCATCAACAATCTTTCAGTTATATAGGGATGGGTCTTCCTGGGTTGAACCAGTACTAAGCTAGGATAAATGTGTCTTGCTCAAGGACCACAATGCTGTGATGCCGGTGAGGCTCGAACCTGCGGCCCTTCGGTCTCGAATCAAGCACTCTACCGCTGAGCCACCGCGAACTTTATTTAAAATATCAGTGCACATACTAGATGACTTTGAAAACGCATCACCATATATTTGCACTTTTCTTGCAAACCGTTTATGCGATTGAATAGTTACTCGCAGGTTTTAATGCGCAACCTATAATTGGTATGAATCAGTTGTTAATTTGACTGCACTATCACGCGATACTGCTGATCACATCAAATGGGTATATACAGTATCCAGCACCTTTTTGCACAGTCAGTTGAAGCTTTTTGATTATTTTTTTGTGTTTACACTGTGGCGTGTATGATACTGTAATAGATCAGTATTTGCCCATTACAAATGCACTCATCCGTGTCACTACTCCACCACAATAAAGTTATCTGGGGAAGACTTGATTTAGCTGTTCTCTTTACTCCTTCCACTCCGAACAGGCAGAACAGAAATCAAGTGCGCTGTAACATCTGTGCTGGCGTATGCCAGAGTACTTCGTCTTCCGAGGTGGTGTAGACAGAACAGTCACGTGACCTGTTCCAAAAAAGATGGCGGATCACTGCCTACATGTGTGGATATATTTTGTATCGCTTGATTTATTCCGGAGTACTCCAAGTGCCCAGTTTTACTTGTTTAGGTGGATGTTCTGACGTACGCCGAGTACTCTAAAAATTGCTAAATCAAGTCCGCCCCAGGATACACAGTGTGACCTAGGGCGGACTTGATTTAGCAATTTTTAGAGTACTCGGCGTACGCCAGAACAGCCACATAAACAAGTAAAACTAGAAACTTGGGAGTACTCCGGAATAAATCAAGCGATACAAAATATTTCTGCGCATGCATGCAATGATCCGCCATATTTTTTGGAACAGGTCATGTGACTGTTCTGCCTACACCACCTTGGAAGACGGAGTACTCCGGCGTACGCCAGCACAGATGTTCCAGCGAACTTGATTTCTGTTTTGCCTGTTCGGAATGGAAGGAGTTAAGAGAACAGCTAAATCAAGTCTGCCCCTATAGTTAAGGTTTATCTTATTATCTCCCTTTAATAGATTTGTTAACTTTGACTTTGATTGAAGTATTTCAGTCTGTTGTCATTTGTAAATGCATGCAAGGCATATTAGGAAACATTTCATATGAATAAAATATCAAGATGCTGAGTACACCATTCGTTTGCTTATATGAAGGTTAAAGACTTGTTATTGTAAGACATCATGTATAATTAATAAGATCTTGTAATAAAGTCAATATTATTTACAATTACATGTTCAGGAGAAGAGAGAAGGATGACCAGGGGCGATAGACTGTCTTTCAGACAGTAAATTCGTCTCCTGTGGGTATAACTAAAACCAGACATTACGGGTTTAAGTTATAAAAGTAAGTAAGGGTGCAAAGATCAGGAATCGATACAATCAAGTACCACACCTGGCCCAGGATACCAATGGGAAAGTGACAAACTCACTGCAGACACCACAAACGAGAGCCAAGGGGTCAGCCCTTTGCCAGCAGGTGACCACAAAGCACATATAAACAGAAGCGCACAAAGACATAGCAAACACAAGACAGAACAAAAACATAAAAGATCCACAAAAGAAGCTCCGCCTTGGAACGGTCAGTAAAATATTTTACTGGAGGGCTTAAACCGGTTTAATGGCGCCAACCTCACCCTTAATTCAGATGTGGTTCAAGACACATAGATATTTGGTTTGCATGAAAGTCCCCTAACTTATCAATGCATCATCTCCTAAAACATATAAATCAAGATATAACACGAAGATAAAGCAAAGATAAGGACTCAACAGTAAATAAAACTGAATACCAGAGCAAAAGAAATCCAACAGGTAGACCCCGGTGGGCCCGACAAACAGCCAAAGCATCAGGCCCCTACCATCTCATCAATAGATAAGTCTTTCAGTCGGAACCATCATAGAGTTGAAGTCCGACCACTGGCTTGCAATTAAAGAGGAAAGCAAAGTTGCCTACCGTGATTGGGTTGACTACCAAGTATGCAGTCTGTTGAAATACATTAATGTTATAGCCAATCTTTTTATAATGAGAAATTATTTTAATGAACTGCGCTGAATAATTATTAAAACCAACAATCTTCTTCAATTTATACACCGAGTCACCATAGAAATCAGGTTCTGAAAGTCCTTGGCGCAAGAGAGATTTAAGTCCAACTTGGAATTTTGAAATCAAATCATAGTATCGTCTATAAAATTTTGAAACAGTTTTGCGAAGTTTATGATACCGATAGCCTTGTTTAAGAAGTTTCTGAGTTAACAATTTATTGTGAGTGTTGAAGTCAGCAACAATGCTAGATGCTCTAGCAAAACGAATGAGTTGAGAAATATAGACTCCATAGGATGTAGAACGAGGAACATCACCATCTAAAACTGGGAAATTGACAATTTCAAAATCAAAGTCGTCACGCTTATCATAAATTTTGGTAGAAACAATATCATTAGAAATTGACAAATGCAAGTCTAAAAATGCCGCTTCGGTATCAGAGGCATTGGCTTTATTGAGTTGGAGCTCTGAAGGGTATATTTAAGCAACATATTAATTCCTAGCAGACACACCAGTCAGATATTCCGCAGAAGTATAGACTGACATCAGTATTTTATGCTTTGGGAGGAGCTTAGAGAAACAGGGTGACCGACTGCCTGCAAGGTAGTATATTTGTCCCCTGAGGGTAAAACAGACACTCAGAAGACATTCCGTTGGAGTGTACACTGGCATTAGTATATAGCAAATCAAAGCACAAAGTTGTAAGGAAAATTAATGAAGAAGTTGCATTAGTAAATAACTGCTTTCTGGTTTATTTCAGTTTGCATGGCTCTATAGGATTGAGAGAGTCACTCACAGATTATATTTAGTGCAATTCTGATTGTATATTAAGATCTTTTAAATTGATTCATTGGAGCAATCTTGTTTCTCATTCCCCCAATACACTTCTCCGCACACCCAGTGTACGAACTTAAGGGGGCGTAACCGACCCCGTCGCGGGTACTTTTCACATGCTGCTTGACCACTGGTTCAAACAGTCTGTGTCTTGGAGCCTTAAATTCATAGTATAACATTCATTGTTTATACTTATATGCCTGGTTTTGGCTTGTCTGTCAACTGAAGTTTAATGCACACACGGTGTACAGTCTACATATGCTGGATAGACTGGTCTTAGCCTGTGCACACCAGACCACCAACAGGTTACAATACCATATCACCAAAAGAGTTTATAGACTTTTTCTAATTAAAAATAATTGATAACTTCAATATTTCGAAAATAAACGTCAAATTTGACCATAAATTTATAACTGCTTTTTAGAAACATCTCCATAAGTTACCTTTATGCACTTTTTCATTGCTTATAATGACTACACACACTGGCAGTGATGTGGGGAAGACGTTTTGATGTAAATCATGGCAGAAGATCTACTGTCATGTGATGGAAAAACGTCTTCAAAAAATACGTTCACGTTACTTGCACAATACAAAATACACGTGATACAAGCGTAAGTTATGCCAACTCTGTCATGTGTGTATGCCCTTAACCTCTTCCAATAAAACCAGACATAAAAAATCGAAGCATTGAAAGACCCAAGACATTGAATTTTATAACTAGACAATAGTTATCAGGGTGGTTGGTGTATGTCAGCTTTTTTTAAAGCGTTGTAATTTTGAGCATACTGGACTGTCAATTCATTTCTAATCATTCAATGATGAATGTGCAATCACGAATGAGCAAAGGACGCAAATATGTTGAGTCAGGAATCAAAACTAACGCGTGTTAACTTGCAGCTGAATTTTTGTCCTTCGAAATTGACCACTACTGTCTTTAAAAGATAATTTTTCAATACCTTTAAGTAAATTTACAACCATGAATTTTCTAGGACAAAAACAAGCTGGCCAGATTATGATATGCAATAATATGTATCTCACTGACATTCTCAGGGTTTCTGAAATAAAGGATTTAATCTGGGTGATGCGTTATCAAAGTCCTTTAGTATATTTGCCCTCTGTAAAAGTTGATTATAATTTGGGCCATGCCGCGACAAATCCAATCTTTGTTTTTTTTTGACAAAGCAAGACTCAATACAGTCTCAAAGCTACAGAGACTAGCAAAAAGCAAAGCAAAGGCGTTGATTAGTCTGCACTGATGCGCAGGGTGGTATACGCCCTTGTTGTTCATAAACCCCAGAAGAGAGATCTTCTCATGTCAAGGCCCTTCACGTTATCTTGTATATTTAAATTTACTGTTGGAGTCGGCTTAGCTGTTTCTGTGGTCGTTTGAACTGGTGGTCTAGTTTCCTCTCTTTCGATTTTTTCAGCGAGCACTTGCAATCTGCAAAATGAAACAGGTAAGTCAAAGTAGAAAGAGAGTATTATTCAGGAATCGATACAATCAAGTACTACACCTTACCCAGTATACCAATGGGAAAGTAACAAACTCATAATTAGACATCACAAACCAGGTGACCACAAGGCATCAATAAACAGACCTGCAGGAAAGCATAACAGACACAAGACAAAAATAACATGAATGATCCACAAAAGAAATACCGCCTCGGAAGGGTCAGTAAAAATATTTAACTGGAGGGCATAAACTGATTTCACAGCGCCAACCTCACCCTTTTTTGAGATGTGGATCAAGACACATATATTTTTGGTATGCATGAAAGGCACCTAACTTATCAATTTATCATCTCCTTGAACATATATATCACAATATAAAAAGGAGGTAAAGCAAAGATAAGAACTCAACAGTAAATAAAACTGAATACCGGAAGAAAAGAAATCCACTTAGTAAACCCCTGTGGGCCTGACAACAGCCAAAGTATCAGGTCCCTACCATCTCATCAATAGATAAGCCTTTAAGTCGGAACTGTCATAGAGTCTGAAGTCCAACCCACCAGAGTGCAATTATAGAGGAAAGCAAAGCTGCCAACCATGATTGGGTTGACCACCAAGCATGCAGTCTGTTGCAATACATTAATAATATAGCCAATCTCTTTATAATGGAAAATTATTTAAATGAACGCGCTGTAAAATTGAATAAAAATGTTGTCCAATAAAAAAGGTCAGCGTATCACATACATTTTGACATGACCATGCATGATATTTTTTAGGTTTTCCGAAGTAAAAAAAATGTGTGTCTGTCACTACATGCAAGGTAAGGAGAGCCTACTCTATTGAAGGTTTTTTTCAATAAGATCAATGAGTTTATCTTTAATCACATTATGAGGTAAAGTAGTGTAAAGAGTAGAAAAATAATAAGTAGGTAAACAGGTCACACTGAAATCTCTAGCTTTAAGTTTATCTAAAATTTCACCTGATTTTTTTATAGACCAAATTAGATTTTTACCAGATTTCTCAGTTTTTCTAAAATTTCACCTTAATTTCTAATAGACAAAAATAGATTTTTACCATATCTCTCATATACCTTTTCACAGTACTTGATAACAAGCCGCTAGATTAGAGATTGAAGCTGAAAATTATTTGATTCCACAACCAAAACCTGTTCTGGATACTCAAAAGAACAGTCATAATAATATGGGTCTTATGAGCACCCCAAACTAGTGGTAAAACTGGTTCATTAAAAATAATTGAGATTTTACATTGAAAATTGCTTATGACTTGGAAATATATTTATAGGTCAAGTTCAACTTATTTTATAAACGGCAAAATTGGAGTTGTAGTGATAAGTGTCAGTATCATATGTACTGACCACAAGTCGAGTTAATTAACTGGCTTCATTCTTTATTAATTTTTAAAAATATGAATAGAAAATTCCAACAGCATGAAATTGCTTTGTTTGGTTTGGTTTGATTTGGTTTGATTCTTTTTGTCCCAGTGAACAGCTATTGTCATGTCAGGACCGTCATTTCACCTAACCACACTTTTTTTCCTGGGCAAGCTTAAAGACTTATCTATTGATGAGATGGTAGGGGCCTGATGCTTTGGCTGTTTGTCGGGCCCACCGGGGTTTACCTGTTGGATTCCTTTTGCTCCCGTAGTTCAGATATATTTACTGTTGAGTCCTTATCTTTGCTTTATCTCCTTTCTATATCTTGATTTATATGTTCTAGGAGATGATGCATTGATAAGTAAGGGGTCTTTCATGCAAACCAAACATTTATGTGTCTTGATCCACATCTGAACTAAGGGTGAGGTTGGTGCACTGTTAAACCGGTTTAAGCCCTCCAGTAAAATAGTTTACTGACCATTCCAAGGTGGTACTTCTTTTGTGGATCTTTTATGTTTTTTATATCTTGTGTTTGCTATGCATTTATATGCGTCTGTTTATATGGGCCTTGTGGTCATCTGCTGGCAAAGGGCTGACCTCTTGGCTCTCGTTTGTGGTGTCTAGCTGTGAGTTTGTTACTTTCCCATTGGTATTCTGGGTCAGCTGTGGTACTTGATTGTATCGATTCCTGATCTTTGCATCCTTACTTACTTTGACTAAGCAGTTTCCAGTGCATCGTGCACACATCTTTGGCTTGTAACAGACAACCCCTTCTTGAATCATGGGAAGGGAGTAAAATGACCGTAGAAATTATTTCATCATCAATCCACACGACAGTATGGGACTGGACTGGGGTCAAACCCAAAACCGCAGTCATGTTACTCACTGCCCTATGCGGCCGGCTGTCAGCATGAAAGAGATTAACATTTTTAAATTTTGTAAATATAGATCAGTGGGCTTCTGATGAAGCCATCTGATCAGAATCTACATTGTTATTGTTTCGATTTAAAAAAAAAACATGCTGATAACTGGAATGCTGAAGGTCAACAACATAAAACTAGATAATGTTGAAATAGGTCAAGGTCAACTATGGCTTATAATAAATCATATTTTGTTTACCATATATGGGGGTTGCAGCCATTTTGGTCAAGTGAACAAGAAAAATCTAATGAATACTCCATTAAACAGCCCAGTGATTTCTGAGAAACCAATGTTTAGATAGGTATGTGCCAGTCCAAATGAGTTGCATTGGATAAAAGGTCACAGTGTTTCTAGTCGGTTTTTCCTGAACCACATTGGCAAGTGAAACTGTTTTATGCCTTCCAACACATTCAGAAAAATATTGTTGAATGAAACATCTTCATGGCTATAGAGCACGAGCCAAAAGATAAAATATAACGTCACTATTATCTCGCAAATGCGTCGCACCAATTTCCGGCAACTTAAGCTTTTAATCAACCATAAGATCAATTACATTGTAAGCCTATGCCATCTTTGTGAACCGAATCTCTATTAAATTGGCACGCGTATTAACATTAGAATTGTTATCAAATGATGACTACGTTTTGACGTCATTGGTGGCAGCTGATTTTTTTTTAGCATGAAATCTCTATCACATCTGTCACACAACCAAAAGTTTTTATAGGCGTATGATGCATGAGGAAGATGTAAGACCACCAAACGAAAAATCACATGCTTATCATTTAGCATTACTTACAACGGATGTGAATTTTACTTACTGACCCCTCCTGCAATTCTTGCTCTCCCCAAATGCCTATTTAAAGGATGGCGTCGGTAAATTCTTGGTTTCATTTGCCTAAGATCCTGTTCTAGTCATTGCATTTGAAATTGTTCGACATTGCAAAAAGATGAGCACATAAAGATGCGAAACATAAGAAATTGCTAAACTTATTGTGCATAGTATATAAAGTGAGAAAATTGACTAAGGCTTTCACAGTTAAAAAAATCAACTTTTCATAAATGTTCCCATTTAAATGCATTAGGAAGCAAATTTGACCTTGACGTTAAGTAGGTCAAGGTCAACCTAGTATCTTCATTTGAATAAACTTTGTAGGCCCTACAACCGTAATGCAACATACCGAGTCCCAAGGTCCTCGACCTTCTGGTTCTGGAGAAGAAGATTTTAAAGGGTTTTTACTATATATGGGGGTGGCGGCCATCTTGGTCAAGTGACCAGCACCATAAGAACAAACTTACGTTTCCACATCCTAAGGAGTCTACATATGAAATTTGAATTTAATTGGCTCAGTGGTTTCAGAGGAGAAGATGTTTGAAATTGTGGACGGACAGACAGACAGACGACAGATGACAGACAGGCGCTTGAGTGACTGGTATAATATTAGCTCACCCATGAGCCTTCGGCTCAGGTGAGCTAAAAACGAGGGAAGAGTGCAGTACAAACATTTATTCAACATGACAATGGCATAGTTGAAATGATTCTTACTTGTGTTGCTGACTATTCTGGTTGACTTTCTTTTCTGTGTCTCCTAAGAGCTGTTTGATATCAGAGTTATCATACTGACGACCAGACTCAAGAGCTATCCACTCAATCAAAATAGTATCTTTGATATCATCTAAAATTGTAAATGTTCAAAATATACCACGTAGCTTATTATTCCTCAAAGTTAATTATATGGATTTTTTTATGATTATAAATTGACACCTATAAGGGGACCTATTGAAATATGTAAAATAAAATGTTAAAAAGTATCTAAATTGCCTTATCTCTGGCATCTGATCTGTATGTCACCATAGTTTTTCTGAAACACGAAATTCTCAAAAGATAAATTGAATCACCATTATATACTATCTCTGATACGCCTTAGTGTGTATTTGTAATTTAGAAATTATATCATTATTTATGGGCATGTCCAAATCTAAAATGAGGCATTCAGAATAAAAAAGAATTTGTTTTATTTAGCTGTTGTTTTGCAAAATATATCGGACTAACCATTCATTCAAATAAGCGATAATCAATATTGGGCAAGTCATCCAGATATCTTGAAGTCCATTTGAGCACTTTAGTATGATCACCAGAGTGACAACATGAAGTCTCTCTCATATCAAAAAAAAAAGATCTACCAGAAAAAGAACACAATTGGTCCCATAGAAAAGATACAGATTGCCTTCATAGTTTAAAGATAAATCTAATAAATCTAAATCTAAATAAATATAACTTCCAAGCGATGGGTCAGAACTCAAAAATTCTTCTTAAATAACCACAAATTAAATTTCTTTGCTTGATCATAAGTGATTTAAGTATATTTTATATTATATGCTTAAAGACAGATCGTGCCAGTCAATCGTCTCTTAACGTTTGTACTTTGTCAGAACTTAATTAACATGTGCAGATCTATAAAGTTTTGTAAGGCGGTGTCCAAATTGTTTTCTTTTTTCTTGATGAGGGGAGGGAGGCTCCAAATACCATTCAAAGCAGGACATACTCAGGCCCGCCAGCAAACCGCTATTTGAATGGTGTTTCGCTGGCGGGCCCATGATAGCCCAACATTAAATGCTGGCTTGGAAACTTTGTGATTTTTCAGGGGATCCCGACCAGCATTGCTAAGAAATCCTATATTTTCTATTATTTTGCAGGTGAGGTCGAGACCCCCTGTACCCCCCCCCCCTGAATCCGCACATGATTAAATACAATGCGCTCACAATATATCCACGGTGTATATAGCAATTAAATTCTGATGCAGAAAAGTGACAGAGTTTAAAAGTTAAAATAAGAAAGCAGAGATATTTTTCAAACCATATGCACATATTCAGATCATATACAAACCACCTTCAAACTTTAAAAAAAAGATTGCACAAAAATTTAGGGAAGTTCAGGCTTCCAGATAATAGCAATTATTTTCCTTCTTTCTCAACCAAAACATATGTTGTGAGCGTCAATGGGACGGTTTGATTGAGACGGTTGTTTAGAGCACCCAAAATATATGTAAACATTGATGGTAAGAAAATAATTATAATTGTACACTAACGAAAAATGCTTAACTGCACCTATGACTCAATGTGTCTGAGATAAGAAAAATGACTAAGTTGGAAAAAAATAAATTTGGAAGTTATTTCATATTTTACATACCATTTGTTACTTTGAGAAGTTCAGGTTGATTTACCCCGGCCTCTAAAACTCCATAAAGTCTCTGTTCTGCAAGTTTGCCATAAACAACCTGTGTGATATGAAGAAACACTACTAGGTTAATGTGCCTACGTAAGTTGATGCTTTACGTCCCGAGTGTATAACTTTTCAAAAATGTCAAGCCAATTTCCTCCCTGCCTGGTTTGTCTCAGTACAAAGCAGTGGATAAATTGTCTTGCTCAAGGACACAACCCAACGACTCTAGTGAACCCCCAACTAGCAAACTTATGATTTCCAGTCCAACACTCCATCTAATAAGCTAGCTACCACACTACACACTTAGTTTAAACTAAGGTGTGAGTAATAACAACAAAATGTTCTAACTGGGACTTGTGGCAAAAACTTCATGTCTTAATTGCAACAATCCCTGATCATTATAGTTTGGTAAATTATTATTCCATCTTTTCGGATGCAAAACTAGGAACAGTTTTCTTATTTTCAACCAAATACATTTTGTTGGACTTAAATGAGCCTTCTCAATGGCCCTGTTCTTTTGAGTACCTGAACAATAATGCTAAAACGGACAGACGAGAAAACATTCACGAATTTGTTTATCTGTATTTATGCAAGCGCCTACACAGATCAGGACCCCTGGTTATAAAACTTTTTTCTATACTCAACTCAACTGGGATAGAAATATAAACTGTTCATAGAAACTTAAGCGCTGAAAAGTAAAGGTTTTCTTGCTTTAAAACTCTCAGATGTTGAATTCATCCTGCTGATAAATGTTAAAATGCTAACAATTATTAGCATTTTAACTTTTAACAGCAGGATAGTTCATGCTCAGTTGAGTTGACCATGAAAACTTAAAAAAAATGTATAACCTACACAATTCAGTAGTTTCATGCATTATAAGAGCTTGCAGGAGTACAACCTAATATCTCTTTTCACAATTTACAGAATAATATGTGCAGCGTAGATACCATAATACTCCTAAATGGAAATAATACCATGCAATTAATTTGAATGAGAACCTGAAAATGTACGTTTTGAATAGTTTATGGGCTGGACAATTTGGGCCTTGACACTAGGAAAGCTGTCTTCTGGGGTTTGCTAACAACACAGGCGCAGACCAGCCTGCGCATCCGCGCAGTCTGATCAGCGACTTTGCTATTAGTTTTTTGGAAAGTACCATATTTGACCTCGAATAAGTGAAATTTCAATTTTCTAGCTAATCTCTGTAGCTGAGGAGCTGTTTGAAACTCGCTTTGTCAGAAACCCCAAAGACAGGTTTTTTCGTGGCTTGGCCCATTTAATATTCCTTACCTTGAAACCAATTTGGTTTTTGCTTGGGTTGTGCAATACCAACCATCCACTGTAAGCATTCTGCAGGTGTCTCATACTTAGATTCTCCAGAGGGCTAAAGAATATTCATTTAACATGAACATGAGCCGGGACATGTGATTTCAAACAATGTGACATTTTGACAAGTGTAGACTCGGACGAGCCTGTGCAGCCTCCTTTTAAGCATAGAAACTCCAAATGATATTCTGTCAGTAGCTTAACACTCATAGAATATGCAAGTGACTAGCAAAGGCTCTGATCAGCATGCGCATATGCGCAGGCTGATCTGAGGCTTTGCTGATTATTGGAAATCTCATGTTGCGGCTCATACTAGCATATAAGAAACAATTAAACTGCTCAGGTATAGACATAATGTCTTAGGCAATAAATGTGGTACCACTGCCTGAGAGATATTCCAGACAGAGAGCTATTCAAGGCCATTTTTATGAGGTGAATATGACTTTCGTACAGGGGGCAATAACGTGGTTCCGAAGGGTTCAAGTACTTTCTGGTAAAATATTGATATTTATCTTAGTGAAAGAAATTGTGTTGTATACAGGTAAATCCCCTCTTGAGGCCACTGTAATCCAGTGAGATACTGAGACTTTCCCTTATCAGTTAATCCTTTATTGATCTCTATTGGACAGAAATATAGGTATTTGATGTCAAAAAGAATACATGCATGTGTACCCGGTATGATTAGGGCTGTAATGCAAGATAACCTGTGTTTGGGTTTCCAATCATTTCATACTCAAATTGCATCCAGTTGTTAGCAAACCAGCCTTCACGGTGCAAAGTGCCTGCTCAATATAAAGACAACCAAGCATTCTGAAACTTTTACATGTAGTAAATTGAGCTAGATGGCAATTAAACTGGCCAGATACCTAGAGTGATCAACAATTTTTGTGAGTGCGAAAAAATCCTTACTTGCTTGCGACAACAGCCAAAGGTGGCATCAACTCAAGAAAACTGGACTACAGGTCTGAGAATGATTCTGGTATTTTGTGGTCATACTTTTTTGCTTTATACAAAAAGAAGTTTTGACTAGCCTGCTCTTCTGCATAGCTGATAAGCAACTTTACTATTTATTCACTTCTGGAAAGTATGATAGCTGAAGCCGCCAAATGCAAAAAAAAAAAACAATATTCTAGCTAGTCACTGTAACTAAACAGGCTGGTTGGAGCATTACCAGGTACGAACCCCTGAAAAAGAATTCTCGCGCCAGGTCCCCATTACCTTAACCCTTAAAGCGTCAATCACGACTGCAACAGACGACAAATTTTGTGACATCTTTCCTAATTTTTGAACAAAAGTAAGGAATGATATTTCATGAGACTCGTCTGCCAGCAGACGATTTTCACGAAATATCATGTCTTATTTGTTATTTTTGTAAAGCAGCAAAATTTTTATTTGTCGTCTGCTGCAAATTATAGGTGGCGTTTTGTGGGTTAATCCTTGCTAGCAGTGATAGTTTCGTCTACTCTAATAACAACCTTTTCAAACAGTTCTGATCTAGATAAAGATCTGTAGAACTTCAACCCTGGCCTCGAGGTTATAAAACTGGAGTACAATCTCAGACTCAAAATTAAGTGCAATGATTGGCTGCTTGCGGACACGTGTCCGCAAACAGCCAATCATTGCGCTTTATTTTTAGTCTGAGAATGAACTCCAGTTTTATAACCTCGAGGCCAGATCTAGATCAAAAGCATTTGACACTCTGATATTGTTCTAGACAGATTGTTTTGAAAATTGTAATTTTAATAAAAGTCAGCAGACGACAATAAAAGCGTGAAAAATTACCCAGCATGCAATGAGTTAGTATTTACCTGATCCATAGATTTGGGTACTTGTAAGTTGATAGAGATGATGGTGTCTGGGCTGTCTGAAAAACATTTGAGTCAATAATATATAAATAAGGTCACCCATAACTTATTGTGTACCGAATTCATTAACCTATTTCCTACTCGTATCAATTGGATCAGTCCATTTGCATTTAAGGGTTGTTGGTTTGTAGCTTTCATTTTTATTCAACTAATAATTAAACAGTCTGTAAGCAAGCAGTGGAGACCCTGATCAGATTTGGTCTGCACTGTTTGCCTATGTCCCACAAAAAGGACGCTAAGATTTAATGGGTTAAACAAATTGAAAGAAAGATATAAAATGCGATGAGCAGGAATATTAAATGTTATTTGTCACGTGACATACAATAACTTTGCAATCCTATTTTGGCGTTAAAATTTTTCTATTCAGCAAGCACTTTCGTTATGGTCGTCAGAACATAACGTTACTTAATATAAATTACTAGTGACTAATTGAGTCAAAAACATGGCATTATATGACTGGAAGGCGAGGGAGAAGTCAAGTTATTTTCTATCACATTATTCTACATGTATTTAGAAAATTAATGTGCAAGAAAGTATAAAGAAAGGGGACTAAATATAATGGTACTTGTTGAATTGTTGTTAGTTTTTTTTCTTCTTTTCAAACGCAACATACTATTTAATCTAATATCTTATGATTTGGATGCCAGGTAAGATAAAAACGAGTATTTTTTCTGCCTCATATCAACGAGGCCTCTATCCGTCTCACGCAAATAAACTTAACCTAAAACAGAACCTACTACATGCAAGTAGTAGGAGTGAAATGATTTGGAAAAGGTATGTGGGACATTAAATAGTGGGTATATGTTACATGTATCAGTTCTAGAGGCGTCCTTCCTAGGCAATGACAAAATAAGCCAATGTCCTAAACCCACGTTGAGGCATGGCAGATAAAGCAATTTGTTCTCTAACGACTCAAAACTCACCACAGATGTACCCTCTGGTTCCCAAAAGGCCTTTTCCATAATCTGAACTGCTTCTCCTGTAGAATGCATGCCAATACATGGGTAGAAACCAAGAGAAGCTGGGTTCAAGTTCAATTCAAGGCATTTCTCTCCATTCTTTCTAAAGAAGCCTTTGTTGTTGTCAAAATCTATGTACAGTGATATCACGTCTCCGACAGTAGCAGTTTTGGTAATCCGAATTGCCTTACCAGACTCAATATAAACACTGAAATGTGGTTATATGTATACAATCATTTAGGAAATAACTGTATTCAAAATTTTTATTTGAGGCGGTATATCGGCGGATATATGGTCGAAAATTTAGTTTAATGGCTACGCGCACGCGGAGCCGTAAAACATGATTTCCTAACGTATATCCAATAATATTCCTCCCCAAATGAAAATTTTAAATATGGTTAACCTCATTCTAATGCACTTCTGCAGTCTTGTCTGATTGGAGCCTTGCAAACCACATAAAGCCACACGTCATCCAACGAAATGTGACGTAGTTAATGAGTCTAACTATTTCTGGTAGTATATCTCAGAAAAAACTGTCCATATTTTTGACGTCAAGTTCCAAAAGCAAGTGCATTAGAATTTTGCATGTAACAATAAAGAGTTACATTTTATTTGTCCACCATTGGGCGGAGTTAAAATTCAAATTTTAATTTCGCCTATTGTGTTCATTGCAGTATCATTCTTGTTTTGTTATGAAAGGGACTTTATCATGTCTCACTCTTATGATAAGCAGGCTCTTCCTCGCGGTGCCACGGGGTTGTCTGCAGTTTGTGATTGTGGTATCTCCTGATCATACTCACTTACTATTTTTTATATTATTGAAACTTTTAACACTTCATCCGGATATTTGGATTATATTTTTAACATAATATATATATTTTTTTTTTGACAACATGGTAAGTCAAGTATACCATGCAGAGCTTCAACTTAGTAAAATCAAAACCTCTGATACTGAAGGTAAGTAAGAAGGCAAAGATCAGGAATCGATTCAATCAAGTACCACACCTGACTCAGGACACCACACGGGCAAGTGACAAAACAAAAAAATATCACACACAAGAAAGCCAATAGGTTAGCCCTTTCCCAGCAGGTGACCACAATACTAGTACCCATGGCAAACATGAAACATGAATAGCAAAATCGATACACAAAAGAAGCACCACCTTTGAACGGTCAGTAAAAAAATATTGGATGGCTTAACTAGTTTTGCAGCATCAAACTCACCGCGAGTTCAAATGTTAATCCAGACACATAGATGTTTTATTTGAACGAAAGATCCCTAACTAATCCATGAATTAAAGCCTCGTTTTTGGATTTCCATTTTTCCATTTCTAATGATATTGTTTCTACCAAAATTTATTTTAAATGTGACATTGTCAATATCCCTTTTTAGATGGTTATGTTCCTCGCTATACATCCTATGGAGTTAAGATTTCTCAACTCATCCAATTTGCTAGAGTATGTCGCCATGTTGCTGACTTCAACACTTTAATAAACTGCTAACTTATAACCATCTTAAGGTAGTACCGGACTTATCATCATGTGTCAAAAAAGTAACAATATTTTAATATGTTAAAAAGTAGCTCAAAACTCAACTTTATTGACAAAATAACATTACCTTATTTAAAACGTTATTTAGTTAAAAAATGTGATCTTTTAAAACAATCTTTGTCCCAAAATTTAACAAATTGAACTCTAGAAATACTTATTTTCTAGGATACGCTACAGGCTATTGGCTAATAAATGCAAACAAAAAAGCAAAAAAGGGGCATGTAGTCTATTACATTAAGACAAAAAAATCGTTTAAATCTAGAATAAAAATGTCACATAATGTAACTACAGAAACAATAAACGTATTACTTTGTAGGGACCTTTGTATAGAAACTTATAATATACTGAAAGTAAGTAAGAGTGCAAAGATCAGGAATCGATACAATCAAGTACCACACCTGACCAAGGAAACCAAGTTCTAATTGGTCACCTAACGTTTTTACGCTAATTCAGAAAGTGAAACATAGAGTATACAAGATTCATGCTTTTTAAAATGAAGCAATGATTTGCTGAGAATCTGCAGGTTAATTAATCTAAAAAGGATACATACTTCTTGCACGGACGAAGTTAGAGAAAAGGTACCCTCATTTAAAAATGTTACTGGCTACTGTAATATAAGAAGAATAAAAGTAAGTAAGGGTGCAAAGATCAAGAATCGATACAATACAGTACCACACCTGACCCAGAATACCAATTGGAAGGTAACAAACTTACAGTTATACACCACAAACGAGAGCCAAGAGGTCATCCCTTTCCCAGCAAGTGACGAGACGTCACCGTTCTTCTTTGAGAATTGAAAAACAAAAACATAATGCCACCAAATCGATTTTAAACTCTCACTTTGAAACGGGAAGTGTTCAGTAGTGGTAAAACATTAAATGCCAAAACCTAAAAAGTTTTTTTTCCATCGGACTTGTTGTTTTTGCTACTCAACAACATTGGACAAACACTTTTAGCAGCTTAATCATTTAAATTCAGCTTTAGGCTTGCAATCTATAAGAGAATTTGCACTGCTCTGTACTCTTTATTATGAGCGACAGGGCATTGAAATTTTTAGCAATTATTCATTATTACCAAACGTCACCGTTCTACTTTGAGAATTGACAAAACCAAAAATATAATGCTACCAAATAGATTTTTAAACTCTCACATTGAAACCGGAAGTGTACAGTAGTCATAATACATTAATCGCCAAAAATGGACTCATCAAGTTTTACTGTGTTTTGCCTACAGTGTCAAATACAATTAAGTATATTTAACAATTTTACCAGGAGCTACTGGTAAATTTCAAAAATCTCAAAAAAAAATGAAAAATGCAACATTTTTAAAAATGCGTAAAAAATCTACCATAAGCAAAATTTCAATTGTTTGGTGTTTTTCTAGTCGGATAGACAAGTTTGTAACCACCTAAGCGTCAGTTTTTTTATAAAAAAAACTACTCTTAAAACCATTTTTTCTTAAAAATTCAATTTTTGCATTTTAATTCCAAAAAAATTTGAAGGAAAAGAAAACTGTTAAAAAAACAACGCTTAACGTTTGCCAATTAAAGTGCACATAAAAAGGCGAGGATTCTATCAATTTTATTAGCTTTAGATAAAAAATAATGAGTTTGAAAAGTGACTGATTAGAAATTGGTTTAAAATAATTTAAATAGCAAATGTCACCACGCTCGTTTTTTTTTTTGTTTTGTTTTTTTGTGCTATTTTCTTTTTTTTACCCCTAAAAACAGGCTTGGATTGTCATACCTGTTTCATTGTTTATTCTAGGTCCATGGACGTAGAAAATCATAATATTGAGTGTATTTAGAAAGCAGCAAAGTTTGTTTGAGTTGATGTTTTACGTTCTAGAAAGCCAAAATCAGCCATATCAGGAAGTCTTCTTGTGTGCTTGCCAGTACTCAGCAGAAAGGATAAAAAGAACCTTGCACGGGAATACAAAACGGCAACTGCATAGAACTCAATTTTCGATATCCTAGGCTTCGCTAGTTTGTCTGATAAGGCTTTAAGCATTTATCAAATTTCCATCTGACTTTACCTGATATCAGGAAGTTAAATAGAGGACCATTCATGATAAGCACTCATGTTTTATAATTGCATAAAAAGCTTTATAGCACGTTGTTGACAGTTATGTTTAATTACGTCAAAGTCAATCAGGCGATGTTTCAACCCTTTTACTAGCTGGAGCGTACTCAGAGGAGTTTGTCCACAGATTCGGTTTAATGTTGGCTTTTGTTTGTTTGTTTTGTTGCTTAACGTCCCAGTCAAAAGCTATGGTAATGATGGGACGGTCAGTTCAACTAAGGTAACCACATTTTTCCTTGGCAAGCTTGAACAAGCGGTTAAGCAGTACTTCATGCACATACATTCTCTTGTAACACTGTCAGGCAACAACCTTTCTTTGATGATTCAGCGAAAGAGAGGAGAATGACTGTAGAAATACCTCCACGAAAGTATGGAACTGTGCAAGGGTTTTTTCTTTATTTTGTCCATAGTTAAATATTTTTACTCTCATATTGGTTTTGGAAAATCAAAAGAGGAAAACATTGACAGATAAGGCGACCCCCCCCCATACCAGAACGACGCATAATATGAAGAACTGGTGGGTTAGCAGATGCATTGGTCAGCTTGCGTCCATGTGCAGGCACATCAAGGTATTTACTTACCCGCTAAAACATCACATAAATAGTTAATTATTCAAACTCTCCGCGTGCATAGGTAAACTATAGACATGAGTGGCATATATTTAGCTAAAATAAAACGTGGATGACGTGAAAGAGATCGAGTACACGTGAATATTAACGTTTTTTGAACAGAATTGTCTGACCAGGTATAACTCAAACCCTTTGAGGGGAGAAAATGGACGTGATGGCAAATATATACTTGGTCATACAGATGTGTTGATAAAAGATAAGTAATTTTTTGTGAATACCAGTACTTCTACGTTTTAAGACAATAAAATAAGGATAACTCTTACTTTAATAAAAACACTGGGTTATCATTTCCATGGGTCCTGTCCTCCTTAAATAATGCTATCACCATCATAAACTTTTCAAAGTAAGAAAGAGGGTAAAGATCAGGGGTTGATACAAACAAGCACCACATATGACAAAGGATATCAATGAGAAAGTGACAAAGTAAGAAAGAGGGCAAAGATCAGGAAGTGATACAATCAAGCACCACACCTGAACAAGAATACGAATGGGAAAATGACAACTTCACAAACGAGAACCAAGAGGTCAGCCCTTTCCCAGCAGGTAACCACAAGGCATCAATAAACAGAAGCGCATGAAAGCATAACAAAAACAAGACCGAAATAACATAAATGATCCACAAAAGAAGCATCGCCTTGGAAACGTCAGTAAAAATATTTTACTGGAGGGCTTAAACCAGCTTCACGACGTGCAGGCTTACCCTAAGTTTAGATGTGGATCAGACACAAAGTCTTTTTGTTTGCACAAAAGACCCCTAACTTATCAATGCATCATCTCATAGCACATATAAATCAAGATATAAAAAGGAGATAAAGCAAAGATAAGGACTCATCAGTAAATAAAATTGAATACTGGATTAAAAGAAATCCAACATGTAAACCCTGGTGGGCCGGACAACAGCAAAAGCATCAGGCCATCCCATCTCATCAATAGAAAGTCTTTAAGTCGGCACAGTCACAAAAAGACATCAGAAACGAGAGTCAAGAGGTTACCCCTTTCCCAGCAGGTGACCTAAAGGCATCAATAAACAGACGGGCACAAAAGCATAAGAAAAACAAGACAGAAATAACATAACTGATCCACAAAAGAGGTACCGCTTTGATACTGTGAGTCAGTAAAAATACTTTACTGGAGGGCTTAAACTTGTTTCACAGCGCCAACCTCACCCTTAGTTAAGATGTGGGTCAAGACACATAGATGTTTGGTTTGCGTAAAATACCCCTAACTTATCAATGCATCATCTCCTAGAACATACGAATGAAGATATAAAAAGGAGATGAAGCAAAGACTAGGACTAAACAGTTAATAAAACTGAACACCTGAGCAAAATAAATCCAACAGGTAAACCCCGACAGGCAAGATTTTTTTCTAAATTTACCACAGATACTATGATTTAATATCTAAATTCAATATTGGACTTAAATCTCTCAGGCTGGTCTGAGCCTTTGTTGTTGCAAACCCCCATCAAGGCTCATCTACAGTACTATATGCTACATGTACTAAGTCTTGCAATATTTAAATATTCTAGCCAGTCTCTGTACCTAAGCAAAAAGGTTGAGTATTACTTATATATAAATTGATGAACACTGTAACGTTACAAGGCATATCGTTCTGGGCAAATATGGAGCAACCTGCCCTATATGCCTGGTAACGTGGAGGAGGCGGCGTTTTAAACTTTATATAGAGGATCTTACATGGGTGTTCATGTTTTATTGAATTTATTAAACGAGATGGGAAAAGATATAAAATGCGAGGCTTGCTGAGCATTTTATCTCTTTTTCGCAACGAGTTTAATAAATTCAATTATACTAGAGCATGAATGTTAGATTCTATTTATCATATGAGAAATACTTTAAAATCTGATTTCTGGCGTAAAAACGTTATACTTTTGTCATTATGTACGCAACAATGTAATGGACGTCATAACGTTTCCTGTAAATCTATAAACCACTAGTGGTTTATCCTAGTGGTTTATCGATTTTATTGCATGGCGTTATTTCACTCCCAGACGCGACGTCATATGATAAATTACATTTTTACGTGGGTCTTTTCATTGCGGTGTCGTGAATGCCGTCATTTATGATGATGAGGGTGCACGCAAGGGCCAATATGGGTGTACGCGACGGCAGGTATAGACATTTGAGGGCAGATATGGGTTCACTTGAACAGGCTGTCAGGAGCAGTATCAGCCTGGGTAACTAAGTTTTTTCTTACTATTTTTAGTAAACCTTGTATTAAATGGTAATAAATCTTACATCAATACCCGCATTATACATGCACCTCAAAGTCTATACAAAAAGATATAGAAAATATATCACTACTTACCCACCGTCATCTGCGTGGTAGCCAATTGATTTTAAATTCCATCCTGGCATTCTGTTGGGTGGATAATCCTTAGGAACAAGTCCTATGCCTATAAATCCCTTTTGGCCAGTCTTCAAAATTTCTAAAAGGTCATAGAAACAACTCTTAAAATGCATATTCAACTATTAAAGACACATAGGATCTTACATAAGTGCTCAAGTTTTATTGAACTATTTAAACAAGTTGGGGACCAGTGATAAAATGTAAATGTTAATAAATTCAATAATACAGGAGCACAAATGTTAAATTCTATTTTTCAAATGACAATAAAATAACTTAAAAATTGCATTAAAGCGTAAAACGTCATGAGTTTGCCTTATTTGACGCAGCGTTATTACGGACATCACTACGTGACGCAAAAAATCTGCAAACCACTATAAGGATCAAACATGTTTTTCTATGAATCAACACCTGTTGGACCCCAAGGGTGGTGTTGAAACCCGTGCCTGGAAATAGAGGGTTTTAACGACCCCAAGGAAGTGTATCAGAAAACAATTTATGATCGTTATAATTGCATAATGTCATCTGGTCACTTAATAAATTTGGAAAAACGCTTCAAAAAGTTCGTTTTAGTATTACTATATTAGCGCACAAAAGCATGAAGGTTTTGAAAAAGCCTGTTAAAGAGGAAAGATTTGCGTTATCCTGTCGTCACTAAATTACGTTCGTTTCCATGCACCTTACTGTTGACGACGTCAATTTTTATAACGGCCTAGATTGCGTATATGTATAGTACAAAAGCCGTCCATTAACAGCACGTGAATTGCCTGATTAACGCAGGAGTTCTTGCCGGCTAAAACATGGCTGTTAATAACATGAGATACTGTTTTTTATGCAATTATAGTGGTTTATCGATTTTATAGCATGGCGTTATAACACGCATTGCCAAGTCCACGTCAAATATGTCAATCGCAATGCACTCAGCATGTTCAAAGCATTGAATAAATGTTCTACTTTTTACTTTATTCCACGGTGAAGGCCTACTTAAATTGCTGAAATTTAAACATTGACATTTTTCCAGATTGTCAACAATTCAACTTTCGTTTTCGAAGGAATACAGTCATAAAACACAAATGTCACGTGTGGGTTATCTCCCATTAGAAACTGGCCACGTGTGGCTTATCTCGTATTAGTTACGCTCATCGCACATGGGTAGCAATGTGGGACAGATTTTTCCGACAGCGAACTAAAATAGGAATCACCCGATCTTGTATGCATTGGTATGTGACTGAGAAAGAAAAATCCCTTCCAAGGATCACTGTTTGGCATCAGGAGTCTTGCCAAGCAATGAAAAATGGTGATCGAGAGGGATTTATTTTTCTATTCAACCCTCATACGATTAATCCATCGATTTTCTTTATGTTGAAAAAAGGCTCCCAGAAGTTCCTAAATACGCTGAGATGGGACATGACATGATGACGTCATTTACGCGAAACAATGACGTCACATGACTACTATGATACAACCAATGTACAGAGCCCTCACGTGTAAGATAAGATTTGTAAGATAAGATTTTCTTACCCGGGGTAAATCTCAGAATTCCTTATTTGGTGTCCACGACATTCTTTATCTACAATACTTACCTTTAAAGACAGGATATGCAGAGTAGAGATAAGATACTATCAGTGATATCTGGCTCTCTGACAAGCAAATGTGCAGATACATACACATTATCATAATAGTAACCTGATCTGGCGTAATGTATCACGTCGAGTGGATTAGGTCATACCATCAGATCACCCGAGACGCGCAGCGTCGAGGGTGATCCATTGGCATGGCCTCATCCACGAGACGTGTTACTGTACGCCAGATCAAGTTACTATTATGATAATTTGTTTATTATATACCTTTTTTTCTGACATTCTTTCTGATTTTAAAACCTGTTTTGGTCTTTAATCTCGAAAAATTGCGGGAACGTTTGCCATAACGTTACGTTTCTTGTCGTCACGTCAGTACGTTTTCCGTCTCTGGTTCCATGCTTGCAATTTACTTTACGTAACGTCGCCGCAAAAGCAGGTAACCGACGTTAGCCTCGTTTTAAAGGATAGTGATATGGATTCAGAAAACCTCAGTTCGTTGATCCGGCTTTCTGTATCAGATTGCCAGAAAACAGGCAGTTCTAAAGTCGTATCAGTGATAGGTATATAATAAAGGGTAAGATCTGGTAGAGAGAGATGGCGTCATGTTCAATAGGAAACAACGAACTTTATTTATTTTGAAATTATGAAATTAAGCGATCTGGTGATATAGTCTAAAACTACCACTCTTTGATAGTCAAATGCATGCCTTAATTGTTTGCAGAAGCCAGCTGGTCTGGATCTACAGTGTTTTCAAAAAAGGATAGCAGGATAGGAGATTCAAAATCTTCAGCAACACTTTCGGAATATCAAACGGTTTGGATCCAGATCAGGGCCCTGATTCTGTAAGTCCTGGTCTGGGTCCAAATTGTTTGCCAGGGTTATCAGCAGACAATGTCTGGATACCAAGGCAAACAGTGAAAACCCAGATGAAACTGGGGTCAGATATAAATAATCCTCTGGTACAGAAATATGTTAGATTTAAAAAAATTCAAACTATGACCCCAAAAAATACAAAATGGAAGAATCTATGCTAATTGTATCAATATATAAGGTAAATTCACCATAATTAAAAGGGTCAAAAGTGAATCATTAATTTTAACCTTTTTCATCACTTCTGCTGATAACCTTAGCAAACCATTTGGTCCCAGAACAATAATCTCAATCGGAATCCGAACCGTTTGACGCTCTGAACGTGTTCTTGAAAGATTTGTTGAAAACGGTAAATTTGAACAAAAAGTCAACAGAGGAATACCGCTGTATGAAGATTACCCAGCATGTAAAGAAGTATTATTATTATTATTATTATTATTATTATTATTATTATTATTATTATTATTATTAAGAAAACTAAAATAATAGAGATCAGTATATAATAACCCAATATTGAGTATTTGATTGCCCCATATTGAGCATTTTATTGCCCCTTAAATTAATTTGTTTTCATCCAATTGCCCCGTTCCAGGCCCCACACAGAGATAGTTTTAATCCGCTTAATCACCTTATTATGGAGTAGATATGGCTGTCCTTTGATGTGAACTATGACCTTGGGGGGGGGGGGGGCGGGGGTCCTTCTACTAAAGAAATAAATATGTCTTTAAACAACACATATCTTGCTGTGAGAATTAGCTGGCTTTCAGATATAACAGGGAAATAAAAAAAAATCTTATTTCTCAACCGACCATATGTTGTGGGTATTAAAAAGAACTGTCTCGATAAGACGGTTCTTTTGCGTATCCAACAAATACATTCAGACTTAGTGATAAGAAAATAATCACAATTTTATACCTTTAAACATTATTAGGGCCTAGCGAATAATTGGGCCTCGACGAGAGACAACCTGTCTTCGGGGTTTTGCGAGCAACACAGGCGCAGACCAGCCTGCGCATCCGCGCAGTCTGATCAGCGCCTTTGTTATTCACGTTTTGGAAAGTACCATATCTAAGCTTGCTACAAGCGAAATTTCAACTGTCTAGCTAGTCTCTGTAGATGAGCAGGCTGGTTTGAATCTCACTTTTTCGGAAACCCCGAAGACAGGTTTTCTCGCGACGTGGCCCATATATAAACTTACTGATAGAGAAATTATTGTGTTCCTTTGTCATTGGACGACATCCTACAAACTGTGCCACAGGTATAGCTGAGGAATTAGTATCATACCTGAAAAATACAGTGACGATAGAATAAAGTCGGGTATATTCGGACAGACAGCTAAATTCGGACAGCCACCTTATTTGTTTCATAGTTCAATTATTGGAATAAAAATAAATTAACTAAGCAAACAGTGAAAATCCTGATGAGACGGCTCATAAGGAGCCGTCACATCTGGATGTCCACTGTTTACAAACGTGTGTCCGAATTTACCTGATGTCCGAGTTTACCTGACTTTACCCTATAGTAATAGGAAATTGGCCTCATCCTGGGAAACTTCCAACTCAGATGGACTCACACTGCTCATTTACATGGCTAGTTAAACTATTGAAATTTTGGGTCAGGTTTACTCGCAACAAAGTAATTAAGGGTGCAAAAATCAGGAATCGATACAATCAACTGCCACACCTGACCCAGAATACCAATGGGAATGTGACAAACTCACAGTTAGACACCACAAACGAAGGCCAAGAGGTCAGCCCTTTCCTAGCAGGTGACCACAAAGTTGTACAGAAAACTTAACACCATTTTTTTCAAAAGGTCCGAAGTTTGTGGGGCAAACAGATTTTTGTGTATATAGATGAAGGATTTGCAATAAACGGAATGAGCCGAAATTTCTAAGTCTTTTATTGACAGGAAAATTTCGTAGAGGCACAAAAAGGGTTCGTCTCAAAAGAATGTTCACAAGCGGTGAATATACCGTTATTCAGAATCTGTGCATAGCATAATCCTGCTTTTTGCAAACCCATAAAGTACAGAATCTAATCTGAGCGTAATCATTTGTAGGAGGAGAAGCTGTGATTACCCATGACGTGCAAGTTTTTCTCTTATGCACGTGCTCCGAAACGGGCAGTTTCGAGATGACCCCAGTAGTTTAACGCACGAGCAAACCAGGCGCGGTTTTCAATATGTTAAAGTAAGACATCCATTGCTTCAGTTAGTGAATTAGGGCGGCGCAATGTAGTTTTTCTGACTGATATATTTATCTTCGTTTGTTTGAGCTTTGATTTAAAGTCTCAAAGAGTGCATCTATGCGCAGGGTTAACTGCAGCATCTTGGATTATGATGCCATTTGGAGAAATTGGCGCTTATTTTCCTCTCCAACACAGTTTGCTAAAAGTAGTTATAAAAAAGTTATCACCGAAAATCAATGTGAAAAACATAAAAACTAGATTTTTTTTTTTTAGTTATAGAAAATTGGCCTCGTCGTGGGAAACTTCCAACTTAGAAAGACTCACAATGCTCAGTTACAGGGGCTAGCTGAACAATTCAAATTTTGATTGAAGCCAGTATAGCTATAATACTGTATAATAAGCGAATATTAAAGAAATTCGCGCGGTCTGATTTGTGCCTTTGTTTGTTTGTATGCAGCAAGGTCAGGTTTACCCGCAACAAGTTCTCAATCGGAACTGCCTCGGCAGATTCCGCGACATCCCATGGAATCAGACCACTGATGCACATCGAGGATCAGCATTGATAACGCAGATAATAACCCGACGCCGATGTAATAAAACGTGACGCTGACGTTCCAGAAAAAATGTTAACACAATAACAAGTGTTATTGCAGCAAAACAAATGGCTATAAATGAATTTTATGGGGTTTTTTTACATAAAATATCGCTAAAGCATTTTACAGGTACCAAATCTTAGCCCTAGATTCTGTTGTTGTTGAAGTACAAGAAATGTTCAGCTCGCATGAAATCCTTCTAACAATTGCAATGTATCATCATGGAGAAACACTCTAATCAAATTAACACACTATGATGAAACAAAGAAAAGGGCTCACAACTCACCGATAGTAAGAGCTAAAGAAAACCTCAAGTTGAGCCATGGTGGGTCCAGCTACAGATAAGCATCAGGCACCAACCCACCCATTAAAGCTTTACGTCAGAGCCGTCATAGAGTCTGAGGCCTGAGCCACAGTCGTGCAATTATGGAGGAAACCATAGCTATAAACCGTGATTGGGTTTAAAACCAGGCATGTAGACTGTCACTATGTTTGATAATCTTTTTGAATTGATCACTAAAATTACGTTTACAACAATTCGTTTTTAAACTAAATCACCATAAAATATAGGTTCTGATATGCCTTGTTGCAGAAGAGTAATTAACCCAATGTTGTATTTATTGGAAGTCCTATGTAATCTGATCTTTAACTGAGAATTTTCACTTAAACTTTTTAGACACTGATAATGACACTCATAATGATTTATGGTGTTTGTTTGGAACAAATGTTTGACCTGATATCACGCGCAACAAAAAATGGGGCCCTGATCTGGATTCCAGGTAATTTCTGTGTGATGGCATGGAAAACTGTTTTATTAAAAAATATGCAAGTAAATATATCGCGTTTTCTGCATCTCATCATGATCTACACTTTTTGCAAATTCAAAATCGATCAAAACCTAGAAACCCTCAATTTTAACAATGGGTCATCCTGACTAATCTGTATTAAACTTAAATTTTTTTATTTGTCCTAATAGTGTAAATAAAACAAAAATGACGTCATGCAGTACTTAGTGTCCTTTCTAGTTTTGCAATCATCTTGCTAAGGAAAAGAGAGCGGGCTGCTTTAATTTAATTGTCTCCATGTGGCTCTTAGAATTGTCTCTCTCTTCCACATGATGCTGTGCATCTGTACAATCTGATTAGATCCTTATGGTTAGTCTGCAGTGTGTGATTGTAGTATTTCCTGCCGTTCGCGGCCAGTGCTCATATTTAATTACTTACTAATATAATTATATATCAAATTATTATACTTACAAAAGTGTCCCTGTTTCATGAATTATTTTAGCTTCTCTCTCGAATAAAACTTTATATCGTGTGGATCGAGGCGTGGTTTTCTGTTGCTAATCAAAAAAAATAAAACAAAAAGTGACATAAACCATAGAATATTCAGGACCTGAAGCCAGATTTGACACCGAGGCACAAGATAAACATAATATAATTCATAAAATCAACATTTACTGCTAGTCCCGGTTTGTATGCGTTTGATATGGGAAAACAGATATTAGATATTAACCAATACTTACAATATTGACCACCAGTTAACCAGGAACCAACAATTAATGTAGATATGGTAAATGTTTTACTACGGCCATGTCTATCTTGGATTGTCACTTGAAAACATTTCATAGGGCCAACACACTGGAGGTTACTAAAAGTCAGTGTTTTAAAAACTAGTAGAATGGTCAAGGAAGCCATTTTCATCAACTGACCTGAGTCTAAAGTAACATCTGGTTGGTGTTTAAATTGGAACTGTAATTTCTTAGAAATGTTTATTTTATCTTTGAATATATTGATACGAATCCAATTTAAGTGCCAATAACTTGTGCCTTGTGGTCATCTGCTGGGAAAGGGCTGACCTCTTGGCTCTCATTTGTGGTGTCTATCTGTGAGTTTGTCACTTTCCCATTGGTATCCTTGGCCAAGTGTGGTACTTGATTGCACTGATTCCTGATTTGTGCACCTTTACTTACTTTGGCTGACTGAAGATTCCCATTTCAATGCATTGAGAGTAAGCTTGACAGTATTGTTAAGTGGTTTACTATCCGCCTATTATCAACAAATAAACAGACTAGGTATGTAGATCCTACACCAACAATACTCACACTAAAGCCTAGGGGCGTTAGTGAAACAGGGCCTTGAATTACAATATTTCCTAAAACACTTGGTCCTTGAGTGAAATAATTTACTTTTACTAGGATAGTTTTTGACTTTAAGAAGGCATTGTAAGCTTTTTCATGTAATTAATTTTTTAATATCTTATCTAAAGCATGCTATATATTTGGCACTGTGGTTTCTATGAAAATAACTCTTCCTAACAACGTCCAAGTCATTGACTGTTTGTTCTAAAAAAGATAAGGTTTAAACTATTTCTATCACCAATGCATGAGATGACCATCCTTTTAGTTATGTAATTGGAGCAGTTTGAACAATCTTTTTATGAATTCTCTACGACCTTTGAATCAAACTGGCCTTGTAGTTTTAGAGCAAAACAACAGCTTAAAGTGTATACAGCCCATGGACTAACTAATTGAGAAAATGCAATGGATGTTTATGAAATGTCATGGTCATTGACCACAGACCAGCCAATGGTGCACCGCGAAGATGCATATAATACAGACATATGCATGATACAAAGCAATAATAAATGTTAAGCAACAAGCTTTCTATTCATTGACAAGACACTTGTAAAAACTAGAAACTGGTGGGCACGTAGTTTGCAGTGTTTTTTTTGTGTGTTTTTTTGTAGTGTTTTATTGCTGAATTACTTCAATATAGTAATATGGAATTATAAAAATGGCAAAAAATCAATATAAGACTATAACGTTTTAGATTAAATCATGCCCAAAATCTGTGGGGGGTGTCCAAAAGGTAAAATGAAATTAAAAACAAACAAAAAATAAGATTTTTCAATGTCAAAATTGTCAATATATAATTTACCCTGAAAATCCAAATCCTAATTTTGGTGATAAACCAAAACATATGATGCAGTAGTTTGTCCTGGCTTGGGAAAACAAATTAATTTCCAAATTCTCTAAAAAAGCATGAGGTCATAAGCAATAATTATGATTAAATTTCTAAAAAAAAGCTGGGAGAAGATTACAACTTTTCCATCTTAATATTTAGGACTGATGTTATTCTTTCAGAAAATTGGCCTACGGCTGAAAACTTCAATATGAGATTATGAAAAATTGAGAACAGTGTCATTATCCTTTTTATTTAAAATATTTACAGTTCATACGAAGAACAAACTGCAAAGTATTGAACAGATTGCAAATGGGAAGGGCGAGCTCATGTTTAGAAGCATTTGCCCTTAAATTAATGCTGTGCTATACCTTAGTTTGCAAATATATTGTTTGAAACATAAAACGCAAGTTTTACTTTGGCATGTAAATATTAGAATTATGAACGTTTATTGATTTCTATAAAATGTTTTACATTATATGTGATTTGAACGTTTTGGCAGATATATAAAGCAAGTTTTATCGTTTAAAGGTAGCATTCCATAGTGTCGTTTTAATATTGATTACGTTCACAATTCTGAAATCTGACCAATAGTGTTCACAGCAAGATAAACCTGTGTAGTTATTGTCTGCTGCATGTAGTATATCCATTTGTTTTCTATTTCATGTATCTGTGATATATTATAAATTGTATTATGTGGGCATGCAACAAAGACAGTCTGTCTCTCTCTGGCCGAAATATAAAATGCAGAAATGATACTTACAGAACTGCTGGATCCGTCAATAGTCACGCTTAACCTGTCAAAATAAATCAGTGGTGTCTGCATTTATGGACACACAAATCTATTCAAAATGACTTCAATGAGCAGAAAATATTTTATGTATGATTAGGAAGATAGTCATCACGCCCTAGCGAATAGAATATCGCCCAAACAGATATAAACACATAGAGTAACTTGCTTATTGCACCAGCAGGCATTTATACTTTGTGCATAGTGAGGTATCAATCGAAACTGTCTCGGTCAGACAAGGGATGTTCATCGAGGATCAACTTTGATAACGCAGGTGATAACGTGACGCTGACGTTACAGAAACTATGTTGACACAATAACAAGTGTGAATACAGCAAAATATTACTTGTCAAACTTGACTAGAGGCATATAAATATTCAATGACCATTCACTCAGTCTTCGGGAATCTTCGTAAAAAGTGTGATTTAGATTGATGTACAACTACTAATCTAAATAAAAAAATATCAAAATTCCCTGATAGCCTAGTGGATAGTTATAGTCGGGTGTCCTTAGCATTCAAAAGATGTGGGTTTGAGTCCAGTAGGATTTAAAGGTCTTGTGAATCTTCAAAATCATTTTTAAAACTCTTCATGATTTAAATGACATTGATGAGAAAACCAAAATGCTGGAAACCCTATCTTAAAATTCCAACCGAGTCAAAAGTTATGCAAGTTTTAAGATTATGCAAATTAGCATATAAGCCCCACCCACATTATTGTTTCTAGGTGATTTTTTTCAAAATGTCATATTCTATGCAATGTGATTTCTATGTAATTAAAAACAGCATAATTAAGCTTTTATATGCAAATGTTGTATTTTACCATATTGAATCATTTTCAGCAAATAAAATATTAAATAATGTTAAAACAAATGAAATATATTAAATTTACTTTTTCAAAAAGCTAAAATGATATCATATTAGTCTCTTGCATATTTTCATCAAATTAAATTTTGAAACCTCCATAAATTGTTAAATATACTGTCCACAAAGAGTAGGGGATATTGGGACATAAAAAAGTCTAACAATTAAAATCTTAATTTGTCGCATAAATATTTTTTGTATTTTCATAGAGCAATCTGTAAGCCAGATTTCCTGCTTAATTTGAGGGCTGACGATTGGGTAATGTGACCTTAAGGACGTGCCAAAGAAACTAGGGGTCAAGACCCAAATTTCACAAAAAAAGTATCAAATTTTTGAGCATGCTTTCGATAATGCATGCTAAAGATGCATAATGGATATCTTTGCTTTTTAAGATTTTTTTCGCGTACCATAATTTTTATTTCTAGGAGATAGGGTAGTTACAAAACTGTAAAGAAATGACACAATTCACTAAAAATTGACAGATTTTAGCCTCACATTCCTGAAATTTAGGCCAAAGAGATCAAAACAATTTCTGAACATAAAGAATATTGAATAACGGATATTTTCTTTAAAAAAGCATAGCCATTACATAATCCGTCACCGTGATATTCACGTGTGAAAATTGAAAGGCTACCCCTGGTCTAATTATGGTTGTCTCAGAAACATGTTACCAGATTAATCCTTGAAAATTTTATTCATATTGACTGTGAAATGACTTTGCTAATTAATACTAGCTGTTTCAGGTGTATGACATTCGTTTGGTAAATGTTATAATTTTTAATATTCGAATATCCCCTACTTTTTGTGAACAGTATATTATGAATTTTTGGATTGGGCTACCGGCATTCTGTTTCTCTTATTCCTGACTTTTCGATCAATAGGAGTTTTAAAAAAGTCTTTTTGAAGATTCACAATACATCATAGTATGTTTTATTCATTTTTTTTTCAATTTGCTAGGTTGTTCGTCCTTATTCTTGATTGTGTGCACAACTGGATATATTTATTTGAATCTGACATGCGTTTATGTAACAAATACACACGTAGCAGCATAAATAATTTCAATAAGCCTACAGGTAATTAACTCTTTGCATGCTGAATAGTTGTTGAGACTTTTGTTATAATCTGCTGACTTTCTTTCTAAATTAACCTTTTCAAAATTTCTTTCAGGAACACTATCAGAGTGTCAAATGGTTTGTATCCAGATCAGAACCAACGTTTTGTCGTTACATTGTACTGAACTGGGTCCAAAAAATTTGCAAAGTGTTATCAGCTGACAAGGAAAGAGTGGGGAACTTAGGGAATAATGAATACAAAAGCGGCTAAATACAAATGAAATATGTAAAAGTCATCACAAGATGACGTGAAATATAAAAACAATATTAATTTTAAAAAAGAATGCAATTTGACAATTATATAAAAAAAGGTTCCTTCCAAGTTTTAATCCTACAACTTGTCAACTAGCCACTAGGCTATCAGACCATTTGCAGTAACGAATTGAAATAATCTTCATATTTCCTGTTAAGCATGACCAAGGTTGGAGTACTCCACAAAAACTATTGAATATCACGAAAATTTTGGCGAAAATTAATCTGTCAAAGGTCAATTTTGGCACGCTATAAAAGGATATTAATGAAGTTTATGTTGTTTTTTTTTATAAAATATCTATTGCCTTGTTACCTTATATACACCCGAGGCATAATTTATTTCTAAAATTGTGTCGGACTTTCCCGAATATGTGAGGTATTTGACACTAAACATTGAAATATCAATACAAGGTGCAATAATAAAGTAAAGGGAATAAAGTATTGGAACCATACTGTATTTGTTTTACTTTTTGCTTGTGTTTCTTTCTAGAAGAAAATTATTGAACATGGGGCCTCATGCCCAAGTGTTCAAACATATTGTCAGGCACAAGGCAAGTATTATTGCAATATGAACTGTATCTGTTTGCTTTGTTTATTCTGATGCTTTACATCCAAGTCAACACTTATTTCAGTCATGTCGAGATGGGTCTTCCTGGGTTGAACCAGTACTAATCAGTGGATAAAATGTATTGTACAGGAACACAACAAAGTGATTCCACCTGCAGAAAGTCTCAAACTGGCAACCCCTCATTACCCAGTCCTAGGCTCTACCAAATAAGCCACGACGCTTCCTCAAAAGTACCTTACTCCGTTCAGAAATTCTGTTGTAACGGTTTTTCCAAGTTCCTGCTTTTATAAGTAATTTTAGATCCTACATCACTATAAGAAAGTTACTAGAGTAGACCTCCCCTAATTTATCCAGCAGGTTCTGTGCCAGTGCAAGCTTCTGTCAAAGCCCTGATATCTTGTGAAATATCAGGGAATTTAGAAATGCGCCCACAGACCACGTCCAGTTGACGATGATAGTAATTTAAAATATACTCAAAAAAAATTGAAGATATTATAATTCTCTTGACTTTATAACATTTGGAAATATAATTTTCAAACAAATTATTTTTGACATCGATAGAAATTTTACTATGCTATTCACCAAAATGCTAATTGAAATAAAAGTAAGTAAGGGTGCAAAGATCAGGAGTCGATACAATTAAGTACCACACCTGACCCAGGATACCAATGGGAAAGTGACAAACTTACAGCAGACACCACAAACGAGAGCCAAGAGGTCAGCCCATTCCCAGCAGGTGACCACAAAGCACAAATAAACAGACGCGCACAAAGACAAAGCAAACACAAGACATAACAAAAACATAAAAGATCCACAAAAGAAGTACCGCCTTGGAACGGTCAGCAATATATTTTACTGGAGGGCTTAAACCGGTTTAACGGCGCCAACATCACCCTTAATTCAGATGTGGATCAAGACATATAGATATTTGGTTTGCATAAAAGACCCCTAACTTATCAATGCATCATCTCCTAAAACATATAAATCAAGATATAACAAGGAGATAAAGCAAGGATAAGGACTCAACAGTAAATTAAACTGAATACCGGAGAAAAAGAAATCCAACAGGTAAACCCCAGTGGGCCCGACAAACAGCCAAAGCATCAGGCTCCTGAAATTCACGGGTCATTGGTTAAGATACAGTACTACACCAAATGTACATACCCTCTCTACCCAAAGTTCACAAGCAAACAATTTAGCACTCTCAATTTTTGCTGAAACTTTTACCAGGTCATTGCTTATGTTCTAATTCCGACCAAAGACAAAAGTTAACACCAATTTATCAGTCATCTCCCCATATAATGGGACCATTACTTCAACAAAAATACACGGATGTGACATACCCTGGCAAATTTGATCACAAATTTGCAATAAAACACTTACAACAGCTTCAAAATTAGGTGCAATTTTTAGAGGGAGAACCAGCGATGATTTTAGAGCCAGTCATTATGGAATACAAACGATAAAAATGGGTTTCAATCATTTTTGAATGTTTGTGACTTTTCAGTATAGAGGGTTGAACCATTTGGATTTGCACTGTACTTAAACCATTGAAGCGTGACTAAAATAAAGCAGCCATTTTGATAGTAGATGTCTGGACTTATGAAACGCATGCATAATTGGTTGAGTTTTTATTGTATTGGATGTAAGAGATGTGACTGAATCTAAATATCATTCAATTGTTTTTTCTGAGTATACATCAATATTCATCGATACGCTTCAAGACTCTGGGATCTATGTTAGTATATATAAAATAACACACCATGTACTCGAACATGATAGGTAAGCTAGGGTTGAATCTTCTTTTTTAGTTCATAAAAGCGAAGGCTCCTCGTGTCAGGACGCTATAATAGTGCCTGTTACATGTAAGTGGAAGGGATAGGGATCTACATTTATGATAAAAGTAACTAAGGGTGCAAAGATCAGGAATCGATACAATCAAGTCATACGTTTTCTATTACAGGTGCGTCCTTTACAGGCAATTGCTTGTGTTCTGAGCCAACGCTGTGACATGATATGGAACTGCTTCATATTTGCCCCCCTGAACTACACATAAACAATGTACAAGTACACTATATCATTGTGTTGTGCACCTGTTATTTTCCCCCTCACCCACCACTGCACTTGGGATCGGGGAATAATGAAGATTTTGACGTTTCCCTCTACAAAGCATGACATATCCAAAGCTCTGTCGACACATAAAAAAGTCCCTACATGCCAGTCAATGATATTACAGGTCCCATGGGACCGTGGTTGCAAATGACTGCTGTACTTACTCACATATGGAGTGACCATATCCAAAACTGGTATCGCAATCGAACTGCTTCCGTTGCCATAGTGATAGAGAATATTTTTTCTCATCGAAAAATCATAATAAAAACCTAATTCTCTGTCCACATATCAAATGCATTGACGTGGTTTTTATTACTTTTGTTTTGTCACCCCAGGGTCCAGAGCTGTGCTGATGTGCGGACAGACAAACAGACACACATATAGAGAAACAGATAGACAGACAGACAGACAGACATGACGAAATACAGACAGACAAGCAGACAGATGGATGGAGAGTTAAACTTATAGAGAAGAGAGTTGACGTTATAGCATCTACGTTTTACCTGTCGAGAAATAAACTATCCATAACTTTATATTTGCTGTTTTTTAGTTTAAGTCTTTGCTTATGACCGCATGCTTATGTGCCTAGATTTTAGACGATGGTTGGCTAAGCTTAAATGATCGGTATGGCGTTCTACTGATTTTACTTGCGAACAACATAGGAGGGTCAAAAGCTTTATACTTTTCCTTTATATTCATTTATCATGTTTATTTTCTCCTCATTTCCCTCAGACTTTGGAAATGATTGAAATTTTGGTCGCAGGCCCGTTTTTATATACTACTGACTCATTGACCAGTGAGTTATAGATGTCGTTATAGCAAAATCCCAGGCAATCGCATTCACGTTTCCAGGTATACGGTGTGTAGTCACACTAGATGATTTCCCACGAACTTCTCGGGCATTGAAATGACCACTCCCAAATATTAAAATGAATCTGTTGATATTTCCATTTTTTTTTCAAGAAGAGCGGTTCTACGGATGTCAAATTGTCTTAGTCTGTGGGTGCTTTTCTCAATTTCATGATTTTCTCCATATACCAGGGCTTTGCCAGGAGCTCACACATGCACAGAACCGATTGGAGACATAAGGGAGGTCTACATGAAAAACTTGCTCACAGTGATGTATTACCTAAAATTACTTTTTAAAGCAGGAGCATCGAAAAACCGTTACAACAGAATTTCTGAACGGAGTTCATGTGCTTGTTTTTAGAGTATTCCAACTAAAACTGTAATGACTAATCAGCATTCTTTGTGTTGGACTCAACATTGCTTGAGATAAATTGACTGCAGCGTGAAATAACTGACTTTACTGCATGTTAACAGCAAAGGTACAGACCAGCATGCACATCCCAATAGCGTGATTAGAATAATCGATAGGCCCTTTTAAGGGTCGAACGTTAATCAAGCTGAAAAATTAAAGATCTAATCAGATTGTACAGATGCAGAGGCTAATTTAAATATGCCTTGCACAAACATACCAAACTTGTACCTAATGTTTGATACAAGCTTCAACATTAATCAAAGCAAGAAAGACAGCAAGGATCAGGAATCAATACAATCAAGTACCACACCTGTCTCAGGATACCAAATGAAAAAGTAGCAAAATCACAATAAACATCGCAAACAAGAGCCAAAAGGTTATCCCTTTCCCTTCAGGTCACCACACGGCGGCAGCCATGAACAGACGCGAAAGCATGGCAAACACAAGACATAAATAACACATGAAAGACCCCGAACTAATCCATGCATCATCTCCTAGAATATATAAATCAAGATATAAAAAAGGCGATAAAGCAAAGATAATGACCCAACAGTACATAAAACTGAATACCAGAGCAAAAGAAATCCAACAGGTAAACCCCGCCTGGCCCCTACCATCTCATCAATAGATAAGTTTTTAAGTAGGAACCGTCATAGAGTCTGAAGTCCGACCCACCTGCGTGCAATTAAAGAGGAAAGCAAAGTTTATTCAGCTTTTGTAAGGAAACCATATCGGCGGCAACCAAAAATGTATATACTATCGACGAACGTAGAACAACAATAGTTAGAAACAGAGTTTTCAGTTGCCATTTGCCACCCAAAGGGCGACAAATGGCAATCGAAATCACTGTTTGTAGCGATTTATGATCCATGTTCGTCGATTGTTAAGAGCGTTTTCGATTGCGCCTATCCTGTGGGGTTGCAGAAAGTTTCGCCTCAAGGAGTCCAAGTTCAGCATTCCTATACCCAGTACGTTAAGGAGCTACCATCTGCCTGCCTGCTTTACGCTAATTTAATGGCGTGTTGCTGGTGAGCAGATGATGGCCAGACTTTGAATGCTGGCCTCGAGGCTATAAAGCTTCAATTCATTCTCAGACTCAAAATAAAGCGCAATGATTGGCTGCTTGTGGACACGTGTCCCCAAGCAGCCAATCATTGCGCTTTATTTTGAGTCTGAGACTGTATTCAAGTTTTATAACCTCGAGGCCTGGGAATTTCCAGGGGGTCCATACCAGTAGTCCTAAGGGAACATACAGCTTTGTGATTTTTATAAGGGTAGGAAGTCTAAGCACCCAGCCCCTATTCCCCACTCTCTTTTGATCCCCACATGTATCTCTTCCATTTTTGACACTTACTTGTGTTGACAACTGCTCTTGTTAGTAACTTTCTCTGTTTCTCCTAGTATCTCCTTCAGCTCTGAAGTCTCGTAGGCGCGGCTCAAGCCTAAGTGAATCCACTCAATGTATATGGTATCTCGTACGTCAGCTGAAAGGAAAACAGACCTATAACAAGCGTCAGAAATGAAACTTTACATTATCTACAAACTCATTAAATAAACATTTTAATTTTAATTAGAGTGAGGTCAGATTTTTTTAATAGAATTGGGTCAGATGGGATGGCCCCAATTGGGACTGCCTCACCCAATTTGAAGTAGTTCCATGGAATCAGACTTCTTATATATATCGAGGATTTATTTTGATAACATAATACTTACGTTTCATAACGTGTCGCTGACGTCACAGAAACCATGCCAATATAATAGCAGGAGCAAAACAAATGGTTAGAAATGAAGTTTATGTTATTTCAATACAATATCGCTATATTTTATTGAAAAAGCATCAACATTATTTGTTCTGTTGATAAATCGTTTAAGGTATTACTAATCAAAATTATGGACTTTAATATGACTGGACCCCACATAATGCAGTGCTTTTTTACCAACGCTAGTTCCAGCTAGAAAACTGCAGCTTTCTCATACATAGTACTACGCCTTACACTCAACTGAGGCTTGAATCTCTAATTGAGCAGAAGATTTCCAGTAGGGTTGGGCTATGGCTAGATATCTACATTTGAACACGTTTACAGTACACACTGAATACAATATAGTATGACATTTTTATGATGATGCATTGATAAGTTAGGGGTCTTTCATGCAAACCAAATATCTATGTGTCTTGATCCACATCTGAATTAAGGGTAAAGTTGGCGCCGTTAAACCAGTTTAAGCCCTCCAGTAAAATATTTTACTGACCGTTCCAAGGCAGTACTTCTTTTATGGACTTTTATGTTTTTTCTTTCTTGTGTTTGCTATGTCTTTGTGCGTGTCTGTTTAAATGTGCTTTGTGGTCACATGCTGGGAAAAGGCTGACCTCTTGGCTCTCGTTTGTGGTGTCTAGCTTTGAGTTTGTCACTTTCCCATTGGCATCTTGGGTCAGGTTTGGTACATGATTGTATCGATTCCTGATCTTTGCACCCTTACTTACTTTGGCTTGACCTTAGTTTCAAATATGTATTACAAGAAATAGAAAGATTGTGTCATCTACAAAATGTAAGCAATCATTGTTTTACTCCCATTGTTTGTGGAGATTTTGTTTCTGTCCTTGTTTTGTAATATAGTACTAAATGTCATTCTAGTTTTGCAATAATCTGGCTGTGGAAGAAAGCCCTTTCTTTTGTCTCATTGCAACGATTTGATTTGGTGTAATGTGCCTAAGTTAGGAAACCTCCAGAGAGCTGAACAATATTAGTATTTTAACAACAGAAGAATAAAGAGTGAATGCTCTGATGCTTAGATATACTAAAGCCCCATTCCAGATGGCCTTAGTTACTGTTTCTTCTAAGGCCGTTGTTCTGATGTTGTTGTTGTTGTTAGTGCTGTTGTTTTGTCATTTATTGCTGCTACCATTGTATTGGGGTTGTGTTTGAACCTTGATTTATAATGTAGTATTATGTGTCCTTTATAGTTTTGCAAGCATCTTGCTAGATCATCAGTCATCTGGAGAAAAAGGAAGCTGGCTACTTTATTTTGGTTGTGTTTTTGCTGTTGTATGGCTGTTTGTATTCTCAGTCTCTTCGTCGTGATAATGTTGGTTAGCCTTTGGTCTGTGATTGTGGCACTTCCTGGTCTTACTCACTTCTTAATAATTACGAAATGACAGTTTTACAGTGCTTTGTCCGTTTTATTTAACAAGCTCAGCATACCACTAATCTGTCATTTGAATATCATTGGGCTTTAGTTTCTGCCCTATTTACATTCGTTAAGGTAAGTGGGAATAACCAGGAAATGCCACAATCACAGACTGCAGACCAACCGATGGCGCATGAGGAAGAGATGTAGAACACACAGAGAATGCATTTATTTTAAAGCATCCATATTTCTTTTCCTCTTCAGAAATGAATTCAATTTTTGGAATGCTAATGGAATCATAAATAATTCGGGTCTCTTACAAAGTAAGGGCTTCATGCTAACTTTGCAAGAGACCCGAAGTGTTCATGATTCCATAAATATTCCAAAATTGAATTTATTGCTTATAATTACATTTTATTATAAATATCTAAAATATATATATTTTTTATTTAGGAATTAAAACAGTTTTGTTTTTAACATGCCGTCCTCTTAACGGTTTAGTCAGACTGTAAAATGGAAAAGCGGAACAGCCAGCTTGAACAGGGAGAGCTAATGGAGCAAACAAGAGGCTTGTTTTGCATGTGGGACTCATGTGTGGTTCGCTGTCAATCACAACACCATTTTCACCTTTGGCGAATGAGTTCGATGTTCGAAGCGAATTGCATGGGCAAGTGAGGTTGGCAGTTGTCAAACAAATGTGTGCAATTCATGAGGCTATGAACGGTTGCAAAAAATTACAATTCATGAAATGATTGCTTCGAAAATGTAAATATAGTGAATTCTAATGCACTTGTTTTTGTAACGCTACTTCTGATTGGATAACGTCAACAAATTGCGACAGTATATCCTGCGATATACTGTAGGAAATAGTTTGACGTCATTAATTACGTCACATTTCATTAGATGACGTGTGGCATTATGCGGCTTGCAACGTTCCTATTTGAGACGAAACTGAAGAAGTGCATTAGAATGGGGATAACCATATTCAAATTTTTCATTGGGGGAGGTATATCGTCGGATATACGTTCGGAAATCAAGTTTTACTGCTCCGCTCGCGCTTCGCCGTAAAACTAAATTTCCGACCGTATATCCGACGATATACCTCCCCAAATGAAAAATTTGAATATGGTTATCCCCTAAATGATTGCTAAACTAGAAATGACACCAAGAACAACGCCACAAAACAAGGTCCAAACATATAAAAAAAACAATTGAGAGCAACAGCAGATAATACAAAACAACAGAATAATTGCATGTTCACTCTGATGGATTACCCATTAATATTGATACAATAGATATGGGTTGGTCAATTTTGTGTATCAAATGTCAACATTTCTAAATCATAATTATTTACATCCCTAAAGATTATTACATCTTAGCAAATAATGTAGACCATGATTGAGTGCTGCATTAAGCTGCATTTTATCTGCGTTTTCACTGTCAGCCAAACCGTTTTTATAGGTTTCTTGAATGTATAGGGTTATAATCCACACGTGTTAAAGGATAAAAGATGACAATGCCTTCCTACAACCCCATACAATCAATAATTTATCACAATGGATACACATTAAGCTTCTATTTAGCACAATTACATTAACATGTAGTTATACATGTAATATGTACTTTATTACCGCAAGTTATTCCAAGATTTTCCAGATGGTTTTCTTTAGGTTGTATCACTCCATAACACTTCTGTTCTGACTTTCTTCCATATACAATCTGGTGAATAAAAAGCCATTGCAGCCAACTCATTAGATTTTGACATATTCCAGAAAAACATATTTTGGAGTGTAAAATTTCAATTATTTTCACACCCATCATTTCAAACATATTTTAATGGTCCTCAAAAGAGCCGTCTCTATGAAATGGTTCTTTTGAAGAAACACAATCTACGTTTTGAATGAGAATTAAGAAAACTTTTTTATGTTTGCATACTCTTTATCTAGTTTTTTTGTTATTAAGCATATGCGTGGAACCACACTTTTAACTTCAGCTTGTAGCTTTGAAGTGGGGCTAGAAGTCAGTTTTTGGCCTAGCCTTCATTTCCTTTCATCCCTTGTGTGGTGATGGTATTGTAAATTTGCGATACTTTGCAGACTAGTATGATCCTTATCTTCAAACGATTGTGCTTATTATAAAAATCTGTTTGTATTGCTCTTTTCATGTATAATATTAGATTGAGCATTCAAATATATATAATTAATTGCTTTAGACCATACAGATATTATCTCTTCTTATATCTTAGTGTTTCAATGTAATTTTGAAGCAAATCTATATGGTAAAACGTATTCGAAACAGTTTAAGCATCATTTATGGTTTCTACTCCCCACCCCTCAAAATACGAGGGTCAGTCAAAAATAACTGAGCCCTACCTCATAACATTTTAGTTTAGTATAGTAGACAACAAATGTTATTATTTTCTATAAGTATCATATGTCACCGATTTTTTTACCCTGAAGAATCATCCTAGTGAAGCTTCTATTTTGGTTGCTAGGCAACTGAACATCGTCAGTCAGATCGATGCGTTCACGATCTCAGTCGCCAGGAATATACATTATGTTTTTAAAAAGCTTGCATGATTGATAGTTTTTATGAAAGACAGATTTGACATTTATTTGAATAACAAGTATCATATTGTCTTTTCATTACACTTAGTTAGTTCATGTTTAGGTGAACATTGATTGTATGCGTTGCCTAGCAACAAAAACCGCCAAAATTCCACAATTTTTTAAATACATGAGAATTGTGTTGCCATGGAAACAAAATTGTGAATTTAAATCAAGGAACTTAATATGTCTGAGGGTTGGTTTATGTATGTAGTACTGTTAAAGCATCATTAGGCTAATATTTTATGTTTTCTTTTAAAATTGTGTAAATTTGAATGTGGGTGGGGTAAATTATAGGACGTCAGGCACGTTAAAATTTGATAAATTCTGAAATCAAACAACCGCAGCATCCATAATTTAGGGTCAGTTGGTTTCTGTTCTGAGACACTTTATAGGCACATGCTAAAGGTGTCAGACGACAGTGAATAAAATCTTGCTTTAACATTAATGTTTCCATAGCAACGCTCAGACTTAGATGTATCACAGCGTGAACGCACCCCTCTGACAGCTCATATTCTGTTGCCTAGCAACCGTTACAAAAAGCCTACCACCAGAAATAAATTATGTGATTGAATAGATGACATGTAACTACAATGAAATATCATCTAATTATATGTCCATTTTACTTGATTCAAATGTTATGAGGTAGGGCTCAGTTATTTTTGACTAACCCTCGTAATGTCAATATTCTACAATAAAGTGTTTCAACTGCTATCGTGTATATGCATAGACGTTTAGACTAGTATTCAGATAATCAGCTTTTAGGATTTTCAGCCACCAAGAAAGAAATTACAGACACCCACATAGTTACTGTATGATTACATTGTTCAACCACTAGGTCACTGCTAAGCCACGCCCCATCTGCTTCCTATCTCTGTTAGCTTTTTCAGAGACCCATTTATTGCATACCATGTGGCGGTACAGTGCTCGTATAGTTGAATAATACTGTCGCAACCTCCCCTCATGACGAGACTGCTATCATGGGCACATAAAAATCAGCAGCTGGTTAACCTTTTTGTACCAATAAATAGAGAATACTAGGTGAGTGTCTTTTGATATCAAGTTTACCAGGCAAGGCTTTGAGAACGCTTGTTGACATCGCGAGGCTTGCTGAGCGATTCAACATGCGTTCTCAAAGCCAAGCCTGGTAAACTTGATATCAAAAGACGCGAACCTGGTATTCTATTTATCAGTTTACCCATTGCTGAACGCTCTTCAAACTAGCGATTATCAGGGCGTAATTTTTGATGTTTGTGTTGATTTAGCGTCATTAGCGACGTCATTCAAAAAGTGCAACGTCATCATGACCTGATAAAGGTAACATGCCGTGAGATAGGTAACGTTTATTAGGTCATGTTGACACAATGCAGTTAATATTAGGCGTAACTGATAAAAAGATATTTATGACATCTTTGCAGAAATAAAACTTTAATGCAATCACCAGTTAACCCGAAAATAGCTTGTTATTTCCCCTTGTTTGTCCCCTTAGATAGTCCAGTCCTTTTCAATCAGAGAAGCCATGTCCCAATTTCTGGATTGTTGATAAGCAATTTTTATTTTTTTCAAAATGTAATAATATGTAATAGGCAGACTTAATGGGCAACCATCCAATTGGTTCCGAGAGGATAGCACAGTTAAACGGTATTCGTGTGAGTCGATACTCAGTCTCTAGTGAGTACTGTACACCCCACGATGGGTATAAAGAAATCACATTTAGCTGACAAATAACGCTGTAAGCTATTTGGGAGACGCAAGGGCCTTCAAAGTTCACTTTGGATATCATAAGCCTGTACAACAAGTAAATTGTGACTGCCTCTGTCAAAGGTGCAACAATGTATGTAACAGTTGGCGTTTGGTACAAGACTTTATCACTTCAAGGCGTATTATTATAAGATTTGTGATGTCACATCAGGGGACTCACACAGCCACTTGTTTAAAAGAGCTATCATTAACGTTCAAGCTCTTGGTGATTGGACATATCCCTCTGTCTTAAGGTTAAGATTTGACTTAAATATCAATAAAAACAGTATCTTCTTGATACAACTTTATTTTTTTTGTTATTGTCATAATGATCATGGAACATGTTCCAATAGCAGAATAAGGTTTTTGCTTCAATCGAACCGACTCCGTATAGATATCGTAACTTAATGACAGAATAAAATTATGGCATTAATGAACAGAACAGAACCTCTCATCATAACAGCAACCAACCTTCGTTGTTGCTCGCCTTAGGCGGCCAACAACTCATTGGTTGGTTGCTATTATCATTCTGAATGAAAGTAGTACATACTTTGAGCTGATGTCACCATTTGTGGCATCCGATATGGATTTGCACTGGTTGCCTTTGCCACTAAAATAATGAAGCTACACTTATCAATAGGGGTAATGGTTGTCGTGGCACTTGACTAAAATCAGACCCTATGCTTAGGGTCAGTTGAGAGTATTAGCTTTGACTTTGGCTCATCCCATTAATGTTTTACTAGATCTTTCTGCCTCTACGTTAAGATGCCTTTTCTGTAATTCTTCACAGTGTGACTGTAAGTTATTTAAATATGAACATTTTCCTGTAATAACGCATAAAATAAATTAGAAAGTCTTCACTCAAGCTAACTATGTAGCGCGATTTGGTCAGTAAAATACATTTAAGCCCCCACAGTTCTTGGGGTTTTTTTTGCTTCTTCATTGTGCAGGACTTTAGTTAAGAGTGCGTTACAGAAAAAAAAAATTTTTATATTTCAACCAAAACATATGTTGTGGGTACTTAAAAGAACCGTCTGAATGAGACGGTTCTTTTAAGCACCCAAAACATATTCTAAAAATTATGGGGAAGAACAAATTCACATTTTTATGCTATTTTTTTTTATCTAATCTGTGATTGGGTGAATGTGCTTTATGTTTTGCCCTTGTTTTGATATATAGTTATTTCTGTCTTTTGTGTTTGGCAATTTCTTGCTGAAGAATAAAATTCCTGTATGTTTTGTTATTATATAGGCCTCGCTGTAACTAAACCTGTCTTTGGGGTTTCTAACAAAGCGAGACTCAAACAAATCTCCTAAGCTACAGAAACTAGCTAGAAAATTGAAATTTTGGTCGTATTTAGTATAGATTTAATTATTTCGAATAAGATAATAACAAAGATGCTGATCAACTGCGCGGAGGCGCAGGCTGATCTGCGCCTTTGTTGTTCGCCAACCCTTGAAGACATGTTTTCTCGCGTCAAGGCTCATATTTTCGATTGCTGTTTTTGTCTTTTGGATATCGGGTTTCTGTAAATGTCCTGTAGCTTTTCCTAATGGTGCCATTGGTTCGTCTGCAGTTTTTGATTGTTGTATTTCCTGATCATACTCAATGACTTTTTGCTTCCATGTGTGTCTGTATTTGTCCTGTCCTTTTATCTATTCTGCACAGTGTGCATGGGTTATTCTGTATTTTGTAATCTGAGCGATTCCTGGTGATACTTACTTGTTTTATTTTTACAGTGGACTAGTGTTTATCAATTGCAGCTTGCATTTCAAATGTTTCTTACCTTAAATGCAATAGATGTATCACTTGGATTGTGTATTATCAACCAGCCATGCGCTCTTCCCAGTATATTTCTAGCCACAACATTCTTTTTAGGACTGAAACACAATACAGTAAAAAACCTGTTACTTGAAATACAATCGTTAGAACTAATTGTATTTTGAATGTATTTTTTTTAAAAAAAACACAGAAAATATGGCCTAGGGGCATTTTATGCAAACCAAACATCTATGTGTCTTGATCCATATCTGAACTAAGTGTGTGGTTGGCGCCATAAAACTGGTTTAAGCCCTCCAGTAAAATATGTTCACTGGCTGTTCCAAGGAGATACTTCTTTTATGGATCATTTGTGTTATTTTTGTCTTGTGTTTGTCATGTTTTTGCGTCTGTTCATTGCTCTCTTGAGGTCTTCTGCGGGGTAAGGGCTGACTCTTGGCTCTTGTTTGTGATGTTTAATTGTGTTTTTGTCACTTTTCCATGTGGTATCCTGGGTCATGTGTGATACTTGATTGTATCGATTCCTGATCTTTGCAGTATTTCTTACTTTTATAATTTAGCTCATGTATTATTGAATTTACAAAACAAGTTGCGTGAATGAAATAAAATGCAAAGCTTCGCTGAGCATTTTATTGCTTTTTGCAACAAGATTAATAAATTCAAATGATGGGGTAGCACAAACGTCAGATTCTTTTAATTATAAAAATCAAAATATTAATTTTGATTATTCAAAATCACATGTTAGGCTAGCAAAACTTAATATTTTGGTCATATAAATGCAACTTTGTTTTAATCATTCTTACAGAACATAACTATGTATACCACTAGCTGTTTATCAATTATAATATATGGCTTTATATCACACACAGATGTGACGTCATATTTAAACATAACATGTTTTATGTGCTGAAAAGAAACGTCTTATTTAGATGTTTCTTTTAAAACCCCATATTATGTTTGATATATGTACTTTATATCATGACCAGCTCCCTTTAATTTGTATTACTGAAGCTATGATCATGAGGATTTTGAACTTAGTAGATGAATGGATGTCATATAATAAGCAACCATTCAATAAATGCAACAAAACCCAGCTTGTGCACGATGTTAATACTCAAATCTGGCCAGACATTAGCCAAAGTAAGGATGAAGCTAACAATCAGGAACCGATATTGATACAATCAAGTACCATACCTGACCCAAGATACGATATGTGAAAGTGACAAAACACAAGAAGACATAAAACACAAGAGAGCCAACATGCCAGTCCTTTCCCAGAAACCACTGACCGGGCTTTGTTTTTTGTTGGCACTTTATGAATAGCTAAAGGCTCACAAGATTTTATAATCTTGTTTTCTTATGGATCATCACATACATATTAATAATATGTGTATGGAAGACCATCTGTATTTTAAGGAGTTTGCAGTCGAAATTTCTATAATATAATGTATTTCTTTCCCTAAAACTATTTTCTATCTTAGCAATCACAGCAGACCCTGATGAAATACTGCCTTCAGCTTGGTATTCACTGTTTGCCAAATAACATGCTTTCCAGTATCTACAATGAAAAAAGCTAAATCCAGAAAGCAAAGATTTGTTAATCTCGCTTGGGAATATAACATTTTAACAAGCTTGGTATAACTTGGTTCATATCAAAGATTGATCGTTCAAATGGATTTTGGCAAACTCCTCTAGAAGAAGATGCTGAAGAAGCAAGTGCACTTGTAGCATTTATTTAAGCTAATACCATTTGACATGTTAAACTCTTGTGTTATTTTTTCAAGCTTATTAACAATAGTTCTAGGAGGCTTGGAAGACTTTTCAGATGCTTTCATTGATAGCATTATTATTTTCAGTGCTTTATCACATGGGTCAAATCTGGGAGTAGTAAACGACATGTGTTAAAATTGATAAACCACTTGCAGTTTACATATCTGGTAACTATATGTAATAATGACCATTAAAATGCTTTGTCTATAATAAGTATTATTACCCTAATCAGACACAATTGTAATTTTAAAGTAATATCATTTACATATGATAAATAGAACCATAAATGAGTGCTCCTGTATTACTAAAATCATCAAACGCTTTGCAATAAGAGAAATAAATGGTCACCACTTCGTTTCTTTTCCCTATTTCATTTAAAAAAAAAACAACAATACATGAGCACTCATGTAAGATACTCTGCTACATTTTGAGTATTAAGGACATTTACTGCACCTGTTGATATCCTTTAGTTAATACAACTGGATACATACAGGATCATGAGATACTTTGCATTATTGATTGATTAAACAAGTCAAAATGTTTATTCCACTGACATACATGTACCTAACACCAAAGAAAGACTTAACCTACACCTGAGAAAGACAAAATAAAACAGTTGTGGAACACTAGAAATCATTTGATAAGCTTCAACAAACTATCGTCCAATATTTTATGTAACAAATACAATATTTTGTAAATGTTTGGCGTCAAATCAGTCAAAATTATGAAAAAAATACTTATTGGGGGGATAGATTATTATTTAAAAAATATGATCACTTTCCAGGTGCAATGGTTAAACCAAGCCAAAAACAATAATAAGAAATTGTTGACCTTGAGCCTGCTTCCACTCCATGAAAACAAAGTCAAGGATTATCATATCCCTAGAGTTAAAAAAACAGCTGCAGGTATTTTATCAAAAGTCCAAATTCAGATAAAGTTTGAATTTGGTGGCAAGAAATTCCTTTAAGTATCTGGCAAATTTACTTGTGTGTTTGTATTCACTTTAACAAACTCAATGCATACAAAGGATCATTTGAATATAAATATTTACTGCACTACCTGTGTAAAAATGGACAATTTGGGTATTGAACAAATATATCAAATATGGTGGTTCACTTTATTGACAAGTATGAGTTACTAAAAACTTCTTTTGCAGGTTTGTGCTTTCTGTTTAAACTGTTATAAAATAAACATTTATAAAGCGGTTTATTTTGAATATATTACAACAGTCTGTTGGGCATTACAAGGCTAACAAAAAATGCAGGTACAATGCTTACCTTATCCAACAGTTAGAATATTTGCATATGCCAAAATCCAAAGATTCCATCGTTGCCTGAAATAAGAGAACAATTAGCGCTAAGTGTACATACAGGTTGCAACCCTGGTCCTTAATACTTTAAACAGATCTCCAGATAAGACAGGATTGTTGCGACTAAAATTTCTTATTTCTCAACTAAAGTTATGCTATTGTTACTCAAAAGAACCGTTGGAACCTTTATGCTCCATCCACAGGCTGTGTTGTTTCATCAGTGTATGCATGCAGCCATAATAAAAAAAACTTTCACTCATAGATGCCCAGCTCACAAAATAGACCTTCCCCAATAAGAACAGATTCAGACAATGACTGCATTTTAATAAGACTAACGTGGGTGGAAACTGATTGGGTGAGGAGAAACTGACTTTTCAAATATTTCCCTAAAATTGTCCGTTTCACTGAAATGTATGTTTTGATATATATACTGACAAAATTAATTGAACATGACCAGGAAATAACACAATCACACACTGCATATGCGCAAATCATGAAGTTTTGTCTTATGTGTGGGTCCAACTCTCTTTTGTCTTGTTTTTTCTTCCTTTTTATATGATGAGGGGGAAGAGAGAAGCTCCAAATGCCCCTTAAAGAGGGCTATCATCAGCCCGCCAGCAAAACGCCGTTTAAATGGCCGTTTAAATGGCGTTTTGCCGACGTGCCAATGATGGCCCTAAAGTAACTGTTAGCTTGGTAGCTACGATTTTTCATTGGATCTGAACCAGTATAGCTAAGAAACTCTATATCTTTCTTTTTATTATCAGGGGGTTCTGGACCCCCTGTCTACCCCTCTGGATCCACCAATGCTGCAGATCACATCACAGCAGCGTGAGGAAGAGACACAGAAAACTAACAGTCACAAGATATCAGGAAAACATTATTATTAAAGTAAAGCAACCAGCTCTTTTTTCGTAACAAGTTGATATCACCTAGAAAGGTCCCTAAGTACTGTATAAAAAAGAATGACAAGACAATAGCGTTGTGTCTCAACGCACCTTCTGTTGTAGTAAAGGCTGGCCTATATCCCCTTTGAATACTCAATTGCTGGGATTTTTCGTGCTTTTGGTATCCTATGCTGATATTTTTCAAAATTGACTTTTTGTAGCAACTCTTTCACAAATACTACCAGAGTGTCAAATGATTTTGAACCAGATCAGGATTGACTTTATATAGTTCCTGATCTGGATCCAAAATGCTTGCATATGTCATAAGCAGATGACACACGTCGCACTAGCAAGGGAAGAGTTGAGTGGTAAACGAAAGTAACTAGGGAAAAGTCTAACTTACTTTAGCGGAACCGTCTGGTTCCCAGCAAGACTTCTCCATTATCTGAACAGCCTCTCCGATAGAATTCATGGCAATGCAAGGATAGTAGCCGAGGACGCTGGGATTTAAATTTAACTCGATGCATTTTTCACCATTCTTCCTAAAGAAGCCTTTGTTTGTGTCCATGTCGAGATGAAAGGACATCACATCTCCCACAGAGGCTTGCTTGGTAAGACGATATGATTGCCCAGATTCCAGATAAATTCTGAAATATCCATATGTCAAGATTATCAATTTGAAAAAATTTGCGAGTAGAGTTGCGAATGTGTTCTTATCCATTAGTTTTAATATTACTTTTTGAGTTTTCAAAAGAACCGTCTTATTGAGACGGTTCTTCTGAGTCCCATCAACATATGTTTAGGTTAAGAAAGAAGAAAACATAAATTTCAATTACCCTTCCTTATCTTGAGGCCTGAATATCATACTGTAGTTTCGGAAATTTTCGCGAGAATTTTATTTTCGCGAATAGCATTTAAAGACATATTAGCGATGTGAAAAATTCGCGACTAAGGCAAGATTTACCTATATCAATAAACGCCATTTCGCGAGGGTTTTATTTTAACGAAACTTTGAATATGGGAAGTTTCACAAAAATAAAGTCCTCGCGAATATTTCCGAATTTGAGGTATTAATTTAAAATTATCATCATGTCTACCATAGTTATCCTCAATGTTCCGAAATTGACCAGAATTATAATGGAAGTTTACATCTATGGTAAATATAAACATCCATTTTGAGCATAACATTATACAATTGATGCATTTTTTTGAGGTTATCATCAGGATTTGTCAACCTGAGAACAGTGATGTTCACCGAGGCAAAGCCGAGGTGAACATCACTTTCAAGGATTGACTTGTCCTGATGTTAACCGAAAAAGAATGCAACAATAGTTTTTTATATGACACTGTCTCTCTTTTCCTAGTTTTATTTAAAGTATTTTCATATTAATAAATTTACTCAAGTCAGATGTTCCTAGTGCACTTTCACTAGCAAGACTATTTCAACAATCTACTTCCCAAATTCTGGAACTCTTATGAGAAAGCAAATGAATTGCATTTTAACCCATATATGCCTAGCGTCCTTTTTGTTGGACATAGGCAAACAATACAGACCTAGATTAGACGCCACAGAATGCAGCGTCTGATCAGGATCTCCACTGTCTGTTTACATAATTTTATATTAAAACTTGAATAAAAACGAAAAATACCACATTAAAACAGAAATGGACTGTTCCAATCGATAACGGTGGAAAATTCTATTTGGAATAAATGACTTAAATGCTGTTCTCATAAATGAACAAACATTTTACCTGTGAAATTTACATAAGAAACCAGTCAGTGTTTCAATGTCTATTTTTAGCTCTCAGGTAGCAGTGAAAAAACTCAACGTTACCAGTGCAAGCTAGTTTCAGCCAATCAGAGGAGGTCTTTTATAGGAGTCATATAACAAATAAGTTTTGTTCTTATCCAGCAGTTTATACAGTTGTTTTTGCTGGAAAAAACATTTGGGAAGGGGCCCTAGGGGCTTTCAGGTTGCGAAAATTAGAACGGTAAACCCTGAATTAGGAAATTTGTAATAGCACACAATTATATCATTTTTGGTCAATAAAAAAAGAATTAGCTATTTCACATTATTTTGCTATCAAAAAAGAAAGGAGATATTAGAAGCACTGGTAGTAGATTGACATTATGTAGCTTGTATGTGTGGTTACTGAATGAAAATCCCAATCTTCAAGACAAAAACAACAATATTTTTTTTGAAGATTGGGATTTTAAAATCAGGAAATAATCACATTAATTCCAATTGAAATTGGACTGAATTTCGGCCACTGAGAACACCTAAAAATCCCTGGCTCGTCGCCAAAAAAGCTTTACAAGAACCCTAACGTTTCGTCTTATAGACGTGTTTACACCTCTCTTTGTAGACATATCTTAACTTAACTTACCCTGCTTGAACCAGTGATACGGAGCATTTAATCTATAAAACAAAATGTGACCAAAACCAGATTCAAACTCACATCCCCTTTATTGCAGCTAGACGAAGTCCTACATGTATTATCAACCAAACTGGCTACTGACTGCACTACGAAGACCGACAAGTTTCGTTTAACAATACATATCTAAAACTTAGCAAACCCTCTCAAATTATTTATCCTAGATCATACCAGAAACTTTGTTGCGGCAACTCAAAAACGTATTCTTCTGGTCCAGTTCCCCCCACCTGTACTATTGAGATGATAATAAGACGTACTCACCCACCATTGTCAGCATGGTAACCGATTGAATGTCTATTCCAACCAGGCATTCGTGAGGCAGGATAATCTTTTGGAACCAGCCCAATACCAATTTCTCCTTTCTTCCCCCTCTTCAATATTTCTGCGGAGAAACAACCAACAATTCAAGAGTTGTCATGTTAAAAGTATGGAACAGTGCAAAGATCAGGACTTGATACAATCAAGTACCACACCTGATCCAGGATGCCATATGGAAAAATGAAAAATACACAAGAAAACGCCACCTACAGGAAAACCAAGAAGTCAGCCATTTCCCAGCAGGTGACCACAAGGCTGCACGACGCATTCAAGACAATATACGAGGGGTGATCAGAAAAAACGCGGAAAAGTGCTATTACACCGCATTGCTTTTATCGATTGCGATGAAAATTCATAGATATAAACTACCATTCATGACAAGTTTACTGAAATTTAAATTTAGAAAATGTGACGTCAGACGTATGAGCACGAGGCGCCGCTGTGACGTCACTTCGTTGGAACCGGCCCATCTGTACCCCTGGGTTGCTTCTGGGGGCTAAAACTCATAGTTGTGTTTGAATTATTTGGTATTTTTAATGGAAAGTAATGTTCCATCATTCTTTGAACATAATATGAGGTTTTTATATTATTCCGCTGCGCTATGTATTCAAATTTTAATAGGTTTCAGTCCGAAGGACAGACCTAAAATGCGTCAACTTTTCGAGATTTTGTAAATTTTAAATAAAAAACTCGTTTTCTTGTCAGTGTTCATCACAATAGTTATAATATCGGACTTAACAATCAATATTAGATCTACTGTCCTAAAAAGGAGTGTTTTTCGAAGTGTGCAAACAGTTTATTTTAAAGAATTGACATGCCAAAACAGGCAATGGGTTCACAGAAGTTGAATAATTTGCCTTTTTGACAGTACTGTTATTCGTTTCGATTTAGAATACCATCCGTTAGATATAACTCTTTGAAAGTTTGCACAGAAGAGGAGTAAATATGTCGTTAAATATGCATGGAATGCAGTATGGGCTATCACAACATAACAAAATTTTACAAAACGTTGAAGTTTAATTGGTTGTGTAGTAAAACGTCAAAATGCAACGTAAAATGGGCCGGTTTGCGCTATATAGCGTTACCTGGACGACAGCTGTAACGCACGTACACCACTAACACCAAGCATGTTGTGACCGATCAACTGCATATGTGTTTCATTAGAATATGCTGTAATTCCAGCTCTATTGATCAAACGATGTAGAAATGGCAACTATTTTCCGCGAACTTTCTGATCACCCCTCGTAGCAAAGACAAAATAAAAACAGATCAACAAAAGAAGTAGCATTATACAACTGTTTATCAGTTACCTCTACTATCACTTAACTGCATTAGATAAGTGTTGCCTATCTCACGGCATGTGTCCTAATCAGGTCATCATGACCTTGAACTCGTTAAATGACGTTGTCAATGACGCTGAATCGACAATAGAATCAACAAGAAATACTCCATAATCGCTTGTTTGATGAATGCGGTGATATAACATAATAAAGTCACATTCACGCACAGACTCGAAACTTTGTCAGATACAAGACACTAATAAAAAATTCATCTGGCTATACAGCCTATATAGTTGGTAGTTTTCTCGTAAAGCATATGCTCTAGATAAATTTGGGCAATTGTTCTCCGTTTTCGATATTTGACCATGTAATACCTTATGGAAATGAAAGCAAATAATTGAGAAGAGCTACTGGACAGGGCCCTTTAATTTGCCGAAAGGTTTCAATTTTTTAAACTTATTTATAGAATACTAGGTTTGCGTCTTTTGAAATTTAGAGTACCAGGCTCGCCTTCGAGAACGTACATGTATGTCGAATCGCAGGGAAATCCTCGCAATTCAAGAAGCGTTCTCAAAGCATTGCCAGGTAAACTTGATATCATATCATAAATGCTTGCACATACACTGTACTGTCGTGCCAACCAAGAGTGAAAGTGACGTGATATTTTGTTTGCAATTGCTACATGTAAGTAAAACATTAATTTGTACACTCCACTTGAGCTAACGCGAATCGATATCGCACTTGTGTATTAATCCTATCCTGAGGATAGGATTAATACACAATTGATCTATAGATTATAAGTCCCAGATAACTAAATAAACAAAACATGACGTCACTGTCACCCTTAGGCTAGCAGGACAGTACATGCTAATAACTGGAATTCAGGGAGTTATCTAAAAAAAAAATTCACCTCGACGAAAGAGAATACCCTAGGCTGGTCTTCGCCTTAATGTTCGCAAAACCGTTGGCTGCCCATTTGGTAGCAGTGTAGTACATAAATTATTTGCATGGTAAAGATTAAACATGGACAATTTTACGTTCGATACAATAACATCTTTTCTACGCCATTTGGAATTAGGTGCATGGAGATTTACACTTCCGCAAACTTCGCACATGATAAGTGCAGCATGCCACATTTTGTTGATGTAAAAAAGGTATGCGTACGTATGATGAAATGCTATATGCATCAACAAATTGTGGCATGTGTAAAGGTTGCGGTATATGCAATGATTAAGAAAGAGAAGTATCACAAAGTTTTAAATGTAATTTGTCTCTGCTCATGCAACGCTGTCAAGCACTAAGCCAGTTTCGCAGCGATAGACGTGAACTCATAAGCTCCTCCCAGTCAGAATTTAAGGGAGGTCCTGGATGGAGTTATATCGGTCAGTTAACAATTTTTGGCCATTTTCTTTATTGATTAGCGATTTTCAGCCCCAAAAATAAAGTTTTGAGCAGAGTTTTTTTTTATCTAAAATTTAACTTTTTTTCATGAAATATATTGAGGAGCACCAAAAGTTGTGATATTCTAAATTTTAACGAGTAACATAAAAATGGTGATTGCACGTAAAATTCGTAAAGTTGACCAACTACATTATCTAGATCCAGCTTACCGTATACAATCATGAAAGTCTGGAACAATTTGAGAATCGAATTAAGCCTCGGGGGTACGCAAGAAACAATACACATTGTATGTCCTATGTACGAAAATAATAGCTGGTTTCATATGAGAGGGTTTGCAATAATTGTGAATTGCCTGTAGGGATTTACAATGTTTGTGAATGCTTGGTTTAGATTAGACATAGGTGTTTAGGGCCAGGTGTAGCGTTGACAACTGTGACTGACATATTTATGTTTTTGTAGGCGATTCTGACACCAGTTTGGTATTGTTTCTTAACGGTCACATTTATTAGCCTGTCAATTCTGATGGGATATTTTAACACTTTAGAAAGGTTGTGATGACAGATGCTACTAAGTTTAGTAAACTTACATAAGCCCAATAAATAGATCATGTCAATTCTGACATTGGTTGGCATGATTGCGCAATACATTTAGTCATATGACCTTTGGGAAATTGCGCAGCTGGTGTGACTATGAGTCTTTTTGTATCTTCTGATTGTTTGATATAAATGGAAGCTTCCTTATGTAGAGGACGCTTTAAAGTAAACTTAAAATATAACTGGTTAGTGATGATGGCATTAGGTGGCGCTGTGGCCGGCTTCTATCACGCGACTTCATGGTATATAAGATGAAACCCAGTGTCAGAGCTTTAGATTTTGGAAATTTGGGTTATAGTTAGTTTCTAGAAGGATTTTAGTTGTAGCTTTTTAAAAATTCAACAAAAGAAATGAAAGAAGAGAGTCCTAGGACTCTGAATCACTCCCCCAAGTCCTGGCTCACAAAGAGATGTTTAGAAACAAGAACTATTTTTCGCTCTAGCAGCAATATTTTGAGTAATATTTTTATGAAATTATTTTGAAAATATTTGGCGGGTGGTTAAGTAAAGATTTCTATTTTCAGCTCTGGCAGCCATTTTGTTCAGGGGAGGGAAACCCTTTTGTGCTGGTAAGAGAGTATAGCAAGGACAATTTCTGTGAAACTATTTTTAATTGTACCAGTGGTTCAGGAGTAGATGCAATTATTGTAGATGACATTATGAGGAACATTTCTATTAAATTATTTTGAATTTGGGATAGTCATTTAAAAGTTCTACCATACTGCAAATACAACTTACTGATGGAATTGAACAGAACTTACAGATGGAATTGAACCCAACTTACTGATGGAAATGACCACAAATTACTGATTGAATTGAACACAACTTACTGATGGAATTGAACTTAGCTTACTGAAGGAATTAAATACAGATTACTGATGGAATAAAACGCACTATACTGATGGAAATGAACACAACTAACTAATTTAATATACACAACTTACTGACAGAAATAGTATTTCGTTCGGAGTTCATCGGCTGACATCCTACAAACTGAGACACCGGCGTGGATGATGTGCTAGGCTCATATCTAAAAATGAAAAACAATTTAAGTGATCAATCCTAGTGATTATCTAACGTTAAAAAAATGGAAATAACATAAATACCATGCGACAGTCTGCATGTCTGTCTGCAAATCCAGTCACGGTTTATAACAATGGTTTCCTCTTTAATTGCATGGCAGTCGGTTAAGCCTCAGACTCAAATGACGGCCCTGACATTAATCTTTAATCGATCGACTTGTGCCAGATTCTTGTCCCGTTGGCTCAAATTGAGGTTTTTCTTTAGCTATGACTATCTGTAAGTCTTGTGCCTTTTTTGTTTCATCATAGTGTGCTTATTTGATTAGATTGTTTCTCTGTAATGATACATTGCAATAGTTAGGAAGCCTCCATGGGAGCTTAACATTTTTGCTTTTAAATAACAAAAGAGTCTAGGATGAAGATTTGGTATCAGTAAATGCATTACACTCCCAGTGGCTAAGGCTGATGTCCGTTCTTGTTGATTTGTTGTTGACTGTTGCTCCCATTGAGAGGTTATGACATTGTGTTTGTTTCACGTTTTGTTGTGGATTGTTTTTGTCCTTTCTAGTTTTTGTTATCATCTTGAGGGGGAAGAGAAAGCTGGTTGCTTTTCTTTGTTTGCCTTCCTGATGTCTTATAGTTGCTATTGTTCTGTGGCTCTTCTTCGCAGTGCTATGGGTTGTTCTGCAGTGTGTAAGAATAGATCAGCTCTAGCAGTGAATTGTTGAGTAATAATTCACTGTTTAGAGGTCAATTGTATAGAAAGATCAAATCACAAGCGCAAGTAATTTATCTTGGCACAACTGACCGACAAACAGTGAATTATTACTCAACAATTGACGCCCTAGAGCTGGTCTATTTTGACTCTAACACACAATAAACGAAGAAAGCACATTTGAAGTCTTCAGCCGTCATTTCACTGAAGAATTCTCGCCAATAGTTGGACTGTGTCGCATATGTTTACATAGGCGTAGGAACAGGGGGGGGGGGGGCAGCAGGGGCCAGCCCCCCCCCCAATAATTTTATAGGGGGGGGCCAGAATAGCCTTTGGCCCCTCCAATAATTTGTCTGAATTGACATATAATTGCTTGTCACTCAGGGTAAAATAAGCAACTTCCACACATAATTATCAGTAAATTTTTCCCTCGATCGCTTCGCTCGCTCGTAATCTTTATATTTGGTTTAAGAATCTCTGAGAGCAGACAATTAACTCGAATTTTAATACTTTTTCATGTCTTTTAGTCAGCAGGCTGTCATCACTTTGTATGTATATGTATGTCTAAATGTAAATTATATATGTATCATTTTTTTTTCAGATAAACCGCCTTTACAAGCTTTTCTTATTATTCCTATTTCCTATTCTACATTTTAAAGAGCTCCAACCGTTTATCTCTCTTTGCTTTTTGCTCTGAAATACCTTTCAGGCAGTAGGCTTCAAACAAATAAATTTCCTCACCAGCTTGGATTAAAAGATTATATTTGTTTTTTGTTTAGATTTTATTTTTTATCACTCCTAGCTTTTTACTCTGAAATACACAACTAAAATTTTTCCTTGATTGCTTCGCTCGCTCGGAGTAAACTATTTTTTTCGTTCTGTTTTTCCGTCGTAGCTTTTAACTCATAAACACCGTACAAAATTTTCCTCGCTCGCTCGGAATAAAATATTAATCTTAAATTGTATTTGGGTTCTGTTTTTTATCCATCTTAGTTTTTTAATCTGCAATAACTTAACCAAAAATTTTCTTCTCTCGCTTGGAGTAAAATATTATAATTGTTGACTTTTTGGGGTTTTTTATCCCTCTTAGCCTTTTGCTCTGAAAAACTTTACCAAAAAATTCCCTTGCTCGCTTTGCTCGCTCGGAGTAAAATATTATCATTGTTATTGTTTTTGCTTTTTTGGGCTCTGTTTTTTATCCCTCTTAGCCCTTTGCTCTGAAGAACTTCACCAAAACATTTTCCTCGCTCGCTTTGCTCGCTCCAAGTAAAATATTATCATTATTTTTTTTCTGTTTTTGTCCCTCTTAGCCTTTTGCTCTGAGGAACCTTACCAAAATTTTTCCTCGCTCACTGAAATTATATATATGGCTTCTTATAAATGGAGATCCATTGCTTTGATTTTAGTAATGCATGTGTATAAATGTATGCAGATTCGAATAGCTTTTAGGCAATATAAATAACCAAAACTTTCCTCGTTCACTTGTATATCTTTGTTGCTGTTTTTTTCATAGATATTGCTTGCTTTGATTTTTAATGATTTTCATATCAGGATGTAAAATGTATGTTTGCATAGGCTGTGCATGCATACATACATGCGTGTGCATGCATGCATGGGTGTATAAATATTTAACACATGTGTGTGCATACATGTGCACGCATGCGTGTATGTACTTTTTGCAATACCCCCCCCCCCCAAGTATTGAAGTTGGCCGCGCTGGGTTTGCCCCCCCCCCCCCCCCCCCCCAATATTGAAAAGCTTCCTACGCCTATGGTTTACATGTATTTGTAACGTCTTTCAGGCGTAAAAACGACATTACACCATCTAAAGCCATGACTGACGTCATTTTTCAGTAATAAATGACGTCAGCTAGCACACGTTTTCCTCGCGCTTTCAAAACTGAATTATGGTTTGATATATCATGTTTTTTTTAACATTGGCTCTATAGATGAGGTGTGCTAGAATTGCTTTTTTAACATAACTCTAGTTAATGGTATTCAAATAAAACTTTGTTTTCTTATTACTCAGCTAAAACATATTCTGTGGTACTCAAATGAACTGTCTTAGTTGTGACTTTACTACTGTCGTGCCAACCAAGAGTGACAGTGATGTAATAGTTTCTTTACACTTGTTAAGTAAAACATTATCCGGTACACTCTACTTAAGCTACCGCAGGATAGGATTAATACACACGTGATCTATCCATTCTAAGCCCATGTTAGTTTTGTAAACAGAACATGACGCCACTGTCAATCTTGGTTGGCATGACAGTAGTATGATGTTATTCAGCACTAAACTATGTCTTCTGTGACAGAAATATCTTAAATTAAAAACATTCGACCTGTGACCCCTTAAAATACAGAATGAACAAATATTTGCCAGTTGTATCAATATGTATGGGGAGATCATCAGAATGAAAAGGGCTATTATGGCAACACAGAATTCTTGCCAGTTGTGTATTCTTGAATACTTTGTCTACTTCTGTCGTCTGCTGATAACCTTTGCAAACAGTTGGGACCCAGGTCAGGCCCGATAAAATGTCGGGCCTTATATTGATCCAAATTGTTTGAAAGTCTGATGGTATTCCTGAAAGAGTTTTTTTTTTGAAAAGTCAATTTAAAAGAAACATCTGCAAACAAGAATTACGCAGAAGGCAGATGTCCTTTCTGTGAATCTATTTTGATATTAAACATTTTTTATGCGGCCCATTGGACCTGTTATTCATACAGTTCTTCTAAAAAACACATCTAATAACAATAAAATGAATTTCTTTAATGGAAGTTATTAAAGTGGTTCAATGGTTTTTATTAGTCATTTATTACTTTGTGCTGAATGATCAAGGTTGGGTATTGAGAGGGGGTGTGGGATTGTTTTAATTTTTGTCAGCTGGTGATAACCTTTGCAAACAGTGTGAATCTGATTCAGGAGTTCATGCCCAGAGGTTATAAAACCGTTTTCATGCTCAACTCAACTGAGTGTGACTTTTAAATGAAAATACTGACAAATGAAGAAGTTTACTGCTTTTAGTCTCCCAAATGCTGTATTTATCATGCTTATAAATATTAAAATCCCATTTTATCATTGATGAGTAGGATTAATTTCGTTGAGTTTGAAAAAGAATTTATAACCTGGGGGCCTGGTATAGATTCAGATTGTTTGACACTCGGAGGGTTCCTAAACTGTTTTTATGTTATGTTAAAATATTTTTAAGTCAATCATGCACAAATACCCCGCAAGGTGGATAATTTGGCATTCTCTGTGTGTGTGCGTGCGTGTGTGTGTTTGAGGCAGAAAGTTGGTCCTCATCTGGGTCCAAACTGTTTGCAAAGGTTATCTATAGACGACAAAAATCGTAAGATCAAAACCTATTCATTAAAAGCACCTCGAGATTGATAAGTGTAGAGTGTAATGGGTGTACATCAATTGACGACTTATTGGTCGGTTAAGAGCCAATGACTTATCGGTTGTGATAAGTAACGGCTGTGTTGGGACTTCGTGACTGTGTAGTGTGATTCGAACAATGTGGTCTATGGCGGCAATATTTGATTCGATGCCCTTATTTGGATTTGGATTTCGAGACGACAACCCGTATACTACTACTTACAAAACGATCCCTGTTTCTTGAATTACTTTACACTCCCGCCCATATAGAGCACCGTACTGAGGCTGCTTTCCCTGCAAATAAAAATACTCGTAATTCATAAATAGATATAAAAAAAGCACGTGTCTTGTGTCGGCCAGCAGGCCTTTGGACAAGAGAGAGTAATTGATTTTTTTTCTTATTGCTCAACCGAAATATAATGTTGTGTGTACTCAAAAGAACCACATGATCAATTTACTAGGTAAGAAGATGTTAAAAAGTTTGCACTCAAATTGTTTAACTGGACCCATGCATGCTCAATGCGAGATAAATCCTAGTTTAGTGTATGCGAACAACCAAGGCGCAGGCAACTGAGGCATACCTGTGCATACGCAGCAGTCTGGTCAGCACCTTTATTATCTACCCGCCCTTTCATCTGACCCAGACTGAGGCCCTGGAAGGGCTTTTAGGGATATAGTAGTATTGTTGACCAAACATATAAAGGAATGTGGGGCACTTTTATGAAAATTCTAAGTAATTTTAGGCAGTCTCAGCTTTCTGAATGTTGGTGAATTTGGGTGATGTTTGCCAATTTCCTTTTACGTATATGGGATACTTTTCAATACATATCAGGGATCAATCTTCCAGGGTCTCAGTTTATCAAGCAGCTAGAAATTATTTAGATAAGTTATTCGTTCAAATATGGCGGACAGATTCTAAAATCATTTATTTTGCCCTGTCGAAAGAGAAAGTTGCGTACTGAAATTCATAGCATGTGTCATTCATTATTTGGTAAAAGAAGTTGCACTTACCCCTGATGACATTCTGGTCGTTTTAGTCCGCTGTGTGAGATAGCGTTTGGAATAAAGGAGAGGTCGTAGCTTTAATAAATTTCGACGATTTCTTAAAAATCTACACCCACGTTCTTGCTACTAGGAAAATCTAAAAATAGTTTTCATCCATCCATGTTATAAACACAATAAATGAAAAAATGTACTTTTGATGTGGGTCGGTACATTTGAAAGCTGACAATACACTTTTTTGCAAATTACCATATGACGCGCAGTTAGCTGAAATTTGAACACTTATGTTAATTGACAATGGTCAGGCGCCACACTTGCAAAACACTAACTATGTACAGCAGACGACAATTCACATTTAGCCGGCCGGATTTCGATTTGATAATTCACGTGAAAAGTTCCAGCATGTAACGACCACTGTGCTCGCATCCTTACATTCGTGTATGAAATATTACTTATTTGAACAAAGAACATGTCCAGAGGGAGGAGGGGACAAGGGGTCCGGATCCCCCCAGAAAAAAAAAACAAAAATGTAGGGTTTCTTAGCAACACTTGAAAAATTATAAAGCTACCAAGTCAGATTCGATGTTGGGCCGTCATCGGCACGCCAGCGAAACGTCATTTAATGTCACCGGCACGCCAGCGAAACGCCATTTAATGGCGTTTTGCTGGCGGGCCGATGATGGCCCGCTTATAGTGGTATGCGGATTCTCTCTCTCCTCATTAACTACTAAAAAACGTTGTCAAAGATAGACTTTTCTGGATACGCGCATGTTTGGATGCAATATGGACCAAGGTCAGTCTGATCAGGTTTCATAGTGTTTGCTTCCATGATAAAATCTTGTCTGAACTGCAATTGAGTATTTGCAGCTCAAGTAAAAAGCAGACGGAAATTTTAGGACGAAATACGGTTAAAGGATAACACTGTTTTTATGGAGCACTGTTGAATATATTTATCATTTTCCTTTGGGTCGAAGACGGGTGAATTACAACACCACCTCAAAGCCCGCTGTATACATATGTATGAGCCGTCCGTCGAGAGAAAACGGTCTTCTAGTATGTGCGCAGCTATAGAGACTAGCTGGAATACTAGCTAAAGCATTGGCTGCATTATTCATATAATCATTAAATCCAGCAGCGATAACAAAGGCACTGGCCAGGCTGCACGCATGTGCAGGCTGGTCAGCGAATTTGCTGTTCTCGGTTTAACAAACAGTGAATCTGAAATTTTCAGTGTCTAGTATTTGTGTCGTCTGCTGATAACCTTTGCAAACAGTTTGAACCCAGATCAGGCCCGACAAAACGTCGGGCCTGATCTGGATCCAAACTGTTTGACATTCTGATATTTCTAAAAGAGTCATTTGAAAGGTTTGATTTCCACTGACATTTATTCTAGACTATTATTCTGTAAGAAAAGACAACTCTGAGGGTGAAACAATGTTTGGATTATTTCTCTTTATCTGTTTGTTTACGAACATGCTGTTAAGGTTTTGACTTTGAGATTTGTAGGGTTTTATCTGTAACACTGTACTGTCCCCCCCCCATGATACATCCCTGTCTAGAAATTCCTGTCGCATTATAAATTTACACATTGTGCATGCTTCCTTGTGAAGTACCAAGGACATGAGTGTAATGTCACTATAGGCCTGTTCCCCCTCCCCATTGTCTGTGGGTGGTGCGGACATCCTGTCTGTACTGTCATTGGGTCATTCCTCTTGGACCCGGGTTGTTCTGGCAGGCCATTACCAGCCCCTGACCCTGAAAGGCCGTTGGCCCCCTCCTATCCTGTCTGGCCCGGCGCTGGGTGATCAAGGCAGGCCGTGTGCCCTGTGTCCTCTGAGTCTCCATGTCCTCTGGGTGGCCGTGTTGAGGGGCTGGCTAGTCTACAGCGGATGTGATGTGCTCTAGGGGTCATCATTTCCTAATTATCTATGACACTGTTTAAATTCATGCTGATCTGGATCCCTATTGTCTTGTTAGGAACCAATGTATCCTGCACCTTAATGTATTTGTGCTTTATATAGCACATGTTTTGAGGAAATATATTTTGAGAGTATATATCTGGTCCTTTGGACATTATCATATTTGGGGTTGAGTCACTGTATCGGTGCTGTTCTAGGACTATAAAATCGCAGCAACTCCTTGCTTTGGGGGCTTTAATGGTGTAAATTCTGATGTGTTCCCACGTTGGGTTTTCCTGCATATTTGGGACTAAGCTACATGTATGATGACTGTTTGGGCTGATTGCTGAAATTATACTTATGAGGATATTTTCTGAGATTATATCTATGGACATATTCCATGTTCGTGTGTCTGTGTGCTTCAATTAAATACAGGACTAGATCAATTTTACTTTATAAATCAGTAATATCATGTTGGACTTCGTAGTACTAAGACCAACTTCGTGAAGCTATGGCCATTATGAAGGACACTGAAGATTAATCACGCAATAAATGCTGATGTATCTTTTTTCTAACATTACTGCTAAAACTCCTTTTATTTGCTAAGTTTTCATTCTTCCAAATAACCATCCTTTTAATAGTAATGGGATACATGTATTAGCAATTTGCATGCTGGGTAATTGTTCATGCGAATTTTGCCGTCTGCTGCTGATCTTTACAAACAATTTTGGACCAAGATCAGGCCAAACAAAATGTCAGCCCTGATCTGGATCCAAACTGTTTGATACTCTGAAAGAATATTTTGAACACAAAAAATGGGGGAAAAGTCAGACGACAAAGAAAAATCAGCCGCTGGCAGGCAAATCGTTGGTTATAATTGTAACCCTATATTTTACCGTACATATTATATTTATGACCCGATACATGTGTTTCGAAAGGCAGATCTGGGACAATAGTGTAAACCCAGCTTGACCGGGCTGGCCAGGGTTATAGTTATTTGCAATTATTCCATTTACTACATTTAACTCTTTGCATGCTGAGTAATTTTCATACTTTTGTTGTACACATTAGTCTGCTGATCTAACCTTTGGTTCGATCATAAAACTTAGATATGCATCAAGACCATTTTTGTTTAGTTTTTTTTTGTTTTTTGTTTTTGTTTTTTTTGTTTTTTTTTTTTTTTTTGTTGTTTTTTTTTTTTTTGGGGGGGGGGGGGGAGATTGGGGGTGGGTGAAGCAGTCTGGTTAGGGATCATATAGTTTGCATCAACGATAAAAGTAGTCTGGAATGCATTCTATCGGCAATATTAGGTTAACTACTAATCGTAAAGGTATTTTATGGTTATTTTTTTCAGTATCATGTTTCATTCAAGGACGAAACTTGCGGTAGCCGTCTCCTGTAGAAAGGGAACGTGGAACGTACTAACGGCAACAGCGTAGCCAGAACGCTGAAAGAGTTACATGTACGCACATCCAAGGTAGACTTCTGAAACGAGCAGTGATTATCATTAATTGCGTCCCTTTTAAAAATGGGTACTCAATCAAGAGAAAAAAGCTCCTTCCGGCGGAAGAACATTATTTACTTTAAGAGAAGTCCATCATGGTATGGAAAATCACTGTTTCAACCACACGTGATTCCCTTTGAATGTGTACTTTTTCAATACGCACGTACGTAAATATGTAAATGCGTAATTGCAGCTATGCATATTTCCGGTGTCAGTTTTGGATGCATCGACTATTTCATTAAATCAAGGTCTATGTTGACATCAAAACATTGAATTGTATAATGGGCTACACTGTTTACTAAAACAAGCTCGATTACAATACTTTTTGGGGAAGTGTTCTTTGGATCGAATTTGATAACAGACTCGTTTAATGCTTTGCCACTAGCGATGTATATCGTCGGATATACGGTCGGAAATTCAGTTTTGCGGCGACGCGCGAGTGAAGCCGTAAAACGTGATTTCCGAACGTATATTCGACGATATGCCTACCCAAACGAAAAGTTTGACTATGGTTATCCGCATTCTAATGCACTTCTGCAGTTTCCCCCCAAATTAGAGTGTTGCAAACTAAACAAAGCCACACGCCATCCAACGAAAAGTGGCGTAATTAATGACGTCAAACTATTTCCGACAGTATATATCGAGGATAAACTCAATCCAGAATGAGGATATACTGTCGCAAATTATCAAATGTCGCGCACGTTACAAAAGCATATGAAAAGCAAGTGCATTAAAATGCGTTGTAGGTGTCTGCGTTTTGTTTCTCTTCCTAACGGTTCCGAGGGTACTTCCATTTTCTGTTCATACTCACACGATATACGTGTTGTTTCTTGTGTTCTGTTTTCTTAAAGCGTAGACGTGAAAATTAATTTGAAAAAAATACTTGGACTTTAACAAAGACATACCATTCAACTTTAAATAAATCAATGACTATCCCATGGCATGAGCTTTCTTATCTGCTTTTAAACAACAATGAAAATACGACCTCATCGAAAAATGATTCATTCAAAATTATTTCTATGAAATTTAAAGTATGTCATGTATCAAAAAAATATATATATATATGACTTTTTGCGTACATGTACTGTAAAGGTGCGTAATTAGGACTGGTCAAAGCTGAAAATGAGGCCTTAGTCAATTGCGGATCACCTGGAAAATGTTAGACCCCCTCAGGAACCTTGAAAAATGATAATTTTCTTTGAAATTAACCATTTGCGACTGTAAAATAAGCTGAGGACTAAAAAAAAAAAGGTTGTCAGAGCTTTTTTTGTCAGATTGACCTGGACCCCCCACCCCCGACGAAAATTCCTTGATCCGCGCATGACAGTCCTATATCCTATTAGTTTCGTCAAGATCAACTAATAAACTCATTATTGCTCTGGCACTTATAATGCAAAAGTTGTAATGGCTTTCTTAGAGCAATGATCTAAACATTTCCCCAAAGCTATTATGTATAAAGAGCCTGTAGATAAGTATGACGGTGTAAAATGTAAAAATAAATACCCCGCCGTAAAAATAAATACCCCGCCCACTTGAATTTTAGGCAGGGTCAAAGGTCAAATACATTAATTTGGCAATAACTTAGTCAATTTTCAATATTATTACCGAAACTTTGTATGCAGACAGATTAAAAAAAACAACAATAGATATGAAATATATCAGACTGGATATTTGATTGGATGCCTAGGTCCGATCCCCTGGGTAGATTTAGGGGATGGGGCGAGTCCAAAATGAAACTTATTCTGAATATTGTCATGCTGCATATAAAATTAAGGGAACAGCACATGACAGCAACATGGTAGCAATTATTTAGCACGCAGAGACACCGTTGACCACCGAGGAAGGGGGTCAAAAGGTCAACGCATTTTCACCTTGAAATAAGTCATGTTTCGTAGAGCACCTTGAAAACAAACATTCTGTCCTTACATACACCCTAACCCCTTGGGTAGTGGCAAAAGGTCAAATATTCATTTATTGAATATGGTCATGCTGCATATCAAATAGAAGGGACTTACGCATGCAGCAACATGGTAGCAAGAATTGTTCCAGAAGACACACCGCGACTTCGGGGTTGGGTCAAAAGATAAAACATTTTTTTCTGAAATCAATCATGTTGAAGATCAGAATGGAGTGTATAGCACACTGAAAGTACAAATGTCAAAGATCACCCACACTAGATCAAATTAAAGGGGGTAAAGTGTAGATTTACTTTAAGGTGGCCAATCACGTGGTCTGACTGATTGGGTTCACGGACTGCACAAACCAGTTAAAGGACATCAAAAGTAAGGAAAATCTGCTGTTGTGCGTTATATGCTCGCAGCATATGGTGTACCTTACCTACATAATTTGCTTACATTATCATACTACCAAGGTAGCATATTGTGTACCTTAACCTACACAATATGCTCAAATTCTCATAATACTATTCCATTTTCATAATACTACCAAGGTAGCAAGCATATTGTGTACCTTACCTACACAATATGCTCCCATTATCATACAAAAACCTAGCTAGCATATTGTGTACCTTATCTACACAATATGCTCCAAATATCATAATACTACCTAGGTAGCATATTGTGTACCTTACCTACACAATATGCTCCAAATACTATAATACTACTAAGATAGCATAATATGTATCTTACCTACACAATATGCTCCAAATATCATAAAACTACTACGGTAGCATATTTTGTGACTAATTTACACAATATGCTCCAATTATCATAATACTACCAAGGTAGCATATTGTGTACCTTACCTACACAATATGCTCCCATTATCAAAATACTACCTAGGTATCATATTGTGTACCTTACCTACACAATATGCTCCCATTATCATACTACAACCAAGGAAGCATATTGTGTACTTACCTACACAATATGCGCTAATTATCATAATACTACCGAGGTAGCATATTGTGTATCTTACCTACACAATATGCTCCCATTTTCATAATACTACCAAGGTAGCATATTATGTACGTTGCCTACACAATATGCTTCCAATATCATAAAACTACCTAAGTAACATTTTGTGTGCATTACATACACAATATGCTCCAATTATTATAATACTACTAAGGTAGCGTATTATGTACCTTACCTACACAATATGCTCCCATTATTATAATAATACTCAGGTAGCATATTATGTACCTTACCTTCATAATATGCTCCCATTATTATAATTTTACTCAGGTAGCATATTGTGTGGCTTACCTACATTATTTGCTCTGATTATCATAATACTACGAAGGTAGCATATTGTGTACCATTCCTACACAATATGCTCCCAATATCATAATACTACCAAGGTAGCATATTGTGTGCATTAACTACACAATATGTTTCAATTATCATAATACTACTAAGGTAGCATATTTTGTGACTAACTTACACAATATACGCCCATTATCATAATACTACCAAGGTAGCATATTGTGTACCTTACCTACACAATATGCTCCCATTATCAAAATACTACCTAGGTATCATATTGTGTACCTTACCTACACAATATGCTTCCATTATCATACTCCAACCAAGGAAGCATATTGTGTACTTACCTACACAATATGCGCTAATTTTCATAATACTACCGAGGTAGCATATAGTGTATCTTACCTACACAATATGCTCCCATTATCTTAATACTACCAAGGTAGAATATTGTGCACCTTACCTACACAATATGCTCCCATTATCATAATACTACCAAAGTAACATTTTGTGTGCATTACCTACACAATATGCTCCCATTATCATAATACTACTCAGGTAGCATATTGTGTGGCTTACCTACATAATTTGCTCTGATTATCATAATACTACCAAGGTAGCAAATTGTGTACCTTACCTACACAATATGCTAACAATATCATAATACTAACAAGGTAGCATATTGTGTACCTAACCTACAAAATATGATCTAAATATCATAATACTACCAAGGTAGCATATTGTGTGACTTAAAAACACAATATGCTATTATTATCATAATACTACCTACATGTAGGTAGCATATTGTCTACCTTACCTACACAACATGTTCTAAATATCATAATACTACCGAGGTAGCATATTGTATCTTACCTTCACAATATGCTCCAAATATCATACTACTAAGGTAGCATATTGTGTACCTTACCTTCACAATATGCTCCAAATATCATAATACTAATAAGGTAGCATATTGTGTACCTTACCTACACAATATGCTCCCAATATCATAATACCACCAAGGTAGCATATTGTGTACCTTACCTACACAATATGCCCCCAATATCATAATACTACCAAGGTAGCATATTGTGTACCTCTACCTACCCAATATGCACCAAATATCATAAAACTACTTAGGAAGCATATTGTGTACCTTACCAACATAATATGCTCCCATTATCATAATACTACCAAGGTAGCATATTGTGTACCTTACCTACACAATATGCTCCCAATATCATAATACTACCGAGGTAGCATATTGTGTACCTTACCTTCACAATATGCCTCCATTATCATTATACTACCGAGGTATCATATTGTGTACCTTACCTACACAATATGCGCCCATTATCATAATACTACCGAGGTAGCATATTGTATACCTTACCTTCACAATATGCTCCCATTAACATAATACTACCAAGGTAGCATAATGTGTACCTTACCTACACAAAATGCTCCCATTATCATAATACTACCAAGGTAGCATATTGTGTACCTTACCTACAAAATATGCCCTCAATATCATAATACTACCAAGGTAGCATATTGTGTGACTTAAAAACACAATATGCTATTATTATCATAATACTACCTACATGTAGGTAGCATATTGTCTACCTTACCTACACAATATGTTCTAAATATCATAATACTACCGAGGTAGCATATTGTATCTTACCTTCACAATATGGTCCAAATATCATAATACTACTAAAATAGCATATTGTGTACCTTGCCTTCACAATATGCTCCAAATATTATAATACTACTAAGGTAGCATATTGTGTACCTTACCTACACAATATGCTCCCAATATCATAATACCACCAAGGTAGCATATTGTGTACCTTACCTACACAATATGCTCCCAATATCATAATACCACCAAGGAAGCATATTGTGTACCTTACTTACACAATATGCTCTCAATATCATAATACTACCAAGGTAGCATATTGTGTACCTCTACCTACCCAATAAGCACCAAATATCATAATACTACTTAGGAAGCATATTGTGTACCTTACCTACATAATATGCTCCCATAATCATAATACTACCAAGGTAGCATATTGTGTACCTTACCTACACAATATGCTCCCAATATCATAATACTACCTAGGTAGCATATTGTGTACCTTACCTACACAATATGCGCCCATTGTCATAATACTACCGAGGTAGCATTTTGTATACCTTACCTTCACAATATGCTCCCATTAACTTTATACTACCAAGGTAGCATATTGTGTACCTCTCTCTACCCAATATGCACCAAATATCATAATACTACTTAGGAAGCATATTGTGTACCTTACCTACATAATATGCTCCCATTATCATAATACTACCAAGGTAGCATATTGTGTACCTTACCTACACAATATGCTCCCAATATCATAATACTACCAAGGTAGCATATTGTGTACCTTACCTACACAATATGCGCCCATTATCATAATACTACCGAGGTAGCATATTGTATACCTTACCTTCACAATATGCTCCCATTAACATAATACTACCAAGGTAGCATAATGTGTACCTTACCTACACAAAATGCTACCATTATCATAATACTACAAAGGTACCTTATTGTGTACGTTGCCTACATAACATGCTCCCAATATCATAATACTACCAAGGTAGCATATTGTGTGCATTAACTACACAATATGCCCCATTTATCATAAAACTACTAAGGTAGCATATAATGTTCCTGACCTACACAATATGCTTCAAATATCATAAAACTACTAAGGTAGCATATTGTGTGACTTAAAACAAAATATGCTTATATTATCATAATACTACCTACATGTAGGTAGCATATTCTGTACCTTACCTACACAATATGCTCCGAATATCATAATACTACCGAGGTAGCATATTGTGCACCTTACCTACACAATATGCTCCCATTATCATAATACTACCAAGGTAACATATTGTGTACCTTACCTACACAATATGATACCATTACCATAATACTACCAAGGTAGCATATTGTGTAGGTAAGGTACACAATATGCTACTTCAGTAGTATTATGATATTCGGAGCATATTGTGTAGCTTAGGTACACAATATGCTACCTTGGTGGTATTATGATAATGGGAGCATATTGTGTAGGTAATGTACACAATATGCTACCTCGGTAGTATTATGATATTCGGAACATATTGTGTAAAATATGCTACCTTGGTAGTATTATGATATTGGGAGCATATTATGTAGGCAACGTACACAATATGCTACCTTGGTAGTATTATGATAATGGGAGCATTTTGTGTAGGTAAGGTACACATTATGCTACCTTGGTAGTATTATGATAATGGGCGCATATATGATACCATTACCATAATACTACCAAGGTAGCATATTGTGTAGGTAAGGTACACAATATGCTACTTCAGTTGTATTATGATATTCGGAGCATATTGTGTAGGTAAGGTACACAATATGCTACCTTGGCGGTATTTTGATAATGGGAGCATATTGTGTAGGTAAGGTACACAATATGCAACCTTGGTAGTATCATGAAAATTGGATCATATTGTGTAGGTAAGGTACACAATATGCTACCTTAGTAGTATTTTAATATTCGGAGCATATTGTGTAGGTAAGGTACACAATATGCTACCTCAGTAGTATTATAATATTCGGAGCATATTGTGTAGGTAAGGTACACAATATGCTACCTTGGTGGTATAATGATAATGGGAGCATATTGTGTAGGTAAGGTACACAATATGCTACCTTGGTGGTATTATGATAATGGGAGCATATTGTGTAGGTGAGGTACACAATATGCTACCTTGGTGGTATTATGATAATGGGAGCATGTTGCGTAGGTAAGTACATAATATGCTACCTCTGTTGTATTATGATATTGGGAGCATATTGTGTATTACCTCAATAGCATTTTGATATTTGGAGCATATTGTGTAGGTAAGGCACACAATATGCTACTACAGTACTATAATTATAATTGGAGCATATTGTGAAGGTAGGGTACAAAATATGCAACCTTGGTAGTGTTATATGATAATGGGGTAGATTGTGTAGGTAGGGTACACAATATGCTACATTGGTAGCATTTTGGTAATGGAAGCATATTGTGTAGGTTAGGTATACAATATGCTACCTTGGTAGTATCATGATAATGGGAGCATATTGTGCAGGTAAGGAACACAATATGCTTCCACGGAAGTATTATGATAATTGGAGCATATTGTGTAGGTAAGGTACACAATATGCTACCTCAGTAGTATTATGATATTCGGAGCATATTGTGTAGGTAAGGTACACAATATACTACCTTCTACCTTAGTGGTATTTTGATAATGGGAGCATATTGTGTATATAGGGTCACACAATATGCTACCTTGATAGTATGATAATAAGGTAGTGATATGATAATGGGAGCATATTGTGTAGGTAAGGTACACAATATGCTACCTCGATAGTATTATGATAATTGGATCATATTGTGTAGGTAAGGTACACACTATGCTACCTCAGTATTATTATAATATTCGGAGCATATTGTGTGGTAAGGTACACAATATGCTACCTTGGTGGTAATATGATGATGGGAGCATATTGTGTAGGTAAGGTACACAATATGCTACCTCGGTAGTATTATGATAATTGGAGCATATTGTATAGGTAAGGTACACAATATGCTACCTCAGTAGTATTATGATAATTGGAGCGTATTGTATAGGTAAGATACACAATATGCTACCTCAGTAGTATTATGATATTCGGAGCATATTGTGTAGGTAAGCTACACAATATGCTACCTCGGTTTTATTATGATAATGGGAGCATATTGTGTAGGTAAGGAACACAATATGTTACCTTAGTAGTATTATGATATTTGGTGCAAATTGTGTAGGTGAGGCACACAATATGCTACCTTAGTACTATTATTATAATTGGAGCATATTGTGTAGGTAGGGTACAAAATATGCTACCTTGGTAGTAATATGCTAATGGGGTAGTAATATGATAATGGGGGCATATTGTGTAGGTAGGGTACACAATATGCTACCTTGGTAGTATGATAATGGGGTAGTAATATGATAATAGGAGCATATTGTGTAGGTAAGGTACATAATCAGGTAGAGAAAAGATAAATGCATAGAAAAATCGTTCTATATATTTATAGCATCACCAGGTAAAATTGCGTGGAAATGGTGCATGTCGAAAACCGCAACGCGATATTTGGAAGGTTGAGCATCGATGCGGTAAGAATTCATAATGTACATAGTAATTTTATTTGAAATCCCTTTTTTTGAGAAAACACAATCTACATTAATTTTCACCATCAATGCAGGCTACAAGCCCTTAATTTTGCCCAAACTTGTTTACATTTTATTACTTTTTAAGTTTTTATCAGCTTCCACACTTAGGTCCTCCATTTTGAATTTGCTTGATCACGTGATGAGGCTGGATCTAGACTGGTCCAGTGGTTAACATGATTCGTCGTCGCAAAAATGAAAATACTGACCGTAGTAAAACTACGAGGTCAAAAATATAATCCTTGTAAAGTATCCGGATCTGGTGTAATTATTAACTCTCTGTGGCTCAAACTACCCTATCTTGAACATATTTCATGTTAAAAAATGTTTTTGAGCTGAAGAAGTTCTAATGTAAAAGTAAGTGGTCGGCACAATCATTTTTGTCAAAAGCCCTTTCAGAATGTTAAAGGATAAGATCAAGTACAGTCTGACGTTGCACATGCGAGCATCGACAATACTGTGACTTAACTATCTAGCTTGCTTTTAAATAATCAATAAGCTCTGAATAGTGTTACTTAGACCGTGCAACTATCGCATTAAACAGGTATAATTTATATCTTGCCACGTGCAACACGATCCCAATAATCTTGAAGTGGGCTCCAGATAAATTGGCTGGCATAATTCCGGATCCGTTTTAAGTTTTAATAGTTCTCATTTAAAAGCAGTCAGATGTTCATATTCAATTGGAAAGGAACATATGTCATTTTACACAACTATATTACATTGGCAGTTAGTTGGCAGGAGAAAAAAAACTTTTTTCTGGAAGACCGTACTTATTTGAGGTCAGCCGCAGTATCTAAATACTTGTAAACCAGTCTACGAATTTAAAGATGGCGCACAAACGAGTTTGAGAAAGGCTCTGTTCGAGAATATCGACAAATTTCCGCTTTTTATTAACCAATTAAGTAAAAATGACACAATAAACAGGAAAACTAGCGATGACATGCTTTTTTGCATGCAGCCTCTTTCGCATTTTACACATCCTGTGCCAGAATGAACGGCGCAACAGTGTATCTTTAACCCTAAACGCATTTGTGAACGCACAATCGGAATGCGGTGTTCATTTAAAACCAATTAAGGGACGATCTTTCAGTGATATCTATAAACTTATAGAACGATTTTTCTATGCATTAATAGATGTACTATACATTTATAGTACTAAAAAAAAGAAAAAAAAATATATCTATAAATAAAAATCTTTCCTCTACCTGATAATATAATACCTTGGTAGCATTTTGGTAATGGGAGCATATTGTGTAGGTTAGGTACACAATATGCTACCCTGGTAGTATTATGATAATGGGAGCATATTGTGTAGGTAGGATACACAATATGCTACCTCGGTAGTATTATGATAATTGGAGCATATTGTGTAGGTAAGGTACACAATATGCTACCTCAGTAGTATTATGATATTCGGAGCATATTGTGTAGTTAAGGCACACAATATGCTATCTCAGTACTATTATTATAATTGGAGCATATTGTGTAGGTAGGGTACAAAATATGCTACCTTGGTAGTAATATGCTAATGGGGTAGTAATATGATAATGGGGGCATATTGTGTAGGTTCAGGGTACAGAATATGCTACCTTGGTAGTATGATAATGGGGTAGTATTATGATATTCGGAGCATATTGTGTAGGTAAGGTACACAACATGCTACCTTGGTGGTATTATGATAATGGGAGCATATTGTGTAGGTAAGGTACACAATATGCTACCTCAGTACTATTATGATAATTGGAGCATATTGTGTATGTAGGGTACACAATATGCTACCTTAGTAGTTTTATTTTATTGGAAGCGTATTGTGTAGGTACGGTTCAGTATAATGGTACTTAGGTAGAATCATTGTGATGGTATACTATTCAAAGTTAGATAACGCTATATGTTAAGAATTTGCAGAGCAAGAAACGACTGCGCCGAAGGATATGAAGTAAGTGCATACATTAAATCATCACCATACGAGGGTCATCCAATGAATAGAGAGAATTTCCTTATAATACAAGAGTTTGTACCATTAGAACATGGCAAATGTATTCATAAGATTGCATAACCTGTTGGGCATGCAGCAGCATATCCAAAATGTTGCTGGAAAGTGAGGTCGCTTGTTGCCTAGCAACGAAAAAGTGATACTAAAGCTAGCCTGGCCAGATTTTCCACATACAAAAACCTAATGCTAAAGAAACAGAGTTTTGACATTTGTTTATTATCATTTATTTGAACATTGTTCTCAATGTTTCATATAAAAAATGGTCATTAGCATGTACCATTTAGTCTTGGTTGCCTAGCAACCAGTCAATTGTGAAAAAAATGGACTATTTGTTAAGTCTATATTTTTCTGTTGCAAGGCAACAATGGACACATGGAAAACATGTTTGTTAACGATACTATTTTAAAACATAGAATATATTTAATACTTTTAGGGTGATTTAAAACTTATATACCAACCAACAATAATTCAAGGGCAAATTCATGACCCTTACCCCCATTTCTGATTCCACAATTTTGCATTTTTGTCGCTTTTTTATGCTAAATGTACCTGTCAATTTGACATTTTTCATAAGAAGTCAATGAATTTTACAGAGTAATTACCTTATGTTGAAGTTTATAGAATAATTGCTTTTTGGAACAGATCTGCACATGCAAGTAACCATGGCAACCAATTTAAGGAATCCGGCCAGGTACGCTATAAGAACATGTTTGCGTTGCTAAGCAACAAGCGACATCAAATTCTGTCACACTTTTAGATATTTTGTTGCATACGAAACAAGTTATGCCACCTTATGGTTGTATTGGTACAAACTCTTATACTATAAGGAAATTCTCTCTATTTATTGGATGACCCTCGTAAAACGGTCAGTAGCCAGCAAAATGTCAAAATACATTATTCAAGTTTACTCAGTATTAGTTCTGATCATAATCTTAAAACATACATACAATAAATGATTCGTCACCTTTATAATGATTCGTCTCATATATTTGCGAGCGCCCGCTTACTAGTAAGTGTCAGTGCAGAACATTGTATGTTTCTGTGGTCAATACCTAAATTAACCGCGTTCAGAAAGTCTCTATTCCTATGTAAGCCCCATGCGTTCCAACATGTTTCAGTATAAACTGAAATACGTGTATGGTTTGGAGAGTTATGCCTTTTGAAAAAATTTAAATAGTTGCCATGGGAGCCAAATTGGATATTAGAATCGAATGATTCAAGCAATTCTTAATGTCCATGTTGCCCCTATCCCTCAAACCAAGTTGAGATTCAATCTGACGTAGGGATGGGAAAAGATGGTCTTTGAAGGATATCAAGATGGCTACAATGGTAGTCATATTATATATTCCAATGGAACAGTTATAGCATTTATGAATGTCCATGGTGTCCTCGACTCATACAGGTTCATTACATTTCTACATTTAACCCCCGGCGTTTCCCCATTTTTCCTTACTACGGTTTCCAAAGGTTGATTTCATGTCGGGAAAGAAGCCAAATTTGGAGACAACGTCTCCTAAATGTTGTTGATGGGGTTTAAAGAGCACTATAATACAATTATGATGCGGGCTTGGCTTTAGGCATAAGGTTCGTAAGATAGACAGATGGATGTGAGAGGACAGTTAGAAAGAAAAGCAAACATACCACGAGGCATGTTTTCAAGAAGAGCATATTGTGTACCCTCGGACGACCACTGAAAGAACATATGTACCGACCCTACACAATATGCTCCTCTGATAGCATATTGTGTATGCAGAGTACACAAAATGCTCCAGCGGAGCATATTGCAGGGTACACACTATGCTACTAAAAGGAGCATATTGTGTAGGGGAGCATTTTGTGGACCCACAATGCTCCCGTCCCAGGAGTGTTTACTCACTCTTTAATTATGTTTACTCTGTTTTGTCAAAAATTAAATTCTTAAAACCACCTAGGAAAACTGAAATGCTTTATCCAAAAAACTTCGTATAACCGAATTTCTCATATTATAAAATGCCTATATCCTCCTCCCTTTTTAACATGCTTAAGAACACTTATGATCCTTAAATACAGTATATACAGGTTAAGTTAAGACATAGATTTCCTGCAATTCTGAAACGCATAAAATCGTTACTTGTCCACTAAATTATTCTTGAAAACAACTGATACAAATGATGAACCAGAGACGATCTACCAACTCTAACAGTCTATGAATATTTAAACTTTATAATAAACTTAAACATTCAAAATATGGAGAAAATATTGCATAAAGGGTCTGATATGCGTGTAATATACTGGTTCAATAAAAATTTGACGAGCAAGGAAAATATAATACCTCGTACAGGTCTGTCTGAAGCAAAAACGTCGACTGATATCAATACGTCTTGATTTTCCTCATATAGCATGCTTCCTTGAACACAAGACTACTGAAAAGCGTGACTTAAAAACTATAATTAGAAACATACTTCAGACCAAAATCCCGTGATAAATGCTTTAGACTGAACAATAATATCACAAGAAAGACCGACCGAAAAGAAATGAATTTCTGTACAATTATCTAGAGGGTGATAATTTAACCTTTTTACCGCCATTCACGACTACAGTATCCAAATATACTAGGCCAAAAAAGAAACGCCGCTATGTATGATTTTTTTAATTGTACAAGGTATTTATTTAATTCAAAAAGCATGCAGTGATTAGAAAAGTTATAGAAAAATGGTGCTAGAGATTGCTCTAAGCCAGTTTCTCAATTCATTAAGACGCCAGTATTGCCGCGGGTTCCTTAATTGGACGCAAATACTACACCAAACTCAAATTCCGTCAAACGTTTGGAGGTCGGGTTCTTATACAAATCTCTTGCAAACGATTTTTCAAAGTCTGGGCGCTAACTATGAGTGCCTTCGTTGTCCTAGCTGTGACTGGCTCTAGATGAAATTGATTGCGCAAATGTGACGCCTGGGTGTCTCGATCTAGACGTCGCGTGAACACTTGGGGTCGTCCTGGACGAGGATGGTCTGATGTGGTCCAGGTTTGTTGGAAACGATTCATCGTCCTAACATGGCACCGAAATTGTTTGGCTACTACCGGTGGTGTCAAGTTGGCTAGCAACATTCCTATTGAACGTATACGTTCGACAGGTGTCAAGTTTGTCACCGCAAATTAGCAATGTGTAATCTTTAATTCCAAAGGTTTAAACTGTTTTTAAACTTTTGGGATGTTCGACTAGAGATTTCAGTAGTTAGTGCTCATGTAAATCTTAATGGACTGAGTGTGCACGTGAAAAACAGGAAAATGAAAATTCGGTCAGTACACTGGTTTGGATTTACTGACCTCAATAATATAATATGAAAATGTGAGGAAGGAAAAATAGCAAAAGATAAGTAGCAGATGAAATTTTGCTACTCTCATTAACTCGCAATATTTTTAATTATTGTATGCGGCGTTTCTTTTTTGGAATAATATATCACATATTAGGGTACATGTAAAGTCGTGTAACTTCGGACATCAGGTAAATTCGGACATACATTTGCAAACACTGAAAATCCAGATGAGATGGCTCTTAATGAGCCGTCTCATCAGGATTTTCACTGATTGCTTAATTACGAGGGTCATTTCGAAAGTTCTTAGCACGGCATCATAACTCCAAAATGCGTTGATAGAATACTATCAAATAATACATTTTTGGAACCTAGAATTCAACGGCTATTTGATGGTTTGTTTTTTGTCGAAAAAGGACTTGGCGTGCACGTGCAGTGCATGCTCAAAATGAGTAAAGTTAAATATACTGGCGGAAATTTTAAGCAAACTACTTGGAAAAAAGCGAATGAAAATTGGGGGCCTTATTTGCGATCATGATTTGACATATTAACGAGTCGGTGCTAACTTATTTTTTATTAGAATATATCATGCGATCACTGCTTGCACGACCTCCACCTTTACATTCGGAAAATGTTGACTAATTGAGAAATGGTAAACTTTCAAAAATGGGACTTTTTTCGAATTTTCTATATACTTTTACTATAAATTGTGTCACTTCAGGGGCACGAAAAATGCCTATTGAGTAAATGTTTTGCTATATTTGTAGCGAAGATTGCATAAAAATCATTTCGTCGCGCAAAAAGTGTGGCTTGTTTAGTTCTGTATTCAAGAAAATTATTCCAAATAATACTACCCCTACTTTTACAGAAGTGGGTGGGGTAACTTGACCCCTCACAGTTTGTCGATGGCAGAAGAATTTCTCTTGGTATCGCGTTAACCAACAAAATTGATTGATTTCTACTCTCAAGGTGTTTTTACATTTTTTTCGCCATGGTTTTCAATAGAAATGAGCCAGAACGTAAACTTATAGCTAAACTTACTCTGCCCCTTGGAAATATTATGCGAGTTATCTTCCCTTTGTTCTGGTTTACAAAATTTATTTTGGTTTCAATACTAAGAGCATGCACTGCTTAGCTTGCTGGACGGTTTAGGTATTGCTGTTCCGGTATTTAGTTATTAGAAACATACAACTCGGCCATCAATTGTATAATAACTGTACCAGATTGTGGCCTACAAAATGGTACAAAATTATCTAATTTCATGAACTAATGTTAATGTTCTGCACACTTTTCAAAAGGTAAAATGATATATTTTCCACTAAAATTTTGCGTTTTCCAGTATACAAACAGTACATGTATTCACAATAATATTTTTCATGTCTGCATTATAATATCCTCATGAAATTTGTGCCATAACATAGAGGAAAGATAGCTCTTTAAAACGATACCAAACATTATAGGGTTTATAAATCGGCTACTGAGATAAAAGACCATGCTAAGAACTTCCAAAATGCCCCTCGTAATTTATTTTTATTACATTTATTAAAATATGAAACAATAAAACAAGATCGATGTCTAAATTTAGCTGACCGTCCGAATTAACATAACTTTTCCCTAATTTAGGTGTTTGTTTTACCTTTTTCAGTATCATGGTCTAAAAATGTGCGAGCCGTCTTAAAAAAATGGAACTGAACTTGTAAAAAAAAAACCCTTCAGTGTTAGCTTTTAGGTAGTTAATGGCAATTTCGGGTATTGTCCACGCGCATCATTCCTGCGGAAAGGTGTCTGGGTCCCGTCTTTCGACCATTTTCCAATTCGCATCAATACAGGTTTCAGATACTTTTACGTCTGGTGGATGTTTCCGCATTTTCTGGACACAAAAGTAACTATAATGTGTCCGAAATATCTATTGACCCGTTATCACCCAGGTAAACCGCATGTCCAAATCTCGGAGGGTGTTGGCTACCGGAGGTAAACAAAGGAGTTTTGGGCTGCACATGGTCTGCTTTGAGATGGTTTTATATCATAATGAACCATATTAAGGAATAAAATCAACATATAAGCCGTAAGTTTATAGAATGACAAGAATTCTGAAAGCAATGCATGTTTTTGAACTGAATCTGTTTGAATTTAAATCACATTTGAATTCGGAAATGCGGTGATTTGAACGAATATTTCGAATTCATCAGTTAACAGTCAGGGGCATAACCTGTAAAAGTTACAATATATATCACTTGAAGAAGTTAAAATTGTGTCTTTTCAACAATGAGTTCAAAGTGAGGCTATCGAAAGTAACTTATTTAGGTTACATCGGAAATTATTTACGCCAAGGTCAAATTTTAGTCCGTCAAAAATATAACTTATTCAAGTTAAAAAGTAGTTTATTTTTCTGATCTTTAATGACCTTGCGTGCAAATTTCTAGACGATGCATACACAATTTTATTGCATAATCGTAAAGCTACGAAATAGGTCTTTCAGATAAAATTACCCACATGGCCGTGAAAATTGCGGTAACTCTGGAATATGCAGATAAAAAAAGACAGTTTCACTCAAACAGGTTACTTTTGTTTTTGTTGCTAAAAATGTTAACTGCTTTAAGTGATACATTTTTTAACTTTTGGAAGTTATGCACCTGACTGGTTAATATTTATATGTATTATTTTATTTTTTCTTGATTCATAACTACCGCTGCAATGTTTAACCTCTCTTTGGAATGTATCAGTCCAATATAATTCAAACAGACTTGTACAACACTTATTCTTGGCAATTTTATGACGATGGTGTCATGTTTATGGATAGCGTTCCATTCGGAGGTAAGTCCTCTGAACATTTTGCTAACCATCAAAACGATAGCAACGTAAGCGATTTTCAAAATTTGAAGCTTCAATAGCAGTTTTGGACATGACACTTACAAGCCATGCAGGAGAATGATATAGAATGGTAGCGGCACAAGCAATTAGTGTCAAAGGTTGATATAAGTCCAGCAATGATCAAACCACTAGCCTTTTTTCATTGAAAAATTCACATTCGCCGTTTGAAAAGTCGCCCTGAATCCTACAGACATGGATCAAAAGTATTTAACAGATTCTGAGTCCTTATCACTCAATATAGAAGCCACATGTTTGCTGCTCTCGTCCCCAAGAAACTTTCAATATGAAATAAAAACGGATAAATACAGACCCTATCCATCCATGATTTCAATGTTTACCTCCGATAGCCAACACCCTCCGAAATCTAGACATGCGGTTCACCTGGGTGGTTATTATAAATGATCGTCTCAGTACCAAACACTGATAAAAAAAGATCTGGCGAATCCATTACAATATACAATATTCACTGGGTGGAAACGTACACAGGATATTGCTCCAAAATGAGCCGATGTTTACACTGAATTAGGAAAAAAACACACAACGAAGGTAAGGAAATCAGGAATTTCTCCTATTTAATTCTTTTTTCGGTACTTGGAGTGTACCAATTTAAAATCGCTATATGTATATTTAGCAAATTGTATGCATCATTTGGCATCAAACACTGAACTTGATAGTGAAATTGGTGCTCACACCAAAATTAGGACACCTATCCCCAAAAAGGAATAATATTGAACCAAGAAAGCAAACTATTAAAATTCTGAATCAGCCATTTTTTTGCAATGGCATTTAAATATCAATACTGAAAATTTCAGCCTCGTAGGTTGAAACTTGACGGAGATATGGCTCAAAACTGATGGTCAGTTAGTCTCGTAAAGGGTACTGGGGATTGGGAAATCTCAGTTTTAGTGTACGGGAGTATTGTTTTTTAGTGTACTTGGTATTAAATTGAAGATTAAAGGATAAAACAGAGTTTGGTTGCTAATTGGAGCTCTTCATGATATGCCGATATGGGATGTTGTTCCAATTATATCCCTTACCGAATCTGAACCCCCATCACCCACAATTTATCACTAAATCTTATGGTACTAGTTGTGTATATGCACAAACTCAAGCAACCGAGGCTCAGTTGACTCTGTGCAAAGGCATTACTTTTTCAGATTATTTGCTGCATGCACATACAAATTACAATTTTGGACGGACACACAGGCATAAATTTAGGCGTCTGGTACCCTGGCTGGCTGCGCATGTATTTTAAGGGATGAATTTACAAAAAAATACACTAGGCCATATAAGATGAGCTTTATACATGTACATTTAATACAGCGTCCAAAAGCCATACACGTTTATGGCTATAAGAGCGTTGAAGAACCTGTCAAAGCTAAAGAATGCACAATTTCTTCCAATTATTTGCTGTTTGCAAACATAAAAAGGACTTTAATTAATGAATGGGTCGAAAGTTATGGGTCTGATCTCACTGGATAGCTGCGCTTGTATATGTATTGTTAACAGATTAATTTAGTGAATTCATGCATGACCTAAATAATAATTGGATTGCTACGCGAGAAAGCCTATCTTCAAGGTAAGTGATCAGGCGAGCTGTTTGGCTTCAGAGACTAGTATATTGACTTTCCAGAGATTGAACTACAAAGGTGTTGATCAGTTTGTGCGCATTCACAAGATTGTCTGCACCTATGTTGTGGGCATGCAACAAAGTCAGGATGTTATTTTTTGCTGTGGGCCAATATAGCTTCTAAAAGCCGAAATGCTGGTACGCAAACAAGGATGGCTCTGGGGAGCTTGCAGAAATGTTCAATCTTGATTGATTTGTTTGTTTGATTCGATTCTTTACATCCCATCAACAATATTTCAGTTATATAGGGATAGGTCTTCCTGGTTGAACAAGTACTAAGGTAGGAATTATGTTCTTGTTCAAGGACACAACGCAGTGACACCTGTGAAGCTTGGACCTGTGGCCCCTTGGTCTTGAGTCAAGCACTCTACCACTGAGCCACTGCGCTCTTGATTGAGGCTTTCCTGCTTGCATAAACATAGGGACTTGGGTAACCACACATGCTGCAATTAAGGCGTCTGGTTTCACTTGATGGCCGTGCATGTGTTTTAAGGGATGACTTAATACTCATATGCAACAGATTGTGATTTAGTTTGATGCTACAGCTGTTAGGCCCTGGGATAGATATGGTTTAACCCCACCCTCCCACAGGCTGAATTTTGTAGACTATGATTTCCATAAAGCCTAATATGTTACAAGTTTTTTTTTTGAAACATGTTAGCCGTCTGGCAACGGTCACGTTAGCCTGTAACATCCTGTTACACGTGTTTGTTTTGTTTGTTTGGATTCTTTACATCCATCTAAATTTTGCTGTGAGCATGACTTTCATTTTGTGATTTTCACTATCAAGCTCAGTGTTTGATGCCAAATCATGCATACAATTTGCTAAATATACATATAGTGATTCTAAATCGACACACGCCAAGTACCGAAAAAAGAATTAAATAGGAGAAATTCCAGCATGTCTTTCAGTTATATAGGGATGGGTCTTCCTTGGTTGAACCAGTACTTAGCTAGGATTAATGTTCTTGCTCAAGGATATAATGCAGTGACGCTGGTGAGGCTTGAACCCAAGGACCCTCGGTCTTGAGTCAAGCACTCTACCACTGAACCACTGTGCTCCCTCTGTTTCACATGTTACCTATCAAAAATCGTTAAAATGACATGAAATGTACAAAAGTCAAAATGTTATTAGAGGCATATAAATGAGTTAAAGTTTTAAATTTTCATAGAGCCCAATCATAAACAACAAAACCTTTTTATTTAAAACAAAATTATACGGTCCACTATGTTACGGATGTGACATTTTGCATTACTACCCTATTTCTTGGAAATTATTGTGGCTGTCGTTTCTTCTGAAATGTTTATTATTGTTCATTGGGTCTGGTGTTTGATGCTGCCATAAAGACGATGAACTGAACTATCCAAACTCCAAAGACCAGCTTTTTCTTTACAAAATATCTTTTGTAGGCATTTGAAAATGGCTACCAGTTCATTAATTTTCAATAATAACAAATGCATTTTTTTGCTAAGAAACATGGATTAAGTCATGCAGTTTAAAGAAAGCCCAAATATATTCAGCTGGCATGTTATGAGAGAGATTAATAACAGTAAATTATACTTGAGTAGCGTGCTCATCTTGAAAACATAATGCAAATAATAACATATATAACATCCAAAAATATATGTGCATGGACCATCCCATTTAGTTTTTTTGTACACTATATTTTTCTAAAGATATATTAAATGTTTAGAAGAATATAAGATGCAAAATGGCTCAAATTAGGTTCTGTCAGTTAGGGCTTTACTTTGTTACAGTCACGTTGACTTTGTTACCTTTTAAAAATCTCTAATCCTATAGTGCAAATACAAAGTTGAATCTAATTCTTATTCATCAAAATACTAATTGCATCGAAAGCTCTTAAATACCTGCAGCCAACAGCCAATATGCAACAAAATAATCTACAGCTTTGATAATACTGTTATATACCCTACGTAATAAAATATATTACTATTTATAACAGTGCTTTCACTTGACCATTGGCTGCCAAAAGACCTCCAAAGCATTGTTCATTATGATTCACTACAAACTCATTATATAAGCCACAAAGTAATGTAGGCCATGGGATACATATGGCTTTGTCTCTCCCAGGGGTAATTTTTCAGACTATGTTATTCATATAGCCGAATGTCTCACAAGTTTTTTGAAATATGTTACCCCTCTGACAAGTGTGGCGTAAGCCATGTAACACCTGTCACGTATGTTACTCTCCAAAATTTATTCAAATTACATGGACTGTTAAAAAGTCAAAAATGGTATGAGACATTCAAATGAATTGAAGTTTAACGTTTCTATATATCCCAACCATTTAGCAACAAAACCTTATTATTTTAAACAAAATTATGCTATCCTCTATGTTACGTGACATTTTTAATTGCTACCCTATTTCTGGGAAATTATTATGCCTGTCGTTTCTTCTTATTACTGACAAAAGGGTCAAGGTTTTTGTGTTATCAAAAAGACAACTGACTGACCTATCCAAAATTGTAAAGACAAGCTCCCTTGCTGTTATAAATTTTTTTTTGTAGACATTTGACTTTATTAGTTTACAATAATAACACACACATTTTTTGGCTAAAAAGCATGGAATAAAAACATGCAGAGTAAAACAAATATATTCAGCTGGCATGTTATGAGATTGGATACCAGCAGTAAATTATACATAAGCGGCATGCTTATCTTGAAACCATAGAGCAAATAGTAACATACATAACATCCAACAAATAAGCTTATGGCAAGATGCAAAATGGCTCATGTTAGCCTCTGGCAGTTTGGGTTTCACTGTGTAACAGCCATGGTAACTCTGTTACCCTATAATAGTATCTAAATCTATTGTAAATCTATTGTACAAATACAAAGTTTAAAGTAAAACGTTATATAAGGGTTGGATATAATTTGGATATCATGCGACAGTCTGCATGCCTAGTTTTAAACCCAATCACGGTTTATAGCTATGGTTTCCTCTTTAATTGCACGACGGTGGGTCAGGCCTCAGACTCTATGATGGCTCTGACGTAAAGTTTTAATCGGTGGGTTGGTGCCTGATGCTTATCTGTAGCTGGACCCACCGTGGCTCAACTTAAGGTTTTCTTTAGCTCTGACTATCTGTGAGTCACGAGCCCTTTTCTTTGTTTCATCAGGGAGTGTTAATTTGATTAGAGTGTTTTCCATGATGATACATTGCATTAGTTAGATGGCCTCCATGTGAGCTGAACATTTCTTGTACTTCAACAACAGCAGAATCTAGGGCGAAGATTTGGTACCAGTAAAATGCATTTAAGCCCCTGGTGGCTTAGGCTGCTGTCCGTTTAGGCGGTGGTTCTGTTGTTGTTGACTTTTTGTTTATTGTTACTCCCATTGTGGGAGTCTGTAATTGTTCTATGTTTTGTTGTACGTTACTTTAAGTCCATTCTAGTATTGCAATCATCTTGATGGGGAAGAAAGAGCTGATTGCTTTGCTTAATTTATCTTCCTGGTGTCGCGTGATGGTTGAGCGGTTCTTCCTCGCGGTGCCACGGGGTTCTCTGCAGTTTGTGATTGTGGTATTTCCTGATCATACTCACTAACTATTTTTAATCTAATTCTTATTTAACGACATGCTCATTGCATTGAAAGATGTTAATAAATGCAGCCAACAGCCAGTATGCAACAAAGAAATCTACATTTATGATAAAACTGTTGTACACGTTACTTAATATCAAATATATTATACCACAGCTGTATTAAGTACAGTGTTATCACTTGACCATTGACTTTCATAATACCTCAGAAGCTTTGTTCATTATAGTTTGCTACAAACTCATTATATAAACCACAAAATTATATTCGTTAGCTAATACACAGTTAGGGGATTACCCTGCAATATCAAAGTTTACTATGTTACCCCAATAAATAGGAGCTTCTATAGTAAGATAGGAACTTCTTTAGTGATAATATCAAAGTATTTCTTATTCTTACATGTCAATATATTTTTTTTATTGAAAGCAAATGACTAGAAATATGCACCTATTTTACAGTTACATATGTTGCTTTCTTTTATATTTATCATTTAGGTGTAATAAAAGCACTATATGAGTTAAAACTACTAGTTGGTATAAATTGCTGCCATTTGAAGGCCCGCTTATGCGAAATATGATGAATAGTGTCCTTATTAGTATAAAACATATTACTGAAAAACTGATTGAAGCATGGGTGATTTAGAGGAAGATACTTAAGCTTAAAGCTAATAAACTACCATAAAAGTTTTTTTGTATCAAATATGTAACCAACATTAAAAGAACTGCTAATTTTAATGGTCAAATTACTTTTCATAAAATGGTTTATGATATTATTTATCTGAGTTGTAAAAATTCAGCCCACACTTGACAACCTTCATGCCTACCCCTATAGTCATCATCTATTTTTATCTAAAGCATGTCCAATTTTGCTGGATTTAATGTGAAAAATAAAGCAAATAAGCCAGCATAATTGATTTTGAGAGGGCTGGTTGCTTTGCTTAGTTTGTCTTCCTGGTGTCTCGTGATTGTTGTGTGGCTCTTCCTCGCAGTGCCATGGGATTGTCTGCAGTTTGTGATTGTGGTATCTCCTGATCATACTCACTATTTTTCTAACGCAAAATCAATCTGAGCCATAAATATTCCATATTTTATGTCACCCATTGTAGCATAATTTTATCAAAATTTAAAACACTTAATATTTATGAAAATGAAAGTAGAACTTTATCAATCAATATTTTTTTCTATCAGAACTGGATTGGTTGAATGTCTTTTTTGTTACTGCAAAGGCGGCACCTCATGAATGCGTAATAAGGACTGGTCAACCTTACACATAGGTAAAAGCTAAAAATGAGGCGTGGTTTTATTAAAAAGTATCATATTGCGCCATTGCCTCAGATTAGACGCAAAACACGTTATTTAGTCCTTAAAACGCCAGCAAAATAACTGCATATGAAAATGTCTATTTAACATAATAAGAGAGGCTAACATTGTGGACACAGATCTGGGTAATACAGGAGCAGTCTGATCTTGGTCCACACTGTTTTTCTGTGAGGCTTCAAATATTTTAGTGGATGGCAAAAACATACATTTTGTGATTATGTGCTTTAAGGGTTAATAAATGTGAGTTCAGTGTGTATACGGTTAGGATTTTCATGAAATGCACGCTTGCTTGCGTGTCCCAAAAAGCTGATTAACTCTTTACCAAACTATACCGGACAAAAAAAAGAAATGCACCACTACGATTTCCCCCTTTAAAAGATCTCATTTTAATAGGAAAATGTTAATTGTCATGAAATATTCATTTTTGATCAAATCTTACTGAAACTTAGGTGTGGTGTAGATGAGTATCTGTACTTTCCCTGTGTAGGCACAAAACACATCAAGGCGAATGGTAAACGAGTTTTGGAAGCGTTAATTCAACGCTACTGTCTGCATGGACTTCTAAGTATGTTCTACATTTGCAAAGTATGAAAACGATATGTTGTCGTTATGTGAGACAACAAATGTGTTAATTGATGCTTTTTTTGTAATTCCAAAATCCAGTTTCATCAGTTAGGACCGTTTAAATTGATTAAAACAATGTTGAAATCTTTAAATGTTTTGTAAGGTTTATCTCCAGTGTGGAATCATTATCCAAAGGGTAGTCACAATACATGGGCTACCTAGCGTTCAATTATCGCGTATGATGAATTTAAAGATAAAATTTGCAAAGAATAAGTGTCTGGGTACAATTTGGTCCACTGCGATGAGTCCAATTGCTTGAACTTATCCAGTAAGAGAGCATTATAAAAACGCTTATTTCCTGTGACTTTACAGTTTGACCCCCACTTTGTTCATGACCAATTTTATTTAACACAATTTCGACACCAGATTGCAAAAGACGTGTAACGCAGCAGTATCTGGCAAAACTTTGCACTGATATAAACTAATTTGACCTATCACTTTTGATCTTCCTGAAAGTTGAACAGTTCTAAGTGGTGTGTTTCTTTTTATGTTGGGTATATAAATAAAAGGTGATTTCCCTTCCTTAGCAGATGAAATAGCCAAACCTAGCCCAGATATGAATATTAAATTGCCGCCTTTGCAGTAAGCGAAAAGTCTATTAATACAATCATTTAGTCAAGACCTAGTTTGTAACTAAATTAAACTCCTGAAACATTTAGTAATGGAAGTGTGGGTCAGTATATATACATGTACTTCAAACTGCTTTTATTGCCAAAGCAAACACTATGGATTCTAACCAGACTGCTCCAAAGATAAGTCTTATCTGGAAACATAATGTTTGCAAATAAGGCTTCCTTGTTATGTCTTGATTTATATGTTTAGGAGATGATGCATTGATAAGTTAGGAGTCTTTCATGCAAACCAAATATCCATGTGTCTTGATCCACATCTGAATTAAGGGTGAGGCTGGCGCCATTAAACTGGTTTAAGCCCTCCAGTAAAATATTTTACTGACCATTCCAAGGCGGTTCTTCTTTTGTGGATCGTTCATGTTCTTGTTCTGTCTTGTGTTTGCTATGTCTATGTGCGCGTCTGTTTATATGTGCTTTGTGGTCACCTGCTTGGAAAGGGCTGACCTCCTGGCTCTCGTTTGTGGTGTCTACTGTGAGTTTGTCACTTTCCCATTGGTATCCTGGGTCAGGTGTGGTACTTGATTGTATCGATTCCTGATCTTTGCACCCTAAATTACTTCCAAAGTACACCAGCACATTAGAGCAAACATTTAGTCTGTTCTGAGTCTTAGAGGAGCGTAAAGTCAATTGTTAGTTTGTCAGGACTGAAAGGTAGAATGGCAGACAGACGTACAGACAGAATCAAGCAATTCTATAGTACTTAAAACTGACTTTGATTAGTAGGGTGCTAAAAAGGGCTAGAAATGACCTGCCAATCCTCAGTACACCAAATTTAGACAATATGCATTACCCAGTACACCTTTTCCCAATCCCCAGTACCCTTTTCGATACTAACTGACCATTAGTTTTGAGCCATATCTCCATCAAGTTTCAACCTACGAGGCTGAAATTTTCAGCATTGATATTTAAATGCCATTGCAAAAAATTGGTTGATTCAAAATTTTAATAGTTTGCTTTCTTGGTTCAATATTATTCCTTTTTGGGGATAGGTGTCCAAATTTTGTGTATGCACGACTTTCATTTTGTGATTTTCACTATCAAGTTCAGTGTTTGATGCTAAATCATGCATACAATTTGCTAAATATACATATAGTGATTCTAAATCGACACACGCCAAGTACCGAAAAAAGAATTAAATAGGAGAAATTCCAGATTTCCTTACCTTCGTTGTGTGTTTTTTTCCTAATTCAGTATAACATTGGCTCATTTTGGAGCAATATCCTGTGTACGTTTCCACCCAGTGATATTATCAAGTGTATGCGAATACGAATATGGCCGGTGCTCGGATTGTGTGTCCAATATATACGGTTAATTTGGTCGGCGCACGATCTGCCCTTGTAGCCTAGTGGGTAGCGCGTCAGACTCTTAAACCAGCGGACCAGGATCGATTCCTGGGTAAATCGTTTTGGAGCGGGGCAAATATGCGATACTACTTTTTATGCATGGCGGATGACACAGCCCACGCAAATTTGCCACCCTCGACGAAATGCATTCTGTACGGGGTGTTTTCTCAGTACAATATACAATACAAATAGCTTTATTCTTCACTCAGGTCATAACATGCCATATGAGGAAATATACAAATAATATTCAGGGCGGTAGTCAGTTAAGAGATATAACAAGAAAAGATATGACAGTGAACTGCCATATCAAAGACCCGACCCCATTGAAATGATGGAAATTGAAATTGATTTTACTACATCAACAAATGTTCATACTAGTTTCTATATAAGTGTAAGGGAATGCCTAGATTGATGAAGAAATGGCGTAAAAGCTAACACCAATTGTAATTATAGTGTGCCCCTGTTGTCACAGTGTCACAAGCTTCCTATAATTCGAATTTTCGATAATTTGAAATTAAATCTCCAGTACCTTTGACTTCGAAATTACGAGATTCGACTGTATTTATATTTTATATTTATCAGTCAAGTGTCCATTTTCAATTTTACCGAACATGGCTGGTTTTCCAGTTATTTCGAATTATTTCAGACATAACGGAGTTTTTGGAACATGCAAAACTCCAAAGTTCCGCGCTCAGCATCATTGCGATAAATGTTTCGCGTCATATAAACGTATAAGTAAACATAAAGCGTTATTGGAGAAGCACAAAACGGGCGTGCAAACGGACATCAGAGTGGAAAACAGAGATCCGACGTTTTGTTAGGGTCTGATCTGGATCTAAACAGTTTGCAAAGCACTAAACTCCAGCTGTTAAGTTTTTAGACTTATTTTTTTCGCAATAACTTTTTTATCTTCAATTTTAGCAAAATGTGTTCGCGATAAAAGTTGTAGAGGAGAATTTCCGCCAACTTCTCCAAAAGGTCTTGTGCTTGTGGCACAAACAGATTTTTGTGTATATAGATGAAGATTTTGCAATAAACTGAATTCGTCCTAAATTTCTAAGTCTTTTATTGACAGGTATAATTCGTATAGGCGTGAGAGAAAGGAGTAGTTTCAAAAACTATTCTGAAGTGGTGCATATCCCGCTCTTCAAAGGTTGTGCATAACATAAAACTGCCGTTAACATACTCAGAATCTACCGTGCATATGCAGAATTAACTTAAAGCAGGCTCATTTGTAGGAACAAAGGTTGGGTTATCGCATGCCGTGCATTTTTTTCTTTTATGCACGTGCTATGAAATGAACGGTTTTGAGATGACCCTACTAGCTTAACGCACGAGCGAATTAGGCGCGATTTCTATTATATTTGAACAAGCCATCCATCGCTTTAGTAATTGAATTAGGGCGGTGCAATGTAACTTTTTGACTGACATCTTGGACTTAGTTTATTTGCGCTTTACTTAAAATGTTCAAAGAGTGCATCTAAGCACAGAAGAACCTGCAGCATCTAGGATGTTGGAACCATTAGGAGAAGTTGGCGGAGATGTTCCTGAATACTTTTTATCGCGAACACATTTTGCTAATATTGAAGATAAAAAATTTATTGCGAAAAATTAAGTCTAAAAACTTAACAACTGGAGTTGTTTTTTTTTGTTTTTTAGTAGACACAGCCACCTTTTACTTAGTGCTGGTTCAACCCATCCCAACATAACTGAAAAACTGTTGACTAGTTTAACTCATTACCACACATTTTTCCGCACTGCGAAATTACCAGCATGCAAAGAGTATTCCACTTTGTGTTAGCCTGGCCTAGGCTCTGAGTTCAAGGAAAACTACTTTCTTTCTTTCTATCTTTACTGGTTCGCTCATACATGGACACAAATTTTCTCTGCATAATCTCCCTTCTTTGCTCAAACTCAGAGCCTGTAAAGTCTGCAGAGCTGGTCCCAGGAATTCCTGGGACCTTTAGTTCCGCTCTCATGTTAATGGCCCATATAAAATTGCTAGCTCTATTATCAGAATTTGTGACTTAACCTGTGTTCATAGAAACATTTTATCCCCAGAGTGAAAGGGATGAAAAAAATGAGTTTGGGAGTTTTTAGATAGCATACAGCCAAAAATCAGAAATGTTAAAGAACAATTTGCAGGGGAATGATGATCTGTCCTGCTCGCCATCCCGAAGTAGTAAAAGTCTGACATGCCTGCGTGTACCATGGCTGTTAAAGTCCTTAAGCTCTGATCAGCCTGCACAAGCGACGGTGATCTATGTTTCTCATTCGGTCACCTTGATGCAGTTCCAAGAAATAAAAAAAACATAATTCAGTATGGGAGCGCAGTGGCTCAATATTAGAGTGTTTGACCCGAGACCAATTCAAGCGGTTGCGAGTTCGAGCATCACCGGCGTCACTGTATTGTGTCCTTTAGCAAGACACATCAATCCTTGCTTAGTACTGGTTAAACCCAGGACGACACGTCCGGACATAACTGAAAAAATGTTCTGTTGGACATAAAGAATCAAATCAATCAATAAAGGTACGTGTAGTATATTCACGAATTCAGCTTACGGACAAATTGATGTCATATATACATCAGCCCAGAATCATTGCTCCAGAAATAATGCTCAGCTCTGATTGAGCCGTTGAGGAAAAGAATATTGTGGAATTCAATCTGGTCTGCATTGTTTACTAAGATACCTAAACAGAAATATATCTCATTTTATAGAAATTATGACCGGCAGCCCCTTGAAAATATGTAATTCTATACTTGTTCAATATGTATGACATAATGCATCAAAAATAGTTAGTCTTCTGAGTGTTTGCAATGCAATTGTAAAATTACGCTCGCAGATGAGAAAGCAGACAATGTTCGTTGTGGAGTATGTAGAGAGCCATATGCTTCACAAAATATAGGCATCTAAAGCTGGCGCTTCACCAGGGTCTGCACCATTTTCTATGACAAACACTATTTATATTAAAACTTAGAAATTTCAATGTGTGGCAAATATAAAATGGACTTTCCCATACTTTTCCATTATTAAGCTACTTGGTCACTGCATATATGCGGCAACTTTAATATTAATATCTGGGCGTGATTGCCCAAGAAGGGAGATCTGATAATATTTTATTAAGAGTTAACCTGTTTAATACGTTGTTTGAGCCGCGCAGACGTGCATGCATTTTATGAAAATCGTTACTTGTGACTGAAAACTACAACAATTTTGCAAGATCATCTGCTTTTGTCATCTGTTGAAACTGTTTTTGAAGCTTCGTCGACAGAGTAGATCAAGCTCAGACTGCTCCTGTGGTCAGACTGCACCTGTGGGAGCAGTCTGATCTGGGCATACACGATTAACCTATATACTTATGTTAATCATAAACATAGTCATTTTGCTGGCATTTTATGGTTTAAATGATAATATTAGCCACGAAATGAGATTTCCAACAATGTGTTATGTCCGACCAGCAAAGGCTCTGACCAGTATGAGCATCTGCCCGGCCTGATAAGAGAAATTTGCTAGTCGCTTGAATATTCAATGACAGTTAAGCTACTGACTGAACAGCATTTGGAGTTTCTAAGCTTAAAAGGAGTCTGAGTCTACCCTTGTCAAAATGACACATTGTAGGAAATCACAGGTCACGGCTCATGCGTTTTGTGTCATGGTGCATGGTGATGCTTTTTGCATGCTTGGTAATTTAGCTTGCTTTTTGTCGTCTGCTGATTTTTTTATTTCATGTTTCCCTCAAAATTATGACCGAAAAAAGTTGAAAGCAGACATAAAGCAACATGAAAAGTAGTCCACACCCTAACTACATATTTTTTGTGAAAGAAAAGAAATTTCAGTACCTAAACTCTTTGCATGCTGGGGAACTTTGCTATTGTGTCGTCTGCCGATTTCTTTTCTAAAATCAACTTTTTAAATACTTTCAGAAGCAGCTTTAGTATCAAACAATTTGAATTCACGTCAGACAGGATGTAGTGCGTTAACTATAATGGTCTAAACTAGATGCGATAGCACTAGCATGCAAAGGGTGAATGCTGGCCTGAATTGTGTTGGAATAACCATTTTATGTAATATTTCCCCAGTACTTCTCAAAAGATTAACCAAAACGAATTTGACCAGCAGTGGATAATTATCTAATAATTATTTGAGATTTCATGTTCAAATGATCTCTGACTAATCAGGTAACAGTACATCACTTAATGGGTTCTTCAAACTAATAGCTATTCAGAGACTACTTGTGTGTGTAAAACGGCCATCATAATTGGGTCGCCGTATCAAATGAAAACGCATTATCAGTAACCTTTACCTGGAGAGCTTGTCTTTGCTTTGATAAAATTGGCTGTAATAAAAGAATTTCGCATTGAATTTTAATACCAATATGATTTCCAAACTATGACGTCGGTTTCCAAATAGACAATTGTCGTTTTTCAGTGTTACATGTAATATATGTGGATATATTAAACGTTTAGCCAGGAACCTTTTCCCAAGGCCAGTTAGACTGACAGTCCGTGTAGGAATTATTTTAGTCTGGTTCCATCCCCTAGATATACCTATCAACAGGGCACCAGATTAGAATTATTTGTGTAAGTCTTCTTTACCCTAAAGTAATTACAAATAAAAAAAATAAATAGATCTAAATAATAATAATAAGATATAACTTAATATAAATAAAACAGATTGTATAATAAAAATGCATTTTGATTCGACCGTCAAAGACACATTTCCCATGAAACGATTCTGTGTATAGCCCTGAAACTGTGTAACTTTTGACCGGAACTACTTGTGTAAGTCTCATTCAGCCAATTACAATTATAGAGACATATGAATGTTTAGGGAACGATTTGATCGGGTCTCAAAAAATGTTGTCTTGGACACAAAGAATCAAATCAATCAATAAAGGTACGTGTAGTATATTCATGAATTCAGCTTATCAGCCCAGAATCATTGCTCCAGAAATAATGCTCAGCTGTGATTGAGCCGTTAAGGAAAGGGCATATTGTGGAATTCAATCTGGTCTGCATTGTTTACTAAGATACAAAATATAGGCATCTAAAGCTGGCGCTTCACTAGGGTCTGCACCATTTGCTAAGATAAATCCCAATTTATATTAAATCTTAGAAATTTCAATGTGTGGCCAATATAAAATGGACTTTCCCATACTTTTTCCATTATTAAGCTACTTGGTCACTGCATAACTTTAATATTCATATCTGGGCGTGATTCGACTATTTCATTGCCCAAGAAGGGAGATCTTATAATATTATACTAAGAGTTAACCTGTTTAATATGTTGTTTGAGTCGCGCAGACGTGCATGCATTTTATGAAAATCATAAACTGAAAACTACAACAATTTTAAAGATCATCTGCTTTTGTCATCTGTTGAAACTGTTTTTGAAGCCTCGTCGACATAGTAGATCAAGATCAGACTGCTCCTGTTGTCAGACTGCACCTGCGGGAGCAGTCTAATCTGGGCTTACACTGTTTACCTCTAAACTTATAAAACATAGTCATTTTGCTGGCATTTTATGGTTTAAATGATAATATTAGCCACGAAATGAGATTTCCAACAATGTGGTATGTCCTACCAGCAAAGGCTCTGATCAGTATGAGCATCTGCCCAGCCTGATAAGAGCATTTGCTAGTCGCCTGAATATTCAATGACAGTTAAGCATGCTTTTTGTCGTCTGCTGATTTTTTTCCCATTTTTTCCTTCAAATTATGACCGAAAAAAAAAGTTGAATGCAGACATAAAGCAACATGAAAAGTAGCCCTCACTCTCACTACATAGTTTTTGTGAAAGAAAAAAATTCAGTACCTAAACTTTTTGCATGCTGGGAAACTTTGCTATTGCGTCGTCTGCCGATTTCTTTTCTAAAATTAACTTTTTAAATACTTTCAGAAGCAGCTTTAGTATCAAACAATTTGAATTCACATCAGGCAGGATGTAGTGCGTTTACTATATTGGTCTAAACTAGATGCGATAGCACTAGCATGCAAAGGGCGAATGCTGGCCTGAATTGTGTTGTGTAAAATTACCCCCAGTATTAACCAAAACGAATTTGACCAGCAGTGGATAATTATCTAATAATTATTTGAGATTTAATGTTTCCGGAAATGATCCCTGACTCTGACTAAGCAGGTAACGGTACATCACTTAATGGGTTCTTCAAATGAGAGACTAACATGTAAAACGGCCATCATAATCAGGTCGCCGTATCAAATGAATACGCATTATCAGTAGGCCTAACCTATACCTGGAAAGCTTGTCTGTGTTTTGATAAAATTGACTGTAATAAAAGAATTTCGCATTGAATTTTAAAACTCGGACCAATATGATTTCCAAACTATGACGTCGGTGTCCAAATAGACAATTGTCGGTTTTCAGTGTTACATGTAATATATGTGGATATATTAAACGTTAAGCCAGGAACCTTTTCCCAAGGCCATTTAGACTGACAGTCCGTGTAAATTTAAGAGGAATTACTTTAGTCTGGTTCCATCCACTAGATTTACCTATCAACAGGGCACCAGATTAGAATTATTTGTGTAAGTCCTCTTTACCTTAAATTAATTACAAATAAAAAATAAATAGATCTAAATAATAATAATAAGATATAATTTATTATAAATAAAACAGATTGTATAATAAAAATGCATTTCGATTCGACCGTCAAAGACACACTTTCCCATGAAATGATTCTGTGTATAGCCCTGAAATTGTGTAACTTTCGACCGGAACTACTTGTGTAAGTCTCATTTAGCCGATTACAATTATAGAAACATATGAATGTTTAGGGACCAATTTGGTCGGGTTTCAAAAAAAAGTAAGAGTTTTGCACAAAGTAAGAGGCAATGTATTGTGTATAACTGTTCCCCATGTTAAGGTTATGTCCAGTATATCAGGTTGATATACTTTGGCATAAACTCTTCCATGGGGTATCAACTCGGAATAAGATTTTATCTCAATGGTATCTACATCTGTGTGGGATTATTTTTGTTTAGCCTGCCAAAATCACAGTGTATAAGCGGACAGTCATCAAATCGGAAGCGCAGTTGACTGTACATCCTAAAAGCATTAGTGTGCACGTAAACAAGTGGTCAGACGACACGGCCACTAGCAGCTACATGTCAGTCCATACCAAATTTAATAATGTAGATGCGGTTTTCAGCATCGGGGAGACAATTTGACATATCACCACCCAATCTCTGTGTAAAGATCGAATATTCCTTCTCAATCACATGTTTTCCCTTTTTTCTGCCGGTCGACACTGACAATTGCGGCTAAAAGCCAGAACTGTGTTATAATTTCTGTTAAAAACAACATAAAACAATTGCTACATCTTTATCATAGGATGCCCAAAAGCCGGATCCATTGAAAAATTACTTTAGCAAAATATATTACCGCCTGAATTGAACCCGTTCGTCCTATTAGACTGTCTGACTAGAAACAACTGTACATAATCAGTAGCGACATATCAAGAAAAAAAACTGTCCCACTAGCTGTAAATGTATTTTCACACACATGTCGATACTTTTCAATGTATGTCAATAAAAATGTCGTTTTGGATGCTTTCAATGGGATCATCATTTGGGGAGAAGGATATCAAGCATTTATTTCGAAAAAGATTTTCACAATCAAAAGTGTGACCTAGCCGCTTACTGCTTTTGTGATGCACCATATATTTTCAGATATACCCATTTTTCCGTCCAGAAACCATTGAAGCATTAAAAAGAAGAGAAAGCTACTTATACACGCTCGCCGTCCCCTGTATTCCAATCCAAAAGGGCCTAGTCGCGAGAAAACCTGTTTTTGGGGGTTTGCGAACAACACAGGCGCAGACCAGCCTTTGCATCCGAGCTGTCTGATAAACGCTTTTGTTATTAGCTTTGTGGAAAGTATCATATGCAAACTTGCAACAGGTGAAATTTCAATTTTCTAGCTGAGGAGACTCGCTTTTTCGGAAACCTCGAAGACATTTTTTCTCTCGACGAAGCCCAAATATATAAAGGAACTGTAGATTCAATGAAATCTCCAATCAGACATTGTCTAATTAACACTTTCACTGCCAAACGCGACTGTAGTCGAATTTATCGTTCACTGCCAAACCGCGACTACAGCCGAAATTTAAAGACACAGTTGATAGTTGTCTATTTTAAACTGTTTTAAGGGACGCAACTATTTGTTCTGTGTTTCAAAATGTTCAAGGGATATAATTATATCGTATATGGAGGTATACGCAATTTTCTGTACAAGAATGAATTTTACAAACATGTTTGTATTGTCATTAGATTTCGCGGAAATTAAAAAAAAATATCGAAAACGTGTCAATGGGGATGACATATAGGACGCATTAAGCCCTTCAACTGCTATAATTTGATTTATTTCTGATGAAACAATATATCAGAATATATCCTGATGTTTGATACTTGATATAGATGGATGTTTATCTATTTTTGCATAAAGCAGTTGTTTATAGGCATTTTTTATATTTTCAATATGGCTTCCAAAATGGTCGCCAAAGGTCACGTGACTATCTTTTTTATTATTGGTTCAAATAAAAGTTTTATATAATGTCAACATTCTGTAAAAGTTTCACAGCGATAGGCTGAATGGTTCTGGAGATACTCTGTGTTGAACCCATATACCCTCAATATTCAGGAGTCCTTGAAACATGCTTGGCACTGAGGTATTGGTTCTTTGAGGTGCTTGGCAGCGAAAGTGTTAAAGGGGACGGCAACCCTGATGATTACTATTTTTGTATGAACAATCTTGATAAACCATGAATTTTGATACTAGTTTCATCTAAATCGGTTGCAAAATGTGGGAGTTGTGGGCGTTTGAATATTTGCAAATGGGCTGTAATGGAAGCGGCCATATTGTAGGCTTAGTGACGTCACTCAGCCTAATTAAATATGCATAATCAAAATAAACGACAAACGAATGCATTTGTTGCATTAATCTTAAATGAACCATTTTCCTTATGTATAAAACTGCATACCTACTGAAACACAAATGATGTGATTAGGCAGTTGAAAACATTCTGAAAACTAATTGAATATTCAAAATGACGGCTAAAATGTGGCCGTATTGAATTCTTTAAATGCCCATAACTTGCCCATTTTCAACCGGTTTTGATGATACTTGTATCAAATTTCATGGTTTATAGAGCTATCTCTGATAAAACGTACTTATCATGAGGGTTGTTGTCCCCTTTAAAGTAAGAAAGATGGCAAAGATCAGGAATCGATACAAAGAAGCACCACACCTGACCCAGGATACCAATGATGAAGCACAACTTCACAATTAGACATTACAAACGAGAGCCAATTAAGGTCAGCCCTTTCCCAGCAGGTGACCACAAGGCATTAATAAACAGACGCGCATGAAAGCATAACAAATACAAGACAGAAATAACATAAATGATCCACAAGAGAAGCACCGCATTGGAACGGTCAGTACAAATATTTTACTGGAGGGCTTAAACCAGTTTCACGGCGCCAACCTCGCCCTTAATAGGACATATCGGTAAAGTGACAAAACACAACAAACATGACAGCCAAGAGGTCATATTCCAGTTTTGTGCAACACAATGCCGTACTCTGATGGCACATTCTAATATATGCCAACTTTAGATACATTATCGAAAGCAAGACATTCCTCCACTGCATACCTTTTGTTTTGACAGCGCAGAACCATTTTAGAAATATTTTAATAAGGTTCATGAGATATGCAGCCGACACAAAATTGTTGGGAAAATCACATGACCTTTAACTGTGACCTTGGCAATGAGTCTGCATTTCTGCACATCATGTCACTGAGAGGAGCATGTTTGTGAAGTTCAATGATAATCGGTCAAAGGGACCTTAAACTGTGACCTTGACCTTGAGGCTGCGTAGCTAAGTCATTGGTTCTACATCGTCTCAATGAGATGAACATTTGACCAATTTTTAATGAATTTTAAAGGGTTCAGGAGAAATGAAGTAGACACAAAACTCAAGGGTACATCTTATAACTTTGTAGTGTGACCTTGACTTGAGCCTGCGTAGCTGACTCATGGATTCTGCATACTGTCTCACTGAGAGTATACTTGGGTGTAGTTTTATGAAAACCGTTCAAAGGGTCCAGGAAATTTGGAGCGGACACAAAATTGACGGGTAAAGACAATGACCTTAAAGTGTGACCTTCACCCTGAGTCTGTGTACCTGAGCTATCAGTTTTGGAAACAGTCTTACTAAGAGGAATATTGGGGTGAAGGTTAATGAAAATCTTTTAAAGGGTTCAGGAGATATGGAGCAGACAACAAATTGTAGGTAAATCCCGTGACCTTAAACTTCAACCTTGACCTTTAGTATGCGTAGCTGAGTCACAAATCCTGCGCACCACCTAACTGAGAGGAACATTTGTTTGATGTTCAATGAAAATAGGCATTATGGCTGCACTGATGATTTAGCGGACTGACGGACAGACGAACGTCACTCCTATACCCCATCAGCTCCGCGGCGAAGGCTTAAAAACAAACCGTTGTTATTTAATGGCCATTCATATAACCCTACAGTAGCATTTAAGCAGTGTTGTATTGAATGGCGAATACTGCAAATTCTCTGACGTTTCTCTAAGTTGTACAACAGGGCTCTGTCCTTGGTTCTATACGTTTCCTTTCAGCTGCATTTCAGCAGCATTGTATTGGATGGAGATTTGTGTAAATCCTATGAAGTTGTGCATAAGTTATTTGTCCTCAGACCAATAGGATAAAGACAGGTAAGTTCGGACTTCAAGATTGTTTGTTTGTTTGTTTTTGTTGCTTTACGTCCCATGTCAACAGCTGTGGTCATTGCGGGACGGTCAGTTCACTTAACCACACTTTTTCCTGGGCAGGCTTGAGCAAGCGGTTAACCAGTAATTTGTGCACATACTTTCGCTTGTAACTGACAAATAACCCTTCTTGAATAAATCAGCGGAAGGGAGGAGAATGACCGTAGAAATTATTTCATGATCAATCTCCACGAAAGTATGGTACCGGGCCGGGATCGAACTCGCGACCCCTGGATCTGCAGTCAGACACGCATCTGTAGCCAGACACGGATGCGTGTCTGACTGCAGATCCAGGGGTCGCGAGTTCGATCCCGGCCCGGTACTTCAAGTTTATTCGGACAAACATTTGCAAACAGTGTAAAGCCAGATGAGACGGCTCCTTATGAGCCGTCTCATCAGGATTTTCACTGTTTGCTTGATTATTTTTTATTACAATATTTGAAATATGAAACAAACAAGGTCGCTGTCCGAATTAAGCCGTCTGTTCGAATATAGCTGACTTTACCCTACCTTCCCGTGTTTTGTAAAAAAAAAAAACTCACTGGGTGACATTTCGGATGTACTGACGATTTGGCGGACTGAAGATCATTCCGATACCCTCATCAGCGTCACTGCTTTGTATCCTTGAGCAAGACACACTAATCATTTCTAAGTACTGGTTCAACCCAGGAAGACCCGTCCCAACATAACTGATCAAAGGTTGACGGGTACGTAAAGAATCAAATCAAACAAACAAACATGCTAATCTGCGTAAAATTATGTAGCTATTGTCAATAAAAAAGCATACTGTACCTCTGACAAAGAAATCCTTACCCTGCTTTGTCGTTAATTTCAAAAAATATTTATTAACAAGTTTTCTGCCCAATAAGGCTTACAGGAAAATCGTCGCTAGTCGTTAAATTTTGTTGCTAGTTGGACAGTCTAATAGGACGAACAGTTGGTTTAAAAATGTTTTATTTGTATACTTTGTACATAGAACAACATATAAAGACATACAATAATATACAGTATACAAATGGGATTCAGAATAAAGTCTTCAGACTTATACAGATCTGTATCCCATTTAAAATATTATTTTACTCATTTTGTCGAGATTTGAAGAGAAACCATTTCTGTACCAATGCTAATTTTGGAACTCAAATGTACTAAGAGAGTTTGGAAACTTTTCAATTATACGTAATATAGCAAGAGGCTCCACGAACGAACAGTTACAATTCAAGAGGCAAAGTATATTTCGATGGATTCTGCTTTTGGGCATCACAGGATAAAGAGGTATTGCCGCAATTGTCCATGTCGATCGGCAGAAAAAAGCAAAACAGATGAATGAGCAGGAATATTCGATATTTACATTTGTAAATACAAAATGTAGCCATTTTAACGTTTTTTTGGCTATTGACAGTCAACTGTAAATAGACGCTTCCTTTATCTTATTTTTCTTTCATTTGTCATTCTGGCGATAGGGGAGGGGACCTGGGGAAAATTACTGGTAACATGATTTTCGAATTGCCGCGGAACAAAGGTTTATTTGTGTCTCAAAAATCCGGAAAGACAGCCTCATCTGACAACCCAAATAATTTCAGCTTATCCCGATCAAAACAGTTGGATATTTGCCCGGTTACACACATCGAGAGTTATGTAAAGTTGGCAAAGAGCATAGAAGTTGACTTAGGTCAGGGTCATTTGTTTCGGATTATTGATATGAGATCTCGAACAATCATAAATGAAGCTGTTACCTCACACACTATGACAGATCGTTTGTGATTCCACTTACAAGCAATTAACCTGTATGAAAGGGAAACCTCAGATAGCAGCCGTAGGGGGTGTTCGATTACTTGACGTATGTTGGGGGTATCTGATAGCAAGGTAAATGAGCACGTGGGGTGGAATCAGCACGGTATGATTAAACATTATGCAACCATGGGCGAGTTGTGTGGACCTCGAAGAGCTGCGGCAGCTTTGTCGGAGGCGGCATTAAATTTAGGTTGTGAAAACTCATAATTTGATAAGGTCTCAGAGGAAATCACGTCATTAAGACGCTTGAAGCCATTTATTGCCTGATTCAACTAGTAATAGGTGCAACATGAAAATCGAGTAACATCATCGTCATCATCAGCAGCAGCAACAACAACAACAACAACATAAACAGCATAAAATAGTAGCTGCAATCATAACAACAAAAGTAGCAAAACGTAAGATTCATAAAGTAAATGTTGTTTATCGTCGTGATAAGATTTAATAACTTTAAAATTAGTTTCTATTTTTACTTGTGCATGTTGAAACATGGGAAAAGTAGCTCCGTAAGATATACCAGTATATCGATCAGTGATTGTATTGGGTTTTAATTCTTGATGGTTGTTGTTAATGGTGTTTTTAGTGAGTATTGGATATTTTTAACAAGATTTCATGCAAATGATCGGATGCGCAGTGGGTGAGGTAGTTATAAAATTGTATGAAAAATTAATTGTAGCAATATGTTTGTTTTTCCTTATTCCAATACTTACAGTTGGGGAAGCTTCCCGGCAATATACCACTATTGGAAGCTACGCCAATGCCACTTGAGTATGGTGTGGTGTAGTTATGCATATCAGTCACTCTGCAGCCGCTGGCCAATAGAGAGAGGGTTATGAGAGAAGTTGCTGCGTTAGCCATATGGTATAATGAGAATCTAATTGCCCTCTCGCCCAACGCCAAAATTAAAAAAAAAATACATATGTGTAGGATGGTAGAAGGTTTCCTTATAATTTGCTAAGACAACAGGTACTGGTGTAGAAAGATCACTAAGATGTGACGTCAGGGTTGGTCAACGATAGTTTGGGACATTCACAACTATTACAAACTAGAAACGGTGCTTAAAGATCCGCAGTTTAAATATAGTGTTAATTTTTACTTTGACGTCATTTCTTACTTACACGTGGGATATAATGACATTATGTGTAAATAAATGTTATATGATTTCGGACTCTATCCAGGTTGATCTGTATACTTTACTTTCTATCAAATATGGCTATATATCACTTTGATCGCCATGTTACCAATCAAGAAGCACCACAATTACGTTGAAATTAAATTTTTATATAACAACGAATATTTAAACAATTATGTGGCAGGCAAGGGATATAACCCTGACACCTTTTCATTCCATTACAGTCTATATGGTTGTTTTTCCTTATTCCAATACTAACATATAAGAGGTGCGCGGGGGAAGCTTCCAATATACCACTATCAGAGTATTTAGCAGTGTAGATCCAGATAAGGACCAACATTTCATCATAGCAGATCTATGTCCAATCGTTATCACCAGACCTTATCACCAGAAGAGACTTCATTCAACAAAATCCGATTTTCTCATGACTAAGCCAAATTATTGGACATATATTTACTTCATTGTCTAAGCTCATTATCAAAGTTTTTTCCACAATTTACTTTTTTTTTCGAAAAAAAAATGGTATCAGAGTTTCAAAACGCTTGAAACGGGTATCTACAATAAAGATGATCTAATCAAGAATATATCTTACAAGTGTACAGCTGTCTCATTTAAGTTATTTAAAGGCCGTACACAAATAACTTAAAGGGTTTGATATATATGTCCCTCGAACACCCCCACCCAAACTAGAATCAACTGCAAATACAGTATCAGAGAGATTTCATGTTGCAAATTCTACATTTCGGAAGTATGATTTCAGGACGCTGGTTTACAGTATCAATGTACCTTGCGTTGCATTGGTGTCATATTCGATGCATAGTGTGCATGTATAACTGATTTTGAACTTTCTGCTTTCTCTGAATGTTTTCTTCTTTAGGCGGAAAGCGACTTAGCATGCTTAGTAAAAACTGTCAATTCCACCATTTTATACAAAATGCGCTTTGGTACTGAATAAAGCTTGATAAGTCGGCCGATCGTCGGCCGATCATCGCCCGACTTATTGTATGCTGCTCGACAGGTAAATTCAATCCACCGATTTTTGGCGATGGTCGGCCCATTGAAAAACTTTGTGGTTGATAAAGTCAATCAGTGAGGATTATTTTCTTTGTAACTGCTCCCGTTGGCGGACTGAAAACATATTTTTCGGCCAATCAACATGAAAAAATCTAGTCGGCCGACTGTCGGTCTTAATGTTTGTTTGTTTTTTTTGGTGCTTAACGACGCATCAACCCTTGTGGGTTATAAGCGTCAGACGGTATTAAACTAAACATGATGTGGATGGAAAGAGTAAAAATTTGTAAGATAAAATAACAGGAATGATGAGTTTGTATAATGATAATAACTTGCAATACGATTGTTGACAGGAGAGACCACGTACAATATCTGACAGTTTCAAAGAGCTATTAAGATAACTGTACATGTTCTTTAACTGAACAGAATACAGCATAATATACTTAAAACCAAAAGTGACTTTACACTTTGAACTACCTAATATATCTTTACTGTTTTTGATTTTAATCATATTAAATATTGCAATGAGTTGCTGGTACCTTCCCTAACCTAATTCACGAAAAACAACTTAGGTAAATTAATCTTCTGTCGAGTTATCTGTGCTTCATTTAAAAGCACTAAATCAGCATTTCCTAGCAAAAGCCAAAGTAAACCTAGGATTTTAACACGCCATTTGAAGGGCCATCGATTGCCCATTAATAATACTGCAAGACATTTTGTCTCTGACGTATAGTTTGTTTTTGGCAGTATCTTAAATTTGGTTCACTTTGAAAGTGTCTCCCTTTGAATTAAAACAATAGTTAACTTAAGTCCTTGCTGAAAGCTTTAACTCAGATGACATTTGAAGTTTTAATCAGTGATTTGTTGACTTCTGCCCTGAGTATGTGACAAGATAATCTGATAAAAATTCCCATCGGTTTGGAAGAAAAACGGCAAACAGTTTCTTATGTGAAATTCCATTGAAAGCACTGTTAAGTTCACAAAGGGGTATGTACGTAAAAACACAACTCTAATTTGTGCTACTCGAAGGGTGATCCGGGCTGATTTGAACTTTAAACAACAATGCAATAGCCTGTTTTTCAGACTGGTCCTTTCAAGTTAAAAGTTGTCCAATCGCAGAGCTACAGTAACTTATCAAAAGTGATGCGTTCTGGAAAAGTTTATTTTGCCCCCTTGCCTCTTTCATTAGGGCATTGTGGTTGCATTTATGACAGCAAAAACATGAAATTCAACTGTCGTATGAATAATTGATTAAACTTTAATATGAATTAAATACATTTAAAATACCACTCACCAATACCCAGAAAAGGTATATATAATAACATTGTAAAGTCACCTTTGGTCTTAAGTATATAATCTGTATTATGGTCTGATACAAATGTAAAACAAAACATGATTTTGAAAATAGCAATTAGATTTTGTTAAAAAGATTTATTTGTCTTAAAAATGACATAATACTATCAATATGTTTATCTTGAAATAATTCTTTCATGTTATCAACATGGAAGCAATTATTTCTTACTTGTGCAAAGTCGCCACATTCCAAAAGGAAGTGACGTACAGTGAATGGTGAGTCGCAACCAAGACATTGTGGCTGCTCTTCACCTTGTTGTAAGTATGAATGAATGGCTCTTGTATGACCTAAGCAGAGGCGAGCTAAAACTACTTCTTCTTTTCTAATGTTTCGAACAACTGATTGATATTCACCAATAGTTGGTTTGATGTCAAATAGTTTATTTCCAATGCTGTTATTCCATGAAGTTTGCCATTCTTCCAAGATATATTGATTGATAGATGGCTTAAAATTAGAAAATGAAATCTTAAAAGAAGTTGGTCCTAATGAAAGCGATGTTTTTGCTTGCTTATCTACCATCTCATTCCCTTGGATACCTATATGACTAGGAATCCAACAGACAACAGACAACAATGTCTTTATAAGCTAAAAGCTCATGACATTTTTCTAAAAGTTTCTGAATCTGTGGATTCTTTGAACTGGTGTGGTTCATTGCTTTCAATACAGAAAGCGAGTCAGAAAATACAATAAATTTATTGTTAGCATCACAAGTGCTAATGAAATCCAAAGCTATATCAATTGCTTTGGCTTCAGTAGTGAAAATTGATGAATCGCCAGGTATACGTTGCATATTACAATGGTTGTCTGATATAACAGCACAACCAACCTTTGAGGATTTGATTCAGATTTTTTCCCGGAATGTAAATCAAAAAGTATTTCAGGTGGTTTCATACACCAAGCTGGAATATTTGGTGTAAAATGTTTTTCAATATTTTGTGGTTTGATATTGGCAAATTCTAAGAGTGTTGAAATTCTGATGCCAAATGCTTTAATAGCTTTAGGGTTTTGTTGTAGGAATGAAATTTATTTTTTTGGTTTTTATCGATGTGTAAACTCCGGCGAATCACTCACAAATTGAATAAAGCCCAGAGGGCTTTATGTAAAATTTGTGAGTGATTCGCCGGAGTTTACACATCGATAAAAACCAAAAAATTAATTTTATTCCTTATAATTCCAACTTTGGAATAAAACAGCATATTTGTAAAAGGTTGTTGACAAAATTATAAATTTAAAAGCCCACTGAAGAAAAATAGTTCATAGCCGCTGTCTATGAAAGATCGGGCAGCCATCTTGGAAATTCTGTCAGTTCAAACTTTGTTTTGCTAAATAATGATTAAAATTGCACTCTTTTTGGGGCGAATATGTGAGTATGGGCTGATTGGGCTCAAAACAACTCTATTTAGTTTGGAAATGTTTTCTTATGTCAAAAATACGTAGAGCTTGCTGGGCTCATTGAAAGGCCCTGCCACTGATTGGGCCACGGATCGAAACACTTACCTTCACCAGTCCTGCCTTAAATCTCCGAAGTAGATCTAGGATCTTAACGTCAGTTTTAAAGTGCGATTTGACAAGTTCAAACTGCGTTGAAACATTTCGTTGTTGATGTAAGCCTTGACATTGTTTTGATGACGATTCTCTTCAATGACGTGACTGCGTGTTAAGTGACGTCACATAACTCCCCATCCTGTTCATTTCTTAGAGTTCCCCCGTTGCTTTGAAGGTGCACCATCATGTACAACGTAAGGGCTTTTAAATAAGCTTTAGAACATGCTTAACTAAATTTAATCTGGTAAAAGTTATATAGTTTTCTGTACAGTTCGTTATTATAAACACAATCTAGCACTGTGAAATCAAGGCAGTTATCAAATATTCCTACGCAAGGGTTTTTATCAAAGTGTAAAAACAATTTAATTTTGCCAACGGACCAATCAAAATCTCCGAAAAAACGATAAAAGCATTGAGTTGGAATTATTCATATAAATCAACATAATTTGGTGGGAAAGTAACTTCATGAGCAGGATTTGATGGGTTAGCAGCAAGTCTTATAGCATATTGCAAAGAGAGTTTCTCTCTTCGTGAGTATAGTGATGGTTCATCTGCTTCCACATAGAGACTAACAACAGGAGAAGTTCTAAAAGCCCCTAAAGCTAATCTAAGTCCTTGGTTATGTATAGGATCAAGCATTTGAAGATATGATTTTAGTGCAGAGCCATATATAATACTGTTACGTGCCGAGGTCTAGCAGCAGAGAACTTCTCTTCAATATATTAGCGGGCTCAGACTCAGGCTGTCTAGACTCAGGCTGTCTAAACGGCGGGAGATTGAGCTGCTGAGACGATGCACTAAACTCACAGAGTCTGGGCCTCGTTATAAGGGGTGGGGTGAACTTCAGAGAAAGGAGACTTAAAATGATTGTGTTCTGATTTGTGTGGTAGCTTAATGGGATTGAATGAAGACTAAAGACATAGTTCAGTTATAAAATTTGTTCTTTTAATGATGAAAATAAACTATAAATAACAACTCATGAAGTTTATTTAAAGTTTATTTTCATCATTAAAAGAACAAATTTTATAACTGAACTATGTCTTTAGTCTTCATTCAATCCCATTAAGCTACCACACAAATCAGAACACAATCATTTTAAGTCTCCTTTCTCTGAAGTTCACCCCACCCCTTATAACGAGGCCCAGACTCTGTGAGTTTAGTGCATCGTCTCAGCAGCTCAATCTCCCGCCGTTTAGACAGCCTGAGTCTAGACAGCCTGAGTCTGAGCCCGCTAATATATTGAAGAGAAGTTCTCTGCTGCTAGACCTCGGCACGTAACACAAATTGGTGGCTGGCGGTGCGATCTGATATATATAGTCAGTTCGAGTGATCTGAACCGTAATGAGCAGCGAGAACTTTCACACTGAAGCCTTGGCAGAAGAAGGCCCTGGCGAGATAGACAAAAATGTAAACGTGTGCTCTTCTGACCAAAACCAAGGGCAGGTCCCCACAAGTGACAGTACATTAACGTTAGCAAGGGACACAGTACTGCAACAAGCAGCAGCCTCAACCCTATTACAGCTTCATAATAGAGAAACACCCCATGTTGCATACAGCGATAGTGAAACTCTCTCAAACAACACATCACGTTTTGGTACTGGAAGGTCAAATGGGGTTGACACAAATGCCAGGTTGGTCTCCAGATCATCGGATAATATGGCTTATGGCAGTAGGAACATGTCTCAGCCCCCTGAAAGCATGAATACGACACAAAATTCATTTATGTACTCACAAGCAAACATGCAGAACACCATGGCGGGTTTGACAAATGCTATTGGCAACCTCCAGCAAGAGCACTTAAACATGCATTCAAGGCAAGAAAACATTACTGGAACGTTAACGCAGGTCCTTTCCGTCTTACAAGATATAAAAGATGGTAATCACACAAATGCTCCGCATCAAACGAGTGCTACCAACATGCAAAATGAGAGCTCCATACCCCATCCTTTGAGTACATCTACTAGTATAGATAGGTACCCAGGGTCTACAAGTGAAGTAAGTCAAAGGAACCACATTCCTTTCTCACGTGACCAGTGGCACAGTGCTGCATCACATGCAAGTAGTAGTATAGACACAGGCTTTGTACCCTATGTGAGTAGTATAGGAGGGGGTTTGGATGCAAACCAGTCAGGAACAAGTCGCTACCAGGAAGGCAGGTATTCTCAGGCACAAATTGATTTACAACCAGCAGATGTCGAAGCTGATCATCAGGCCATGCACTATATGACTGAACATGAAGGTATGGGATCAAGTCAGACTCAGAGTAACAATAATCAGATGTACACTGGTTTTTACAATGAAGGGGGTCGACCAAGGGTAACATTTAACGATACCCCAAGGTATGCTAGCAGTACATATCAAGTAGGAAATTTAGGCTATGGTCAAATGTACGAGACAGGTAACTCTCACAACTTTGGCAGAACTACTAACAACTCCAGGTCAGTAACAGAGAGAAACTCTGAGTGGTATGGTGTGAAAATACCACCATTCAATGGTAAGGAGGACTGGAAGACGTGGATCAACCGGTTTGAGGCCATTGCTGGAAGGAGAAATTGGAGTGAAGAATGTAAATTAGACAACATTTTGCCAAAACTTCAAGGTAAGGCAGGTGATTTTGTGTTCTCACAGTTGTCAAAGCATACACTCAGCTGTTACCGAGAGTTGATCAAAGAGCTAAATAGTAGGTTTAGGGTAGTGGAAACTGAAAAATCATTTGCTGCTAAATTTAGCCAGAGAAGTCAAAGAGCAGATGAGACAGTGGAGGAATTTGCAGCAGATCTCAAACGCCTGTATGCTAAAGCATACGAGAATAGAGACTGTAGAACAAAGCAAGAAGATCTTGTGCGAAGATTTTTAGATGGTATGAGAGATAATGAGGCCCGCTTCGAAATCGAATATCATAAAGAGCCAGATGACATAGACGAAGCCGTCTATCATGCTGTCAACTTCATCCATACAAGACGAAGAAACTCACAAGATACCCATGAAAAACGATTCAAGAAATACGCCAGGAGAACAAGCCTGGAACTTGATAGTCCAAGTGATGATGAGGTGAACTTTGAATCTGATGAAGACGATATTAGAGCTTTGAGAGTACCAGCCAAAACTGACAAAACATTGCCAAAGAAGACAAACAGAAGCAATACACAAGGTGAACAAGGTAAAGTTGAGGCAACAGGACCAAGTGACTCTATGAAAATGATCACAGAGACCAGAGAGTTACTTCAAACTTTAGTAAGTCAACTGACAAATAAAGAGAGTAGTGATACAGGTAAGAAATACCAGCAGCAGGCAAATGCAGGGTTCTCTAGAAGAGGGAAGATACAGTGTTATGCATGTCAAGAATTTGGACACATGGCAAGAGAGTGCCCTACGAAATTGGGTAAGCCAGGCCCTAACATAGGTTATGGGAGAGGAAATATACTTTCTCCAAATCAGGGTCAAATGGAAACAAGAAGAAATCCTTTAAACTAGAAAAGGCTGTCTCTGGAGGCCGCAGAGAAGCCTGTTCAATTTCTAAAGGCCAATGCTACAATGAAGCGACAAACAATGATGTCATAAAATCAATTAAGGTCACACGAAAGTTGCCAGATGGTGTTTACATTCGTGGTTCAGTTCAGGGGTACCCACTTTTATTTACCACAGATACTGGTGCATCAAAGACAATTATCTCAAATCGAGTCTTTGAGTCATTAAAGCCAGAAGATAGACCAGAGTTAGAGAAAACATCAAAGCTGGTAGGTGCAAGTGGTGTGAGTATAAAAGAAAGAGGAAAGGGTACATTCTGTTTCAAGCTAGGTTCAGTTAAGATGGAAGTAGAAGCTATAGTAGCAGAGATAGATGATGATGGGTTGTTAGGAGTAGACATATTACAAAATGGTAAGAATGGTCCAGCAGATTTACTAATGAGCAAAGGGGTTCTGCTGATAGATAAGAAAGAGATCCCAATCATTCAAGTTGGAGTCAACAATAGGGTAAGAAAAGTGACAGCCGCTGACCATTTTGTTATACCTGCTCAAACAGAGTGTGTTATTGATGTATATATTGAAAGGCGGGAATATGATGACTTTTCCTCTGAGAAAGAATATGTTGTTGAACCAACAGACCACTTTCAAGCTGAGTATCCATTACAAATGGCCTCTACATTAGTAGACATAAACAGAGCATGTACTTGCATTGTAAGAATGCTAAATCCTTTCCCCACAGCCATGTCCATTAAACAAGATGCTGTAATAGGAAGAGCAGAACCAATAGAAGGTATTCCTATTGTAATTACCACTGAAGAAGATTCTAGTGAAACTGAGAATCATGTGACTGTCAGACGAATCAAGTTTGTCACAAGTGAGCATGCACAATCACTTCCTGAATATAAGGCAAGGAGAGTACAAGCTGAAGACAGTACTGAGATTCCTTCTCACCTGGTAGATCTATATGAGAAGACATCTCAAGGACTGAATTATGAGCAGAAGCAGAAGGTAGCAAATCTCTTAGGTAGATTCAAAGATAGCTTTTCACGTGATGAATGGGATTTGGGTTTGACCCATCTAACAGCTCATGCTATTAAAACAGAAGGGGCAGCACCAGTTAAGCAACCACCAAGAAGAGTTCCAATGGCCTATGCTGAAGAAGAAAAGAAGGCAATAGAGGACTTGAAGGCGAAGGGGGTCATTAGGGAGAGTTCATCTCCTTGGGCAAGCCCAATTGTTTTAGTCAAAAAGAAAGATGGAGGAGTCAGGCCCTGTGTTGATTATCGAAAGGTAAATGAATTGGTCAAGCCAGATGGTTTTCCCCTGCCAAGAATACAGGACTGTCTTGATGCGGTGGCTGGGTCAGAACTATTTAGTACATTTGACTTGACCAGTGGGTATTTTCAAAAACCATTAGTAGAGGAAGATATACCTAAGAGTGCCTTTGTATGTAAGTACGGACACTACGAAATGACCCGCATGCCCTTTGGCCTGAATAATGCCGCCTCAACATTTCAGAGAACAATGGAGATGGCACTATCTGGGTTACAATGGATTACGTGTCTTATATACATTGACGATATCATTGTCTTCGGTAAGAATTTCGAAGAACACATGAGTAGAGTGGAGGAAGTCTTTGAGCGAATTAAGGCAGCTGGTCTTAAGCTCAAACCTCAAAAATGCCAGATGCTACAGAGAGAGGTAGTTTTCCTAGGTCATACAGTATCAGGTGATGGGGTAAGACCAAATCCAACTAACATTGAAAAAATAGCATCATGGCCTAAACCCAAAACAGCCAAGCAAGTTAAGCAACTAGTCGCCATGGGTTCCTACTATAGAAGGTATGTCAGAGATTTTGCCAGCATTGTAAGACCAATGATAGATCTGACGAAAAAGGGTAAGAAATTTATCTGGACAGAGGCATGTGATAGATCATTTGAACAAATGAAAAAGGCCCTACTGAGTGCAGATGTAATGGGTTATCCATTAAATGAAGCTGGTGATTTCATTTTAGACGTGGATGCCTCAGACATAGGTATTGGAGGAATCTTACACCAGATGCATTGTGATCGAGAAAAGGTAATTGCTTATGCTAGCAGGTCCTTAAATAAGGCAGAAAAGAACTATTGCATAACAGAGAAGGAGTTATTAGCCATTCGCTACTTCATTGAATACTACAGGCAGTATCTCCTAGGTAGGCGATTCAGAGTTAGAAGTGATCATCAAGCACTGATCTGGTTGTTCCGTCTAAAAGAGCCAAGAGGTAAGATTGCCAGATGGCTAGAGATATTAAGTCAATATGACTTCTCAGTTGAATACAGGCCGGGAAAGAAACAGGGTCATTGTGACGCCCTTTCTAGGTGCGAGAATCCTAGAGACTGTGAATGTCCTGAGCAGGACACCAGCGAGCCATTAAAATGTGGACCCTGTAAGAAGTGCATTAAGAGGGCTCAAGAAATGATGCATACCAAGTTTTATCAAGAACTTATGGCCAACCAAGAAGAGCAGTCACTTTTGGTAGAGGGTCAAAAAGGTGAGTCAATAAATGTAAAGTGTCTGAGAGAAGTTTCAGAGGTCGCAACTACTTCTCAAGGTACCACAGAGCCACCTGGATCAAAGCAGGAAGGTATCATGACATTCTGGGCTAGTACTAGACCTAAGGAAGAATTAGGTAAGCTACAAAGAGAAGATCCAGACATCGGGCCAATCCTCTCTGCTAAAGTAACAGGTAATAAGCCATCAAGTCAGAATATGGTCACATGCAGTCCAGCAACCAGACACTATTGGATCTTATGGGACTCACTTGTTGTCTATGATGGCATTCTTTTGAAAAAGTTTATAAAAAGAGATGGCTCTGGTGAGTATCTTCAATTCATAGTTCCTCTGTCAATGCGAAAGGAGGTACTTTTCCAGATGCACAATTCTCTTGTGTCTGGACACCTCGGCTGCAAGAAGACAAAGGAAAAGATCCTTCAAAGGTTCTATTGGTATTCCCTAAAAGATGAAGTAGTTTTGCATATACAGAAGTGTGATACTTGCGCTGCAGATAAGCGTCCACCTAAGGTACCTAGAGCTCCAATGGGTAGTCTAAGAGTAGGGGCACCAGGAGACTGTATTGCCACAGATTACTTGGGACCACTACCAATCACTGATAGGGGCCACAGGTACATTTTGTTGTTTACAGATCATTTTACCAAAAACGTAGAAGTTATTCCAGTAGGTAACATGACTGCAGAAGTCTGTGCCCAGAAACTTCTAAACGAGGTAATCTCTAGATGGGGATGTCCACTGTCGATCCACAGTGATCAAGGTAGGACATATGAAAGTCGTGTTTTTAAAGAACTATGCAGAATGCTAGAGATTAGAAAAACAAGAACTAGTTCCAGAAACCCAAGAGGGAATGGGCAGGCAGAACGCTTTAATCGGACTCTACTGAGGATGATTAAAGCCTATCTGTGTGGCGAGCAGACCGAGTGGGACTTGCACCTAGGATGCCTAGCTGGAGCCTACCGTGCAACTCCAAATGAGTCTACTAGACTTACCCCTAATATGCTAACCATGGGCCGTGAGGTAAGACTTCCAGCAGAGTTAGTATTAGGCAGCACAAATACTTACAATGGAAAAGAAATTACCACATATGGAGATTATGTTGACATTTTAAGAACCAAAATGCAACACGCCCATGAAATTGCACGCAAATATATGGCTACCGCCTCAAAGAGAAGTAAAGAGCTTTACGATGTAAAAGTTGCTTTTCATAGGTATCAAGAAGGAGACGTAGTATGGTGTCTTATGGAGGTAAGAAAAGTGGGTGTAACACCAAAATTAGAATATGTATATGAGGGTCCTTTTCTAGTTAAGAAGAAGCTATCAGAGCTGGACTATGTCCTTCAGTTGGACCGGTCAGGGAAAGAGCGACCTGTACACCACAATAAGCTGAAACCATACGAGGGAGATCATCCTCCAAGGTGGGTGGTGAAAGCAAAGAGACAGCTTTCAAACCACAGAACATCTCAGCAGTAAGTAGCAGAAGCAACTGGTGTGTCTCAGTAGACATATCAGATGAAGAGTAAGAGGAGGGGGATTAAAACAATTTTATTTAAGGTATGATAATAATGTCAGTCATTGGTTAAAAAGAGAGGGATGTCATGTCACAAATCAATTATTTGACGAGGTTTAGTAAGATGAATGAGATGTTTAGCTATTTAAGGTAAGAGTTGGCAAGCTAAGAGGCTTGAAGAAACTGGTAGAACTGAAGCTCAAAACCCAAGCAAAGGTAGAGATCAAGAGGAGGAATATGGGAGCAGAGGTCTAACATAGTACGGCGAAGCTCAGAAAGGTACAGTGTGTGTAAGGTAGTAATGCTAAGTACAAAAGAGTACACCTGACAGGAAGAGATCTTCAAGGAGGACAGGGTACAGTACGGCAGCTTGATGTAAGACTCAGATAGAAGCGGGAACAGTTTTAAAAGCGGAACAATAAGTATGTTAGAAAGGGGGCCCCCATATGCCTTAAGGGATTCTATAGATGAGGGTTTTGAGAGTTCAAGGGTTGATGAAACACCAGTTTAGGCTAACTGTAGTTACACCTTAAAGTAATCTGGGGAAAACCGCCACATTAATGCATCGAGGTTTCGTGAACATCCGCCATCAGTGATCACTTATAAACCGAGCTATGGTCTGTAGGAGAGAATAAATAATAAGGAAGGGTGACATGTCATTTCAGATCAAGATGGAGATGACTATGTTGAGCATGCTATACAGTAGAGAAGCAATTGAGAAGGCTAAGAAGAGGGGCAGGGCGTACATGTGTCTGGTGTGCCACCGCCAAACTGGAGAGAAGCGTATTAGCGAGATTGGACCGATGGAAGATCATATCCTTAAGACGCACGTGAGCAGAGACAGGATTCCGTACTACTGTCGCCTATGCACATTCAAATGCCAAACAGCCCATCAGATTAACCACCACTTTAGTCATTATTCTAGACATGTGACGGCAGCCAGGCAGATGGGTATTACTAATCATCAAGAGTGGATTGAAGCAAGTACCATACCATACAAGATAGGAGAGACGGACATGCTGAAGTTTTCTCAAGAAGAGAGTATGCTGTTTTACCTGAAGAAGCAGTCGGGAGAGTCTTCACCAGCTTTGTCTTCAGCGGCACAGACGTCTACAACCGTTCCTGCTCAACCCACTGGACAACTGAGTTTTAACTCACCACAGCCACAGTACTTGTCAGCCACACCTATTGTAGCAGGACAGCATACTGTCCCTACATTTGTTCCTGAGAATCAAGATACCAGGATGGACCAGCCCACAAGGTGCCCTACAGCGGTTGCAGGACAGCATACTGTCCCTACATTTGTTCCTGAGAATCAAGATACCAGGATGGACCAGCCAACAAGGTGCCCTACAGCGGTTGCAGGACAGCATACTGTCCCTACATCTGTTCCTGAGAACCAAGATACCAGGATGGACCAGCCTACAAGGTGCCCTACAGCGGTTGAAGGACCCCTGAAGTCAAGTACAGCGGTTGTAAACTCTACTATGGCAGGTTTTCAGCAGTTTACTCCCTTATCAACACCCAACTTGGTACCAGTGACAAGTCAATGGATGGAGGAGCCTACACCAGCTTACTGGACACCACTACCTGCTACCATCCATGAGCCAAGCACACTCACACTGTCAGGGATGATGGGGACAAGTGTAGCAACTACGCAGAGTCACCAAAGTCCTATATTTACTGGTAGCTCATTGCAATCTTTTCGGCCGATTAGAGCGAGCCAAGAATCCTGGGCCAGTTCTGTATTGAACACTCCACCAGCGCCAACTGTACAGCCATCACCAGCAGCTTCCCTGGAATGTGCTTTTGCAACACCAGCTCAGCTAGTCCTTGGCGCTGCAACTATCGTGTCTGAAGAAAACCTGCATCACAGCAACGCTAGTCATCAGAAACCGCAAGGGCTTTCCAATACACAGGGAGTTGAGAGTGGAAACCAGTCAAGACCACAATCCACTGCCACCACAAGAGTGCAAGCTGAGGACAACTCACTAACAGCAGCTGGAAGCAGGCCTGAAGAAACAGTACCCAATCCTTCTTCCAGATTAGCTGACACGGTTAGCCAACAGGGAGCTACATCACAGGCAGCAGACACTGAAGGTGCAGAGGAAGTGGTAGAAGACTTGTTGCCACAGCTGATGCCAGGAGAAGCAGAGCTGAAGCCTGTAGATGGACACCATACAAATGCTTCAAAACGCAAAGTACAAGCAGAGGCCCTCACTATCGGAAAGAGAAGGAAAAGATCAGCTACAGTAACTTTGGCAGATGAGACTAAAGATGGACAGATAGAACATGACCAAACCAAAACAGACCAGGGCATTGACTGGGAAAGCATTGGCAGAAAAGTCCAAGACAAGGGAGAGCCGACGGTAGAAGTAAGTCTCGTTGCCATGAACGGACTAGTTGCAGCACTGCAGAGCGGAAGCAACCAACTAGCCAGAAATGAGAAGTCAGGAGAGAGAACAGAAAAGGCGTTGACAGAGATAGCAGGAATACTAGGAAAGGTGGCAGATTCACTCAACAGACTCAAGAATGCGGTTGAAGAAAACACTAAAGAGCAAAGGAGAAGAGAAGAAAGATATACTGAGATCGAGAGGAAAAGAGAGGAAGAACATATAAAAGATCGGGAAGCGGAACGCAGGAGAGAAGATAGAAGGAGAGATGCAGAAAAGAGAGAGCGAGAAGAAATCAAAAGATTATTAATCAAATTGAAATCAAATGAGAAAAGGAACAAAGATGAGAAAGAAGAGAAAGAAAATAACAAACTGTCAAGAAAGTCAGTATTGACAAGAGTTTATACAGAAAACACAATTAGAGACCTCAGCAAGAAGAAATAAAGATCAACTGACTGGCTCAACATGATCATAACATTGTGGATGTGGGCAGATAAAACCAATATTACATCTTACCCAGCATTGGAGTGGATAATGAAGGGACCAGCATTGGATCGAAGTAGGGATAAATGATGTCAATTATTGTAGCGGAACTATACATTCCAGGATATTTGATGTTTGTCGAATGATGGAAAGTTCAAGAGTAATAGTGATATTCAATTTTAAATGAACATGATAATTACTAGGCTTAGATATGGACATTCCTTAAATATGGACATTCCATAATCATAATCATTACTCAATTGATAGTGACTCAGTGAAATTTAAGTGATAAGTGATCAACAAAGTGTTCAAAAGTGTGTTTTAAGGTGAAAAAAAAAAGTGCTTGCATTTAAATTTTGTTACCCTGATGATAGCTTGATTTTATAGCATTGAATTGATAGGGTGGTTATTTGCTACAGGTTGCTTTAGTGCTTGTAGTTAATATTCACTTTATTAGATTCATGTTATGATTGGGAATCCAGTCATCATTCAGAGTGACTTAATTTCTTAAGGAATTTTGAATGAGTTTGAAACAGAAACTGAATAGTATCATATCATTAAAGTAAGTGGTGATTGAAATATTAATAACATTCCAAATTTCATATATTGAAATGTGATCTCCAAATATATATAAAGTCTGATCCAATTTATCAATTTCACATGTGTGCATTTGATAAAGTGATTCAGGGTTTCCTTGTGATGAGTGGTAATATCATATTATCACTGACAATGTTAATTTGTCTGGGTTTTTTTTTTATTAAGCAAGTTTCCTTTGCTAAGGCTAGCTTTTGTGGCATATGAAAGAGCTTAAAGGTTCAATTGTTACATAAAATTAAGTGTTGAAACCTAGTATATGCCAGTAATACTGGATTTTGACAAACATAAGGTTGTTATTTTATTCACATATAAACTTGACAAAAAAAAAGTGAATATGCTTCCAGTGATACATATATAGTAGATGTTGTCCGTTTTGTGGCTCCTATTATGTTCAATATTTGGTCTTACTACAGAGTAAAAATCAAGTACTGAATATATTTGGTGCCGTTATATCAGGATATTTCAATTCCTGTCTCATATTTAAAATTGTACTTGGAAGTTGAATTACTTTCAGAACTTTTGTTCATGGTCATTAGATGGAACATAAATGACCCTGGAAGGGGGTAATGATATGACCCAACTTCCAAGGCTGTTTGTGTTCTGTTTACAATCAGCTGATCGGAGAATTTACCTTGTTTGCACTGGGCTGTGTCTTTATAGATCGTGTCACTCAGACGGCATTCAACACATGTGTAAACAAAGTTCTTATCCATCAATGTGAAGCATATTTATCCGAATTCTGTGTGATTCACAAATGTATTAATCTTAAAATGTGCAGATCAAAACCACATGCTTTCATTTGACCTCCATGTTTGTTGTTGTGAGATAGTTGCATGCTGGGTATTTAGTGTGTAACCACTGAAGCATAACCGTCAAAACATTGAGTTGTAAAAAGCTGTCATCCAGCGTCTCAGTACATTTTCTCTAGATCCCTATGTAAGAAAATTCTCTCATTATGACCAGCATTTAGAGAATTCATTTCTGCGCATTTTGAGGCTAAGATCAATGTGAAGTTCATTTAAGAAAGTAAAGATTTTGTTTCCGAAAGTGATTGACCATTGTATTTTTAAGGCAAATTCCAAGATGGCGCTTCCCGACATCGTCCAAGCGGCATCTTCCCTGACGTTTCAGGGCCGGGAGCACGTGATCCCGGGGCATTTCACCTTGGGATTTGGGATTCCCAGAGCATTTTGGCATGGGTTCTGGGATCCCAGACTGTTTGGCTACGGGATTCGGGAAACGGGAAACTGGGAGTATAAAAGCAGACTCTTAAGCGTTCCCGAGGACTTCAGATTTTTCTTGGGTTAGGGACAGTTGCATTTTTCGTTGTCCGTGTTTTGTTTACTTTCAGACCCTTTTGTTAGATTTCTTTCAAGTAAAACACATTCAGATTAAGTTCATAAGCACTTTGAAGAGGGTCTTTTGTTTAACTAAATTTAAGAAAGCATTATTGATTTTTTACTGCATTTGGCGTCCGCTCGTTTCTAACAAGTTTAGGCTTTTCTAAAAGTTAGCATCACCATTGTGTCAGCTAAGTTCTAGCTCATTTTTACCATGTTTTAGCACATAAAGTTCATCTTCGTTTCATTTCATTGTTTGGGGCCATAGTTCAGACCGGTTTTGTGATCACTGAAGGTGCGAGTGCGGTGTAAATCGGTTGTGGCATAATTGTAACTCATAATTTTCTACCTCATCATCCTGTTAAAAGAAATCCATAACATTGTTTTATACATTGCTCTAGTCATATAAATAACAACTCATGAAGTTTATTTAAAGTTTATTTTCATCATTAAAAGAACAAATTTTATAACTGAACTATGTCTTTAGTCTTCATTCAATCCCATTAAGCTACCACACAAATCGGAACACAATCATTTTAAGTCTCCTTTCTCTGAAGTTCACCCCACCCCTTATAACGAGGCCCAGACTCTGTGAGTTTAGTGCATCGTCTCAGCAGCTCAATCTCCCGCCGTTTAGACAGCCTGAGTCTAGACAGCCTGAGTCTGAGCCCGCTAATATATTGAAGAGAAGTTCTCTGCTGCTAGACCTCGGCACGTAACAATACAGCCATAGTCTAATTTTGACCGGACTAGAGACTGATACAGCTTGAGAAGTGTAGTTTGGTCTGCACCCCAAGACGTATGGGAAAGCACTTTTAAAAGATTCAATGCTTTTAAACATTTAGCTCTGAGATATTTAATATGGGGTATAAAACTGAGTTTTCTATCAAATAAACTGCCAAGGAATTTAGATTCTTCAACAACTGGAATAGGTGATCCATATAAATGTAAAACCGGATCATCATGTTGCTTGCCCAACTGACAGAAATGTACACACTGTGTTTTTGATTTGGAAAACTTAAAGCCATTGCTTGTTGCCCAATTTTCAATCTTATTCAAATTTTGTTGTAGTTGACGTTCAATTATCGCCATGCTTTTTGAGCGATAACAGATACAGAAGTCGTCAACCTATAATGAGCAATCAGTAAGATTACTTAAACATTTCACAATATCATTAATTTTGATACTAAAAAGTGTTGTACACAAAACACCCCCTTGAGGTACACCCTGCTCCTGGTCATAATAGTCAGACAGAGAGGAGCCAACTCGGACTTGCATGACGCGGTCTGCAAAGAAGTTTTCAATAAATGTAGGAAGTCAACCTCTTAATCCAAGTGTGTGGATATCTTTTAAAATGCCGTATCTCCATGTTGTATCATAAGCTTTTTCCAAATCAAAAAACACAGCGACTACATGTTCCTTTTTAATAAAGCCATCATGTATGAAAGTTTCCAATCTAACTAAATTATCAGTTGTACTACGGTCAGATCTGAAACCAGACTGGAACCGCGATATATAATTATTAGATTCTAAAAACTAAGTAAGTCTTTTATTTATCATTCTTTCAAGTGTTTTACATAGACAACTTGTTAAAGCTATAGATCTATAATTATTTGGTTCCGCAGGATCTTTACCAGGTTTGGGAATAGGAATAATTGTTGCATATTGCCAATCATCTGGAAATTTACCAGTAGTCCAAATGTAATTAAATATATTCAAAAGAGTTTCAAGAGAAGTAGCTGGGAGATGTTTAATCATTTGATAGTGGATCTCATCAGGACCCGTGGCTGAGTCATGTGATAGTTGAATAGCTTCAACTAATTCATCTAAATCAAAATCTTTGTTATAAATTTCATTATTTTGTGATTTAAAATTCAATTTAACTTTCTCTTGTTCGGTTTTAATCTTTCTGGAGGATTCAGAGTAATTGAATGATGATGCATTGTGACAAAAAGTTTATCCTAAAGTGGCAGCAATGTCTGTTTTTGAAGTTGCTTTGCTGTCAGTACCGCCCATGTTTAAATGTGTGTAACTTGGGGATTTGTTTTTTCCAGAGATTTTTCTTACCATATCCCAAACCTTTTTAATAGGTGTTTTATGATTGATTTTCGAAACATAAGATCTCCATGACTTACGCTTCGAAATTTTAATTGTTCTACGAGCTTAAGCTCTAAATACTTTGATGTCATTGAAATTGTTGGTATTTGGAGATCTTTTGAATTTAGATAGAGCTTGCTTGCGCTGTTTAATTGCTTTTTTACAGTCGTCATTGTACCATGGATTACTTTTAGTTGGATTTGTCAAAGTTTGAGGAATACATTCTTTAGATATTTCAATAAGAGAAGAGGTAAAATCAGCTATAGGATCAGAAGATTCTTTGAAGTTTTCTGGTACCAATTTACCAGTGCACAGAGTATTAAATAGATCCCAGTTGGCTCTATTTAATTTCCACTTTAGATTGTGATCCTCAGTGGAAAAAGTGTTCTGTTAAATGATGATAGGGAAGTGATCACTATTGTGTTGGTCTTCACATACAGACCAATTATAGTCAAGATACAGTGATGGATGACAGAAGGAAAGATCAATAGATGTAACAGACTTTGTACTTGGAGAATGATAAGTGTAAGACTTATCATTCATAATACATATGTCATTCTTTGTAATGAAATTTTCGATAAGTTCACCTCTGGAATCATTGTTTTGACCAACCCAGAGGATATTGTGGCATTGAAGTCACCTTATAATATATACGGAGAAGGAAGTTGCTGCAGTAAATTGTCCAAGTGTTTGGAGTTGAGAGAAAAGGATGGAGAATATATACAGAACATATAGTTATTTCTCTGTCGAGAGTGACAGAAATAGCAGTTGCTTGTAGTTCTGCTTGTAATTCAATCTTTCTTTTTGGGAAAGATGATTTTACAAATATTGAGGCACCACCAGAGGGCCTCAGACAATCAGTATGAACATAGTTATATACATTAAAACATTTTAATGAGATGTTATCATCTGGTTTAAGAAATGTCTCTTGAAAACAAAATACAGATGGATTATATTCAGAAATCAATAGAGATACTTCATTATAATAAGGTTTCAAACCTCGACAATTCCATTGTATAATTTTATGTTTAAAATCCATACTTGAAAATAATATTAAAAGGGGTAATAAAATAATGGTTAGATTGAAACCTTCCATTATTTAAGTTAATGGTTATCTTGACAGTGTGCCTTTTGGGAGGTGTTCACTGGAGGATGGCTCTTTGAAAACCACAGAATCATCGTCCATGACCTCCTCCTCTTCTTTTTCAGCAAACACAGAATATGGATTCTTTTCAGCTTGTTTTGCTTTTTCTGTTTGTTCTTTTTCATTCTGTGCTTGTTCTTTTTGCCATTGCTGTTTTCTTTCTTCTTTTTGTTGTTTTTTTAAGTTTGTCTTTCTCTTCTTTTTTCTTCTTCTCCTCATCTTTCTTCATCATTTCTAAGGTCGCCGCCTTAAGGGCTGGCCCAGGATGAGAGGAGTTACTTTTTCCTGGATGAGGAGATGAGTTACGGTTTTCTTGTGTACCTTGTGTTTTCTCTGTTGTCTGTTCTAAGTATTCGGTAAAGCTGTCGTCCGTCTGTGTGCTCTTGTTGTCAGTTTGTGTAGATTTGTTGCAAGTGCCTGGTTTAACAGCACTTGCATAAGTTTGACCTGTGTAAAATTGCTCGTATTGTTTACGAGCATCGGAAAATGATAAGTTGTTTTCACATTTGATTTTGAGATTTTTTTCTCTTTCTCCTATTGTGGGCATTGCTTTGAGTTTGCAGGGTGATCACCTGAGCAGTTGACACATTTGGCTGGTTTGTCACACACGCCAGATGGTCCACAATGTTCAGGCTCATCGCAGTTGCAGCATACAGGGTGTCTACCACATTTATTTTCGTGGTGACAAAACACTTGACAACTGCAACATCTAAGTGGGTTTGGTATATAGACATCTACTTTCACTTGCATAAAGCCTATTTTAACAACTGTAGGTAAGTAAGGCGAGTTAAATGTAAAAACATATGTGTTGGTTAATTTTGTGAGACCATCACGACGTACAGTGATTCTACGTACATCCGTAACTCCCTGTTCAACCATGCCTTCCTTGATATCATCGCTTGTCACTCTGTTCAAGGCTGGACAGCGAATAATACCCTGGATGTTTTCAAGGATGAATGGGGTGTTACGGAGCATTTTAGACCACAAAATGTCTTCATCTGTAGTAGATTTTTTTCGTGTGAATCTTTAGCACATTATATCAAAAGATCACCAGACCTTAGGTTCTTTATGCTCTTTGGTTCTCCTGCAATGCTCATTATGGTTTTATGTACAACAAACGGAGAAAGAGAAGAAATAGTCTCTCCTTCTTTTTCTGAATGGATTTTTAAAAATCTGGATACATAAGGTTTTTTGGTTGAGGTAGACGAACTTGACGAACTTGATTTCGTTGGTTGAAAAGCTGGGTACGAGTTTTCAGAGTCAGTATCTGAATTTGCTATGTGACGTTTTTTTGCTTTTTGTTTAGTCATGTAGTTTAGTTGTTTGATTCATCCTCCATGCTCCCCACCCACCGTGGAGCCCAACAAGGGAGCACTTTTATGGAATGGATTTCTGACCTCCAGTGCTAGAGTTACATAGAAGGTATACTTGCACAAATAGAATCTGCACAATTGACCCGTTAAGCCACTGCCTTCCAGGATTATTTTATAAATGAAAGAAAGTATAACATAATGGACACATGGTTGGCATCAGAACGATACTATAGAACGAAGATATAAGAAGTATTTTTTTTTACATTTTCAGAATCGTGGGGCTTAGCATGACAAAGACGATTAGAAACACCGGGCAGTGTTTCCACCTCAGTCTACCCCGTCAAAGAGGCCAAAGAGAGTCGTGTTGAGTCATACAGAATTTTTAAACGTCCATATTCTGCATGCTCTCAGTCTTCCAGGCCATCCCCTTCGAGTTACGAGAAAGCCACCCACAGTAAACTGGTGGGTTCTTACTCTTAGCACTCCCAGAGGAGACAAGTATTACAATCAATATCATCCCCTGTGTGAAGTGTGCCCCAGAGACCGCGGCAAGGTGGTAGGGACTCTCCAGGGACGGTCTTAATGAAGATAGAAATGAAATCATTATGGTAAGTCCATTTAATACAGTTATTATTCAATCTTGTTTGAAAAACCGGGGAATACTGTAACGTAGTAGTTGATTCTTATCCTCAAGTTCGCGTTGTGTTTTCAAAGTAAGTAAGGGTGCAAAGATCAAGAATCGATACAATCAAGTACCGCACCTGACCCAGGATACCTATGGGAAAGTGACAAACTCACAGTTAGACACCACAAACGAGAGCCAACAGGTCAGCCCTTACCCAGCAGGTGACCACAAAGCACATACAAATAGACGCGCACAAAAACACAGCAAACACATGACAGAACAAAACATAAAATATCCACAAAAGAAGAACCGCTTTGGAATGGTCAGTAAATTATTTTACTGGAGGGCTCTTTAGAATTTCTAGGTCTAGTAAATTTCAGCAACAGCTCTCACAATTTTATAATTTTATTTAATCTTCTTAAGTTCAACTGAAATACTTTTACAAACTGACAGTAGCCCAAAGTTCCGAAATCTGAAGCTCTGCCATTGGGTTTCATCTTTTATACCATGAAGTCACGTGATAGAAGCTGACCACAGCGCCACCTAATGACATCATCACTAGTCAATCATATTTCAAGTTTACTAAATAGCGCCCTCTACATAGGTAAGCTTCCATTTATATCAACCAATCAGCAGATACAAAAGTGACTCATAGTCACACCAGTTGCGCAATTCCCCCAAGGTCATATGATTAAATGTATTGCGCAATCCTGCCAATCAATGTCAGAAGTGACACGATCTATTTATTGGGCGTATGAAATTTTATGACCTTTTGAAAGTGTCAAACATCCCATCAGAATTGACAGGCCAATAAATATGACATTTGAGAAACAATAACAAATTGGTGTCAGGATTCCCTATGAAAACGTAGGCATGTCAATCTCAGATTTCGACACCGCACCTGGCCAAACACCTGTGTCTTAAACAAACCAAGCATTCACAAACATTGTAAATCCCCACAGGCAATTTACAACTATTATGAACCCTCTCAGATGAAACCAGCAGCTATTTTATAATATGTGCTACAAAAAAAGAAGTCTGCAGATTGCAGATCAACACACGGCACCACGAGGAAGAGACACAGAGCACGACTGTCCACATCACAATTAAAGTGAAACAACCAGCTACTTTGATTTGAATATGAGGGAATCTTGTATAGAGACCTAAGTTGTAATACGGAATGGATAAAGGGTGATCACAAGCCTATGATTTCAAAGTTGAAATGACTCTTTCCAAGCTTTGACTTTTTTATGTAAACAGTTATCGCCTTGTTCGCGCGAATAGCAATGGCTACGGAGAGTCTGTGCGCATGCACAAGTTCGTGTACATTTTATATTTCTTTTTTTGCATGCGACAAGTACCCGAACTGACGGACAGGCCCATGTATCATCTGGAGAATTCAATTACAAAGAAACAAACACAAATCTTCCATCTATATTTGAAACTGTTCATCGAGTATTCGAAAAAAAGTCAACATCATTGAAAATATCTGATAAACTGTAAATGGCCAAAAACCGTTAAAATGGCTATTTACAGTTGGCTGTAAAAAGCCATTTTAACGTTTTTTTGGCTAATGACAGTCAACTGTAAACATCCATTTTAACGTCTTTTAGCTATTGACAGTTGACTGTAAATAGCCACGTTGAACGCTTTTTGGCTATTAACAGTCAACTGTAAATAGCCATTTTAACGTTTTTTGGCTATTGACAGTCAACTGTAAATAGACGTTTCCTTTTTATGTACTAAATTATTCGATTATCTATTTTTGACTGCACATTCTCCCCAAAAACATTATTTTTGTAATACCACCTTTGCTGTCATGTATGTTAATATGTTATCCTTTGTATGTCATGTACATGACTTAAGAGAAAACGTTTTTGTCTGTCTGTCTGTCTGTCTGATAACATGTATTGTAATGACCATTTACTTACCATTTCAGAATTGCAAACAGATAATTGAGCCACAACATGAGATTTCCAACAATGTGGTATGTGCCACCAGCACAGGCTCAGACTAGCCTGCGCATTCGCGCAGTCTGATCAGAGACTTTGCTAGTTGCTTGAATATTCTGACTAAGGATACTGGCAGAACATCATTTGAGTTCCTAAGCTTGAAAGGAGGCTGCACAGGCTCATCTGAGTCTACACTTGTCAAAATGCCAAATTATTGGAAATGACATGTCACAGCTAATAATTATTTGTCAGTTATAAGCTGCGATTATAAGGTTAGAACCTTTAAATTTTGAAATTAAGCATGCAATTATTTCTGTAAGCCTTTACACATATTACGGTCATTGTTTTGGTGTAAAATATCATTTTGTTGTTTGATTTCCTATAGGTCATGCATATGACAAAGTTTTAGACAAACAAATATTGCTAAATTCCTTAACTTATGCACCACTTTGATATTCTAAAACATACCAGATTTCAAAGTACTGTTAAAAACGTTCTGAGAAAATAATATAACATCTCAACATTTGTATTTCAAAACTTTGCACCCTTACTTACTTTCATTTTAACAGCCTAGGACTTGCTGTGCGAGCTTTGTATCAACGACATGTGCTAGTTTTGTGGATTCACGCCTCTGCTAGCTAAATTCAACAGATATTTTGGGAGTATACGCTGTAATTGTGAGAAATAAAGGTATCATTAACAGCCCCAGCAAATGGCTATGGTCTCCATACAGGTGTGTGGATGAACTATCAAAAGTAGGCATAGAAAAAAAACTACATTTACATGTACAATTTCATGTTATTTTATCAATTTCACACAAACGCATATTATGTCTCTGCTTCCATTAGCTCTGTCTCCAGATTGATAGTTCGATTCTATTGAAGGTTATGACTTTTACCGCGAGGAAGAACAAAGGTAGGTTGGTAGGTAGGCGGCCAGCCAGTAGGTAGGTAGGTAGGTCACGCTGAAAAAAGTATCATTTTATATCACCATTCAAAACATGAAATAAATCTTTCACAAAGCTCTGAAGAAATATGCGCTTTTTAAACACAAAGCTTCTAAAGTCTGCGACCTTATTCTCCTCTTTTTGGTACTTATGAGATTTAAAATCATTGGAATTTTGGAGATGGGACTGATTTGTCATCAAAATAATAAATAGTAAACTAAATCATATCCATAATATAGTCTTAAAGTAATGCGCACTTGAAAACGTACAAGCAAAATTGCCTTGATGGTCACGGGCATTGATGGAAAAAGTGTTGGTAAAATCCATAGTATGGAGTTTTTTTTCAGTTTTACAAAAATGGTGGTAAATTTTGTACTCCATCCCCACCTCAGGACATGTACCCAGGGTTCTGCAAATCGCAAAGGACCGCTTCCCAGGCACCTATTTTCTAAATATGAACACTTTGGCTATTGATATATACGATATATGGCCTCCTCTGCCGTTCACAACTCCTGACAGCGGTTTCGCATGTTCCAAACACAACGACGGATGGTAGCTTGAGGAATGTTATGCCACTTCTGTGCCAGACGATGTCTCAACTGGGGAAAAGTCTGTGGAGGGTTATCACGAAGTCCTGCAGCCCAGTTCATCCCACAAGTTCTCTATTGGGTTGAGATCTAGTGAATTGGCTGGTCAATCCATTCTCTTGCACAAATCATTTACAATGCGTCCACCGTGCAGTCTGGCGTTGTGGAACACTACCCCCTGTACAATCTGCCTTAGGAATGGTAGCTCCATAGGCCACATGACCTCGTCAACATACCGTTGTGAGTTTAATTTTCCGGCAATGAACTGAAGTGGAGTGCGTCTGTGCATCGTGGCAGCAGCCCGTACCATTACTGACCCTCCTCCGTAACGGTCATGTTCTTTTACATTGACGTCAAAATATCGTTCACCACGACCCGGCCGTCATTGAAGTAGAGGTTGAAACGAGATTCATCTGAAAATAGGCTCTAGACCACATCAAAGCCCATTCCATCGCAAATGACGTCGGCACCGTTCCAGTCCAAACGATGTATCCTGTGACGTTGTTTCAGAGGAATACGCACAACAGGACGTCTTGCTCTCAAGCCTGCAGCATGCAAACGACTCCGAATCGTTTGACCAGACACAGTGATACCAGCGGCTGTTCGTAATTGTCCTTGAAAAGCTCGTGCTTTGATCGTATGGTTCCTGAGGGTTAGTGTCCATATCAGGTTGTCTTGGTGGTGCATGGTAGCTTTAGGACGACCACTCCACCTGCGGTCATTTACAGAATTAGTGGCATTAGACCGAATCATAAGCCTAGACATGGTGCTGTAGGCTACTTCAAAGCAGCAACTCGTCGAGTTGACGGACCCACTAACGCATGCCGAGAGCACATGCTCGTTCATTAGAGCTAAATGAGGCCTTCTACCCATGTCGACAGAAGAACACCAATGTGATGTACATGTACAGTTTGTACTTGCCAAATCATTGCACGGGAAAGTCAAGTTATCATGCAATACATGAAAGGCGGAGATAGCGTGATGCAACGCTATCTTGTTTTTTTTGTGTGCCTGTAAATATCTGGGTCAAGATTTTCCAAATTTCTTTCAAGTTTACGTTGGTACTGACGTCAAATGACGCCAATTTGAGTTTCAAGAAAATGTGGTAAAATGGATGATGTCAGTAATCTCAAAATAAAGAAACAGTTTGCTGAAAGTAATGATAGTTTTTTTAATTGTCCGTTTTATAAAGTCCTTACAAATATACGCTGTCGCATTTTTTTTTGAGTAGCATACTTTACAGCAGCATAAATACTCTGCACAACCCTATTCAATTTGCAACATATATTATACACGTTGCGTGGTTTTTATCCAGCTCAATACAAACCTATACATTCCTTTTGTTTCAAATACAATACATTGCGAATATTGCCAAATCAATAGAATACTAAATAGTTATAATATCTTTATCAAGAGGAAAACATATTGGACACGATTACTAGTTTGAACGTGTGACCATCTCCATTTTAGGTGCGTATAACTGTTTTGTAGTATATAAAAAATCACATTTACCATCGCAACTAGGTATATTTGTTTTCACATTTATGGTTAAAGTTTTCACATTTACTGGGCCTTATTACTTTACACATTTAGGGGTGCGACACCTTCATCGAATCGGTCATGGCGGAAATTGGAATTATTATCCTTAAGCAAATAACATTTCAGCACGCGCTTACACATACATAAAGAGGGATATTTATACAATAAAACCGCAACCAAAATGTGTTTTTCAAATATTACCACTGATGTGTTGTTTAGCAACGAAGCTATGACATGATTCGGAACTGGGCCATCAACTGTCCCAAGACACGCAATCAACTCGTGTCGTCTGCTGATAACCGTTGCAAACGGATTGGACCCAGATCAGGCCAAAAAATGTCGGGCCTGATCTGGATCCAATCTCTTTGACACTCAGGTGGTATTTTTGAAAGATTTTTTCGATATAGTTGCTTTTGAAACAATCAGCAGCATGAAAAATTCTCAGGGGGTAAATATTTAGTACTAAAATCAAAGTAAAAAGCTAAAGAAACTATACATGCATTTTGCTAAAACGCAGGTACGCCCCTGAATTCGTTGTGGATTTTTTTTTATTTGTGATCGTCTTTGACAAAATGCCTTGTCTGTGTCTTGCAGCCTTGTGGTCACCTGCTCGGAAAGGACTGACCTATACGCGCTTCTGTATGTGGTGTTTTTGTGCTTTTGTCACGTTCCCATAAGGTGTACTTGATTGTCTCGATTCCTGATCTTTACACGAGTACCGACTCTCAAGAAATACCATGTACTGTGCTACCCTTACAAAACAAATAGTGGTTGGTTGCCAATCAGGTGTGCCTATTTAATATTAGGACGAACAGGTGCAATTCAGATGGCAATGCATTTGATTAAAGTAATGTTTCGATGTATTCTGCTTTTGGACATCACAGGATAAAGCGATGTTTCATGTTGGGTTTACACATTTCTGTTTTTTTTAGTCGCAATTGTCCGTGTAGATCGGCAAAAAACAACAACAGATGAATGAACATGAATATTTATTATTTACACAGTTTGGTGGCGATATATATACTAATGACATAAAGTTAAGCATAATTTGATTGTGTTGTTATTTTTTACCAGAATATCATTTTTTACAAAATTATCTATTGCTCATTAAAAAGTACTGTTATTCTACTATCCCAAAGTGAGTAATATAGAACTCTACAATTCCTGATGACGTCAGGGTAACGTGAGAACTGTACTTACTAAACACTGTGCATGCATTCACGACAATCTTTGAAAATTTAATACAAATACTCCTGATTTTGAACTAAACTTTGATTTACTTACTTTTGGTACTGAAAAATACAATACAGAGCAAACAAAGATATTATTTTAGCCATATTAAGATACATTCAAGATACCCAACGATTTTAATAAATTCAGCCAAGATGATTTTGATATTGTGTCAAATTGTTTCTGAATGGAATATACATTAACATTGAAAGTTCCAGGGAAGGGTTATACTTAGACTTGAAGTTGAAATTTGTTTACACCATTGTTTCCTCATAGGCTTACCATATACTGTGTAGGGAGAGGACGATATAATGTTGTCATAACTTGTGTCCAAAACCATTGCTAATTTATTCAATAAAATATGTTTTTAATCTAATCTAATCAAACATGAGAACTGCACTTACATGTACTAAAACACTTCCGAAAACCAAACTGTTGATTTTCTCCAAAATTCCGGAATGTTTGGCTGACTGTCTGTCACAGTTTGTAGATAATCAACCATGCTAAATCACACCGGCATAGCTGTATGGCTCTGGCAATTTCGAATCGGTTTAAATAATGACAATTTTTTGTCTTTGAGACTAGGCTGCATTTATGATAATGGCTAGGAATCCATTTTTCTGGATATTATCGTCTGTAAATGCCACAATGATTCTTCTCACATCATACAATCAAATACCACACCTGACACAGGATACCACATTCGAAAGTGACAAAAACACAATTAAATATCACAGAGAAGAGACAAGAGGTCAGCCTTTTCCCAGCAGGTGACCACAAGGCAGCAATGAACAGACGCGAAAGCATGAACAAGTTGGCTTCCTTCAAAAAAGGAATCCAAAACGTGGGGCCGCAACTATCATTTAAATGTGTCAACTTTATTAAGATAGAATTTGATTACAATTTAAACCAATTATATGAATGTAGTTCATATTTGGCATACATGGATCCACAGGAATTTTTGCCAGGGGGTCCAGGCCCGACTGCCAGAAAACAGCTCTGAAAACATTGAAATTAGCATGTCTTGATATGCATGTTTTGAGATTTATGCGAAAAGCTGATAGCACTGAAAACGTTTTTTGTTGTTGTCTTTTTTAGTCCTCAACTTATTTACAGATTTACAGAGGGTTTCCAATTGTTATTTCAAAGAAAACTATACTTTCCCAAGGTTTGTGAGGGGTCAAACATTTTCCAGGGGAGTCCAACTTTTTCCAGGGGGGGGGGGGGTCAAAATGCTAATTTCTATAGAAACCCATACGGCAAATGTTCTAAAATTTCGAACACTATGATTACGAACACCTAAAAATATCGCCGAAAATAATTTTTAAAACATTCTAAAAACTCGAACACTGCCCTAATAGTTGGAAAAGTGAATTAACATAATTTATTTTCGGCGGAAAATCGATGTCCGCTTATCTGTTTGTCGTATCAGTGAACGGTATACTTCTACCGTACAGCACGTGAGCGGTAGCGACATTTGGAAGGTTCCATTCTACTTAGATGGGTTATCTGGCACGTGACGTTCTGCGCGCGACTTTATACTTTTTGTCTGCTAATTGTGCCATTAGATCAAAAGCAAGAGTGCATTGAATACACGGACTTTTCTACATGTTCGTGACAAAGGCCATATATGTTATTGGTATCGCCTGTCTATATGTATCTACTTGGTCGACGGAAAACAGTGTAGGTTACTTGCAGCGTGTTAAAATAAAACCCTTCATGGTCGAAACGTTTATCTTATTCGATACATCGGAATTATTAACATGGATTTCCTTGTCACTGATATTAAACAGACATGCCTCGGGGAAGGATTAGGCGTTCCAAGTGCCGCGAGAAAACGCCCATCTAAAGCTTATGTTCACCATGAAGGACTTAGGTCATATGCTGCCTGGGCATCTTCTTGTCCGTCAAAATAAAACATTTGCAATTACTTAAAAAAAAGTCTTATATACCACAGCGTAAAACAACCGAGTAAATTTGCTAAGTAAGTTTTGGTCTTTTCCAACGTCGTGAGACATAAACTTCATCAGCGGTGATGCTTGATATACCTGATCTACTCCGCAACTATATGTGTGTCACGGTGAGTAGTGAATGCACATTTGCGAAGACTCGTCTTTGTCGCATGTTATAATGAAATTATGTCCGTCTTTGATAGCAGGTCGTAAGAGAGAGAGAGAGAGAGAGAGAGAGAGACTGCATGGTGCTTGCACACGAATCTTTTGTTTTGGCTTGGTTTCTTAGAATCTCGAAACACAATGTTTGGGTCAACCAATCGACCTTGTTACAAATGCTTCCGATGAGTACCCATGCGCGGATCCAGAAGGTGTTGTCAGAGGGGGTCCAACTCTGCAACTCTGACAACGTTTTTTTTTCTTATTTAGGGGAGAGAGGATCCAAATACCACTAAAAGCGGGCCAATATCGGCCCGCCAGCGAAACGCCATTTAAATGGCGTTTCGCTGGCGTGCCGATGATTGCCCAACGTTGAATGCTGGCTTGGTAGCTTTGAGAATTTCAAGGGATCCGGTCCAGTATTGCTAAGAAATTCTATATTTTTGTGATTTTTCATGGGGGGGGGGGGGGGGGGTGGACCCCCTGTCCCCCCTTCTGGATCCGCGCATGGGACCGGCAAATGTATATACTGAAAACCCATATTATCGTGCGCATCGGCTTGCATACTTTCCATCGCATGCAAACATTTTGTAATTGACGAAATATTCTTTCCTGAATTCCATTTGAGTCTGATCTGGATCCAAACCGGTTTTGCAAATGTAAAGAGAGAGAGAGAGAGAGAGAGAGAGAGAGAGAGAGAGAGAGAGAGAGAGAGAGAGAGAGAGAGACTGGTGCACGCATATCCTTTCGGGAAAACCAAAGTACATCGGTAGATCGTAAAGTAGAAAGAGATGTGTAATTTCGTCATTTTTTTTTTTTAACTCTGAGAAGCAAAGATTCGTTTAGATCTTTGCAAAACAATCTGATCGTACGAGATGTCCTTGAGTGACTGTATTATTATATGACCTGGAAGTCAAAGTCGGCATTTGCGCAGATGGAGAGACGAGCGAAAGCGCTTTGGTTTTCTGAAGGAAGAACGAAAGCGTAGCGATTCATCGGTAGTCCGAGACAAGTGAACATAGGAGACCTGATTTATCGAATAGTTGAATAAGTGGTAAGTAAACGGAGTGGCATAACATGCACGTGCCTGGCTCTAGACTTGGCAATTACCGCACGCGCTGGACATTTTACTGACTCAGTCCGCAAGAATTTAGCGGTGGTTTTATTAGATTTTAATAAGATAATGAGTAGATAGCGCAGAATCATATCGCCGTGATTTCAACACGTTTCTACTACATTTTTACATGCATAAATTATACCGTTTTTGCTCATGGTAAAGACAATATTCTAAAATTTCGAACACTAGCAGTTTTTCTGAAACGTATTTTCTAAAATTACGAACAGCGGAGAAATAATTATTCTTTAGTGTTCAAATTTTAGAACATTTACCGTATATTAACCTGTGATTGCGCAGCTGCACAAACTGAAGAGAACCCCCACTGTTTTCATTGTGGAACTAGCGGTTTTAATATATAAAGTACCATGAGAACATAATGGTCAAATAGCGGATAATTCACATCAGGCTGCACATGTGCTTGCTCTGATAATATGTTCAAGCTTTCCAGTTCTTGTGTACATATTGTAAAAATCCTGAATGATTTCTTCGTGTTGTGAAAGAATTGAGCCTATCGAAGCGATCTAAAGAAATAAGGGTATATATTTTATCTCTAGGGATGAGAAGTGAGAATTTTATGTGCATGGAATTTTATGAGCCTCATATTAAGCCTGACATTTTGTACCGTCTGATCTGGGCCCAAACAGTTTTTTAAAGTTAGTCACTTGTTTATTTCACCACTGAGATCTGCCGAAAACTACACGTCATATTGGTAACCATATGCTATTATAAGGGTCTGGATGGGGTTTAATGATTAGTGAATAATGGCCTTATTTTATAATGAATAGTGAATACTGAGCCAAAAAATTAATGAATAGTGAATAATGAGGGCTTAAAAATAATGAATAATCCTATTTTTTAATGAATTGAAGAAAAAATTTATGAATAGTGAATAATCAGATTTCTTTGCCACCTTTCTTACTTTTAATGAATAATTGGTCTTATTTTAATGGATAACCAAAAATGTTTAAAGAGATGAATAATGGGCTAAATTTTTAATGAATAGCGAATACCGGACCCCCCTCCCCCATCCAGACTCTCATGTGTATCGAGAATCAAGATCAATCAACCTGTGTATTTTTAGAACAACCACAGTTTGCCTACTTGTGTCGTCTGCTTTGTTAGATATAGAGGATCTTACATGAGAGCTCATGTTTTATTGAATTTATTAAACAAGTTGGGGAAAAGAGATAAAATGCGAGGCTTGCCGAGCATTTTATCTCTTTTTCGCAACGAGTTTAATAAATTCAATAAAACATGAGCACGAATGTTAGATTCTATTTATCATATGACTAATACTTTGAAATCTCATTTCTGGCGTAAAAACGTTATAATGTTGTCATTATGTACGCAACGTTGTTATGGACGTCATAACGTTTCCCGTAAATCGATAAACCACTAGTGGTTTACAGATTTTATTGCATGGCGTTATTTCACTCCCAGACGTGACGTCATATGATAAGGAAGCTTTCAAAACGTTAGACTGCTACACAATCCACTATCAATACGTACGAGGCAGAGGCGTATGATACAGCTTTGGTTATATGCCCTAACTGATCTTAAGTGCGGGCAGGAACTGAAATCCCTGTCAGACATTTGCTTTTGGTTCTAGAGCTTATCAGCAATCTAATCTCCACCTCTGTGGAAAAGCTGTTAAAATAACCAGTTTGGCTCTGCAGCACATCATTAAAATGTTTACACTATCAATAAATACCAATGCCAGTTTTCATTTTCTTTCAGAGTACAAATGTAGTTATTGTAAAATTTGTGCCAACATTTTGAATGCTACAACATGTTTATAGACATAGATCAAACCTTACTTTTATTAAATTTTAGGATCATTTGCACAGTCTGTTATTTTACAAATTTACATTTTTGTAAACATATACAAGTATTTAAAACTTGTTACATCATTCAGACCAAGGCAGATTTATTTGGACCAAATAAAAAGGACGGTATTTTGCAAAAGTCTAAATGTATGCAAATACTTAAAAGTGAAAAGGTCACTTTAATTTCTAAAGATATAAAAAAGGAAAATGTTATCTTAGAGTGTTTTCTGTTTGCATTCGCACACATTAATGAATTAGATAAAAAGGTAGGCCAATTGTATGTAGATAGTCCCACTAGGTAGCTATGAATGCATGTTTAAATAATGACTTCTTGCTAATTCGGTAAGTTCCCTTTTATCATGAGCTGGACTAGGAGTTTGGCATGTACATTATAGTATCCACATGTTTAGCATTATCTTAAACTGATCTTCAGCTGCTTGTTGAATTTAGAAGTTGCTGTTAAATAAGCACATTAATGCCAATCACCACTAGGAACATGCAGCCAATGACAAACTGGGTTCAAACCCCTATGATGTTTCAATACTAATAGCCTCAGGTAGTATCATACGTACGCCTCTGGTACGAGGTCGGTGAAGCAGTCTATAAAAACACAAGCTTTTCGCAACCTGGAATACAGAAAGCGCCTGCAGACTTGATAATTTTACACTGAAATCAAGTCATCGAACACTTTTTATCGAACACATTTAGTCTACGCCCATTATGCCCATATCGAACAAAATGGTTTAAACTCAAGTGCCGCCCATCCTGCGGTGATTTCGTGTACTTTTTTTGACTGGCAAAGAATAGATAAGCAGACAATATACCCTTACTTTCGGTCCAAAGAAATTTGATAGTCTTTGTAAACAAACTAGGCCGAGTTTATCTTGCTTCTGGTCACGGATGTAGTATACATCCGTGTTCTGGTTATGAAGCCACGCAGGTCTCATCTCAAAGTTATTAAATAAACATACCACTTAATAGGCTCGTGGTGGGCTAACTAGTGAATATACGTAATGCCTTACCTGTTTATCAGAAAATTAGAATCGCCTCATTACCATGCATCTTTTAACTGACAGTACTGTAAACACGATACAATAAAACAGACTCGCCGACATAGTCAGTCCTAATGACGTAATCGGGCACGTTCTTCGTGACGTAATTAAAAATGTAGCGGCCTTCCCAGTTCCCTGTTTTTTAATATCCTATCAAAATGGTACAAATCGGTCTCAAGAAGACAAAATTATTTCATTTTCATGGGATATTTAATAAAAAGGGATAAAACTAGCAAAGCGAACCACCACACTTTCAAATATATGAAACCCCATTTTTTAGAAATCCTGGATCCGTCCTTAATTGGGAAAAGAGTTATAAGTGTAATAAGTGATACTGTTTTTAATGACACCACCCTAAAGGGGAAAGGGGGCAGTTATTTAGGGGGAACAGGTAAACAGCAGCCAAATTTCGAGGGGAACAGGGGAAAAGAGATAATATATAGGAACAGAGGTTTTCGATTTTTCGTGAACAAGGGAACAAGCAGGGGCGTGCCTGAGGGCAACATCAAAGTACGCAGGGGGTGGGTATGGGAGGGATGCCCCCCTCCCATACTTTTGGAAAAAATATATATATATGAACTAAATGGTGGCTTCTCCTGCATTTTCTGAACCTAAACATCGACTTAATTGTCTCCAAAACAAAAGTGAAAAACAGTCAAAATCCTATTGCTTTGGTTCAGGATTATTACAAAATCGGTGTACTTGTAATGTAAAGACCTAACCCGGGTGAGGCATGTTTTTATCGCATTTTTCGCGATTAAAGACGTTTTTGGACATTCAAAAATTAAAGTACGCAGCTGCGTACTTTGCGTATACGCAGGCACGCCCCTGACAAGTCAATTTATTTCAGAGGTATTGGAAAATTAACAGGTATCACTATCCCACAGGATGGGCCTAGTAGATAGGTTTACAAAGGGTATCTATCTATCAAAGCGAGATTACGTAACAAAGAGGCTAGGCAACCCCATTAGGGTCAAGCCTTGTACACATTCATCTGTATAGAAAAACAGTAAGTATAATATAAAATGCATTTTTTTCTTCTATTAAAATCGCTAAAATCAAGTTGTTACAACAAAAACTCTGGATTCAAAATGCTATCAGATGTTGTTCTTATACAAAAGGTATCCATCTATCATAGTGAGATCGCGTAACAAACGGTTAAGGGTGTCCCTTTATAGGGCCCCGACTTGTATACCTCTATAGAAAAATGGTACCGTTCAAAATGCATTTTTTCTATTTAAATCGCTAAAATCAAGTTGTTACAACAAAAACTCTGGATTCAAACGGCTATCAGATGCTGTATACATACAAAATGTATCCATCTATAATAGTGAGATTGCGTAACAAACGGTTAAGGGTGTCCCTTTCGGGCTCCAACTTGTATATAAATATAAAAAATGGTACCGTTCAAAATGCATATTTTTCTATTTAAATCGCTAAAATCAAGTTGTTACCACAAAAACTCCGGATTCAAACGGCTATCAGATGCTGTATACATACAAAATGTATCCATCTATCATAGTGAGATCCCGTAACAAACGGTTTATGGTGTCCCTTTAAGGCCCTGACTTGTATACCTCGATAGAAAAATGGTACCGTTCAAAATGCATTCTTTTCTATTAAAATCGCTAAATCAAGTTGTTACAACAAAAACTCTGGATTCAAATGGCTATCAGATGTTGTTCTTATACAAAAGGTATCCATCTATAATAGTGAGATTGCGTAACAAACAGTTAAGGGTGTCCCTTTCGGGCTCCAACTTGTATACCAATATAAAAAATGGTACCATTCAAAATGCATATTTTTCTATTTAAATCGCTAAAATCAAGTTGTTACAACAAAAACTCTGGATTCAAAAGGCTATCAGATGTTGTTCTTATACAAAAGGTATCCATCTATCATAGTGAGATCCCGTAACAAACTGTTTAGGGTGTCCCTTTAGGGCTCCAACTTGTATACCCCTATAAAAATGGTACCGTTCAAAATGCATTTTTTTATTACAATCGCTAACATCAAGTTGTTACAACAAAAACTCTGGATTCAAACTGCTATCAGATGTTGTTCTTAAACAAAAGGTATCCATCTATCATAGTGAGATCCCATAACAAACGGTTTAGGGTGTCCCTTTAGGGCCCTGACTTGTATACCTCGATAGAAAAATGGTACCGTTCAAAATGCAATTTTTCTTTTAAAATCGCTAAAATCAAGTTGTTACAACAAAAACTCTGGATTCAAATGGCTATCAGATGTTGTTCTTATACAAAAGGTATCCATCTATCATAGTGAGATTGCGTAACAAACGGTTTAGGGTGTCCCTTTAGGGCCCTGACTTGTATACATCGATAGAAAAATGGTACCATTCAAAATGCATTTTTTCTATTAAAATAGCTAAAATCAAGTTGTTACAACAAAAACTCTTGATTCAAACGGCTATCAGATGTTGTTCTCATACAAAAGGTATTATAGTAAGATTGGGTAACAAACGGTTAAGGGTGTCCCTTTTGGACTCCAACTTGTATACCCCTATAAAAATGGTACCGTTCAAAATGCATATTTTTCTATTTAAATCGCTAAAATCAAGTTGTTACAACAAAAACTCTGGATTTAAATGGCTATCAGATGTTGTTCTTATACAAAAGGTATCCATCTTTCATAGTGAGATTGCGTAACAAACGGTTAAGGGTGTCTTTCAGGGCTCCAACTTGTATACCCCTATAAAAAAAGGTACCATTCAAAATGCTTTTTTTTCTATGAAATTTCTAAAATCAAGTTGTAACAACAAAAACACTAGATTCAAACGGCTATCAGATGTTGTTCTTTAACAAACGGTATCCATCTATCATAGTAAGATCCCGTAACAAATGGTTTAGGGTGTCCCTTTAGGGCCCTGACTTGTATACCTCGATATGAAAATGGTACTGTTAAAACGCATTTTTTTCTTTTAAAATCGCTAAAATCAAGTTGTTACAACAAAAACCCTGGATTCAAACGGCTATCAGATGCTGTCCTTACACAAAAGGTATCCATCTATTATAGTGAGATTGCGTAACAAATGGTTTAGGGTGTCCCATAAGGGCCCTGACTTGTATACTCTATAAAAATGGCACCGTTCAAACTGCTTTTTATCTATTTAAATCGCTAAAATCAAGTTGTTACAACAAAAAAACTCTGGATTCAAACGGCTATCAGATACTGTTCTTATACAAGAGGTATCCATCTACCATAGTGAGATCCCGTAACAAACTGTTTAGGGTGTCCCTTTAGGGTCCCGACTTGTATAACTCTATAGAAAAATGGTACCATTCAAAATTCATTTTTTCGATTAAAATCGCTAAAATCATGTTGTTACAACAAAACCTCTGGATTCAAATGGCTATCAAATGCTGTTCTTATACATTAGGTATCCATCTATCATAGTGAGATTGCGTAACAAACGGTTTAAGGTGTCCCTTTAGGGCTCCAACTTGTATACCCCTATAACAAATGGTACCGTTCAAAATGCATTTTTTTCTATTAAAATCGCTAAAATCAAGTTGTTACAACAAAAACTCTATATTGAAAAGGCTATCAGATGTTGTTCTTATACAAAAGGTATCCATCTATCATAGTGTGATTGCGTAACAAACGGTTTAGGGTGTCCCTTTAGGGCCCAGACTTGTATACATCGATAAAAAAATGGTACCGTTCAAAATGCATTTTTTCTATTAAAATCGCTAAAATAAGTTGTTACAACATAAACTCTAGATTCGAACGGCTATCAGATACTGTTCTTATACAAAAGGTATCCAACTATAATAGTGAGATCGTGTAACAAACGGTTAAGGGTGTCCCTTTTGGGCTCCAACTTTAATACCCCTATAAAAATGGTACCATTCAAAATGCATTTTTTCTATTGAAATCGCTAAAATCAAGTTGTTACAACAAAAACTCTGGATTCAAATGGCTATCAGATGCTGTATACATACAAAATGTATCCATCTATCATAGTGAGATCCCGTTACAAACGGTTTAGGATGTCTCTTTAGGGCCCTGACTTGTATACCTCAATAGAAAAATGGTACCGTTAAAAATGCATTCTTTTCTATATAAAATCGCTAAAATCAAGTTGTTACAACAAAAACTCTTGATTCAAACGGCTATCAGATGTTGTTCTCATACAAAAGGTATCCATCTATTATAGTAAGATTGCGCAACAAACGGTTAAGGGTGTCCCTTTGGGCTCCAGCTTGTATACCCCTATAAAAATGGTACCGTTCAAAATGCATATTTTTCTATTTAAATCGCTAAAATCAAGTTGTTACAACAAAAACTCTGGATTTAAATGGCTATCAGATGTTGTTCTTATACAAAAGGTATCCATCTTTCATAGTGAGAGTGCGTAACAAACGGTTAAGGGTGTCTTTCAGGGCTCCAACTTGTATACCCCTATAAATAAAGGTACCGCTCAAAATGCTTTTTTTTTCTATGAAATTTCTAAAATCAAGTTGTTACAACAAAAACCCTGGATTCAACGGCTATCAGATGCTGTCCTTACACAAAAGGTATCCATCTATTTTAGTGAGATTGCGTAACAAATGGTTTAGGGTGTCCCATAAGGGCCCTGACTTGTATACCTCTATAAAAATGGTACTGTTCAAACTGCTTTTTATCTATTTAAATCGCTAAAATCAAGTTGTTACAACAAAAACTCTGGATTCAAACGGCTATCAGATGCTGTTCTTATACAAGAGGTATCCATCTACCATAGTGAGATCCCGTATCACACTGTTTAGGGTGTCCCTTAGTTGTTACAACAAAAACTCTGGATTCAAACGGCTATCAGATGCTGTTCTTATACAAGAGGTATCCATCTACCATAGTGAGATCCCGTATCACACTGTTTAGGGTGTCCCTTTAGGGTCCCGACTTATATAACTCTATAGAAAAATGGTACCGTTCAAAATTCATTTTTTCGATTAAAATCGTTAAAATCATGTTGTTACAACAAAACCTCTGGATTCAAATGGCTATCAGATGCTGTTCTTACACAAAAGGTATCCAACTATCATAGTGAGATCCCGTAACAAACGGTTTAGGGTGTCCCTTTAGGGCCCTGACTTGTATACCTCGATAGAAAAATGGTACCGTTCAAACTGCTTTGTTTTCTATTTAAATCGCTAAAATCAAGTTGTTACAACAAAAACTCTGGATTCAAACGGCTATCAGATGCTGTTCTTATACAAGAGGTATCCATCTACCATAGTGAGATTCCGTAACAAACGGTTAAGGGTGTCCCTTTAGGGTCCCGACTTGTATAACTCTATAGAAAAATGGTACCGTTCAAAATTCATTTTTTCTATTAAAATCGCTTAAATCATGTTGTTACAACAAAAACTCTGGATTCAAACGGCTATCAGATGCTGTTCTTATACAAATGGTATCCATCTATTATAGTGAGATCCCGTAACAAACGGTTTAGGGTGTCCCTTTAGGGCCCTGACTTGTATACCTCGATAGAAAAATGGTACCGTTCAAAATGCATTCTTTTCTATTTAAATCGCTAAAATCAAGTTGTTACAACAAAAACTCTGAATTCAAATGGCTATCAGATGCTGTTCTTACACAAAAGGTATCCATCTATTATAGTGAGATTGCGTAACAAACGGTTTAGGGTGTCCCTTTAAGGCCCTGACTTGTATACCTCTATAAAAAAAATAATACCGTTCAAACTGCTTTTTTCTATTTAAATCGTTTAAATGAAAATGTTACAACAAAAACTCTTGATTCAAATTGCTATCAGATGTTGTTCTTATACAAAAGGTATCCATCTATCATAGTGAGATAGCGTAACAATCGGTTTAGGGTGTCCCTTTAGGGCTCCAACTTGTAAACCTCCATAAAAATGGTACCGTTCAAAATGCATTTTTTTCTATTAAAATCGCTAAAATCAAGTTGTTACAACAAAAACTCAAGATTCAAACGGCTATCAGATGTTGTTCTTATACAAAATGTATCCATCTATCATAGTGAGATCGCGTAACAAACGGGTTAGGGTGCCCCTTTAGGGCCCTGACTTGTATACCTCGATAGAAAAATGGTACCGTTCAAAATGCTTTTTTTCTATTAAAATCGCTAAAATCAACTTGTTACAACAAAAACTCTAGATTCAAACGGCTATCAGATACTGTTCTTATACGAAAGATATCTTACTTTCATAGTGAGATCGTGTAACAAACAGTTTAGGGTGTCCCTTCAGGGCCCCGACCTTTACACCTCATTAGAAAAAGGGTACTGTTGAAAATGCATTTTTTCTATTAAAATCGCTAAAATCAAGTTGTTACAACAAAAACTCTGCATTCAAACGGCTATCAGATGCTGTTCTTATTATAAAGGTATCCATCTATTATAGTGAGATCCTGTAACAAACGGTTTATGATAGCCCTTAAGGGCACGGACTTGTATACCTCTATAAAATGGTACCATTAAAAATGTTTTTTTTTTATTTAAATCGCTAAAACCAAGTTGTTACAACAAAAACTCTGGATTCAAACGGCTATAAGATGCTGTTATTATTTAAAAGGTATCCATCTATTATAGTGAGATCCTGTAACAAACGGTTTTGGGTGTCCCTTTTGGGCCATGACTTGTATACCTCTATAGAAAAATGGTATGATTCATAATGCATTTTTTCTTTTTAAATCGCTAAAATCAAGTTGTTACAACAAAAACTCTAGATTCAAACGGCTATCAGATGCTGTTCTTACACAAAAGGTATCCATATATCACAGTGAGATCCCGTAACAAACTGTTTAGGCTGTCCCTTTAGGTCCCCCACTTGTATACCTCTATAGAAATATGGTACCATTCAAAATGCATTTTTGCTATCAAAATCGCTAAAATCAAGTTGTTACAACAAAAAGTCTGGATTCAAACTGCTATCAGATACTGTTCTCATAGACAAGGTATCCATCTATCATAGTGAGATCCTGTAGCAAACGGTTTATGATGTCCCTTTAGGGCCCCGACTTGTATACCTCTATAGAAAAATGGTACCATTCAAAATGCATTTCTTATTAAAATCCCTAAAATCAAGTTGTTACAACAAAAACTCTGGATTTAAACGGCTATCAGATGCTGTTCTTATACAAGAGGTATCCATCTCCCATAGTGATATCCCGTAACAAATGGTTTAGGGTGTCCCTTTAGGGTCCCGACTTGTATACCCTATAGAAAAAAGGTACCATTCAAAATTCATTTTTTCTATTAAAATTGCTAAAATCAACTTGTTACAACAAAAACTCTAGATTCAAAGGGCTATCAAATACTGTTCTTATACAAAACATATCCATGTATCATAGTGAGATTCCGTAACAAACGGTTTATGGTTTTAGGGCCCTGTCTTGTATACCTCTATAGAAAAATAGTATCGTTCAAAATGCATTTTTTTCTATTTAAATAGCTAAATCAAGTTGTTACAACAAAAACTCTAAGTTCGAATGGCTATCAGAAGCTGTTCTTATCCAAAGAGTATCTATCTACCATAGTGAGATACCGTAACAAACGGTCTTGGGTGTCATATTAGGGCCCCGATGAGTATACCTATACAGAAAAACGGGTATCTTTAAAAATGCTTTTTTTCTAATAAAATCGCTAAATTCCAGTTGTTACAACAAAAACTCTGGATTCAAATGGCTATCAGAAGCTTTTCATACACAATTAGTATCTATCTATCATAGTTGGATCCCGTAACAAATGGTCTAGGGTGTCCCTTTAGGGCCCCCACTTGTATACCTATATTATAGGAAAACGGTACCTTTAAAAATGCATTTTTTTTCTATTAAAATCTAGCTCTATAGAAAACATGCATTTTTTCTATTTAAAAATTGGATTTCCTCTTTTAAAAAAGCATTCTTTTTTCTGTTTATGTCACTAAGGACTATTTCTATTTTTGTTTAATTCACTAAAATCAAATTGTTACTTCGTAAACTCTATACTCAAATGGCTATCGGATTCTGTTCTTATGCAGTATCCATATTTCAACAAACGGCCAATTTGTCTGTTTGTTTGTTTGTTTTGTTGATTTCATCATAGTTCTTGTAATTTTCCAGTTCAACTGTGATAACAGTGCGCATAGTTCATTCAAATTCACTACAGGCCGTTTGGTGTGAAATGTGTTAGCCACACATACCTAAAAACGAGAGAAATAGTTATTTTGCTTTTATTGTCTTCCTGCAGGATTGTGTCTGTTAATGTTCTGCGGCTCTTCTTCGCGGTGCTGTGGGCTGATCATACACACTTACTTTCTAGACGAGTTTAGTTCTGGTTCTATGTTTGGGCTTTGTTTGGTAAGCATACCTGATTTACAATTATCTTTACGAGGGAGAGAGAGCTGGTTGCGCTTTGCTTTGGTTGTCTTCCTGGTGTCTTGTGGGTGTTAATAATATGCGGCTCTTCATAACGGTGACGTGTGTTGGTCTGTAGCGATTTTTTGGTATTTCCTGATCATACTCACTTAATTTCTAAATTAGATAATTTTCGTTCTGGTTCTGTGTTTGAGCGTTGTTTTGGTATGCATTACTTCGTGTCCTTTCTATACTATGCACAATAAATTTAGCAATTGTTTTTGTATGGGTGAGCCCATCCACATCAGATCTCAAGTTTCATTTGCCGCCATGAAAATACAAGCGCCGAACATCTGACAAGAATTTCCATTAAAAAAGTAATGGAATTACCAAACGCAGCGGCCGTGCTAAAGTAACGTTATGTTTTAGGTTAGCGGGTAACGTGGGTATTTATGATCATTGAGCAAAGCCAAAAACATTTTCAAGCGATCGTTTGGTCACTGAAACCAAAAAAAGCATAGCAAATGCTGCATTTTTCTGAACTGTCTAAGAGAAATAAAGGACCAAGTTTTCACAATTTGACGTTTTTATTAATGCTTTTACGTTATTGCCGTTTAACGGTGTTTCTAGTCGGTTTTTCTTGAACCACATTGACAAGTGACACTGTATTATGCCTTCCAACACATTCAGAAAAATAATGTTGAATGAAACATCTTCATGGCTATAGAGCACGAGCCGAAAGATAAAATCTAACGTCACCATTATCTCTCAAATGCGTCGCACCATTTTCCGGCAACTTAAGGTTTTAATCAACCATAAGATCAATTACATTGTAAGCCTATGCCATCTTTGTAAACTGAGCCTCTGTTGAATTGGCACGCCAATTAACCATAGAAGTGTAATCAAATGATGACTACGCTTTGACGTCATTGATGGCAGCTGATTTTTTCAGCATGGAATCTCTATCACATCTGTCACACAACCAATAGTTTTTATAGGCGTATGATGCATGAGGAAGATGTAAGACCACCAATCGTAAAATCACATGCTTATCATTTAGCATTACTTACAACGGATGTCATTTTTGCTTACTGACCCCTCCTGCAATTCTTGCTCTCCCCAAATGCCTATTTAAAGGATGGCGTCTGTAAAATCGTGGTTTGATTTGCCTAAGATCCTGTTCTCGTCATTGCATTTAAAAATGTTCGTCATTGCACAAAGGTGAGCACATAAAGATGCGAAACATAAGAAATTGCTAAACTTATTGTGCATAGTATAGTTTACAATAATTTTGACGAGGAAGAGAAAGCTGGTTGCCTTGCTTTGATTTTCTTCTTGGTGTCTTCTGAATGTTAATGTTCTGTGGTTCCTCCTCACGGTACCATGGGCTGGTCTGTAGGGTGTGATTGTGGTATTTAAGAAATGAATTCAATTTTAGAATGTTCATGGAATCATGAATACTTCGAGTCTCGTGCAATTTAGTAAGTGAAGCCCTTGGGCTTCACGTTAACTTTGCAAAGGACCTGAAGTATTTATGATTCCATGAACATTCCAAAAATTGAATTGATTGCTTATATTTACATTTTATTATAAATATCTAAAATACAGAAATTATTTATAATTTAGAAAAAAACACATTTTTTTTATAATATGTAATCGTATTAACGGCTTTGTTTGAGTGTAAAACGGAAAAGCGGAACAGCCGGTGTGAACACAGACAGCCAATAGAGCAAACAAGAGGCTAGTTTTGCACGTGCTACTCAGGTGTGGCACGCTGTCATTCATAACAGCAGTGTTCCTTCTGGCAAATGAATTCGACGTTCGAATCGTGTTGCACGGGCAAGTGAGCTTGGGAGCTGTCAATCAAATCGATGTGATTCATGAGGCTATGAACGGTTGCAAAAATCTAAAGATTCGTTAAAGGCTTGCTTTGAAAATGTAAATATTTCCTGATTATCCTCACTTACTTTCTAAATTAGCAGCATGAAATGGTATAGTTAGCAGTACAGCTAAGTTAACAGCATGGCAGTACGGCTCATAAATGGTAAATCCAGCAGTATGGCACGGTATGGTGTACTGGCAAACTGCTGAATTTATCATTTATTAGCGATACTGTCATGCTGCTAACTTTACAATTAGCCGTACTGTCATGCTGCTTACTTTACCACAAGCAGTACTGCCATACTGCTGGACTTACCATATATGAGCCGTACTGCCATGCTGTCAGCTTTATCATTAGCCGTAGGCTATTGCCATGCTGCTAAGTTTACCTTGCCATGCTGTCAGCTTTACCATTAGCCGTAGGCTACTGCCATGCTGCTAAGTTTACCACTAGCAGTACACCATTTATGAGCCCTACTGCCATGATGTTTACTTTACCATTAGCTGTACTGCCATGTTGCTAACTTTACCATTTTCATGCTGCTATGCTGTTAACTTTTCCATTTTCATGCGGCTATGCTGCTAACTTTACCGAGCCTACAATTTTCTGGCTTCATGCAGGTTTGGCAAGATTATATTAGTCTAAGGGAGGCTACTGTCTCATATTGTAGTGTTCACATTTTTACGATTATTTCCTTTGCATGATAATGACCTATGACCCAGGAAAAGACAACGCCCCTATATGATTGAAAAAATGATGATTTGGACAAAAGGTAGTGTCTCAGAGGCCAATATCACGTCTGTGACTAGACGGAACTTCATGAACTACACTTCTTATCAGGGTCTTTCTATACACCCTTTGTACAGAGATTAAGACATCTAACTGAAAGGTCTATAACTACTACAGAGATAAATTTATGATACTTTATTACTTCCCCATAGCTCAGAATACAGTAAATAAGACATTTCAGAGATGTTTAGGTCACAGACCTGTAAATGTAAAAAAGGCAGTGATTGGTTCAAAAGGTGGGAAGCTCAGTACAATATTTTTAAGTTGTAAGGTGTTTCATGGTAGGTCAATAATAACACTAGGAAATATTTTGTATATATTAGACGAGTCTATCTTTGCTGTAATTTTTGAAACAATATCTCATTGCTTTTGTTGATTAAGTTTACTGGTGTGGCTTAGAAAAAAGGACCTTGCATTCTGGTATTTTTTTCAGCAGAATTTTCCTCTCATGTAGGGTGCCCACCTTCAAGGGCCAAAAAGTGGCAAAACATGGTGGTCACCAGGGTATCTCATTCTTGTTTTTTTTTATTGAACTAGGTCCAATCTGTAACTCTATGACAGCCACATTGTGATTGAAGGGTTGTGATGACCACAGCCTTCTTAAAAGCTGTAATGCATGTCTATGGAAAAACAATTACAGGTCTGGGCCCTAAATGCTTGTATATGTATGTGCACATATTTGACTATTTTTCTATTTACTGGTCTGATACCAGTCTAAGAGTGTCATTGTTCTTATTAACTTGATATGTATGCATGTGTCATACATACAAACAGATTGAGGGAAAACAGTGTGGATCCCGGTAAGCTGGCTTCTGAGAAATAAGTTGATCTAGACGTCAATGTTATCAAAAATACAATAGGGCATGCGATTGCTTATAGATATTCTAAAAGCTTACTGTCAAATCCTAAACATATTGACCTTGTACATATGGCCCACGACACGAGAAAACCTGTCTTTGGGGGGTTTGCTTACAACAAAGGCACAGACCAGCCTGCGCATCAGCGCAGTCTGATCAACGCCTTTGTTATTCACTTATTGGAAAGTATTATATCTAGTATTGCTAAGTGCGAAATTTCAATTTTCTGGCTGGCTAGTATCTGTAGCTGAGCATGCTGGTTTGAATCTCCCCGAAGACAGGGTTTCTCGCGTTGCGGCTCAATTAAAAGGTATTGCTTAAACCAAACCAGTTTAAATTTAAGACTAGTTAGCGAGTTTGTGTTTATTACCATTCTTTTACCACCCAATGTTACTTGTGGAAGCGCAGTGGCTCAGTTCATGGTAGAGTGCTTGACCCGAGACCGAGTGTTGCGGGTTCGAACCTCATCGGCGGCACTGCGTTATGTCATTGAGCAAGACACATTAGTCCTAGCTGCGTACTGGTTCAACCCAGGAAGACCCGTCCGGACATAACAGTAATTTTTTTAAATCAAACAAAAAACATCTAAATTCTAATGAGGACGAGGCTAGGGGTGGGGGTAACTCGGGTGTAATTTTGGTACGGGTGTGCGAGCCAATATTACGAAACCAACCAAAAATCATATACATGGCCTTTGAAACAAACATCCTATTCTTATACTTGATTTCACAGAAAGTTGACCTATTCATATACTGTAACTGTTATACCCTTTCATATCTTCTGTGATTTGTAACCAAGTTTACAAATGACCCTCATTAATTATGAGAAAACCTGCTATATATGTTTAATGTGAAAACCAGGGCCGTAGGAATAGGGGGGGGGGGGGGGGGGGGCACGGGGGTCTGTGCCCCCCAATAATTTGCACAAATATGCCCCCCCCCCCCCAAAAAAAAAAAAATAAAAAAAATAAAACAAAAATTAAAAAAATTTATGTGTGCCCCCCCAATCTGTAATGTGTGCCCCCCCCCCCCCAATCTGTTATTGCTTCCTACGGGCCTGAAAACAAAGGCTTGACGAGTATCGGAGCAAAAAATATGTGCATATACATTGGTGTCAGAAAAGTTGGGCTATTTAAATGCCTAAAATGAATAAATCGGGCTACTTTCTTTTGAAAACATGGGGTTTATCATAGGCCTATACCTGGCGGCGCCACAAGCATGCCAAACTCAATGCATGTTCATAAGGACGGACTTGTAGGTTGCTTCCGAGGTTGCTGCATGGGATGTGTGTGTGTGGGGGGGGAGGGCTTAACACTGTTTCATGGAAGAAGTTAATTGTTGTATTTGTCCTCAACGGGGTCAATCTGTTTATCCGTTTATTCATCCATGCTCATATTTAGGGATAATCCAATACTTGTTTTCATAGTGACGTCATAAATAAGATGACCTCACACAGCATGCGGATTTCACTGTCTCCGCCGTGAAGCATTTTTCAAATACTATCGCGCCTGCGCAGACAATGTGCAGATTGTTCTATAAGATTCTAAAGAATAATTTTTGGGCATAAAATAAAGAAATAGATCTAGATCTATTAGAGCCTAGAAATATTAGATTTACTTTAATAATGTCAGTCTATTTTGTTAACTAAATAGATCTATACATGTATGCAATTTTACAATAAGGTACTGTTTATCAATAATAGGACGCTGTGTAAGTCGGACCTAAAGCGGTCCCCTAGACTGTTTGTTACGGGACCTCACTATGATAGATGGATACCATTTGTATATGAACAACATCAGATACCGTTTGAATCCAGAGTTTTTGTTGTAACAACTTCATTTTAGCAATTTACATAGAAAAAATGCATTTTGAATGTTATACTATTTTTTTTATCGAGGTATACAAGTCAGGGCCCAAAAGGGACACCCTTCATCATTTGTTACGGGATCTCACTATGAGAGATGGGTACCTTTTGTATATATACAACATCTGACAGCCATTTGAATCCAGAGTTTTAGTTGTAACAACTTGATTTTAGCGATTTAAATAGAAAAATGCATTTTGGGCGGTACCATTTTTCTATAGAGGTATTGAAGTCGGGGCCCTAAAGGGACACCCTTAACCGTTTGTTACAGGATCTCACTATGATAGATGGATATCTTTTGTATAAGAACAACATCTGATAGCCATTTGAATCCAGAGTTTTTGTTGTAACAATTTGATTTTAGAGATTTTAATAGAAAAAAAGGCATTATGAACGGTACATATTTTTTATAGAGGTATACAAGATGGGGCCCTAAAGGGACACCCTAAACCATTTGTTACACGATCTCACTATGAAAGATGGATACCTTTAGTATATATGCAACATCTGATAGCCATTTGAATCCAGAGTTTTTGTTGTAACAACTTGATTTTAGCGATTTTTATACAAAAAATGCATTTTGAACGGTACCATTTTTCTATAGAGGTATACAAGTCGGGGCCCTAAAGGGACACCCTAAACCGTTTGTTACGCAATCTCACTATAATAGATGGATACCTTTTGTGTAAGAACAGCATCTGATAGCCGTTTGAATCCAGAGCTTTTGTTGTAACAACTTGATTTTAGCGATTTAAATAGAAAAAATGCATTTTGAACGGTACCATTTTTTATAGAGGTATACAATTCGGGGCCCTAAAGGGACACCCTTAACCATTTGTTACGGAATCCCACTATAATAGATGAATACCTTTTGTGTAAGAACAGCATCTGATAGCCGTTTGAATCCAAAGTAATTGTTATAACAACTTGATTTTAGCGATTTAAATAGAAAAAATGCATTTTGAACGGTACCATTTTATAGAGGTATACAAGTCAGGGCCCTAAAGGGACACCCTTAATCGTTTGTTACGCGATCTCACTATGATAGATGGATACCTTTTGTATAAGAACAACATCTGATAGCCGTTTGAATCCAGAGTTTTTGTTGTAACAACTTTATTTTAGCGATTTTTATACAAAAAATGCATTTTGAACTGTACCATTTTTCTATAGAGGTATACAAGTCGGGGCCCTAAAGGGACACCCTAAACCGTTTGTTACAGGATCATATTATAATAGATTGATACCTCTTATACAAGAACAGCATCTGATAGCCGTTTGAATCCTTATTTTTTGTTGTAACAACTTGATTTTAGCGATTTAAATAGAAAAAAAATGCATTTTGAACGGTAACATTTTTCTATAGAGGTATACAAGTTGGGGCCCTAAAGGGACACCCTAAACCGTTGTTACGGGATCTCACTATATTAGATGGATACCTTTTGTGTAAGAACAGCATCTGATAGCTGTATAAATCCAGAGTTTTTATTGTAACAACTTGATTTTTGCGATTTTAATAAAAAAAAAAGCATTTTGAACGGTACAATTTTTAAAAGAGGTATACAAGATGGGGCCCTAAAGGGTCACCCTAAACCGTTTGTTACGCAATCTCACTATGATAGATGGACACCTGTTGTATAAAAACAACATCTTATAGCCATTTGAATCCAGAGTTTTTGTTGTAACAACTTGATTTTAGAGATTTTAATAGAAAAAAGGCATTATGAACGGTACATATTTTTATAGAGGTATACAAGATGGGGCCCTAAAGGGACACCCTTAACCGTTTGTTACGCAATCTCACTATGATAGCTGGATACCTTTTGCATATATATAAAACATCTGATAGCCGTTTGAATCAAGAGTTTTTGTTGTAACAACTTGATTTTAGCGATTTAAATAGAAAAGTATGCATTTTGAACGGTACCATTTTTTCTATCGAGGTTTACAAATCGGGGCCCTAAAGGAACACCCTAAACCATTTGTTACGCAATCTCACTATAATAGATGGATACCTTTTGTATGTATACAGCATCTGATAGCCGTTTGAATCCAGAGTTATTGTTGTAACAACTTGATTTTAGCTATTTTAATAGAAAAAAAGGATTTTGAACGGTATCATTTTTTAAAGAGGGATACAAGTTGGGCCCTAAAGGGACACCCTAAACCGTTTGTTACACAATCTCACTATGATAGATGGATACCTTTTGTATAAGAATTACATCTGATAGCCGTTTGAATCCAGAGTTTTTGTTGTAACAACTTGATTTTAGCGATTTTTATACAAAAAAAAAATGCATTTTGAACTGTACTATTTTTTATAGAGGTATACAAGGTGGAGCCCTAAAGGGACACCTTAACCGTTTGTTACGTAATCTCACTATGATAGATGGATACCTGTTGTATAAGAACAACATCTGATAGCCGTTTAAATCCAGAGTTTTTGTTGTAACAACTTGATTTTAGCGATTTTAATAAAAAAAAGGTATTATGAATGGTACATATTTTTTCTATAGAGGTATACAAGTTGGGGCCATAAAGGGACACCCTAAACCGTTTGTTACGCAATCTCACTGTGAAAGCTGGATACCTTTTGCATATATACAATATCTGATAGCCGTTTGAATCAAGAGTTTTTGTTGTAACAACTTGATTTCAGCGATTTAAATAGAAAAAAAAGCATTTTGAACGGTACCATTTTTTATAGAGGGATACAAGTTGGGGCCCTAAAGGGACACCCTAAACCGTTTGTTACACGATCTCACTATGATAGATGGATCCTTTTTGTATAAAACAGCACCTGATAGCCGTTTGAATCCAGAGTTTTTGTTGTAACACTTTGATTTTAGCGATTTAAATAGAAAAAAATGCATTTTGAACGGTACCATTTTTCTATAGAGGTATACAAGTCGGGGCCCTAAAGGGAAACCCCAAACCGTTTGTTACGGGATCTCACTATGATAGATGGATACCTTTTTTGTAAGAACAGCATCTGATAGCCGTTTGAATCCAGAGTTTTTGTTGTAACAGCTTGATTTTAGCGATTTAAATATAAAAAAGCATATTTTTAATGGTACCCTTTTTATAGAGGTATACAAGTCCGAGCCTTAAAGGGACAGCTAAACCGTTTGTTACGGGATATCATTATGATAGATGGATATCTGATAGCCGTTTGAATCAGAAGTTTTTGTTGCAACATAAGAAAATAAATATCGCAATGCATGATTCACGACACACACTTAGCGTGGACATTTTTGGATAAGTCAATACTTGCTATATGACGTTATTAGCCCGATGACATCAAACAGCGCGTGACAGATTCTGTAACTGGATTCTTAACAATTTTAGGAAATAACCAACTTTCTACATACTTGTAAATGGGTCATATCTTTGAAATATTTGGAATCGTAAGGTCAGTCTTTCTTTAATGCATAGCGTTTGATATAAAAATGTGTTCGATAAAAAGTGTTCGATAGCTTGATTTTACCTAATTTTACAGGCAATGGTCAGAAGTTCGGTGATATATTCACTGCGTGGGCCTAAGGGCCCCACGCAAAAACACAAGACATAAATAACACAAATGATCCACAAAAGGAGTACTGCCTTGGAACGGTCAGTAAAATATTTTACTGGAGGGCTTAAGCCGGTTTCACGGCGCAGGGCTTAAACGGTTTCACGGCGCCAAGCTAAACCAAACTCCAATGCCAGGCCAGTAAGATAAGGGGTATCGCTTGAAAATTGGTCTGGACCCGGTTGTACGAAACTCAATTATCTTTTAATCATGGATTAAAACCTCGATTAATTAGCGCCTTATTAAATCGCGTTGTACGAAGCTCAATTATCTTTTAATCATGGATTAAACCCTTGATTTATCCCCGATTCCTCAATTAAATTTAATCGACGTCTAGGAGGTGAATTAAACGATTTAATCAGTCATTAGCCCAAACAAAATGGCGGCCAACATAGCGTTTGTCCATTCAGGAAGGCAAAGAAATGAAAACAAACGTGAGAGAAAGAGCAAACCATGGCATGTAGACAGGTAGAGATGACCGACGTGGAATTGCGCCGGAGATACCGCTTATCAAAGGCCAACATACTTGTCATCTTAAGATTGATCAAAGAAACTACCTACCATAGTACACAGAGATCAAATCCCATCAGTGCGAACTCCGAGTGAATCCCCAAAACATTGTTTTTCTGATTCATCAAACATTCATTGTGAAATGTCATCTTTCTTCTGCCAAAACGAAAGTCGTTCTACTTAGTGACCGCAGTGACGTCATGGAACTACCCAGCTAAGTTGCAAAGTGCGGGTGGCACACCAGTTTAAAGTAGAGCATTGTTTTACTGCTATGTTACTTTTTCTTGTTCTTCCAATACACATATCCAATGTATACACATATCGTTTAAAATTTTCATGAAAAATGTCATTCCCATTTGGACAATATTTTGGAAGATGCCACATTTTACGCCGGCGGAAATATTCTGTCATGAGTGACGGTGTAGAGGGGGGGGGGGGGGGGGGGAGGAGAGAGAGAGAGAGAGAGAGAGAGAGAGAGAGAGAGAGAGAGAGAGAGGGTGCTTCATAATGTCATTGGTTTAAAAGCTTATACGAGTCATTTCCTGTTAAGCAGCCAGTAGCAATAACTCTGATATGTGAATCATAATGCCCATGTACATGTATGTCAGATTAAAACCCTTCCCATTGCTTTAATCCCTAACTAAAATACTTTTTTCGTCGAATATGCGAACATATGCCTCATGGCAAGGTTTGTTTGTCCCCTAAATAAAAAAAATCACATCTAACTTATATGAGGGATTGGACATTTGTCCCTTTGAATGTGGGCACCTGCCTCCTCTGTATAAAAGTGCAATCCGCATCTCCGTCCTGATCTTGTATAATACCCCAAGCTCTGTGTGTTGAACTAAGGGGATGGGCGCCGCTCAAAACAGACCTAAATTGCAATTTTGCATGGAAAGGGGGTGCGGACCCCCCCCCCCCCCCGGAAAATCACATTATATGGGTTTCTTTAGATATTACGATTAGGACCCCCAAGAAAAAGCTGGACCCCCCCCCCCCCCTGGAAAATGTTAGACCCCTTCTGGATCCTTGGAAAAGTATAGTTTTCTCTGTAATAAAACCATTGGACCTCCTCTATAAACTGTAAAATAAGTTGAGGACAAAATAATAGTAATAAAAAAAATACGTTGTCCATTTCTGGCCGTCCCCCCCCCCCCCCCCCTAAAAAAATTCCTGGATCCGCGCATGATTTTGTAACCAACAAGTTTGGTGTCGGTTAAGTTACATGTGTTAGTAACGCGAGGGTTTGCAGGTATGCGAGAAGCGCAGGGAGTAATAATTAGTCCCCTCCTCCGCATCCCATCGCTTCGTCGCCTTACTGTTTGTAACGGTTGTTAGCAATGTTAAATTCATGTTACTTGTCTTCATCTGTGGTGAGTTTCTTGTACCGTACTCAGACCAGCATGCCAACAGAAAGATCGGCTCAGATGCAGCTGTATGTCCGGAAGAGACATCTTTACTTCTGTGACAAGTCATGTAATTTCACATACCGACTAAACATTAAAAGATTGCTGTATACATGTATCAAATGCTGATATTTTTGAGTTAACATCTGTAGAAATATCACGTCGGTATAGTCACTTTAATACGCCTATTTCGATCTTCTATGCGTCAATATTACAAGATCTGGGCCCGGAATTACAATGCCTCGGAGGCTCCTTAGAGTTAAGGAAGACTTAAGTTAAGATTGATTTTTCTGGATGCGAAAAGTAACGTTTAAAACTGATCAAAATCAAAATAGTTTTAATTTTTTTGAAGATCACAATGATATCCCACATCGATCCAGGCATTTTTTAGCATTTAATATATCATGTTGAAATATCAATACTTAACATAAGTCTTGCTTAACTTTAAGGAGGCATTGTAAGGCGACCGTTTGCACAATTTTTGATCGCCCCTTACGACATTCTGGGGGGGGGGGGGGGGGGGGGGTAACTCCCTATGTAAGACAAAGTACGGATATGCGCCCGAATCCCCCCCCCCTTTTCAGCGCCGCCAGGTATAAACCCCCTTTTTTAATAAAGTATATGAATGGCCCGTTTTCTGAGTTTTGGCATTTGAATGGCCAAACTTTTCTGACACCCATGTATATGCCCATATTTCCGCTCGGATACCAAATGGGTGGCAGCTGTGTGTTTGGCCAAAAAGTCTGGACCCGTACCCGGCCAGGCCCGGTTCCAAAGCGTTTGCTTTGACCGCATTTTGTATTCAAACACTGCGAACTCGAGACCAAAGGGCCACGGTTTCGAGCCTCACCGGCGTCACTGCGTCGTGTCATTGAGCAAGACACATTAATCCTAGCATAGTACTGGTTCAGCCCAGAAAGACCCGTCCCTACGTCACTGAAAGATTGTTGACTGGGACGTTAAGAATCAAATCAAACAAACAAAACAAACACCGTGAATCAGGCGCAGTCCCGAATTTTGTCAGTCTGATCATGTTTGATCATGTTCCAGGGTGTTTGTTTTGTATTCCGTTTTGTTTTATAGTTTAAAACTGATTTGGGCCGTTTCAGTTCCAACTTTTGTTGCGTCTGAATAGATCCAATACTGTTTACTGAGGGGTAGCATCTGACGTTCGTTTTGTTCTAGGCTTATTGTTTAACTATTTCGAATGAAACCCCGATGTTACGGTTGCGTTCTTTTTTCGTTTTCATATCATAGAGCTAGTTTTGAGGAGAGGCATGGGGTTGGTTAGGGATGCGGAATTCGGTGGTAACTGTCATTTGGCCGTCTTCGTTTTCGACCTGAGTGTGTCGTTATTTTGGGTGTTCAGGGTCTCCATGGGCTCATGTTCTTGATTTTAATCTCGCACATGTTCGCCTTTTTCAAACGCCTGATTTCTGCGAAGCCTCAGTGTTCCCGGGGGGGGGGGGGGTCTCTATTTTTTTCTGCATGCGTAGGCTCGCGCCCAGCATCTAACTTTCACCCCCAAAAATATCACGAATTTCAAGCACCCAAAAAATGTTTTCCCCGAGCCTACGTATATATGAAAATATCAGATACCCCGCCCCCCCCCCCCACCCCCCCCCCCCCCCGGGAGTGTTCTAGGTGCCCCAGTGAGTCAGATGAAAAATGAAAATAGCAACAAAAGAGCGAGACATAGACAATGACGTCATTGTTTACATTGTCATTGGCGACGCTTACCAGATATTTCGACAGACTCTGTCAATAAAACAATCATAGAGCGTACAGCCTTACATTTCCGTGATATCTATATATCTTTACACTCTCACTGAGTTTCATAGAAAATTAACCTTTTATTGCGAAATGAACGTTACAGGAGTAACGATCCCCGGGTAACAATCGACCATCCCGATCAGCTTGGTTCCTCCTCTTTCTTTACGTCCTAAAGTTGATTTGTAAGTTTTGACTCAGAATTTCTCTTTTCTAATATGGCGGCGTTTTGTTTACATGGCTGAATTATGGGAGACTGGTTCTATGATTTCCATTGAAATTAATTACGAACCCTCGATTAAAGGTCAATTAACTAATCAACCGTTTAATGAGGCTTCGTACAAAACATTTAAATACACAAGTATTAGCTTTTCAAAAAAGCTGGCGGTCGTTTAGCCCTATCATTGTATGTATTCTTGCCCACTGCATGTCCCATTTTGAACTTCTAGAGCTTGTCCATGTAGATTTATCTAAGCTCTGATTATTAACATCTGAACTGTGATTCATTACTGTTCACAAAAGTACGTTTACTGATGTGAAGTTCGCTCGCACTCTTTGCCAATCAAGGACGTTTTGACTTTGGGACGTTTCAATTTCGCCAGCTTTTTTTATAAAGCTAATTCTTATTGCGTTATATAAGCGACAGGGCAAATTGACGCATTCTTTGTAGCCCTACAGAGTTCACGGACAGTTTACTTCGCGCTGTAGGTCAACCCACGATATTTGGTACCCCACTCGTTGTTCGGCAGCGAATAAAATATAGCATGAGCATGGCATAAAGCTTTGGTCGAAACCTGAATTTGATGTGTGTTTTGAATGATGTTTATATAAGCGGCCGGCCACGGCCGACCGCAATCAATTAGTTAATCCATCATTAAGATTTAAATGATTGATTAACGCTTAGTCAATGATTAAATTAAATAGAGCTTCGTACAACCGGGTCCTGTTGAATTCCACAAAATTAAGCGTCGAGTTTCAGTAAATTGAGATTTGAGCGTTTATTGCCAGGACGTCCATACAACTCAATGCAAAATCAATATCGCGTAAATTACCAAAGGCGTGGAAATCACTGAAAGAATGATAAACATGTGTTACTTCTGCTGCTTAGAAATGGCGAGGAGCAAAAATAGATAAAAAAAAATTACCGAAGCGGCTTCATATTCACCCAGACAATAATTAAAGCTTACTGTAAAAACGTTAGCTCATTTCTGAATAAATCCTTTTAATTGGCAAACAACGGGATCTGACGCCTAGCCGAATTGAGGAAGAATAATTTATCGCTAAAAACTCAAAGAGTTCAACCAAAATCCCCAAAATCAACTCAGATTTCATGATGCCGAAATGCATGTCACATATCGAATATTGGAACATTACCATGCATTCCATTTTTTTCAACCACCCTTCCGCAATGGAATGCTTTGTTTCTTAAACAGTTTGAGGCATATTGTTAAAACTAAAGTAAGTTTCGATGCCTAACTGAATGAACTTTCGTTTAGGCGAACCAATCAGCCTAGGGCATTCGTCTGAACAAATATATTATCAAAATAAAACAAAGTTGCGTTAGAATATATTGTCAGTCCCCGTCGTTTAAGCACAATATAACTGGAATCAGACCACAGTTATGTCCCGTGATTGGGATGACCAGGATGTTGTTATTCACGCAAAATAGTCCCCTTTTCACTGGGCTGTAAGTCTGTCAGTTTATGTGAACATCCTTCTTATGGGGTTTGTCTAAACCGACTGATGAATAAGCTGTCAGAAAATGCTGTTTCTGTTCTGGAAGCTGGTCATTTTTGGTAGATTGAGGCCTCACGGGGGATACTTTGATATTTTTATACAAACATAGGCTCGGGCTTATTTTTGGGAGGGGTCAACATTTTGAATTTCAATATTTTCGGGGTTTTCAGAAAAATGAATATTTTGAGGGTGTGAAGATTTTGTAGATATTTTTGGGAGGTTATCAAAATTTTTAACCTTGTTTAGGGGTCATGCTATGCATTTTAAGGTCTTTTCTTATAAGGTCAAGGTACAGAATGGGGGAAATTTTTTAGGCTGCTAAAATTTTAAATATACTAGAGGACTTTGAAAATGCATCACCATATTTTTCAATTTTCTTGCAAACCGTATATGCGATTGAAAAGTTTCTCGCCGGTTTTAATGTGCAATAAAGAATTGGTATGAATCAGTCGTTAATTTGACTGCACTATCACGCAACGCTGCTGATGACGACACATGGGTACCTACAGCATCAAGCACCTTTCTGTACAGTTAAATGAAGCTTTTTGATTAGTTTTATGTTTAAACTGTGGCGTGTATGATACCATATCACCAAAAGAGTTTATAGACTTTTTCTAATTAAAAGTAATTGATAACTTCAATATTTCGAAAATATACGTCAAAAATGAACATCAATTTATAGCTCCTTTTTAGAAACATCATCATACGTTACCTTTATGCACGCTTTTATTACTGATATATTATACATACACTGGCAGTCATGTGAGGAAGACGTTTTGATGTAAATCATGGCAGGAGATCTGCTGTCATGTAATCGAGAACGTCTTTAAAAATTACGTTAACGTCACTTGCACAATACAAAGGACACGTGATACAAGCGTTATTTATGCATAATCTGTCATTTGTGTATGCCCTAAGCCTCTTCCAATAAAACCGGACGAATGAAAATCGAAACTTTGAAAGGCCCAAGACGTTGAATTTTATTACTAGACTATAGTAATCAGGGTGGGTGGGGTATGTCGGTATTTTTAAAGGGGTGTAATTTTGAGCATACCGAAATGTCAATTCATTTCTAATCGTTCAATGATGAATGTGCAATCGTGAAAGAAGCAAAGGACGCAAATCTGTTGAGACATGAATCAAAACTAACGCGTGCTAACTTGCAGCTGAATTTGTGTCCTTCACAATCGACCACCCATGTCTAAAAACGGATACTTTTTCAATATCTTAAAGTAAGTTTACAACCATGAATTTTCTAGGACACACTACAAACTGGTCAGATTATGATATGCAATAATAATTATCTCGCTGGCATTCTCAGGGTTTGTGAAATAAAGGATATAATCTGGGTGATGCGTTTTCAAAGTCCTTAAGTATATTATTTGGGGGTGCTTGAAATTGCCGATATTTTTGGGGGGTAAACGGTAGATGCTGGGCCCGAGCCAACGTATGAAAAAAATGAGATTACCCCCCTGAGATTGAGGCCTCTGCACACCAGGGTTATATTGTTTCCCCTCGTACATAAAACCCTACTTCCGTTACGCATATTACGATAGGTAACGTGTATTTAATTACAAGCAGAGAATCCTACTCATGCGACTGCGCATGCTCCAGAAAAGATTTTTCTACACGAAAAGAGCCGAATTTACCCTTTCTAAGCACACATTAGAGTGACTTCCAGACCATGTATATTTGGGGAAAAGCTTATCATTGATAAGTTCGTTGTTACTTAAAATGGCGTTGTATGTATTAGGATATTGGTCGGGCATTCATTTTTATAGCATGGTACCCCAATTTTCGACTGTATATTTTGTATTCAGTCAATTTTGGAATTAACATTTTTACAGGTTGCGGTCTTTGTCAAGATGCCATTTCAATATATAAACTATCCATATATGTTAAGAATATGTAGACCAAATTTCATGAAATTCAAGAACCCGTAACATATTTTTTCAACACATGGCCCTAATTCATCGAAATGTAAAAAATACAATAATTATGTTTCAGTGTAAAACATACTTGAATACTTGCTTAGTTTGAATCATCATGCTAGTACGTTTATTGGTAGAAAGTGATATGTTCAGTGTTTTCCCCTATTATGGATTGGAAACAGAAAAAAAAACAATATTATTTGATCTTAAGTGCCACGATTCTTATTTAATGAAGTGCTTACACAATAATAATAGCCAAAATGATACAATATGTTGACACCCGTACTTACCACGTCTAGTTTCTAACATTAAAATTACATTTTGCCAATGTCACACTTAATATGTAACAATATTAAGAATTTTAATTCGTACAGAAGAGAAACCTTATGACAAGTCAGTTCATACAGGAGAGAAACTTATCTATGATTTTATAATTGTAAGACTCAATATACCTGCTTCACAAAAATAACCCCCTGTCAAACCTATTGGTTAAAATTAACAATTTTGGTCACAGATAACTCTTGGCTTCAAAGGTATTGCTAAGTTAATGCTTAAATCTTCTCTGTTCATTCTGCTTTGTGAAACTGATGCTGATTTCCGTCAAATAGCAACAATTATACTTTAGCTGACTGTATAAAATAGGCATACAGTTTCGTTTCTGGACCTCACTTATTCATGTAGAACACTGTTTTATGATACCTTTGATAAGACTCTGTTACAGGTTATTCTGGTCACGGCACCAAAATGTGGTTCCTCTAGTTCAGTTGGGATGTAAAGGAAATATTTAGTCTTCTTGTTTTCACATGTTTATTGTTAGAATATTATGTTTCTTAAACAATATCATGCAGGAATTGAGGAAGTGATACATATTGTCTTGGCTTCATAGTGCCATGACACAGGGCCACGACCTTCAGCATTTCTGACCATTGATTCATCTAAAATTGTCTAAACATGTCTTTCTTTAAGAAAAGTGGAAGTATATTTAAAAACAACCTCCTTATGTCGAGTTATTGATTCATTTGAACTAAATAGTTAATTTTGTTAAAACTGACCTATACCCATAAGAGGTAGAAAATGATAAAGTTACCGGTTTTGGATTTTCATGATATTTGGCACAGATCAGCAGTATATATATGGCATGTTTTTGTGATAATATGACATCTTGACAAAGACTAGAACATATCCATCTTTTGAATTGAATGTTAAATGTTTTGTAAATTTTTGAAAAAAAATATTGAAATTTTACAATCACTTCTTCTGAAAACGTAAACCATAATTTATCAAAATAGTTTCGTGGTATTAAAAAATGTCTATGGTGTTTTGGATTCAATCTAGATAGCAAATTATAGTAATAAACAAAACTACAGATTTAGGACATGAAAATTTAGAGACAGGTACCACCTCAAAGGTGGAATACTTCAGGGTTGCCTCCTAAGCTTTATTCTTTACTATCTAATTCGATAAATACATTTTCATAGTTCGTATATAATGAGTTATTAATATGCAAAGTTTAAAGACAATCCATGCGTGGGCACAGATGAAAGTACCCCTTTTAAAAACATTACACATTTGTCAATATGTATCATTTTAATTCCCCCTTTTCATTATTTTGTATCAATGTGCGTCTTTTTATTTTATCTGGCTTACCATCCATTATAAAGGAATACATAATCTTTGTTGTGGACTTTGGTGGGTTTGGCAGGGATGAAAGTGCAAAATTAGTTTTGGAAGCGCAAAAGTTTTTACAACAGTTACCTTCCCCATCAATTTAAGTTTCCTATGTTGCCACTGTTTGAGACAAATTTCAACTTGACTATTTTTTTATCCCTAAATTTAGTTTCATTTTATCTGTTTTATTATTTGTACAAACCGTACCGAGGGCCCTGGCTTCAATTGAACAACACTGAATTTATTTATTCTTCATATAAACAACATCTGTATTTTTTGCTAGCTCCTATTCTCAAAACCTGATATTTTTTGTGTTCAATTTTAAACAAGATGTATTGCTGAAGTTTTCTAAGATTATCACCAGGGTCTCAATTTCTTGGATCAATCTAAAATAAAGGATGCATCATCTGCTTAGAATGCATTTTTAAGTTCAAAGCCACATATATCTATCCCACTGATATTTTCATTATCTTTTAATTGGTTTGTTAATAGCTCAATGCATAGAATAAACAAGTATGGTGAAAGAAGACAGCCTTGAAGAACGTCTCTTCGTATTAAAAAGAAAGGTGATAATATCCGTTAGAATAAAACAGCTTTATCCATTTTATAAAATCATCTCTGAAATTAAAATGTTTCAAATTTTTGAATAGATAATCATGATTTAATCATGATCTGAATTAAGGGTGAGGTTGGCGCTGTGAAACAGGTTTAAGCCTTCGAGTAAAATATATTAACTGACCGTTCGAAGGCACAACTACTTTTGTGGATCATTTGTGTTTCTTGTGTCTTGTGTTTCTCATGCTTTCGCGTCTGCCTTGTGGTCACCTGCTGGGTAAGGGCAGACCTCTTGGCTCTTATTGGTGATGTTAATTGTTGTTTTGTTACTTTCCCACGTGGTATCCTGGGTCAGGTGTTGTACTTGATTGTTTCGTTTCCTGATCGTTGCCGTCTTTCTTATTTTTTATACTGTCAAAAGCTTTTTTTTCAGTCTGAAAATGAGATTAAACCTGGTATATCCTTTTCTTTGACATAGAAAATAACTTCAAAAATAGTTTGTATTTTCATTAATAGTTATTTCCTTTAGAAATCGGGGTTTGGGAGTTGTGTATAAGTTTTGGTAGTTACCTTTTCTAACCTATTGGCGATTGTCGTTGGTGCAATTTTATAGTCGCATTTAGAAGACTTATGGGCTGCCAATTTTCTCAAATGGAAGTATCTTTATCTAATTTAGGATTAAGTGATATTATGCTTTGATTTTGTAACTCTGTTGATGCACCGCATTGATAGGAGTGATTTAAAGCATCAACATAAAACCTCTTAATATCATTCCAAAATATTATATAAAACTCTGTTGTTATTCCATCTGAGCCAGGGCTCTTGTTATTTTCATTTCTTTTAAATCGACTTTACATTCTTTCTAATTTAATAGACCATCACATGTATTTTGTTCAATATTGTTTACTTTATTTATGTTATTGTCGAAAAATTCAATTGTTGAGTTTGTTTGGTTATGCTTTGCATATAATTTTTGATAAAATGTCATCTATTCTTTAGTATTTCTTTTTGTTCTGTTATTAAGTGATTGTTGACGTTTAATCTTGGATGTAAACTTGCGCTTGTCGCACAGGCAACTCAAGGTAATCGGCTTTCTATGTCGTCTGCTGATAAGCTTTGCAAACAGTTAGGCCCATCTGAATCCAAAACGTTTGGTAGTTTGTTTTGTATGAAATTTAGTTTACTTTAATGGATTTTTAATGAAAAAGAAAAGAAATATCATTATTAATATTTGAATGTTTTTTATTTCATACCAATATTTCTCACGTGTGAGAGAAATACGCACATAGTCAAACTTTGGACCTCGGACAGTCTCCTATTCAATCTGGCCAAATTTTGAGAGCCTGTGGCTACAATGATATTTGTGCTTACTATATATTTGTGCTTAAATCAAAACCTGACATTTCTTGCCCCTTGGAAAAAACAAATAGTAGGAAAATTTTGAATATTAATGCCAGGACGTTAGGGTTTAGGGGTAGGGTACTTTTGTGACCATTTTTTTTATCTCAGTCAGCCAAAGTTTCATCAGGTACTCATCTAAATACATGGAAATATAATGTTCGCAGCATAAAACATGATAGGCAAGTGATGCGTTTGCCTGAAATTAGGATCTAGAAGATTTCAATGTTGTTATTTTTAGCTCACCTGAGCCTAAGGTGAAGTATTGTGATTGGTCTTCGTTGGACGTGCGGTGTCAGTCTTTCGTTGTCCATCGGCCTTAAACTTTTCTTTCAACGACATCTCCTCCTGAACCTCTGGTCCAAATTTTATATAACTTCACATGAATGTTTCCCATAATGACCACTTTCAAAATTGCCTAAATGGTTCCGCTCCACTAAACAGGAGGGCCACCAGAGCTCCAGATGAGAAATCTTTTAAATGACATGTCCTCCTAAACCACTCGTCCAAATTCAAAATAATATTAAAGAATTGTTCCTCTTGATACCCTCTACTTAAATTGCATAAATGGTTTTGCTCCACTGAACAAAAGAGCTCCAGATAAGAAATATCTTTAAACAATATCTCCTCCTGAACTGCTTGTCCAAATTTCATATAACTTCACATGAATGTTCCCCATAATGCCCACTTTCAAAATTGCATAATAGTTCCACACCATTGAACAGGAGGACCGCCAGAGCTCAAGATAAGAAATATTATAACGACATCTCCTTCCTGAACCACTGGTCCAAATTCAAAATAAATTCACAGAATTGTTCATCATAATGCCATCTATTAAAGTTGCACAACTGGTTCTGCCCGCTGAACAAAAGGGCCGCCAGAGATCCAGATAAGAAATATGTTTCAAAAACATCTCCTCCAGAACCACTGGTCTAAATTCAACATAATTTCATAGAATTGTTCCTCTTGATATCCTCTACCGAAATTGCACACATGATTTCGCTCCACTGAACAAAAGGGGCGCCAGAGATCCAATTAAGAAATATCTTTAAGGGGCATTTCCTCCTGAACCACTGGTCCAAATTTCATATTACTTCATAAGAATGTTCCTCTTGATGCCCTATTTTTCGAAATTGCATAAAAGCTTTCGCTCCACTGAACAGGAGGGCGCGATACCTTCTGCTAAGAAATCTTTTAAACGATATCTCCTTCTGAACCACTGAACAAATTTGAAATAAATTCACAGAATTCTTCATCTTAAATCCCTCTACTAAAATTGCACATATGGGTTCACTCTGCGGAACAAAAGGGTTGCCAGAGCACCAGATTTGAAATATGTTTAAAAGGCTTCTCCTCTGAACAACTGGTCCAAATTCAAAATAATTTCATAGTATTGTTCCTCATAATACGCTCTACCAGAATTGCACAAATGGTTCTACTCTGCTGAACAAAAGGATTGCCAGAGCTCCAGATAAGAACTATTTTTAAACGATTTCTCCTCCTGAAAAACTGGTCCAAATTCAAAATTATTTCACTGTATTGCTCCTAATGTTGCCTTCTACCAAAAATGCACAAATGGTTCTGCTCCACCGAACAAAGGGGCTGCCAGAGCTCTAGATAAGAAATGTATTTTTAATGACATTTCCTCCTGAACCACTGGTTAAAATTCAAAATAATTTCACAGAATTGTTACTCATGATGGCTTCTACCAAAATTGCACAAACAGTTTCTCTATGCTTAATACAGGTGTCGCCAGAACCTTAGATTAGAGGAATGTCTTTTAATGACATTTCATTCTGAACCACTGGTCCAAATTCAAAATGATTTTACAGAATTGCTCCTCATAGTGCCCTTTACTAAAATGCACAAATGGTTTTGCTACACTGAACAAAAGGGCCACTAGAGCTTCAGAAAAGAAATGTCTTTAAATGACGTCCGCGCCTGAACCACAGGTCCAAATTTAAAATAATTTCACAGAAATGTTACTCATGATGCCCTCTACCAAAAATGCACATATGGTTTAGCTCCTCCGAGAAAGGGGTTGGCAGATTTCTAGATAAGAAATATCTTCAAATGAAATATCCTGAACCACTGGTCCAAAATCAAAATAATTTCACAGAAATGGTCCTCATGTTACCCTCTATTTAAATTGATCAGAAGGTTTAGCTTGGCTGAACAACATAGCTACCATGGCTAAAAATACAAATATATTTTAAATCATATCATATATCCTTAGCCACAGGCCAATACATCATCTACTCATGTGCCAGGACGCACGTGAGTGATCCTGGGCCCTAGGGATCTCTAGTTTGTAAATAAGTATGCTTCCCATGACATTTGACGATTACCTGTATATGATTTACATACAGATTATACTGTACAGGTTCTGCTTCAAGTTCAATCAGTTAGACCTGTTCAGTTAGGTGTATCATAACTACATACCATTGTCATCGACCGGAAGCATTTTATCAAATACTGACCTGTCTGATATGAGCACTGTGGGTACATGTGACATATTTGTTTACCAAATGCGTCACAGAGTCATGTGATTCGCCCGATTGGCTGATTCAATATTGTTTATCAAGCGCGTCATCAAGTGTCACTGAAACGGTTTCTTTGAAAATGCCATGTGGAGAATGTTTTCAAAAACGTTTTAGTGCATACAATATGATCAGTCTATGGCTGAATACCGTTATACCTATCATTGTTATGATTTGGCCACCAAAAATGACTAGATATCTCCATTGAAGGATTATCTAAAGGCATTTAACACTTGTTACTTTTAAACGTAAGTGTTTTGAGTAATGCGTACCGCGTAACAGCACAAACCCGAATTTTCAGTCGTGATGTCCTATAGCAGACAGGTCGATTCTTTAGTATCGCGCCTGCGCAAGATAATGAACTACATACTGTAAACATACCACTGTAAATTGGTTTTCCGCTACAGGTTCGTACATAAGTCGAGTGCTGAACCTACTCTCTTTTCCATGGAAAAAATCACATTTTCTTAGTAACTTTTGTCTAGCCATTTCCATTGGCAATCCTTCATTAAGACTGTCTGAGGTGCATATTTCGAAAAATACTCACAAAGCCGCTGTAATTTGCATTCATTTCAAATTCTTCAAAAACATTAAAAAGTGGGGATGGGGGTAAATTTTGCTCTCCTGAAGGAAAATTAGTTTGACGACCCCATTTATATTTCTTAAATGTAAAATAAAAACCTATGAAATGGAAATAAAACTTTTAAATTGTAAATGCCAGATTTTTTAATATACAATTAACTTTAAAAATCGCATTCCTATTTTGGGGGAATTACCAAAATTTTGTCACGGCTTGGGAAAACAAATACATTTTCACTTTTCCAAAAAGCTTGATGTTGTGAGTTATAATTAAAACTAAAATAAAGAACCTGGATGGCGATTACAACTTTTTTAACTTCATATTAAGGACATGGTTTTGTTTTAGATTTTAGAAAATTTGTAAAATGCTGAAAAGTTCCATGTGAGACTATGACTAATCGAGCGTGGTGACATATCCTTTTTGTTTCATAAATTGAGAGTCGATACAGAAAACAAACTGTATGCAAAGAATTAAACAGATTTTTATGTGGGAAGTATAACCCGCAATTGCACTTAAATGGCGTTTTGCTGGCGGACCGATAATGGTCTGCTTTAAGTTGTATTTTGGTCCCCTCTCCCCGCATCAACAACAAAAAAAACGTTGTCAGAGCAGGACTCGCCCACTGCCGAAACTTTCCGGATCCGCGCATGCTAACCATTGGTCACGATAAGCACTTTTCAGCGTAAGGTTGTGATTAATTTCTTATCTATCAGTTTTAACATTTGTTTTGGGTGCTCAAAATAACTATACCCATAACATGTTATTTGCAGATTGCTGGTGCTCGCTGAGGGACTCAATAGAGGTGATAATACATGTATATCGTCAATTAAAAAGACCATGAAAGCAGTCAAGAATGTTTCAACTGTAAGTATAACATTATAAGATTGCATTTTTTTTAAATGGCAAATTAAGTTATATTTTAAAACGTTTATAATGACATTCTGTGAATGTCGTGTCTTAACTAGGGGATCTTCTAGCTATATCTATTTGTTAGTTTAGGATCATTTTCTTTGTTTCATTACAGTATGTTAACTTGTGTTAATTGTTGATAACCTGTGGCTAAACATCACATACATGTAAGTAAGGACTAAACAAGTTTGTGTTTTAAAAGATTCCGCAAGTAAAATTCAATTTAAACCCCCAAGTGCCTTTACTGTTGACCGTTTCACTAAAAGTAAGTTTGTATGATAAGAAGAAATACGTACAAGCACACATGTCACCGTACGGAAATCCGGACAACAGTTTAAGTAAAAGAACTAGCTCACCTTAATAAGGCATAAAGGTATTTTGTTGTTAATTCGTTGATAATTAATTGCTGTTATCATTATTGATGGGATCTGTTTGTTCCTTATTTAGTAGCTGTTTAGGGTGTCTTACTAATGGAATGACTATCACCACAGGAAAACAATCAAATCAGTAAAACGTACAGTGAGCCACTTTAGTTACGCACCACTTATAAAATGTAAAATTACTCAAAAAAGAAATATGAATTTTTTAGTCTGAAACTACCAGCGTAAAGCGCATCTATATTTGTATAAGCCATTGAAATTTTATTGTGATCAGGTTTGAAACAAATGAGACAATGGATCTTGAAAAGCAATACCCTCAAATGCATTATTTTGAATGAAACTCAGATCTCATTGCACTTTTTTCAGGGACGAATTTCTGCTATGCCAGAGATAAGAACCGATTTATTCTTTGCAATATCTAAGACTGGAATGTGTTTGTTAACTTTATATTTTTTTAAACGTTTTACTATTTTTGTTCCCAGCTGGCCAAGGTTTGAAAAAAGTTTATTTTAGTACTTTTTTTAAAGTTAGTTAAAATTTCGTATGATTCTGAGTTAACCAGTTATCCAAACACTTCTTTTATAATTTAATTTTAAACAACCATGTATCCGCCATTTATTTTCGTAAAAAAATAATGGATTTATTTGAGTCACGGTGTTGACGTTAGTGATGACGTCACTACTAAAAGGCTATTAGACGTATCAATGATAAGATGTTTTAGTGTTTTGATAGTTCTATTTTAACAAGTGACTCATAACAAAACAATTTATGAAGGAAAATCTGTTTGATTATTGTAACTGACGTTAATATGACGTCAAACGAGCATTTCTTCAAACAGTAACAGTGTCACTGAATTCAACGACCAAAACAAGAGGGTTTACTTGAATAAAATAATTGTTTTTTTGTGTTTTTCTGTCACAACGATCACCATGGACAATGCCTAGCGCAAAACGCAAATAGAAAATATAGACGTTCAGGTTGCACGTGCATTTTTGTAAAAGTTGCCTTTGATGTAGTAGAATGATTCGCATGAGTGATTCCGATATTTTTTCGATGTCAACAAACAGATAAAATGTCAATAAGTAAATTATCACAGAGAATGTTCGATTCCAGCATTTTTGTGAAACGTGGTGCGTAACTAAAGTGGCTCAATGTACCGTGATGAAGCAGAAAAAATTGCTCTCGACTCAGACACAGAGCTAAGTTAAAACAATTAGCCTAGTTGAGTCATGTGGAGCGTAGCCAAAACGCATATTTTAAGAATAGAAGTATTAGATCAGAAAGGCCATTCTGTTTGAGGCCTGGCAAACTGTTGTGCAATTAGAAAGGAAGTCACATCTATAAACTATGATTGTGTTTTCAGCCAGGCAAGCCGACTGTTGCATAACATTCAGGATAAATCCAAGATGTATAATTTTTTATTTTTTTAATTGGTCGAGAAAAACAGCCTTTTTACCTTGGTGCCAGTAGTTTGTCTTTAGCTGGGCTACCGTGGCTCAACTTGAGTTCTTTTAGCTCCGACCATCTGTTAGTCATGAGATGGTTTCTTTGATTCGTCACATACTTTGTTAATTTGAGTTGGTTGCTTCCATGTGATGGCGTATCGCAAAAGTTAGGATGCCTCAATACAAGTAAATGTTTTCCTATCTGAAGATTTGTCGCCAACTACATGTATTTGAGCCTCCATCACACCCCAGTAGCTTAATCCGTTGTCCAATCTAAGGCGGTGATTTTGTTGTTGTTAATGTATTGTTTAGTTTTGCCCCCTAGCTTGTTTGTAGGGGTTCTGTCATTGATCCTTGTTTTGATATGCAGTACTTAGTTGTCTTTCTAGCTTTGCAATCATCTTAATTGGGATGAGAGAGCTGGCCCGAGGTTATTTTTTTCATGCTCAACTCAACTGAACACGAAATTTATCATGCTCATCAATGTTAAAATGCCGACAAGTGTTAGCATTCAAACATTTTTTTGCATGATAAATGCAATAGCTGAGAGACTTAAAGCAAGAAACTTCTTCATTTGTCGCTATTTTAGTTTTTATGAGCAGTTGAAATTGTGTTCTCATTTGAGTTGAGCATAAAGAAAGTTTAATAGCCTCGAGACCAGGTTACTTTATTTAAATGGTATTCCTGATGTATTGTGAATGATAGTGTCATGTGGCTCTTTTTTATTATTTATATTTTATTGTCAATATGTCATACAAAATACAATACATAATTATGCATCTGTTACAAAGCAAAAATACACTGCCACTGTTTTTAAGATTTGCATTAATCTCTGCAGTTTAACTTGTCTACAAATTTGAGTGTCCACGTTGTGAAGCGTTTTCAGCCGAAAGTGGGCAGCAAAATTAGTTTTATGCTTACATGATATTTCTTATACTTTTTTGTGTATCGTTATTATGGAGTTGTAAGATTTTATTAATTTACTTGTTTTATGTCCACCTTCTGTTGAAAAGGCTTTACTAACATGGAGCAACCATAATTAGGACCTCTGACACTTTGATAGGGTATCTGCCTATTTTTCAGATGCTCCCCAAAACTTCCCTATGCTTAAGATATCACTGGTATCCTTTTTGACAGGACGCTTGATGTATTAGGAACGAATTAAGCTTATAATTAGACAGGCAGATGCCTACCACAAAACAGGAGACACTACCAAAGGGGGTAAGGGTTGCAAAATTTGACTTCACCAAAACATTTAGAAATCAATTATTTTCACGTGTAAGGGTATTATATCATCAATACTCGATTACAAATCACAGTGAAAGTATTTTAAAGTCCAAAAATCATGAGCATTTTAATGATTATTTTTGTTGTTGTGTTTTCTATCTGATTTGTTAAGAAATATTTTGAAGTGCAACTGTAGTCCATATTCAACCTTGATGACAATGTATTTACCTGGTGCAATATTATGCAGCAATATATCATAACCATTAATCCATGCGTAAAGTACACCTAGTTAGTGGTCATGTAGTTTATGTGTATTGGATAGATACAGTATATGTGCAAAATAATCTACCAACTAAATTTAGTAAAAGGACAATTTTCATAATCTAAAGAAAAATAAGCTAAAACGTTGTAATATTCCATGACTAATGGGTTATGAAAAGGAAGCATACTTGTACTTATTATTTCCTTATACTGGAAAAAAAGATTTTCAAGAGAGCACACCAAAAATCCAAATGCTAATGTTCGGGCTCGCCCAGACGTCACATTTTGGGCTGTGGGATATCATCCCCCTCCCCCCCGAGTCCCAGCTAGCTTTTCACATATCTTGTGTAAAATATGAGAACACACTTACGTGCAAAAGGATTAGTTGGGACTAGGGGGGGAATGATGTTTTAAAAATATTTTTCTATTTCCTATATGTATAATACAAAAAGTGACCAGTTTAGCCCCAAAATAAAGCCGTACATTTATGCAAATAGGAAAGCAAATGCAAAATCATAAAATAGAGACCAACGGTGAGCTTATATATGAAGATGGAAGCATTTGTTCGACTTTAATTTTTATCAAAATTATAGGCAGCGATACACTGTGATTCCCATTACCACCGTCAGAGGTCCTTTACAATATTACATCATCCACAACCATACTTCATTGACACACCGACAATATTTTATATATATGTATATTGTTATATTCATGAGCCAGCACACCAGTCGCTGGTGCCTATGGCACTTGTGCAACTACCATCTCACAGAAAAACCGCCAATTTGTACGTACCAAAGAGACCAGAGATCCAAAGTTTGATCCTTGTTTTGTTCTTGAAAGACGTGGTACTTGTAAAGTGCGTCTGGTGTTCCCCTGATCTTTGGTCCCCCAGAGCTTGCGATCGCGCTGGGACCTCTCCGCTACTGAAAAACAGAGGTTGCATCAAGGTTTTACTAAGTTTGCAACAAGGTCGCCGATCGCTTGCCGATATAAATCAGACGCCGCCAATCTTTTGTGCAAGCACAAAACTAGTTTCAGACGTTTTCTTGAAGTAGCTGATCAGTCACAGACAAGTCATTGAACAGTTGCCTGGATCGATTGTTGATCAGTAACCGACCAATTACATGAACACTTTGACTCTGAAATCTTCGGCGACAGGTCTGTGACTAATCGGCGAATGATTGGCGACCGATCGGCGCCGAGTCAGCGACAGGTTGCAGTGCCAGCTTCAACAAAAAGCTACCTTGCGTTCCTGACACTTTTCCCCACAAGCGTTAAAAGTTTTTGCATTAGGGATATAGAGGTGGTCAAAAAGAGCCAGCACATGCCAAATTCAGACTCCTGATTATGATGATGACTCAACTGTCTTGGATACGAATTGAGCTGGAAATATCAAATTTTGAAAGTGCATTGAAGCTCCAAGCAGAACCATCACATCCATAACTACAGTATTATGTTTTGTTGTAAGCGAAGCAACTGTATCTATTATGTTACCATGATGCAACTTACACTGAAATGGTAAAAATGTTGGTAGAACAGTGTCAGACCAGTCGCCGATTGGTCGCTGACGGTCACCAGTTACTCGAAACTAGTCTCAAACCAGTCGCTGATCAGTTGTCAACCAACCGCCGACTAAATGCAAAACGATCACCGAACGTGCGGCGACTAGTCGGCAACTTGCCTGCAATCATGTCGGTAGTGGTGAAATACTTTCAAGGTTGTAGAGTCGCTGATAGGTCACGCCGCAGTCGCAAGCTCTGGGGAACAGAGGCTTAAAGGATACTTAAAGCAAAATAACATAATTTTAGTTTGGTTTGGTTTGTTGCTTCACGTCCCAGTCAACAGCTATGGTCATGTCGGGATGGTCAGTTCACCTAACCACATTTTTTTCCTGGGACAGTTTGACCAAGCGGTTAACCAGTACTTCGAACACATACTTTCTCTTGTAACTGACAACAACCCTTCTTGAATCAGCAGAAGGGTGAATGACTGTAGAAATTATTTCATGACTAATCTCCACGAAAGTATGGGATCGGGTCGCGATCCAACTCGCAAACCTAGACCTGCAGTCAGACTCGCATCTGCAGTCAGACACGTTACCGACTGCGCTACACGGTCCATAATGATGCAATTGCCTTGGTTATTTCGAACATTGTCTTTGCATATATCAGAAATGACAATTTTGGTGAAAAGCATTGTCTACCTGCATGCTCATATATTTAATCATAAACTCCATCCTTTGAGGAAAGCCAGGTCACTATATAAGCAGCAATAATTGTAATATTAAGAAAGTGTATTTTGATATATCAATTATACAATAGATGTTCAACATAGTTATGTCTGTCCTGCTTCATATAATACAGTAACACCTGTGTGAAACGGCCACTCAAAAATAGACAAAACAAAGATCTTTATGAATATGGTAGCTTAATGAAGGTCGGAAGTATTGTGGAATGCTCCGCTTAGAGCATTCTGCAATACATTTGACCTACATTAAGCGATAATTGGTCTTGAAAACCAAATTCTGGTCTTTTTAAGAGTGGCCGTTTTACACAGGTTTTACGGTATAGATAAGCACCACTTCTAATGATACAAGAATTGTGCAGCATTTTTCAAAGTACGTAGCATGGCCTTTTATCTCAGTAACCGATTAACAAACGCATTCATGTTTGGTATCATATTAAACCGCTATCATTCCTCTATGTTATGACTTAAAATTTCATGAGGATGCTATAATAATGCAAACGCGAAATATATTATTGTGAATACATGTACTGTTTGTACACTGGAAAACGCAAAAGTTCAACTTTACCTTTTGGAAAGTGTGCAGAAAATAACAATATTTGATGAAATTAGATAATTCCATGTCATTTGGTAGGGTCCCATTTAGTAAAGTCATTATACAAGTTATGACCGAATTTGTTATTTCTAATAACTTAGCATATGTGCTTCCTCAACAAACTTGCGTTTAAGGCGAAATCACCAAGACTCTTAGAACTGTGAGACCAACGATTGCTTAAACATAAATCATGGCGCAGAAATCTTCGAAAGAAACTACAAGGGAAACAATCTTATCTGGATTGAGTGTGGCTTTTAATAAAATAAGCACTATTTATTGTTATAAGTATCTCATACACAAACTTCAAGCCAAATCATACGTTATACCATGGCCACTGGCATAACTGTTATGGTTATAATTCATAAACTGGATCGCTAACTGTCTACTTAACTATCGATGGTACACATAACCAGTTTCTTTTCCCTGAATATTGAAGCAACCAATAATAATTGGGTCATGCTGCTTCTACAATACATAATCAGGACCATGCATGAGACATATCAAACCAAAGTTTGTCAATAGATAGGTGCATTTTTGTTTAAATCCAATTTTCGAGATGGAGAGGTCGAAAGTATCCGTGATTAGGCAGGTCAAAATTGCAAATTACAGCCCATGGAAGAATATCCTGACTATGGCTTATGGTCTTTATAATCTCCAATATGCATACGATGTCCAGGATATATCTGTTTAACCAACATTAACAGAGCATTGAAAAAACATTGAGAAAAAAACTGGCAATGGTAAGTTTTCGTAGCAACAACCTCTCGCTTCACTAATAGCTATATCTAGTAAGCAATGATATACGGTGTAAATGTCATATTGTGAAAATGTCAAATTCTTGAACTGTGATTTTTGATTTTGGCAATAATGTTGGTGACTATAAATGGACATACATATAATTTTTAAAAGCATATTTAATGGTTTCCAAACCATGGGTAGAGGGGAGATTAATATGGCTTAACATAACTAGTCCAAAAATTGTATTTTGTTACTATATCAGTTGAAGGGCTAAAAAGTATGAATTTTATTAATTTCACAAACGTGTTTTACCATCAAAGAATGTAAACACTTTCTTTTTCGATCTGTCCGATTAGTATGCCTGTGCACTATTTAAGCGTGCAAAATGCAGACAATACGAACTTCCAATTGTAAAGATATTTCAATGTTTTTTATATAAAAGTATGTTCCCCACCCTGACCCACCTTTCCACTTACAAAATGTTGTAAAGGACCTTGGACAGTCTCCTATTCAATCTGCCCAAATTTTGAAAGCCTGTGGTTAGGATAATGCATAATTGACAAATATATGTTTGTGCTTAAGCCTTACCCTTACAATTAGTGCACCTAGCAAACTTAAAATATTTTGAAAATATTGCTCAATTTTTCCAGGACTTGTGGGGGTATTTTTTGTGGCCAAATTTTATTTCTCAGAATGTCTAAGTTTCGCCAGGTAATCAGCTAAATACATGAAAAAAATATGTTTGCGACATTAAACAGTAGAGGAAAGTGATGCGTTTGCATAGAATTTGGGTTGAGAAGATTTCATCGTTTCTTCTAAATAAGCATTCTGTCCACAACTTCCGACTATTACCTGTAATGTTTCAAGTTCAACCAGTTTGACATGTTTATTGAAGTGTATCATACCTGCATACTGTATACATCAGTATACATCAGAAATAGTGAGTATGATCAGGAAATACCACAATCACAAACCGCAGACAGCCCCATGACAAATGCATTTTAGCCCCCGGTGGCTTAGGCTGCTGTCTGTTCTAAGGAGATGGTTCTGTTGTTGTTGACTTTTTGTTTATTGTTACTCCCATTGTGGGGGTCTGTAGTTGTTCCATGTTTTGTTGAATGTTATTTTATGTTCATTCTAGTATTGCAATCATCTTAATGGGGAAGAGAGAGCTGGTTGCTTTGCTTAATTTGTCTTCCTGGTGTCTCGTGATGGTTGAGCGGCTCTTCCTAGCGGTGCCACGGTGTTGTCTGCGGTTTATGATTGTGGTATTTCCTGATCATACTCACTTACTATATTTTACATGCTTTGAATGTAAAAAACACATTTGGGATTAATAGTAAAATTTACCTTTTTAGCCCTACATTGGTATAGTATCACGATATAATCTTAGAGTAGTTGTGTAAAAGACGTGTTTATCTCCTCCTTTGCCCTTGGTTTAAACATCATTAAATGTGTTTTTGAATAAGGTGTATATACTAGAGGACTTTTAAAACTCGTCACCATATTTTTGCACTTTTCTTGCAAACTGTATATGGGATTGAAAAGTTCCTCTCAGGTTTTAATTTACAACCCAGAATTGGTATGAATCTGTATTTAATTTGACTGCACTTGAACGCGACGCTACCGATGACGTCACACGGGTACATACAACATCCAGCATCATTTCTTTAAAGTCAGTTGAAGGTTTTTGAATATTTTGTGTTTAAACTGTGGCGTTTATTATACCATAACCAGCAACGCAGTTTATAGACTTTTTCTTATTAAAAGTAATTTATAACTTCAAGATTTCGAAAATAAACGTCAAATTTGAACATCAATTTACAGCTCCTTTTCATAAACATATCCATTAAGTTACCTTTATGCAAACTTTTATTACTGATACTGACTACTTACACTGTCAATCATGTTGTGAAGACGTTTTTTATGTAAATCATGGCAGGATACATGCTGTCATGTGATCGAGAAAGTTCTAAAATTTTACGCTATCGTCACTTGCGCAATACAAAAGAAACATAACATGCATAATCCGTCATTTGTGCATGCCCTTAGCCTCTTCCAATTAAACTGGACGAAGAAATCGAAACTTTGAAAGGCCCAAGATGTTGAATTATATTGCTAGACTATAGTAATCAGAGTGGGTTGGGTATGTCGGTATCTTTTAAGGGGTGTTAATTTGAGCATACCGAACTGTCAATTCATTTCTAATCATTCAATGATCCATGTGCAATCCTAAAAGAAGCCAAGGACGCATATCTGTTGAGTCAGGAATCAAAACTAATGCGGGTTAACTTGCAGCTGAATCGGTGTTCTTCAAAATCGAACATCCATGACTTCAAATGGATACATTTGCAATATCTAAAACTAAATTCACAACCATGAATTTTCAAGGGTACACTACAAGTTGGCCAGACTATGATATGCAATAACAGTGATCCCGCTGACATTCTCGGGGTTTGTGTAATAAAAGAACTAATCTAGGTGATGCGTTTTTAAAGCCCTTAAGTATATATGCATATTCATAGTCACAAAAATTAATGCAAAAATCACAGTTTGAAAATGTGACTTTTTCACAAGTGACTTTTAGGAAATTTCACGCCTTACAGGACATCTCCGCACCTTCTTGTGCTTCACAACCAATCAGTTTGCACAAAAATAAATTTGACCAACTTAATCACATATTTTGTCAATATTTGTTATATATATTAAGTAAAAATATAAAGTAAATCCGTTAAGTCGTCAATGCGACCATGTCCAAAACAACGGGGAGGAGAAAACTATAAGTTGATCATAGCTCACATATTACATTTAGAAAGAAATTTAGTTGTTCACTTGCTACGCTCGTTCCCACTTAATTATTTTATAATTGTAATATAATATGATCTATAACCTAAACAAAATGATCTAAAGTGCTGCCACGATATTATGACTATGTTTACATTTAGTTTGTTTGTAAACATTGAAACAAAAACATTTGGGTGGCATATTCAGAAATCAGGTTTGGTTTTGAAAACTATTTGTTGTCAGCATTGATAGCTCAGTAGAGTCATAACATAATAAGAGTAGAGTGACGTCATTAATTATAACTGGAATCGGAGAGGTCTATTGTCAATAAAAGGTAATCCCGCATTTAGACAGGTAAACAAAAGAGGATATTTGTAGTTATATCCTTGCTGATGCATTAAAGCTATCTTTGTGTATCACAGACCAGTGGTCCAGTGGTTAAGTAGCGATATTTACATATTCGAACCTGTATTTTTTTCTGAGGGTTTGAATCCCAGATTTTTCTTCTTTTTTTCTTTTCCTTTTCTTACTCCTTCAGTGGGCAGTTGAATTACCTAGCGCTGTAACAAACAGTGGCGGATCCAGAAGGGGTTCAGGGGGGTTCGGAACAGATTATTTTATTTTATAGGGATATTCAAGAAAAATGAGAGATCATCTGCAAATCAACCCCCTCCCTAATTTATCTGAATCCCCTCTCCTGGAGTCGTGGATCCGCAATTGAACAAAAAGGCTTATGTCGATATTTTAGGCTTTACAGGAAAACCAGTGAAAGGCGAGGGTTTTAACGACCCACGAGGGGTCTAGCAGATGTTAGTGTATCAGAGAACCATGTTTGATTGTTTTTGTTGCATAAAGTCATTTCGTCACTTGAAAACTTTTTAAAAACGCTTCGAAAAGTTCATGTTTGTATTACTATAATGGCGCACAAAAGCATGAAGTATTGGTAGGTTTTGTAAAAGCCTGTTCACAAGCAAAGACTTACGTCATCCTAACGTCGCTGAATTACGTTCATTTCTATACACGCTACTGTTGATGACGTCAATTTTCGTGACGGCCTAGAATGCGTATATGTAAAGTACAAAAGCCGTGCATCAACAGCACATGAATTCAAAATTTGCCTGATTAACACATGGACTTTTCCAGTTAAAACATGGCTGGTAATAGCGTGCGACAAGGGTTTTTATGCAATAATTAAAGTTAATACATCCACACAGTGCGGTGTGTATACGAGCGGCAAACGCTCTGGTGAGTTTGCGTATTTCTGCAGGCTCACCTGATTTTTTTTATGCTCAGTATTGCGATAAAAATCAAAATCTAACTAATAGTATGCTGACATTATTTTATGAACTTTTTATCCCATGTATATATTGAAATAAAATACTATTCATAAAAAAGACTTTAAAATATAGAAATTGAAAAATAAAACATTAAAAAATATAAAGAAAAATACACAAAATGAGAAACTATCTAGAATAAGAAAATACACAATGTAAACAAACGAAAAAAAATAGATAAAATGCTAAACAAAAGGATTCGAAACAGTAACTTTTTACATAGCTCACGTGCATATTATTACAGTTACCTCTCTACCTACTGAGCCACCGAGGCTGTACATGGCATGATCATTATTTATTGCTAAATCTGTACAATCATTTTACATGCAGTGTTATTATTTTTTTTTCTGAATGAACTTGAATGAATGAATAACGGTTTTAAGCTGCTACACCTGTATTCAATTGGACTCTATCCATGACGGACTATACTCTTACCGTGTGATATCTATAGGTAGAGTCGCCGCCGGAAAAAATACGTTGTCCACTCTGCGCAGGTTCGAATCCCATCAATGTTTTTTTTTATTTCTTTTTTCTTTAATAGTTTCTTATTTATCCTTTAATAATATTTGGACAATAATTTTAACATTTATACAAAGTGTCCCTTAAATGATACATTAGAAAACATGAAAATACATATATGAGATACCATGGAAAGCCTGAACTCAATAGGGTATGAACTGTTGCTGTAATTAAAGAGTTATTTAGCAACAGAAATAATTTGGAATTGATTATGAGTTATATTCAAACAAGTGTATCAATAAACAAATAAGTGAAAATATAAATAAAAATTGAAGAAAAAAAATTCGACAACGTGGTTTGAACTCAAACTTCCATGACAGTGGAAAGGCGATGCATCCACTATGCCACGAATATCTTCTTGTGATTGGCATGTGCATATTACATTTTAAATATAAACTATGCACTAATTGTTCTAAAAATAGTGAGTTAAAAATAACTTTGTTATTTGTAAATATTATTGTAAATACAGAATGTCAAGATAGCCAAACTAGCGTTGTAGGACTATAACATGTGTAGATATTATCACTTTTACAGAAGATGGGGAGAGTGGATAAAAAGGTCAAAGAGAAAAAAGATTCTGGAGTAGTAGACGCTTCAATTGTTGCCGCTATTGACTTTGGTACTACCTATTCTGGATATGCGTTTTCGTTCAAGAATGAATATGACAGAGATCCAACAAAGGTAGATTTATGATCCATATACAATAATCGGGTGTTTTCTGATAAAATATTGATGTTTACCCCCGCATCCAAATTAGGTTTCCTTGCACCTCTTGGACAATTTTTTTCATGGGTGCCAAATTGTTCATTGAGAGCCTTTAAATGCGAAACGAAGTTGTCCTCAATATTTTTTGGTATGAGCTATGTGAAAATGCATGGTTTTCATGGCAACCCTTACTATGATTCCCAAAAATGGGGGGTAGGCTTACAAATTAAATCCTATCTAGGGTTTTAATAATCCTAGAGCATTAAACTTGGTGTCAAAATTAAAGCGTGGACACATACCTTTCTTCCTGTGGTCAGATATGTAAGACACACACCTTTCTTCCTGTGGTCAGATATGTAAATTATCTTATTTGCATATTCATGAATATTAATGAAAACCGTAAAAAATAAGGCAAATCTTTATAAAAAAAAACATAAATAAACATATTTTAGCCTAAAACATCATCAAACCACCATTGTTCCAAGCTTTTTTTTATATTATCAGTGATACAATTTGATAAGTCCTTTCATCCAGTGGTCCTATAAAAAAATTATCTCATTTGCATATTCATTAATATTAATGAAACCTAATAATGAGGGAAAACCCATTAAGTAAACGTGTATCCAAGGGGGTAATCAGACCTATATTGAGCACAAAGGACATTTTATTATGGGTGTAAATTTGTTCAATGAGACGGCAAAAAATCGTCCAAAAAATAAATGCATTTTGGTTATATGATATATCATGGTTTCCATGGCAACCCATTATGCGATACAAACTGAGAATGGGGTGTACAAACAAAACTACCCATATCTCAGCACCAACTCATCTTGGCATATTAAACTTGGTACCACACTAATCCCTGGACATAGCGGTTTTATGAATTGCTTAATAACCAAAATATGAGAATTGAATAACGTTTATATGAAAAGACCAGAGTACCCCCTCCCCCATAGCACAATAGGTAGCGAGTCTGATTGCTGACCCAGGGGTCCTAAGTTCGATCCCACCCGGCCCCACACTTTTGAAGACATTGATCCCTAACAGCTTTCTGTGCTCATTCCCCTCCTACCGCTGATTCAAGGAGGGCTGATATCAGTTGCAAGCAAAGAGCTGTAATACCTGGGTTACATTTAGACTGAGAGTCGGCCAACTGGATTTTCTCATGTTGATTGGCAGAAAAAATTTGGTTTTATTCGGCCATCTGGAGCAGTTATTGAAAACAAACCTCACCGATTGCCTTTCGGCTCAGCCACAATCAGAAGCAAATTTTTTTTTTTCATCGAAAGTCAAAATTAAAAGTCTTTTAATTCGCTTTTTGCATGCATTTTCGTATTTTATATACTTTATATTGTCTTAAACCAGTTGGTGTTATAGAGTAACGAAAGTACTAACTTGCATATTTTTGGTTGAAAGAGGATGTTATAAGGAAAAAAGAAGACACCATACTACCATAATATGAGTATTTATTTTCGCACAAGATAAATACATACTCAAATGTTCTTATGTTGTTTTGAAAGCCACAACATATGGAAACCTATGGTATCAAAATAAATGTTGTGACGTTCGTTTTCATGTTGTTGTTTTTTGCGGGTGAAATTACAAAAATCTAAAAAAAACTAAACGAAATGACTCCTATCATTGCTATCAATCTCTTTTAAAGGACATTTTCTATTCACATGATACATAATGAAAAACTAGAACATACAACAAATCCTGAGAGCTCTTGGTTATTATTATAAGTTGTCTAGCTTTAAAGTTATACGGTTTCATAAATGGTCTCTGAAATTTAGCCAAAACGTCTACGGACAGGACATTAGTCACCCTTTTCAACTAAAACTGTGTAAAAATGCATGATAACTTCCTTTTTATGTCTCAAAATGATAAACTAAATAAGTAATATCGCCAGAGGATAGAATATGCATGACTTGTGAGTTTTATTTTGTTTTTGGTGTGATACTGAATCACAACTGAAAGCAATATGCAGTTTGCTTGTTATAAGCTTCTGTGTTGCAGACAAAAGTGTGTTACTACTTTAACTTTGTTTAAGAGGAATGCTAAAGGACTATATCAAGAGGGCAAATAGCACTGAATGTTTTTCAAATCAGCACACAAAGGGAGCGCAGTGGCTCAGTGGTGGAGTGCTTGACTCAAGACCGAGGGGTTGTGGGTTTGAGCCTAACCAGCGTCACTTTGCTGTGTCCTTTAGCAAGCCATAAATCCTTACTAAGTACTAATTTAAGCCAGAAAGAACTTTCTTGACATAACTGAAAAATTATTAACTAGGACATAAAGAATCAAATCAAATAAAATTCAGCGCATAAAATAGTCAAAAAATGCTTGAAAAATGCCGTGAAACTGTTTCATTTGAAACAATACTGTTTTCAACAAATAATTATATTATCCATTTCTCAAAATGATCAGAATATGATATCAATTTCTACACAAAATTGACTGTCTTCTTTCTTTTGCAGATAAATGTATCAAGCTATATCAACTAGAACAAGATTCGTATCAATCAGACCTAATGTCTACTTTTGTATTTATTTCCCATTTAGTACTAGTGCAATTAAACACAGCATATTTAACCAAAGCTGATATGCTTTAGATTACAATTGGTTTAGTGCATTGTGAAGTTAAATGAACCAGTTAATTAGTTTGTATAACATTAAGTATGCCAGGATATATATATATATATATATATATATATATATATATATATATATATATATATATATATATATATATATATATATATATATATATATATATATATATATATATATATTAAATAGTCAAAAAACTGTCTAGTCTGTTGACACTTTATTCTTATTGAAGGGTTTGAAAGATTAAGGTGAAATTTATGTTTGAGTTACAAGTGGATACAAAGACTAAGTTCAACTATGAATTACAAGGACTGGTCACAACAGAAAGAATTAATCAGTCTTTGAATATAAAAGTGTCTTGTCCGTAGACTTGTCTTGTCCCTAGACACAAACGCTATATGAATATTAAGAAGAGAAACTATCAAAACACTGACTAAATCAACATCATATTGGAATAATTTCTGTTTTTTATGATCACTTTGAATTATTCCTAGATTTTGTAAAGCAAACATCGTTATTTCTGAAATAACTATTTCTCACTAGTAATAGAGAAATTATACAATTTTCTTTCCAAATTCTAAGTGTAATTCACAGTAATTATTATATTATAAGAAAACTAGAGCATCAGTCGAAGGTACACTATCGCATATACCCGCTATTACTTTGACCTTAACCTTGGGGTCACGATTTCACAAAATGTTGTCAGTACCCTCTACATCATGTCACCTATGCACCTACTAAGTTTGAAGTTACCTTGTCCAACGGTTAAGGAGGAGATGTATTTACAAGAACATACACAATATGACCTTGACCTTTGGGCCAGGCTCACTTAAGATGTTGCCCAGTACCCTCCACATCTTATGACATAGGTACCTGCAAAATTTGAAGTTGCTACGTCTCAGTTTAAGAGAAGATGCATTTAAGAGAAAAGACATTATTTGACCTTGACATTTGGTTCAAGATCATGTGATTGTTGTCCAGTATCCTCAATATCATGTGACCTATGCACCTGCAATGTTTGAAGGTGCTATGTCAAAGGGTTAAGGAGAAAATGCATTTACAGGAAAATACATTATTTGACCTTGACATTAGGGTCAAGGTCACAGAAAATGTTTTCCAGTACCTTCTACATCATGTGACCAATGCACCTGTAAAGTTGAAAGTAAATACATCAAACGGTTAAGGACGAGATGCATTTATAAGAAAATACACTATTTAACCTTTGACCTCGAACCCGACTCAAAAGTCAAGGTCACGCAAAATGTTGCTCAGTTCCCTCTACATCATGTGAGCTATGCACCTGCAAAATTTGCAGTTGCTACGTCTGACAGTTTAGGAGGAGATGCATTTACAAAAAATGCGACGGAAGTATGGACGAACTGGCAGACAAACGACGATCCGACTTTGGTAAGAAATTAATATACCCTTTTTTTCTAAAGAAAAAAGCGGGTATTATAAACAGATATGATTTATATTAAATTAATACTAGTGTAATTTTGCTTCTAAATGTCCATTTAAATATTCGTGTCTGCGGACAGGACACGTCTACGGACAGGACATTTTTGCATTCAAAGACTCCTAAACACTTTCTTTTGCAAACAGTCCTCCTATTTCATATGTTAAATTAGTCCTGACTCCTACTTGTGTCACACACCTAAACATGCCCTTAATCTGTCATAGTCTTCAATAAAAACAAGGGTGTCTATGGACTGGACAATATTTTGGACCGTTTTACATCATAACAGTCAAATGAAAACTGTAGATTTATTTGTTTTCTGTGATACTTAATGTAATACAAACTCATTAGCTGGTATGTTACACTTCACAAATCGATAAACCAATTGTATTTAAAGTATGTTTGCTACGATTAAGGGTGCTGTGCTATCTACTACTTCCAAAATTTGAAAAATATATAACAAAGTAGGCATTTGGTCTTTTAGATGCCATTTTGGTACTAGTTGACATAGCTCGATAACTTAACGAACAGAAGAAAGAGAACTGTCTAAATTATATAAAAATCGATATCATTATCTGTACAGTTAAAGAAATGGGTATAGAGTTATTTGTTAAAAACAGGTCTTTTTCAAATGAAACAGCATAACAGTATTTTTCAAGCATTTTTTGACCATTGTATGCTCTGATGCCAAAAACCTGTTCTGTCAATGATTGTCAATGCTATTTGTCCTCTTAAAACGGTCCCTTAAAACTTCTCTGAAACAAAAATAAAGTGTTTTCACATTATTTTCTGTATCACAGGAGCATATAACAAGCTGTTGGTACAAAAAGTACATCTGATCGTGGCTGAGCCCTTTATCAACCACAAAGTTTTTCATTCGCCTAATGATCAGCCGATCATCGGCCAACAATCGGCCGCTTGTCCGCCATTAATAAAACTAAAAAAATGACATTTTGGCTTCAGTTTCCATGCGTGTTTTGTATGAAGTAGTGGAATCGACAGTTTGTACTTAGTCACTTTCCGCCTAAATAAGAAACATTTAGAAAAAAGAGAAAGTTCAAAATAAGTTATGAATGCAATGCAAATATGGGAAGTGGCTTATATAGGAAAACAATCGGATGACTGTCTGCCAAAGATCCGCTGATATTAAAGATCATCTGCAGTCTCTCGGCCGTCTGTCGCCCGATGATCAGCCGACAGTTGGCCAGGTTAGAGTGTCCAATTTTACAAATAGAAATTTACCGACTGTCGGTCAACCGCTGGCCGATGATCTGCCAATAGTCGACAGACGTTGCCCGACTTGGAACCAGATCCCAAATCCTAAAGACAGTCGGCCAGTCTATAAAAAATATAATTGGTCAGTTATAAATATACACTCGAAAAAGCAGCTAAAATCACACACAAAATTGGCCAACTGAGTAGACTATCTGTCAATTCCCATCATCAACAGTCGGCCGACAGTTGGTGGGGTCAATGGAACTGCGGTTTTAGCCGCTTAGTATAAATTTGTTTTAGATAATGCCTTGGAAAAAGTTTGGTAAGTTAACTGACCATCTCGACATGACCATTTATGTTGACTAGGACGTTAAACCACAAAAAAGGATCAAATCAGCTATTACCATACATACAGGATTTTAACGGACATCCAGGTTGCTGTAAGGCGCTGAATTAAAATGCATTTAAGCCCCCCCCCCCCCCCCGCCGGTGGCTTAGGCTGCTGTTCGTTCTTAGGCGGTGGTTATGTAGTTAATGACTTTTTGTTTATTGTTACTCCCATTGTGGGAGTCTGTAATTGTTCTATGTTTTGTTGTACGTTACTTTATGTCCATTCTAGTATTGCAATCATCTTGATGGAGAAGAGAGAGAGCTGGTTGCTTTGCTTTATTTGTCTTCCTGGTGTCTCGTGATGGTTGAGTATCTCTTCCTCGCGGTGCCATGGGGTTGTCGGCGGTTTGTGATTGTGGTATTTCCTGACCATACTCACTTGCTATTTACAATGGAAAGTGTTAGTTTTTAAACTACATCTTTTGAAAATTTAAAAGCAGAATCCCTGTGCTAACAAATGTTTTACATAAATATCTCACGATGATTCTGATATATTTTTTATGAATTTCCCTCAGCGAATTATTCGTCCTGTTTTGATGGTTTTTTATAGAACCCTAAGAATGATCAAATTATATAGTAAAAGAGGCTTTTTAAGATCTGCTCATTGATAGATATTCAGTTATAGTTATTAAAGTATTCAATATATTTTCCCTGTGCAAACGGGACATTATGCTCAGCGTTCTAATTTTCCCTGGTACATCCCCTTTTACTTTTTTTCATAAGCACGGAGGTATAATCTATTTCAAGGTAGCAACAGGTATTGACCACACTTACACATCTATTACTTAGCTTTTTTGAATGATAAGACTTTTTATTTATTTATTTCATAACACTGCGTATGATCAGGCTCTCCGCTGTTTGTATTAAGATTATTCCTCTAAAGCTTGATGAAAATGAAAAATACCACCCAACAACCCTTAAAACGGACTGACAATAGTGGGAAATTCTTTTTGAAACTCTTCACATGGTACAAATAGTTTCAATCCAGATCAGGCCCGACAAAGCGTCAAACTGATCTGATTCAACATTTATTTTCTTTCGAAAGGATATATGAGCTTATACATGTACATGCGATGTGTTGCCTTGCAATACAATACAATACAAATTGTATTACCTCTCAGTTACATATAACATGTAAAACATAAGGCATATGTACGAAAACGCAAATATGGATTCAAACTGTTAAAGTGGGAAACTTTAACACTCTGTTGGCATTTCTGTTTTTTTCTTTTTGTTCATAGAAAAGGCAAGACAACAAGAAAGCATGCGAAATTACACAGCATGGAAAGAGTTAAATTACATTTAACTCTAATAGTATGGCTTAAGTTATAGTGCTAAAATTCGCGACGATTGGCGGAATCCATTATTAGTGAAAAGGCTATGAAAAGATGATCTTAAAGAGCTACTACTAATTACTGCTCAAACATTAAATTTAAACTAGGCCATTAACATTTAAATTGCAACAACAAAGACAGCGTCATTGCATTGACTATCAGTTATAAAATTCAGGAGGAAACATCAAATTTGACAATTCTACTATATAGTTCAATCCCGTGTATCCAGAGAAGAAAAGACACAGGCGCAGGACAGCATACGCATCCCCGCATTCAATTCATTGCCTTTCAACGGTTTGTCGTTATTTTAAGACAAAAACTCTAAACTTGCCATTTGCAAAATTTCTGGATTCTAGCTAGGCTATGTAGCTAACCATAGTGGTTTAACCTTACCTGTTCGCAAATCCTGAAGACAAAGTTTTTTCGTCGAAGCCTAGCCTATCTGTTGTGTTTTAAACATAATGAATTTGCTTCCTACTCCATATCTCGAAGCCATTTTCTTTCGAGTCCATATGCATGATGAGGTCTACACTAGTTTAGTTGTCCGCTCATTCACTTCTTCAAAATAAATTTCTTCGAAAAATAATAATAATACCACCAGATTTTCAATTTTTTTAGATCCAGATCAGGATCAAGATTTTGTCGGGCCTGATCTAGGTCCACCCTGTTTGCAATACGAGCAGTATCTCCACCAAGATACGCATCACAGTCTGGTTTGAATTGCCTATTGTTTATTTTATTATTTTTTTTTATCTAGAAAGCCCAATTTAATCAGGGTCTTCACTGTTCGCTCTCAGATGGTTCCTCTGAAAGTTCAATAAAATTTAAAAACTGACACCAACAGCTGTAAAATGCGAAATAAACGCGTCCAATGTATAAATTTGGGAACGTTCGTTCGGCTTAAATTTTACTGATCAGGGAGGACGAAAATACAACAGATCTATCTACTTACTTTATTAGCACCTAACATAGGTCAAGCGATGATCAGACTGTGTCTGTGTACGTGTTGGGGATTAAAAATACAGGTAGTGTCTCCTGGCAGAATAAGATACGAGCACTCGATGTCCTCAATTGTTTGACATGTTTGGCCACAATCAGCGTGCTCCTATGTACATTTGTACACATGTACACTAAATGTTACGTTTAGGAGAAACTACGCGGATCTTGCCATTCCTGAAATATAATGTATTAGGAGGCCCCAAAGGGGCCGAGTATTCATTATGTTTCAGGAATGGCCAGATCCAAGGAGTTTCTCCTACTTAAAATACACCATTAATAAAACCATGTATGATAGCACTAAGAATTCAGAAAATGAATGCAACATTCCTGTCATTGGATAATTTCTATATTTCAACAAAGCCTAATTTCCCCCAAAGGCGGCCCATGAAGAGAAACAGTGTTTGCATTCAAACAAAACATGCTCGGATTTCGTCAGGTAAAACCACATGTACATTAATCGGTGTGTTAAACATCTGCATGTTTAAAGCATGCATTTTCCCGCACTATTTTGCTCTTCACGTTGGCATTTATCTATTACTTTTGTAGTGTTATTCACACTGTTCGGATTATGTTTTGATGTCCAAGGAAAATTTACCGAAACGTTTTCGATGTAGAACTTTATAAAGTATAGAAACTGAATACGTCTAATCTTTTGTGGACTCTGACAAAGGTTTAAAGGTCTGTATGTCCTTCTTAGAAAAACCAACATTGTTCTCCAGTGGCTCAGTTGGTAGAGTGTTAGAATTGGGATCAAAGGGTCGCTGGTTGAAACTCACAGGAAGCATTTTTTTTATTCTTTGCTTATCAGTACTGGTTCAACCCAGGAAGACAGGGAAGCCTCCCAACATGACTGATAAATTACTGCATAGGACTTTAGGCATATGTGTAAACTGATAAATGCAAACTGATAAACTCAAGCAAAAGTCATTTTGCACCATCGTATGAAACCAAAACCACATCTCCGGTGTAACAGGCCGGAATTTCCCCCCAGTCAGTTTTTTCCCCGAGGAAAAAAAAGGCCGGCTCATACTTTCCCCACCCAGTCAGTTCCCCCCCCCCCCCCTAATTATTTTCCAAAAATCATGATGGGATTATTTATTTCTTTGCAGAAATTTAAAAAGCCGCTATTTACGTAATTAGCGAAAGGTCTCAAAAGGACTCATACTTATTGCAATTTCGTTGTGATTTCTAGGGGTTCCGACCTTTCATTTTTACTTTCAGTCTTTTGATTTATTGCACTCTTTCACTGTATCTGAACACTTTCAAATGACTTACATGTGTATGTCAAAAAGATCGTAGACTTTTAAACCCGTTTAGCCAACTGATTCTTCTAAATAGTGGGATGGGGAAAGACTGGGCCGGCCCATTCTTTCCCCCCTCCGAAATATTCCAAACTTTTCTATTTATCTTTGCGTTTACACAACTGAACTCTCATGATTGAAATATGTCAAGAGAAATACAAGTTTACTATATGCTAATTTTACAAAATGTTTAGCTAATTGACTCTTCGAAATAGTGGGGTGGGGAAAGACTAGGCCAGCCCATTCTCCCCCCCCCCTCTATTATTTTCTAACCTTTCTATTTATCTCTCAGTCTTTTGGTATTATTCTACTGTGTCTACGTCAACATACATGTAACTCCTTGGTAAACAGTTGATAGAAACACGATGTCTTGCAACGGGTGTGATTACCGCATCGTTTTGTTGAGAGTTTCCCCTTCCCCCCCCCTCCCCCCCCCCCAAGAAAAAACACTCTTACATGCACCATGCTGAGCACTTAATCGTTAAAATCAATTTTTCCCCTAATACCAGACGGAGGTACAAAATAACATTTTCGAACTAACCTATTGAACAAAATTATTGATTGTAGTGAGCTCATAAATACAAAATTGCCATGCTGGGTAATGTTGCATGCTTTTACCTACTGTCTTTCTCTTCAAAAAATACGATCAGAGTTTCAAACAGTTTGGATCTTTATCATGTCACACAGTCATATGCGCAGAATCACAGCTCGTGCCAGTACTCTCCCTTCGGTTTATCATTACATCTATGGAAGGTAACCTGGCCTGAACTTGATCTTAACTGTTTGCAAAAATATCGGTAGAAAAGATATCGGCAAGCGAGGATAAAAGCCTCCAGTTTGTGGCATTTGATATTATTTCACTCATTTTATTGTCTGGCGCCGCATAACTATTTGTCGATTTCTGTTCCTTACTATATTTGTATAAAATATAAGTGTAATTGAGAATAACAACAACAGGTAGAAATGTTTTACATAGAGCACCAGCGATTTATTGACCTCACTTTGTTTTACATGTAGTTAGTTCACACTGAATTGCTGGCAGCTCAACTGCCACCTCTTTTGTGTAAACGTACACGTTTGTTTGACAATGTAAACCTTAAGGCGCAAAGCCTTCTCTGCCCCTCCCCCCCCCCCCCCCCCCGAAAAATCACGAAAAATATAATTTCCAGACCCCCACCCCTGAAAAATCTGAACAATATAGGGGTTTTCGCAATACTGGTCTGGGTCCCCGAAAAAGAACAAAACTACCAAGCCAACATTCAATGTTGGGCCATCATCGGTACGCTATGGCCCGCTTATAGTGTTATTTTGATCCTCACTCCCCTCATCAATTAAAAAAATAAAAATAAAGAAAAAAGTCAAAGGACCTCGGACAGTCTTAATGAAGGATTGCCCATAAAAATGATCAGACAAAAGTTTCAAAGGAAATTATATTTTTCCTATGAAAAATATAGAAGGTTCAACCCTCAACTTATCCACAAAAGCCGTTTTCTCATTGGACAAGTACCAATTGAAAAATATGGGTTGAAAACTCCGTTTTTGCTATTCAACGTATAGAAAATAGTGAAGTATTACTGAGGTGCTTTCCCCCCTTGACCAAACTAATCCTTTTGCATACAGTTGTAGTTTTACATTTCACACATAAAAACGGCATGTTTGGTCACGGGGGGGGACGCTGTCAAATGCTCAAAAACGCTTTATAATATAAACTTATTAGAAACTTATTTTGTAAAAATCTGTAGGTAAATATCAATTTGCAATGGCATATATCAGGGCTTTAGTTATGAGTGCTTACAAAGAAATTAATTGTCTCATTTCTCAACCAAAACATTATGTTGTGGGTACTCAAAAAAATCGTCGCAATGAGACGGTTCTTTTGAGCACCAAAATTATAGGTTAAATCTGATGTGTAAGAAAATATTACGATTTTATGCTAAAAACTGTGTTTATCTAGACTATGTTTTATACAGTGTACAGATATGATTCACCTCAATGCACAAGTCGAACTGGTTGAGCTCGAAACATTACAGGTAATAGTCAAAAGTTATTGACAGCACACTTCTTTAGACGAAACAATGAAATCTTCTCACCTGAATTTTATGCAAACGCATCACTTTCGTCTCAAGTTTTATGTCCCAAACATTATATTAACATGTATTTAGGTGAATACTCGACGAAATTTTGACTTTCTGTGAAGTTAAATTTGGTCATAAAAATACCCCACCCCCTAAACCCTAGAGTCCTGGCATAGTTATGCAATATTTTCAAAATATTTTTATTTTGTAAAATGCACAAAATGTAAGGGTTTCATTTAAGCACAAAACTGTAGATGTCAGTTTTGCATTATGCTTGCCACAGGCTGTCAAAATTTGGGCAGATTAAATAGGAAACTGTCTGAGGTCCTTTGGACCCCCTCTGACAAAACGTTCTGGATCGGGGCATGAGTGTCACGCATCAAAGCGTTTTCATATTTTGTGGAAGTATACTAAAATAGCAACAGGTGAAATTTTCAAATTCTATAATGCTAAACATACATTGTAAATGTCTTCTGGCAGACGATTTATATAATATATCAAATCTTATTTTACCCAAAGAAAAGAAGGAAGAGGCCACTAAGTAAATTAGGTTGCAAAGATCAGGAATATATACAATCAAGTACCACACCTGACCCAGGATACCAATGGGAAAGTGACAAGCTCACAGTTAGACACCACAAACGAAAGGCCAAGAGGTCCGTCTTTTCCCAGCAGGTGACCACAGGGCACATATAAACAGACGCGCAGAAAGGCGCAGCAAACACAAGACAGAAAAAAACATAAAATATTTCCAGTGATTTTTTCTGCGAACGAAGTGAGCAAGGCTTTTCCAAGTTTTCTGCGAGGCAAGCTCACTTCGTTCGCAAAAAGCTCACTTTGTTCGCAGAAAACTTGGAAAAGCCTTCTAGAGCTCCAATAACATGTTTTTGGACATAACTACAAACACCTGTGGATTCAAGAAGGGATATTGTCAGTTACAAGCAAAAGCGTGTGCATAAAGTACTGCCTAGTCTAAGCCTGCCCCGGAAAATCGTGACCATCTCGACATGGCCATGACAATTGACCAGGACTTTAAACCCAAAACAAAAGTATCCCAAAATAGCTCCAGGGGTCAGTCATATTTATATAGTATGGTCTCAAATCCATCAAAACAAAGGAGCCGCTGTACTCCTCGCCTTGTAAACCAGGGGTCCTGTGTTTGATCTCCGGCTTCACTAGTCTGTCAGATGAGAATTCAAGCTGTGGCCCTGTCTCGATATGACCTTAGCTGTTGGTGGGACGTTAAGCACAAACAAACAATCAAATAAACAAAAGGAAACAATAAAAACACTCAATTTCAGCATAATGTCCTTCTGGATAACAAGTACGGCAATGGGTTCTGGGTCAATTTTATTGAATCGGAAGCCCAAAAACGGATTCCAGGGATCAGAAAAAAAGAAACACGTCATTGTCGTAACAGATGACACCAAATCGATCAAATAAAGACAAAAAAATGATTCCAGCAAGAAATTCCTACATAACTTATGCTTTGAATCTAATTACTTTTATTTATATGTGCATAAGTAGCACTTAGGCGGCCATTTTGATGACGTCATCATTCGGTCCAGACGCAGAACTCGAATGTGTGAACTGGTTTAAATTTTTACATATGCCTCAAAGTTTATTTTGATATAGGTAACCAAAAATCGTCACAAAATTTACTCGAGATTCCCATTCGACATAGACTATAAGGTCAAATGTTGTGTACCATAACAGCTCCATAATTCGGCTCTAGGCTTATTTCCCCTCAAAAATAGATTTTTTTCCATTCTAGGGATATAAAACCTAATTCACTTCATATTTTGTATAGAATGGCCCCAAATTAACTAAACCAGAACAAAATTTACTGAATTTAAGCATGAACTTTCTATAGGATTACAACAAAAGTAATGGGATCTGGGTCAAATTTATCGATTTGGGAGCCCCAAATGGACTCTAGGTGTCTGAAAAAAATGGAACACATCTTTTTCGTATTGTTTGACGTCCAATCATTTAAATAGAGATGAAAAATCATTTCTAGCAATAAATTCTCCCTCAACTAATGCTTTAAATACGATGTCTTATATGTATACATAAGTCGCACTATGGCCGCCATTTTGATGATGTCATTACTCGGACCAGACGCGGAACTCAGATGGGCGAACTGTTTCAAATTGTTACATATGACACAAAGTTTATTTTGGTATAGGTCGCCAAAAATCGTCACAAAATTAACACGGGATGCCCATTCGACATAGACTAAAAGATCCTCAAATGAAGTACCGCATTGGAACGGTCACTAAAATACTTCACTAGAAGGCTTTAACCGGTCTCACGGCGCGTCAACCCCACCCTTAATTCAGATGTGGATCAACACACATAGCTATTTTGTTTGCATCAAAGACCCCTAACTTAATCTTCTAGAACATATAAATCAAGATATAACAAGTAAATAAAGCAAAGATAAGGACACAACAGTAAATAAAACTGAATACCGGAGCAACAGAAATCCAACAGGTAAACCCCGGTGGGCCCGACAAACAGCCAAAGCATCAGGCCCCTACCATCTCATCAATAAATAAACCTTTAAGTCGGAACCGCCATAGAGTCATTTATTCTGATAGATTATCCTTTATGTTTAATAAGTATGGAATAATCAATTTTGTATTTTAACGGGTTGTTGGTCAAAATTTCAATGTAAATGATGTTTTTATGTCCCTGAAGATTTCATTTAATTTTAACAAACAGTGCATACCCTGATGAAATGCTGCCTTTCATAGGTTTTGTCTGGCTTTTCATAGTTTACCAAAGTAAATGTTTACTGGTATCCAGAATGAAAAAGTATATAAAGATTAAGTGTGATATGTGCTTTCAGAAGTAAACCCTTAAAGCGTCAATCACAACAAAAGTCGTCTGCTTTTCTCATCTGCTAAAACATTTCAAAAGGCTCTGAGTATGCCATGAAACAGTGTGAACCAAGATCAAACTGCTCGTGCAGTCTGATCTGGGCCTTGTCTTTTTGCATCTATACTTACATTGTCACTTTAAGTATAGGCAATTATTTGTAGCAGACGCCTTCAGCAGACAACATTATTAAATGCATTTTTCTTGGCATTGCCAAAAAGACCGTAATACTTTGGAAAGTAGCATATCATAAAAAAAACTGGGAAACAGATTTACAAAAGTCAATAGAGTTTCTTATGAATCTTTTTTTTGTATTCCGAATGATCTGTATTTAAATTTCTTAAATTATATGTACATATGTTGTTATACAAAAATTAAATAAAAGTTTAAACTAAAAGAACTACACGAGTTATGTCCCCTGTGGCATAAAAATCGAAAGTCCATTTTCGCGCATATGTGCGCTTTATAAAGGCTTTATGTCTACTCAGTTTTAGAAAATTGCTTTCGCGTACAGGCAGCAGAAAGTGTATATTCTTTTTTGTGTAAAAGCTTTCTACACAAAATTAATGTACACTTAAATGGCCATTCCTGAAAAAATAATGTAAACTTTCTACAATGGAGTGACGTCACAGGTGTATTTTAAATTTGATTAAACACTGGATCGCAGTTGAACTTCGGAACGTTTGAATGCTGTCCATAGCAGTTTAGATCATATGAATGCACAGATAAATTATAATAAGCACACATGTACATTTTCGGTCAAAATACTAATCTGGATAATACGCTACAGAACAGGAGTCTGCACTCCGAGAATTTATTAGATAAATACAGCTTATAAGATTTGCAGGTTTGCGTGAAATCATTCTGAATTATTTAGCCTAGTACACAAGTGTAATTAGCTACTAGTGGGGCTAGAAGTGTAGTTTTTTTTTGCCCTTGCCTTGGTATTCTGGGTCAGGTGTGGTACTTGATTGTATCGATTCCTGATCTTTGCACCCTTACTTACTTTGATCTAAATGTACCTCCATACTTAGTGGATTCTAGCAGAAATAGCCATGGCTGTGATTTAGCGCAGATTCACCTTTGCAACTGGCCGATGCGATCTCATGAGCTGGCATATTTTTAAGTGATTCTATCCTATGCCAAACAAGGTGATAAGTCGTGTCTGAATATACGAAGTTTGTGATTATTAATCTGACGAAATTGTATGCCAAAACTGCGCTCACGTTTATCTTATATATCACGGATTTAGTAGACTAGCCCTTGTCACGCTGATTTAGTACAATTGTCAGCATAAAGGAAAAGATGTGTTCAAAATGGAATTGCTTTCGCTTTTTCATAAAAGTAATTGTAATCAGGTCAGGCTTTGTTCCTTGTAATACAATAATTTGAATAGTCATGAAAGTAGCAGGTTATATCTTCCAATCCATAATTGAATACATTTGTGCAATGGAATCTTAAAACTTAGGTGCCTGGATGATATGAATGAATGAAAAATCGTGAAAATATCAAGGGGGTGTACTTCTATCAATTGTTAAGTGACCTATAGTATCCAAATTAATTAATAAATTATATGCTTAGACACAGCATGTTTACCAAATGATCCAATACATTACTTATCAAATTTCATTTCTCGTGAATATTGATGAAAACATGACAAATTAGAGGGAAAAAAACAGGAAAATTCAGAAAGTAAACCTACAAGATTATTCATATATTGGCTTTAAATTGCCCTAGAGTAATGAACATGGTACCATATAAAACATAATTATCTAAGTTTGTTTAAAACTAAATAAGAAAACTATGAGTAATTTTGTAGGTACACTGCTATCAATTTTTATATATTTTTCCTTACATTTTTAATGTTTTCATTAATATGGATCTTATAAAATTTATATAATTCTTATATCTGCCCACTAGGTAAAATAATTATGCAAAGTCTTAAATTAAGTATAATGTTTGCTAATCTAGGGCAACGAGCAGCTGAGTTATTGATATTTTAGTAGGTATACCCCTTTATTTTTCAGCGACTTTTCTCTTCACTCTAATGTGTTTATATTCATTTTCACGAATATGTGAATGAGACAATTTGTATATATTACTATTGTGACAAAGGCCTGTATCATAGCAATAAGTTGGCACCATGTTTGCTACTTTAGGGCAATAAGCAGCTATGATGTAAGCGATTTTGTAGATTTTTCCCCTTAATTTCTTAGTAAAATTCTTATGGTTTCATCAATATTCATGAATATCATAATATGAGCATTGGCATATTTGATCATTTGATAAACGTGATAATGTCTTAGTATCAATTTAAAACAAAGTTTGGTACCCTAGGGCACTTAGTAATTGAGATATTATTAGATTTGTAAGTACACTCCTTTATTTTCCGCATTTTTTCATTGATTTCTAGAGTTTTAATTAAAACTCATGAATATCCGGGCTAAATACTTTTCAGAGCTGACCCTTATGTAAAAGTATTATGTATAAGCATTTTTTTGCACCACGTTTGGTACACTAGAACACATGAGAGGTGAGATATGGGTAATTTTATAAGTACACCCCTTAATTTTTCTAAGATTTTGTTCTCTTATTTCTAAAGATTTCATTAATATTCATGAATATGGAAATAGATAGTTTGCATATCTAACGATCAAAATGAATCACTATGTCCAGGGATAAGATTGGTACGAAGTTTATAAATCTAGGAAGAGCTGCTGCAGAGATATGAGTTTTTTGTATGTACATATGTACACCCCATTTTTTAAGTAAGAAGACAGCAAGGATCAGGAATCGATACAATCAAGAACCACACCCACCCCAGGACACCAAATGGGAAAGTAACGAAATCACACTAATATCACGAACAAGGGCCAAGAGGTCAGCCCGTTCCCTTCAGGTGACCACAAGACAGCAATAAACAGGCGCTAAAGCATGACAACACATAACATAAATAACTAAAATGATCCACAAAAGACTCCGTCTTCGAAAGGTCAGTAAAATATTTAAATGGAGGGCTTAAACCGGTTTCACAGCGCACCAATCACACCCTTATTTCAGATGTGGATCATGACACATAGATGTTTGGTTTGCATGAAAGACTCCTAACTCGCTATGTTTTCAATGTAGAAAAATAAATAAGTGAGTATGATCAGGAAATACCGCAATCATAAACCGCAGACAACCCCTTGGCACCACAAGGAAGAGCCGCTCAACCATCACAAGACACCAGGAAGACAAATTAAGCAAGCAACCAGCTCTCTCTTCCCCATCAAGATGATTGCAATTTTAGAATGAACATAAAGTAAAGTGCAACAAAACATAGAACAATTATAGACTCCCACAATGGGAGTAACAATAAACAAAAAGTCATCAACAACAGAACCACCGCCTTAGAAAGGACAGCAGCCTAAGCCACCAGGGGGTTAAATGAATTTTACTGGTACCAAATCTTCGTCTGTTCTAGGTCTGATTACCCCCTTGGATACTCAATATTTTTCCCCTCATTTTTAAATTTTCATTAATATTCATGAATATGCAAATGAGATAATTTTCATATATTGTATAACTGAATGAAAGAACTTATCAAATTGTATCACTGATAATATAAAGACTTGCACCAATGGTGGTTTGATGATGTTTTTGGGCTGAAATACGTATATTTATGGGGGTTTAATGATTTTTCCTTTTTTATTTTAGATTTTCATTAATATGCATGAATATGCAAATTAGACGATTTATATATATGACCACAGGAAAAAAAGGCAAGTGCCTAAGCTTAAATTTGACACCAAGTTAGTGCTCTAGGATAAGGAGAACCCTAGATAGGATTGAAGTTGTAGGCCTACCCCCATTCTTGAGAATCATAGACGTGGTCGCCATAGAAACCATGCATTTTCATATAGCTCATACCAAACATTTTTGTAGACAACTTCGTTTCGCATTTAGGGGGTCCCAATGAATAATTTGGTACCCAATATAAATTGTTCTAAGGGTGCAAAGAAACCTAATTTGGATGTCGGACGTATATCTTAGTGAACGATAGGTATTACCCTTTTTGGGGACTCCTTTAGTTCAGTTTGATGTTAAAATTGATTTAATATCTTCCATATCAGTTAATGGGCTAATGATCTCACATGGACAGACATAGGCATTTAAATTGCTCCATTTCGTTGTTCGACTGTGTTGATGCATTTCGTCACAGTCAATGGTTTTTCGTCCAAGTCAGAACAAGTTCAATGCCTCTGGTGAGTCTGGAACCTGGGGGCAACTTCCATCTTAAGACTTAATCTCTACCACTGAGCCACCAAGTTCCTCACTGCACTAATTTAGCGCTAAATGCTATACTGTGACTTGTTTCACCAAAGATGACCACTGCCTCTAATATGACGTGGAAAATCCAGTTCCAAATTGCGTGCATTTTTTCCGTCAAATGCATTTAAATTTAATCGTAATTGTGCCTTTTGAAATAATTTTAAAAAAGTTGGCGAGTATGTAAGTGAGTATGAAATCGATAAAAATTGCATAACATTGGAAGACGATTAAAGTAAAAACGTCCCAGATGCACTTTCCTATTCATACTTTTTTTGTAATTAACACCGTGGAGAAAAATAAAAAAAATGGAAAAGCATGAGTTTGATAATTTATACAGTTAAGAAAAGTGTGCAATTTTTTTGCAGTTTTGGAGCTTAAGTGTCATCGGTATGCTAACCCAGTTTCTGTTTTTGCTGATTTTTTTGTTTATGGATGCCCCCCATGTTTTGTGGGGGCGGGGTTCTGTGTTTTTGCCCTTGTTATGTCATGCAGTATTTATTGTCCTGTCTAGTTTTGCAATCATCTTGATGACGAAGAGGGAGCTGTTTGCTTTGCTTAGATATTTTCTGGTACAGTGTGTGGCTCCTATTGACCAGTTACGAATTATAAATCCACCATAAATGGGATATCAGTGTAACGTCTTCCGTCTAGCCAACGGACCCTGTCAGTGGAAAAGTATGCCCAAACGCCTAGGGTGACCTAAAGCCTATATAGGCTACCTTTAAGGCCCTGTCACACTATGACGTATAGCACCAACGTATGCCCACGTATAAGAAATTCAGCAATACGTTGGTGTACGCTGGACAAGTTGGAGATGAGTTTAAAAACAAGTTACAAACACGCTACAGTACGTTGGTATACGTTGTCATACGGCGAAGAGGTCCAAAATGTTGTGCAAGCATAAACTTTTTCAGCGTATGTGCACGTATTGCTTATACATGTGTATACGTTAGAATGCGAAAGTTAGATGTATGCAACATGTTATGCATACGTTAAGGTACGTAAAGCACTAATGTATGCGGAAGTGTGAGAAATTCAGTATGTACGTCTGTGTAGAGATAAGCTTTAAACACGTTACGAACACACTACAGTACGTTGGTATACGTTGTCATATGGCGAAGAGATCCCAAAAAGTTTGTGTTTGCATATAAAAATCTTCAGCGTTTGTCGGCGATTTGCTTATACATTTTATGTACGCAGCAGGTAAGTTATGTATACGTTAAGGTACGTTAGAGCAACAAAGTATGCGGACGTCTGAGAAATTCAGCAAGTACGCTGGTGTACGCTGAATAAGCTAGAGATAAATTTTAAATACATTACGAACACGCTACAGTATGAAGGCATACGTTGTCATAGAGCGCGAAGGGGTCCCAAAAGTTTGTACATGCTTATACATTAGACATAAGTTAGATGTTTGCTACACATAAGTTATGCATACGAGTAGTATACTCCGAGGCGTTGATCAGCCTACAAGGAGGGAGGAGGGGTGCACGCATGACTGTGCAAAACAATGGGTGCACTTTAGACCCCACTAGTAGAACATTTACTGGCTTGCTAAGGGACATATATAATGTATAGGTTTCACATTACACGATTAAATACCTACGAAAGGGTAATGAGTCTAGTTTAGTACAATAGGTATTGTATAACAATGGGGTGATCAAGGACAATAGGAATGATAATGACCACCGCACCCAACATGGAGTGCCACGGTGACTCACCCTGACAAGTTCTGACACCTTGACTGAAAAATTCCATGACCTCATCGACCACGCCCTTGAGGCAGCCCAGGATGGTAGCGTTGAAACGTCCCCACAGATAGAAAATTTACTGGCATGCTAAGGGACATAGAATATATAGGATGACTGCACTGGTTTCACATTACAAAATACGACTTTTATTTACTAACAACAATGAAACTAATGAAAGGGACCTTTCGATTTCATTTACTTCATGTTTTATTATACGAGGGCTGTTCAAATATGAATGCAAGTAGCTCCAAAGCTTTCTTCACATATATCCTATGACAAAATGTCGTACCTTTCTGAAAAGAACTATTTGTTTTCTTTAAAATGGTACCAAACATAAAGAAATAATCACTGTATTGCTCGAGTTACATTGGCTTATATAAAGGTTATTCCTGTATACTGAAGCTTTTCTGAAGCAAATTGCCATACACGTGTTGGTACATGTGCGGATATAGTGTCATATCTTTGTAAGTTAAACACAAAAATGGCACCAAATTTTAGATGCAAGTTTAAGGTACATGAACAAAGCTGCTATCAGGTAAAAGTTTATAAAATCCTGTTTTAATCTTGAGTAAACAGGCACGTTTGTGACGTCGTTAATTTTATGATGAACGTCATTTTTAGATATCTACTGGAGATGCAATAATGAACATAGATGTGTCTTTTTCTTTGCGTTTTGCTCAAAACATGCTTAATATGTCATAAGGTAGTTTTTTTTCAAAGCGCTCCGTCCTCTTTTTACAGAGTTATCACATTTTATATCATTTTTCAAGCATTTGTTCTGCTTTTTTTTGCTTTTTTTTTCAGTTTCTCCATCTTTATTTTATATATTACAAATACAGAACATATTATTACAAATTTACAATTTCACAAAATAATGAAATACAATCATGCTTGCTACTTTCTCTCCCTTTTCTCTTCGTACACTAGTTTTCATTATATATAAACATATAACATATATAAAGGAAGCCAGTATTGTATATTGTTCTGCTTTTTAATGACGTGTTTACATTAATTAATATATGTACAATCTGTCTAGTCCTCAAGACCAGGTGAGTAATTTTATTGTAAATTATGCCTATTTTGGTAAAACTTAAAGTAAACGTTCAAATTTTAGATTGAAACCGCAACGTTATGGCAACAAAATCAAGTATAAGTTCTATAATACATTCACTTAAGACAGGTTTGACTTAATAAAAATGCTTTTCGGCGTTTAAAAAATGCCCACTATCCTTCAATCAATTGTAGCAACAACTCAGGATGAGCGATCAACAAATTGTCTTTGAGCTAAAACTAGTTTAAATGTTGCTTCGTGTATTTAGGGAAAAGTTTGACTGAAAACTGAAAGGTGGTGTTTTGTTTACCATTAATTTGCCCACATACGGAGACCATAGTGAAAATGATTCAATGTAATTTGACAAAAACATGTCGAATTTTCGCAAATTTCACAGAATCATTATGTAAGTATATGTGGATACTTCCTTAAAATTTTCAAGAAATGTCACCGATTTATCGAAGAATTATACGCTCGTCTATATTACTGGTATATTTGAAATATTGAGTTTGTTAGTATTCTAAAGTAACCCTCATTCAAAGGGCTATAACTCGATAAGTATACCGTATTTTTCTTTAGGTCTGGTGCCAGTTTAAAGGTGACATATAATCCTTTATAGAACCGTATACCATTTTGTCGTAGTAAATATGTGACTAAAGTTATGAGGCTACTTGCATTCATATTTGAACAGCCCTCGTAGCCTGAGAAGGGCCATTGTATATATTTATGCGTCTTAAGCAAACAGTGAAGAACCTGATATACAAACTGCGCAGTTTAAGCAGTTTAAATTTAAGCACTATTATATACATGTACATCTACAAGATCTAGGCTTGGAAATAACATTCACATTTGTATGATTTTTGAATGGAGTTAGTGTCCTTGGTGTATTTTTTTCTCTAAGTCTCCATAGTCAATGTTGAAACTACGATGGATTGCCTTTTGTGCTTTGGTGTATACAAGATCTATGTTAGGACAACTGCTTTTATCCTCATAAATTTTCAACAGGGTAATGGTCCTTTCCTAATTCTCACAAGAAAGTCTTGAGTTATGTCCCTTTCCTAATTCTCACAAGAAAGTCTCGACATACCCATATCTGTTTACAGATATGTTAAACCACAAATCAAACAAACAATGACTTGTTTCTAAGCAAAAGCAATTAGATTGTTTACTACTGGGGCAGAGACAATCTAAGGCAGGTTCGTTTCTGGGAATGAGACTTCCTTTAACAGACATATGGTGAGCCGTCTTTAAACACCCAAAAATGCTCTATAAAAAGTTTTGATTTGAAGCTCAGGTCTGTTAGTCTGACTGTTTCTATCTGTTTAGCTATTAGTTGTAAGGATTTCAATTACTGTTGTGGTGGAGGTGGTAGTGGAGGAGCTTGTGATGGTTGTAGAGGTGATGGTTGTGGCAATTGAGGTGGGTACAACAGTGGCCAAGGGGTGTGGTGGTGGTGGTGTAGATGATGGTGGAAACACTACATGTCATGGTAGTGGCGGTGGTGGAAACACTACATGTGGTGGTGGTGCTTGTGGTGGTGGTGGTGGTGGTGGTTGTGGTGGTAGTGGTGGTGCAAACACTATGGGTGATGGTGGTGGTGGTGGTGGTGGTGGTGGTGGTGGTGGTGTTAACACTACATGTGGTGGTGGTGGTGGTGGTGGCCACAATGTTGGTAGTGGTGGAGATGGAAACACTACATTGGTGGTGCTGGTGGTGGTGGTTGTGGTGGTGGTGGTGGTGGTGTAAACAATACAGGTGGTGGTGGTGTTGGTGGTGGTGTAAACACTACAGGTGGTGGTGGTGGCGGTGGTTGTGGTGGCGGTGGTTGTGGTGGCGGTGGTTGTGGTGGTGGAAACACTACAGGAGGTGGTGGTGGTGGTGGTGGTGATGATGGTGGTGGTGGAAACAGTACAGTTGGTGGTGGTGGTGGTGTTGTAAACACTACAGGTGGTGGTGGTGGTGGTGGCGGCGATGGTGGTTGTGGTGGAATTTGTGGTGGTGTAAAAACACTACAGGTAATGGTGGAAACACTATATGTGGTGGTGGTAGTGGTGTTTGTGGTGGTGGTGGTGGAAACACTACATGTGGTGGTGGTGGTGGCGTAGGTGGTGGTGATGGTAGTGAAAACACTACAGGTAATGGTGGAAACACTACATGTGGTGATGGTGGTGGCGGCAGTGATGGTGGTGGCCAGGATGCTGGTGGTGGTGGAAACACTACATGTTGTGGTGGTGGTGGTGGAAGCACTATATGTGGTGGTGGTGGTGGTGGTGGTGGCCACAATGTTGGTGGTGGTGGAGATTGAAACACTACAGGTGGTGGTGCTGGTGGTGGTGGTTGTGGTAGTGCTGGCGGTGGTGTAAACAATACAGGTGGTGGTGGTGTTGGTGGTGGTGTAAACACTACAGGTGGTGGTGGCGGTGGTTGTTGTGGTGGAAACAATACAGGAGGTGGTGGTGGTGGTGGTGGTGATGATGGTGGTGGTGGAAACAGTACAGTTGTTGGTGGTGGTGGTGTTGTAAACACTACAGGTGGTGGTGGTGGTGGTGGCGGCAATGGTGGTTGTGGTGGAATTTGTGGTGGTGTAAAAACACTACAGGTAATGGTGGAAACACTATATGTGGTGGTGGTAGTGGTGGTGGTGGTGGTGTTGGAAACACAACATGTGGTGGTGGTGGTGGTGGCATAGGTGGTGGTGATGGTAGTGAAAACACTACAGGTAATGGTGGAAACACTACATGTGGTGATGGTGGTGGCGGCAGTGATGGTGGTGGCCAGGATGCTGGTGGTGGTGGTGGTGGTGGTGGAAACACTATATGTGGTGGTGGTGGTGGTGGTGGTGGAAGCACTATATGTGGTGGTGGTGGTGGTGGTGGTGGTGGTAACACTATATGTGGTGGTGGTAACACTTTATGTGGTGGTGGTGGTGTTGTTGTTGTTGTTGGTGGTGCTGGTGGTAGAGGTGGGACCACTATATGTGGTGGTGGTGGTGGTGGAACACTATATGAGGTGGTGGTGGTGGTGGTGGTGGTTCGGGTTGGAGAGCAAAATATTACTTCTTGTTTGAATGTCTGTCTGTTTTCCTGTCTCTTTGACTGTCTGACTGTGCTGTTCTGCTGCTGTATATTCTTGGGTGAATAAATTTGACAGATTTTAAGTTCTAGATATACATGTTATATACTTGAGCGACCAACCTGGTTGAGAAGTCAAATTTGTTTGTGATAGTTTGTATGGGACTGCGCTGTGTGTATACCAGATTCTTCGCTGTTTGCTAAGGAGACATAGATATATGGTAAAATACCATAGGTCTACCCTGCCGTATTGCTGCTGCTACTGCTGCTGCTGCTACTGCTGCTGCTACTATTGTTGCTGCTGCTATTGCTGATGCTGCTGCTATTGCTGCTGCTTCTACTATTTCTGCTGCTGCTATTGCTGCTGCTGCGTTTGCTGCTGCTGCTGCTATTGCTGCTGCTGCTTTTGCTGCTGCTGCTGCTGCTGCTGCTGCTGCTATTGCTGCTGCTGCTGTATATTCTTAGGTGGAAAAATTTGGCAGATTTAGGTTCTAACGATACATGTTATATACTTGGGCGACTAACCTGTTTCAGAAGTCTCATTTGTTTGTGATAGTTTGTATGGGACTGCGCAGTGTGTATATCAGGTTCTTCACTGTTTGCTTAAGACGCATATATATATACAATGGCCCTTCTCAGGCTTTAATAAAACATGAAGTAAATGAAGTCGAAAGGTCCCTCCTCATTAGTTTCATTGTTGTTAGTAAATTAAATGTCGTTTTTTGCAATGTGAAACCAGTGCAGTCATCCTATATATTCTATGTCCCTTAGCACGCCTGTAAATTTTCTTACAGTGGGGACGTTTCAACGCTAATATCCTGGGCTGCCTCAAGGGCGTGGTCCATGAGGTCATTGAATTTTTTGGTCAACGTGTCAGAACTTGTCAGGGTGAGTCACGGTGGCCCTCCATGTTGGGTGCGGTGGTCATTATCATTCCTATTGTCCTTGATCACCCCATTGTTATACAATACCTATTGTACTAAACTAGACACATTGCCCTTTCACAGGAATTTAATCGTGTAATGTGAAACCTATACATTATATATGTCCCTGAGCATGTCAGTAAATTTTATACTAGTGGGGTTGTTTCAACGCTACCATCTTCGACTGCCTGTGACCATGACCAGTGAACAGCAAATGGCAGGCTGATCTGTGTCTGTGAACGTAGGTGCTATGTGCGCTGGCCACTCCTTTTGACCTTGTGCAGTTGTAACCGGAGACACAGACTTATTCGTGTCCAAACTTGTCAGGGTGAGTCACCGTGACCTTGACCTACAATGCGGTGACGTCATGGGAAAAATTCCATGTTCCCGATACTCCCATTGTTATTGGTCTGATATACGATACCCCTTGAAAAGGCATTGACTTTTTCGTGTCCGAGCTTGCCAGGGTGAGTCACCGTGACCTTGACCTACAATGCGGTGACGTAATGGAAAAATTTCCGCGTAACGTGATACTCCCATTGTTATTGGTCTGATATACGATATCCCTTTGTTATACGATACCCCATTGTTCTAAAGTGCACCCATTGTTATTGCACAGTCATGCGTGCACCCCTCCTCGATCAATGCCTCGGAGTATACTACTCATACGTTAATGTACGTTACATGTACAATTCAGCATACGTTAGACGATCGTTTTGCATAAGTTTCTTTTAAGTCAAGAACGCTAGTGATTCGCTAGGCAGACGCTGTTATATACTAGGTTATGAATAAGTTACCCATACGTTTCACACATGTTTATGTTCGTTTAGCATACACTTTTTATAAGTTCAGAGAAAGGCTTTCTCTGATTTTTTAATTTGATTTTAGCGTATGCCAGTGAACTGTATATGTTTTTCATATGTCGGCATACGTTGGCTAAAACGTTACATATATTGTGGGACAGGGCCTTTACCCTCATCACAAACAGCATGGTTTCTAATTTGCATCTACCCGTAAAACTAGTATGTTGTACCAAAGTATTATACACGTGGCTGTGCACTGTCAATTTACTATTCTCTCCAAGAAGTCTCGATGGTTACCAACGTATAAACACGTGACTGTGCACCGTCTCACCAGTAACTAGGTAAATTATTTTTTTTTTAAAAGTGAGCAAGATAAGGAAATACCACAATCACAAACTGCAGACCCACATACGGCACAGAGAGGAAGAGTCACAGACATCAGGAAGACAATTAAAGTACAGCAACTCCATCAAGTAGATTGCAAAACTAGGACACAAAGTGCTGAATAATAAGAAAAACCGTGTATGACACTTGCGCAGTAGTTCACTTAGCTAGAAGCTTATAATTATGTCTGATTATCTTATCACTCCCAAACTAAATGTGTGCATAAGCACTTTGTAGCTCACTCATGCAATTAGAACCTACATCGAGATGTTTCTTTTATGCGCCCAAAACGTGTGTTTTATAGGGAAAAAAAGACTGATAGCAATGATTTGGGGGGATCTATATATATTTTATGTCTACCTTACTATATTTTAAAGTACTGATAATTCGAAATAAAAACAGTGAAGCTTTCTAAATTGTTGTATTTATGAAATTAGATGAACTTGTAATAGTTTACAGCAAAGTTTGATTTGATTAGCATTATGGTCAATGACTTGGCATGGCAAATGCACACTAACCCCTAAAATGTCCCAAGTCATTGTCCCATTTTGGCATTTTCATACCGCTACGAGTTGAAATTTGTTAGTGTCATATTATTACAAAACCAAAAAACATGTTCTGTCTGTAAATTTCAGATGAGTATCTCTGCTAGAAAAAAAGATATGGGGGCGTAAAGAGTGGCATTTTATACATTGAAAGTGCAAACATTCTAAACAAGTGATTAACTATCTCTGTAACTGGCAAGAAACCTTGAATTCGCCAGAATGCTTTTGGCACTAGTGAAAAAAGGTCAAGTTTATTAATGCGTTACTACGAATTCAAAGGAACCACTTTGTGGTCAGTTATGACGTTTTATAGAGAAAACCAGCAAAATAGGGTTTGTTGAAAAGATGACTCTGTATAACTAAAAAAAATCTGAAAGATTTGACAGACAAAGGAAAGACATGGGTAACATAATTTACAAATTTATGGTTCTTTTGAAGAAAATCATACATGCAAACATGTCACTTTCCCCCATAGGCATAGTGTTAAATTCTTGAAGTTTGTGTTTATTTCAAAAATATCTAAAACAAATAAAACCTTTAACTCAAATTAAATTAGATATCTTAGGTGTAATTACACAAAGTTTCAAATGAATATACCGATTGTCTTTTGACAAATGCTTAATTTACCAAGAGTACGTACCCATATTTTTGCCATTTTTACTAAATGAATGAAATAGGGAACGAAACAGGACATTTACTTAAAAGTGTGAAGCGGCAGCGATTTGTTATCAATATTAATGAAACCTAGCACACGTTGAAGAGAAACTTTGTTGCTACTTCAATTAAAATTGATTCAAAAATCTTTATTCAGTAAAATGTTATGATAAAACAAATTTGAAAGTTTTTGCATTAAGTCTATGGAAAAATCAGCTTGAGCTTAACTTATTTTGGCCAGTTTATTTCCACAGATAGATGACTGTCTAGAATACACAAGAATTTAATTTCAGATGCTATTACAGTATCAGTGCTACGTTTGCTTGGACCTTTGGAGTTTAGTTTTCACAGTGCATTACATTACATATATACTTATTCCAACAGTTTATTACAGTTATTATAGTATTGAACATCTGCAGTATAAGCATCAGTTGTATCTATTGCTGTACTTAAGCGCACCTTTAAGCTGTCGTCATTACTTACATGTGCGGATCCAGAGGGGTGCAGGGGGTTCAGACCCCACCCGATGGAAAATCACAAAAATATAGGGTTTCTTAGCAATACTGGTCCGGATCCCCTTAAAAATCACGAAGCTACCAAGCCAGCATTCAATGTAGGGCCATCATAAGCACGCCAGGGAAATGCCATTTAAATGGATGATGATGGCCCGCTAATAGTAGTATTTGGATCCTTCCTCCCATCATCATCTATATAAAAATGTATCTGTTTTCAGATCTCCACCTACACCTGGTCTGGAGCCCAATGCTTTATGACTCTCAAGACATCAACATGTGTTTTGTTTGACCCAGATCAAAACTTTGCCAACTTTGGGTATGACGCTGAGGCTCAATATGACGATCTGGCAGCAGAGGGAACAGATACACATAAGGACTGGTTCTATTTCCGACGCTTCAAGATGCAACTTTTTGACATCAAAGTATACACACATGAGCAACGACCCACTGAGCATGCAGCTAAGATTCTGGTCAAATTGGGTGTATGCTTTACGTATGTGCTCAGTCCAGACCTTTAGTTAACCCATATAAGCCAAGCGTCCTTTTTATGGGACATAGGCTAACGGCGCAGACCGAGACCAGACGCCGCAGAACGTGGCGTCTGATCACGGTCTCCACTGTTTGCTTTCAGAATGTTTTATTAAAATTGGAACCAAAGTGAAAAATACTAGCCAGCAACCCCTAAAGTGGCTCGTCCTACTTATAAAGGTAGGCAAGTCTATTCGGCTTAAATTGGTTAAGAAACCATAACGAAAAAATAATTTTCTTATTTTTCAACCAAAACATATATGTAGTGAAAAATAAATTTCTTATTTCTAATTCAAAACATATGTTGTGGGTACTCAAAAGAACCATCTCAATAAGACGGCTCTTTTTAGCACCCAAAATATATGTTAAAACTGATAAGAAAGAAAGTATTTACCTTTCAACGCTGAAAAGTAGGTATGTTTATCTTAACCTGTGAATTATCACTGTATTGGTTTTCTCATACATTTATCAAGGAGTCAGATAAATAAAAAATTATTCATGACATTTCGGTACATGATCCTTATTCATATGCATCAAGTAATGCTTTGATCATGCGCGGATCCAGAGGGGTAACAGGAGGTCCCAACCCGCACCCCTGAAAAGCTTTAGGGTTTTGACAGTACTGGTCCGGATACCCTGAAAAATCACAAAACTACCAAGCCAGCCTTCAATGTTTGGCCATCATCAGCTCGCCAGCAAATTGCCATTTCTGGACCCCCACCCTGTAAATCATAAGTTTTAGGGGTTTATGCAGTACTGGTTCAGATCCCCTGTTAAATCACAAAGTTACCAAGCTAGCAGTCAATGTTTGGCTATCATCGGCTCGCCAGCGTATCGCTGGCTGGGTGATGATGGCCTGTTTTTAATGGAATTTGGATCTTCTTTCCCTTATCATAAAACAAACAAAAAAACGTTGTAAGAGTTAGTGGACCACCTCCGAAAACGCTTTCTGGAACCGCGCATGTTAAATATGCATAGACCGGTATCGATGGGGAAATGTGTCATAAATGTGGTTTAAACCAACACCCTCTTTCATGTGTGAGCAGCGAAGATAATGTTAAAACTGTATATTTACTTACACAGGCTTATCTGAGCCTTCACTGCGGGACATATATAAGTACAAAATTTCATGAATAATAGTCAGTGAGTATGTTTACCTCGTTCAAGCTGTTCTCTTGCGCTAAAACAAACTCTCTTTGCTTTAAAATAACACCAACAGAATCTGGGGCCAGTATAATGTCCCCATCCCCGGTGGTTTGGGCTTTTGTCAAACTCCGAAGACAGGTTTTCTTGCATCGATGCCCATATATCTCGCAGCACTTTTACTTTGCAAGTCTATGTTCAAATGTAAGCGCTTTCAACAAAAGAAACCAATTTTGACTGCGAAGTTTGTCACAAAATTCTATCGTATCATAAACTTCATAATGCACTTTCTAAATTATACAAAGGCAAACAGAGTTAGTTGTTAAATACAATTTGGACATGGAAACTCTTCTGCAGCAAGGCATATCAGAGTAAGTATTTTATGGCAATTAAGATTCTAAATTCAAAACAATCGTTGCAAATCATTCTTTTTCTGATCAATTAAAAACATCCTCGTTTACTCAGGGGTTAAGCATTCCGTTTCTCTCCTTGAAAAATGGTTTTAAAGACTAATTATCGCTTAATGCAGGTCAAAAGTAATGCAGAATGCTCCAAGGGGAGCTTTCTGCAATACTTTAGACCTTCATTAAGCTACCATTCTGTCATTAAGATCTTTGTTTTGTCAATTTTGTTTTGTCTATTTTAGAGTGGCCGTTTTACACAGGTTTTACTGTAATATATATCATGTACAAGATTTGCCATGGCAATCCTTTTGTCCCTTCCTCAACAAATAGGGCTCCTTCAATAAGATGTTTTATTAGACCCATGCACGGATCCAGAAGGTGTTGTCTGGAGTGGGGGTCCAACTGTTTTTTTTTAGTTGACGAGAGAAGATATGATCTAAATTCCACTATAATTGGGCCAATAATGGCACGCCAGTGAAACGCCATTTAAATGGTGTTTCACTGGCGTGTTGGTGATGGCCCAACATTAAAAGCTGGTTTGGTAGCTTTGTGATTTTTCAGAAGATCCGGAAAATTCTTGCTAAGAAACCTTATATTTTTGTGATTTTTCAGGGGGTTTCAAACCCTTGCTCCCCCTCTGGATCCGCCCATGAGACCTTCAGATATAAGCATTGAATAAAAATTGATTTTTATTTACCTCCAACAAGAAATATGCTATGAGTACTTTTGATGCATTTTGGCCACCTAAAAGAAATGCTTTTACTAATGGATAAAAATATGCATGACTTTACTCATAAATTTTGTTTTTATACCAACTACCAGTTATTTTGTTTGAAACATTCATACATAGATATATAAGTCAAAACATATATGCATTTTCGACCAGAAAATAAGCCATTATGGTGATTAAATGGTCAAAGGAAAAAAAATGTCTGTTTTTTGTGTGTTTTTTCTTCTATTAAACCCAACATTTCTTTTTACTTTGATCATTTTTCATCATGGTGGCACTTTAAGATATACTCGCATTTGATTTTGATTCATTTTATCTGTATTTATGTATTTAAGAAGTTTTGATCCTTTCACACCACTAAAATGATGATGATATTTTGCCAAATTCTGGTGTGCTAAAAAAGAAAAACTAGTTGCTGTTTTATCTTAATCTAAAGCTATGAATCTTTTTAGGAACTGAGGACATCTTTTATGATCAAAGATGAAATGGGTAAACCTATGGAGGCAAGGAAAGTATTTGGCGCTGGTATTAGATACCTGAAGGAGCATTTTTTTAACAAAATGAAAAGTCAGTTGCCAGAAACACAAGAGGAAGATATTAGGTTTGTGCTTACAGTACCTGCCATCTGGAATGAAGGCGCAAAACTGTTCATGAGAGAAGCTGCCAAAGAGGTGTGTACAAATCAAAATACTTTTGTGACTGGTATGCATTACAGGCCAATACGTTGACAATTCACATCAAGACTCGTCTAACTGTGAATTTTTCACTTTTCCATTGGTATCCTGGGTCAGGTGTGGTACTTGATTGTATCGATTCCTGATCTTTACACCCTTACTTACTTGTATTATAATTTATGCTGAGATTTACGACAGGTCTGTGTGCTTTTCAGCACTCCTATAATGTGGACCTTAATTTGGAATATAAATGCATTTATTAACTTCCTCATATCTATCATAACAAATTTTATTACATTTGATTTAACATTATATATCTATTTGGTAACCTCAAATCAATAAAATAAATAATATATATTTAATTTGATTTAATGCTTTGTTTATTTTACAAGGATTTCAAACAGCCCTGAGGAAACTAGTTGGTCTCCTTACATGTAACAATTTACTTACAATTATGACAATAAAGACAACATACATATATACATTTACATAAAAACATACAGACAGACACACGCACAGACAGACAAACACAGAGACACATAGACAGACAGACACATAGACAGACCGACAGACAGACAAACAGACAAATACAAACAAAAGCAAGTAAAAGTGTAGGGAAGGAAACAAAGAGCAGTCACCCCATGTTGAAGCAGAAAATAAAAGAACCAGTGTGCGTAATCGTACGTTGCCCCAACAGTCCAATAACGCGTGTGTTTTTTAAAAATAAGTATTTAACAAAGTTAGCAATTCTGACACAACCATACACGCACACAGAAAAGAAGATAATGACCAGGACGGAGATTCCTCAGCGGCATTCAGAACTCGAATATTTGTATGAACGAGGAGCTATTTGTCTGCTAAGGTGTCAATCATATCTTCAAAAGTACTGAATCGCTGTGTTGAGTCTATATATTTGAACACCTCATCAAAAATCGAAGTATTTTCTTCATATGAAGCGTCTGTGGAGATATAGTAAAATTGTACATATATGATCAGGCATTAATACGATAAATGTGTTGTACTTTACGTTTGGAAATAGCTTACGTGATAAAGTCTTGAACAATGCGCGTCTTTCGTTGTATCTGGAACAACTAAGAAAATAATGCGCTGAATTTTTTCATATATATTTATGCATGCGAACACATAGTGCATGATATATTTTGCCTCATTCCATGAATATATGTTTTTGGTGCATGCTAACAACAAAGATAATTTTAATTGTCTGCTTATTGGCGCAGTTTGATAAGTGCATTTGTTCTTTACTCATTGCAAAATGAAATGTTAACATTTGAATCATGCAATGTTTCATTATTAGCTACATGAAGTTCTGTAGCTGAGCAGGCTAGTGTGGGTCTTCCTCTTTAGCAAATTAAAAATAACAGGTTTATTGGCGCCAGAGCTAATTTTGTAAATGTTTTCTCAGGCAGGAATCATTCCAGACAGGCTACTCATTGCACTAGAACCAGAAGCTGCTTTTATCTATTGCAAACATCAATTGAAGAAATCCAACATCAAAATTTTTGAGACGGGCTCAAGAAACATTATTCTTGATGCTGGAGGTAATGTTTATACTATACTCAGAAGAAAAAGTTTAGTCAGACGGTACAGACACTGTGTGCAATAATTTTGTAAGGCAGTCTTAATATTGACAAAAACCTTACTAAAAATAAAATTCATGCAATCTCTTACAAATGTGAACATTATCAACAAAACATTCCGAAAATATACCCATTTTTTCATCAAAAATACACAAACTGGTCAATATAAAAATTCAAATTTCATAACTCAAAAATCAGTCTAGCGCCCCTCAGACGATTTTTAGTAGTACAGACGGAAATTCTCGGAGGCTTGTCATTTTTACCGCCAGGCCGTTGAAAACGTGTTGGCAGACGATAAATTGTTTGTTCACTGCACTCAAAACTGCGTATTACGTCAGCAACACGTGCACCTGTTTCAAGACGTCAAAACGCGGTATTTCTGTAATTTGTAGATAGCCTGACCGGCGAATTAAGCTAGCTAGCACTGAATTTTCTCCGGATTATTGCAATAGGAACAGCTCTCTTTCAATATCTAACAGTATATGAGAAATAACCCTGCCAGTCTACCGCAGCACGTGCACATCGTGCATTTTGAAATTTGGTTGATACAGTCTAATAGAGGCATTATTTGTCACGCAATGAACAGGTAAATGTAAAGTTACAATAATACAACTCATGTAAAAAATTTGAAAATGATATATGCAGTATTGTTGATTTTATGAGAAAACATAAATACTGACTAAATTTTTTCTTCTGAGTATATATGTTTGATTTTTGTTTGATTTTATTCTTTACGTCCACTCAACAATCTTTCAGTTATGCGGGACGGTTCTTCCTGGGTTGAACCAGTACTAAGCTAGGATAAATGTGTCTTGCTCAAGGACCACAACGCAGTGACGCCGGTGAGGCTCGAACCCGCGGCCCTTCGGTCTCGAGTCAAGCACTCTACCACTGAGCCACTGCGCTCCCTATGAGTATATATGTAAACTGTGCTATAGTATGTTGATGATATACATTGATCATAATTTGAGCCCCAACATGAGATTTCCAACAATATGGTATATAAGACCAGCAAAGCCTCAGAGCGGCCTGCGAATATGCGCAGTTTGATCAGAGCCTTTACTAGTCGCCTGAATATTCTCTGACTCTTAGGCTACTGACTGAACATCATTTGGACTTTCTAAGCTTTAAAGGAGGCTGCACAAGCTGGTTTGAGTCCACACTTGTCAAAATGCAACATGGTTGGAAATCACATGTTGTGGCTCATATGTAGACTGTGCTATAGCATATTGATGATATACATTGACCATTAATTTGTTTGAATACACTATAATGGTGTCAGTATGACCAGAAAGTGTAACAGTCAATTTAAAGGTTTAGATAAACAAAAATGTTCAGTGTAAAATTGTAAATATTTTCTTACCCATAATTTTAAGCATTTAATTTGGGTGCTCAAAAGAACTGTATCGTTAAGACGGTTCTTTTGAGCACCCACAGCATATGTTTTGGTTGAAAAACAAGAAAGTTATTTTTCTGTTACACACTCTTAACTAAAGTCCTGCAGTCACAGATATAACTGATAATAGGCACTGCAAACCCAGACAATTAAAGACAACAACAAACAATATTATCACAACCTAAGAACAGACAACAACCATAGTCATTAGGTGACTTAATATAATTTAATATTCAAATCTGCACACTGGATTCTGCTGTAATAATAATAAATAGATTGTCAAACTTGCGTTCATGCCTTCTTGCTTATTAGATCACCAAAGAAAAAGAATTATATCATAGTAACTGGCTATGTTGAATGAAAACAAATAGGATTCTTAGCCTACATTCATCCAGAACAAAAGAAAATCCCATAAAACAAGCTTACCCATGAAATAAAACTATAGTACTAATCCAAGCAATCATAGAATTAGGATCTGACATTAAGCTGTTTCACTATTAAATCATATTCTAAGATATCTTGTGCGACTTTTTTCATATTTTAGTTGGCTGTCCTTGACTAGAATAAGATAGCAATCTTTTAGCAAACAATCTCAAAAGTATTTTGGAGTGTTGTTATTTGGCGTATAGATTTGATTGATGTTTTGTATGCCCTTTATCACCTTACAGTGAGCCACTTTAGTTACGCACCACTTATAAAATGTAGAATTTTTCAAAAAAGAAATAGGATATTTTTAATTTGAGACTACCAGCTTAAAGCGCATCTATAGTTGCATTAGCCATTGAAATTTCATTGTGATCAGATCAGAAACAAATGAGAGATTGGAACTTGAAGGCCACTACCCTCAAAACACCATTTCACATTGCATTATTTCGAATGAAACTCAGATCACATTGCACTTTTTTCAGGGTCGAATTTCTACTATGCCAGAGATAAGAACCGATTTATTCATTGCAATATCTAAGACTGGAATGTGTTTGTTAACTTTATAAAAAATAACGTTTTACTAGTTTGGTTCCCAGCTGGCCAAGGGCCAAGGTTTGAAAAGAGTTGATTTTAGTATTTTTTTTTAAAGTTAGATAAAACTTCGTATGATTTATAGTAAAACAGTTATCAAAACACTTCTTATATAATTTCATTTTAAACAACCATGAATCCGCCATTTATTTTCGTAAAAAAATAATGGATTAATTGGCGTCACGGTGTTGACGTTAGCGATGACGTCACTACTTCCAAGGCTATAAGACGTGTCAATGATAAGATGTTTTAGTGTTTTGATACTTCTATGTCAACAAGTGACTTATAACAAGACAATTTACGAAGAAAAATCTTTTTGATTATTGTAACTGACGTTAATATGACGTCAAAATGAGCATTTCTTCAAACAGTAAAAGTGTTACTGATTTCAATGACGGAAAAAGGGGGGTTTACTTGAGTAAAGTAATTGTTTTTGGTGTTCTTCTGTCACAACGATCACCATGGATAATGCCTAGCGCAAAACGCAAATAGAAAATATAGACGTTCAGATTGCACGTGCAGTCGTGCACTTTTGTCAAAATTGCCTTTGGCGTAGCAGAATGATTCACATGAGTGATTCCAATATTTTTTGTTGATGTCATCAAACCGTTTAAATGTCGATAAGTAAATTATCATAGAGAATGTTTGGTTCCAGCATTTTTGTGAAAAAATGTGGGGCCTTAAAAAGTGGTGCGTAACTAAAGTGGCTCACTGTAACAGATGGCCAGATCTTGACCAAACTGGTACAGATACATCATTCAGAGGACTGAAATAGATGGCTAGATTGCAATGACTTTAACCTTATTTTCAAGGCAACAAAGGTCATATAGCTCCTTGAAGTGGGTTGGGGAAATATATGGTTTCTTCTGAAAACTTCATCTAGTTTGTTAATAATCATTAAAGCACCTTATATACAGAAAATTGTAAATGTTTGGGGTTTTTTACAAAATGTAAATACAAATATTTATAGGTTTTACCATATGACACAATCGTGCATCCAGAAAAATTCATCAGAGGGTCCTGACATTTTTTTCTTTAGTCAGCATCGTATTTCACAGAGGGTCGTACATACATCCTTGTCCAGGGAGTCAGTGCCATTATTTCTCAGAAAACCTATAGCCACTTGTGATTTTCGAGGGACAGGGGTCTGGACCCTCTGCCCCCACCCCACTTACGTAACGTCAACCCAGGAATGTAATAATGCTACATGATAAATTGACAATTCACTATTCTATTGCCCATTGTAACATTATGAAACAACGTCTGTAACATCGCGTCACAATCGAACATTTGTTACTATAAATAACTTATTATCCTTGTTGGAAGGTGGCAATAAAATGCTTATAATGCTTTACCTTTTTCTCACTTCTACACAATTTGTTAAATGAATCCAATATTACATGGGCAAAATATAAGATCCCCTATAAAATATATCCTTCACTGTGTCATAACCTTCTGATTGTTTTTACAAGCTCTTTATTGAATGATGTTTGTTTTTCAGGTGGAACAATTGATACCACAGTACATGAAGTACAATCTGATGGGCACTTGAAAGAACTCTGTAACGCAAATGGTGGTGCTTGGGGTGGTGCATTTGTTGATAAGGTCAGCTTGCTTTGATTTAATATCTCTCCTGACCATATAAATAGAGGATATTCAAATGTTTTTGTTAAATATGTCTTTTATTTCACGAGTGAAGTGGACAATATTTATATTTCATGAGTGGCGAAGCCACGAATGAAATATAATTATTGTCCACTTCTCGAGTGAAATAAAAGACATATTTAACAAAAACATTTGAATTTTCTTTTTATTATATACAATTTTAAGCGTTACAGATTTTTTGCACTATATGACGTCATACACGTTCGCACATTACGTCATATTGATGATGACGTTGCATAATGTAACATGTCGGTCAAAACTGAAACCACAGGAGCAGGAGTAGAGAAAGTGAAAATTTCAGCAAATCGCGACAATTTAATCACCAAAATATTCCTTGCGATCTAACTAAGAAAATGAATACCCACACTTTGTGTTTTTGTCCACTAATAAGAAAGTTACAGGCGTTTGAAATTCTGAAGTGGGCTAAAGAAAGTCAATGGACAAAGCAGAGGACATCCAATTTCACCCGTGAAATACAACTTATATTTTCACTGCAGTGAAAATACAGCATTTTATATTTTCACAGCTGTGAAATACAGCTTCTTTTTAAATATGCATTATATTTAATCAATATTTTCCTGTATTTCATTACTTTGTATATAATAAATATAGATATTCAATACCCAGTATTACTACATGTGTTTTATGTTCTCGTTCATTTTATTCAGACAAAACATGAATTATTTTAACCTAGACATCTTCATTTTTGGAAACAAGATATACTACCTCGAATCATCAACTGTTATGATGTACATGCATATATGCCTCAGCATCAGTGCTTAGCTTCTTACATGTACATCATAACCAGCTTTACTTCTTTGTACTATATCTTAAAGGATAAGATATCAAAACTAACAACATATACGTGTGTGACGGGAAGCACAGACCTGAGCGCTTTCTCTTCATTCATAAGACAAACTTTCATAACAATAAATTAACAGCCAGCCAGAATCCCTCCTTTCAGATGAAGTTCCTTGCTTTAGGCTACATCAATGCAGATCAGGGTTTGAAGCACAACATAGAATGTGCGTCAACTTATCAATAAAACCTACCTCTCAATTTTACAACATATCTGAAAGAAACTCATAACCAATCAAATATCATATACAGGCAAAAATTCTTGTAACATTTTAAACTGTTTTGCAATATATCTTTCAAATCTACATAAACCTACCATTTTGGAACAACAATGAGGGTGGGTAATAGGGCATAAACCCAACAGAAAATTTCAATTGGTCTGTCTAGCCTCGAATGACCATACAAAATTATAAGCGATAATGTATACCCTTGCTGAACAATCATTGCACCTAAATTTCGAGTTTTTTTACCTTACACATCTGTCTCTGAAGCAGAGCTCTAAATCTGTGAAGCATAGAAGTAAGTAAGGGTGCAAAGATCAGGAATCGATACAATCAAGTACCACACCTGACCGAGGATACCAATGGGAAAGTGACAAACTCATAGTAGACACCACAAACGAGAGCCAAGAGGTCAGCCCTTTCCCAGCAGGTGACCCCAAAGCTCATATAAACAGACGCGCACAAAGACATAGCAAACACAAGACAGAACAAAAACATGAAAGATCCACAAAAGAAGTACTGCCTTGAAACGGTCAGTAAAATATTTTACTGGAGGGCTTAAACCGGTTTAACAGCGCCAACCTCACCCTTAATTCAGATGTGGATCAAGACACATAGATATTTGGTTTGCATGAAAGACCCCTAACTTATCAATGCATCATCTCCTAAAATATTTAAATCAAGATATAACAAGGAGATAAAGCAAAGATAAGGACTCAACAGTAAATAAAACTGAATAGTGGAGCAAAAGAAATCCAACAGGTAAACCCCTGTGGGCCCTTATATAAACTGCAACTTCTCCTTTTAAACAGAGACTACGTCTCTGAATCAGAAAGTTACAATGGTTATGACCATACATGTAATAACACCATCTTCTCTTTTTTGCATACCTGTCTCTTCTGTCAAATTGAGACCAAGTCTCAGAAAGCTATTGCAAATACTAACATATCTTGGTCATTTTTATTCTTCTATTTTTGAATCCAACTGTATTTCTGTAACGTACAGAAAACCAATTATGCGTATATATATATATATATATATATATATATATATATATATATATATATATATATATATATATATATATATATATATATATATATATATATATATATATATATATATATATATATATATATATATATATATATCCGAAGAAGCAAACAATTTAGTCCATAATACGGTCAGAAATAATTAAATATTTAAGAAAGGCACACATAGTGAATCAACTGAGCCGATAGATGCTGTAAATATTTTCCCTCTAGCCAGATTCGAACCCACAACCTCAGCATCACTGCCTAGCACTACACTAGACATCGACGCTACCAACTGCGCCACTGAGACATCCCAAAAAAAGGATGTTCGAGTAGCGCTGATATTGACGACGACCAATGCAGTACACGTCGTATATTGGTTCCTTTTCAATGCATGGCATCTATTTCGTTCGCAAGTGAAAGCCTGGTGGATCCAAGGATACAAGTGAAATTAGATAAATATCAGAAGTGCGGAAATATGATTTCACAAACATCATTGCTTTTGAGCTACACAGGATCAGAAACTGATGCAGATTTACACAGAAGGTAAATACAAAGGGATATAGTGAATAAACTGAGTCGAAAGATGCTATAAATATTTAGCCTCTAGCGAGATTCGAACCCACGACCTCGTCAACACCCCCTAGCACTACACTAAACATGGACGCTAGCAACTGCGCCACTGAGACATCCCCCAAAAAGGATGTTCAAGTTGCGCTGATATTGACGACAACCAATGCAGTACACGTCGTATATCGGTTCCTTTTCAATGCATGACATCTATTTCGTTCGCAAGTGAAAGCCTGATGGATCCAAGGATACAAGTGAAATTAGATAAATATCAGAAGTGCAGAAATATAATTTTACAAACATCGTTGATTTCGAGCTACACAGGATAAGAAACTGATGCAGATTCACACAGAAGGTAAATGCATAGGGATATAGTCAATCAACTGAGCTGATAGATGCTGTAAATATTTTGCCTCTAGCGAGATTCGAACCCACGACCTCGTCAACACCGCATAGCACTACACTAGACATCCACGCTTCCAACCACGCCACTGAGACATCCCCAAAAAAGGATATTCAAGTAGAGCTGATATTGACGACAAGATATTATTTATTATGGTAATATGAAAGCTGAAAGTTGACTTTTTTCATTAATAAAGACCAAAGCTAGTAACTCCAGTGCAACTTTAGAAACTTGTTTGCAGTTGTTTTTACGAGAAGAATTCTTTTCTAAAATGACTCCAAGATAATGACTTTTTACAATTCTAGTACACATGTAAAGGCCATACTGGCTGAAAATTGATGTATTTTGGAGAAAAGCTGGTGCTGTTGCTGAATTTCGAAATACTCTGCAGAAAATTAACGAAATGCAGTTTGGTTAAAAATAGTCTGGGTTTGTCATTCTTTATGAGAAAAAAAGGAAAACAAAGTGGGTATCTTGTCGCTACAGTGGCTAATGGCATTTGTGAATAACCATCAATTTTATTCATATATTTCGGGTAGGCGATAGAAATAGTGGATTTTATATGCACTTTAGAAGATTTGTTTTCATGTTTCACTGTCTCTGCAAGGAAACTTGTTCATCGTTTGGCAAAGTTGCTTCTTTAAAGGAAACGTTGCTTGGCATTGGCTTATGGCTAGAAATTATTTAAGGTGGTACGGGACCCATGTCAAAAGATAACCGAGTGTTTTTAAAAAAGTAAGAGTTATCATTATTTATTTTCTTCAAACGTACAAGTATTGGCGTTCACAAAAAAATCATTTATCAACACATCTGTATGACCAAATATATTTTGACCGTCTGGTCCAGTTTCAGCCCTCAATGCGTTCCGAGTTATATTCATTGACTTTTCCCTTACTGTAAAGGCGGCACCTCATGAATGCGTAATTAGGACTGGTCAACCTTAGGCAAAGGTGAAAGCTGAAAATGAGGCGTGGTTTTATTCAAAAGTATCTGTATCATCTTGCGCCATTATCTCAATACAGACGCCTAAACATATTATTTAGTCCTCAAAACGCCAGCAAAAAATAACTGCATCTGAAAATATCTATTTAACATAAGCAGAGAGGCAAACATTGTGGACCCAGATCAGACTGCTCCCACAGGAGCAGTCTGATCTGGGTCCGCACTGTTTGTCTTTGAGGCTTCACATATTTTAGTGGACAAAAAATTATACATTTTATGATTATGCGCTCTAAGTGTTAATAAGTAAGTAAGTAAGTAAGTAAGTAAGTAAGTAAAGCCTTTATTTTTTGAGGGTAACTACATTTAGCACATACAAAATAAATGTGAGTTCAGTGTGTATACGGTTAGGATTTTCATGAAATGCATGCGCGTTTGCGCGGCCCAAGCAACTCACTTATTCTTCACCAAATTATAAATAGAACCTGATTTCTCTTGTTTAGCAGATGAAATAGCCAATAACACCCAGATATGAATATTAAAGTTACCGTTTACAGTAAGCGAAAAGTCTATTAATACCTGGTCAGGCAATTCTTGTCAGAAAAGTTAATATTCATGCGTATTTAATGTATGAACTATTCGCTGATAAAGTGTCTTGCCCCATGACAGAACACTTTCACTCTGTTCATTCACAAATTAGTAATCCTTTGAGCCTTAGTTCAACACTCTACGCACTGAGCAACTGTGCTTCTTAAGTACATTATGTGTGTAAAAATGACGTCTTAGGTGGTAGGGTTCCCTTTTTTTAGCTTGGATGAAACGCAAGAGCAAGATATTGGACACTGTGAGAGCGCTCGCCAAATGCTGGGTCGTGCCTTTGCGCTATTTTTAGCTAGCCAGTTGGGAGTTTTTTGACTGAGGCTTATTTTGGACAAATATATGCGAGCTGTAAATAATCTAATATGGCCGTTCACATATGCATGCTTGTCTTAGCATTAATTAATTGCATTTATGAAAAGAACTAAACTCGTGTATCATCCCTTCTTTACCCATTGCTGCAGTGGTAGAATGTTCAACTTGAGACCAAGTAGTCCCTGGTTTGAGCCATATTGTTTGTTTGTTTGTTTACTTATTTGTTTGTTCTTTTGTGTTTATCATGGGAGTGACATAACGGCATGTACCACTAGTTTGTTTGACTTGATTCTTTACGTCCCATCAACAATCTTTCAGTTGTAAAGGGACGGGTCTCCCTGGGTTGAACCAGTACTCAGCTAGGATTAATGTTCTTGCTCAAAGATATAACAGAGTGACGCCAGTGAGGCTCGAACCCACGGCCCCTCTGTCTCCAGTCAAGCACTCAACCACTGAGCCACTGGGCTCCCATGTACCACTAGTGGTTTACAAATTTTGGTAACGCTATGATGGTTTCTCATATAATTATATGGCAACATCAAAGCATAGTTCTACGCAATTTCTAAACGCAATTTAAAAGTAGCTTTAGGGTCATACAATAAATAGAACCTAACAGTCGTGCTCCTGTATTATTAAATTTATTAAGCTTGCCATGAATAAGTGACAAAAATCTTGGCAAGCCTCGCACTTAATCTCTTTTTACAGCTCGTTTAATAACTTCAATATTGGGATCAAACGTGATTTTCTATGCATTACCACCTGCTAGAACACTAGGTTGGTGTTGAAACCCAAACCAGAAAGGCGAGGGTTATGGTTACCCCTGAGGGTTCTAGCAGATATAAGTGTTTCAGAAAAACATTATTGCATAAGGTCATTTTCTCGCTTGAAAACTTGCAACAACGTTTTTGAAATAGAACATTTTTTTCCAGATCAGAGACTTGCGTCATCCTGACAACAGTTCTATACGCGTTACTGCTGATGACGTCAATTTTGTAACGATTCCAGAATATGTATACTGTAAAGAAAAAATGAAAAAAAGAATAAAAGCAACAACAAAAATGCTATGAATCATAGCCCTTGAATTGCCCTCCCTCCCTCTCTCTCTTTTTCTCTCTCTCTCTCTCATTAACTCACCCTCATTTTGGCACAGACACAAGCACACGCGCACGAACGCACTTATAAAGGTCTTATGGGGTCCTAGAACATGCCAAATGAGGGGTAGACAAATAGTAGGCTTTTCGCAGACGAACCTAAATTAAGCAACATCAACTCAAACAATACACTGTCTACGCACACGGACCTAAATTAAACAATGAAGCAGGTATGGCACTCCATGCCTGTTTTTATTTCAGAGGTAAAAAAAAGAAAATAGCACAAAAAAGAAAAACCAGCACGGTGACAAATGCTTTTTAATTAATTATAAGCTTCTATTGTTACGATGTTTAATGTCAGGAACATCAGAATCAGTGATGGTTGCGTATATGCACAAATACACAAACGTTTAGGTATGCACCTGGTCACCTATATGAACCGTGATACGGTACCTTTTCTACTATTAGTCTAATATAAGGGTGGTTTGTCTGAGATAGAATTCATTGTGTCTTTATTTAGTAACGTTGCATGATTTTGTTACTTTTCTTGAAGATTTTGGAGATCTTGTGCACTTCTCTATATATAAAGGGTGGAATTGCCCATTCTTGTTAGGGGACATTATAAAGATACCGTAGCGAGGTACGATATAGAGACACTATTCATTATTATAGAAAGGTACGTGAAGTTATATATATTTGACCGTGTTGAAATTGTACATGACAGGGCGATGGCGATTTGTGTTATTGCATTGAATCGCGATGTCTCTGGCAGGTCGCATTGTATTGAAATAATAAGTCACTTGTTTTCTATTTTGTCGTCTGTTGAATTGGCCAGCATTCCGTGTACGGGTTCTATCAGGCGTTATCAATAACGTCCCCTTTTTTGGGGAAAATAGCGATTGTTACGCACTTGCGTATTAATTTACGCACATGCACGATGTGCCTCAAAATCTTTTGGGACCCTTCTTGGGGCTATAGTAAAGCTGTCCGGATGGACTCGAAGGGTATTTTGGCCAAAGGTGGTCGCAGGCTATGTCGGGTCTGCACATAAAACCATTATTGCATGCTGGAAAATTTACCGGAGACAGATAGGTGAATAAACAATTTTAGCAGCTAGATTTCAAGTTGTTGTGATTTATATTGCGTTGTTTGAAAGACGATTTAACTTCCAGTGATAGTCGACTTTCTGTAGCGACCTGTATGTGTCACATCGAGTTATATCTAAGGCATATACGAGTAAGGGTTAGGTGCATACACTAAAACACACTTACATAATTAATGTGATAGCTGACATGTATGTTTAGAGATTAGATGGGGTTTTTTTCACCAAAATACATGTAGAAATATTGTAGGTTTTTGCATGCATAAAACAGCAGAATGTAATTTCTCAATATTGAGGTAAATATGTTTGACGAGGGTCATAATTAGCTGTTTACAACTGATACGTTATACAAGTACGAAATTAGCGCGTGGGCAGGGTGATGTCCGACGTAAACGTCCAAACGTCACGTTGGCACCACGCTGTTCAACGTTTTCCTGGAATTTCAAGAGAATTGGTAACAGTATTTTGAACCTCGAAACTATCTAGATTACATGACCTGATAGGGAAAAAAGGCAACGGGTTCTTGATGTTTGGGCTGCGATAGCGTCTCAAACCAGGGTGACGATACGACAGCATACTGGAAATTTTTGTAACGTATGGGTTTGTTCGTTTGGCATAGGAGGTATTGTTTAGCGCTGACATAGGCCAGTCACTAAAAATACTTCTCTATTACACATTTTTGAGTGTGGATTTTTAGAAGAGCTGATCCATCCTAACTGCATGGGAGCCGTTAGCCATACACCCACGGGTGAGGGCTAATCGCGCGCTTATAGGGTTAGGCTGTAGTTTAAAAAAATAAGACCACTGAAATTATTTTATTTTTGTAAACTTGAAACAAACAACTCCATTATTGACGCAACAGAGTGATTCTGAGTAACAAGATTCTTAAAGTAGATTTTTTTTGCAGAATTATCTCTGATTTGTGTCCCCTCCTACGTTGGATGCCGAATGTTGGTGAACCACAGAATCTGAAAACTGAGGGCACTTAATAGCTGTCCCCCTCAGGCCACGAACAGCGTGGGATCAGGTCCCAAGATTCGTGACTATCAATGTAGCCAGAACCAGTTGTTAGCCAACCGGCTGGAATTGTAATCAAACAAACCAGACGATGTCATGAGTCAAGATCACAAATAAGATTACCCGGATTCTATAAGAAGTCCCATAGAAAAAAAATCTGATGTCCCAATACGGAGAGACGATCAAATAAATATTATCTCAGAGCCGATTGACTTAGTGTCAACAACGTGTGGCCAAGAAGATATAGTGTTCGCGAAACGCGTATACTAAGGGAAAGTACTCTAAACTGCAATACTTCAGATTAAAAGGGCCCAGTTTTTTTTCTTAGATCTTAGATTGTATGTGAATTATATTCTTTATGTTTCTTATTTCTGACTAGTTGACGTACATCTAGAGCAGGACACTCTAAGATTGATTCTAATTGAAATGATCTTAGATTGGCAACTTGCCCTAATATAGGATGGTCAACTAGCCAAAAATAATAGCGTAGGTGGTGTCATTGTATTATAAATGTGTTGTCGATGGTTTTTTAGTACATAAAGTACTGGAAAGTTGTTACTAGTTGTGTGCATTATTTTTCCTGGTAGCATCATCATCGCATAAAGGAATTTTCCAATAAGATTTCCCCTCTTCCTTCCTGACCGGCTTTATGTCGTAACCTCTATGCAAAATTTCCTTCAAAATAATAAGTTTTTTGTTTCTCCGGTTACATTGTGTGACATTTTTTATTCAAGATTTAAATGATTTTTTGGCCTTAATGTTTTTTTACAAAATAGATTTGAGCTTGAAAAAATAAGCTACATGTCTTTTTTTTTCGCCGTTTGTTGTAATATTTTATTAGCCAATAGCATGTAGCCTATTCCCAGGAAAAAATATGGCATTTCTCACTTTCAATTATTTTAAAATATGAGAAACTGATATTTTGAAAAATTCATATTTTACGATTTTTAAAGTTTAATAACTTTTTAAAAAGCACGGTAAGGTCCTGTTATTTTTGTTAAAATAGATGAGTTTTGGGCTATTTTGTTAACATATCAAAAGATGGTAATTTTTTGGACATATGCTGGTGAGTCCGGCACTACCTTAAACATTATAGAAAACAGCAAGGAGACGCTGGTAGCATGATGGACGAATCCGTTGTATATTGTCATGAAGGAAGGTGGCGACTTTAACCCCTCATCATACTTTTTACTGCCTTGAGATTCCCTTTTATGCATAGAAAGCTATTATTTTTCTATAATAAGTTGATTGAGGGTTAAATTTTAAGTAAAACATTTTCTCGTTGAATGTGGAACACCTGGAGTTTTCATTTGTTGAGACTCTTGTGTCTGACTGATGGTACCATTACCTGTGAAAGTTATGTGGTTGGAATATTATTGGTTTTCACTGCAGCTAAAGTGAAAGAAATATTGCTCTGATTTTCGAGAATGTACAGTGGCTTATAGTTTTAGTTTGAAATCACTGTCAAACTGTTGTCAGATTCACTGAACTGATGGCGTGTTTCTAGAGAGTATTAATACTTACATATGATTCAAACATGCTTATATTGGAGTATTGATTTTGTTATCATCTTATAGTATTACGTGTAACTATGCCAAATAAATGATTGTCCCCTTTCAAGTAAAGATCGCATAAATTGAAACAAAGCTTTTGCATCACTATTGTTGGTTGTTTTTCAGTGGCACTAACGTTCATCTGGTCAAAAACGCAAAAAACTATATTGCAATATACGATACAGAAATACCATATGTGATATATAGTGGGCCTGATAGCATGCACACGCAGAATAGCTTAAAGATCACTAGCTGTTTAGAAAGCTGAACTGGTTTCAATTTATATACATTTTGAGGGATCTGTGTGACAGAGATAGATTTACAACTTCGCATATGAGACAATATGTGTTTAGGTACAAATTTCAAGAGGCTTTTGGCTTTCAATGTGTGGCAGTTGTGTGAACAAATGGCCTGCTCCCCTTATTTTTTCAAAAGTGTAACCATGTTTCGTTTGTTACCTTATAGTTGAAGGAGCGTTCAAAAACGTTTTCAATTGCAAAGCGATTCTGGCCTTTAATTTTTAAAGTTGATAAAGCTAAGCGCTAATTTATAAATTTAATCCAGACGTAATATCAAGGTTTAAAGCTAAGAATATGTTCGAAAGTTTTCATGAGTAACGTGTTTGATATAAGATTCTGAGAATATGTTTGTATATAGAAGTGCCTATTTGGTGATATATAAGTTTATATATATATGCATTTGCTAAGGTCAGTATATATATATATATCGCTAGAGGCAAAATATTTACAGCATCTAACGGCTCAGTTGATATACTATATCCCTATGTATTTATCTTCTGTGTGAATCTGCATCAGTTTCGGATCCTGTGTAGCTCAAAAGCAATGATGTTTATGAAATCATATTTCCGCACTTCTGATATTTATCTAATTTCACTTGTATCTTTGGATCCATCAGGCTTTAACTTGCGAACGAAATAGATGTCATGCATTGAAAAGGAACCAATATACGACGTGTACTGCATTGGTCGTCGTCAATAGCCTCTAGTGATATACGAACCCACGACCTAGACAACTCCACGCCTAGCACTACACCATACATCTACGCTAGCAACTGCGCCACTGAGACAACCATTACTTCAATATATTGATTCATTCGTGAGAATAAAAAGCAAGGGAGTATGACGCCAGACCCTCCAAAAATGAATAGTTTAATTTTTTGCACCCAGATGAATTCAAACCGACAACCCTCCAATACTACCATTCTCAGAGAGACAGATGACATGTGCGTAGATAGCTCAACTATCACACTCTAATATGCGAATAAAACAAGTCCAATGACATTGTCGCTGAAGTATAAATAGTATAAAATACTTTTTATTGTTTCTATGCAACTGCTGCAACCCTTTACTTTCTCTTCTTGCTTCTGCTCAATAACTTCGTCGACGTTACACAAAAGCGCACATAGACCCAACAGAATTTCTCATTTGGTCAGTCTAGCCTCGAATGACCATACAAAATCATTAACGATAATGTATACCCTTGCTGAACAATCACTGCACCTAAATCACGAGTTGCTTGACATTACATAAAATCAACTAAGGAAATTACATGGATTTCTTGTGACAAACAAGTGATTTTTGTTTAATGTATTTGCTGTAATACAACGTATTACAGAAAACAAGTACACCCTCTATAAATCCCATTTTTCTCAATATTTGAAGAATCCAAATAAATATTGCATAGGTTAATAAATATATGTAGCAACTTATTGTCAGCGTTTTTTTTATATTCTTTATTGTTTGCATTTCATTATTATTACTTTTGCTGCCATTTATATTATCATATATTGCTAGCATTATTTTATATTACTTATTGCTAGCATTTCTTTATTATTACTTATTGCTAGCATTTCTTTATCATTACTTATGCTCGGGTTTATTATTATATAATATTATATGGCAATTTAGTTTATAAATTCAAAACAAATCGTTTTAAGGTCTTCCTTTTACGAATAGTTAAACAGAATCTCCATTCAACATTAAAGAGTGGAATATAGCAGAAATAATATGCCAAAGTTTAGCTGTTGGGCGATGGGACAAGTCTTAAACTCAATGATTGTTGTAACCAAAACGTCGAATGATGGGTCAGTACTAGATGTTCTGGCTGGGCCCATCGTAGCTTGGCTAGGGGTTGTTTTCTTAAACGTTGGTTGTCTGTGAGTTAAGAGTTATTTCCTCTGATTCACCATGATAATCTATTAATTGACTAGATTGTTTCCTATGATAAGCCATTAGAATAGTCAAGAAGGCTCCTCGCGAGGTGAGCAAATATTGTGTGTAGTAACAGCAGAATCTATGGCACAATTGGCTGGTAAACTAATATGAGCCTCTTCCCTACCAATAGACTTCAGCTGGTCCGCCAGGTTGCTGGCTCTGTTGTGTTATGTATTTCTCCTATGGTTAAGGGTGTTGTGTTGGCTCTTCTTTCGTGTGCACTTCTTAAGACTTTTCTTAGTTTGCTGTCATATCACTGATAGTAGTGAGAGCTTTGTTTAATTTTTTAATGCCACGTGCCTTTTAGCATTCTGTGTCTCTTCATTGGTGTTAGATTTAAACCCAGTTGCATGTTTAATGGGAAAGACATTTCTTTATTATGACAATTTCTCTTGAGTCGTTTACCTCTTCTTTTTAAACAAACCTTATTGCTATGCTATGATGTTGATTTATTTGAAATGTCAAAGTAAGAAAGGCGGCAAATATAAGGAATCGATACAATCAAGAACCACACCTGACCCAGGATACCACATGGGAAAGTGACAAAACACAATTAAATATCACAAACAAGAGCAAAGTGGTCAGCCCTTTCCCAGCAGGAGACCACAAAAATAGTAAGTGAGTATGATCAGGAAATACCACAATCACAAACCGCAGACAACCCTATGGCACCGCGAGGAAGAGCCACTCAACCATCAAGAGACACCAGGAAGACAAATTAAGCAAAGCAATTAGCTCTCTCTTCCCCATCAAGATGATTGCAATACTAGAATGGACATAAAGTAACGTACAACAAAACATAGAACAATTACAGACTCCCACAATGGGAGTAATAATAAACAAAAAGCCAACAACAACAGAACCACCGCCTTAGAATGGACAGCAGCTTAAGCCACCGGGGTCGGGGATCTTAAATGCATTTTACTGGTACCAAATCTTCGCCCTAGATTCTATTGTTGTTGAAGTACGAGGCAGCAATTAACAGACGCAAAAGCATGACAAAAACATGACATGAATAACACAAATGATCCACAAAAGAAGTACCGCCTTGGAATGGTCAGTAAAAATAATTTATTGGAGGGCTTAACCGGTTTCACTACGCCAACTTCACCCTTAGTTCAGATGTGGATTAAGACACATAGATGATTTTACTTCATCTACTTTCACGTATTGTGTGTGCAAGCATGAAGTTTCTAGCTAAAAGGACATACGATACGATGATTTTAAACCTTCACAGTTGATATTTCGATATTTCTATACTCTTTCTAAATATCTAATATTCCTTCTACTAGTATATCAACCAGAATTTTTTCCATCAAATAACATCAGTTGACATTTTTACACTGATTATTTTATAATTTTAGTGCTTTGAAGACTTCTTGAGAAAAGTGATTGGTGACGACATCATTGACCAATTCAAAAAGGAACATAATGGCGAATATCTTGACATCTTCTACGGATTAGAGGTAGCTATATATAGTTTTTGTGTTGCCTGCAAAGAATGGTCGACACATAGGGATCATTATGTCTCCGTCGTCGTCTTCCGCGTTGTCGCACTTTTAGTTTCCGATTTATTACTCTTGAAATGATGCATCAATTTCATTCTACTTCATGGAAGGGTCAGGCCTCATTTAATACAGGTAAAGTTGGAAAAGGGGGTAATTTGCAAAATTTGACTGAGTTATGGACTTTTTATTACTTATAAGTTTTGGCTAAATTGTGGTTTCAGATCAATAACTTTTGAATGGATGCAACAATTTTATTCAATTTTTACAGAAGGGTAAAACATCATAACATACAGTTAAAGCTCGAATAAGAGGTCATTCGCAAAACTTTTGACTGAGTTATTGATTGTATCGATTCCTGATCTTTGCACCATTACTTACTTTTATGGCGCTTTTTGACTTAGGTTTAAGCCAATGCAAAAGCTTTTTTGTGGTATAAATAAACTTCACATTTCTCCAAAACTATGATATCTGACAACTTCTCACTATAACTTAAAATAGTGAGTAGGATCAGGAAATACCACAATTACAAACTGCAGACAAACCCATGGCACAGCGAGAAAAAGCCACACATCAATAACCAGAAATCAGGAAGACAAGCTAAGCAAATCAACCAACCCTCTCTTCCCTATCAAGGTGATTGCAATACTAGAATGGACATAAAGTAACGTTCAACCAAACATAGAACACTTAAAGACTCCTATAATGGGAGTACCAATAAACAACAAATCAACAGCAACAGAACCCCAGCCTTAGAATGGACAGTAGCCTAAGCCATTGGGGGCCTTAAATGAATTTACTGGTATTAAATCTTTGCCATAGATTCAGCTGTTGTTGAAGTATTAGAAATGTTCAGCTTGCATGGAAGCCTTCAAACTATTGCAATGTATCATCATGGATAAACACTCAAATCAAATTAACACAATATGATAAAACAATTTTAAGAACAGGGCTCACGACTCACAGATAGTCAGAGCTAAAGAAAACCTCAAGTTGAACCACGGTGGGCCAAGCTACAGATAAGCATATATATATACGATGTATGTTTATTTTTTAGCCCCCCTGTGCCGAAGGCTCTGGGTGAGCTATTGTGATGGGTCATTGTCTGTTGTCTGTCTGTCCGTATGTAAACTTTTTCTTTAAACAACATCTCCTCCAAGACAACTGGTCGAAATTTCATGTAACTTCACATGAATGTTCCCCATAATGCCTTCTTTCAAAATTGCATAAATGGTTTCATCCCATTGAACAGGATGGCCACCAGAACTCCAGATAAGAAATCTTCTAAACGGCATCTCCTCCTGAACCACTGATCCATATCAAAATAATTTCACAGAATTGTTCTTCATTATAACTTCTATCAAAATCTCACAAATATTTATGCTCCGCTGAACAAAAGGGCTGCCAGAGCTACAGATAAGAAATACCTTTAAACGGCATTCTCTCTTGGACCACTGGGCCAAATTCAGAATAATTTAACAGAATTGTTCCTCATTTGCACTCTACCACAATTTCACCAATGGTTCCACTCCACTGATCAAAGAGGCTGCCAGAGTCCTAGATGAGAAATGTCTTTAAACAAAATCTACTACTGAACCACTAAGTCCAAATTAAAATATTATAGGAATCTTGTAAGGGAGACAAATCTTGCAAATATGACTGTCTTGTTGGTAGAGAGGTTTTCCCTTGATTCTGAGAAAATTGATTTTCGCATACAGATAGCTACATTGTCCATTTTATGTTTTAAAGTGTCAAAGGTAGACTTTCCTAATAAATGTGTACTTCAGTCTTCGAATATTGCATTTATCATAGCAAACAGTGCAGACCCTGATGAAATGCAGCAAACTATCAAACTACCCTTTCAGGGGTTTCAAGTATACAAAGGGTTTTCCCTCCTTATCAGACGAGTTCAATCGAGTAATGCCCCTAGGTCTGAAACCACTAGCCCTAGACTCTTGATATTATGTTTGTAGCATCCTCTTGTGAACCTCTACCAAGTTTGTTCAAATTATGCTCCTGGAGGCCAAATATGGCCCGCCTCAGATGTTACTTGTTTTATTTGTTGAGGTTCCTCATCCTGTTAATTTTGTCGACAAAACCCATGTGAAGTCTTAATGAAACTGCTGATCTATCAAAATTCATAGCTGGACTTGCGAGTAGCTATGCTCTCCTATAACTTTATAAACAGTCATTCTTAAGTAAGCGTTGTTTTATTGAACCACTGAAAACTATTTGATATGCTTTTAACTGATCTGTATGATGCCCAAGGTGAACTTAGGGGTTGGAGAAATGGGATTTATGTTTTGTGATTTATAAGTTTCGCTAAAGTAACCCTTCGCAGGGGATATAAATTTGACAAATTTGCCTTGTTTGACTTCTGTTTTGGCAGGCGAAACATCCAATTCTTGGAATTCTCGTTTTATATTCACATCATTTAGTTTAACCTTTTTTCGAGACTAATGGACTGTTGGATTAAATGTTAAAAAATGGCAGGACGTCCTCTTAGATGGTCACTTGGCTCTCTTACGCGTTGTGTTTTTTCTGTGATGTAGCGTTAATTTTTTTCAGAATGTCATGTCACTGGTTGCATTATTTACCTCTTTCTCATTGAGCCATGGGTTTGTCTGTGGTGTGTGATTGTACACTTCCTAATCATACTCACTTTTTGGAAAGGAACCTTATTTGCCCTCGTAACATAAAATTTATAATTGGAAAAGCTTAAAAAATCTTCTCCGACTCAATGGGTTCAACAACTAATATGTTTAGTATGTTGCAACAACTGATATTCCACTACATAATTCCTGTCAATCAAGTTGTTAAGATACACACTGAACCCACTCTGGGGCTCAAGATCTTCCATATGCTTATAATTGGGAAAAACTTAAAAAGATGAAATCATGTGACCAACAGCTTATATATCCAGTATCACTCCGGGTCCCATATGTAAAACCTGCAAACCAAATACTTAGGATGTATACTCACCATACCCTGGTAACCATAAGCCTCCGTACACTTATGTAGGCTGATTTTCATACCCCGTTGTATAACTTCTGCTTTCTGTATCCTGTGGACTTGTATTAGCCATTTGGATTATCGCTTGCACTCGTTATACCTTCCTTTGCTTTTAAGGACACATATTAATACCGGCTTGTCATATAAATAACCGGTGTGTTGATTGCTTGTCTTGGGATGGTACTTACCTACACAACTTTTATGATAAGAACTAAATTAACAAAATTATATATATCTCCCATTAGAGTTGTCCGGGTTCGCCGCCTACGAATAAGTATACGTAATAGGAAAGGTATAACAACACCGTATTGAAACATGTACGCGATAGGTGAAGATAGGTTGCAGACTGAGAATTTTGACCTGTCTAAAGCTAATACTCATGACTGTATAGCGTCTCAAGCTTTGATATACAAAAGTGATGCACACTCAACTAATGCAGTGTGTATTTAATTTGTCTGTATTTACGCTTTCCAGTTAACGTTTTTTCAGTCATACGGAGACGATGATCTGTCTTCATATATTAGAACAGTACTAAGAAGCGAATAAAGTAAAACATAATACAGCGACTCCGATGAGTCTCCAGCTTGCAACCTTTCGATTCCCTGCCTTTTACTGAAGAAGCTGGTCCACTTCGCCGCGCGTGCAGCGTGTCTTCTAGATACATGATCTACCCCATACCCTTATTAAACGCCTATTTAGGCAGATAAAGGTATCACAGCCTCCAATCCATCTCCTTAGTCGCATATACCAGTTGGATTAAACTTTCTGTTTCATAATTTTGAGAGCAAAATTTAGAAATCGGGCAATGCTATTTGATGAGACACCCATTAAACTTTTGACACTGATATTGGTTTTAAAAGGATATTCTGCTTGACAGCTTAAACTGTTCTGTAATGAAGAAATATATCATTTTTTCAACTTCAACACATATTCTAGAATCAATTTATGTGCCAGGGGACACTATTTAAGGTATGTCAAAGGTAAACTCCAAGTTCATCGAATAGCATTTTCGGATTTCTAAAATTTTGTATTGTTTAGAGAAAATAAAGATTTTGCCAAAATTAGGGTCCATCTCATTCATAGGAAACAGGTCCCTTTTCTTCATGACACAGTATTGAATTTATGCGATGAAGGAGATGAATTGGTGGCCGTGGGTATGCTAAACAAGCAAAATCGATAGCGAAATGATATTCCCCGCCGAAATTATGAAATTTAGGCAATAACTCCTGTTCTAATGAATATTCATGTGCAGCAGAATGAGTTTTTATGTGTATCGCCCGAAATTCATTGGTATTTAGACAATCACAGGGCAATAACTTCTCTAAACCCAATGACATCCTTATAAATATTCAGATGCATCATCACACCATTGCCATATATAAATGTCATGAAAATCCTTCTATTGCTTGCTTATGAATGGCTAAGGACTGGGAAAACCATTGGCATTCAGAAAACCAAAGGGCAATAACTCATATATTGCCCAGGAAATCATGACAAAACTTAATTTGCATTATAGTATCGTCACATATGCTCAGAATAAAATCCATGAAATTTGATTAATTGCTTACTTAAACCAACCGACAGTCGGCTGATTTTGTGTGCGATTTTAGCTGCTTTTTAGGGTCAGCCAGCGTCAAGATATTATAAGTGACCATTTTTTATTTGATTGGCTGACTGTCTTTGGGACTTGGCAAACAGCCTGGAGTCGACCGACCGTCTGTCGACGTTCGGCTGACACTCCGCCAACATATGTTTTTAAAATGAGTCACTCAAACCTGGCTGACTGTCAATTGATCATCGGGCGACAGTCGGCAGAGTAACGGCAGATAAATTTTATTGTCGACCGATAGTCGGCAGACAGTTGCCCAGTTCCTGTCCCTTATAAGACACGTTCCATTTTTTTTATTGCATTCAAGTATAACTTATATAGCCTTCTGCTTTCTCTTAATGTTTTCATCTTTAGGTGGAAAGCGACTAAATACAAACTGACAATTGCGCTACTATATGCAAAACGCGCATGGATACTGAAGCCAAAGTCATATTATAGTCTGATCAGTTGGCAAACAGTGTTGGTCTAGATCAGACTGCTTGAAGATCAGCGGTCGATTGTATGCCTCTATGCTTAAATAAGTGAATAATGTTAGCAAATATATGCAGCGGACGACTAAAGCAGACTGTATTTTAAGGTGCTGTTCGGTGGAGAAAATTATGTACACAAAGTACTGGTTAACCAAACAATTTTTTTAAGTCAAGTGTGCCCAGGATATAGTGCGATTCAATAAGTTACTGACGGTCTAACATGGCCATAGCTATAAACTGGGGTGTAAGTCAACAAACCAAACAAACATACTTACGAGTTCATTTATTATGCCCCCAACATTGGAAAAATCAAAGGGGCATGTTATTTTGGGCTTGTACGTCCGTCTGTCCTAAAACATTTAAGGTAGGGTTTTGAAATTTCTTAGATGGATTCCTTATCAAAAAACAACGGACCTATTTTTTTTTAAATTCTGGATTATCTCCCTTTGTGGGTTATTCCCCTTTTAAAGGATCATATTGCAATTTTGTAGTCAATATACCTTAAAAATTATCACAACTAGGAGCTTCAAGCTTGATCAGCTGAAAGACGATAATGAGTAGATTATCTGGTGAAAATTACCAAAAAAATCATTTATTAAGTTATTGCCCTTTGCAAATTAGGATATAGAAAACTTGATATTTCAAAAACCATTACAGCTAGAAACTTTAAACTTTGATAGCTGATAGAAGATAATGAGTAGCTTATTCTGTGAAGATTACAAAAAAGGTTACTATATTTTTTTTAGTTATTGCTCTTTGCAATTTTCGAGAAATAGCCCTTTGCAAATTTGGACATCTAAAGTTTGTTATAAAGATATATCGAAAACTGTTACAGCTAGTAGCCTAAGATTTGGTCACCTGATAGAGGTTAGTGAGTAGATTAACTGGTGAAAAGGATGGTGGTAAGATCATGCTTATCGACAAGCTAATGGTTTGGGGAGCCGAAGGCACCTGAGCCAAAGGCTCATTGGTGAGCTTATAGTGAGCTAACTGATGAGTCTGGTTCGTATCATTAAGATATCGAATCGCAACCCTTGGTGTGACAAGATGGAGATTTCCAACAATGTTTGTTTTGTTTGATTTGATTCTTTACGTCCCATCAACAATCTTTCAGTTAAACAGGGACGGGTCTTCCTGGGTTAAACCAGTACTGAGCTAGGATAAATGTGTCTTGCTCAAGGACCACAACGCAGTGACGCCAGTGAGGCTCGAACCCGCGGCCCTTCGGTCTCGAGTCAAGCACTCTACCACTGAGCCACTGCGCTCCCTTCCAACAATGTGGTATGTGCGACCAGCAAAGCCTCAAATCAGCCTGCGCATATGCGCAGTCGTATGCGCAGGCTGATCAGAGCCTTTGCTAGTCGCTTGAGTATTCTATGATTGTTAAGCTACTGATTGAACACCATTTGGAGTTTCTAAGCTTTAAAGGAGGCTGCAGAGGCTTGGCCGAGACTACTAAATTAAAATGCCATATTGTTGGAAATCACATGCACTGGCTCATAAGATATTCATGAAATATAGTGCACTGCTCAATGTCCTCATTAGCACCGTACTACTTCCACTATGGTGATATCGCTTTAACGTTTACCTATCCGTATTTGTATGCTTATGCCGCTTATCCCGGACATCTCTATTAGTTTACATTCGGCGTCCTCTGTTCCTATTCCTAGTTCTGTTAACAATTTTCGGGATATGCTTCCTACCATTAGGTTATCTTCTCTTGGGTAATCTGTTATCAGGAAGTATACTTAACCATTTAATGCATTCAAAAGACGCGGAATGTATCCTAATGTTTCTAAGTGCAATGCCAAGAGGTGTGTCTGTTGCACACATTAATGTACAAAAACTACTATAGCATCATCTGTAAATGGTGGGTAATTTTCCATAATCAATAATAATGATATGGACTGAACTTCATCTGATCTGATTTATGTTATAATTTGAACTGAAATTAATTGTGGAATGCAATATGTTGGACAAACTGGCTGATCCCTTAAGACTATGTTTCATGAGCTCTTTCGTAAAATAAAAATGCCTAAAAAATTTGACACATTTCTTTATCGCCAATATCAAAAGTAATGGTCATTCACCTGTAATTCAGCCAGTGGCAAAATTTATATATGATCCAAATTCATCTACTAAATTTCATAATATAAAGAGACATAAAACTGAACTAAAATGGATTAAATTTTTGCAATCACCTTTTCCGTTAGGCCTTAATGATAATATATACCATGAAGGTAAGATTTCTAAATGCCAGATTTTGATGTGTTTTTTTTTTGTTTTGGATTGTAAAAAAGGTAAAAGTAGATCTCATGGTAAACGTAAAAATGGCAACATTAAGCGCAAAATTTGTACTGAAAACACTTAAATACTTCTCTAAAGGATCTTTCTATAGCTAAAATAATCATGGTTGGCATGGCTTATTTTCATTTTTAAGTTCCTTGCCTATCTCAGTTTACGTAATTTAGAGATAGAGGCTAATAAACTTTACGATAGAGCAAACAAATTATAGAAAGCAGCACTTCTTACTAGGTATTATGTTCAACATTTACTTAGACCTTATATCGATTTTGAGGTCAACCATAAACGACATGTTATCAAAATTCCATTCATTAACAAAGGTATGGAGTTTATTGATTTACATAGTATCTTTAAGGATAATTTAGTATTTTCATCTATTCCAAATTACTTTAATAATTCTGAAACTCCTATCATTTGCTATAAATATAACAAACCAATTAGGTCTACTATTTTCAACTTTAATAAAATTGTAACTGATATAGATTCCAATACTCCTGAGATTGTCAAAATTCTAATTATTTATATCCCTCTGCAGGGCATGTAATTACAGGTAATCTAAAAATCATTCCTGACGCTAGAGTTTGCAACATTATTTCTAAAGGTCCTAAATATAGATTTCCTTCTAATATTGATTTCTCTAAATGTCGTATAGAGATTGCGACTTCTTTAAACGACTTTGGTAATCGTTGATGCAAACGAGAAAATGTTGAACCTGATGCCTTGAAAGAATAGAAGATTAACATTTTAAAATTATTGATACTCGTATTTCATTTTACTCTCGTAATACACATCTTTTACCCCTAAACCTAAATCTTCTTTTCAGCATCTTAAACGAGGTATCCAGGATTTTCATATGAACTATGTTTTGGTTCCAGCAGATAAAGCTGCTAACAATGTTGTAGTTGTTTGACGATTGTATTATATAAATACTCTTAAGCACGAGCTTTTTGACACTAATGCTTATAAACTGCAGCCTTCTATGAGTGAGAGGGTGATTTTCGATGGGCATGGTTGTCATACAGCCCTAAATTTTGGTGTCAAAGCTAAAGAAAATCATCTCAATGTTCCTACGTTATACTGGTTACCTAAACTCCATTAAAAACTATAAAGCAAGATTTACTGCTAATTCTAGCTCTTGAACGACAACAGAACTTTCTCAATTGTGAACCTCGTGTCTTACATCTGTTAAAAAGCATGTTATCAAGTACTGTGAAATGGTATATGAGAGATCTGGTAAAAGCCTATTTTGGTCTATTAAAAATTCAGGTGAAATTTTAGAAAAACCTAAAGCTAGAGCTTTCAATGCGACCAGTTTGTCTACTCTTTTTTCTACTCTTTGCACTACTTTACCTCATAATTTAATTATGGATAAACTTATTGATCTTATTGAAAGAACCTTCAAGAGAGAAGGCTATCCTTACCTTGCATGTAATGACAGAAATGCATTTTTTACTTTGGAAAAACCTAAATAATATCATGCATGGTCATGTCAAAATGTATGTGATGTGCTTACCTTTTTGTTTGACAACAATTTTATTCTATTTGGCACCAAGCTGTAAAGACAAGTAGTTGGAATCCCTATGGGCACTAATTGTGCTCCCCTGGTTGTTGATTTATTCCTGTTTTGTTATGAGAGGGACTTTATGATGTCTCTTTCTGATGATAAGCAGGCTGATGTTATTGATGCGTTTTACACTATTTTAGATATTTGGACGATATTTTAAACATTAATAATATTTATTTTGACAATATGGAAAGTCAAATATACGCTTCAGAGCTCCAACTTAATAAAGCCATTACGTCTCATACCGAAGCCGCATTTTTAGACTTGCATTTGTCAATTTTTAATGATATTGTTTCTACCAAAATTTAAGATTAACGTGACGACTTTGATTTTGAAATTGTCAATTTCCCATTTTTAGATGGTGATGTTCCTCGCTCTACATCCTATGGAGTCTATATCTCTCAACTCATTCGTTTTGATAGAGCATCTAGCTATGTTACTGTCTTCAACACTCGCAATAAATTGTTAACTCAGAACATTCTTAAACAAGGCTATCGGTATCATAAACTTTGCAAAACCTTTTCTAAATTTTATAGATGATACTATGATTTGATATCTAAATTCTAAGTTAGACTTAAATCTCTATTGCGTCAAGGACTTTCAGAACCTGAATTCTATGGTGATTTTGTGTATAAATTGAAGAAGATTGTTGGCTCTAAAAAAAATCAGCGCAGCTCATTAAAATAATTTCCCATTATAAAAAGATTGGCTATAACTTTAATGTATTGCAACAGACTGCATGCTTGGTGATCAACCCAATCTGGGTTGGCAACTTTGCTTTCCTCTTTAATTGCAAGCTGGTGGGTCGGACTTCAGACTCCATAACGGTTCAGACTTAAAGATTTATCAATTGATGAGATGGTAGGGGCCTGATACTTTGGCTGTTTGTCGGGCCTACCAGGATTTACCTGTTGGATTTCTTTAACTCCAGTATTCAGTTTTATTTACTGTTGAGTCATTGTCTTTGCTTCATCTCGGTCCTTGTTATATCTTTATTTAAATGTTCTGGGAGATGATGCATTGATAAGTTAGGGGTATTTCATGCAAACCAAATATCTAAATGTCTTGAACCTCATCTGAATTAAGGGTGAGATTGGCGCCGTTAAACCGGTTAAATCCCTCCAGTAAAATATTTTACTGACCGTTCCAAGGTGGCCCTTCTTTTGTGGACCTTTTATGCTTTAGACGCTTTTGTTTGCTTTGCCTTTGTGAGCGTCTGTTTAAATGTACCTTGTGGTCACCTGCTGGGAAAGGGCTGATCTCTTGGCTCTCCTTTGTGGTGTCCAACTGTGAGTTTGTCACTTTCCCATCGGTATCCTGGGTCAGGTGTGGTACTTGATTGTATCAATTCCTGATCTTTGCACCCTTACTTAATTTTATGTTATATGTGTTTTAATTACAACAGAATCTAGGGCAAATATTTGGTACCAGTAAAATGAATTTAAGCCCCTAGTGGCTTAGGTGCTGTCCATTCTAAGGCGGCGGTTCTGTTATTGTTAATTCATTGTTTTTTGCTGTTCCCATTGTATGGAAAATGATATATCAATAAGTTAGGGATCTTTCATGCAAACAAAACACCTATATCTTGATCCACATCAGATATAAGGGTGAGATTGGTACCATCAAACATGTTTAAGCCCTACAGTAATTTTCTTACTGACCATTACAAGGCGTAGCTTCTTTTGTTGGTCCTTTTTTAATATTTGTTCTTCATGTTAGTCTTTGTCATATACTTTCTTGTCTGTGCATTGCAGCCTTGTGGTCACCTGATGGGAAAGGGCCGACCTCTTGGCTTTCTAGTGTGTGATTCTTTCATGTGTTTTGTCACTTTCCCATATGGTTTCCTGGGTAAAGTGTGGCACTTGATTGGATGATTCCTGATTTTTGTCAGCTTCCTTTCTTCTGTGTTTGACCCTTGTTTTGCTATTCAGTGTAGGAGAGCTGGGATCATTTACTTAATGTGTTTTCTTATTGTCATTTGACGGTCTTATTCTTTGTCTCTTCCTTTTAGTGTGGTAAGTTCTTTTCTGTAGGTTGTGATTGTGGTACTTTCTGGCCATACTTACTTTTAATTAACATCAACAAACAAAGAACAGCCTGTTGCACCGTTAATATAGTCGTCGAATTTGATCTTCTTTCACAGGAACGTTTACTAGCTAACTCATCTAATGCACACTTTCAAGTTTCTAGCTGTTATCTGTAATCAAACAGGCTGGTTAGAGCATGACCTAGTCACCATCCTGAAAACATATGAGCCCAACATGTGATTTCCAACAATGTGGCATTTTGACATGTGTAGACTCAGACGATCCTGTGCAGCCTCCTGTAAAGCTTAGAAACTCCAAATTCTGTTCAGTCAGTAGCTTAACATTCATAGAACATTAAAGCAACTAGCAAATGCTCTGATCAGAAACTGCGCGTATGCGCAGGCTGTTCTGAGGCTTAGTTGGTCGCACATACCACATTGTTGCAAATCTCATGTCTCGGCTCAATTTATTTTGTCAAAACAAGGCCCATTATTTATTTGCAGTTTATAAAACGACAAATAGACAATGAGATGAGGCGCTGTATGGTGATAAAATTAAGCAGTTGTATTCCAGAGATCTATAAATTAAAACGAAATGGTTCTTTGATGAAATCAGTCAATGGGGACCCAACTTATGGAGGTAAGAATGTAAAGGAGACCAACTAGTAGCCCCTGGACTGTTTGGAATCCTTGTAAAATAAATAAAGCATTAAATAAGAATGTAAAAATCAAGCATGTGTGTGAGGGTAGGAAAGAGAAATCAGTCCCAAATATCACTTTGGCACGATGCTTGTCGAGTGATGATATCATAAGAATCTATCACACATGTGAGGGTCATCGTTTGGCATTATGAGGCTTGCTGAATGATGACAAATGGTGTTCATAAGGAATGGATTTTTTCTGTCACATTCTCACACGAATATTTGATTATTTTTCTGACTCACCATTGTATATCTTAAATACAAGGGACATTTTTTATGTTCGTAGAATGGTAGATTTAATGAAAACAGCGAAATTAAATGCATACATCATGCATATATTTGGAAAGATTGAGCATTTATCAATACATGCAACCTAAAATTATTTCAAAATGCATTATTCTATAATGACTTCTAAGTGGCAAAGACATACCTATATATCGGACACTGGAAATTTGGTAGAAATGTGACATTTATGGACTTACTCTCTGACAGAACGTTAGTAACAATTGCATGAAAATGGGTCCATAGCCATACAAGCTTCTGAAAATTTGGCTGCAGATAAAGGACACTAAGTGTTACAATATTATATAACCATTATAGCATATACGCAACAATTATCGGATATGGAAGATTTGTTTGGAACCTCAGAAAATTGTATGGTAGGCACATGAACTTTTATTGTAAAAAGTTGACACAAGTGGAAGTTGGATACGGGCTTTTGAATGTGGCTCAAAATGTTAGCTGTAAAGTAGTATTATATTTCTTTTTGTTTACATGGTAGCTGAAAGTGTTATTAGACTTCGAGCTAAAAAAAGGTCCTGCTCCCCCCCCCCCCCCCCTAGGGAATTTTGCAGACATATCCTATCTTGAAGAAAATTTCAAGCCGCATCTTTTAAGAGATGTTTGCACTCTGTGCTCCGGGGCGTTAGTCCCTGACAGCCTGTTACATATGTTACTGTAACAAACAAAGGAAAAAATCAAAATGAAAGTTTGAGCTACAGAAAGAAAGCATTAAACCAACTAATTATTCAATTTCTTGTGTAGTTTGCAAGCTGGATGCCTAAGCTACATAAAAGCAGCATTTTAAACAAAATTACAGCCTTCAATGGTGTTATATGCGTTACATAGATTAAATTTCCCTTTGAAAGTTGAAATCGTGACTAACATCATTAAATTTTACAGACGATTTGTGCATTTTTACAAGTATTTTTAATCTCAGTTTACTAAAATACTCATTGGACTAATAGAAAAAACAAAGTTTGCTTTTCTATCTCAAATACATTGTTTTATATGAGCTATTAAACAACCCTACCCCCAATTTAAAGTATCCAATTTTGGTATCTATTATTGAAGAAAAATATATGAAAATATTTGACGCTTGTTGATATCTTACATTTTTGGTACTGTCTTTCTAATGCAATAAAGAATCATACATTTATAAGTTTGACATCAGGATCAGAGCACTTATTTAAGTATGTAACGTAAGTTACATTGCAAGAAAATTGTCTTGGAAGTTAGAGATGATATTTCAGAAAAATACTATTTTTCACATGTTTTTCTATTAATCTCTAGCCTCTAGTCCTTAGTCTTAGTATTACAGTCATTGCTGATAACAAGCTCATGGAATTGTGTTACAGATGTTATATAATATTTATAATCTTTTTTATCACATATTTCCTAATGACTATAGTATTAAAATATTTAGAAAATAATAGTTCTCATTTAAATGACACAATTCAATAAATATTCTTATTAAATATAATTATTCAAAAACAATCCTTATTCAAGTCACCCTCACAATGTCTATTATTGTGTCTGCTTCTATGGCAAAATAATCAACCATTTCATCACAACCAGTAGAATCATGGCATAGTATTAGGACTGCAAACTTAGTACAATCCTGTTCCTCTCCACCCCTTTGGGAATTGTGCAGACATATCCTACCTTAAAGAACAATTCAAGCTGCATCAAATAAGAGATGTTTGCATTCTATTAACTAGGGGGTTAGCCTGTAATGGTATGATACGTATGTTACCATATCAATTTAAGAATAAATGGATTGAAAATCTGAGAAACAGAAAGAAGACAGAAAACTATCTATTTATTTGAATTATTCATGTAGTTTGCATGCTGAATACCTTTGATACATAGGAAAGTGTTTTTTAACAAATATATAGCTTCCTATGGTGTTATATGTGTTACATTAATTAAGATTGCTTTTTAAAATTGGTAATTGTGACAAACATCACTTATAAGCACTTCGTGTGATCCTCCTCTTTTGCCATCAAAAGACTTAATTTTCTTTGTATGTGTGGCCAGTGCCAGCGTTAAACAAATGACACAGCTATAAATTGAATCCTTAGCATTCTTCAAAAGCAGAAACAGCATGTCAGTGTCATGGGATCAAACACCTGATTAAATATGGGTTTAATGCCATTTCACATATATGCATACAATGGAGTATGACTCTGGTATATGTCTCTTCCTGTGAAGTGGAAAGAGCAATCTTACTGCAGCTGCCTCTGCATCCGTGCTAGTTAAATGATAACTTTGCTCTGATTTTGCAAAAGCTATGTCTCTAACGTGTACCTCTATGAATACTTTAAGATTTCTGACATTGGTCAAACAGAAATTTGATAGGCTGCTTTTTTGCATCATTTGCCATGGAACCTATCCAGTCCTTTGGTGCTTAAGTCCTCTGTTTCTGTTACACTTTGAAAGTTATCTGGTATAAGAGAAAGAATATGAGGTTGGACATTGCCATCAATTATGTTTGCAGCTGGTTGTTTTTTGATGTCAGTACATTGAAGCAAGCCTTAAAATAATGTAAAACCTATGATTTCTCAGTTTTTGCAGCCATATCATTAGCATATCATGGACTATGGGTAGAATAGGATAACCAGTAGTTCTATATTATGCACTATAGAAGATTTATACAGAGTAAACAAGTTGATAAGGTGCCTCATTTCATGAACCACTGAAAACACTGAAATTGAAAACAGTTGCCTCTGACTGTGAAATCAAAAAGGATATCACGACAATGCCTTTGCTCATTTATTATGACGAGTTATATGTGTTACATCTTTTAATAAGCGCTCTTATCCTAGAAACTTAGTGGATCATTGAATTGAAAGGGTCTAATTTGCGCTCTGTTCATCCTGCATTTCATTGCTTTACCTGCTGTGATACATCTAGTTTGTTTATCTGAAGGGAAAGGGTTACCTCGGTTTCAGCACTTCAGAAATACAAAGACTTCAAATAAGTTTTTGAATGATTGGGGAAAGATAATAAGTGCAGAGACATTATTAGATGAAAATATTTTTGTTGCGTGTCTGGAAAGGCTACATTTATAAAAGTTAACGAGCTAAGATATGGTTCTTTATCACAGAAATATCAAGGTACATCAGTCCAGGTACTCATTGCTTTTAATGGCATAGTTTTCCTCCTTGTAAAGCTTTAGTCTTTCTCCTACTTGCAGAGCGTCACTTGAAACACATACTCAAAGAGCCAACTATTAGGAATTCATATCAGTTTCCGAATGTTCCAAGCCATGGATGGCAAAATTGGAAAGTTGATAGTGGCTCATCAATTTTGAGTGGACTGGTGATCAAAATTGTATAACAGTAAATGATTGAAATATTGTGTGATGATTCTACTAGTTGCAAGGAGGCGTGTGATAATGATTACCACAGAAGCAGGCAACGACAAACGTTTAACATGAGTGTTAAATCGATCAGAATTAGTTTGGACCATTTCATTTTTTGTATTGTCTTGTACAATTGTAAAACTATCTTTTCTATTTGTTGCTATACATTTAGCATTATATGCACAGTATTAGGAAATGTGTTCAAAATGTCATTGATAACATCTGTAACAACAGTCCATGGGCTTGATAATCAGAAATTAATATAATTTCTAATGTTTTGGCACCAAAGACTTATATTATAAGTACACATTAAGTGTCCTCATCTTAAACTTAATGACTTCTTGCAGATATATGAGCAAGACAGACTAAGAAAATGTAAAATATCCACACACCGCAATCACTTTCATGTGTTTTACTTAAACGGTAATAACAAAGTTTGCTTCTCTGTAAAACTGGGAGTAGGGCTGTGTATTAGCTCCTATAGGACAATATATTTAAGATAGAAAAACAAACTTGTTTTTTCCTATTCATCACTTCAGTATATGTTTGTAAAATCTAATAAAACAGTTTGAAACCAAGTCATAGTAGTTGTTTAACTAAATGACAATAGCCACAATTATAGCTTTTAAATTATAATTAGGCTCATGTAACGCACATAACACCACAGTTAGCCGTATAAATGTTAAACAACTTCTATATGTAGTAAAGACATCCAGTATGCAGACTATAAGAATGTCAATTTATTAGATAATTTTAATGTCTTCTTTTTTAGCTCAAACATTCAAATTTCTTATTCTCAAATTGATATAGTAACATATGTAACAAGCTGTTACAGGCTAACGCCCCGACTTACAGAGTGCAAACATTTCTTATCAAATGCACCTTGAATGGTTACATAAGATGTAATATGTCTGCAGAATTCCAAAGTGGATTAGGTTGGAGCAGGCCCTTACTCAGCTTGATGTCAAAATACTGTTTGGTGATTTTACTTATCATGCTAACATATGTAACACTCTCTGATCTTTAAAACTTGGTGACAACCAGCAGATCTATAAGTCTTTATCATACGAGCCAGCTTAAAATCCCTAAACAATGTAAGATATCCAGCAGCTGTGAGTTTTTTTCACAATTTTTTGCTCAAACTTTCAAACTACATTTCCTTTATTTGATATAGTAACGCATGTAACATGCTGTTTCAGACTAACACCCCAACATAGAGAGTGCAAACATCCCTTATTCAACGCAGCTTGAGTTGTACTATAAGAAGGAATATGTCTGCAAAATTCCCTCGAAGATATTAAAACATTTTTAGGCATATCTTCCGTAAAGACAATGAGCTTGCCCATTTATTACATCAGGTAACATATGTTACAGCCTCTGATATTAAAAAAATTTGCAACAAGCTTGCAGATTTATGAGTCTTTTCATATAAGCAAATAAATCACAAACAATGAAATATATTCATCAACTGCAAATATTTTTTAACAATTTTTACTTTAGTTTTAATACCAAACATTTCACCTTAAAACTGGGTAGGGGTAGGGTTGTTTAATTGCTTATTCTAGAAAAAATATTTAAGCTAGAGAAACAAACTTTGCTTTTTCTGTTAGCCAATTGCATAGGCTTGTCAGACATTGTTAAAAACATTTTGCAAACCACACAGTGAGATTGTGAATGTAAATGATACTAGCCACACTTGCAAATTTTAAAGGGTTATCTGATTTATGTAACGCATATGACACCTTAGGAAGCCGCAATTTTGTTCAAATGGCTGTCATATGTAGTTTAGATATCCAGTATGTAGATTATATAAATGATTTTTAAAAATAAATATTTTAATGTCTTTAATTTGTAGCCCAAACTTTCAATTTGCTTTTTCTTAATTTGATAAAGTAACGTATGTTACAGGCTCTTACAGACTAACGCCCCGGAGCACAGAGTGCAAACATCTCTTAAAAGACTCGGCTTTCAATTCTCTACAAGATAGGATATGTCTGCAAAATTCCCTAGGGGGGGGGGAGCAAACCTATTCTCAGCCATCCGTCTATATGGTAACTTTCATCCCAAAACAAAGTTGATACTTTTGTTTTATTAGAAATGAACTACAAAATAAATAGCCTAGGGGTGTAAAATCCCTTATTTTGTACACAAATGACGTCATAGAGCGTTATCATATTTAGAAAATTTATTTTAACTTTTTTTGTGTCTCTTAACAGGTGTTGTAATTACTGCAATAAGAAAATTATGCAGATTCGATTGTTATTGTTTTTTCTACGCAGGGTTGATTTACCCCACCCACTTTTTATAACATGGGGGTACGCCAGTACCAGAAGTTGCCAGTTACACGATTAAATCGATACATGAATATAACTGCTGACGAATGATTGAGAATATCATATGCTATGCAAAACCAGAAGAAATTTTAAAATTAGTTCATAATCGTAATTTTAACAGATTTAATAACTAGAACTTGCCTGTGATTATTTTGGTATATTGATGGGTGTTTTAAAAGTGTTATAGAAGAGCAAACACCATGCTTAAAGTTTTGCTGCACTTTACTACATAAGCGTTTGAATAATTAATTTTGATGGTGCAAAAGAAAAATCGGCTTGACAAATGCTTATATCACCATAGCGAATGGAACTTAACAGTGTCTTATTTCCTGCTTGCTGCGTGGTTAAAATGACATTGATTTCGACCAGTGTCATTTACCATGCCTTTTCAAAGCTATATATCTTGACCGAACTAAGCGCAAATGGTGTAAAATTTATATCAGTTGATCGATAGAAGCTAGACCTTTCAAAATATATATACTTATGGTACCGTAAATTCTATATTTGTAGAGATACAGCCCGATTCTACGAACGTAAAAAATGATCCTCGTATTTGGTGATTTGGTTTTTATCTAGCACTATGATATCCAGTCTTGAATACTTAAGATTTCGCACAGGTGATGCATTTTCATCAAAATCTATCAAAATCAAACATTAATGGCTGGAGAACACTTTTGATATTAACAAGAAAGGTGTCAAAATATGATAAATGCCCCAAAAGAAAAGATATTTCTAGAACTGATGCCAGAGGTCAAGATTAATGTCAAACTGATCCGACAACAATGTGTGTCACTCCACAACCTCAAGCTGTATCCACTCTAACTTTAAGATTTCGCCCTCAAATAACTTTTTTCTGGAACTAAAGCCATAAGTCCAAGTCATAATGACCCCAAGACAGTATGCAACACACTGGGACCCCAAAATATATCCACATACAAAATATTGGACTCGCTCCTCAAGAAAATATAAAGGAAATGCTCTGGATACAATTTTCTAGAACTGAGGCCAGAATTCAAGATCACAGTACGTGACACTCTGCTACTCAAAAATGTACCCACACAAGATTTTTCTAGAACAGAAGTCAATGGTAAATTTACAGTGACCATGAAACTGTATAATACACTCTATTGGGATACCTTCTTTAAATAAGATAGGGAGATATGCTCCAGACCTGAAGGTCACAGTGACCGGAAAACCATATGCAATACTTTACAGCACCAAGATGATATCCACAGATCGAATTTCAGATCCCTTTCACAAATATATTTGAGATATGCTCCAGAAATCATTTTTCAAATACTTCAAGAGGCCAGAGATCAAGATCAGAGTGACCTGAAAACAGTAAGAGATACTCCACGACCTCAAATGTATCCACACATGAAATATGGGAGTCCTACCTCAAATGCTCCAGACACAATTTTCCAGGTGCAGAGTTTAATGTTCAAATACAATCTAGTAAGTGAGTATGATCAGGAAATACCACAATCAAAACCTGCAGACAAACTCTTTGCACAGTGAGGAAGAGCCACACAGCAATCACGAGACACCAGGAAGACGATCAGCTCTCTTCCCCATCAATATAAATGCAAAACTAGAATGGACACAAATCAATGCACAACAAAACAGAGAACAATTACAGAATCCCACAATGAGTCTGAGGCCTGGCCCATCATAGTGCAATTAAAGAGGAAACCATAGATAAAAACCGTGTTTGGGTTCACAGCCAGTGTTACGTCGTAAAGACGGTCAAGACGGAAGAAGGAAGGTTTTATTGGATGACCCCTATTATGCGTTGACAATACCACCAGGGAAAAATAATGAACGCAACTAGTTCACAACTTTTAAGTACTTTACATACAAAAAAATATCGACAGCACATGAATAATACAAGGACAATACCTAGGTTTGTATTTTTGCATACTTGGCCATCCCTTTCTAAAACAAGATTCCACTCTAAGATGGTTTCCAAAGGAAGCCATCTTAGCGGTACGCCAACTAGACAAAAATAAGTAACGTAAGATTTACACACAACTCAACTAATTCATTCACTTGAGCGCTGCGTAGGGAGTTATGATGGTACCACTGCAGCTTCTTTAGAAGATTACGTCTTTATCTTGGGGTGACTGCACCTTCTGACACCTTGGTCAGTCAATTATATATGAATAGAGCATATCTTTCTGACACTTGTGTCAGTTCATTATATATGGGTATATAGCTTTCTTCCTGACCCTTGGGTCAGTCTTTTATATTTATTTAGTTACGCCATATACTTACACTTGGGTCAGTTCATTTTTGTTATCTTCAATACGATATTCTGGCACGCACTGAACTTGGGCCTGAGACTCTTGGTCTGGCAAGGAGAACTGTTCCCCACTCTCTTAGTGGTCCAAGGGGGGGAAACTATTTATGCGCCCTTGACTTAACGGAACTTCTGGCTTCTATGGCTTATCCCTCCCCAGTGTAGGAGGGGACCGACATAGAGACAATTCTGTAAAAAATAATCTACTGATAGAATATTGGTTAACCAGAATCTTTCTACCGCGTGTAGTAGAGTCCTTCGTTTTAATATACAGATATAGAAAGTCCTTTGTGATCTTTTCTAAACCTGCCCAACCCCATAAGTTTGCGATTAGCCCTCACCCTTGGGTGTATGGCTAATTGCCCCTATGAGGTTAAAATTGGTCCATCTTTGGATGCACTGTCGATAACATTGTTATCAGAGAAAAGTATTTGTAGTGACCAACCTGTGTTGGCACTAGTCAAATACCTACGTTGCAGCAAAGGAATATACCCACACACTATTAATACATCCCTTTGCTGTGATACAATACCCTAATATAATGTCACCCTGGTTTGGGACATGTACAAAGCTGAAACGTCGAGAATGGTGGCCTCTTTCCATTCGAGGTCACGCAATCTAGATCCTTTCATAGTTTACATATACTGATACTTATTCCATTCAAAAATTCCAGGTAAACGTAGAATAATGTGGTGTCAACGTAACATATTACTGTCACCTTGGCCACCGCTTTGTCTTCGTGACAATTCGTACCTGCACACCATATCAGTATTAAACACATAAATACAAACTTTGTCAAATATAATATTTACATCAATATTTCATATTCTCTTTCTACTGTTTTATGCGTTGATAATGCACAATATTTCTATATGTGTTTTGGTGAAAGCACCTAACCTTAATACGTACATGCATCAGCTATAATCGAAATTTTATATGTATGTTGGCATATGTACCAAACCATTATACGTACATGCGTCAGCTATAACCTTATTTATGTTTGTGTTTTAGTGAATGCACCTTACCCTTATACGAACATGCGTCAGCATTAACCTGTTTTGACACACAAGGATCGCTACTGAAAGTCGATTCTTTCTTCAAAAGTCAAACCTCCTTTCCGAACAGTGCAATATGAGTCACAACAATTAAAAAAAACATATGCTAATATGCATAGTATACTATCAGTCCCCTATAAATCCACCAGCATACTATTTCGGTGTTCATGCAGGCCTGACAAAGTCTGCAACCACTCTTGGCTTAAGTAATCCTCCAAGTATACCCTGACAGCTATACTACAGCCGTAAAAACGATCTTCAAGGATTTTAGACACTACGCAAGTGCGTAGATTGCTACCCAGGTGTGTAACATTACCTATTTACTAAAAAAACGGGATATGACTCATGCGGTTCTGGAGAACCCATACAAGAAATTCTGGTTGACTCAATGGACAACAAGATAGTAAAGTGATAACTTACTTTTTAGCAGGCATACCACGCTAAAGTTATAACAATCTAACAGTCAGGTGCATAACTTCCAAAAGTTATAAAATATATCACTTGAAGCAGTTAACGTTTTTAGCAACAAATACAAAAGTAACCTGTTTGAGTGAATCTGTCTTTTTTCGTCTTCTTATTTCGGAGTTACTGCTATTTTCACCGCCGTGTGGGTAATTTTATCTGAAAGACATATTACATAACTTTATGATTATGCAATAAATGTGTGTACGCATCGTCTAGAAATTTGTACGCAAGGCCATTGAAGATCAGAAAATAAGCTACTTTTTAACTTGAATAAGTTATATTTTTGACGTCCTAAAATTTGACCTTGGCGTAAATAATTTCAGATATAACCTAAATAAGTTACTTTCGATGGCCTCACTTTGAAATCATTGTTGAAAAGACACAATCTTAACTTCTTCAAGTGATATATATTGTAACTTATACAGGTTATGCCCCTGACTGTCTAATGCGAGTGTATTCGACCGCTCTTGCTCGAACATTTATACAATAACCTTGTTGTTTTTTTTTTTATTGTGGGCTCCTCCTCCCCTTTCACCCACTCCATTTTTTTAAATTGCCTCCCCTTTTTTGTTGTTGTTGTCATTTTTTTGTCTTTTTTTTTGTCTTTATTTTTTTTGCCATTTTTCTAACAAACTTGTAGAAACATATTTTACAAGATACAGTGAAATAACAATGTTGTTGCTCTGATCGATCTAGGTCTTTCAGGTTCAGCTTTTTGGTTGCAGGTTCTGAAAGAAAAAAAGTAAATGCAGAGTAGTTAAAAATTTAAAAGTAGTAAATATTTGTCTTCAATACTCAATTATAGCTTAAAAAGTTTACACAGGTTTTAAGACTATCCTGGAGTGTGCGCCTGCCGCAGTCCCTCGCCAGTGTCAGTAAACCGACAGAGGAATATTTTAAACAACACCTGAATAGTGCCCTTGAAGGTATGGTGTGTAAACCCCGTAGATTTTTGTGTAGATTGCTAGCGTGTTTGACTTTGAGCTGTTAATCGTAACGGTAATTGAATGCGTGTTTGTTCTTAGCTGTTAATCAGAGAAGATGAAAGTAAGTTCATGTTATACTTGCTGAAAAGGTATAGGCGGGAAGAAAAGAACGAAAGAAAGAGAAGAGATAGGAAGACAGATATACTAGAGGGGTGATTACTTGTTGTATCCAGTTCTTCTTCTGTCTCAGTAGCTTAGATTCCTCTTACAATCTGAAGTAATAAAAATTATAGTGTTAAGCTCTTTTAGTAGTTTATTTAGTGTAGCCCCTGATGGGAGGTCCTTTTAGTCTAATAGGCGACTCCCATCAAGGGTTACACACCGTTATCTAAACGTTAGCTGAAAAGGCAAAAATTAATTTTCTGTAATAATTTGATGTAAGTATTATGGGCTACATCCAATATGATATTGGAATAGGTTTTTATTTGTTTACTTTTCAGAGCCTGGGTTGCTTGCAATAACCTTGTTAATCATAAATAAAATTCACGTACCTGCCTCCTGTAAAGAACAACTTCTTTACTAACGTACCTCTCTATCGGTATTTGCTAATATCCCCAGACGCATATTAAAATCTTAGCTACATATAGGCTAATGCCCCCATGAAATGCGATAAACTGGAGAACCTTCAACTTTCAAGAAAAATTGAGTTTCCAAATATAGGTATGGAGAGGTCAATCTAAGACAAGCTGCCCTTATATTTTAGAAAGGTACCATATGCTAATAGGACAACTGCAAGTAGGTGCACAGGTGCATAGCCAAAACTTTGCGTATCTATGTGTATACGCAACTACCACTGTTTCTGCCATGTTCGTTTTTCTGCATCGTAACAGCCAGGCGTGCACACTGTCGCATGATATCCAAGTTATATCCAACTTGCTTATAACGTTTGATTATCTTTATGAATTGGTCACTTAAACTAGGTTTATCAACAATTCTTTTAGATTTATAAACTAACCCACCATAAAATATAGTTCCTGATATGCCCTGTTGCAGAAGTTATATGTTGTATTAAATCAAATTAAATTTTTAACAATTAACTCTGAGTGTCTAGAAAATGCTTAAGCAGACAAAAATAGGGTTCTGTTGTTGAAGTCTTCATCATAAGAACATACTACTGCAAAAGGAATAAGCTGCGAAATATATACATGATAGGAAGGGGATCCTGGAACATCTCCACCAAGAAATGGGAAATTTACTATTTCAAAATTAAAATCATCCCATTTATCATAAATCTTAGATGAAATAATGCCATTTGTTATGGACAAGTCAAAGTCCAAAACGAGGCTTCTTTCCCATTGATATCCTGGGTTGGGTGTGGTACATGTTTGATCGATTCCTGTTCTTTGCATCCTTACTTACTTCCAGTATAAGAAGAATTCGCCTTATTTAAATGAAGTTCAGTGGGATATATCTTACATACCATTTGCTCAAAATAAGGATTATCAGTATTCAGAAAGCCATCTGAATAACTGGAGGTAGAGTTAAACGCTTCAATACTATAAGTTTGATTATTGTCTGACAGAGACACTGTGAAGTCTCTCTCATAACAAAACAAAAACAAATCTGCATCAAGAGGAGCACAATTAGTATCCATTAGAATTCTTACAATTTGTCTATTGAATTACGAGCCAAATCTTATGACTATATATTGTTCAAAAAATAATGGAGAGTATTACACATTTTCTGACATAACCATAACTTATATCGTTCACTGACAGGCTGTGCAGAAGTAAAAAAGGACGGTTCTCATTACAAGCAAAATAAAATGTGCCCTCTTTGTTAAACGCTTGTTCAGTTAATTCTGTTAATTTTTTTCTTTGATTAGATTATGATGCAATGTAGTACAGAGCGTAGAAAAATCATATGTAGACAAATTAGATGGTAGAAAACCTTTTGACTTTAATTCATTGAGAACTTCGCCTGAAGTTTAAAAGACTGGGACAAATCTTTACCATTCCTTACATAAAAAGTTGTACAATATTTTGTAACATGGTTTTATTAATCGCAGTGAGGCAAGAAGTCAAAAGTATAAACGACTCTGAAGTAGTACATGAACTAGAATTAGCAATCAAAGGGTCGTTTATGAAGTTTAGTTAACCAGTATAACGTAGAAAGTGTGCTATGATCCTCATTAATAAAAAGACCAAACTTAGCTGCCATTTGGCATCTATGCCTATCATTGACAGACATCTCATCGAGCCTGTTATGATTATATGTTTTAGCAGTGCTAAATTATTGCTTTTTGGTGTTAATGTAGTACATTTTTCCAACGACCACAACATTGTAAGCAGCCTTATCTGTGGGTGCCAAAACAAACCTCCTATGGAATTCCTGGACCCCTGTCTTCAAAGAAGCTCTAGCGATAAGGCGTATATTTTCCCTAGTTGACATGATTATAAACACCAAATTTTCAAATTGCCCCAAAGTTTTTAAAATTGGTGTGGTTCGGGAGTAAATTATACATAGTATGCGTTAAAATACGTTTCAAAACAATTTATCATTTACAAATCCGTGAAAATTTGCGCTTTCTACTCCCACCCCTCAATTTTCGTCTTTTTACTGGGTGTCGTTGAGACCAAACTTTGGGAAAATACATTGGTAGTTTTCACAAAGTTAAAGTGCTAAAATGTTAAGGATAGAATTACTTTTCAATTCAAAACTTTTCGGTATTCCTTCTGCACATGCGTACGAATTACACACTAAATTTGTGACGTTTCTCATTGAAAAGATAAAACTGGTGTCTTTCAGTTTGTTTTTAGATGCTTCCCACACCCCTTAGACCCAAGATGCCCTTTGGACAATGATATGCCCCTAAATACATATACAACATATGTAAAGGGTGTCTTGGGTCTAGGGGGGAAAGGAGTTGTATAAGCAAAAGAAGACATCAAACATTTGACAAAAATGGACCACGTCGCAAAATGGCCGTTTTATTTGTACATCAACTGTATAAATATATATACCCCATCGCGATACCCAAGTTTTATGGTCTGGTTCCCATACAAGTTGCTGAAACAGCAAATACAGTCGATGATCAAAATAAAATCTCATTCAAAACGAATCATGGTTACAACATTCATTAAGGTTTAAAATGATTTAAATATACGGACTAGGGCACAATGATACATATACGACTGGTCTATATGTATTTGTTGAATGTGCCTAGTGTCTCCAGTCCTTATTTCAGCAAAATAAAACTAGCGTCTCATTTAGGGAAAAAGCCCACCTTATCGCTAGAAATTCTTTCTAAAAGTGAATTTATGTGGAAGAAGATCAGAATAATTGCAATAAAATGAAATTCTACCATCAAAAACTATTTAAGGCATTAGATTCAACATGTCCTCGCTTCTGCAAGATAGTATAGAAAAAAAATACTAACCACAGAGCAGCAAGAAAACAAAGTTCAGCAACCAGCTCTGTATCTCAGCGAGGTGATTGCTAAACTAGAAAGGGCACCAAGTACTGTATTACAAAACAAGGACCAAACACACAAAACAATGGTAGATACCTGTAAGAAGGGATATTTCAATATTCAAGCAGGGTTCTGCAGTTAAAGAGGCTGGTTTGAGATATACCTGGCTGTTTAACCCCAAATACACACATGTGTGATGATAACATCTGATCAGACTTAAAAGACTATATTCTGAAAGATACTAAATGGTGTCTCTTTCTGACATAAATCAAACTGATTTTATTGCAAAATTTATAACAATATATATCTACCATTTGTTTATAGTTACTGGAATGGTTAAATTGCTTTCCGACAAGATGAGAGTGAACAAAGAAATATGGTTAACTTTCTTTGAGCGAGCTCTAAAAAGCATAGGTGATCACTTGGAAGAACTGATGAAGAAACCAGAATGCAATGGAGCAGATACTATTCTCATGGTTGGTGGTTTCAGTGAGTCAACATTGCTGCAAGAATATATTATGAAGAGGTACGTGAAATTTCAACTTATGAAAAACCACCATTGTTGCGTTTGGGCATGCGTATGAAATGTTGTCATGTATTGCGTATTTGCAAAGCCCTCTTTTGAGCCCCCATGCTACTGCATTCAGCGAAGCCAGATTTGTTTTTGTCGTTTTCTGGTGTTCTAGCATGCATATATACGTTTACTAGCGACAATATTAAGGCAACTGGGCAGATGCACCATACAACCAAAATCTCGAGTGTTGGTTCATCTTTTTCAATACATACACCATACGTTTATTGAAGTGTATTCGAAATATAGATGGGTTTCAAGGTCAAGATGTATTGAAAAAGAATTCTAATAATCTAATGTTTGATTAATTTTATTTTTCAAAGCTGTATTATTTACTATTTAGGAAACCGGTTACCAATTACTTTGCCTTAACTTATGTAAGCCTAATGTCATTTTTTAAGACCAGGGTAAACAGTTCAGGGCTAGATCAGACACCACATCATCCTCACTGCTTGCTAACAGTATGTTCTATTAAACTTGAAAAAGGGAAAAAAAAACTACGTTGCATACATAATGACAAAATCATAACGTTTTTAAAGCAGAAATGATATTTCATCGTAATGTCATATGATAAATAGAATCTAACATTCATGGTCTTGTATAATTGAATGTATTAGACTCTTTGGGGAAAAAGAGATAAAGTGCTTGGCAAGCCTCGCATTTTATCTCTATTCCCAAACTCGTTTAATAAATTGTATAAAACATGAGCACTCATGTAAGATCCTTATTCATTTTACAGATTTCCTAAAAAGAGGGTAATTGTCCCTGAGGGAGCTGGAATGTCTGTACTCAAAGGAGCAGTATTATTTGGACATGAGCCGACTGCAATTAGTGAGAGAAAATAAAGGTGCCACAGTTTAATTAAAAAAAACGTATGGGATATTTTAATCGTCTCTGTCTGTCTGTCCGTTATGTTATCTCCTCCTAAACCATTGGAAGAAATCCAACCAAATTTGGTGTGTGAGTTACTCACATGAATGGGGCGTGCAACAGCACATCATTTTTTGGCCCCTGGGGAGGGGTCAAAAGTTAAAATATTATTAAATTTCAATTACAAGTCAATTAAAAGATTTATATACCAAACTCACAAATAAGTTATAAAACATATTGAAGGAGATTTTCATTTTGTCCTCTGGGTTATGCCCCATGGATAGGAATTGAAGGGTGCTCGTGATCAAAAATTTAATTTTTCTGAGCATGGTCATTTGGCATATCAAATTGAAGGGGATGGCGAGTAGAACAGGATACAAGTAGAATTTTTACCCTAGGCTTAGGTAGATTCATAAGGTGAACTATTAAAATTGTTCGCGAGCTAGGAGATTTGCGTTGGCTCCCCATCGCCTGCATGTCCCAGTTGAAATTTTAAGATAAAGAACACAACTTTTTAGCTCATCTGAGCCGAAGGATCATGGGTGAGTAAAAAGTGTACCAATCACTCTGTATTCCGTCGTCTGTCAGTCAACATGTTCAAATATCATATCCTCTAAGACTACTGGGCCAATTGAACACAAATTTCATATGGAGACTCCTTATAACACAGAAACTACAGTAAGTTAAAATAGGACTGGTCGCATAATCAAGATGTCCACCATGCCATTATATGTTAAAACCCTCCCCAGAACCAGAAAGCTAATGAATTTGGGAATTGATATATAGCATTGGGGATGTGGGACCTACCATGTCTGTTCAAATGATGATCCTAGGTTGTTCTTGACCTATTTAATGTCAAGGCCAAATTTTCTTTATCATGCCTCTTAATAAGAAAACCTTTGAAGCCATTGTCATTTTTCTCACTTGATATGTTTAACCTTATGAGACAATGGCTATAAAATAAGTTCCATAGCTCAATGTTGACCTTTAACCTTTCAGCCAAAGTCGCTTATAAGCGAGTCCCATCAATATTTAAAACATACTTTTCTCTGAAACCACTAGGCCAATTGAACTCAAATTATGTGAAGACTACTTACAATAAGTAAGCTCAAATTTAGACGAATTGTCTTTGGTTCATGACCAAGATGGCCACCACGCCCATATATAGTAAAAACCTTTTAAAAACATTCTTCTCCAGAACCAGATGGTAGATGGTTTTGGGAATTTGTATGCATAATTGAAGATGTTGGGGCTACCAAGTTTGTTTGAAGAATCATCTTAGGTTGACCTTGACCTACTTAACATCAGGTTAAGTAAGGGTGCAAAGATCAGGAATTGATAGAATCAAGTAACACACCTGACCCAGGATACCAATGGGAAAGTGACAAACTCTCAGTAGACACCACAAACGAGAGCCAAGAGGTCAGCCCTTTCCCAGCAGGTGACCACAAAGCCAATATAAACAGACACGCACAAATACATAGCAAACACAAGACAGAACAAAAACATAAAAGATCCACAAAAGAAGTACCGCCTTGGAACGGTCAGTAAAATATTTTACTGGAGGGCTTAAACCGGTTTACCAGCGCCAACCTCACCCTTAATTCAGATTTGGATCAAGACACATAGATATTTGGTTTGCATGAAAGACACCTAACTTATCAATGCATCATCTCCTAAAACATATAAATCAAGATATAACAAGGAGATAAAGCAAGGATAAGGACTCAACAGTAAATTAAACTGAATACCGGAGCAAAAGAAATCCAACAGGTAAACCCCGGTGGGCCTGACAAACAGCCAAAGCATCCGGCCCCTACCATCTCATCAATAGATAAGTCTTTAAGTCGGAACCATCATAGAGTCTGAAGTCCGACCCATCAACGTGCAATTAAAGAGGAAAGCAAAGTTGCCAACCGTGATTGGGTTGACTACCAAGCATGCAGTCTGTTGCAATACATTAATGTTATAGCCAATCTTTTTATAATGGGAAATTATTTTAATGAACTGCGCTGAAAAATTATAAGAGTCAACAATCTTCTTCAATTTATACACCAAGTCACCATAGAAATCAGGTTCCGAAAGTCCTTGGCGCAAGAGAGATTTAAGTCCAACTTGGAATTTAGAAATCAAATCATAGTAGCGTCTATAAAATTTTGAAAATGTTTTGCAAAGTTTATGATACCGATAGCTTTGTTTAAGAACTTTCTGAGATAACAATTTATTGTGAGTGTTGAAGTCAGCAACATAGCTAGATGCTCTAGCAAAACGAATGAGTTGAGAGATATAGACTCCATAGGATGTAGAACGAGGAAGATCACCATCTAAAAATGGGAAATTGACAATTTCAAAATCAAAGTCGTCACGTTTATCATTAATTTTGGTAGCAACAATAACATTAGAAATTGACAAATGCAAGTCTAAAAATGCGGCTTCGGTATCAGAGGCATTGGCTTTATTCAGTTGGAGCTCTGAAGGGTATATTTGACTAACCATATTGTCAAAATAAACATTATTAATATTTAAAAATATCGTCCAAATATCTGGAAGTAGTGTTAAACGCATCAATAACATCAGCCTGCTTATCATCAGAAAGAGACATCATGAAGTCCCTCTCATAACAAAACAGGAATAAATCTGCAACCAGGGGAGCACAATTAGTGCCCATAGGAATCCCAACTACTTGTCTATAGAGCTTGGTGCCAAATGGAATAAAAATGTTGTCCAACAAAAAGGTCAGCGCATCACATACATTTTGACACGACCTTGCATGATATTAGGTTTTTCTGAAGTAAAAAATGCATTTCTGTCATTACATGCAAGGTAAGGAGAGCCTTCTCTCTGGAAGGTTCTTTCAATAAGATCAATAAGTTTATCTTTAAATAAATTATGAGGTAAAGTAGTGTAAAGAGTAGAAAAATCATAAGAAGACAAACTGGTCGCATTGAAATCTCTAGATTTGAGTTTATCTAATCATTCACCTGAATTTTAATAGACCAAAATAGGTTTTTACTGGATCTCCCATATACCTTTTCACAATATTTGATAACATGTTTTTAACAGCTGTAAGACACGAGGTTAACAATTTAGAAAGTTCTGTTGTCGTACAAGACCTAGAATTAGCAATAAATCTTGCTTTATAGGGTTGTTTTTATGGAGTTTAGGTAACCAGTACAACGTAGGAACTTTGTCTTGATTTTCTTTAGCTTTGACACCAAAATGTAGGGCTGTATGACAACCATGCCCATCAACAATCATCAAGGTCAAATTTGCTTCCTAATGCATTTAAATGGGAAAAAAACGAAAAGTTGATTTTTTGAAAACTGTTGAAGCCAAAGTCATTATTCTTACTTAATTTTTTAACCTAATAAGATAATGACAATAAATAAGTTCTATAGGCCAAGATTTAACTTTAACCTTTCAACCAATGTCGCTCATATTGGAGTCCCATCATTATATCTGTATCAAAACACAGTTTGCCAATTGAACTCAAGTTTCATATGAGAACTCCTTATGATATGTTAGACAAATATTATTCAAATTGTATTTCTTACATGACCAAAATGGCCACCACACCCATATATGGTAAATCAAAATATGTTTAAATAGCAATATGTTCTTAAAAGGGTATCCCTTGGAAGCAAAGACTGCACCAAAGAACTGAAACTAGAGTGTGCATATTTCCTGGGCCAGACTAGCTAGTTTCTGCCATTTAGGCGTCATCAGTGACCCTCTTATAGTTCCAAAGTTCCACAATGAAAACCCATGATCCCAAAGGATAAGAAAAACAATCTACACTATATATGGAAGGGCAGGGAGACGTTCTACCGCTGCCACACAGTCAAAGTCACCAGCTGTAGTGAAGTTCAATATGTTCTTAAAAGGGTATCCCTCGGAAGCAAAGACTGCACCAAGCCTAAGTTTACCTTGACCTATTTTACCATTATTAAAGGAGATCTGGTAAGCGCATCAGGACCTCTAGTTTATGAATTTTATTCAAAGCATTTTTTCCATTTCTGAATCACAATTACAGTTGCTTTCTGTTTCTAAGTTAATGCCCTTTGATTGTGTTTTTATTTGAAATTCTTGTACTTGCCATAACTCTTTAGTCAGAGCGATGTGTCAGGCACAAAAATGCATGTTTCACTTTACTAAATTTGAAAGTGATGCCCAACTGACATAACAAACGGGCGTATATTGCGCCGCTGGCGGAGCTATTGTTGACTCCTAGATTACTAGAAAAATGATTATAATGTATAGAAGGGGTTACATAGAAGGGCTCCATTGTTAAAGACCCACAAAAGAAACACCCAGAAAAAAGAATCACTGGAGACAGTGTGTGTGTAAAAGTAAGTAAGGGAGCAAAGATCAGGAATCGATACAATCAAGAACCACACCTGACCCAGGATACCAATGGGAAAGTGACAAACTCACAGGTAGACACCACAAGCGAGACCCAAGAGGTCAACCCTTTCCCAGCAGGCGACCACAAGGCACATATAAACAGACGATCACAAAGGCATAGCAAACATGAGACAGAAAAAAAACATAAAAAATCCGCCTTAGAACGGACAGTAATATATTTTACTGAAGTGCTTAAACCCGTTTCACGGCGCCAACCTCACCCTTTATTCAGATGTGGATCAAGACACACAGATGTTTGGTTTGCATGAAAGACCCTAACTTATCAATGCGTCATCTCCTAGAACATATAATTCAACGTTTAGTTCACAGTTCGTGCCATGGCTTAATAGTTATCATGAATATTTTACAGGTATACATATGGTGTTGAAAAGAACAAGAAGTTTAACAAAAAGAAGCATTCGTCTGCAGTTTGTGATATTTTCTGATCATACTTACTATTTATGATCCAAAAAGAAAGGTGTGAGAAAAGACAGTTCAGCTGACTGCGAGGGAGTATTAGTTTCCATGTAAAGAAAAATACTGTCGTGAAATGTGGGGAGTACCAAGGTTGAAAAATGTTATGTTTCTCAAAAAGCAGGCGGTATAGTCAATGCATTTGAGCTTTATGCACCAGAAAATAAACTCTTTTATTATCTACTATGTTATGAAATACAGGAAAATATTGATTAAATATAATGCATTATTTCACAGCCGTGAAAATATAAAAACTTTGATATTTTCACGGGACAGAAACCGTAACATTGGAACTACTTTTTTCTATTTTCTCAATATGGTCTAAGAGAAGCAACTCTTTATGGCATATCTGTTTCTTTTCTAAGGGAAACAGCTATTGGTGTTTCCTATTTCTATAGAAATGTAATTAAAAGTCAGAGTCGCTTAGAAGCTTAATAAAAGAAAGAGCTTTTAAAAATTTGTCTGCTACAACTAGAAAATCAAAACAAAAGCTAATGTAAAGTAAGATTCGCTTCTCTTTACCTTAAAAGATTATGGGAAATTTGTAGATAACAAAAAGAAAATTCAAATGTTTTTGTTAAATATGTCTTTTATTTCACTTGTGAAGTGGACAATAATTATATTTCATTCGTGGCTTCCCAACTCATGAAATATTAATAGTGTCCACTTCACTCGTGAAATAAAAGACATATTAAACAAAAACATTTGAATATCCTCTATAAATATGTCGATGAAATTGGATGTTTTCATCTCGGGCAGATAGTCATTGCACCAACAGAGGGCAGAACTGATAATCAAAATTAAAATTTGGCACTACTACCCTTGAGGCAACTGCTACAGTTGTTAAGACAGGAAATACAGTAACATCGTGCTTTGAGTTGTCTTCCTAAATCCCATAGGACTCAATTTAAGAAACCTGAAAGGTTTACATAGAGGATATTACATGATTGCTTATGTTATTGATTTTCTGAAGCGAGTTGGTGAAAAGGGATAAAACACGCGGCTTATCTAATATTTTATCATTTTTTTTTTCATTAAGTTTAAGGGGTACGCTGTTATGAAGAGCTCCTGCTTGTATGAATTCCTGTGTAAATAAAAATGGCTATTTTATCAAGGAGACAGATACCTTTGACTGGGTTGTTGAATGAACAATTTATACATCTCACACAGTTTTACTTTATGCCCCAACATACAGCTTTTGAGAAATCGGAAGCATGCTTATCAGTTGTTTTTGAGTCACTTCCTGGTTTTATACTGTTTGCAATATTGTAGCATACTGAGCGAATTTTAGATAAAAATATGAAAACTAGAAATGATGTTTATGAAACATTATGCCTCCAACCTTTTGCTTGTCAAGAAGGGTTCATAAATTTTCAATGCTCAATTTACAATGGGGCAATTAGTTAAAAAATAAAATAACTTTTTTTTAAATTTTCACCCGGTAATCTACTCATCATCTTCTACCAACTGACCATGTTTAAAGCTCCTAGCTACAATAATTTTCGACACGTTTTCAATGACCAAATTTGCAAAGGGCAATAACTCGAATAAATAAAATATCTGTTTCTTTAAATTTTCAACAGGCTAACTATTATTATCTCCTCTCAGCTGACCAAGTTTGAAGCTACTTGCTGTAATAGTTTTTGAGATATCTTGATTACAAGTTTTCAATGCCAAAAAATTGCAAAGGGCATAACTAAAAAAAAATAACTTTTTTTTTAATTTTCAACAGTTAATCTACTCATTATCCACTATTACCTGACCAATATTGAAGCTCATAGCTGTTATAGTTTTTGAGGTATCAAATTTTCTATGTCCAAATTTAACATTGTGTAAAAATGGCAAAATATTGAAGTTTAATTGCCAAAAATGTGATTTTTAAGTAATTTTAATGTCATGTGATAAAAAGAATCTAACATTCGTGCTCCTGTATTATTGAATTTATTAAACTCGTCGCAAAAAGGGATCAACTGCTCAGAAAGTCTCGCATTTTATCTCTTTTCCTCAACATGTTTAATTAATTCAATAAAACTTGAGCACTTATGCAAGATCCTCTATTTCTTTTTCTGTAAGTCTTAATTTCCTGTAAGCTCACATCTGGTTAGTCTACTTTCTTATTTGCTATAAGAATTAAATGAAATGATTAGATTATAAGAATATATCATGAGTGTGAGGTTAGGATATAAAAACCTGTCCCAAGGATAGCCGTTTGGCATGATGAGGGACAAATGGTGATCGCGAGGGACAAATTTTTCTATCCTACCCTCACACAAATAATTGAGTTGTTTTCTTGCTCACCACCGTTCTTTTTATTTTAAAATAGCTTCCAGAAGTCTCTGAAAGCGCTAAGATGCAATTTCACATGATGACGTCACTTTAACATAACAATGACGTCACTTGACGACCATGTGCCTGAGTTCCAATACAACCAATGTATGAAGCCTTCACGTGACAGCCTGGGTAAGATAATATTTTCTATCCCAGGGTAAAATCTAAGATATCCTTATGAGGTGTGCAAGAAACTGCTTTCTGACACAATACTTTGCGAAATAGGTATCATATAGACTTTTTCAATGTTGGAGTTTGTTCTGTGTTTTGGTATAGACTTTTTTAACAAGCACACCTGGTTTCCACTTTAATTTAATAGGAGTACCTGTCTCGGTGTCTACAAAGTTCACCGAGTAGTTTACCGTGAAATGGGATGAACCTTCACTGTAAGCTCTTCAGCAGTCAGAATAAATGGTTGAGCCTATCAAAAATTTTTTTCTTTAATGACAGATATGTCTTCGCTAGTTCTATCAGTTACACACTTTTAAGAAACATTTTGGAGTCCCTCTCTATTCCTATGAAAACTCCACACACCATCTTCTCTTCTTCATTTATGAAATTCTCTTTTAACTAAATTTTGATTTGTCTATCTCTACTCCAGTCTTTGGCAGGTCCAGAGGTTATGATTGACTTCTAACTCTTTGTCTACGTGTTATCTGCTGATAAATTTTTGAAAACAGTTTGAAACAGTCAGTCAGACTTAATATTGATCCAAACTGTTTTACACTCTGGTAGTATTCCTACAAGGTGTTTTCAAAAAGGTTGATTTTGAAAAATGAAGAGGATAAAAAGTTTGCCAATTACCCAAAGAGTTAAATGACAGTGGCTATGATGTTTATATCATCTGTAAATATTTGAGCAAAGGGTTACGTTTTGGAGACTAGTGACTAGAAGATGTTTAAATAGTATACATGTTTATTCTTAAACCTTTACTCATAGACTATTTATAGATCATGATATAATTTTCTATTTTTTGACAACATTGAAAAGATTCAAGAAAAATTTTAGTAAAGTTTGAAATACTTTTGAAAATATTATGGAAAACGGAGCATTTGCTCCTAATGAGCAAATGCTCCATTTTCAATAATATTTTTGAATACATGATATTTCAAAGGCGTCAATGGCATTATTATGGAGAAAAGAGTTAAATGACAAATGGGCCTCAACGAAAGAAAACCTGTCTTCGGGGCTCCGACAAAGCGAGACTCAAGCCAGTCTCCTCAGCTACAGAGGCTAGCTAGAAAATTGACATTTCTCTTGTAGAAAGTTAAGATATGATACTTTCATAAAAGCAAATAACAAAGGTGCTGATCAGTCTGCACGGATGCGCAGGCTGGTCTGCGCCTGTGTTGTTCACAAACGCCTGAATACAGGTTTTCTTGTGTCAAGGCCCAAATAAGAAATAACAATATTGTTTTTATCCAGGTTTTTATTTTTACAATAATCATATCGGAATTTGGTGTTAAATAAAAAAATAAAAATAAAATCAGATGCTGTTTTTCTTGACTATTGACCTTGTTTTTGCTAAGCTCTGGCCTTAAACACAGAGGTTTCCGACATCGGAAGATGGATACTGGGGTATCTATCTAGACCCATCCATATAAAACATGTATTGCACTTCGGAGTCCGAAACAAAATAATACAGGTATTTCAACAGAAACATACTTAATTAGGCGATCAATTATGATTTTTTCTGTGAGTCTTTGTGACAATAACTCTTAATATACATTTAAACCTGTGTCACTCAAAATAGACAAAAAAAATTCTTAATGGCAAATGGTAGCTTTATGAAGGTCAAAAGATTTGCAGAATTTGAGCATTCTGCAATACTGTTGACCTGCATTCGGCGATAATTAGTCTTGAAATCCAATTTTTGGTCTGTTTTGAGTGTCCATTTACACAGTTTTTACTGTATATTTTGTAAAACCAACCAAGAGTCTGCAACTGTGCCTCAAGCAGGTTGAGCATAAAAGACTATATTAATGATCCCATTCAGCCCTCCAGATAAGAGTACATATTTTGAAATTATTTTCTTATTTCTCGACTAAAACATATGTTGTGGGTACTCAAAAGAACCGTCTCAACGAGACGGTTCTTTTAAGCACCAAAAACGCATGTTTTAACTGATGAGCAAGAAAATAATAACAATCTTATGCTAAAAAATTTGCTTTTCTGGTAATATGGCTTTTTTAGCTGTCAGCTATATCAGAATCTATCAGCTCTCATATTCTTTTGCCAGCTGTTTCTCCAAACATTCATATCTGGCTAACATCTTCTCATACATCTGCAAAAAGATAAATCCTTTTATGAATAATGGAACGTCCCATAAAGTTTGATATAGTAAAGTCAGGATGATTTATGGATTATATTGAGGGGTCACAGGTTATAATTCCACCCCCCCCCCCCACAAAAAAATGTATTTATTATTCTGAAGATCAATTTTGCCTGAGCAAACCTTGCAGACTCCGGTGGAATGCCACTTTATGGAGCATTTCATCTGGGTCTTCACTGTTTGTCAAAGTATTTATTTAAGGGTTCCTGGTCTACAAAAGGTTTTGTTTACATGCCCAGAAGCAATCTGGATCTATCATGTAAGCACATAAACCCTCTATCTACTAGTGTCGTCTGCTGATAGCCTGTGCAAACAGTTTTGAGCCAGATCAGGCTTGACATAACGTCTGGCCAGATCTGGATCCAAACTGTTTGACACTCTAATGGTATTCCTGAAATAATGTTTCGAAAAGTTGATTTTTAAAATAAATCAGCAGATGACAAAAAAGTATAAAAAAATTACCCAGGTGGCAAAGAGTTAATGGCGAGTCATAAATATCAATGTAGCGGAGATGTGCACATCCAAATATTTTTACTCAAAAATTGATACTTTGAAACAGTAATACCACAATTACTGGTACAAGCAGCATACAGTATTATAAAAACCTGTCTTAACCGGCCACTCAAAATAGACAAAGCAAAGGTCCTTAAAGACGATTGGTAGCTTAATGAATGTCGAAAGTATTGCAGAATGGTGCAATACTTTTGATCTGCATTAAGCAATAATCGGTCTTGAAAACCAATCTTTGGTGGGGAGCGCAGTGGCTCAGTGGTAGAGTGCTTGACTCCAGACGGAGCCTCAACGGCGTCGCTGTGTTGTGGTCTTTGAGCAAGTACTGGTTCAACCCAGGAAAACCTGTCCATGTTTAACTGAAAGATTGGTGATGGGACGTAAAGAATCAAAGCAAACAAACCGATCTTTGGTCTTCTTTTTGAGACACTGCTTAAGGTTACTTTAACTTGATAATTTTAGTTGATAATAGGTTAAAAAATAAGTTACCTCTTCTAGACCTGGAGTGGGCTGTGCAGCAAGAACTGGTTCCGGTAGACCTTTCACTGCATCAGCAAATGGACCTCCCTGGATAGCTGAAAGTACAAAATAAGTCTGACTGCAGATCCAGGGCTCACAAGTTCGATCCCTGACCAGTCCCATACTTACGTGGAGATTGATCATGAAATAATTTCTACGGACATTCTCCTCCCTTCCACTGAATCATTCAAGAAGGGTTGTTGTCAGTTACAAGCGAAAGCATGTGCACAAAGTACTGGTTAACTGCTTGTTCAAGCTTGCCCAGGAAAAAGTGTGGTTAAGTGAACTGACCGTCCCGCCATGACCATAGCTGTTGACTTGGGACACAATGCAACAAAACAAACAATAAAACAAAAAAAACATCAACATAGGTACTGGGTCCGGAATTACAATGCCTCCTTGAAGTTGAGCAAGACTTAAGTTAAGTATTGACATTTCACGCTATATTTAATGCTAAATAAATTGCCTGGATCAGTGTGGTATTTGACGTCAGAGATATCATTGTGATCTTCAGAAAAAATAAAACTATTTTGATTTTAATCATTTTTAAACGTTATTTTTTGCATCCTGAAAAATCAATTCTTAAGTTAAGTCTTCATTAACTCTAAGGAGGCATTGTAATTCAGGGCCCTGGTAGACAATTGAGCCGCGACATGTGATATCCAACAATGTGCCATTTTGACAAGTGTAGAATCAGACGAGCCTGTGCAGTCTCCTGTTAAGCTTAGAAACTCCAAATGCTGTTCAGTCAGTAGATTAACAGTCTCAGAATATTCAATTATAAATTGAGCCGCGACATGAGATTTCCAACAGTGTGGTATGTGTGACCAGCAAAGGCTCAGACCAGCCTGTGCATACACGCAGTCAGATCGGAGCCGTGGCTAGTCGCTTGAATATTCTATGAGTGTTAAGCTACTGACTGAACATCTTTTGGAGTTTCTAAGCTAAAAAGGAGGCTGCATAGGCTCGTCTTAGTCTGCACTTGTCAAAATACCACATTGTTGGAAATCACATGTCACGACTCAATTTTAGATTGAATTTTCCTCTTTTTCCATACTTAATGTAATGACAAGACTCTGGGGAGACTATGTGGATGCACAGGCTCAAATGTTTCCGACAAAGCCAGTTTCAAACCAGTCTCCTCAGCTACTGAGAAATTTGCTTGTGGCAAGTTTGGATGTGACACTTTCCAAAAAGCGAAAAATAAAGGCCCTGGTCAGACTGCGCTGATGGGCAGGCTGGTCTGAGCCTATGTTGTTCACAACCCTCTGAAGACAGGTTTTCTCGCGTCAAGGCCCAAATGGCCCAAATAAGCCTTCACTGTTTGCCACTGTGATTGTTTTTATGCTTTACATTCCATTTTTTCAGTCATGTCAGAATGATTTTCTGTCTCTCTGGGTGGATCCATGCAGTACGTACACTAAGCAGTGGATTAAGTGTCTTGCTCAATGACACAATACAGTGACTCCACCTTTGGCGAGACTTGAACTAGCAATCCTTTGATCCATAGTCTACTGCTCTACCAACTGAGCCACTGAGCTCCGCATATATAAATAGATGATATAACAGGACTTTAGTTAAGTGTGCGTAACAGAAAAAAAAAATATTTCTCAACCAAAACATATGTTGTGGGTACTCAAAAGAATCGTCTCAATGAGACGGTTCTTTTGAGCACCCAAAACATATGCTGAAACGTATGGGTAAGAAAATATTGACAATTTTACGCAAATTTTTTTTGTTTATCAAAACCTCTGTTAATAACTACCATGCTTAGCTCTGTAACATCCTCCCAGTCCAGCTGAATTAGGGACATCTATGGTATAAACTGGTATGTTGAATATATCTGCTATCACCTGAAATCAAACAAAACCAAACAAGTCAGCTAATATTAGTCTCATTCCTTTTAAAAAGTATCAGACTGATCTGCAGTATCAAGCCAGAGGATGTGGCCACAGTAAGGTCAGGCAGACTACTGGCAAAGCTTGAGCACCTCAACCTCATTTTGAGAGAAAGAAGGCTTCACTGGTTTGGGCATGTGGGCCTGCATTTGGGCACTGCCATGCGTGCATCTAGCCAGTTACCCGGAAGGGGGCCCTCTGATGTGGATGATGCCCCTGCACCTGCATGTTAATCAAAAATCTGATTATGATGATGATATGAATGAAGACTTCTATAACTGGGGAAATTCTGACATCAATCGAGGGCCATAGCTCTTATTACAAATGAGCAAAAATTGATGAGTAATAATTCCAACCTAGGTCTTGTCAATTTCAATGCATATGCCAAATTTGGTGAAATTCTATCAATTTGTTCTTAAGATATTGAGCGGAAATGAAATTATAATGGGTGGACAGAACGACGGACGACCCAAATCCAGTAAAGCCCCCCTTTTATAAAGCGGGCTAAACCAGCTAAAAACATGGGTCAGGATTACTGCCTAAATTGCAATTTAACTGAAATACAAATACAATGTTTAAAACTGACCAGTCCATGGTATCTGTTATAATACAGGTTGCTTCACCCTTCAATACAATCGTGTGATAGAAACCCAGCTAAATAGTAGTAATACTTTCAAGAATAAGCAGAAATAAACTGTGCAGAATATCTAATGCATGTAAAAGTTCTTTTTTGAAGTTGCAATTACAGAAACTTTACATAAACTGGGTAGCCTTTAATTTTACATTTTAAGTGGTTGTACACCTTTCATACCCCTATTCAACACAGCCCTCGAATGCCACAAATTGACAAATTTTTGGATTTGTGGCTGAAATATACTCTGTTCGTGAAGATCTTAACTGAATCGTATCGTCAGTAGTCAGTTCTTGCAATTCGTAGGTCATTCGGGAAATCAGGGAAACATTTTGAACTGTTCAAAACTTTTGCCACCGATTCCCCGATTCAAAAAATCATACTTGATTCAGAACAAATTCCTAATGCATTCTTAAACATCGTAACTGAATCGTAATCCATTCCGAGGCGTTCTTAGGCATTTGTAACTTCTCTTCACTCATTCTGGGGAATCAGGAGATTAAACCAAGCTATAAAACCAAGGAAGAGATAGTAGAGGGGTTTTCCCATAGAGTTCCTACCCTGTCACATGCATGTGAGCCAGTCCTAAAAGTGGAGACAGATTTGTCAGATTCAGGAGCACAATCGGGATCAGTTAGTAACTGCTGGCTGGTGATTTGCCCAATGGTGAACTAGCATTTTTTCGAAGTCAAAGAGTCAGGGCCTCTCAACTTTAATGAAGTTGTTTTCTTCCAGCTATGTAAGGAGCTGGTTTCGACACTCAAGTTGCAGGATCAATACTACAGCTACCATACCAGGAACATTCATTTTGGAACTGATGCCCTCGAAGCATAGATAGGGCCTTTTTTATATCTATTGTGAGAGAAAATCTCGCGAATCCTCACAAATCGTCATGGACTTCTGTGCCCAGTATGTGTATGCATTCGGCGTACTCTTAACTAATTTGTGAACCATTCTTTAACTTTTTGCAGTATTTCCAAAATTCAGGGGATTCATGGTCTGTGTGAAATAGGGGCATAAGCAATAAGAGGCTCGCTAGAATCTTAACTCCTTCCTTGCTAGACTTGCTAGAGACCACTTTCGTTGTCTGCTGACAACCTTTGCAAACAGTTTGGAAGCCGATAAGGACCGACTCTGTCGGTCAGAGTCGCTCCTGATCTGGCTCCAAATCATTTGACACTATGATAGTGTTCGTAAATGAATTTTTGGAAGACGTTAATTTTGAAAAAAAAGTCAGTAAACTGTTTGCAAAGGTTATCAGCAGACGACGACAAGTCAGTGCTAGCAATGAAAGAGCTAGGTACAAACTTGTAAAATGGCTTTGTTAGCAGACGCACCACCTGTTGCAAGGACTCTGGATCCTGATTCTGAAAATAAAATACAACTTATGAGCCATTTTATAACATTTTGATACTTGTTACATTTGCTTAAATCCATACACTAGAACTTCGCCATGCTGTAAATTGGGAAAATTTTGTGAGGACTTTATTGTTGCGAAACTTCTTATATGCGAAGTTTTGTGAAAATAAAATCCTCGCCAAATGGCAAAATCACTCTGTCGTTTATTGATATAGGTAAATCTTGCCTTAGTCGCGATTTTTTCACATCACTTATATGACTTTTAAATAAAATTCTCGCAAAAATTTCCAAATATACAGTACCACAGTCCAATGTAGCATAAAAATTGGTCAAACACTGTTGCGCTGTGGCTTCCTTTTTCCCCTACCAAATTTTGAAACTATTTTTCAAAAGCTGAGCAAAAAAGGAGACAGGTAATATGGAGCCATGTCTGAATAAATCAATTATATGAACTTTAATTTGTTTTGTTTGTTTTGTTGCTTTACGTCCCAAGTCAACAGCTATGGTCATGGCTGGACGGTCAGTTCACCTAACCACACTTTTTCCTGGGCATGCTTGAACAAGCAGTTAACCAGTACTACATGCACATACTTTCGCTTGTAACTGACAACAACCCTTCTTGAATGATTCAGCCCGAGGGAGGCGAATGATCGTAGAAATTATTTCATGATCAATCTCCACGAACTCACGACCCCTGGCTCTGCAGTGAGACTCGCATCTGTTGCCAGACACATTACCGACTGCGCTACGCGGCCGGTGCCTACCGCCCAATACGACTTTTGTCATCTGCTCGCCAGTCTGCTTATGTTCTTAGGTACCAAATAATGTAAACAACATAAACACATTGCAAGGAATGTGGACCCAGATCAGATTGCTGATCAGGGTTTATAGAGTATACTCCCCTGATAAGGTTCCCACAGAAATTCAAAAACACAATTCCATGATTTTTCCATGATCAACAATGTAATTTCCATCATGATTTAAAGCACAGCCTCCAACCTCCCCTTTTCCCAGCATCTTCACCACGCTGAGCATAAATGCGGAATGCAGCAACTAAGCATGCTTGTAAACCATGCATGTATTGAGAATAAATTAAAACTTGAAACCACCAGTAGCCGTAAAACTAGCTGTCAGACACAAGTGTCCGACAGCTAGTTTTCTGGCTACTGGTGGTTTTGATTATTTCACAACATTCCATGCTTTTCTATGATTATTAAGGTTTCTTTTAAATTCCATGACTTTTCCATGATTAGGCTTAAATAAAATATATGTGTGGTTCCTGTTGCCTACCTACCCTAATTTTTTTAACCCTACCCTAAACATTAAAATGGTCTTTGGAGAAAAAATACCTAAAATGGGCACGTTTTCAGATTTTGTCACTGTTTTCTTTGTTAAATGTTATAACAAAATTTAATAATTTCCCTACCTACCTACCCCAAATTTTGTTGGTATGCAACAGGAACCACACATATATTTCATTTAGGCCTTATTCAGGGTTTTTTTAATTCCATGATTTTTCCATGCAATAATGGACTTTTTTAGTGATTTTCCAGGTTTTCCATGATTTTCAGAGCTTGTGGGAACCCTGCCGTGATAAAATCTAGTATGAAATACACTTGAATATATGCTAAAAAGCAGATAACTTTTCCAAGACAGAATATTGGTTGTAGGATATGAGTCAGCATGCATTTTTTTATCAGAGTTGAGAAATAGTGCGGATCCTGATCAGATGGATTCATTAGAATTGGTTTGACTCTACAGTGTTGTCAGAGAAGGTTAAATCCGAGTTCAGCACTTGAAGGATTGATTGCTTGAGCTGGTTTTCTTTTTTCCCAGTTGGTGGTTTTTTCCAGTACTATATTGGTGATTGTAAAAATTGAACTGTAGAAATAAAATTTTACATGTTCAAACACAATTGTGAGCAAGCCCTTGGTTACAAGATTCATGCGGGCAGGTATGAGTAAAATTCAAGGACTTTTCAAGGACTTCTAAAAGCTTTTTCAACATTTTTCAAGGACTTAAAGTTAATGAAAAATACTGATCTATTAGTTAGTGTTAAAATTCTACTTCAGAAATGCTAGACTGAGATAATGGAGACATTAGAACTGGAAAATTAGTATAAGCTGCACCAAATAAAGGCACCACAATTTTAAACTGATTTAGGTCTCCAAAATACGCATTGAATCCTTCTGTAAATGGTAAAATTAAAGGACTATTCAAGACCTTTGATTGTTTTTCAAGTACTTTTCAAGGCAAATTTAATTTTCAAGGACTTTTCAAGACAGTCCTGTTTATTCAAGCACTTTTCAATTCTGTGCGAACCCTGAAAGAAGGCCAAGCCAACTGTGCAGTCTGACCAGAGCCTTCCTTGACCTCTTTCATAAAGTGCAGGTGTAGATGAAGGCTCTAGCCATGTATATTGGACCTGTAGCAATTCTATAAAGCTGTGTAATGCACGGTTTTGTTGGTATGAGGGTTTCTCTGTTGGATACAAAAATTCGCCAATCAATAAATTTTGGTGTTTAATCAGTAATTGATGAAGCAAATTTCACGTGAAGGAGTCTACTTCACAATTTATTGGCATAATTATAAAATTTAAGCCCCCTAAATAAAGCAGTCATTAAAAATAAGGTTTTGATTGCTCATCAATATAAAATGGCCATACATTGCTGATCATTTAACCAAATCCAGACACTCTTGTATATTATGTTATTAATTAAGCGTTTTCGTATTGGCTGAGATACAGGTCAAAGGTCAGCTGTATAGGACCAATGCAGCTGACCTCGGACCTGTAACTCAGCCAATACAAAATCACCTGATTAATAACATTTGTCAACTTTCAACTGACACAAACTTTTTGTAGGCTGCTTTTTTCGTGTTCTTGTTTATATTTTTCAATAGGAAATCTTCAGTCCTTTGGGGACAAATTGAGGTAGCAGATATTAATCTTTCTTGGACCGTCAAATTATTATTATTCATCAGAAACAGAATCATTTCCAACTTCATGTTCTTGTTTTGAAAGTTTCAGAAAAATCGGAAAAGTGGAATGCTGTCCCTTGACTTCTACTAACACCGCTTCAGTCTCCTCAAACGACAGAAGTTCTTAACGACCTAAGCCATCCACCGGAACTTCTAAAAATCTTCTCCATTTTCCCAATGACTGACATTCTTTTCAAAGACATTGTTGTTTGTTGTAGAAATAGATTCACACTCACAGTTATTTGTTGCTCAATATATTACTGGCTAGCAATCAGTTGTTAAAATGGATAATTCAGAAACACTATGCATGACAGACAGTGAAATACTAAGAAACAAATCTCAGTCACAAAAAGATTGAAAATATGATTCCTTCAGAGTCTATAAAGATTCTGCCAACTTGAACAGTGCATAGAATTTCTGGAAAATCTTGTGCGGACTGAAATGTGTAGTTTTATGTGTTTTGAACGTCCATTAGTTGAAAAAAGGATGTTACACCATCTACAAGGCTGTATGTGATAGATGACGTCATAAAAAACTGGCAGCTGATTGACGTCACACTAGTAAGTGCAGTGATGTTTTTGACCAATTAGCTGCATGGATTTATGTATTGTCCCGGGTGAAATCCATATTGTCCAAAGTTAAATCCATATTGTCCAAGGTAATCCGTATAGGTCTGAGGTAAGCTGTATAGGTCCAAGGTAAGATCAAATATAGTCTTATGAAAGTAGAAACCTCACCAGTAACACACTGACGCATTTCGCTGTATAAGTACAATATATTGAGCAGTTTAATGATAATGTCCTATAAAACATCCCTCTCTTTATATCTATTAATTAACTTCACTTTACTTGATCTAAGGTCAATCAATATGACTGGAGGTCAACATTATTGATCTGAGGTCGGCTGTATTAAGCTAAAGTCAATTTTGAATGTGAAAGATTGATATATTAAGTAGTTATTCAATAAAATGTCATTAATCATGTGATTTAGTATTGGCCCACTTACAGATCAAGGACAGCTGTATTTGCCCAATGCAGTGTTGGCCCAGTTACAGATCCAAGGTCAACTATATTGGTCCAAGACCATCTTTGGCCTTGGGCCAATCAATACAGCTTACCTTGGATCTATAACTGGGCCAAATAAGAAACCACTTGATATAATAACGCAATAGTATTACCTATTTTAAGTCCACATTGTTTGGAATACATCAGTCTTGCTAGAAACTGGCTCTCAAGAATAGCTCTAACTTCAACCTCAGGAGGAAATGTCTCTACCTGAAGTGAAAAATAAGCATGAAACCATAGTAATAATTCTAATGCATTTGTTTTTGTAACGCAATGTCTGATTGGATAACGTCAAACATTAGCGACAGTACATCCTGCGATATACTGCCGGAAATAGTTTGACGTCATTACATATCATTGGCTGACATGCTGTTTTAAGCGCTTTGCAACGCTCAAATTTGAGACGTTACTGAAGAAATGCATTAATATGGGGATAACCATATTTAAAATTTTCATTTGGGAAGCTATATCGTAAGATCACAATTTACAGCTCCACTGGCGCGTCGCCGTAAAACTAAATTTCCGACCGTATATCTGACAATTTATCATATACTTATACTAGTATTGCCCTTGATACTAGACTTTTGGCCCAAGCGTATCGGCCCTGTCAAATAGAGCTGTCCAGCCCTGGGATCCAAAAGTCGAGTAGAGGGCTGATACGGGGGCTGATACAAGGGCTGATATTTTTCTGTCCCGCCCTCCTCAGCAGTTGATCTCGCCCTGGAGAAAAAACAGGGAATATCTGCAAAACTGTTGTAAAAAATAAAGAAAGTGGACGTATTCTTGCATAATTTTTACCTGATTCCAACCAAAATCGCACTGAAAACACTGTTAAAACATTGAAACATCCATTTTCTTACACCGAGTACCTCCATACAAAATGGCGTCAGCGTCAAACTTTCGAACGCCATACGCATAACGTCACAACGTCATAACCGCACGCAACGTTTTCGCGAACAAAAGGATCGATGAAATGCCTTTGAGCCTTTGCGGCTGATAAAGTCACTTGATTTAGTGATCATTGTCAAAATAAAGAAATTGATAGATTATTTCATTAGCACTTTTACACGCATAAGTATATGATAAAAATATTATTACACGTTTTTTGATCCCATCCCTGATCTCAGCCCTCGGACCGTATCAGCCCTCGCCCTTCGGGCTCTGGCTGATACGGTCTACTCGGGCTGAGATCAGGGCTGGGATCAAAAAAGCCGTGTAATAATCTATATATACCGCCCTGAATACAAATTGTGAATGCAGTTATCCCCTAATTGAGCCACAACATTTGAGCCGCGGGATTTCCAACAATGTGGTATGTGCAACCAGCAAAGCCTCAGATCATACGCGCAGTCTGATCAGAGCGTTTGCTAGTCACTTGAATATTCTATGAGTGTTAAGCTACTGGCTGAACATAATTTGGAGTTTCAAAGCTGAAAAGGAGGCTGCACAGGCTCGTCTGAGTCTACATTTGTCAAAATGTCACACTGTTGGAAATCACATGTCACAGCTCAATTGAAAACTGTCAACGTGGCTGTGCATCACAAGAGGACTCAGATCAGCCTAAGCATCAGTTCAGTCTGATCAGAGTCTGAAGAGTGTGAGTACAATATAGTTACCCTCTAAAGGCACAGGGAAGACCTATCAGACTGGACTGATGCCTATGCTGCTCTGAGTCTTCCCTTAGTACACACTCCTAGCATTGATTTTGTCATGCCATGCCTTATATTATAGTTAGCAATATTTATAACCTTTTTCAGGGTTCATACAGGCAAGATTGTGTAAAATTCAAGGACTTTTCAAGGACTTCTAAAAGACTTTCCTACTGTTTTCAAGGACTGAAAACTTAGGAATAATACTGATTTACATGTAAAAAATCAACTTCTGAAATGCTAGAGTCCATTACTAAATATATAAGTTTAAGATAATTAGTATAAAATTGTTGTGCCTTTATTTGGTGCAGCATATGCTGCACCAAAAAAGGCACCACAATTTTATACTGATTAAGGTCTCAAAAAACACTGTTAAATCCTCCTGTAGATGTTAAAATTCAAGGACTTTTCAAGGCCTTTGAATGTTTTTCAAGTACTTTTCAAGGCAAATTTGACTTTCAAGGACTTTTCAAGACAATCCTGTATATTCAAGCACTTTTCAAGTCTGTGCGAACCCTGTTTTTCGTGGAAAAAAATATTGCCCATATTCGAAACATCTTGCAGCTGTCCTCTAGCCTGGTTGCAAAATTAATTAACATATAGTACCTTATCTCTTATAGAGATAATTTTTGTAATCTTAAAATAACTCTTTGTATACTAATGGACTCTTCCACTTGGGATGATTCATTGTATATATTGAGGTGTCAAAGGATATGATTTCCAAACAAATAATTTCTTTCTCTTAGTACCCATTTACCGAAGTACCCATTTAGGGGTTTCCAGTATATATTATATGACTTTTTGGTTACTGTAAAAGCGGTATCTCATGAATGCGTAATTAGGACTGATCAACCTTAGATATAGGTAAAAGCTGACAATGAGTCGTGGTTTTATTCAAAAGTTACTGTATCATATTGTGCTGTTACCTCAGTATGAACATAACACACATTATGTAGTCCTTAAAACGCCAGCAAAATAACTGCATCTGAAAATGTCTATTTAACATAAGCATAGAGGCAAACATTGTGGACCCAGATCAGACTGCTCCTACAGGAGCAGTCTGATCTGGGTCCACACTGTTTGTCTATAAAGCTTCAAATATTTTAGTGGACGACAAAAAACATACATTTTGTGATTATGCGCTTTAAGGGTTAATAAATGTGAGTTCAGTGTGTATACGGTTACGATTTACGGGAAATGCACGCACGTTTGCGCGGCTCAAACAGCTTATGACTTCTTCACCAAATTATAAATAGAACCTGATTTCCCTTGCTTAGCAGATGCAATAGCCGAACCACGCCCAGATATGAATATTAAAGTTACCGCCTTTACAGAGAGCAAAACGTTCTATTGTACAAAGTGTTAATTAACAAATACAAACCTTTTCGTTATTTTGGTTATATCTGAATGTTCCCATAACAACAGGCTGGATTTCTTTTACATCAAAATAAATACCTGCAGTAAACAAAACAAATTGAATTGTTTTACAGCTGTGCTAGCTGTGTGCCAGTTACTGTCAACTGACAAAGTGCATACAATTAAATGGGAGAATATTAACAATTGCTTGGATTTCTTTTACATCAAAATACAACCAGGCAACCACCAATTTAGCATTTTATTCCAATGAAACATCTTAAGATTAGCTGTCAATAACATAAAATTGGCTATGTATTATTGTCATCCAGGTGACCCTAAACTACACAAAAACGTGTTCATTTCTACATGCTCATTACACTGAAGCATAAAAAAATAGTTGAGAAGTTTGTAAAAAACAACAACAGATTTTATGGTGAAAAACACTCATTTATTGAATTGACATGTGTTGTAGGTGCACATTGGAATCGCCTCAATGAGGCAATTCCAATGTGCACCAGCAACATATGTTACTGAAATTATGGAAACCTATTTTCAAATATACATTTATCAAAAATCATGTCCATAAGCTTTGCCTCTTTAAAACATCTCAGTCTGTCAATCAGTACATGTATTAAAATACCTGTCACTATATGGCAAATTGTTTATATTTACATGACAGCTATATCACCAAATTTGATTTCATGAACTATGCTTTTGCTGAGATGGTAATTGCGTGGTTGTAAACTCCTGAAATAGATAAAACAGATTGATTTGTTATACAGCAGTATACAATGACTGTCAGCTGACAAAATAAAACCATTAATTACCATATTTTCTCATCTTTCTCTCAACATCTTTTTTTTGCACAACTACATCTCTTTCAGATCATCTTAACCATTACACTGACTAATCTTTCTCTTTACAGGCCTCCAGATAAACAGTGTATATATATTGGAAAACTATGTTGAAATTCTTAATTTCTCATCCAAAACATATGTTGTGGGTACTCAAAAGAACCGTCTCAATGAGACGGTTCTTTTGAGCACCCAAAACACATGTTTAAATTGATTGGTAAGAAAATAATTACAATTTTACGTTCATAAAATTTCCTTATCTGGATCTAGGTCTTTAAAAAGTGAAAGCTTTGCTGCATGTTACAACTAAAATAGTGGCTTATCCCTTTTGCATTTTTTAAAATTTGATTCTTTAGGTCCCATCAACAAAATTTCAGTTATAAAGGGACGGGTCTTCCTGGGTTGAACCAGTACTAAGCTAGGATTAATGTGTCTTGCTCTAGGACACAACGCAGTGACGCCGGTGAGGCTCGAACCCGCTGCCCCTTGGTCTCTAGTCAAGCACTCTACCACTGCTTTCCCGTTTTGTATTCTGATGGATTTTCCCATACATATTGTCAGATACAATAACTATGGGACTGCCCATTGTGTAATTTAATAGGTCACAGACTGAACTTGCTAAACTATGTTTTATTTCTTTTCCTGAAGGTTGTTTTAATCCTAGCAAACAGTGCAGACCCTGATGAAATGCAGCATTATGCTGTATTTCATCTGTGCCTTCACTGTTTGGCAAAGTACCCATTTAAAAAAAAATATTGTAACAACAAAATTAGCCATCCTCTTTAACACAGGGTTGCTAGTCCCTTGTGCCTGTATGTCTCTGGCTTGGGCTAAGGTCACTCAACTACAGGACCTGGCCTCAAGGTTATAAACTTTTTTTCATGCTCAATTCAGCTGGGCATGAAATTTCAACTGCTTATAAAAACTAAAATACCAACAAATGAAGAAGTTTCTTCCTTTAAGTCTCTCAGATGTTGAATTTATCCTGCTAATCAATGTTAAAATGTCAACAATTGTTGGCATTTTAACATTTATGAGTAAGATAAAATCATGCTCAGCTGAGTTGAGCAAAGAGCAAGTTTTATAACCTCTGGTCCTGGTATTCTTTAGCTCTGGCTGTCTGCCAGTTAAGAGCCTTTTTGTCTCATAACAGTGTCAGTTAATTTGATTTTATTGCTTCCATGTGATGATACATATCATATGCATTAATTGGATTGTTTAGGAATCCTCCATGCAAGCTGAATAATATTTGTGTTATAACAACAGCAGAATCCAGGGCAAAGATTGCACTGTGTTGTTTTCCTCAGCAAGACACTATACCATCTGCTTAGTACTCAGGCTCATCCCAGGAAAACAGGAAATCATCCAGACATATTTACATTTTTGAAGCAATCCTTTAATGAATCTTTAGATTTTTGCAACCGTTTATAGCCTCATGATTTACACACATTTGACTGACAACAGCCTAGCTAACTTGCCCGTGCAACACGCTTCAAACATCAAACTCAGTCGCAAGAAAGTGATACTGGTGTTGTGATTGACAGCGAGTCACACCTGAGTCACGCGTGCAAAACAAGTCTCTTGTTTGCTCCATTGGCTGTCCATGTTCAAGATGGCTGTTCTGCTTTTCCATTTTACACTCCGACTAAACCGTTAATATGATTATATCTTAAATACAAAACTGTTTTAATTCCTAAATTAAAAATAATTTTTATATTTTAGATATTAATCATAACATGTAAATATAAGCAATAAATTCATTTTTTTGAATTTTCATGGAATCATCAATATTTCGGGTCTCTTGCAAAGTAAACGTGAAGCCTCACTTACTTTGCAAGAGACCCGAAGTATAATTCATGATTCCATGAACATTCCAAAAATTGAATTCCTTTCTTAAATGACTGAAATCTTTTGACTGGGACATAAAGCATCGACACAAACAAACAAGCAAAACTTACCAATATTTCCATTATTCCCTGGAGGCGTCCGTTGAAGAATTTCCTCAAATTTTTCCCATGAGCCAGCATTGCGTTCCATGATTCTCTGTCTCGTTAGAGAGCTATTTTTGAAGCTGAAGATAAAAAAAAAATATTCCATAGCTTCATACATAGAGAATACTAGGTGAGTGTCTTTTGATATCAAGTTTACCAGGCAAGGCTTTGAGAACGCTTGTTGACATCGTGAGGCTTGCCGAGCGATTCAACATGCGTTCTCAAAGCCGAGTCTGGTAATTTTGATATCAAAAGGCACAAACCTGGTATTCTATTTATCAGTTTACCCATTGTTGAACACTCTTCAAACTAGCAATTATGACGTAATTGTTTATTTGTATGTTGATTCAGCATCATTAGGGACGTCATTCAAAAAGTGCAACGTCATCATGACCTGATACTGATAGAGGCACATGCCGTGAGATAGACAACTTTTATCAGGCAACATGGAACAATGCAGTTAATATACGAGGTAACTGATAAAAACATATACAGTGCAGTGCTGTCCTCATATAAGACACTTCCTAACATTATAGCATAGATTTGGATCTAACACGCTCATGTTGTGGCACCCAAATTTTTTACCATGGAATTTCACAAAGGAATTTACACTTGTAACAAAGCATTGCTATGGTACTCAAACATAATGTTATAAAGGTCCTTAACTCTAGATTACCAAAACATCAAGAGCCTAAAACTGTGAATATGGAATTTCACAAAGGAATTATAGGAAAATGACCATAAAATGGTCATTTTCCTGTAATTCCTTTGTAAAATTGTCCCTTTATAACACATTTCACTTGTAACAGTGGAGTGTCAGTCCATTGCTATGGACCCCAAATATAATGTTATAAAGGGACTGAACTGCAATCATATATCTAGATTATCAAAACGCTGAGAGATTTAAATTGTGAATATTTCCTTAGCCATCAGTTTGATCGTATTCTATGGTAGCTCAAAAGAACCATCTCCTTGAGATTCTTTGAGAGGGCTCTTTTGAGTAACCAGAACATAATTTCATGTTTTGATTGAGAAATAAGAAAATCAATTTTTGATTATGCACACTTATCTATAGGCCTGATTATTATATATAGAGCGAGTTCTATCATTCAACTGTAGATACTGCGGTTAGACTTAAGTTGATCAAACTCAGTCTGGTTTTGGTTTCACGTGATCACTTTAGTCATTGTCTGCTCATGTCCAGTTACTGCGGGTCAACCATAACTTTTTTACTTTGGTTGATACTGGTTTTCGACATTGGCCAAACTCTTAAAAATTAAGAAATCACTATTTTGTTTCGATGGCAGTGATTGGCTCATGTGACCTTTAACACGTGATGAGAACCAAAAGTTGATCAAACTCGCTCATAGTGTGCCAAAACTGTGAGCTACATTCATTAACGATGACAAAAATCATTGAAATTTAGGCAATCAAAGGGCAATAACTCCTCGTTAACTTAACGCACCCCAATGAAACTTCACATGCATAACCACAGTATAGTCATATATATTCAGTATAAGTTTCATAAAAATCCATCCATTGGTTACCTACTTATGGCTGGGGACGGGAAAAAATCGTTGAAATTTTGGCAATCAAAAAGTAATTACTCCTCTATAACTGACAACATCCTAATGAAACTTAATGTGCATAACCACAGTATGGTCATATATATTCAGCATAAGTTTCATGAAAGTCCATCCATTGGTTACCTAGTTATGGCTGAGGACAGAAAAAATCACTGTAATTTTGGCAACCAAAGGTTTATTACTCTGCTAAATTGTGACTGACAACTACCCAATAAAACTATACTTGCATAACCTCACCTTGGTCATATATGTTCAGTATAAGTTTTACGAAATTCAATCCAATGGTTACCTAGTTATGGCTGAGGACGAAAAAAATTATCGAAATTGAGGCAATCAAAGGGCAACAACTCCTCTATAACTGATGACACCCCAATAGAACTCATCGTGCATAATCTCACTATGGTCATATATATTTAGTATAAGTTTCAAGAAATTCCATCCATTGGTTACCAAGTTATGGCTGAGGACAGAAAAATCATTGATACTTATGGAACCAAAGGGCAATAACTCCTCTATAACTGACAACACTCCAATAAAACTTCATGTGCATAATCTCACCATGGTCATAATATATATACAGTATCAGTTTGAAGAAATTCCATCCATTGGTTACCTAGTTATGGCTGAGGATGGATAGTCTGACCGACGGACCAAAGGATGGACAAACAGCGCCAAAGCAATATCCCTCGACCTTCGGCAGAGGATAAAAAAATCAACTAAACAGAATAAAGCAAATATATACCTTGAATGCAAAAGAGTTAAACATGCTTACACAGCTATCAAGTGGAACGAGTCATCTATTTCTTTATGTACTGTAAACTCAGAAATTTTCGAGAGGGTTTTATTTTCGCCAAACTTCATTTGCAAAGTTTCATGAAAACAAAACGCTTGCAATATGGAGAGATCACTCTGTCGTTTACTGATATATCATGCCCTGGTCGTAAATTTTGAATGTTGCAAATGTGTCTTTTAACACTATTCTCGAAAATTTCCGAATTTACAGTATGCAAGCAGAGAAGGCTCTGGCTGGTCTGAACCTTGTGATAAGTACCTAGAGCCATCAACAATAAAAAATAAAAATTAATTTAAGTACACCTATTACACCAAGCAAGCTTCAAGCAGTGGGATAAACAAGTCTTAATCATTTGCATTATGGAAACCATGTTGTGGAAAAATGACAACTACCGAACTTATTAATACTTTCTGCAATTGTTGGTTTCTATATACAGGTATATATATGTCTGATAACAAGGGCATCAAAATAAATATTGGCTTTCAAAAAAAGAAAAATAGATATGGTGGTTGTTTAACTTCAGAAATAGCAAGAACACATAAATATGTGCATGTGTGGGTGTGGTATGTGGACAATTCTGGCCTTGGACCATTCTGACCACAAATGTAAGGATTTTGTACTATCATGCGCGGGTCCAGAAAGTTTTGTCGGAGGGGTCCAACTCTGACAACGTTGATGACGGGAGAGAGGATCCTAATAGCACTAAAAGCGGGTCATCAGTGGCCTGCCAGCAAAACGCCATTTAAATGGCGTTTCCCTGGCATGCTGATGATGGCCCAATTTTGAATGCTGGCTTGGTAGCTTTGTAATTTTTCAGGGGATCCGGACCAGTATTGCTTAAAGACCCTATATTTTTGTGATTTTTCAGGGGGGGGGGGGGGGGTCTGAACCCCCTGTTTCCCCCTCTGGATCTGTGCATGACTATTTCCCGATGTTGAGTTGGGAGAGCCAAGCAGAGCAAGCTATCAACAATAAAACAGCCTAATGTGTGTATTACACCAAGCAAACTTTAAGCAGTGCGATAGATGAAAGCGTTTGAAGCATTTTTGTTATATGGTTGTAATATGAAAATGTTATAATTATTTTAAAGCTCTATTTACTCATCAAAGCTCTGCTAATGTATACAGCACAAACAGTTTCAAATAAACACCCCTTTATTGGCTAATTGCGAGAAAGCCTTCAGGATATCTGAGCTGCTAAGACTCAAACCAGCCTGCTCAGCTACAATGACTAGCTAAAATATTGAAATTTTACATCCATAATGCTAAGCACTTGTTGAAAATGAATACCAAAGGTGCATGCTGATCAGACTGGGCAGGCTTGTCTGTCCCTTTCATTTTTATATGCAGAAAAAACAGTTTTCTCGCAATGCTAGGCCCTAAGAAAAAATAAAATGAGCCCCAACAAGTGATTTACAACAATGTGGCATTTTGATATGTGAAGACTCAGACAAGCCTGTGCAGCATCCATTTAAGCTTAATGATGTTAAGACAGTAGCTGAACACTTGCGGAATATTCAAGCAACTAGCAAAGGCTCTGATCAGACTGCGCGTATGTGCAGGCTGATCTGAGCCTTTGCTGGTCGCACATACCACATTGTTGGAAATCTCATGTTGTGGCTCAAATAATCTTTAACTTATGGTGACATTTTCGAAAAAAACATTAGAAGACTTTTTAAAAAAAAAAGGATCTTTCATTCTTTAATAATGTGCATTTCGGAATGTTTTAATATTTCATAAAGTATATGGGGCGTTTATTCTTTAAGCGGTGTATATGGGATTTAACATCATTTTACCAAACAAGCACCATGAAACTCTCAGAGTCTAAGGGGTTCACCCAGACATGTCCAGAGAGCCTTGGAATAGCCTTAGATAACCAGAGGAAAAGGGAATCACCAGTTCCAAGGCTAGCCTAAGAAAACACAATTTCATGGGTGAAAGTTCAATATTTTCAAAATCCTGAACTTTTGAAATTCAAATCTTAAAACTTGTAGGATGCCTAAAAAATTGAATAATTTCAAGTTTAAATGATTAATTGTGTTTAGATAATCTGAAAACTAATCAGAGATGCTATTATAATCTGCCTAATCCAGCATTTTGAGGCTGACTTTCTTTGGAAAGTCAGCCTCCAAATCCTGAATTCAGGATTAATCCTGAAAACTTTCACCCATGCAATTTAAGCACTGTCAATTGCTATTTTTTAAAAATCAATAAATCCAAAAGATTTTTATACCAATTTAATGCCAGCTTCAAATAACAATACCATTCAATTAACAATCATTACACCCAAATGGTACCATAGAACACTCCTAAAAGACTGTTCATGAAATGAAAAATGAAAATATTCTGAATCATGGAATTTTCTTTGGTATGAGCCCACAAATTTTGTGCGAAACCCACCCACCCACCCACCCACCCACCCACCCACCTACCTACCTACCTACCTACCTACCTACCTACCTACCTACCTACCTACCTACCTACCTACCTACCTACCTACCTACCTACCTACCTACCTACCTACCTACCTACATAACCACCCACCCACCCACCCACCTACCCACCCACCTACCTACCCATCCACCCACCAGCCCGCCCGCCCGCCCGCCCGCCCGCCCACCCACCCACCCACCCACCCACCCACCCACCCACCCACCTACCTACCTACCTACCTACCTACCTACCTACCTACCTACCTACCTACCTACCTACCTACCTACCCACCCACCTACCTACCTACCTTCTGGTACTGTTGATGCCCTCCTGTGCATTTTGATATTGAATCTGATCATGCCTTTAGATGAAAAGAAAGCAGTCTTTTATATCGAAACAATTACACTATCTAACCCTTAAAGCTGCATACTCTGTAACTATGAACATTTTTCGAAAAATTTTCTTTTCTTTTTAAATCATTTGTAAAAGTAGAATTAAGCTATGTTTTCACAATAAAAATGTTCAGTACAGCTGAAAACTGCATGGAAAAGTGAATTATCTTATCAAATAGGTGTATTTTTCTCTTGTTGGTAATTATTTGCGTCCCTCCAATAATTCTAGACCGTTGAATTTTAACATAAATGCAGTTGTTTTGATAGTGATAACTTGTTAAGATTTACGAAAATGGTAAAAATGTTTACCTGAATTTGAGTATTTTTACTGTGTTCTTAAAAAATAAAAACATTATTTTTAAAATTAGAAGATCAAAAGTTACAGACTATGCAGCTTTAAAGCTCCAATCACGACTGCAGCAGTTGACAAATTTTAACAATTCTTTCTTAGACGATTCTCATGAAATATCATGCCTTATTAGTTATTTTTGAAAAAGCAGCTAAATTTGAAATTGTCCTCTGCTGCAAATTCTAGGTGGCGCTTTATGGGCTAACTTCATAAAGAGAAATAATAAAACAATATTTTGACTGAAAAGATGAGACAGTTAGACTTAGTGTATCCAAATTCTGCACAGCTTCATGTTATGGGCCAGTGCATGAGATTAAAAAAATCCATCATGAGTTTGAGGATGGGATAGAAAACATGCGGGGATCCAGAAAGATTTTTCAGAGGTGGTCTGGTCCAACTTTTTTTAGATAATGAGTGGATCCAAATATCACTAAAATAGGGCCATCATCAGCCTGCCAGCGAAACGCCATTTAAATGGCATTTTGCTGGAGTGCCGATGATGGCCCAACATTGAATGCTGGCTTGGTAGCTTTGTGATTTTTCAGGGGATCCGGACCAGTATTCAGCTAAGAAACCCTTTATTTTTGTGATTTTTCAGTGTATGTGTGGGGGGAGGTTCTAGATCCGCACATGGAAAAAATCCATTTCGAGGATCACAGATTGGCATTACAAAGCTTGCGAGTGATGACAAACGGTGATTGTGAGGGATGAATTTTTCTATCCCATCCTCACGCAAAAAATGGATTCTTTTTCTTGCTCACCACTAAATACCTCATTTTATAGTGGAAAAACATGAAAATGCTTCCAAAAAATCCTCAATATGCTGAGATGCGATAGAGTGACGTCATTTAAACATTTCAATGAAGTCCTGGATTGACGTGAGGCCAATGACATTATCTTTCCCACAGGTTGGTACACCGGTTTGTGGGGATTATCTCACATGGGTACAAACAACGTCAATCAGGATCTGGTGTGTGAGAATATATCAGTGCCTATCACATTCTTTAATCTCTATCTTTTCAAGGCCTCTACATGTGTAGATAAGAGAGTGCGATCTAAAACTATTTTTCTTATTTCTCAACCAAAACATATGTTGTGGGTACTCAAAAAAACCGTCTCATTGAGTCAGTACTTTTGAGCACCCAAAACTTGAGTTAAAATTGATGGATAAGAAAGTATTCTCAATTTTAAGTTCAAAATATTTGTTTGTCTATGCTTAACCCTTTACCTCATAGAGACACCTTTGAGCATTTTTTGCAAAAAGAGCAGACCCAGATCAGGCAGATCTTGTACGAGCTGCCTGGTCTGGATCTGCTGCTTGATCAGGGTCTGCTCAGTTTGCTTATGAAATATCATTAGATATGATCCTACACAAGTGGACCGGACAAATCATTTCTTTGTTCTATGTACAAACCTGAAAGTTTTTTCAATTAATATATAATTATGCATAGTGGGTGGAGCTTAGCATGAATATTCATGAAGAAAGGGTAATGGTGTATCTACCTGGGTTTTTAGCAAGCATGCAGTGCAGAGAAGCAGGGTTATGATATTTCTAGCAGATTATTATACTCTATACTGGTCTTATACAAGGCTCTGAAAAAGAGATAGTACAAAAAAATGGTTTACCAAACTAAAGCCATAAAGGATTTAGGATCTAAAGGGTTCACCCAAACATGTCCAGACAGCCCTGGTGTTGCATTTGGTAGCCAAAGAAACAATGCATCACTCGATCCCAGACTTGCCTGAAATGAATACTTCTCACATTTAACCCCTTCTAGACCATTGGACCATTCCATAATCTTTGATACAATAAAATCTGTCAGGTCCATTTGTATGTTCACAGGTTATATTTTTGAAATAATGGAATTCTGTCTTAAAAGTTAGTAGATCATTTTGTCTCAGCAAACTGTGAAGACAATGATGAAATGTCATATTTTGTAGCATTTCATCTGGGTCTGCACTTCATATAGATCTGGCTCTGCACTGTTTGCCAACGAGTTCATTCTTGAACACTTCAAGCATACAACGGATTAAATTTATTTGGAAAAATCTACTGTCATGCCAACCAAGAGTGACAGTGATGTAATACTTTGTTTACAAATGCTAAGAAACACGGTCAACATGTACACTTCACTTGAGCTTACACGAATCGGTAGATCACTTGAGTATTAATCCTATCCACAGGATAGGATTAAAACACAAGTGTTCTATTGATTATAAGTCCCTGATAACTTTGTAAACAAAACATGAAGTCACTGTCACTCTTGGCTGGCAGGACAGTACATCTTTTATTTTGTGATCATATGTCCTTTCAAAACAATTTCCTGCTATAATAGGAGCCATGTCAAAATATCAAGCAAATTGTCTACAGAGAGAGGGACAATCAGATGGAAGCTAGGCTGAGCTGCATATCCCTATCATTGTCCTGTTGAGAGAGAATAAAGGGTGGCATTCATTATTAAGAGCATGCTAATGAAATTTTAGGTTTACCTGGCCACATAGTGCAGTCGGTAATGTGTCTGGCAACAGATGCGAGTCTGACTGCAGATCCAGGGGTCGCGAGTTCGATCCTGGCCCCCTCCCATACTTTAGTGGAGATTGATCATGAAATAATTTCTACGGTCATTCTCCTCCCTTCGGCTGAATCATTCAAGAAGGGTTGTTGTCAGTTACAAGCGAAAGTATATGCCCAAAGTACTGGTTAACTGCTTATTCAAGCTTGCCCAGGAAAAAGTGTAGTTAGGTGAACTGACCGTCCCGCCATGACCATAGCTGTTGACTTGGGACGTAAAGCATCACAACAAAAAAATCAAAACAAAATTGTAGGTACTAAATGTATAGGGGACCAGCTAAGGCCAATCTGAGCTAACAGATCAACACAGTCCTCAATACCCTCCATTGGTAACATACACAAAGTAAAGAAGGAGATGAATGCTAAGACCAAATATTTAGCCTCTACCCCCACTTGATAGCTAAGCATGTACAGTAAAAACCTGTCTAAAACAGCCTCTCTCAAAAAGACCAAAAATTGGTTTTCAAGACCAATTATTGCTTAATGAAGGTCAAAAGCATTGCAGAATGCAAGGGAGCATTCTGCAATACTTTCGATCCTCATTAAGCTATCCAAGGGGAGCATTCTGCAATACTTTTGACCTTCATTAAGATATTTGTCATTTAGTCAGGTTTTTCTCTCCCCACTTTGGGAACATGACCCGACCCAAAGAATTGGGAATTTTTCACATCATTTTATGCAAAATTGGGAAAAAATCACACTGTATAATTTGAATAAAATTAAACAAAAATTCAAATTATTTGGTTCACTAATAAGCAAATTTCAAAATTTGGAATGCAAAAATACATTTGCAGTGGCACAGTGCAGTTAAGATGCCAAAGAATGGTGATAATTTTTTTGTTCCTTGAATTGGGAATTTTCTCCTTAAAGTGGGGAAAAAACCCTACTTTTTGTCATTGGGACCCAATCACCCAATATCAGTTGCCAAATGGAACCAGAAAAAAAACTGTAAGTTCTTTGTTTTGTCTATTTTTGATATGCTGCTGTATGCTTAACCCTTTGCATGCTTGTTAATTTTCATGTTTTTTTATTAATATAGAGTTAAGGCTTAAAGTACCAGTCTACCCGACCCCCATCAAAATACAGAGAGAGGGACAGTAAGATGGAAGCTAGGCTGAGCTGCATATCCCAGTCATGTCCTGTTGAGAGATAATAAAGGGGGGTGTCCATTATTAAGAGCCATCTACTGAAATATATAGGGGACCAGCGAAGGCCTATCTGAGCTAGCTCATCAGCCATGAATAAAAGGACAGTTAGTACAAGCATAAAGTCTTTAAAGCATTCTATAAAGGAATAAAAGCTTTAGCAGAAGCTTGAAAGAGAAGCACAGTGACTTAGTGGTAGAAAGCTAGACATGAGGTCAGATAGGAGTGCGTACCAAAAAATTAATTTTCTTATTTCTCAACCAAAACATATGTTGTGGGTACTCAAAAGAACTGTCTCAATGAGACGGTTCTTTTGAGCACCCAAAACATATGTTAAAACTAATTGGTAAGGAAATATTTATGATTTTACGCTCAAAAATTTTGTTTATCTAAACCTGTGCATGAGATGGAGGGTTCACATGTTTGAGATTCACCAGAGGCACTGTGTTGTCGTTGAGCAAGACACAGTATCCTCTGCGTAGTACAAGGTACAACTCAAAATAGGTCCCATCATGTCTGACTGAAACATTGTGACTGGGAGGTAAAGCATCGACTCGAATAAAACTCGAAGCAGAAGCATTGGAGAACCTAATGATGTTAGTTTTATTCGGGAAGGGGGTTACTTATAGACTCCAGGTCAGAGACTAAAATGCCAGCATTTTCTTTGCCATATGATTTGTGAGGTAAAACACATGATCAACTTACCAGGCTTGTGATTGAAAACACATGATCTACGTGTCATGTCAGTGATGGGCAAAACAAGATCAACTTCATATGTTTGTGATGAAAAGCACATCAGTATCAACTTGCCATGTTTGTGACAGGAAAAACATGATCACTTGCCATGTTTGTTATGGAAAACACATGATCACTTGCCATGTTTGTGATGTAAAACACATGATTAACTTGCCATGTTTGTGATGTAAAACACATGATTAACTTGCCATGTTTGTGATGGTAAATACATGATCACTTGCCAAGATGATCAACTTGCAATGTGTGTAATTAACTTGCCATGTTGCGATGGAAATAACATGCTACAACTTGCCATTGTTGTGATGGGAAACACATGATCATTTGCCATGTTTGTTACGGAAAACACATGATCACTTGCCATGTTTGTTATGGAAAACACATGATCACTTGCCATGCTTGTTATGGAAAACACATGATCACTTGCCATGTTTGTTATGGACAACACATGATCACTTGCCATGTTTGTTATGGAAAACACATGATCACTTGCCATGCTTGTTATGGAAAACACATGATCACTTGCCATAATTGTGATGGTAAATACATGATCAACTTGACATAATGGTGCTGGAAAACACATGATCACTTGCCATGATTGTTATGTAATACACATGATCACTTGCCATGTTTGTTAAGGAAAACACATGATCACTTGCCATGTTTGTCATGGAAATTATGATCACTTGCCATGTTTGTGTTGATAAATACATGATCAACTTGACATAATGGTGATAGAATAACACATGATCACTTGCCATGTTTGTTATGTAATACACATGATCACTTGCCATGTTTGTTAAGGAAAACACATGATCACTTGCCATGTTTGTCATGGAAATTATGATCACTTGCCATGTTTGTGATGGTAAATACATGATCAACTTGACATAATGGTGATGGAAAACACATGATCACTTGCCATGTTTGTTATGGAAAACACATGATCACTTGCCATGTTTGTTATGTAAAACACATGATCACATGTCATGTTTGTCATGGAAAACATGATCACTTGCCATGTTTGTGATGGTCAATACATTATCAACTTGCCATAATAGTGATTGAAAACACAAGGTTAACTTGCTATGTTTGTGATGGAAACACATACACATGACCAACTTTCCATGTTTGTGACATAAAATTATGATCACTTGCCATATTTTTATCGATAACAGATGATCACCTTGCAACATTTGTAATCAACTTGCCATGTTGTGATTGAAAAAAAAACATGACCACTTGCCATGTTTGTTGTGATAAACTCATGATCAACTTGCCATGTTTGTGATAGTAAATGATGATCAGCTTGCCATGTGTGTGATGGAAAAAAAATTATCACTTGCCATATTAATATGTTTGTTATGGAAAACAGATGATCAACTTGCCAGGTTTGTAATCAACTTGCCATGTTTTTGATGGAAAAAACATGATCACTTGCCATTTTTGTTGTGAAAAACACATGATCAACTTCAAGTCTTACCATGTTGGTAAATAACTTGCCATGATGGTTAACACTATTTAAAACTTGCCATTCTAGTGTTAGAAAACACATGACTACCTTCCATGTTTGTGATGGAAAACCCTATGATCCACAAGCCTTTTTATGATGGAAAACACATGATTAACTTGCCATGTTTGGGATGGAAAACACCATGATCAACTTGCCATGTTTGTGTTGAAACACATGATAACTTGCCATATTTTAGATGGAAAACACATAATCCACTTGCCGTGTAAGTGATGGGTAAAACATGATCCACTTGCCAGGTTAGTGATGGATAAAAAATGACCCTAGAGCCCTTTGGTTCAGAAGTCAGAGCTCAGAAAAGGCTTAATTTACAGTTTTTAAGGATGATGACCTTGAATTCAGGTGACCTTGAAAGTTAGGTCAAGGTCACCAAAATCATATCAACTCAAAATTTTGTCACAGTGATACAATACATTAAGTTTAGCTAGAATACATTGTTCAAATCAAGAGATATTATACTAAGACCCTTTTTGGTCAAAATATGACATTTCAAAGTGCTAATGTGACCTTGGAAATTAGGTCAAGGTCACCAAAATCTAATCAACAATTCCCCTTCTCCAAACAATGTATCTATGCAAGTTTGATAAAAATCTATTGACTGGTTCAGAAGATAACGCACATAAACCATATTTTGGTCATTTCAAAGTACCAGTGTGACCTTGAAAATAAGGTCAAGGTCATTCTCCTTCTCCCAACAATGTATCTTTACAAGTTTGGTGAAGATCCATCCACTAGTTCAGAAGATAATGCGCCTAACCAATATTTGGACATCTCAAGTGAAGCTGTGACCTTGAAATAAGGTCCAGGTCACCAAAAATTCAAATCAACTCTTCCCCTCCTCCAAACAATGTATCTATGCAAGTTAGTTCAAAATCCATCCACTAGTTCAGAAGATGAAGCATGGAAACCATATTTTGGACATTTCAAATTGCCCCTGTGACGTTGAAGGTCACCAAAATCTAGTCAACTCATCCCCTCCTCCCATCAATGTATATATGCAAGTTTGGTCAAAATCCATCAACTGGTTCAGAAGATAATGCACAGAAACGAAAAAGTAGACGCGGACGCCACAGACGGGATCCATACCAAAAACAATATATCCGCCATCCCTGAAATGCAAAACAATATATGGTTTAGCTCAGTAAGGAATTTGCTAGGTTCTATCTGCATTATCTGTACTTTTGGACGAGTAAAATTTTCTTTGGCCAAGTTTTTTGGTCTTTTTCTTTTCTATTTGTGTATACCAAATTTTGCTATTCCCACAACCTTGTTAATTTATTTCTATCCTCTTTCTGCTGGTGTTTTAAACATAATATTTACATTTTCAAAGAAAGCCTTTAATGAAACTTCAAAACTGTTCAAAACCTTATCAATAACTCAAATACAGTCAAACTTCAATGGCTGAAACTCTAATGGCTCATTCACCTTGGCTTACTATGCTTATTATGGTCCCAACATGAGCAACAGGCTGAAACCATTGAAAACTTATCACAGATGGCCATATAAGGATTATTCCTGACAAGTTTTGTCAAAATCCAGCCAGTAATTTAGGAGATGACCTCTGAAGCACTTGCTGATATGACAGACATCCAGCGATCACAAAAGCTCACATTGAGCATATTGCTTAGGTGAGCTTAAAAGTCAGCAGACAACAACATGCAAAGGGTTTTGTTTCTAAATATACAGGGATTTTTTAGCAATTTTTGGAAGGACGGTAAAAAGTATCTACATGTATTTGGTCAGATTTTGGTTTAAAAATATTCTGTAGCAATTTGATGTTGGACAAGCAGAATCATGTAAGGACCAGTAAAAAATTTTATGGCACTAGTCCTATGGGACAAGCTGATTTGGAAAAAAATTCCAGCCATGGGCCCTAGGGCCTTTCAGATTGGGAAAATTAGCGTGGCAAACCCCTAAATTGGGAAATTTGTTATAGTGCACAATTATGTCATTCTTGGTCAATAAAAGACAAATTAGATATTATACATACTCTTGTCATTCAATTGAATGAGAATATCACCATGTAGCTTGTATGTGTGTGACTGAATAAAAATCCCAATCTTCATAAAAAATTTTTTTTTGAAGATTGGGATTTTTTATCATAATTGGGAAAAAAGTCATCTAAATTCCATTGGGAATGGGGCCAAAGTTTGGCCCCTGCGGCAGAATACAAAAGAAAATCCCTGATATACTTACTATGATACCGCCTTCTTTAGATGTCATGCCTGCCAAAGATGCTGGATTATCCCCGGTGAAAGCTACAACCTTGCACTCAGCCGAAAACCCGTATTTCTTGACAAAATATGGTGAAATAGTTCCCTGCAATAAATGAACCAAATTACAATAAAACCTGCCTTAAAAGTAGTCTGCAGTGTGCACATTTACCTTTTACCATTTGAATATGGCAAATACTCTAAAATTATGAACGCTTGTCTCCCTCTGTTCTCAAATAAAATGTCCGTTTTCAGGGCTAGAATCTACCAAAAGCTTATCAGAATAGCAAACCGGGAAAATCCTGATCTGGTCTGGGTCTGCTATGTTTGTTTAGCCTTTTTGGTAGGCAAATTGTGTTTGAAATTTTTGAGCATATATAAACTATATGTTTGTTTACTACAAGACTTCCCGAATTTTTATCCTGTTAAACTGTAGAAGAACCTGATCAGACTGCTTCTCAAGAAGCAGTCTAATCTGGGTCTGCTCTATTTGTCTAGGCCTTTTTGGCAGGCAAAAAGTGTTTGAAAATTTTGAGCATAAATTATATGACTGTTTACTGCATGACTCCGCAATTTTTATCCTGTTAAACTGTAGTATTCAGTTGTAACCATGTATTTTCAGAGTAAAAAACAGTGTGGATCTGAAAGCCATCTGATCTGGATCTACAGTGTTTTCAAAAAAAGAAAAGTCCAGGTTCAGCAAGACAATGCTAACACTTTTTCTTGCTGAATAAATTTTGATAATGAACATTCACTTCTTTCTAAAGCCAGTAAAGTTTATTTCTTATTTCTAGGACTTATGCAGAAAAGGGGGTTGCGACATATGAACACACTAGCAAATTACGTCAAACCCAAAATGTTGTCTTTTTGTTCAAGTCAAGAAGATCCATTTGAAATATAACTTTTGAGGAGAACATTACTGCGAACAATTTAATGGATAAGAAATACATTTTTATAGTGTAGATTTTATTTTCTTATCCTTTGGTAACATGGTTTCCATTGTGAAACTTTGAAACTATTAGATGGTCACTGATGAGGCCTAAATGGCAAAAACTAGTTAGTATGGCCCAGAAAATATGCACACACTAGTTTCAGTTCTTTGATGCATTCTTTGCTTCCAAAGGATACCTTTTTAAGAACATATTTGACTTCACTACAGCTGGTGACTGGGACTGTGTGGCGGCGATAGAACATCTCCCTGGCGGAGCCCTTCACTATAGTGTAGATTTTATTTTCTTGTCCTTTGGGATCATGGGTTTCATTGTGGAACTTTAAAACTATTAGAGGGTCACTGATGAGGCATAAATGGCCAAAAGTAGCCAGTATAACCCAGAAAATATGCACACTCTAGTTTCAGTTCTTTGATGCATTCTTTGCTTCCAAAGGATACCCTTTTAAGAACATATTTGACTTCACTACAGCTGGTGACTGGAACTGTGTGATGGCAGTAGAATGTCTCCCTGCCCTTCACTATAGTGTAGATTTTATTTTCTTGTCCTTAGGGATCATGGGTTTCATTATGGAACTTTAAAACTATTAGAGGTCACTGATGAGGCCTAAGTGGCCGAAAGTAGCCAGTATAACCCAGAAAATATGCACACTCTAAGTTCACTTCTTTGATGCATTCTTTGCTTCCAAAGGATACCCTTTTAAGAACATATTAACATTTTGAGTTTTGGCTGTATATATAATAGGGCAAAGTGACCAGTCTAGTCTTAACTCATACTCCATAGAAACACCTTTCGACGCCTGTAAAATATCATGTATTTGAAAATATTCTGGAAAATGGAGCATTTGCTCTTTTGGAGCAAATGCTCTATTTTCCATATTTTCAAAAGTATTCAAAACTAAACTTAATTTTTTCTCGATTTTTTTTCAATGTTGTCTAAATATATAAAATGATATCATGATCTAAAAATAGCCTATGGAGTTAAGGGTTAAATCCTATGCCTTGTATCAGGGTTCCGACAGAAATTCAAAAACACAATTCTATGATTTTTCCATGATCAACAATGTAATTTCCATGACTTTTTAATGCATGGCTTCCAACCTCCCCTTTTAGTGGCATCTTCATGCTGAGATAAATGCTGAATGCACCAACAGTAATGTATTTAAATAAGCATGCTTGTAGACTATGAATGCATTTTGAAATAACTAATACTTGAAACCACCAGTAGCCAGAAAACTAGCTGTCAGACACACAAGCTTTGTGTGTCTGACAGCTAGTTTTCTGGCTACTGGTGGTTTCGTCAAATTATTTCACAAAATTCCAGGACTTTTGTCACGATTATTCAGGTTTTTTCAAATTCCATGATTTTTCCATGCATGGAACTTTTTTTTGGTGATTTTCCATGATTTCCAGAGCTTGTGGGAACCCTGTTGTATACTGATGAATATACTCACCACAATCTCCTGAGAGGCAACAGGCTCACCCAATTTAGTAGCTAGATCTGCACCACAAGCCTGGTAAAAAAGGTGTTTTACTTTATTGACAATAAATGTATGATATTTTGTTACCAAATCTACTCTTTAAGCATGCATGCATAGCTACCTAGTAAAACTCAAAGCCAATAGTACAGTATGTGCCTTTATTTACTTTTATATTAGAAGTACGAACTGCAAAGGCTCTGGGGAGACTGTGCAGATGTGCAGATTTGGCTCAGCCTTCACTGCTCGTTTACACAATAAGAACATGGCACAATACCAACTTATAGGACTCTGATATACCTATAGGGCCATTTAAGCAAAAAAAAATTGTGTAAAATTGCGATTATTTTCTTATCCATCAGTTTAAACAAGTGTTTTGGGTGCTCAAAAGAACCGTCTCATCGAGACGGTTCTTTTGAGTACCCACAACATATGTTTTGGCTGAGAAATAAAAAAAATAATTTCAGTTACGCACTCTTATCTGGAGGCCTGAATACAGTATGTAATAACACAAGATATTCGGTCACCATATGAGGCAATTCAAATGTTTTTGTTTTTGTTTTGGTTTGTTGCTTTACCTCCCAAGTTAACAGCTATGGTCATGGCGAGACCGTCAGTTGACCTAACCACACTTTTTCCTGGGCAAGCTTTAACAAGCAGTTAACCAGTACTTTATGCACATACTTTCGTTTGTAACTGACAACAACCCTTCTTGAATGATTCAGCGGAAGGGAGGAGAACGACTGTAGAAAGTATTTCATGATCAATCTCCACGAAAGTATGCAATTCAAATGTGACCAAAAAGAGGTTACTAAAACAATAAAGAAAACTGTTGAGAAATTTGCACTAAATCTAGTGCCATTGCCTTAGCCTTTTAACAAACTGCCAAGCTGCCAATCATTGTAAAAATGCCCCTCATTAACCTATATGACAAATTTTGAATATTTACATGATAGCTCTATCGGCCAGAGAAAACCTTGCTTGTTGCATGCGACCAGCAAAGTTGCAGATCAGCCTGCCCATCCGTACAGTCTGATCAGCCCCATTATTAGATACTCTCTGGTTAGCATGCAAAATTTCGATATCATGCGCTGATCCAGAGGGGGGGGGACAGGAGGTTCGGACATCCCCTCCCTGAAAAATCACAAAAATATAGGATTTCTTAGCAATACCGGTCCGGATCCCCTAACAAATCCAAAATCTACAAAGCTAGCATTCAATGTTGGGCCATCATTGGCACTCCAGTGAAGCGCCATTTAAATGGCATTTCGCTGACGCGCCGATGATAGCCCGCTTATAGTGGTATTTGGATCCTCCCTCCCCTTATCAACTAAAAAAAATTGTTGTCAAAATTGGACCCCTCTGACAAAACTTTCTGGATCGGGGCATGAATATTCTAGATTGTCTCTTTAGTTGAGCAGACTGGCTAGAGAGGCGCCATAACTAGTCGAAAACCCAAAGACAGGTTTTCTCACAACTAGGCCAATTATACTTACATCTAAACATTTGGAAGACCAGCTTCTAGTTGTTATATCCAGTAAATTCATTCCTGAGCCATCACTGAGGTCAATGGGTGCATAGTCTCCTAAAAACAGTGAAGCAGCAAAACTGCTCACTAGTGATATCCTCTGAAATGGAAGAAAGCATTGATCAGGCCTTTAGTAAAGAGTGTGTACCGACAAATTCATTTTCTTATTTCTTAACTTAAACAAATGTTGTGGGTACTCAAAAGAACCGTCTCAATGAGACGGTTCTTTTGAGCACACAAAACACATGTTAAAACTGATGGGTAAGAAAATATTTACAATTTTACGCTCAAATTTTTTGTTGTTGATCTAAACCTACGATTGATGAACTAGCTCCAAGTGGCCTAGAATCTCTCACAGGGTTCATACAGGCAAGCTTGAGTAATATTCAAGGAATTTTCAAGGACTTCTAAAGCCTCTCCTACAGTTTTCAAGGACTAAAAGATAATGAAAAATTCTCATCTAAGTGTTAAAATTCGACTGTAGCAATGCTAGACTGAGATAATGGAGACAATTGTATTAGAAAATTAGTATAAAATTGTTGTACCTATATTTGGTGCAGCATATGCTGCACCAAATAAAGGCACAACAATTTTATACTGATTTTGGTCTCTATCAACAGTGCTAAGTCCTACAGAAAAAAGTAGAATTCGAGGACTTTTCAAGGCTTTTGAGTGGTTTTCCAGTACTTTTCAAGGCAGATTTAATTTCAAGGACTTTTCAAGAAAGCCCTCTAAATTCAAGTACTTTTCGAGCCTGTGCAAACCCTGTCTCACCTGGATGAGTCTGATCATTCATGACATGCTATATAGTACCTTGATAGCCATCCTTGCTGTCAGATCAAATAAGCCTTGTGCTTATAAAACTTTTATCAAGCTCAACTCAACTAAGCATGAAATTTCAACTGCTTATAAAAACTAAAATACTACAAAATTATTTTTTTTCCTGTTTTAAATGTCTCATATGTTGTATTTATTCTGCTGATAAATGTTAAAATGCCAACAATTGTTGGCATTTAAGCATTTATGAGCGTGATAAACTTCATACTCAGTTGAGTTGAGCATGAAAAATGTTTTTATAACCTCGAGACCAGATTGCATTTCGCAATTCTAAATCTCTGTGTGGGATGCTCCCAAAAGGACCACAAGTTTCAGAGTTATCTTATTAACATTTCAGGAGGAATTTTGTTTCAAGAATCCCAAGACTACAGTGAGCTAGGCTGAGCTAGTCATCTAGGATATCAGAAATTAATGACCTTATCAATTACTAAGCTCCATGTTCAATGGCAGTCATTTATTTTCAGTGGAGCACACTGGTTTGGGCAGTAAGTTTTGGTAGCAAACATTCAGATAACAGTGCAAACTTTTATTTTCTTATTTCTCAACTATACCATTTGTTGCGGTTACACAAAAGAAGTGTCTCATTCAATGAAACAGATGTTTTGAGCACCCAAAACAATATGTTTAGACTAATGGGAAAAAAATAGTAACTATTTTATTATTTTTAAAAACTTTTGATCATCAATCCCAATGTGTAGAAGTCAACATAGGGAAAAATTGCAAAAAATATTTTTTTTTAATTTAGGACATAGGGAAAATTTGCAAGAAAATAGTTTTTTGATTAGGCTAGATGCCTTTGACCAGATGTTATTTTGAGCTTTTCCTTCAAATGGCAACCATTTTGTTTTACAGTGACACTTTAGTAACTGAATCACACACCCTTAGTCGGGGAACGGACAAAAGCCCACTGGGACAAAAGCCCACTAGGACAAAAGCCCACTGGACAATATCCCACTGGACAAAAGCCCACTGTTTAAGTTGGCAGGGTGGACAAAAGCCCACTATTTAAAAAAAAACAGGTTTAAGTCTGTTGTAAAACTGTTAACCCTGATCAGACTGCTCCTTCAGGGTATATCACACCTGCAGTGTGTTTTCACTGACATTATTATTTCTCCTGTATGTTGTGACAAGCAAGTTATTAGGGCGTTCAAAGCCATTGATATTTGAAGAAAATCAATTTACAGTTTGGGTCAAACAATCTATTATTATTGGGAAACATATGTCTAATTAATCCAAATGACCTTTGATCTGGTAGTAACAATTAGCATGATGCACTTTTATGAGAGGTGCCAAATAAAAAGAGATGTTTGAAAATTTCAGATTTGAGAAGAAGGGAAACTCTTAATCTTAGGTTCGTCTGTCCACCAGAGGGGGGGGGGGGGGGGGGGGGGGGGGGGGGGGGTGGTACTCTGATATTTTCATACATATGTAGACTCGGGCTATTTTTTGGGAAATCAAAATTTTGAATTTCAATATTTTCTGGGTTTTTCAGAAAACTGAATATTTTTGGGGGTATGAAGATTTTGTGGATATTTTATGGGGTCATCACAAAATTGGACTATATTTAGAGGGCATTTCTATGCATTTTAGGGTCTTTTCTGAATGTCAAGGTACAGAATGGAGGATATATTTTGGGTTGCTAAAATTTCAAATATTTATTTGGGGTGCTTGAAATCCTGATATTTTTTTTGGTGAACGGTAGATGCTGGGCCCGAGCCAACATATGAAGAAAAAATGAGAGTACCCCCCCCCCCTGGGGTTTGTCCATCAGTTCAAACTAATCCCTGTTAAATGCATATAAGTGGGCTTTTGTCCTAGTGGGCTTTTGTCCCAGTGGGCTTTTGTCCTAGTGGGCTCTTGTCCAGTGGGCTTTTGTCCTAGTGGGCTTTTGTCCTAGTGGGCTTTTGTCCTACACTCTCCTTAGTCAGGCCCCCAGATAAGAGCACGTAATTGAAAATTTTTCTTATTTTTCAACCAAAACATAGGCTGTGGGTACTCAAAAGAACCGTCTGAATGATACGGTTCATTTGAGCACCCAAAACATGATTAAAATGATGGATAATAGCACCCAAGATAAGCAGCGTATTTGCGTAAATATGCAATTAAAATCCTCAAAAAAGCAATTAAAATGAAATGTGTGCGTACCGAAAAGCGATTCGAACAATCGGTATGCAAATACATGCAATGTCATTGTGTACCTTTTGGTCAATTTCATTTGGGTAATAAACAAATGCCAGTCGGGTAATGATTTTTTTTTACTAGCGATGCAATACAACTCCAGTTTTATTAATAAAATATCGGTGCCCAGTCCAGTATTTCGCAGAAAAACACTATGATGAAAGTGAAACTTTGCAAAGTGTACACACTCGAATGTCAACAAGGGGATGAGATTTGCTTCAGGTACAATAAAATCTGCTAGTTTGATACTTTAGAAAGGCAGACCATGGGAGTGAATAAATATGCAAGCACATTCTTGGTGGCTTCATGCAATAAGAAAATGTGTAATCACAGAAAAAGAATGTGGCATAAAAACATGAAAATACGCAATCGTTTTTGCAAGTACGCAATTGAGGATGACCAGGTTGAGTAAATACCCAATTGACCAAAAAGCTTATCTAGGGCGCTGCAAATAAAAAAAAAAATATTTGCAATTTTACACTCAAAATGTTTGCTTAACTGGACCAATGCCTTACCTCTGTGTTTTCATAAGCATCTTTCTGAGTTTGACTAATCTTCATGATCTGTGTCCCAGTAAAGCGTTCAAACCCTCTGGAGCCTGTGATTGCTGACAGTTCCTGCAAAAATACATTCACTTTGAGAAAGCATTCGGATTAGAGGGCTTTTTTGGGGGGGAGGTGTTTAGCTTAAGGTCCCAACAACAGTTTTTCAGTCATGTTGGGAGGAATTCCTATCTCCCTGGGTTAAACCAGTACAAAGCGCAGGTTAAAATGTCTTTCCTGTCCGTCGTGAGTCCCGAACTAGCAACCCTTTGATCCCCAGTCTAAGGCTCTACCTAGCTACCAACTGAGTCAGTGGGCTCCACAGATATTAGACAGAGTGCAAATTTAAAAATAATTTACTTTTAACTAAAACATATACGTTGTGGATACTCAAAAGAACCGTCTCACTATGACAGGTGTTTTTAGCACCTTGACTGATGGATAAGAATATATTCACAAGTTTACTGCCCAATCTTAACTCTTTGCCTACTAGTGTCGTCAGTTGATAACCAAATTGCAAACAGGTTGAAACCAGATCAGGCCCGACAAAACGGGCCTAATCCTGATCCAAACTGTAAGAATATTTCAAAAACGTCGAACATCTGCAGATGACCAAAAAAGCATGCAAAAATATAGCAAGAAGTGAGCAAAGCTCACATACCCCCGGCGGTAGCCATCAGAGAATGTAACACTTTCAGAGAAAAGAGAAAACTGTGAGAGTGAAGATATAGTCACAGCATAAACACTGTGTTTATGCACTGCATAATAGGCTGAAAGTAAAATCTATAAAGAAAATTCTGGTGCAGATTCATTTCATCATTTTCAACAAAAAATTGGTACATGACTGCACGGGGGGAAAACATAGACAGGTTTTGTGGTCAATTTCTTTGTATTACCATTTTAAATTTGCTTTTATGTTGCAATATTTGACTTCATGCACAATGTGGAGGCTATATTACAGCTTCATAAACTCCAAAAGCAACAACAAAGCGGAATAATTTAAAAAAAAAAAACACCGCCAACTATTTTACCTTGCTTGAGAACATTGAAAGAATATTTCATCTAGATACCACTTTTGATTATGCTAATTATTTTCCTCTTATCATCATCAACAGCTATTTTTTGGCCTTAGTCACTTACTTTAAAGTAGCAAGGCAGCATCCACAGAAATGATCTTCAGTAAAACCAGTAGGTGTTGGTCTTCTGGTGAACAAATGGTTAATGAACCACAGTCCTTTAGAATTTATAGTCAATCCTAGATAATATTTGTCCTTCATTTGTTATCTTTAGTTTTGTATACCCCAAACACTATAAATGGACCCAAAGAGTTAATTTGTCCAACATTGAACTTCAATTTTATTTTCCTCAGCATCTGAATCATTGTTTATCCATCATAGAGAATAATACTGCAGCTGGATTGCAGCATGTGGTGAGAAACTTACAGGCACCACTCTATAATTCAGCGCTTCTGGTCTTCTTACATAGACATGGTCTAAACATGCTCCCTGAATATGAGTTGGCTCTTGTACAATCTGCAGGAAGTCATACTGTTTAAACTTCTGAAACAGCTGTTGTTCAGTCGAACCTAACCCATCGACATTAAAGTCACCACACACAATAGTTGTAACTACATTGTCCACTTCAGCTGCTAATACTCTCTGCAGTGAGCCTAAGAATTCTGCCAGGTTCTGTGATGGTGGTCTATATACTGTTATAATATTGATCATAGATCCATCTGGAATTTGTACCACTATTCTCAAGTACTCAATATCCATTACAAGATGAGATGATTCCAGTATTGTAGACTGATTCTTAATATAAGAAGCTACACCTCCATGTCTTTGGAAAGAAGCAGTTTGCTTTGACAACTGCCCTTCTGAGTAACATAGTGCCCTGTCTGCACCCACCAATGTGAATCCATCTATACTGGTGAGGCTTTGATAGTTAGGATGCAACCATGTCTCAGTTACAGTTATGATATCACTTGAGTTCAATATTTGATGGCTTTTCAAGTTGTCTTTGTGTGCAACAAGAGAGTTCACGTTTAAGTAGCTAATTACTAAACTATGCATATCACTCAACCATATTGGCATTGGTGACAGGGGTCTTGTAGATAGCATAGTGTCAAGAGCTTCTTTGGCTTCTGAGTTGGCAATTATCTTGCTATAATCTAGTGACGTAAAGTAGAGGCAGTTCACTGACTTCACACGACTCACTGCAACATAGAACATTCCTGGTCGGAAGAAGCCTTCACATGATACAACAATCTTTGGCAAAGTACGACCTTGCACTTTATGAATTGTACATGCCCATGATAAACTCAGCGGGAATTGTCTTCGTGCTACCTCTGCTACTCCATACTTTCCAACCTTAAATTTTACTTCTTCTCTGACAATAGGTGTAGCATCAGGGCAGTCTGTAAGTACAGATCTGTATTTCTTTCGGGCAGCATGTCCTGCCTTGGGGTCATCTAGTTGGACAAGAATGAACACTGGTCTGAAGTCTGTGTCAGTAGGACTAGGAAGAGGGTGAAACCCAACTACAGTACCCATCATGCCATTGACTAGACCATCTTTTGTACAGACATTTTTCGTAATCATCACCTTTGCACCTATCGCTAGCTGTATAGTTTCTTTCAAAGCACACGTTTTTCTATCTTCTGGAATGTCTATGGACATTGCACTGGTGTTGATCTCTTTTCTTGTATCTTCTGACTTAATCTGATAGACTGGACTTCGAAGTTGGCTGAGTTTTTCTGCATTATAAGCATCTGCGAGAGCATTTGTAGCAAAGGCATGAACAGCATCACTTGGATAATCTGGGTCAGATTTACTGATTACTCTACTTTCAAGCTGCTTTTTGTCTTCATCTGTAATTTCTTTCTTGCGCACACGTGTAAGCAATTTTGCAAAATCTTGATCTTCTTGCTGCCTCATGATCTCAGTGAGTTCAAAGCCATTAAAGTCATTCCAGACAGTCCCATAAAGTTTTGCCATTTTGCTTTTAGGTAGTTTGTAGACGGCGAAATGTCCCACTGGTGGTAGTTGACTTAAATCACCAAAAGCTAACACAGAGACCCCTCCAAATAACTTATTGGTTGTTCCATTGATTTCAGATAATCTCTTGTGGATGATAAACAACATATCTGACCCGACCATTGATATCTCATCAATCATCAAAAGGTTTAGACTACACAGTTTATTTCTAAGTCTAGACAGTCTTGATTGAGAAATTGATGGGTCTAGTCCATGGAGAGGCAAGCTGAAGGCTGAATGTAGTGTCTGGCCATTGATATTGTATGCAGCTGGACTTGTTGGCGCTGTTAAAAGACAGACTGTATCATCAGGGTTTTCTGCTTCTGGTCTTAATGTTTTGATAGCTGCTTGATAAATTGCTTTGATTAAATGGCTTTTCCCAGTCCCCGCACAGCCACTAATGAATGTTCGTATAGGTTCTGGAACTTTCCCTGTTTTTCTGCTGGTGATGACATCAAAAAACCATTTGTACAGTTCTGAAAAAACTTGTCTTTGTTCCAAGTTCAGACTTTGGATCAATCTATGATAATCAACATCCTCCATAACCCAGGCCTGCGTTGTCTGAAACAAATTTTCTCCTCCTCTTGCAGCATGAGATGCTTCTGAGTGAACTTCAGGGTCAATGTATGCAAATTCCTCTGCTTGTCTGGACCCTTCCACTCGCTGTTTCTCTCTGTCATGTTCTGATTCTGCAGCTATCTCAGCCCAGGCATCTTCTGGTGGGCCAAAATCTTCCCAAGTTTTGCACTGCTGCTTCTACAATTTCAGCATGCTTTTCAAACTTTGACATATTATCTGAAATAATTTGTTGCACATTATGATACATTGCTTCAAAGCTGCCATCCCCATACTCAAGAAATGATTCTTCTCTTCTCCAAGGGTAATACAGCATGAGCATACTATGGTAATACTTCTCGGGTTTATGTTTCACAGAATGTTTGAATGTTCGAATGACAGCAGGTCTGGTCCTTTTCCTCATGACACCAAGACCATCTTGAAGGTTGATAGTTTTTTCATTGCTGTCATTCTCATTCAATACATCTTGTCTCTCATCAGCAGTCTTCTTATAATCTACTCTGTAGGATGAGGCAAATTCAGCAAGACACAGATGATTCAAATTTGCAGGCCTTTTCATATATCGCTCCACTAAACCAATCTGATAGATATCTTCATCATCATCGTCCAGTGTTTTAATGAAAGACATTGGTTTCAAGAGATGGAGACGTTCACTGGGTGGGTCTGTTGAAACATGGATTACTTCTCTGCTTGAACTTGACAAAGGAAGTGACAAAACTCTATATACAGCTTCCTGAGCAGACACCTCTCGGCTTGCTAAGAACTTAGTACCTATCTTTCGTAACTGTTGCCTTATATCACAATCTGCAGCCTGCTTGCTTGTTTGCTCTAGTAGTGCACTCATCTCATGTTCCGGCTTGGTGACATACGAGGAAATATACATTACACAAGCATAGGGATCTGAAACATACTGAATATCCATGTTTGCTCCCCACACCGGTAAGATCTTTGGATTATAATTGTTTATGAAGCGTTCACATGGTCTTCTCTTTAGTATGATACCGTTTGATGATTTGCTATTTGTCAAGGATTGCTCATAATCTTCCTGGGAAAGTCCTGCAACTATGAGAATATCTTCTACAGTGGTATCATGTGTTATATCTAGCTTGAACATGGCTTCAAACATCATATTCAAAACATGTTTTTGTTTTTCTGCATTCTGGCTCACTGTTGGATCATCTGGTTGGTCTTGTATTGGCTCACCTTCTGCACGAGTTAGATTTTCTTGTGCACTTGGCTGCTCTTCAACTTTATTTTTTTCATATATCCTGTTCTGAACAGTTTTATCAGATTTAGCATCACTTTCAGGATTTGGTTGAAGCTGACTTTTTGAGTAATTAGCTCTAAGATTTGCACTGTTTTGATTTTGGTCCATTTTTTCTTCATGATCATTTCTTAACTTATTCTTTGACCTGGGTTCCTTGTGTGTTCCTAAACTATGACTAATAGACGTCCCAGGATTGTTGTTCTGATGATTTAGATTGTCCAATGTCTCTTTTACATGATTGGTTTCAGTTTGAATCTTAGATTTCTTATGGTGGGTCACTAAGCTGTCACTCTTCTCGCTGCATGCCTTATTTTTATCCTTATCTTTTCTATGTAGGTGGTCATTTGTTCCTTCTTGTTTCTTACTCTGCTGTTGCAGACGATTCAAAGTCATGTTTTGGTGCTGATTCTTTTGAGTACTACTTTGTTGTCTGTCTTGTTTATCTGGTGAGTCATTCCTTGTCTGATCATCTGATGCCTTTTCAGAAGCATTTTCAGAAGAACCTCTACATACTATAGTTCTGAAGGAAGGAGGTCTGGGAAATGAAAATCTACATGTTTTTCCCTTCTTCTTACAGGCGTTTGAATGGACATGCCTTTGCACCTCATTCACTTTTTCCCTCAGTTCATCATTTTCATCAGGAAGACTGCATGAAATATGTGTGTCAACAAATTCAGCTATTTCTCTGTCTGAATCAGATGCATACTTGGGCGCATCTTTTATCCATATCACCATGTGGATATGTGGGGATCCTCTTTTTTGAAACTCTACTCTGTACAAGTAATCATCAATTTCTCCAATTACTCCACTGCCAAGAATATGTCTTACAAACAGTTGAACTCTGTAATCAAATTGTCGTGCAGCTGTTACAGGATTCCTTCTGATCCAATGACAACGTTCCTCCCAAGACATATTCTTAACATCTTCTTCTGTTAATGTTACATTGTACTGAGATGCTATAACAGAGATTGTTTCTGGCCATCTTAAGTCTGCTGCTGAAAGTGTCAGAAAAAATGTAAAAGACCCTAGCTGTCGAATCATTGCAAGAAGATCTGACAAAAGCTTCTTACAATATGCAGGTGACCCTCTTACATTCTGCATGAATCTCTGTCCTTGATCCTGTAGTATTATCTGTTTGAGCCTGTCAGTGTTTTTCAAAGTTCCTGCTGTCACTTTGTCTTCTTCAATTACTGACAATTTCGCTTTTCTTAGGGCAATATTGATACTATCTGATATCTGCTTCTGCTCTGTTAAATACTGTGCATAAAACAGATATTCTGTGTTTCTCGCGAACCTAGTGTCTTCTGACAACAACCTGGCTTGAAAATATTTTCTCAGAGTTAATTTTGGTAATCTGTGAACATCAAATCCAAATTTTCCATCTGGAAAAAGTGTAGGGAATGTTAGCACCTCATTATTTACATCATTCCCAACCATCAAAGGTAATCTTCCTTCACCCGGTGCTACTGAGAAAACTTCATTCCCAAGATAATTAGCAAGATCATCAGGTTGTATGCATGTATTGTATTGTAAACCACGCAGAGAGTCTTCTTCCTGGATACCATTTGGAGCAGATTCACTTATGACAGTATTATTCACAGCTACTTCACTTAATTCCTGAGCACTATTTAATTCTTCTTCATCACTTGTAGCTCTTGGAGTCAATGTATCATTATCATTTACTTCTGGGGTACTTGATTCATGTTCGTTTTCCTCATGTGGCTCTACAAGTGCATTCCACAACTCTTCATCTTCGTTTTGGAAATCTTTCTGCCATTCTTCGTTTAACAAAATGTTCTGATAATGCTTATTGTGATCTACCAGATATCTTAATGCTGCTTCCACTACGTGAGGTCTGATCATTTGATATAATACATGTCCAGTATATGACTTTTTACGTTTTAGTTTCAGTGGTATAAATCCAGATGAATTAGCAGTTCTTGGAAGAGCAGCTACTGTTTCAGCTGTATCTACTGGAACATTTACAACTTGTCCAATAATTGCCTTCTGTTTTCCTTTTGGCAAATTCATGATCTTCATGAAAGGTATTCGCTGAGCGACAAGTCTTTCCTCTAGCTCTGTTAGATCATGTAAACACTCTGGGATTGGCTGGAGTAACATTTTGTTTGCTACTGACATTGGTGGTAGCCTGCCTGAAGACAGATGTCTGGAGCATGTAGAACATACATATGAGCTTACTTTTCCAGAGAAACAAAGTTTTAATAAGTCTTTAGAAGTTTTAGAGAATGTCTTGCTGGAAATGTTTTTTACGCTCTGTTTGTACAACAATCTTCTGCAAACTGTACATACATATTTTGGACCAGCTCTAGCAAGTCTTTTAAAAGTCTCACATGCATTACTGTAGACTTTTTGTTCCAGGCGTAGCTTTTGTACATACCGTTTATGTTCTTTATCTTTATGCCTAACTTTGTTTCTATCATCCGATTTTTGGTTATGTCTGTACTTTTTTACCCATGCTTTGGTTTTCATTCTGCGGTTTAATCTCTCTGCTGGTGTTTCTTTTCCTATTAACTCTTCCAAATATCTCCTGGCTTTATTATTCCTCTTTTGTTTCTTTTCAACAGGTTCTTTACTTCGTGACATTTTCATACAAATCTTACTTTTTTTAATTCTGTCTTGTCTTTGCTGTGCAGTTTCTTTACATCTCAAAGTTTGCTTATGAACTTTGTCTTTCTGATTTCTGTCTTGTCTTTGCTGTGCAGTTTCTTTGTATCTCAAAGTCTGCATACGTACTTTACTATTCTGATTTCTGTCTTGTCTTTGCTGTGCAGTTTCTTTGTATCTCAAAGTCTGCATACTTACTTTACTATTCTGATTTCTGTCTTGTCTTTGCTGTGCAGTTTCTTTGTATCTCAATTGTTGCATATGTACTTTACTATTCTGATTTCTGTCTTGTCTTTGCTGTGCAGTTTCTTTGTATCTCAAAGTCTGCATACGTACTTTACTATTCTGATTTCTGTCTTGTCTTTGCTGTGCAGTTTCTTTAAATCTCAAAGTTTGCTTATGACTTTTGTCTTTTTGATTTCTGTCTTTTCTTTTCTGTGTGGATTCTTCACTTCTTGATTTACACATGTAAGCTTTAATATATTCCCTTCTCTTGATAATCTTTTTGTTCATAATTGTAGTATTATGCAATAGTGGTTTTGCTGATTCCAATAGTCTTTGCTTTTTACTTAACAGTTTTGTCTGAGTGGAAAAATAATCTGCTATACAGTTACTTTCAATTGAAACTGGAAATGGTATCATCTGACCAATGTTTAGGATTGTCTTTAAATGAGTTCTCATTGAGTTAACGTCGTATTCCTGCGTTTCAGGTGGTATACCCAGCAAAACACTGAATGCATAAGCCACTGCAAACGCACCACAATCTGGCATGTTTTGTTGCTGTGTTACATTTGGGTACTGAATATTTAGATTGTTTCCATATAAAATTGTCAGGTCTTTTTTTATTCTGCTTATTCTGTCATATCTTCTTAATGAGTCATATATGTAAACAGTTTTATTCTGAGGTCTAAACACTGATGTTATCCAGTGGCTATCAATGTGGTGAATATTTACACTAAACTTGTCTTGAGGTATATAAGGAAGCAATGCAGCCTCATTTGAATTTCTCAGAAGATGTTGAGCTGCTGGTGGCAATTGTCCAATGTATGGAGCTAGGTGTGGTGAATGTCTTCGCATTATGTTAAAAGCTTCCATAATTACATCATCTGGAATGTATGTATCATCTACCATATTTAAAGCAGCTCTTTGTGCGGGTGTTGTGTTTGGGCCTAAAAAACTTTCAGATCTATTGTCTCTCTGTACATCCAAAGTATTGTCTACCATGCTTGAATCTTTTATGGAAACAAACTTGTTGACATCAGCTTTTTTGGAAGAAGTGTAACATTCTCTGTTTTCACTGCATTTTAGTTTATTGGAGCAATGTCTAGTTAAACTCTCTGATGATATGTCTTGCCCTTCATTGTAACACCAGCTCCTAAAATGTTTGTCAAAATCATGAATTTCATGAACACTTGGATGATGAATAGCTCCTGTCCATTCTTTAAGCTTAGTCAATAGTGTTGTTGAGCAGTTGGTTTTATAGTCTGGATCAAATTCATTACATTCAGACATGTTACTTACTAGTATATTTGTAAACAAATGTTCTACCTCATTATTATTCACATGAGCTTCATATGAAGATAAGGAACTGTCAGCAAAACTGTTTCCACTATTTACTTTTTTGTCACAAGAAACTTTTAGGGTTTTTTTTACATCCTTTCCATTGATACTTCTATCACAGTTTTCTCTACTGAAGTCAGAAGTGATACACTTTTCTATCTGTAATTGTTCTTTAGAATCATTATCTGCATTTTCATTTTCTACAGTATGCTGTCTATTATGTGTCCTTGAAATTTCAACTAATAAAGTTTGATCAGCTGCACTGTCTTTCTCATTATCATTCCCATGAGGAACTGTCTTGTCTGAATGTTTCCTCTGTAACCGTTGTCTGCGTTCACGCATTTTTTGATCAACTGATTTTTTCCGTCTCGCCATAATCTTATCATTTATATCCGCAAAGTTTTAGTTCTAAAAAGAAAATACTGCTGACCCATATCATAATATTAATGAAATTATTTTGCCTTTCTTCTTTATGAGCACAAGACCTGGTGCAGAGGAAAGGCAGAATCTGTCTAATGACAAACTGACTCCACTAAACATGTAGCTGCATGATGTCTGTTTCTACCATATTTATATTTGTAGAATGCCACCATTTAACCTATAACTATTGAATATTAAAGTTATTGTAATTCTTAATCTTTAGACATGTAGTTGTAGGCAAACAGTGCTGACCAAGCACAATTCCTGTAAAATATATTCTCATTTTGGGAGCATAAAGTTGTTATAATGTTTTAGTAAAGACCTTTCCGTGGATACAAGATTTTTGTTGAATGTCCTATGCATTTAACAAAAAAGTTAGTACCCTTTTGAACATCATGCAGTCAATCTATCAATAAATACAGTAAAAACAGACACCATAGTTTGTCATTAGAAGAATTTATGAAATGGGTCAGCTGTTCCCCTAGAACATCAGCAGCACCTGAAATGAGAAAACAGATTGTAGGTAGGATGTATAAATCATTATCTGATTGATGTACTGCTAGGCCAAGAGTTCAAACATATTTCAAGAGACCAATCAAATGCTAATCTTTGTGTTTTGTATGGGTAGTTGTAGATGCTTTACATCCAAGGTAAAGTCATGATGGTAAATGCTAATGCAATGAAACATATCTATGATCTTTGAAATTGTTATTCTTGCATATTTGCTAATTCCTCTTTTAAAATTCGATGAAATGCCGTAAATTTTTCAAATTAGTGTATTTGTATAAATTGATCCATTCTGTAGGAAATAGCATTAGCTTGTGAAATTGAACCTCAAACTGTCACATTAGCCTGGCTCCAATAGGAGCTGAGAAATCTGTGACAGAAATTTCCAATGAAGAGAAAGAAAAATGAACAAATAAAGGGACTAATAAGCAATATGTGGCTGTTCTTTTGTTACACAATACAACTCATCACTATCAAGCGTTGTACCAAATTTCAGAATCCTAACCCAAGTAGTTGCTGAGAAATCTTTGACGAAAATTTAAAGAAAAATGAACAAATAAAGGGACTGATAAGCAATATGTGGCTGTTCTTTTGTTACACAATACAACTCATCACTATCAAGCCTTGTACCAAATTTCAGAATCCTAACCCAAGTAGTTGCTGAGAAATCTTTGAAATTTTTTTCCATTGGAGAGAAAGAAAAATGAACAAATAAAAGGACTGATAAGCAATATGTGGCTGCTCTTTTCTTACATAATACAACTCATCACTATCAAGCTTTGTACCAAATTTCAGAGTCCTAACTTAAGTGGTTGCTGAGAAATCTTTGACAGAAAAAATGTCCATATGTATTATATAAGAGAGAAAGAAGGAAAAAATGAAAATTTGAAAAAAGAAGGCAAAATGAGGATTAGCATCTTAATTTCCATTTACACAGTACACTTTGCCATCCTGAAGATGTAAACAAAATTTGAAAACACTGGCTCCAATAGGAGCTGATAAATCTGTGACAGAAATTTCCAATGGAGAGAAAGAAAAATGAACAAATAAAGGGACTGATAAGCAATATGTGGCTGTTCTTTTGTTACACAATACAACTCATCACTATCAAGCTTTGTACCAAATTTCAGAATCCTAACCCAAGTAGTTGCTGAGAAATCTTTGACGAAAAATTTTTCCATTGGAGAGAAAGAAAAAAAAACAAATAAAGGGACTGATAAGCAATATGTGGCTGTTCTTTTGTTACACAATACAACTCATCACTATCAAGCTAAGCTTTGTACCAAATTTCAGAGTCCTAACTTAAGTGGTTGCTGAGAAATCTTTGACAGAAAAAATGTCCATATGTATTATATAAGAGAGAAAGAAGGAAAAAATGAAAATTTGAAAAAAGAAGGCAAAATGAGGATTAGCATCTTAATTTCCATTTACACAGTACACTTTGCCATCCTGAAGATGTAAACAAAATTCGAAAACACTGGCTCCAATAGGAGCTGAGAAATCTGTGACAGAAATTTCCAATGGAGAGAAAGAAAAATGAACAAATAAATAAGGAAAAAATGAAAATTTGAAAAAAGAAGGCAAAATGAGGATTAGCATCTTAATTTCCATTTACACAGTACACTTTGCCATCCTGAAGATGTAAACAAAATTTGAAAACACTGGCTCCAATAGGAGCTGAGAAATCTGTGACAGAAATTTCCAATGGAGAGAAAGAAAAATGAACAAATAAAGGGACTGATAAGCAATATGTGGCTGTTCTTTTGTTACACAATACAACTCATCACTATCAAGCTTTGTACCAAATTTCAGAATCCTAACCCAAGTAGTTGCTGAGAAATCTTTGACGAAAAATTTTTCCATTGGAGAGAAAGAAAAAAAAACAAATAAAGGGACTGATAAGCAATATGTGGCTGTTCTTTTGTTACACAATACAACTCATCACTATCAAGCTAAGCTTTGTACCAAATTTCAGAGTCCTAACTTAAGTGGTTGCTGAGAAATCTTTGACAGAAAAAATGTCCATATGTATTATATAAGAGAGAAAGAAGGAAAAAATGAAAATTTGAAAAAAGAAGGCAAAATGAGGATTAGCATCTTAATTTCCATTTACACAGTACACTTTGCCATCCTGAAGATGTAAACAAAATTTGAAAACACTGGCTCCAATAGGAGCTGAGAAATCTGTGACAGAAATTTCCAATGGAGAGAAAGAAAAATGAACAAATAAAGGGACTGATAAGCAATATGTGGCTGTTCTTTTGTTACACAATACAACTCATCACTATCAAGCTTTGTACCAAATTTCAGAATCCTTACCCAAGTAGTTGCTGAGAAATCTTTGACGAAAAAAAAAGTTTACAGACAAACAAACAAACAAACAGACAAACATAATTACAGAAAAGGCAAAAACTATATACCCCCTATATACTTCGTACCGGGGGTATAATTACCAAGCATGCAGTGACCAATAAGATAGTAAAATGAGAATCTGGCATTCCCAGTACTTAACATTTGAATAACTGAGGTTCTTAGTCAAGTGATACAGAAATACCTGCTCTGATCAAAACTATATATCATCAGGGACAAAAATACATCTCAATTTGGAAATTAACCTTTGTCCTGCTGAATGCTGATTTATAATCTCCTTTTATAAAAAGAAAAAACTGTAGATCCAGATCAGCTGGCCTCAAATGAGGCCAACTGATCAGTATCTACACTGTTTTTCTTTTTATTGAAAATGCATGCGTACAACGTTAACTGGAGTGCTGCAGGTTAACAACATAATATTTGGGGAGGAGTGTTGTACATAAAAATATTCATCATGATAAGGGTTAAATCCTGTGATTCATAAATGAGGGTGTCAATGGGGTTTACTGATTAGCGAAATATGACCCTAAAATTCAACAATTAGCAAATTATGGCCTTAAAATTTAACGTTAAGCGATTTTTTAGAGTTAATTTTACAGAATAGAGGAATGAGAGGTGCTAGTGATAAGCGAATTTCAACCTAAAAATATAAAGATTAGCGATTTTGGGGCAAAAAAATACCAAATAGCGGAATGACGTGTTTTAACGGTTAGCGAATTCGATGGAAAAAAGTTATTCCACTTTGTATTTACGGTACACGGTTACTGATTACTGATTTTTGGATCTAATTTTTATCGATTACTGATTTTTGGGCCTAAATATTACTGATTACTGATTTTTGGCTAAAATGTTACTGATTAGTGATTTGGGGGCATAAATTTTACTGATTAGCAATGTTTGGGTCTAAATTTTACAGCTTAGCAATTTTTCAGCTCAAATTTTACTGATTAGGGATTTCAGAGGTACCCCATTGAGACCCTCATAAATTAAGTTCAATGAATCATATCAGTATAAAAAAGGTCAAAGCAATTTACCATTGGTCCTCCTACAGCCTCTTCCAACTGCCGGCATTGTTTGGTTGTGCTGGCATCCATCCAAATCGGGGAGTCTGCTATACTAAAAGAATCCTAAGAACCAAAAAGTAGAAATTAAGGCATGCTACATATACCCTTGTAGTATGGCTGATGCTTTTTTCTTTGATCTTTGCTGGTGTTTAAATCAGACACCCTAGAATAACGACGAAGGAGGAGTTTAAAACCATACTCTAACTTCCAATTTTGGTTAAACAGCGATGTAGGCGGAAACTTCCTAAATAGCCGTAGGTAAATGTAATATAATTGACAGCTTAGGACGGATGCAGGGAGGAGCGAATGTAAATTTCGTCAGGTGTCAGTAACACGTGTTTAATTGTGCCTGCGCCATACTACAAGCTAAATAAAGGATTTTTCCTCGGCTTTCTGTTTAAACCGCTCGGTGGGCTACGCCCACCTCACGGTTTAAACAAGAAAGCCCCGGAAAAGTATCCTTTAGCTATTACTTACAATCCTATACTTCATATAGTATGAAATGGCAGGACCCCAGATAAGAGCGTGCAACTAAAAACTAGTTTTCTTATTTCTCATCCAAAACATATGTTGTGGGTACTCAATAGAACTGTCTCAATGAGGCGGTTCTTTTGAGCACCCAAAACACATGTTTACACTGATGGATAAGAAAATAATTGCAATTTTACGCTAATTTTTTTGGTTTATCTGGCTCTCTGAATGAGTGAAAATTCAAAATTTTCACAAATCCTATTAATTTTTGGTCCTAAAATTACATAAGGATATAGGGAAGTGCAGTTGTTCAGAAACTTTTCTTAGAAATTACAATGTGACAGACATTTATCATGACATGGCAAACCACACCCACTGACATCCCAATCAAATTGGCATTACAACGTAATGAAAGCTTTTGAATTTAATCTACACCTATACTTTATGCTGCTTGCACTTCCGTGGAGCACTCCAACAAAGGTTTCATGGAAGAATGTCAAAAAGCTTATCTTTTTTTGGAGGTCTGAATTATTAAGCTATTTTAAACCACCCTTACCAACTTTACACTGATGTAGGTGGTATAAAATATTTATACCATGTTTGTCCACCTGTACATAAGATAATCCACTCACTAAAGCTCGTGGATTATCTCCACGTACAGGCGGACAACCCATGGTAATATAACTATTTCTTAACCCTTTCTTGACAGAAAAAGTACAAACAGATTTTGACACCTTCTCAGGGGTGTCCATTGTTTTTTTTGTGTGTGTGTGTGTGAATGGTACTCAAATTTTAAGAATTATCTCATTGTTTGTGTTGATGCTTTACTTTTCAGTCATGTCGCAGTACCTTATATATATAGTGTGCGTGTTTGTGTATTTACACAAATAAATTTTCCCAAAAAGCAATTTAAATTGATCTGGTAGGGTAACGAAAAGCAAAAGAAATTCAGTTTACCCAATACAATCAAATAGTCACGGTACAGCATTTTATCACTTTGCTGACCGCAGTTCAGTTTCAGCTCAGATTTGCTAAATGTACACAGCCAACTGACTGGTTTTCAGCATTTATTCAATATGATCTGAGAGAACAAAGTCAGTTGTGAGCAACATGTTATGTTCATAGCAGCAATAAGATTGGTAAGTAAAGTTTTAACATTTACAAAAATACCCAATTGAAAAAACCAAAATACCCAAATAAATATTTATTAGAAATGTTGAATACCCAATTAACATTTGCAATACCCAAATGAATGATAAAAGAGTGGGTAACATACCCAATTGTTCAAAAAATTGAAAAAGGTCCTGTGTTGGAACATTTTCCTGTCTTCCTGGGTTGATCAAGTACTAAGCAGAGGAAATTGTCTTGCTCAAAAGGCATAACACAATCCCTCTGGCGAGTCTTGAATTATCGACCCTTCCATCTCAACCATCTCATTTAGATGGTTCTTTTGGGCATCAAAACATGCCCTAAAACTGATGAAAAAAGAAATAAATCCTGAATCGACACAAATAATAATACAGTAAAACCTGTCTTACTCAGCCACTCAAAAAGAAGACCAAAACTTGGTTTTCAAGACTGATTATCACTTAATGCAGGTCAAAAGTATTGCAGAATGCTCCGAGAGCATTCTGCAATACTTTCGACCTTCATTAAGCTACCATTTGCCATTAAGATCAGATTTTTTGTCTATTTTTAAGTGGCCGCTTAAGACAGGTTTAACTGTAGTGTGCTCATCTGGACCTGTATATGCAAGCTGACCTTTAGTTGATCATATAGGAATTTATCAGCTGCCAATCCCCTGAGACCCTCTCGAGCTCCCTTCTTCCAGTACACACTACCATGTTGCTGAAAAACACAAATAGATAGACTTGCTCCCGTCCTTAAAACAATTTTTCATCAATGTGTCATATCATATTCTTGTAGCTAGTCTAACACTGATGGCTCTGTTTTAAGACAGATAACTCAGAATTAGACTAGCTACATGCATATGATATGACACATTGATGAAAAATTGTTTTAAGGACTGGAGACAGTCTAACAAATAGAGGGTCTTACATGAGTGCTCATATTTTATTGAATTTATTAAACGAGTTAAGGAAAAGAGATAAAATGCGAATGTTGTGGCTCCCAATCTTTTTTACTATGGAATTTTACAAAGGAATTATAGGAATATGACCATGCAATAGTTATTTTTCTATAATACTTTTGTAAAATTGTCCCCTTATAACACATTCCACTTATAACACACTGCCAATCCATTCCTGTGATTTTAGGGATTGTTAGTCAATGAACATAGCTATCTTACTTTATTTGGTCTAATGCTGTGTGCTAGGTCACTAACAATATCTCAGAGCACTTACCTGGCCATCTCCAGAAAGGGCAACAACTCTTCCAAAGTTAAAACCAGCATTTTTCATTTTTTCTAGAAGCATGTCCAAAGCTTTCACCCACATGGCTGTAGGGGATGTAACTGTGACCTTGTCATCATGGATATGAACACCATCTGTGGTTCTGAAAATCACATGTTAACAAACTGAAAATTTTAATTACAAATGCATGTATGTGTAGGTAGAACAAATTATTTGCTTAGAACTGTTAAATCTTTAATAAAAAAAGAGTTGGAATAATTGAATGCTCCAGTGAACACTTACTATTTAGATACAAACTGAACCAAAGTTATAAGTGGCCACCCTTACATTTTTTGAGACTGTTCAGAGAATAAAAATCGCTCTTACAGAATTTTGATTCTAAAACAAATCCAAGGCTTTGTCGAGACTGCAAATTATGTCATTTCAAAATGACTGGTAGATCTTGCACAGACGATGTACGAGTAAAGGTACCCTTATTTCAAAAAGTCACACTTTTCAGGAAAATTACAGTAAGAGGGTTTGTAAATCAACCAATAAAAAAATTCTGTCCTAAATCTTTAAAGGAATGAGGAAGTGATACCAACATCATCACAAATTCTGTCAGAGATTTGTACACAGATCGTCAAGAATCCATCACAACTGTGATAGGATCTTCCCATATTTTTGAGTACACACTTTTGTTTTTGCGTATATGTAGTTACCCCCCTGCTTTTGAAATAAGACTCAGTCATGTTCAATTGGAGAGCTGAGGTTGAGAACTGGGAATCAAAACTATTGTCAAGTTTGGACTTACCTGAACTCAGGCAGATCTGTACCAAACTTAACATGATCTTCATAAACTATTGTCAAATCTTCTTTTATAGCAATCACCTTAATCTGAAAGAATAAGTATGACAAAATGTAAATGACATAAATTACTTTAGAGATTTTATAACAGCTCACCAGACGTGAAGGGGCTCCATGTGGGGGAATTTACTATCAACTCTTATTAACCTGTCGTATTGACATTGCACGGAGTGAACTTCAGGTACTACCTGATTAGCTGGCTGAAGTAGCTTCCTTCCGCTACCTTGGTGACATGCTTTCTGCTGGCTGAGGTTGTGAACTAGGGGTCACTACTTGTGTGAAAAAAGCAAAGCTCAAGTTGAGCTCAAGGATGTCTACCTTGGTATCATTTTGAGACAGAGAATACAGGCCTCCAGATAAGAATGCGTACTGGAAAATTATTTTTCTTATTTCTCAACCAAAACATATGTTGTGGGTACTCAAAAAAATCGTCTCAATGAGACGGTTCTTTTGAGCACCCAAAACACATGTTTAAATTGATGGGTAAGGAAATACATGCAATTTTAAGTGCACAACCTATCCTTATCTGAACCTACGAGAATACATGTATGCTTCGTTGGTTTGATAATGTGAAGGGTTCTAGTGGTGTAGTGAGAGCAGAATCTGGGAAGGCAGGGGCTAAGGATGCCCAAGATGACATGCAACTGACGCAGAGTAATTAATTTTAATTGGTTTGAATTGTGAATAGGGTTGGACTTAGGGAGACCTCATTTTATTTTTTGCTAAAATATATTAAGATATCTTATTTGTTAAATAAGATATCTTACATATTTAAGTATATAAGATATATTATTTATCAGATACCTCATATTATATATAAGGTTTCTTATTTATCTGAATATAAGATAACTGATATGCTAAATAAGATATCTAATATAATAAAAATGATATCTTATATAGCATATTTATAAGATACTAGCATATTTATTATATAGGAAATCTATTATAGCCTATCTGATATGTAAAATTATATATAAAGATATATCTTATCATGTATCAGATAGAGTATATCCCATATAAGATATCTTTGGTTGTTTGTTTGATTTGATTCTTTATGTACCATCAACAATCTTTCAGTTATATAGGGACAGGTCTTCCTGGGTTGAACCAGTACTAAGCTAGGATTAATGTTCTTGCTCAAGGACACAACACAGTGACGCCTATGAGGCTCAAACCCGCAGTCCCTCAGTCTCGAGTCAAGCACTTTACCACTGAGCCACTGCGCTCCCATACAAGGTTGGGCGGAAAATTCCATCCCCGGTATTTACCGGTGGAATTTACCGGTATTTCCCAGCATGGCAAATAAGGCTCAAGTGGCAAATACTGGCAAATAATGGCAAATATAACTTTTTTGCCGCAAAATACTGGCAAATATTCAGGGCTCCAGATAAGAGGGGGTAAAGGGTATTTCAGCATTATTTTTTTTGAAATCAGCATTGAAAATAAAATTGAAGGGTAAAAGTACCCTTTGCAGTTTGAGATTTCTGCACTGATATTCAATTTATGTGTTGAAATCTTTTATCCTTAGTTAGAAAAACACCTAGTAATATACACCAATTGTATAAATCTTGGAAGTTTTCCTAAAATGTAACATGTATTTAATAAATTAATACAATCAACTTTTTAAGCAAATAAAATGGGTCTTTTCACAAGGCTTTGTAACAGAGCTTATGCTTCTAGGACTAAATTTCTGCAATTTGATATTTTAATTAGAGAGTAAACTACTCATTAAATGAAAAAGTAGGGGGTGAAATATCCATTGGTCTGAATCCTTATCTAGACCACTGAAATATGATTTTTAGCTGTAAAATGCAGCAGATATCCTTAGGAAGTTAACTTAAAATAGTATAATCTAACTAAATGAGTGAAAAAGTTAATATTGAATATGAGCTACAGTATCAGCATAAAACCTTTGATTGCATTTAAATAGGTTAAAACAGCCAAAAATGAATCTAACACTTAAATTTTGAAATAATTTTTAACAATAAATAGTATCTTCAGCCCTTACAATGCTAAATATTTTATGTACTACACAGTAACACTTCTCAAATTTGAGCCTGTTTAGCTTAAATCTGTATTTTCAGTTAGTGTAGAAAGCAGCTTCTGAAAGAAACCTGCTGATCAGTGTTTTCAAAAATGGATTCAACAGGAAAATGGTTAATTCTATGTTCAGCAGGACAAGAGTAAATTCTAATTTGACCTTTAAATGGGGAGAAAATTTACCTGTGTATCTGGCAATTGTTTGACACCTGTGCCTGTCATAAATTGTTAAAACAACACATCTCTTGCAAACTTTATTCAAGTGGATACTTATAGCCAGGGGCAGGATGTCGTGATTGACTTCATATTTTAACTTAAGACAATAAAATTCCAGGTGACAACAAACAGGGGTGTCTTTAATTGAGTTTAAGTACACTGTACAGATAAGGGCTACTCATCCAAATACCCTACCTTAACTTCATATTTTAACTTAAGACAATTAAAGTCCAGGTGACCACGAACAGAGGTGTCTTTAATTGATTTATAGTACAGATAAGGGTCACTCACCTAACCTCATCTGTAGCTATGCACAAGCCAACTGATGAGTACTTTGGCGTGTATGAAACAGGTTTTTTTCCTCTTCTTAAATTCACTTTATTAAATTTAAATGTTTAAAGAATTAGACTTATACCTTAAACTAAGATAATTTAGCTGATAGCCTGGTAAACTAGTAGAAATGAAATATTAGGTCAAATAACCTTTATTAATGAATTTACCAATCTATATGTGGAGGGTTGAAAATCTTATTTGCCAGTATTTCCCATTATTTGCCAGTATTTCCCGGTATTTCCCGGTAAATGCCACTGGCATGGCAAATATGCTTACTTGCCGGCATTTTGCCAACCTTGCTCCCATACAAGATATATTAATCATCATCTAAGAATATCCTATTCAATGATATTTTTAAGTATATGAGATATATTGTGCATCTTAATTCCTAAATAAGATATCTTAAATTTTATTATATTACTAGATATACATTTATAAGGTGTCTGATATAATAAATAGGATATAACATACAAGATATCTTATATCCTCTAGTGGATTTCAACATTCCACAATAAAAAGTAAAGTAGCTTGCCATAATAATGCCCACAAAACTAATAACAAAGGTGCCGATCAGGCTGCACCCATACCCAGGCTTATATATAAATATTAATTCACTGTCTGGGACCCCCAGTCCCCCACCATATAGATATCCACAACCTCAAACAGGTACAGCCCAAAGCAGCACGATTAGTCAATTGTAATTACATGGAATGTACACCAGGATGTGTGACAACGGACCAATATCGCTGGTTCAGGGCCTTGGTTGGGAGTCCCTCCAACATAGACGCTAAATCAACAATTAACTATTGCTATATACATAAATGTACAATATCTGACAGTCCAGATTTTGTACAGCTGAGCCACCAAAGTACCAGAGGATTCTAAGGGTTTATGTCAGCTATCAGCGAGCCACAAAGAACACACACAAGTTGTGGTAGAAAGTTCTCTTTTTACCCTTGGACTATCAGTGACTGGAAGATCGACCTCATGCCTTCAAGTCTCCTCGGGATTCAGCGATGGCCTTGCCAACCTGCATCCCACACTCCAGACATCCAACTTTGTTTGTTTGATTTGATTCTTTACATCCAATCAACAATTGTTCAGTTATAAAGGGACAGGTCTTCCTGGGTTGAACCAGCACTAAGCTAGGATTAATGTTCTTGCTCAAGGACACAACACAGTGACGCCGGTGAGGCTCGAACCCCCGGTCACTCAGTCTCGAGTCAAGCAATCTACCACTGAGCCACTACACTCATGTGACATCCAACTAGATCTACAGCTATTTGTTCAGTTCTAAATGGTGAATTGGGTCTTTTCATCTCGGGTTATCAGGCCAAGTCAAACTACAATCTAATTCTTGCTTAAGTTTAAAAAAAGCTACTGGGAAGAAGGTACAATATACTGTATGTACCCTTGTTGTTCCTATACAACAGTCAGGTTTTTATAATTATTAGAATCAGTGACCTATATTAGAGTGACTGGACACTTCATTTTTCAGCCATATAGGTATGTCGTGGCATGTGTCACGTGACTAACGCCTGGTGCGCCTTTTATCTTACACACTCAAAATGGCGATAAAGCTTGTGAGACCGCTGCATTTATAGGTACTTTAAAGAGCGTACTTCGTCGTAAATATCTCTTATTGGTAGGGCTGCTACGAGTATCCGAGTACTCGAATACTCGCGGATCTGAATATAAAATCGAGTATGAATATTCGTCACTGCCGAAATCATTGGATCGCGCTTTTTTTTTTTTTTTTTTTTTACCTTTTTTTAACTGAAACGAGAAGTTTTCACAAAATGGGCCAATGCAATTTTTCACATTGACTACGGTTCTAATAAATAATATCTCTTATTCAAATACCTTTGTTTCTTGTAGGTTAGTGACATCCTTTACTTGTAATTAAAATCCTCAAAGTATTCCAAAATCCGCTGACAATATATTCCAATCTATTTTGTTTAAACACACTTCATCGGAACATAATAAACAGAGCCAAAACTATCTTCAAATGTCAATTATCAAATAAATTTCAAAGGGTTCTTTTTTCTTTGAACTTTTTTTCTTGCCGACAAGGTGACAGCTGATTAGGCCTATGTGTCCCAGGTCATGTTGTCTAAAATGGCCTTATACTGAAATCAGCACACTTCTGTCAGAAAACCAAGTTATCCAAGTTCAGGAAGGTATAAAATCAAATTTACAAATTGTGTTGCATGCCTTGACAGTCGTGAGTGGAAATGTAGTCTTATCTTCTTTGATAACTAACTGTATACATGTGGTACTTCTGGTTTAACAGAAAGGGCCGATTTACTAAGTAAATAGACCCAACAATAGATGTTTCATAACAGGAGTCATAATGTTTTTATTAACCAGTGACTCGCAGTTCGATCCATGGATCATCACTCATGAATCGTGGATCAGATCGGATCGCCACTTACCTAACGATCCACAGCCCTACTTATTGGTAAATATTGTTATTAACAATCGAAAAAACATATATGAAATATTGCTAAAAGCTATGTTTCTGCAATGTAAAAACTAATCCGATTGAGTTATGACCGTGTAATTATCGGCCGATTTTAAGAAAGTTGCAGAAATTGGCAAAAATGGCTTCAAAAATACCTCTTTCACTCCGACGAATAAAGCTTCAAACATGGCTATATCTTTGTCTCGATTTATCAATATTCATAAACTTAGATGCCCAATGATTCATAATTATTGTTATTTTATAATTTTGGTGTTTATAAAGGTGTTAAAAGTTTAGGTTAACAATAGAGAAATTACGCTGTGTATTCCAAAACAGCAGTAAAAGCCAATCGTGTAGATAAATGATATCGAGTTTCCCTCGTTTACCTGTGTAAGATACACGACAGTGTTATTTTAGTTGAGTATTGGTATTTCAGTGGAGTTTCTAGTCACTCTTATATAGGTCACTGTTAGAATGTAGACTGCCAAGGCATAATACATGTATGGGACTTAAGTCATAGGATTTACTCAGAGTGATTGAAACATAAATATCTATAGACCATTCCAATGTTATAGTTTTAGGCGGGCTTATTGACCATGTGATAAAAATTTTGACCACATGACTTTTTATTGTGGTGGGGAAAAAATCTTACGATCAATGCAATGGCCATTGAGCTGAGCCAACATTTACAAGAGAAAAAATCATCTAAACAATATTTTATCTCCAGATTTTGATTTAGATACATATAATTTATTGGACATTGATTTACAATCTTTTTCTTGTGAAAAAAATAATTAAATTAGCTTTTATTTGCTTTTTGATGGGCCCCCGCTCCAGTGTTTTGGTCTGTTATTGACCATTTCAATCTTTTATATTCTTGTTTGATGACAATAAAATATATGTGAAAAAACACATCATTTGATAGGTCAATGATCAAACAATGGGAACCAGCCGTTAGAATTATTTTTTTTATGAAATTTGGCTTTAAATCGCTGTGCTGTTTCCATTTCCAATACAGGTAAACAACAGTTTACTGCCAACCATAGTATTTACCAGCTGTAGGATAAAGACCGTAGTGTTCCGGATTATATTGAAGAAGTGAATAGTGACGTATTTTTTTGACTCGCCTATCGTGTATGAAGAGTTTTTAACGACCCTCTCGAGGTGTGCATCTGTGCATTTTGTGTACCCGCATTTTGTAACGTTTTTATTTTGAAAATTCTGTCGTGTCATGACAAATGCATCGTAGACCCATGCTCCAAGCAAAAAAATGGAATAGATTATATTTTCAAAACACACGAGTCCATCTTCAAACCTGCTGTGTGCTGAAATCAAATCCCAAATAAAACTTTTCGCTGTCACCCATGTTTTTATCTGTCATTCGAATATCCTCGCATCTGTTCATAGAAGCGTAAAGGGACGAACTTGCCAAGCATTAGCTTTCATTATAAAAACTTATAAACACGACTTTTCGTCTACGCCCATTTCATCTATCTGCCAATTTGGAGTGTGAAACGTGAAGGATGAAGCAGGTGCAATTGAGTGTGAACAGTGAAGGATAAAGTAGGAACAATGTGCTGTAAACTGTTGGCTGTGAAGAATGAATTACATTAGGAACAATGGCCAGCCGGCTAGCTAGTGTGAACAGTGAACTCGCTGTGGAGGATGAAGGAGGGTCTGGATGGGGTATATTGATTAGTGAATAATGGCCCTTTTTATAATTATTAGTGAATAACGAGTCAAAAAATAATTAATAGTGAATAATGAGTGTATAAAAATAATGAATAATACTATTTTTTAATGAATACAAGAAAAAAGTAATGAATAGTGAATAATCAGATTTTAATGAACTATGGGTCATATTTTAATGTATAACCCAAAATTTTAATGAGATGGATAATAGGCTAAGTTTTTAATGAATACTGAATCACAGACCCACCATCAAGACCCTCGTGAAGTAGGGAAGATGGAGTGTGAACTGTGAAAAATGAAGAAGGGGCAATATACTGTGAACTGTGGAGTATTAAGTATGTACAATGGGGTTTGAACTGTGAAGGGTGAAATAGTAACAATGAAGTTTGAAACAGTACAATATAGAATATAATAGTTTATTTCGAATTCCAATAAGGCGAAGAAGCCCAACATGGTATAATACAAATTATTATATAACCTATAAATAGACATCTTTTGATTGGCCCAGATGCCTATCCACTCAGGTCCATAAAACTACATATCACATGGGCTGCTGGTTTTTCCCATTCAATATTAGTCACTAAAAATAGACTTCATAGAAACTTTCCACAACGGGTGTGCTTTCAGCATGAAACTTGCATGATTTGCTGTAAATACAATTCAGTGAGTGACAGCAGCACGAAATTCACAAGATTTGGAGTTTCATCATATACATGACATTCAGACTTTGCTGTTGAATATAGTACTTAGCATAATTCTTAAATGAACTAATGAATTCTTCCTTCTGGATTGATGCAATAAACTTGGAATGGTCCATTGTATAATTCAAGGGGTCACAAGTTTTAATTTCTGAACAAAATTGCAGTTTTCACCTGAAGTAGGATCAATGGAGTGTGAAATGTGAAGTATGAAGTGGGTACAATGGAGTGTGAAATGTGAAGTATGAAGTAGATACAATGGAGTGTGAAATGTGAAGGTTGAAGTAGGTACAATGGCGAGTGAAATGTCAAGGTTAGGGTGGGTACAATGGAGTGTGCAATGTCAAGGATGAAGTAGGTACAATGGAGTGTGAAATGTCAAGGTTGAAGTGGGTACAATGGCATGTGAAATGTGAAGTATGAAGTAGGTACAATGGAGTGTGAAATGTGAAGTATGAAGTAGGTACAAGAGTGTGCAATGTCAAGGATGAAGTAGGTACAATGGAGTGTGAAATGTGAAGTATGAAGTAGGTACAATGGAGTGTGCAATGTCAAGGATGAAGTAGGTACAATGGAGTGTGAAATGTAAAGTATGAAGTAGGTACAATGGGGTGTGAAATGTGAAGTATGAAGTAGGTACAATGGAGTGTGCAAATTGAACTGTGAAAACCACAGGAAATGGCTAAAGTGTGAAAACAAATATTTAACAAATAAAAAAAAAAGACAACATGGCACAGGGATGCTACAATAACAGATCGAACAAGAAGCAAATTAGTACGGCATTCATATTTTTACCTTCCTGCGCTTTTAGTCCATAATAACCATAACGTCTATTGACGCCTTTGAAATATCGCGTAATTGAAAATATTATGGAAAATGGAGCATTTGCTCTTTTCCATAATATTTTCAAAAGTATTCAAAACTTAACGTATTTTTTTCTTGATTTTTTTCAATGTTGCCTTAAAATAGAAAATAATGTCATGATCTAAAAATAGCATATGAAGTAAATGGTTGAACATAAAACAGGATCATAACGTTTACTTTAAACAGAGTGGGTAAATGTATAGATCCTGATTAGATGCTTTGTAAGAACATTTTCAAAAGAGGATAAATTAGGTTTCACCAGGGCAACACACAAAAGACTAAGAACAAACCGCCAAAATTGCGTTTTTTTACAAAGTACGGTGTTATCTAGTCTCTGGTATCTATATGGATAGGTTTGCCTATCTATACAAATATGCAGTATACCTCCTAGATATGCTTTACTAATACTTTCACGAATGAGCTGACAGCTTGTTTTGAAACAATATCCCAAAAAATACATGCGCCGTTAAGTTTAGCAGTTTCATTCGTGGGGAATGAATAAAATGTGAAACCTGTCGAAAATTTCCCGTGTTTCATGTGTTTTACTTTTCACGATGTAATTGAATAATTGCCAGACATGGGTCTCTACTAACAGTTATCACATAACGTCGTGTCTGGGAGTGAAATAACGGCATGCATTTAAATCGATATAGACCGCAAGCAGTTTGCATATGATATGACGTCTATACTTCCACAAAACGCTTTGAAGCGCGACTGTAACGGAAAATGCATTGAGTGAATCGAGGGTCATTACTTAGAGGTCGTGGTACTACTGTAAGTATGTATGAAGGCAAAGATCAGGAATCGATCCAATCAAGTACCACACCTGACCCAGGGCACCACACGGGAAAATGCCAAAGCACAAGAAAACATAGCATACAAGAGAGCCAAGAGGTTAGGCCTTTCCCAGCGGGTGACCACAAGGCTGCAACGAACAGACAAGAAAGCATGACAAACACGAAACATAAATAACCAAAAGGATCCACAAAAGAAGCACCGCCTTCGAACGGTCAGTAAAACTATTTTTGATGGAGGGCTTACACTAGTTTTATGGTGCCAACCTCACCCTGATGTGGATCAAGACAAATAGATGTTTGGTTCGCATGAAAGATCCCTAACTTATCGATGTATCATCTCCTAGTAAATACAAATCAAGATATAAAAAGGAGATAAAAAAGATAAGGACTCAACAGTATATACAACTGAATACCGGAGAAAATGAAATCCAACAGTTAAACCCCATTAAAACAACATTGAGTAAATATTTAAAATTCTAATGCACTTGCAAATGCAACGCGACGTCTGATTGAATAAAGTCATAAATTTGCGACAGTATATCCTGCAACCCGACGTCATTACGTAACGTCGCTTTCCATTGGTTGACAAGTGAATATATGCAGCTGGCAAGCGGTTTTATGCAGCTGGCAGCCGCTGGACGTATAAGCGCAACAAAGTACATTTTCACTGTCTTCTTGAAGGGAAAAATGTTGATAGTGCATTAGAATGGGAATAACCATATTCAAAATTTTCATTTGGGGAGGTATATCGTCGGATATATGTTCGGAAATCACGTTTTACGGCTCCGCTTACGCGTCGCCGTAAAACTAAATTTCCGACCGTATATCCGACGATATACCTCCCCAAATGAAAATTTTGAATACAGTTATCCCCTAAATTTAAGTTAGATATGAGATGCCAATGTAATCTTAATGTTATTGCCATCCTCATGAAGGATGGCAATTATGATTGACTAAGTTTGCAACCTCTATGGTAGCACCGGCTAAGTCAGTCAGCAGACGACAACACACTTTAGTTAAGTGCTGAAAGATGGCAAGCTTTTTTTAAAAGCTTATACTTGTATGGTACTAAAATCAACCATTCGCGCTCTCCCATTACTGATTTATTAAACTCGTCGTGAAAAAAGATAAAATGCTTGACAAGCCTCCCATTTTATCTCTTTACCTCAACTCGTTTAATGAATTCAATAAAACATGAGCACTCATGTAAAATCATCTATATAAGCTCGGTATGCTCTAAAAAATTAAACACATTCGGGTCATGGTCTTCTTTGGGTTCGCACATTTTTGAAATACAACATTTTCTAGCTAAAGAGGTCTCATTAATTCGAGTATGTTTTTCTAAAAGGGGTGTCGCTACGTATACGGAAAAAAGCATAATTTTCATACACATTTGACCAAAAAATATGGGAAGATTCCATCACAATTCTGATGGATTCTTGATGTTATGTGTACAAAAAAGCCAGTGTGCGTAGAACCAATATTTTTCTCTCTAAATCCAATTTTGACAGATTTTCTGATGATGTTGGTACATGTATCACCCTTTCAAAGTGAATGAGGGCCTGGTCATATACAATTTTTTCAATCTACCATTACCAAGAGTGTGTTTATCTTGGCAAACCGCGCAGACCTTGATGAGAGGCCGCGTTTTGCGGCGTCTCATCTGGGTCTACGCTGTTTGTATATGCCCACTTTTCACACGCTTTCAGCATTTTCCCTTTAAGTACGTACTTTGAATTTAAGACCACAATGTAGCTACGCGCCTGTCTAATAAGATAGGTTCATTATATTCCATGACTAGTTTTTATCATTATTTATTATTTGTTTAAAGCAGCATAAATTTCATTCGAGTCTAATGATGTCTGCCAACACGACTTATTGGTAATGTTTTATGTCGCCATTAAGGATATGCTGGACAGAAAACTAGGATCCACAGCCTGCGCAGAGCATAACCACCTTGCCCTTTGACACATGATACATGTATATACAGTGTAGATGATCTTGGTTGGTTTGATACTGACTTCCAAAGGGCCACATCGAGAGAACTCCGTTTCTGCTTACTCCGATTTTGTTAAATGCTCACATCAAAGACACAAATAAGCCTGCGTATCCGTCCAGCCTAATCAGTGCATTATTGTTCACGCTCTGGAAGGTAAAGTAGCAGCTTAACATGCAAACATTTAACCCATTTATGACAAATGGAATTTCCCATCTTTATCAATTTAAGAGTTGTTTGATAGTCTTTTACATTTTTATTTAAATTCCAATGTAATACTTTGTAAGCAAACAGTGTAGAAACTGATCAGACGCCACGCTCTGCGGTGTCTGATCTGATTCTGCACCGTTTGCCAATGTCCCATAAAAAGAATACTGGGCTTATACGTGCGTCCAAGCACGCTTATACACTGAGCTTAGGATCCAAAAACTTTGTGACAGCTTTTATCCTGCTTTCGAGACGCTGTCCATAAGGCTTTCATTGAAAAGCGGGAACCAGTCCCATTTCCCCATGAGCAATGATTAAATAGGCGCTTGTTCACAGTCGGCATTTCAACGTTTCAGTTTCTTGCGAACGCCTTAGCACCCGAGAGAAGGTCTTTTTGGAATAGCTCGGCGTTATTCGACCTATTTTTGTACCCGGGCGTACAGGCTGTATGTGCTAAAAGCAGGGGACCAAACAACCAAAATGCAAGTTGTACGCACCGTGCACGTGAGGTTGCTCGATATTTAGCCAATCGCGGCCATATTGGAATCTGCAGTACAATGAACAACAAGCTTAACGCCATTGCACGCTCCGTTTGACATTAACCGTAACGGTAAATCCCAACATTACCATCATTTGCGGTTACAGATGTCTTCTGACTCTTCAATTGCTGTTACAAATATTGCCTCAAGTTGCTAGATTTATCCTCCTTGGTCAGAATTGATTTTTTCAGTTGAACGAGACACGTGGAACACAGTGCAGTCAATGATACATACACGGATACGTAAGTAAATAAAATTCGTTACGATTCGTCGAAGTTTGCGAATGCAGAAATTGAGGTTAGGGGCGCTGATAATGAAACCAAAATTGCTGTAACCAGAATTCGTGGAAGCGAAAGTGACCGAGCCTGCAGCTTTAGATTCTATGAGGTTTGACCTCAAAGTGGGCTATTGGTCACAGTGTACAGAATACAGTGTGGTCAATACTTTCAATATCAATACCCAACCCTTCTCCTGTGGATCTCAGTGGCTCAGTTGATGGAGTGTTGGACTGGGGATCAAACGGTTGCTAGTTTGAGACTCACTGCCTTTGTGTCCTTTGAAAGGACAAGACATTTTTCACCTGCTGCCTTAGTACTGGTTCAACCTATGAAGACAGGAAATCATCCCAACATAACTGAAAAAAAGTTGATTGTGACATAATTAAAGCATCAAAATAAACAAACCAAAACTTCTCAATCCATTGTCTGCACAGGTGCGATACTCAAAGGATCGGCCTATCTGCTAAGGCACATCACCACTGAAAAATGGGTTTTATGTTAATATGCAGTATGCATTACTCAAAACACTATGTAAAAAAAGTAGCAAACAGCACTGAATGGCTATAAATAATCTGTTTGTGGAGACGTCAAGTATCCTTTGGTAGCTAAACACTAACAATTTGTATTAATTTACAAATGTACAGTGTTTAGCGACAGAGTGATAAGATTTTTCTACACTAAAACATTTTTGAAAACACATCTCACATGGCAAGGTCAAAAAGCGGTTTCAGTGACACTTAATGATGCAATTTTTGATTTAGGCCTACGCATGCATTGACCACGAGACAGATGTCAGAAGTGTGTGAGGCATGTTCAGGTTTGACTCCATCCGCTACAGAATTGTGTGATGTTATACATGGACGACATGAGTCAATGACTTTAAGCGGGAGGTGACGTTCCAACGCCAGACAAAAATTTTCACCAGCAATTTTTTTTGCCAATAGTTGTCGCCAAATTAATATTTTTGCGCCAAATTTATTATTTCTTTGCATTTTGCAACAATGGCAACCACTAGCGCGAACCCTGGCAGATTGATGACAAGTTTGAATCAACCAATCAGGCAAATCACATAATTTGGTGACACATTTTGTAAACCTATACGTCACATGTACCCACAATGTTCAAATCGAATAGGTCAGTATGCGATAGTCAAACCACCTATTGTTAGATATTGCTTCTCTATCTTTTAGTTAAGGCCAAAACTAACTTGGTCAGAGGTCAAAGTACACTGAAAATTGGTTCAATCATGCTTCGATGCACAGAACTCATCTTGCTGCTATATTGTTTCTGCTGGGCGGTACTTAACTTGTATCTCCTTGCTCTTTATCATCATGATTTAATCATTTTTAGAAAAAAAAAAATGATTGACAAAAAATAAAGAACCAGGTGAGAAAAATCACGAACCATTCACCATATCTACATTACATGCTGCAGGCCTCCAGATAAGAGTGCGTATTGGAAAATTATTTTCTTAATTTCTCATCGAAAACATATGTTGCGGGTACTCAAAAGAACCGTCTCAATTAGACGGTTCTTTTGAGCACGCAAAACACGTGTTTAAATTAATGGGTAAGAAAATAATTAAAATTTTACGCAAATAAAATTCCCTTATCTGGACCTATGATGCTGGTTCTGACCATCTGTAAATCGAGAACCAGCAATGAATGTAGGTATGGTGAATGGAATTCTGCTGAACTTCAAGAAAACAGCCTTTCCTAAAAGGCTTTTATTTGGTTGATATAAGAAAATACTTTATCAAATTATCACGGTAATATTTGAGCTGCAAGTTGGCATCTTTTCAATAATAATTTAACTTTTAAAAGGCCGAAGCTAGCACTTCCAACTTAAAACACTAGCTGGCCCCTAAAGTAACTGTTTGTGGTTTTTTTTAGCCAGGAGAGTTCCTTTGCCATCTTATTCACACTATGATTATGGCTCCTACAATGCCTTTGAATGTATATTGCATGGCACTACTGACATGTATAATGAGAGACCATAGAATGCAGCTGCTGAAATACATTATACAGTTCAACATAATATCATTAACTCATTGGCTGTATGTTATATTTATATATTATAGACAAGATCTATATAAATTCTGTTGATGAGGAAAATGTCACAAATCAGACATGTACAGCCACAGATTACAGACCATCCTATCATGGTAACAGGAAAAGAGACACTAGTCTTAGAATGATCGATTTTGCCAGAACAGTTCAGAACTTTGGGTCGTCATGTGTCTGAAAGTCCAGCCCAGCCATCGATCCATTTTTGCCGACCCCAAGATTCATCATTCAAGTCATTGACCATTTTGATGGATGATTTAATTAATTAGGACATTAATAAGTGGCACAAAAAGAACGAAAATAAATTTTATGGAGCTTACTAAATAATGCGATAATTTTACAAAATGTTCATTTTCCATCTAAATTTGTGTAATGTCCATCAATATATAGAAACTTAACTACATTTGTATACTCATGTGTATAATGGCAACAACCAGAAACTGCCAATCCGAAATACCGAATGCTGAACAAATATCCTCTGCCTTGAAAAAAAGGCTAAATCAGTTTAGTTATTTAACCAGTGGTGTATCCAGATGGGGTTCACTTGAACCCTCTTTTGAGCCCAAATTATTTCATTTTCATTGGGATATTTTTTATTATTTTCGAAAAATAAGGCCATCCTTTAAAAAAATGTTTGTGGTCACCTAGGCCTACTTAAAATTTTCCAGGTCGGAAGGTATTTTAATTTATTTTTCACTGATTTATTTAAAAGACATTAAAATTGTAAGAAAAATGTCTAAAATTATAATAAAAATATTTCTCTGAAATGTGGCGAAACAGACATACTTTTTTTGGTACGTGGCATTTTGAGTGAGTCTCACACTCTGTCGTGTGACAGCAAACAAACATTGATTATTGTTTTAAGGATGGCCTGAGTTAAAATCATCAAATTGATTCCCCCCTATACATCTGAATCCCTTTCCAGAGAAAACTCTTTGCCTACTGGGTAAGGTTATCAGCAGACAACATTGATATGCTAAACAGTTAACCCATAAAGTGTCAATCACAACAAATTTTGTTTTGTCATCTGCTAAGTGCTGAAATGTTCATTAGCTCCTCCTCAACCACTAGTCCAATTTTAAAATTATTTCACAGAATGGTTCTTCATGATGCCTTCTTATAAAATTGCACATATGGTTCTGCTCCACCGAACAGAGGGGCTGCCAGAGCACTAGATATTTATTTGTCTTTTGATGACATTTCCTCCTGAACCACTGGTCCAAATTTAAAACAATTTCACAGAATTGTTTCTCATAATGCCCTTAACTAGAATTGCACAAATGTTTTTGCTCCACTGAACAAAATGGCTGCCAGAGCTCCAGATAAGAAATATCTTTAAACGACATCTCCTCCTGACCCACTGGTCCAAATTCAAAATAATTTCACTGATTTGTTCCTCATGATGCCTTTTACCAAAATTGCACAAACAGTTTCGCTCGGCTAAATACAAGGAAGATTAACTGAAGTCTAAAATTTCGGCATTTATTTAAATTTTACTGTTGCTATGGTAACAAAAATGACCCTCAAAGTAGGCTTAAAATAGAAAAATTACCATTTTGGACCAAAATTAAGGCATTTGGAGACCTTTTTTTAAAAATTCGATATCAGCACAGCTAAATACCAAAATATCCTTTTAATATGTTGTGTCAGATGATAATCTCATCAGCTGTTAAAACATGACTTTAGTTAAGAGTGTGTAGCGAAAATTTAATTTTCATATTTCTCAACCAAAACATATGTTGTGGGTACTCAAAAGAACCATCTCAATGAGACGGTTCTTTTGAGCACCCAAAACACATGTATATAATGATGGGTAAGAAAATATTTACATTTTTACGCTGAAAATATTTGTTTATCTAAACCTGTGTAAAATATCTTTTTGATAATTGCTTGTGCCCTATGTTAATTGGTCTGTCAAACATCTCAAATTTGCTCCAAAGTGGTCAATTTCCTGTTTTCAGCCTATTTTGGTGGCCATATTTGTTACCATAGCAACGGTTAAAGACAAAATAATTCGAGACTTTTACACTTTGGTTATTGTTCTAATAAACCAATAAGAATAAATTAGTTAAAACCATTTTTATGTTTTAGCCTCATAGGGGGGCCAAAAAGCCCGTTAATGCACATCATATTTTGAACATTCACAATATGTACAGTAAATTTTCTGAAATTTAGAACATTTCTCTTTTGTTGGGTTAATAACTTATCAAGGCTGGAATACATTAAGTGCTAGTCAGAATAGCAAACAGGGAAGACCTTGATCAGACTGCTACATCAGAAGCAGTCTGATCTAGGTCTGCACTGTATGACTACTGTCTAGTAAGAAAGGCCTTTTTACAGACAACTAGTGTTCAGAGTTTTAGAGCATCTACTATATATAGGCTTAATTTAGGCGTATACATGTTTGTTTCAGGTGACTAGCTAAGAAGTCTGACTAAGGAAAGAACAGCTGTGAGGTGATCAACGAAGAATGAATTTATATCGCAAGTTCAGATGTCCTTGTTAAAGGTAATTACATTGACTTAATAAATCTTGCATTCTGTGTTGTTATTAGTTCTGGGAACTACATAGGTTTGCTTGATTCCTGATGATACCCTCTACCAGAATTGCACAAATGGTTCCTCTCCGATGCACAAAAAGTCCACCAGAGCTCTAGATAAGAAATATTTTAAATGACTTCTCTTCCTGAACCACTGGTCCAAATTCAAAATAATTTCACAGAATTGTTTCTCATGATGCCTTCTACCAAAGTTGCACAAAGGTTCTGCTCCGCTGAACAAAAGGGCCTTGAGAGGCCTAGATAAGAATTGTCTTTAAATGACATCTCATGAACCACTGGTCAAAAATAAAAATAATTTCACAGAATTGTTCCCAGTGATGACCTCTACTAAAATTGCATAAATGGTTCCACTCCGCCAAACAATAAAGGCGGCTAAAAGTTCTAGATAAGAAATATCTTTAAATGGTATCTCCTCAAGGCTCCTTAACCACAGATCCCAATTCGAAATAGTTTCACAGATCTGTTACTCATAATGCCCTCTACTTAAACTACATGGTTCTGCTCCATCGCACAAAGGGCCACCAGAGTTCTAGATGAGAAATGTCTTTAAATGACATATTCTTAACCAATGGTTCAATGCAAAATAATTTTACAGAAATGTTCCTCATGACGCCCTCTACCAAAACTCCTTAACAGCATGGCCACCAGAGCTAAAAATAAAAATATCTTTGAAAGATATCTCTATAGCCACTGGACAATACATTATCTTCTCATGAATGAAGATTCAGATGAGCTATCCAGGGCCCTAGGGCCCTCTTGTTTGCTGACCTGAGCCGAAGGGGGAGCTTATTGTATACCAGTCACTCCGGCGTCCGTCCGTTGTCCGTCCTCCGTCCGTCCACAATTTCAAACATCTTCTCTGAAACCACTAGGCCAATTAAATTCAAATTTCATATGGAGACTTCTTAGGACGCAGGAAAGAAGTTTGTTCAAATGGTCCTGGTCACATGAGCAAGATGGCCACAACACCCATATATGGTAAAAAAACCCTTTAAAAATCTGCTTCACCAGAACCAAAGCCGATGACCTTGGGACTTGGTAAGTAGCATTTGGGTTATGGGGCCTACCAAGTTTGTGCAAATGATGATCCTAGGTTGAACTTGACCTACTTAACGTCAAGGTCAAATTTGCTTCCTAATGGGAACATTTCTGAAAAGTTTTTTTTTTAAAACTGTGGAAGCCTAAGTCATCATTCTCACTTGATATGTTTAACCTAATGAGACAATGGCTAAGTTCCAAAGGTCAAGGTTGACCTTTGACCTTTCAGCTTAGGTCGCTCATATTGGAGTCCCATCAATATATTAAGACAAATTTCAAGTGAAGACTCCTTATGATAAATTAGTCAAAATGTATGCAAAATATTTTGGTCACATGACACAGATGCCGCCATGCCCATATATGGTTTAAACCATTTAAAAATCTTCTTCTCCAGAACCAGAAAGCCTGTGATATTTGGACTTGGTATGTAGCATTGGGGATGTAGGGCCTTCCAAGTTTGTTCAAATGATGATCCTTAGTTGACCTTGACCTACTTAAGCTCAAGGTCAAATTTGCTTCCTATTACACTGACCCAAAATGAAAACTTAACATAGTATTCAAAAGTATATATTTTGATGATAAATTAAGTTTTGGGGTTAATTTTTTCGGCCATCGAATTTTCAATGCCTTATCGATGTCTCTGAAAAATTGATTGGATGAAAATCAAAAATTGCATAATTTTTATGAATAATTAAGTTGAGAGGGGTCAAAATGAAAATTTCTAAAAACAAGTATTCCAGTCAGACAGATTTTGGAAACAAGAAATTACTGAATGCGTGCTTTAAGTGATGTTAAAAAGATCACCAGTAACCAGTGTGACCTCCATTTTTACGAATGGTTAGCAGAATACGTCACCTCATTGAATTTACGTAACGTTGTATGAGCACGTTAGGGATACGTATGTAATGCTAACAGAGGTGCATATTGGAGTCATTTAGCGCATCCATTTGATGATTGGACCTGACCATCGGACCCAATTCATCCTGTACGTGTTCTATGGGGTTCATGACCGTGGATGAAGCAGGCCAAGGCAAGCGGTTGACGTTATTTTTAGCATGGAATTGTGTGGTTATTTACGTGTTGTGTGAGGCCTTGTATTGTTATGCTGGAAAATGCCAGGTCCGTTATTTTCCACGAAATGACTAATTGTCTTATGTGCATGAAACCAGTAAAGACGAGCAATAATTGTTGCAATTTTAAACGATTACGTGGGTGAGTTAACGTGTTAACGCGATAAGAACGTAACGTCGTCACACGTGCGTGACCAGGTCTTGCACGAACTCTGACATACCCAGTTCTGTTGTACAGGGTCATAAGATAATGAATAGCCTGTCTAGAGCAGCCAAAATGATGCGCCATATCATTTACCGTTGACCCCGCCTTGAGCACGCCAAAAAACTTGGTTTCCTTTGATTTTTTGAAAGACGTACCGTCACTAAATGGAAGCGTTTTGTAACAATAAATTGTTTTTTATTACCAGTACTCAGCTGCAAATGTTTTCTTGTCGGTTTTACAGTTGTTAATGAACCACCTGTTCCTCAGCACGTGCCAGGTAAGGATCACGTTTTTCAGGCGTTGACGCTTGAATAGACCTGGGATTTGAATAAAAATTACATAATCGTTATCTGCGACGAAGCCTCGATAAGCATGCGTAAATCTTACAACGACATGTATACTAACAAAACAGCTATTCAAATGAATAAAGTGTAAAGTTTTCATTTTGGGTTAGTGTATATTTAAATGTGAATTTTTTTGAAATGTTGATTTTGTGAATACTGTTGAAGCCAAAGTCATTATTCTCACTTGTTATGTTAAACCTAATGTGACAATTGCTATAAATAAGTTTCAAAGGTCTAGGCCACCATATCCATATATGGTAAAAACCCATTAAATATCTTATTCTCTGGAACAAAAGGCCAATGACCTTGGTATGTAGCTTGTGGATGTGGTCTCTACTAGGTTTGCACAAATGACGAATCTAGCTTGACCTACTTTATGGCAAGGTCAAATTTGATTCCTAATGCATTTTTATGGGTAAAATATATCTGTTTAAGCCGAAATCATACTTTCGAGAAATTTTTAACCTTGTTTATTATAAGCTGTAGTTGACCTTGACCTATTTTAACATTATTAAAGTGGTCAGGTGAGCGCCTCAGAACCTTCAGGTCCTTTAGTTTTTTTTATTGTTATCAGTTTTCGTCTGGCATGTGTCGTTCGTCAATCGTCCTCTCAATAAACTTTTCCTTTAGATAACATCTACTACTGAACCACTTGTCCAAATTTAAAATAATTTCACAGGAATGCTCCCCATAATGCCCTCTACCAAAAGTGTATGAATTGCTCTAGATTTGAAGTGTTTAAACGATATCTCCTGAACCACCGGTCCAAATTCAAATAATTTGACAGAATTGTTCCTCGTGATTCCCTCTACCAAAATTGCACAAATGGTTCTGCTCAATGGTTCCGCTCAAATGGACAAAAGGATTGCCAGAGCTCTAGATAAGAAATATATTTTAACTACATCTTCTCCTGAACCACTGGTCCATATTCCAAATAATTTCACAGAATTTTTCCTTGTGATGCCTTCTACCAAATTGCACAAATGGTTTCACTCTGCTGAACAAAAGGACCACCAGAGCTCTAGATAAGAACTATCTTTAAGCTGTATCTTCTCCTGACCCATTGGTTTAAATTCAAAATAATTTCATAGAACTGTTCCTCATGATGCCTTATACTTAAATTGCACAAATGGTTACGCTCTGATTCTTAGAAATCTAGTTCAAGCATTAAGAGAGTGAATATTTGATAATCAAATTCTTAGCCATCAGTTTAAACATAAAATTCGTTTGGGATCTCAAAAGAACTGTTTGATTGAGAGGGTTCCTTTGAGTACCCACAAGAAAATTTTGGTTGATAATAAGGGATGGAATTTTTAATTATGTACTCTAATCTAGAGGCGTGTAGAGGAGTTTATACTGTTTTCAGCCTTTCCTGGTTTATGTTATATACACTAGTTATAAATGTATTAATTTTGCCTGGCATTTACAAGTTATAACTCGGGTTAATAATGTAGATAAATGTTCATTCATACTGGAGAGAACTCTTATATGAATGTTTATTCATACTAGAGAGAACCCATACATGAATGTTTCTACACCTTCAGCTGGTGAGAACTCTAAATATACTGAGGGAAAAAAGTTTAGCAATTACTTTGGGGATTCACAGTTAAGAAGAAATGGGATTTTTAATTTCATAATATCAAAATTTTATGTTGACAAACCTTTACAAGTACGATGAAATTAACTGGCTGGTTGGCATTTCACATAATATAACGTCTGATTTTAAGTCCCCTTGCTAAAACAGCTTATCTGGCAATATGTTTTTGTGCTAAAAGTTTCATTTTCCATTAAATGTTTAGATCTAAAAGCTAAAAAGTGAAAACAGTATAAAACTGAAAGTTTTGGTCACCATTTTTGTACAGTTTTAAGTTAAAAATCGTATTTTTTCAAATTACCTCTTTCAATTGAATAGCGTTTGAAATTAAAATGCTCAGCAGATCTAATCCTAGCTATGAAATCATAATTTGTTTCTTTTTACCTCTTGAGGATTGACATAAGGTCATTTTCAACAATTGACATATTTGTGCACTTGCTAATAAATTAGATCTTATGCTACAAAAATAGCCTATGGGAAAACCCATTATAACTTATTGCGAAACTTTTTTACTGCAGTTTAGTTATTTATACTGGAAAAAGCCTTACATCTATATCATATGGTAGATAAACTATATGTTCAAGAACTGTTCTATAATGATTTTTTGAATCCTTATCAATGATGGGAGGGGACAAAATGAATAGTTATCAAAGCATAGGCATGTATTTATATCACACTTGTTGCCGTAGCACCAGAATATTTTGGCAGGGAATATTATTGTTTAGATCATATTGGAGCCAAAAGCATTCCATTCATAAAGTTACATTTTTTTCTATATTTAACAAATTTCAGCTGAATAGATTTTTCAATTCTAATCATTTGAATGAGTCTGTCTTAAAGTTTAGGGTTGTTTGAGGGTATTTATCATTCATTTGAATTCAAAGTGAAGTAGAACATTATTTAAGATAGGAGTGAAGACCCTGATCAGAGGTTGCACAACATCTGATCTGGGGCTGCATAGTTTGTCTACTCTATGTCCCTTAAAAAGGAGCTAGGCTTAAATGAGTTAATAATCTTGTGTAATATTACTTTTTATGTTAACACTATTTTTTACTTATGATCTTAGTCTGTCAAAATTTACTTTCAGATATGATTCAGAGATGTTCACTATACAGAGATAGAAAGGATGGAGCAACTACAACTGCAAGCCCCAAAGGCTCAAGAAGCAAAATAACACTTTATTATCAAATGATGAACTCTTTGAAGGTTACACTTCATAGAATTGTGACTTTTTTAATTTTCCCCAAAAGTCTTAATCTTTCATGATGTTATCATTGTGTGTGGGGGAATTGTGTAGCATTTGAAGAAGTCACCATTCAATGAAGTGTTGCATTCAAAGAAGTAACTGTTAGATACAGTGTAGCATGGGTTGTATTAGACAAAGCTCAATAAATAGCATGATCTAATTTATAACTTCGTGTTTTTAATGTTTAAACATGATCAATACAGTAATCTCTTGCTAACTCGAATCCTTCAAACTCAAAATACCCTCTTAAGTTAAAGTAAAGTGTAGGATGAATTCATATTTAACAGACTTTGTTCACAATTATTTTCTATCCAAAACTATGCTGACTTTGATGAACTTAGAAGGATAATAGTGAAAACAATCTTCATAGGCTTATGCACTGTAATATCCTTTTACAGATCCACTGTTTTAATTCAAGCTACAAATAAAACAATGTGAAAAGTTTGGTCATAGAGACTTTGATTTAACGAGAGGTAACTGTATACTAACTTGCTAAGTACCACAAACTGTCCAGACTATGTATGGTCGACCATTGGTTAGAAATCAGAGGGTGTTGGTAAACAGCCCTAACTGGGCATCTTAACACTGTTGCCATGGTAAATCCTTTCATTTGTAAAAGGCTGTAGTTTTTAGCCCTCCTGCTCACAGTGTGCTCAATGTGAGGTTTTAAGAAATGATGTCCCTCTGCACAAACCGTCGTCATAAAAGGTTCTGGTTTGCAATGGCAACATAAAAGATGTAATCAAATATCTTCCTTTGAAAAACAACAACTCCTGGCTGTATTTGAGAATAATTCAATTCTTATTGTTTCTCTAAGTCTAACAATTTAGATTACAAACTTGGCCAGATTGGGCAAGTGAGGTTATAGGCTAGACACTGAAACGATATTTAAGCATCTCTGTGGGTGAACTATCACATTTAGTGTGAACTGATTTATAGGCGAGCATATAGTATACCAAAGATTCTGTCATCCGTCTTTCAACATTTTCAAACACTAGGCAAACTCTACTCAGATGTCACATTGAAATCCATACGATAGAGCGAGAAAAGCTAGTTTTAATTGTACTGATTACACATTCGAGATTGCTGCAGGGCTAAAATATGACAAAACCCTTAAAGAATAGTTTTCTCTGGAGCTAAAAAGCCTATGACTTCTCTTTTCAAGACTTTATTTTGGTGGCCACTTTGCTGTCAAAAATGTAGTTGTGCATATATGCCTTGCCTGACGATGCTCTTGTTGTCCTTTGCAATCTCCATGAATGTCCCTGCACTCAATTCCGACATAGTTACAAAAGAGTACCGCAAGTAGCTATAATTTTAATCCCATGAACTCTAGGCCAACAATGCCAAGTAAATGGTAGTCCAATAACAGTAAATTGTAGTCTTTAATAATCAAAACAGCATTCCATTACACCTTAGCCATAGGCTCAATATGACCTTATGTGACCCTTTCATGTCCGTCATCTGTCAGTCAAAACCTTGCGCTTTAAACAACATCCCCTAAACTACAAAGCATCACAGGAATGTTCATTGGATAGTTTTTAGATCTTATTGCGATTATTGGATGTCGGTCGTCCGTCATGCGTCGTCAACAATTGCTTCAAAGGGCATCTCCTACTAAACTGCTGATTGGATTTTGGCCAAAAAGTAAATGAGTATGATCAGGAAATACCACAATCACACACTGCAAACCAACCCACGGCACCGTTACAGGAATGATCCTTTTATGGCCCTCTTCAATAATTATTCACAATGGTTCCTGTCAGTTGTATATCTAGATCAGATGGGATAAGAGAATATTTGCGAGATGAAAACAAAAAATCTTTTGTCTGAAACCAAAATGCCTAGAGCCTGATATTTGGTATGTAGCATCACCCAAGTTTGTTCAAATTATTAGCCCCATATTCGGGGGACTATACTTTCATTAGGTTTGCTCGATTCCGTCCGTCCGTCAGTTACGCTTTCTTGTCAGAGCAATATCTCCAATATTATTTGAGATAGGCATCCCGAATTCGGTGTGTGGATGCATCTTGAAATAACTAAGTGTCTCGTACCATTTTTGGGTCACTGTGACCTTGATCATTGACCTAATTTCTAGAATAATCGTGTCCGGAGCATATCATCTACATTATTTGAGGTAGGAATTCAAAATTTGGTGAATGGATGCATCTTGGGGTGGCAATGTGTCACACACCATATCTGGATCACTGTGACCTTGACCTGTGACCTCATATCTAGAATAATCGTGTCTGTAGCATATCTCCTACATTATTTGAGGAAGGAATCCAAACTTTTGATGTGTGGATGCATCTTGGGATGACAGAGTGTCGAGTACTAGTTTGGGGTCACTGCACCTTGACCCCTGACCACATTTCTAAAATAATTGTGTCGTAACATATCTCCTACACTTTTTGAGTTAGGAATCCCAAATTAGGTGTGTGTATGCATCTTGGATTGTTCCTCATAATGCCCTTACCCAAATTGTACCAATTGTTCTGCTGGCATTACTCCATAAAGGGAGATAATCCAGATAAAAAATATGGGTCAGTTATTTTTTGATGAGGAATGCATCTATGAAATTTTTAAACCCTATCTTAAACTTGTAACGGACAGAAGGACGGGTAGAAAAGCCCTAAGCAATATGCCCCTTAACTTTTTCAAAGTTGGGGGCATAAAAACTGCCCAATTGGTTCTCTCCGCCGAACTAAAGGGCATCCAGAGCTCTAGATATGAAATGTCTTCAAATGACATCTCCTGAACCGCTGGTCCAAATTCAAAATAATTTCCCAGAATTGTCCCTAAAATGTCCTCTACCAAAATTGCACAAATGGTTCCGCTCCACTGAACGAAGTGGTAACCAGAACTCCTTATGAGAAATGACTATTAACAACATCTTCTCCTGAACCACTGGTCCGAATTCAAATTATATTACAGAAATGTTCCTCATGATGCCCTCTACCAAAATTGTTCAGAAAGTTCAGCTTGGCTGAACAACATGGCTATAAGAGCTAAAGTCTTTAAATCATATCTCTTTAGCCACAGACCAATACATCATGTGCCAGGATTCAGGTGAGCGATCCAGGGCCATAGGGCTCTCTTGTATATATGAGGATTTTAATGCAAAACTATATTGACTCTTTGTGTAAGGAACTTCACATTTCCCCAAAACTATTATACCTAACAGCTTTTATTAGAGGGTCACTGATTAAGCCTAAATGGCAGAAACTAGCTAGTCTGGCCCAGGAAATATGCACACTCTAGTTTCAGGTCTTTGGTGCAGTCTTTGCTTACAAAGGATACCCTTTTAAGAACATATTTATATAAGAACCAAATGTAAAGCTGACCTTTCACTCAAGGCAGCTCCCTTTGAATTGTCACATACATATCCAAACATCTTTTTCTCAGAAACTACTTGGCTGATTGAACTCAAATTTCATATGGAGTATGCATTAGATAAAACAATATATTACATTTTGTTTCAGGTTACTTGACCAAAATGAGCACCGTGCCCATCTATTGTAAAAACCCATTAAATTTTCTTCTCTTGAACCAAAGGGCAAATTATGCTTGGTCTGTAGCATAAGGTCGTTTTGGTATGTAGTTTTAGGGATGTGAGGCTTGTGAGCCATACAAAGTATTTTTAAATAATAAGCCTAGGTTGACCATGACGTAGTTTAACATTATTAAATAGATCACGCGACTCAATATCAGGTGAGCACTTCAGGTCCTAATATGCCTTGGTATGTTGCATCATTTCGCTGGAACGAAGGGTGTGTACGAAAATACTCTCCATTTGATGCTATGAGAAGATATTTACTCCAATTATGATCAACGCACTTTATTTTATTTGTAAAAATAGCAGATGCCTATGCTTTACTTATGGGCATGTCATTAAAAAATCCATGTTTAGTACCAAAAAGTCATTTTTTTCTTCCAAATACAAATCTGGATAGTTTAACTTTGACGCACGGAAATAGGTAGTGCCTATTTAATTCATATTATGGGTTAATATTGTAGCTAGTTTCTGTAGCGTAGCCGGCTTGTTTGAACCATACCTCGTCTCAGTTTTCTGGCATGCGTACCGAATTTGGAATGCTACATGTATAAGTGCAGTTTTGTTGCGAAGTGTCTCAGACTTGTTACTTTTTACTATAAAAGGGATGGGCTTTTTGTTTTAATAGATTTAAGGAAAGGCTTTCATTTTACAAACCCTGGTGATAGAACAGAACAGAACAGAACTTTATGATAATCATGAGGTAAGTCTCAATTTACATGTACAGTAAAATTTGTGTAAAACAGCCACTCAAAAATAGACAAAACAAAGATCTAAATGACAAATGGTAGCTTAATGAAGGTCAAAAGTATTACGGAATGCTCCCCTTAGAACATTCTGCAATACTTTTGACCTGCAATAAGCGATAATTTGTCTTGAAAAACAATTTTTGTTCTTTTTGAGAGTAGCCGTCCTACACAGGTTTTACTGTAGACTGACTCAGCCTGAAACATTGAAAGGTCAGAAAGAAAACACTTTATTATTTCGAAGAACTTTATTAATTTTGAAAATAATAATTATTGTCATATCCTAAAACTTTACTGATCTTTCATTTTCTGATAGCTGAATGCAGTATATGGCTAACAAAGGATAACATATTAATTAAGAGACGTGAAAATTTTAATTCTGGCATATCAATGTTTCAGCTTGGATCAAGTCTCATCTTCGTTTGTCTAATCTAATCCGTATGTTGAATTTATAATCTCAAAAATAAGCCAGTTTAAAGGCATGCAGGGAAGACCAGGCTGATCGAAGTCTTCGCTGCGCGAATGAAGAGACCAAGGACATTTAGATCCCCGTTGACTGCAGGATGGAGAATTCAGCTGGGCTGATGCTCAGACTATCTTTATCATTCATTATTACATGCCTTCTACATTTTACATAGTAAAATTGCCGTTAGCACCCGATAATATTTTCCATTTATGGCACAGTCACATGGCGATGCCTAATATCTATATTGGGGCATCAATATGGATTTTTGGCACTGCCTCATAGTGATGCCGTATATGATCCGTGCACTTTTACGATTCTATTCGTTTCAACATGGCTGAGTAGATTTAAAAATCGTTGTGAGACCCTGTTTTCCGATGTATTTTACTCTCAATTCGGGCCATAAATAGCGAAATGTCAGAAGAATTAAGAATATGGGACATCAGAACATCGAACAATTAGGATTTTCGCCAGTTTCGGTCAAACAAACAAAATGACTAGCCCTAAGGCTAGTAAAGTAGGGGAGACCGGGGCTGGTTGATGCAGGGGCAGGTTGGTGCAGGGGCTGGTTGATGCAGGGGCAGGTTGATGCAGGGGCTGGTTGATGCAGGGGCAGGTTGATGCAGTGGAAATAAAATGATGATTGGGCTATGCACGACTGCAGAAATGACGAAATTAAGTTGCCCTTCACTGCCGCCACCTTCTCCGGAAGTTTTGCGGGTTTTAAACCATTAATGCAATTTTGGCGAAGAAAATTCGTTTTAAGAGCATGTAAGTAAATTTTAGGTATATTACAGTTTTTCGTTTAGCGCACATTAGTTTCTGGCTGACAATGTTTCATTTATGCATAATGGTAGAGAAATTCGTCATCTTTAAAGTCACACGCTCTTTTAAAGGAAAACATTGTGTATTTGTTGTCTATCTTCACTTATGTCACGTAGGGTATAGCTGGGACATGTTGCTGCATTAAGCATGGGACAGGTTGATGCAGTGGTTCTTGTCAAAGATATACAGAGGGTATATATTCACTTTTGTTGAATTGGGCTTTTATCTCATTGAGTGAAGTGAAAAATATTTTATGTCATGCAAAAATAAAAAATATGCATTATATTACATCCATATTTTCCTGTATTTCACTACTGTATATCTCAGATAACAAGAATACGTTGCCCACGTTGGTAGTTGGTGGAAATGTGGGCGTCGGTATACCAATGTTGGACCAGCATCGAACTAACGCAACAATGTCAACTAATTCTCTCACAAGAGTTATTAAATAACAATGTATCATTGCAAACTTCTCTGTATCTATAGTCTGACTAATGTATTTTACTATTAGACAGATGTAAAAAGAAGTTTCTGATTTCAGAGCACATTGCATTGGGCCAACATCGCATTTGTTGGAGAGGAAATACATTAAGGTGCAAACTTATGTAACTGAATCAGTTCCATTCAACTTTATAAATGATAATTTTAAAAAATGTAGTTGACGAATTGGACCAGTATTTGATTATAGTTTGACATGTTGGATTGGAGCGTGGTTTTAACGTGGGGTGACCAACGCTTTACCAACATTAAAATTCAAATTGCGTAAGAATTGCCTGAAATGGCGTTTACGTATGTTACAAATGTGACTCTGATGAAGAGGGTGATTTCTTTTAAATCAAAAACACAAACTATATGAGCAGAGGCAAATAAATTCCTGCAATTGTCATTTTGCGCCCAAGGAAGAGTCTTTGCCTAGTCTTTTATGTCTAATGACTGGCCTTTCCTGGGCCAGTAACGACACTGACCTGACGGTGTTTCGCAGACGCACATGTTGTTTTGATTCTTCCTAGGACGCATATGTAAATTGTTCGAATGGCTAGACCCTGGGTCATATCAACCACGCCACGAGAAAAGAGCTATGTGCATTTAGGGGCTATTTTGGCCCCCTCTGGAGCCAAAAACTGAAAGTTGCTTCTGATGTATTATGATTGGTTTATAAGAATAAAAACCAAAGTTTAAAATATGGCATTTATTTAACTTTTACTGTTGCTACGGTAATAAAATTACCGACAAAATAGGCTTAAAATCGAAAAAAATTGCCGTATTGGACCAAATTTAAGTTTTTTTTAAGAATTAGATATCAGCACAGCTAAATTCAAAAAAACTTTTAATATGTTGTGTGACGTGATAGTTCTTATCATCTGTTAAAATATCGTTTTGGTATTAGCTTGTGCTCCATGCTAATGTCTCTGTCAAATATCTCAAATTTGCTCCAAAATGGCCACTTTCCTATTTTCAGCCTATTTTGGCGGCAATTTTTGTTACCAAAGCAACGATAAAAGTCAAAGTAAAACTTGGGCTATTGTTCTAATAAACTTATAAGAAAGAAATGGTGAAAACAATTTTTATTTTTTAGCCTGATAGGGCGGGGGATGGGGGCAAAATAGCCCCTTAATGCACGTCGCTCTTTCGACCAGGTCCTTCATACACCGACTGTACAGCCAGAGGCTAGACACTATTATGGAATACGGATGTAGAGGTGTTGTACGATCTATGTAGTAGGAAAAGGTGCTGATCTCCACAGTGACCGTGCAGCTGATCTGCTCCTTACGTTTTGCACATGCAGTCAGGTTTTCTCCTGTCACGTTTTATATCATTCCATATAGCAATGAAATACAATGTTTCAGTTTAAAATATTCCAGTTTAAAATGTTTTAAAGTTTAAATTAAAGTTTCAAAATTAAAAGTATTCGAGTTTGGTCATTTTATCCCTACAATTGTTCATGCAAATTCCACTTTCAGATATCTTTTGCTGTCGATGTAGACAAGTCAAATGGCTTTATGTTCGATAAAATCACCGAACTACATAAAAAAAACAACAAAGCCCTGTTTGTCTAAAAAAATGGTATATCTATTGTACAATCAGTTACGTGGACAAGTAGACTAACGAAAGAGAAAAATGCACCAACTTGCCCCAAGCGTTGCATCAACTTGCCCCACTACTGGGGCAGGTTGATGCACTCGACCTGTCAACGAAATCGGATTAAACGGGCGAAAAATATAACGAAACTTAAGGATTTCTTTTCTGTTTTGAATACAGGAAAGATAGAGCTTTTAGCACATAAAACATGATCATATTTAGTCATTCCGTTCACGAGATATCCCAAAAAAGACTAAAAAATGCATCAACCAGCCCCGGTCTTCCCCACACGGGTGTCAAGCTGATCGGATGATCGATTGTTACCTGGGATCGTTTTAAGTTCCTGTCCATTCTCGCGAGACCTGACGATACCTCATCTAGATCTCCCGCATTTCGCCCTTTGCATCATGGGTAACTAGCGATATTTGGCTAGTCTCGTTCAATTCTCGCACTGCTGTAATGGCAGAATTTATTGTAAAAAAAAATAGCGAAAAGTTATTTTTTGACAGTTTATCATTTCTCTATTAGCCAGTATTTTCTGGATGTAAAGCTCCGAGTCATGCAAGCAGTGATCGCATAATATATTTTTAATAAAAATGGCGGCTCAATCCCAGTGTGCACCGAGCGAAAGGCGACAGGTAAGTTCGTGCTAGCGGACTTCCTGTGCGACATTGGTTCCTGTCAGCTCTCCAAATAGATTGGTCCCCCCTCGTTGATAAAGCTCCACTTCCGCTACGCATATATATGCTGATAAGCTATTAACGGAGAGAACCAGTCTACTCTATCGGAAAAAGTTGATTTTCTATGAAATAGTTGGCAATCCGAATCGAAAAAAGATGCATATTTTTGATTTTGTTTGCATTTTTGAGTACATTTGTTAGACCACTTTTAACATAATATTTAGCATGTGTACAAAACCATAGGGATGGATGCCAAGTCTGAATTTGCATACGAAGGCCAGAAATGAGGTCAAAGGTCATTGAGTGCAAAAATGAGAATATGTACTACTGTAAAACAACTTTATCTTTTTATATGTAAACATATTTCATTTCAAGCCAAATTGTGTATGCTTATAGTTATAAGTCTGAAAAACATTGAGAAAATGTTTTTTATAACTAAATATTCATATGTAGACTTAAAAATGGGGTCAAAGGTCAACAAGTGCAATAATCGGAGCATTTTTTACAAACTGTTTCTTTTTTTTCTGGTCCAACAACAAGATGCTTTTTAAACTCTTAAAAGGGTAGAAGTCTTCAGAAGGCTTAGATTAACATGTCTATCATTAAAGGAACGCCTTTGCATGCTTCCTTTTATGGATTTTACCAAGACAAACATCGTAAGTTTTGTGCAAATCTCCATCAATTGGGCTAAACTGAGATATATGGGCTACCTTGAGAGCTTGCTGCACTTCTCAGAAAGTAAAACTATTTTCAGTTTGGGACATGTCTTGGGGCCTAAGAAACCCATAATTTAATAACTTTTCTGTGGTCATTTTTCTATAAGTCACCTGTAATCAATGTTACCCTACTGGCATTGAAAATAACAGTACACACAGTACGAGGCTAATGTTAATTTATTTTAATAGTATTAGTGAAACAGTTTAAGCATAAAATGTTTAAACTAGACATAAAAATCAATTGCATACATCTGTGCTATGTATTTCTGCTCGTCAGCGATACGTATGTTGCATTTTATACTAAATTGCAGATAATGACTTTACAAATTACATCTATTAGAATAAACCATGATACATGACCTTAAATAAACATGATATTGATCTATATTCTATTTGAAAATGTTCATTTTCAGATATTTGAAGTTGTTTATAACTTTTAACTGGCAATGAAGTGAAATCAGGTAAATATTTAAAAATGCTAATTAGTATGTAATTTGTACTGGCTCCAGCATGTAATGCATAGCTGTTTCCAGGTTCATTTTTCTATTATTTACATTGCATTGGAATTGGCAAAATATCTTTCATAATGAAATCAAATTATAACTATATTAACAATAATGGATCTTAAATTGCTGCAAAAATATTAATGAGGTAACGTAGGTAACAAAAGGTGCCTTACATAAATGGATAAAGGTAGTAAATTGTTGTTAGGCTCATATAAAATTTGGGTCTGCTCTCCAATATTCGCTTACATATACTACACTCATTTTATTCTATAAGACTTAATTTAAAAGAGTGCTTTAGGTTGGTCTGCAATATGTGAATGTGACATTACTCAAAAAAATGTAATTTGCTTGGTTCTTTTACATTTTTACATTCATATTGCAGTTTTCTGATTTCTACCAATGGAACATAACGATAAATATGCAAGCTACATCATGATTTAAATATTGACTTAATATCAATAATTTACTTAAATTAGCATAGCAATATTTCATACATCTAGTGGCAAGGCAGGAATTAAGACAGGGGTAGTGCTGAGTGTCTTCTATAGCAGGTATAGGTTTTTGAAGATTGAAAATATAACATTGTCGTACAGAACCAGCATGGTTTATGTCCAAATATAGGATGTTACATAGATCTAGTATTAAAGATTTTCCTTGTATGCTGAATTCTTTTAATTTTCACTTTTCACTGTTGACAATTACATTATAAAATTAATTTATCATCTGTCCCCATTAAAATCTTCTATGTTTTGTTGAACTAGATTTCATATCATACTGTAATGATGATTATCTGATTATAGTCTGCAGCAATTCTGATAGAAACTGTTCTGCTTGCTAATTATCTTAGACTAAGGTTGGTTGAGGTGAGGTTACCTGAGCCATGTAGCAGTCTTGTAAAACATCTGAACATATTTCATGGTAACATAAACAACAAATCATTTGAACGTTAGTGATACTTTATTCTAAAGATCAGTTAACTGTTTTATTCTTAAGCATAAAACAAAAACATGACTCCCAAAATTCACTAGTATGGTTTGCATCTCTGAAACTCGCAGATTAAACTGAATGTTGAAAAAGTAGTGTCACACGCAGCTGAATTTTCTGCTTTTCTTATTCACAAGGTAGTTTGGTATTAGTTTTGTTAATGCAGTATTTCATTTTGTTGAGCTATTTGCAACCCAAGTACATGTTTTATATATGTCCTATGAAAAGTGAGTTATGGTCTGTTTGTTGGTTTTAAAAGGTTTACTAAATTAGGCTCATTTTGATAGTCTTAAATATATATGCAAAACCATCGAATATGTTAACAACATTGCTGACAACAGCTTGCAGACAGCATTTTAAGCATAAACTTGCTCACCCTTGTACCTATATCCTTGTAGATATTTGTGAAGACTAACACTGTTTGAGGACTGTCTTGTATATAGTGAAAGTAAAGTAGTTCAGTTTTATTTCAAGAGTAATGCCATATTAAAACTACACATTTCAAGTATGTTACCAGTTACAAGTGCTATCCAATCTGATATATTGCACTTGTATCTACGAGCAGTAGATGTATACATTAATGTTAGTCACCTACCCTTTATGCAATCAATCCCTGTCTTAGCAAATTGTCATGGTTAACAGATAGATTCTACACTAGAACAGGCGAGTTAACTACCTTAGGATCTTTTATACATCAAGCAAATCAGATATGTTAAACCAATGGATTATGCTAGTAAATGTACATATTAGATAACCATTTCAGGACACATTTACTCTAAATACTAAGAAATGACCCCAAAATGATGGAAAACTATGAACGCAATCAAATCATCAGGTGCTCCAATATGGTGAATGCCTGTGTTCCCAAGTAGTCACAAGACATTTGTTTTGGGGAAATTTAATTTGGAATAAAACTTGCATTGGCATTTTACAGTTTAAAAGAATAACATAAAGAAACACATGCCAATTACCTCATAGCATCTTATCTCTATCATCATTGCAAAAAATAATAAGCAAAATATGTTTAAAAATGATACTTAGAATTGAATTTATCGGCACTGAAACAATTACAATGTATAAAAAGTTTCACTGTGAAAGACAGAGATATATATATTTTATGGTATCTTAAAATTAGAAATTAACTTGAATATATCTATACTGCTTCTATATATGGATGAATACATGTACACAAGCAGCCTGATTTCAAAGAAATGCTGCTTTTGAATCCACATCATTTCATTAATATGTGCAAATGAAAGGACACCCCTACAATTAAATGTTTAAAGTTATATGGAGGATTACCCTTAATGTCAGGGCTATTTCCATGATATACCCCACAAAAAGTTAACAATGTTTCACTGGATGGTCATTATTAGAAATGTACCTGTATATTAGCTTTATGTTATGTATGTTACCATCTGCTAACTGGCCGATGTGAAGACTGATGTGGGGATATATTCCTTCTAGTATATGGTATTTACCATATTCTATCATAGTTTCAACGCGCCTGATGTTTAATGAAAGGAGACTTGGTCTTTGTGTTTTCATGAAGCTATGCTTAGTATATGCAACTATCAGGTAGTGGCCTTGTAAAAAGTGTTTTACAATTACTCATAGATGGGAACAAACACAACAAATGTGTGAAATGAGAAAAGAAATCTATTTTAGTCAAATAAGCATGAGATCATGGCCAAGTCCTTATGTTAGGTGTAGCTAGGAACATATACCTTTGATAAAATGACTCAATTTCAGATGGTAAAATATAACGTAAGTAACAACTTAAACACATCTTCTGTATAAAAGGATAGATTATTGCATAAAATGACGTATTCATACAAAGTATTAATTAAAAAAATATTTCTTTAAAATGAAATGGTTATTCTTAGTTGTATTACATTTTAGTTGATTTTATACAGTATCGTACTTTACATGCCTATTATGAATATTTGACAGCGGGAAACTTGGTAAATAATTGCTTTCCAAACATGATAGACACACACCTAGCAGGATAGCAATAAAAAAAGCTCTTACATTAGGATAGAAGGGAACTTAAAATTTGAATTTTGCCCCTATATAAATAAAATATTGCTACAATTTTCACCGATTTTTGTACTTAAATGACCTTTGATCCAAACACACATTATGCCTTGATGATGCTGTTTGTTTATATAGCATGGCTGTAGTATCCAAAAGAGATTTTGCATTACTTTGAATCATGATTTTGGATAGCTAATTGATAAAAACGCTAAAATCTGACATTTATACAAGAATTTGCACTCAGTTGACCTTTGACCTAATTCTGGGACTTTGGGGCATTTCCAGACTTGGCATCCACCCCTATCCTTCTTAAACCACATCTAGATACACTTTGAGCATGGATGCCAAAATGTACTCAAAAATAACAAAAGAATTTTTTTTCAGGCTCTGGATGGCCAACTAAAATACAGTGTAAGAAGAATGGTATACCACAATCTAGATATGCATGGATGCTAAAATTAAGGCTGCCTCTGATTGTTTTATTGAAATGTCTTGTCGTCAATGACAATGTAAACAATGATTATCTTGAAAGGTCATTGATCTATGTCACGCTCTAAGTCGTTGCAATTTTCATCACACCAGTTTTCGACCTCACTGGCGCTACTGGTATAAAAAGCCAACAGAGATTATAGAAAAGTTAAATGAATTTGCGCGGATGTAATAAAAAGGTTATAATATGGCTGAGGTAAAGGTTATAATATGGCTGAGGTGTGCCTCTAGGTCATATTGACACTGGATAGCCATATAGGCCCTCGGGCTAAATCCCTCAGGCCAATACAGCTCCCCCAGTGCCAATATGACAAAGAGGCACACCTCGGCCATAATAATTACCTGTATTTATCATATGGCGTCGCGTCTGGGAGTGAAATAACGCCATGCATTAAAACCTATAAACCACTAATTGTTTAAAGATTTTCGGAAAACTTATGAAATAACGCTTTTAACGTCACGCATATGGCAAAATCCAAACGCTTTTCACAAAAATATATAATGGCATAAGATAAATATAATCTAAAATTCGTGCTCGTATTATTGAATTTATTAAACTCGTTGCGAAAAAAGCTCGGCAAGCCTCACATTTTATCTCTTTTTCCCCAATTAGTTTAATAAATTAGATAAAGCATGAGCACTCATGTAAGATCCTCTATATGAGCCAGTGCATGAGATTTCCAACAATAAGGTATGTGCGACCAGTAAAGCCTCAGATCAGCCTGCGCATACGCGCAGTCTGATCAGAGCCTTTGCTAGACGCTTGAATATTCTATGAGTGTTAAGCTACTGACTGAATACCATTTGGAGTGTGTAAGCTTAAGGGGGGGGGGGCTGCAGAGGCTCGTCCGAGTCTACACTTGTCAAAATGTCAAATTGTTGGAAATCTTATGCCACAGATAATATATCATTGCAGGTTGTTGTCAGGCAAATTATTCCTATATGTGCTGACAGTTCTACTTGTCTCCCAAGCAGTGGCTAACAGTGGCGACATATCTTGGTGGGAGTTTTACACACAGAATGGCGTTCTGGATATCAACCTAACAAGAATCATCCGTGAATACAGCGCTGTGTGTCCACTAAATGAAATGTGTGACCCTGCAACTAAACAGACAATAGGGGAACCATATCCAGACTCGTATCTGGTAAGCCAACTTGGATGTCGATCATGTTCATGTTATGACGTGTGTCTAGAATTTGATAATTGCTGCCCCGACGAAGCCAGGGCATATCTCCAACACAGATGTGTAGATACACAAATATATCCAAAACCAACAAATTTTACAATTAAAAAAACTAATTATTATCATATGGTCACTGGCTGTTCTCATGAAACAAACGCTACCCTAAAGACACTTTGTGAAGAGTTTGAACTGATTCACCCTGATAATAAGATCGAAAATTATCCTGTTACCTCGAAATATTCAAACATAACTTTCAGAAATAAGTACTGCGCCTATAGTCATGGTGAAAAGGAGAGTGATTTAGTTAAGTGGCATCTGGATTTAAAATGTCATATTGCTCCAGAATTCGGGGAGTATTTCAAAGAAGAGTATTTTCAAGAGGGGACTTTCCAAGACGGAAGCTTGTTAAATGATAAATGTGTGATAGCGTATGAAGTTGGTCCATCGGTTGCTCATCTGGCGAAACAATGTATGAAACCAGAATCACCAGACTTTAAAATCAATACGTGTAACTTGACTGGCCTATGGCAGTATGATCCTGATATACAGAAAGCGTGTTCAAGTCTTGGCAACACGTACAGAAAATACAGTGCAATCCACCCTCTCCTTGTAACAGACACGTATGAAAACATTTTCTGCTACATCTGCAATCCCAGTATAGTATCTACGTCTAGTGTGTTTATGTATGTGACATGTAACATCACAGGTAAATGGCCAGAGTGGTTATATGACCCCCTTATAGAAGAACAGTGTCTTACAGAAAGCTATAGTGATCGATTTCGACCGTTCAAGAATAAATATTGCCTTCTTTGTAACAAGGGAATGATCGATGCCATATTAGACGATTTCCAAGACCAAGGCTATTTTTACAGCATGGGCTCCCAATCAATTGATCAACCAGATGTCATTGAATTTTCTAAACATATTTATCCACAGAAAAGTATGGACGAAATAATAACTAATACAAGGGAGATTATTCAGACATTAATGGACACCATTGAAGGAAGTATTGAAGCTGAGAGCAATGGACTAGATGGAGATCAACTTGCAGATACTGATATGAAAATGCATCTATCTTTACATGAAATGTTGGGATATGCGACTGTATGTGGATATCAGCCACTCTGTAACAAATCTTATGTCTACGATTCAACGTTTTATGGCAATAATATTTCATTGTTAGATGGCTATTCACCGCCGTATATGTGTACTGTATGTTCATGCTCTGATACATGCGGTGTCTACGAGATGGAATGTTGTTTTGACAAATTGATTGAACTTGACCCTTACAGTTGTGTTAGTGAAGCAGTCTTTCCTAGACTTCACGATAGCTTCCAAACGAACAGTGGGTCTCAGAATATTGAAAGAGCCATCAATATGTTGTCTCCATTAAGAGATTCTGTTCTATTTTATCTAATCCACTCATGTCGTAATTCTGGTACTGAAAGATGGCTGAGTAGAAAATGCTTAGAGCATGATGATTCAGATATTCTAAATAATATACCAATATACAATAACGGATTGAAAGGCTTTAGAAACATTTATTGTTATTTTTGTTCATCCACGCCACCATGGTCCTTGAAATTTCAAATCAAGATATCATGTGATACCATGTTCGAGTCAGATTTTCTCATGTCCATTAACGACGCACTTCGCTTAGCTAAGCATAAAAACTGTTTGATAAATATAAACCTTCCAGAAATGACTCAAACTTGTAAGACTGAAGAGGGCTATGAAGCTTATGACAAACTCAATGTTACTATGATCAGGCAATGTAATATATCCGGCAACTGGAAGGAGAAGGATGACGCCATCTTGAGTGCCTGTGAAAATGATCTACAGTACCAACATATATTTGCCTCTCAGCCTGTTTTCTGTTTCAGGTTTGACTTGTGTTTTGCAAACATTTTCTGTTTTTTATGTAATCCACAGACTAATACAGATGTATTTAATTATGAAGATGCTATTGATACTTGTTCCTCTGTAATTGCACTTGACAACATTCCAAACGTCGAAAGATCATGCAAGGACACACCAGTTCACCCAAGTTGGTTGCCATTTAAGAATGCATATTGTCATATCTGTTATAACGACAGTTTGCTTTGGAATATGCGAAATGACAGGGATCTAACTAAGATGTTTCACCTACCGTATAGACGTATGTTTTCAGTAACAGAAGACAACGTACAGTCCCTGATAGAAGCTAATAAAGATGGACTTACGTGTAAAAATGGAACTTATGACAATGCTGTGGTAGGTAAAATTACCTCATAAATATTACTTGACTTTTCGCTTACTGTAAAGGCGGCAACTTTAATATTCATATCTGGGTGTGGCTCGGCTTTTTCATCTGCTAAGGAAGGGAAATCAGGTTTTATTTATAATTTGGTAAAGAGTTAATAAGCTTTTTGAGCCGCGCAAACGTGCGTGCATTTCATGAAAATCCTAACCGTTTGCACACTGAACTAACATTTATTAACCCTTAAAGCGCATAATCACAAAATGCATGTTTTTGTCGCCCACTAAACTATTTGAAGCCTAATAGATAAACAGTGTGGACCCAGATCAGACTGCTCCTGTAGGAGCAGTCTGATCTGGGTCCACAATGTTTGCCTCCCTGCTTATGTTAACTAGACATTGTCAGATGCAGTTATTTTGCTGGCGTATTTAGGACTAAATAATAACTGAGGTTGTGGCACAAGATGAAACAGTTAGTTTTGAATAAAACCACACCTCATTTTCAGCTTTTACCTTTGTCTAAGGTTGACTAGTCCTAATTACGCATTCATGAGGCACCGCCTTTACAGCAAGCGAAAAGTCAAGTAATATCCCAGCTCATGAATGCTTCATACTCCACACTTTAGAAAATGAGTTTAACTTTACTTCAAATCTGATGGCAACTGAACTGCCACTGATTGTGTAGTAACATTTAAATAGAGGATCTTACATGAGTGCTCATGTTTTAATGAATTTATTAAACGAGTTGGGGAAAAGAGATAAAATTCGAGGCTTGCCGAGCATTTTATCTCATTTTCGCAACGAGTTTAATAAGTTCAATAATACAAGAGCACGAATGTTAGATTCTATTTATCATATGACATTAAGATATCTTTGAAGTTTCATTGTTGACAGTAAAACGTTGTAATATTTTCATTATGTACGCAACGTTGTTATGGACGTCATAAAGTTTCCCGTAAATCGATAAACCACTAGTGGTTTACAGATTTTATTGCATGACGTTATTTCACTCCCAGACGCGACGTCATATGATAAATTGCTTTAAAGATGTGCTTTATTAAATATCAGGTTATTTTTACTCCATTTAACACTAGAGAAATATTGCCTTCAAGTTGTTATAGTAGGAAAGCAAGCACAGGTTTACAACAAATAGGTAACAGCTCAGCTGAAAACGTGTATCACCAGCAAACATAATCAAACGTAGGTGAAATACAATTATTTTCTTATCCACCAATTTAAACATCTATTATGGGTGCTCAAACATAAAAATGCAAGTGAGTATGATCAGAAACTGAAGACTAAACCATGGGATCGTGAGCCACAGAACAATAACAATCACAAACACCAGGAAGTCAAACAAAGTAAAGCAACCAGCTCTCGCTTCCTATTCAAGATGATTGCAAAATTAGAACGACCACAAAGCAAAGCACAACAAAACATGGAACAAATACAGAATCCAACAATGGGAGTAACAATTAACGACGAATCAACTACAACAGAACCATCACCTAAATGGACAGCAGCCTTCACCATAGATTCTGCCGTGGTTGAATCACAACAAAAGGGGTACATTAAGTTTGAACTCGGGTAGCCAGCTGCTTTATATGACGCCAATGAGCTTCTTGAGTGAGTCAATTATACTTTCATAAAGGTTCTAGAGGTTTAAGTATTCTCATAAAAGTTTGATTCAAATTACAATGGCAATCTAATTGCATAGTCTCATACAAGGATCAGCGTCTATGCTGTCTCACAAGTGCCCTTTACTGCTCGCATTCACATGGTGTTATATTAAATGGATGCTGATGGGAAATTTGTGATTTGAGCCAAGCTAGAAAACTGATATCACATACTTTTTTTCAATAATTTAAGCCTGACTCTGCTATCGTCTGCTTGTCGTCTGTGTTTTACGTCTTCTATATATATTTAGCTGCACTGTAGAATTTTTATTACACAAGCCGACTTTATGAACCCTGGTCAAACAACTCCCTTAAATAAACCATGATAGAAGCAGTCTGATCTGGGTCCATATTGTTTATAATAGAAGCTATTAAATGACAGAAGCAGATGGGAGATCAAATCCAAATTATTGTGAATGATTTGTTCGTTTGTGTTGATTCTTTACGCCCCTACCCACAGTTATCCAGTCATTTGTTTAGAAGGTTGCACTGCCTGTCTTGCTGGTTTCAAGCAGGGCTAAGCAGAGGATAATGTGTCCTGATCAAGAGAAAAACTCAGTGCCTTAATCGTTTGAGTCTTGATGCAGCGTCTGTTGTTGAGCGTGCAAGGGTTTAACTGATGGATATAATGCTCTGGTATTCAGTATTATATACTGTTGAGTCCTTACCTTCGTTTTATCTCCTTTTTGTGTCTTGATTTATATGTACTAGGAGATGATTCATGGATAAGCTAGGGACCTTCCATGCAAGCTACACATCTATGTGTCTTGATCCACAACAAGATTTAGGGTGAGGTTGGTGAAGTGAAACTAGTTGAAGCCCTCCAGTAATGTTCTTACTGACCGTTCCAAGGCAGTGCTTCTTTTGTCGACCTTATTTGTTATTTGTTTGTCTTAGCCATATTGCCATGTCTTTTCCTTGCAGCCTTTTGGTCACCTGTTTGAAAAGGGCTGACCTCTTGCCTCTCATTTTTGTAATATTTCTTGTGTTTTGTCCGTTTCACCATATGTTGGCCAGGATCAGGTGTGGTACTTGATTGCAATGATTCCCGCTCTTTGCCTTCTTTCTTACGTTGAACCTAAACCTATCAACATCAAGTCTAACACTCTACCACTGAGCCACTGCGCTCCTCCGAAAAAGTTTATTGATGGCTTATTATGTTAACGCATTCACCATATATACATAAATTGCTGGTTCTAGGTTTATAAGTGGTCACTTTTGAAAATAAACAGGTAACCAGTATTAAGGGGGACACTGGTTATCTGTTTTCTCTTAAACTGACCACCTGTCTGGGGAGCAGAAATTAATGTCGATATGCTAAATACATGATAAGTACATGTGCCAGGATCTCAAATCCTTATGTGTTTTTGTTTTTCAGAATGAATGTAGGCAGTTATATTGCAACCAAGGACAAGTACTTCAGAATGGAACGTGCCGATATATCTTAGATTCTGATACAAACAGGACTTATGCCTTTGAAATGATATTATCAGTACAAGAACTACATAAGGAAATGGTTGATGTTTACTTGAAATATTTTTGTAATATATTCAGTGAATATATAAATGGAAGTGCATCTGAACATACTGACGGTTATAATATCGAAATAGCTGTATGCAAAACATTTGTATCATCAGACACAGAATGTTTCTTAATAATAGAAGAACTGACACCATGGCAATATCAAGTAAGATTGAATGGGAAGTCAATTTTCCTTCTGGAAGCATATTTAAAAGTCATGAATGCCTCTAGTCGGTTGCAAGCTGAAAAATATCTTCTCGACTTGATGATGCTGGTGCGAAGTCAAACACACATTTTCAACACTAACGGTGGCGAGTTTAAAACAACCAATGAACGCTTAGATGTAACATATAGACATGATTGTATACATTCCGGAAATCCAGGGTACAATAAAGCAATTTTACCGCAACCTGTTTTAAATATTCAGAAAACTTTATTTTGTACCTTGGTTGAGCTGGAAATATCGGAGTTTCATTATTTTGAAGACAAGAGTATTGTTCTCCTAAGTAATGACAAAGTGTTATCAGATGGAAACTTTATACTGACATCTGAAGGACGCGTTAGAGTCTGTTTGGACGATATAAGGTCAAAAGATATAGTTCACGATTATAGTACGTCTAAAAGCTTCACCAGGGACAACATCTATAATATTCTAAGTGCAACATGTACGCTTCTTTCTATCCTGTGTCTCCTGTTAAATAACATTACTTATTGTCTAATTTCTGAACTCAGAACTCAGCCAGGCTTCAACAATATGCTTTTATCTGGCATGCTTTTATTTGCACTAGCGATGCTTTATTTCTCCTATCTTCCTGATCTCAACAACACACTTTGTGAGCTCGTTGGCATACTAACTCACTATTTTTGGATGACAGCCTTCTTTTCAATGAACGTGTGTGCATTCCACATGTTTTATGTATTTTATCTAAATCCACTCAGTGTTCCCAGTAATTCAAACTTTCTTCGGGTAAAATATTGTCTGTATATTTTTGTTTCTTCCGGGCTTATTATATGCACTGTGATAGTCTGTAACTTATATACGGCTAACTCCCTCGGATATGGTACCGGTATCTGCTTCGTGAACAACTTTTATCCTCGCTTATTTGGATTTACAGTCCCCTGTGCCTTTCTCTTCCTTTCAAACGCTATCCTTTTTGGCTTGACCATCTGGAAACTGATATCAAGCCCACCTACAATGAATAATAATGAAAGTAGACAAGACATACTGATTTATATAAAGCTTTTCACAATTACTGGTATAACATGGCCCTTGTTAATGTTGGATTCTATTCTTAGCTTCAGTGCGTTTTCATATGTTGCTACACTGCTTAATTCACTACAGGGGGTGTTCATATTTGTAGCATTTGTGTGCAACAGTAGAACGATTCAAATGTACAAGAAGGTATTCCGTAAACCAGTTATTGATAATTCGTCACCAGTAAACACTGGTTCTTTGGGTGTTTGTCACATCCCAGTGCATAGACTAGCAAAACCCCCTGACATAACACAACATGGCTGAAAAAGAATCTCGTAAGATTGTGATGCTAATAGTCCTCACATTTCCCAAGTTATTTATAGTGGAGCTAAAATGAATGATCGTGTATTTTTGAACTAATTAGACGAGATGGGGGAAAAGAGATAAAATGTGAGGCATGCCAAGCATTTATGGCGTTTTTGCAGCGACTTTAATATACTTAAAGCTGCATAATCTGTAACTTTTGATCTTCTAATTTTAGAAATAAAGTTTCCATTTTTCAAGAATACAGTAAAATACTCAAATTCAGGTAAACATTTTACCATTTTCGTAAATCTTAACAACTTATCACTATCAAAACAACAGCATTTATGTTAAAAATCAACTGTCTAGAATTATTGGAGGGACGTAAATAATTACGAACAAGATAAAAACACCTGTTTTGTGAGATGTTTCGTTTTTCCATGCCTTTAACAGCTGTACTGAACCTGTTTATTGTGAAAACATAACTTAATTCTATTTTTACAAATGATTTTAAAAGAAAAGAAAAATTTTCGAAAAATGTTCATAGTTACAGACCTAGTCTCTTTAATAATGGGGGAGCAGGAATGTTATTTTCTATTTGTCATATGGCATCCTTGTGCCTTTCTGTTTCTTTTAAATGCTATTCTTTTTGGCTTGACAATCTTGTGAATGACATAATGCCAGACTATAATGATTAACAAGGACAGAAGACAAGACATATTGATTCTTATCAGTCACCCCTAATATTAAATGAATTGTTTCAACATAACCTAATAAACGTTTCCTATCTCACGGCATGTTACCTTTATCAGGTCATGATGACGTTGCACTTTTGAATGACGTCGCTAATGACGCTGAATCAACACAAAAATAAAAACTTACGTCATAATCGCTAGTATGAAGAGTGTTTAATAATGGGTAAACTGATAAATAGAATACTATGTTCGCGTCTTTTGATATCAAGTTTACCAGGCTCGGCTTTGAGAACGCATGTTGAATCGCTCGGCAAGCCTCGCGATGTCAACATGTGTTCTCAAAGCCTTGCCTGGTAAACTTGATATCAAAAGACACTGACCTAGTATTCTCTATATATAAAGCTGTTCACAATTACTTGGATAACATGACCCTTGTAAATGTTGGATACAACTCTTAGTTTCAGGGTGTTTACATATGTAGCTGCACTGCTTAATTCACTCCAGGAGGTGTTTATATTGTTGTAGTATGGCCGATGCTTTTTTCTTTGATCTTTGCTGATGTTTAAATCAGACACCCTAGAATAACGACGAAGGAGGAGCTTAAAACCGTACTCTAACTTCCAAGTTTAGTTAAACAGCGATGTAGGCGGTAACTTACTAAAAAACGACACATTATCCCGTAAATGTAATATAATTGGCAGCTTAGGCCGGATGCAGGGAGGAGCGAATGTAAATTTCGTCAGGTGTCAGTAACACGTGTTTATTTGCGCCTGCGCCATACTACAAGCTAGATAAAGGATTCTTCCTCGGCTTTCTGTTTAAACCGCTCGGTGGGCTACGCCCACCTCGCGGTTTAAACAAGAAAGCCTCGGAAAAGTATCCTTTATCTATTACGTAGCGTTTGTGTACAACAGCAGAACGATTCAACTGTAAGTCTTCGCTGAGCTAGATAAGTATTCTTATTCTGAGCTTCACGGACACCACTTGAACCTGAAATGAGGTGTCATAAATGCCCTTTATATAGCAAAAAGATCAGTGAAGCATTATTCAAGTAGTCCACCAAAACACTTACTTGAACCACGAACCTTTTAAATGCTGTTATTTCTAAATCAATTATCTGAGACGTTTTACTGTCTTTGGATGGAACACTGCAATATATGGTTAATTGTCAGCCCACTGCTATTTTACTACCAATGTCACTATCAATTAATACGATAGAAATTTATTTTCAATGAATGTGTATTTTAAGCATATGGGACAATATTATAAGTTATCAAAAGAAAATTTAATGTTTTATCTTTATGATGATATAAACAAATACGAAATAACTTAATATTTAGTTTTGTCAAATTGTTCATCTTTTTGACTGGTAAAGTCCCATTCATTTCTATGTAAACTGATTGCAAATGCCCTTGGTGAGCCTTTTATGACCCCAAAATAATCATGTTCTGATATTTTCTCAATGTTTTATAAGTTATAAATGGTATCTCGATGACCCAACGATATCAACCATATAAGTTTCACAGAAATAAAATAAATTTTAGTTCTGTCATTTTTAGGTTGAAAATTGAGTTTAAGCGCCTTCTTGAAAGGGCGGAGAAAATGTCTAAGTTCTCATAGTTTGTGTCTATTATGCTTCCGCACTATTCAATATGCCGATAATGTCGAGAAACCTAACATCATTTTTAAATAGAAATTTAAGGGGAAAACTTAGCTGAATGGGAGACAAGATAATGAAAAAAAATCTTAAAGGAAATTGTTAGAAAATAGCATTACCATAACTTATCAGACCGAAATAAAAATCATTTTATTACAAGTTGCTTCAATTTATTTTTTATTTTAAATATAACAATTATAATTTTTATAATAATAATACTCATTATTATTATTATTATTATTATTATTATTGGAAACGATGTTTTCTCAAAACATCTGTTTCCAATGGTATCATATACACAAAATACACACAAAATCCCCATACCATCGAACCCCCGTTCAACATTGCTTCCCAGTCCGCTACCTAGACCGTTACAGCCTGTGTAAGATGCTGGGAACCAAATGGCCTTAATGCAAACAACCCTTGTCCTGCTGCTAGACAAAAACAATATTGGTATTTTATTAGTTTGTTGCGGTTTTCAGCTCTGAAATGTAAACCCAATGGTCAGAAAAACGTTGTGCTTGAAAACTTGATTATTGAAAGCTTACATATGATTGAAACAGAATTATAAGTTTATTTGTACATCAAACGGAGAGGGTCTCAACGGGGTACCTTAAAAATCAGTGTTTCGTTTGTTAAAATTACGCTTTAATCAGTTTAATTTAAGAGAAATCAGTGATAAAAAAAAAATATTTTGTAATGCTGAATGTGCTTACTGGTAAAAATGAGTTTTATGAAGACGCTAATTGGTAAAATTTGGGACAAATTCGCAAATCAGTAAACCCCATTGGATGCCTCAAACGAGCGTCAGAAAAACAATGCCTTAGCATGAGAAAACCTGCTCTTGTACGACGAAGAACCGTTTGCAATATCTATGATGCAGCCAGATATTGCAGTTAAAAGCACAATATCTTGCAATAGTTTTTTATCATTATACTTTTCTTTGTTTTTAAACATTACGAGACGGGCAATAAACGCTGCCCTGTCCTTTTGTCATAAACGTGAAGAAGACACGTTTTCTTGTGGATTGCTAATGTTTTCCCGCCCTTTATGAACCTGACCGCCACTAAAATAGTTCTAAAAATATAGTGCGCTAGATATAAGTTTTTATGGACAGAATGATAGCAGTGGCGTTTGAAATTAAGTCAATTGCATGAAAAGACACTGTCGATAGACAGAAACGAATAATAATAATAAAATAAATACACCTTAACTTTCGTTTCGTTTCGCGCAACAATATCATCATCCAGTAGATTTACACAAGTATTAGCTTTTCAAAAAAGCTGGCGGTTGTTTAGCCATATTATTGTATGTGTTCTTGCACACTGCATGCTTCCATTTTGAGCTTCTCGAGCATATCCATGTAGATTTGTTCTAAGATCTGATTATTAACGTTTGAACTGTATTTTTTTTACCATTAAACACATTCTTCCAGCGAGTATGTTGCTTGATGCATGGTATGTTATGGTAATGTATCTAGCATGAACGTTATTTGACAACATTGGACAGCCCGTTTTTCTAAAACTGATGCCAGAAATCAAGGCCTAGTCTTATATACATAATGAAAGACTGAAACCATCAATAGTTGACTAAAAGTCGCGATAATCACTGTGTCTCAACTCGGACCAGGGTCCGAGGTCTCAACATTTGTTTTCCACTAACATATTGCAGAATCATATACCTCATCATGTTTTGAGGTGTCACTAGATGCTCCGGGAATGGAAAATGAACAATTGCATGAAAAAAAACCTGTCCTTCGGGATTGGCTTTACTGTTGACTTGAAAATTTAGATATCGCAAGTGGATCTATCATACACATGCGCGGATCCAGAGGGGTATGGGGGGCCCGGACCACCTGGAAAATCACAAATTCTATAGGTTTCAATTGAAATTAGCATTTGGACCCCACACCCCCTGGAAAAATTTGGACCCCCCTCCCCTGAAAAATGATAGACCCCCACTGGAACCTTAAAAATTATAGTTTTCCTTAAAATAAATTATTGGACCCCTCTGTAAAATTGTAAAAGGCTGATGCCTAAGAAAACGTTATCAGAGTGTTTTTTCTCTGTCAGTTGAGCCTGGAGCCCCCCCCCCCCCCCATGACAAAAATTCCTGGATCCGCGCAAGATACTACCGTAAAGTCAACAGTGTTGGATGCACAGGCTCATCGTTGCCTACTAGCGTCTAATGCTCTTCACGTCGTTAAGAAAAAAAGTGAATTTCCGGTGCGATTTTTCGGTTTTGTGACGGAGTATCGAGGCCTTTTATGCACCCACTGGAAATTTAAAAAAAGGAGTTCTGGTTGTCGTCCGCCATTTGATAAAATTGTGGGGCATTGATAGTTTGAATTTGTAAAGTAAATTTCCGAGATCCAAAACAATTTATATTACATGTTTGCGAACGTGTACGCGATCGCAATGAGCGAAAGTGATGAGTTTACAGAAATTGTCTTTTCATGCCAGATAGCTCATGGGCGGATCCAGAGGGGGACAGACCCCACCCCTGAAAAATAGGGTTTCTTAGCATACTGGTCCGCTTCCCTTTAAAATCACAAAGCTACCAAGCCAGCATTCGATGTTGGGCCATCAGCGGCACGCCAGCGAAACGCCATTTAAATGGTGTTTCGCTGGCGGGCCAATGATGACCCGCATATAGTGGTGTTTGGATCCTCTCTCCCATCATCAATTAAAAAAAAGTTGTCAAAGTTGGACCCCTTTCTGGATCCGCGCATGCAGCTGAGCAATTATGTTTTATGTGCGAAGTCCGCTTTTATGTGCCAATGCACCACTCTTAAAACAGCACGTGGCATGAAAGCGGCGGATTTGATCTTCATGTCTGCGGCTGATATTATTAGCAGACAGGTTTGACCCAGACCAGGCCCGACAAAATGTTTAATGTTTGTATTCATAACAAAGGCGCTGATAAGAATGTGCGGTACCCAGGCTGATCTGCGACTTTGTTGGTCTCATACAACAAAGTCGGGGTAAAACATCTACAGACGTGTGGTAAGGATGTTTGCAAATTCTGATATGTATGTCACCGCGGATGATCTCAAGGTCTTTTGCTGTTTTCATTAAGATGGATGTTATAAAGACCTTCCAATTTTCTGTAAAAAAAAAATAAATGGAAGGAAAATCCATCCATATTGGAAGACTTTTCCTTCCAAAAAAGACACACGGTCTGACTGTCCATGAAAACTAATATAGTGAAAGTCGGGATACATACATCAATAGATGTGTGATTGTTAAAATAAAGCGAATTCTTCCTGTTTTCAAATTCACAGCCACCTAGTAGGGCTATTATCCTAAATTAATGAACGTACCTTCATCTACATTCCTTCTATGCTCGCAGTTAAGCCTGAAGGCGCTGACGACTTTCCGCAGATGCACAGGCTCGTCTGAGCCTTCGCTGCTCGCATATGCGATAGGTACCATAATCTCATGAACTGGCTTATTTCATGGAAATGCCATTCATCAAGACCTAGAATCATGATACAATCAAATTATACTCGGTTTGTGCGTCTGTGCGTACACTATCTCGGTAATCATGAACTCTCAGGACCTTCCGTATGTAGTTTCATGAGGACAGCAAGACACGCCACGATCGGCTAAACAATTTTTTAAAATGTTCCATTTGTTTGAACCTAGGAAAAGCCGTTATTACTACATTTATTGAGTTATTTACACTCAGAAAACCGAAATTGATATTCAACTATATAAAACAAAACGTACGCAAATATCTAGAATTTGATTTGGTCTGAGCATGCTGAGTCTTCATCCACTTCAAACTTTATGTTAGTGAGCAGCGGGACCGTGATGAGATTGCGCAAACGCACATGCTCTCCTGGGCCTTGTCATAAGTACCAGCAGGCTATTTACGAAATATTCTGGTACCAGTTTATATGAGGCACCGCGCAAGTTGATTTCGTGTCGGGCCCGAGCTGCACAAGTATAAAAATGCTTTCCGGGTCGCACGCGGCTTGGGTGTCCGATTATAAAAAGATATATGACACAGAAGTAAAATGTAACTATCCATTATTCTAAGGACACTTTTTGTAATGACCGTACAGCATATATCTCCGACGCATCGGCGACATAGGTCGTGTAAATTAGCATTCGCTCGATTTTCAGAAAACAAATTTTAATGCGACGTCAATGCTGGATTTACGTTAGCGACCGAAGTCGTTAGATTGACAGACGAAAAGGTCTGTTTGGTGTAAGCACGCGAAAGTTAACAGGAACATATCGTTGACAGCCACACTGATTAAAAACAAGCACCAATGAAGGAAAAAATCGTTGTGTACGAACTAATAGAATTGCATATAAAAATGACTAGTGTACGAACTAATACATGACATTTAACGAACTATTCGAGTGTACGAACTAATACAAGATTTACCGTATTATAAAATCCAACTAACTAGGATTCCTTGGGATAATATATAAAGATAGATTCCCAGCAAGGATGAAATAGAAAATGACTTGGTGACTAGCCTTGACAGGGACTCTTATGTTTGTTCTTTGATGTGCTGATGGTACTTTAACAAGCAGAAAGTCTCTTATTCCATTCGTTCTGATTTGTTCTATGTATTTTATAGAGGGTCTTACACAAGTTATCATTTCATAACAAGGTGGTAGAGTGGGGCATTTTATTTTCTGCTGAAGGTTTCTGAGAGATGGTTCCTTTATTGTTGGCAGGATTAAATTTACTTGTCAAACTTTGTTGAGGGATGGGGGCCAGGAAGTATATTCTTTTCTTTGCGTTCCTCTGTGGGAGGAGTCTGACTAGACTGAATAATGTTGACCAAATACTTAAAGCTTAAGTCAATCAGTTTAGACAGCCTTAGGTTAGTTTAAAAAAATGATTTGAAATGGGCACAAATGGAAGATTCTCTCATCATACGAACTATTGCGAAATTAACACCTCCAAAGCTGGTTTATTTTAAAGAAAATTTACTTTGTTATTAACATAACTTCTTTGTATCAAAATTATGCAACCTGTGGCCATAACATTATTTTTTCATTTGATGTTACTGTTATTCAGTGGAATATATCATGTCATAAAGGGAGCGCAGAGGCTCAGTGGTAGAGTGCTTGACTCGAGACTGAGGGTTCAAGATTCACCGGCGTCACTGCGTCGTGGTCCTTGAGCAAGACGCATTTATCCTAGCTTAGTGCTGGTTCAACCAAGGAAGACCCGTCCCTGTTTAACTGAAATATTGTTGATGGGATGTAAAGAATCAAATCAAACAAACAAATCATGTCAAAAATAATGTCATAGCCAGAAGTTTAATAACTCTTTGTAGACAAGAAACACAATTGGAATAAAAGTAAGTAAGGGTGCAAAGATCAGGAATCAATACAATCAAGTACCACACCTGACCCAGGATACCAATGGGAGAGTGACAAACTCACAGTAAGACACCACAAACGAGAGCCAAGAGGTCAGTCCTTTCCCAGCAGGTGACCGCAAAGCACATATAAACAGATGCGCACAAAGACATAGCAAACACAAGACAGAACAAAAAACAAAAGATCCACAAAAGAAGTACCGCCTTGGAACGGTCAGTAAAATATTTTACTGGAGGGCTTAAACCGGTTTAACGGCGCCAACCTCACCCTTAATTCAGATGTGGATCAAGACACATAGATATTTGGTTTGCATGAAAGACCCCTAACTTATCAATGCATCATCTCCTAAAACATATAAATCAAGATATAACAAGGAGATAAAGCAAAGATAAGGACTCAACAGTAAATAAATCTGAATACTGGAGCAAAAGAAATCCAACAGGTAAACCCCAGTGGGTCCGACAAACAGCAAAAGTATCAGGCCCCTATCATCTCATCAATAGATAAGTCTTTAAGTCGGAACCATCATAGAGTCTCTTTGACTCTAAACACTCTTAAACACTCTTTGAAGTAAAGCAATAACTTTTTTTAAAATTTCTCATGAAATGATCACTTCTGTAAGAGCCACTATGTATGACATGATGTTATCTACTGAATAACAGTAATGTCATATGATAGTTTTTATGTATAGATTGTATGAATGTTTCTAGTCATTTCATATAGGTCTGAAATAATGTATAGTCAATGTGTCTTTGCATATAGTTCTGAAGTAGATAATTGCACCCATCAAGCGTCACATCATTGTGTCCTCAGATAACCATTGGTAGCACATGGATTAGAATTTTTCTCAGCAAAGTGTATGTTCATTATAGATAAGTATATTTTGCATATGCCAAGTAAAGGAAATGTGTGAAAATCCTTTATTCACATTTGCACAAACTTGATATTAAACTCTATGCAATAATCTTTTGTGCAAGATCTACTTTGTATAACCTAAGTTAGCTACTGAATAACAGTACTGCCATACGATAGTTGAGTTTATGTATAGATTGTATACATGTTACTAGTCATTGTATGTAGGTCTGAGGTAACGCATGTATTGTCATTGTGTCATTGCATATAGTTTTGAAGTCCAGAATAATTTCACCCACCGAGAGTCACAGCCTTGTTTCCTAAAATAAACATTGGTAGCACAATGAGTTAATTTTTTTACAAACAAAGTGCATGTTTGTTAAAGATATGTATATGCAGTGGCTCAGTGGTAGAGTGCTTGACTCGAGATGAAGGGGCCCAGACTCGAGCCTCAACAGCGTCACTGCACTGTGTCCTTGCGCAAGACACATTTATCCTAGCTTAGTACTGGTTTCAACCCTTACTAACCCTTTATAACTGAAAGATTGTTGATGGGACGTAAAGAATCAAATCAAACAAAAAACCAAACAGTATATTTTGCAGAAGCATGTGAAATGCTTTATTTGCTTTTTGACAAACTCCATATTATGTTTGATCTGTAAGAAGTCTAAATAGTCGCTGAAACCAGATATTATATTGTTTAAAAATTTTGTCAACAAATTGCTTGCAAATTTACAATTTGCTGTTGCTTGTACCTTTGCTATTTGAGCATACTCTGTGTCGTTATGAACAAAACTCAACCTGGTGGTTGTAAGAATATTACAAATTACAAATGCTGATTTGGGTATAATTCAAGGAATTAGGTGACATGAGATTTCCTGTGGCCGGCAAAGGTTTGGGTCAAGTCTGATCAGAGCCTTTGTGCTAGTAGCCAATACCACAACTGGTCCTGACAGCAAACTCCTTTTAACTCTCCATTAACTGCTATTCCTTGTAGCAAACTTGCATATTTAGAATAGGAGCTTAAAATTGGATCAAGTGTGATGTTTTTCAATTATCATCGATTATTACCAAAAACACAATCAAACGAAGATTTTGATTGATCATCGATTATAATTGGTGATTATAATTGATCATCGATGCAATGCTTAAGTTTACACTTGTCAAAATGCCACATTTTTGGAAATCACATGTCATGGCTCTTTTTTTGCTTTTTTTATTTTTAAGTGCTTTTTTTTTTACTTTTTATTGCCAATGTTCTTAATGAAACCTAAGTTTACCATCTATAAATCTTCTTTTTATATCTATACTATATGCCAGATATACACAGTTAATATTGCCAAAGAGCTACATGCATCAGGGGGGGGGGGGGTGCTATTTTGGCCCACATATGGGCTTTTCACCATTTTGTTCTTATTGGTTTATTTGAACAATATACCAAGTTTAAAAGTAAAACTTTTAAATTGACGTTTATCTTTGCTATGGTTACCAAAATCGGACATCAAAATGGGCTAAAAAATGGAAAAGCGAACATTTTGGAACAAATTTGAGACATTTGACAGAGAAATTAACGTAAACTCAAACAAGATATTTTACCAGGTGATAAAAATTATCAGAACACATAACATATTAAAAGCTTTTTAGGTATGTAGCTATGCTGATATCTAATAATCCCTGACAAAATTGGAGGGATATAGTTTTGGCGTCTTCCGTCCGTCGCATTTTTGTCCATCCACATCTCAGAACTACTGGTCAGATTTGATACATATTTGGTACACAATAAGTATCAAGTACTCTGATATCCTATAAGTTTTGTCAAAATCGACCCTTAAAACTTTAGTTATTGCCCTTGTTGGAATTTTTAGGCAATTATAATGCAAGTCTATTTTAGCAAAATGTTAACGGGTTGCTCCACTGAACAAAATGTTATCAAGAGCTAGGCAAAAGGAAATGGCTATAAACCACCTTTCCTTAACTATACCAGCCCATGTTTGAAATGATAAGATTGATATTTTGTCGCATGCCCCTTCAAAATTCTGTTATGCTAAAACTAAAAACTAAAAATAGAAATCATATCAAACTTTTCCTTCATCATTGGTCAGAAAAATATACAATATACAAATTCAAATATTCCTAAAATATCATCTACAAAAATGCACTCTGCTTAGCCTACAAGAACTAAAATCACAAGACATCGTTTCCATCAGTACTCTCAGTGCTTTGATTATTATTATTATTATTATTATTATTAATGCCTAAATTATTCGAAGACTTTCATCTGGCAGTATATTCGTACTTCATTCTCACACCGGATAGGTGGCAATCGAATACACTTATATAATCGGCGAACGAAGATCAAAATATTTAGAACCAGAGTTTTCGATTGCTAATCGTGGCCCGAATGGTGACAAATGGCAATTTAAAACACTGTTTCTATCAGTTTTTGATCCGCGTCTGTCGATTGTTAAGAGCGTTTTCGATTGCCACCTATTCGGTGTGCCTCTGGTGAGAAACGATTTTGAGACGTTCAAAACGGGATATGCGATAATCCTAGGTGTCAGATAATCCCTCGGGCTAAGGTCTTATCTCGGTCATAAAATACTGATTTTACGTTTTTACCGAATAAACGACTCTGCATAAAGTGTCCTGTGTGGAAGCCTTGGCATTCTACTAAAAACTTATGCATAAATAAAATGGTGTGTATCAGATACCCAGGCTGATCACAGTGTTCGTGCTCTGTACACCCTTCTTACTAGTTTTGTCATGCGGCGTCTCGTCAGGGTCTTTTTCTGTTCAGTATAACAACCTTTTTCGGTCATACTACCAAAACTGTCACTTCATGGGTAGATGCTCAGACTGCGCAAATGGTGTCGTTTGAAATTCTACTAATGTTTAGGCTTTGCAATTACAGTAAAAGACATGCATATATAATGAAGAAGAGTACTAAAAATGAAGCAAAATCAACAGTGTAAATCCAGATACTTTCTAACAAGATGTCTCTCCGTGCCTGTATTTTTGTAATAATTGAACATTTAAATAAATTGTAAACTTTAAGTGATGCCATTTTTCTTCCGGAGAAGGTTAAACTTGAACGAACAGCAAAGGTTCGGGTGAGATGGCACAGCGCGGTCAGGCCTGATCCATTGCTATTTGCGTTCCATATCTCTCAATTAAAAATTCCCAAAATACACAGATTTAAACAAATCTCTTCACACCGAGCTGATCGGGACCAGTTAGAACCAGTAACAGTAGCATCTGAGCAGTGAACACAAGAAACTGCGATGAGCATGTAATATATGCACAGACTGGCCTGCTCCATTAATGTCGCTGTTGGAGAGCTGAAACATAAAATCATGCAGGCGTTTTATGGTGTGGTCATCTTATTGACACAGCGGGAACTCAGTGGGAGTTCGCTCATCTGCGTTCAAAGTGTGAAAATAGTTGATAAGGATTTGGCCTAAAGCGACTGTTCTCATTAATATTGACTGCGTTATAATCCTGTATTATGTTTTTTTTAAACTTGAAGCGAAGACGCTGATCAGACCCTTTTTGTCAAACTCAATGTTCTTTACTCGGACCCAGTCCGAGTCTTTACAGATGTCGGCTGATTTTATTTTGGATCCAGATAAAGATCGAGCTCACCACATTTCTGATAATTCGTTTACTGATTATGTTGATAAATTAAGCCTAAGTAATTATCCGCTTACCCACTCTCAGTTTTTCAACCTGAACATGAAAATACTGTGGGTACGTGTACTCAAAGAATGGTCTCAATGAGACGGTTCTTTTGAGTGCTCTAAGCAAATGCTAAAATGTTGGAACAATATTATGCTGGATTTTCTCTTATCAAGACCTATGCCGAGAGAAGACCCAAATCAAGCTGCGCATCTACAATACTGATACGGGTAAACATGAAAAAACACCGCATTAAAAAGTCTAGAGGAAACTGAAAAAATGACCAGACCAGACCAAATAAGCACATTTGACCATACCGCCGCCGACGGCCTTGTTTGGTGAAGCTGTGTTATTTCTAAAATACTGCGGATGCGCAGGCTGGTCTGCGCATTTGTTGTTCGCAAAACCCCGCAAGAGAGTTTTCTCACATCGAGGTCCATATTATGTGAAATTCAGTACTCAAGTGCTCATGTACTTAATTCAGAACACAAGAATAGTGGACGTACATGTTTTGCGTTTGGAAATGAAAAATCTTATTCTTGATTTCAATTAGTTGAGCACGCATACTCCAATTTGAACTATTTATGTAACATAAATGAAATTGGGTACCCTCTAAGACCTCTTTCGTCAGCACACAAAACTATACAGCAAATACTTTACACTCAATGCCAGACTAATACCATGGATACCTGGACTCTGATACAATCGATTTCACGATATAGTCGCCGCGGTGTAAGGGGGACAATTGACTTATCGATTATTTAGGTAATCAAGAACCACAACTTACCCATTAAGCCGGGCCATAGTTCTATTTGGCAGCCTTTGTCACATACATCTCCTGTTTTATTGAATCCATAATATATAAAACATGAGTATTTTGAAAAATAGCGTTTTGGTGTATTATTCAACTATTCGGTCAGTGTATCGTCACGTGGTATGCAATGTCCCGGTCTCATTTAAAGCTAACTGAGAAAGGAACCAGTTCGGGTCGTAGCTAGACAGTGACTTAAAAACTGAATAATATGTATTTTTTTTGGTTTTGTTTTTGCTTTTTGATAGAATAGCTTAACTAGCAAAAATGTAAATTTCTTTAAATATTGTATGAATAAATAAAAAAAATGTGTATCTTAGCGGCCTTTCTAGTTTTTAACCCTTTGTATTCTGATGGATTTACCCATACAAAAATACAATAAGTATGGAACAGTCCATTTTGTGTCACAGGTAGAATTTTCTAATGTATGCTCGTACTTCTGTCCATGAAGGTTGTTTTAATCAGAGCAAACAGTGCAACCCTGATGAAATGCAGCATTATGCTGCATTTCATCTGCGTCTTCACTGTTTGCCAAACTACCAGATTAGGGGTTTCCAGTATACAAAGGGGTAAATAATCATCTCGCTGGTTCGATCTCAGGCTCTGACAGGTTGGCATTTGAGGGTCTATATACAACAACGAACCAACCTAAAATAATCTACTCTAGATTCAGGCGGTAATTTATTATTGTCCGATTTTATTAACCTGACACAGGTGCATAATTTCACGGTTAGCACAAGATATTTTTACTTTCCGTCGACTTTCGGTATTTACCGTAAGTTTTACAAGAATTTTGCAAGTTCTAGTGCAGACAATGAAACGTTTTGCACTGTACTACTGAATAGTCAAGTGGTTATGGTATAGAGTTTACAACCAAAAGGTCGTGAGTTTGAGTCCACGTAAATTCTTTTTTTTTTGTATTTTTACCTCTTAAACGAATCTAATAAAGATAAAAAAAAAACTCACACACACGTGGACTCAAACTCGCGACCTTTTGATTGTAAACTCTGTATCATAACCACTTGACTAGTCAGTAGGACGGTACAAAACGTTTCATTAGCTGCATAAGTAATTGCAAAATTCCTGTAAAACTTACGGTAAATACCGAAAGTCGACGGAAGGTAATTTTATCTTGTGCACTAACCGTGAAATTATGCACCTGTGTCAGGTTAATAAAATCGTACAATAACCCTGGTTTAAAAAGTAATGATTCTTTATGGCCTGGAATTATGGGAACGAAGTAAAATTTGGTAAGGGAGAATATCAAGTGGAAAGGTATATAATTAAAGAAAAAACAATCATAAAACTTTTAACAAATATTCCAATTACGATTGAGAAATTTTGTCCAAATTGATAGACGAAATTAGAATATTCTCGGAATCGAAAAATTATGTAGTGTATTCAAAATTACGTAGCTGTCAATTTCGATGACGTCATAAGTTTTGCGCATTGTGCTTAAAATATTGACTCGACACAACCTTTATTGTCTGCGGCACAGCATTGAAATTTTCACCGATTATTTATTATTGAAAAGGTTTCACTGTTCTACTTAAAAATTTAGAATAATATATCTTGCATATGCATTTAAATTACCTTTAAAGTTTCACGTTAAAACCGGAATGGAACACCAGTCTCGAAAAATATCGTTATTAAGCTGGGTGATCGATTATAAGCAAAATATCAAGTATTTGGTGATTTTTCATGCGGCTAGATAGGTTTGTGTTTGTTATCACCTGTACTTCGATTTGATAAAAAAAAACTGCAATCAAAACGCTTATTTTTTTCAAAACGTGGATTTTTCCATTTTTGAACACAAAAATGAAAACCTCCAATTCACCACTTAACTTTACTCCATTTAAACTTCTTTTCTATATCATAGGCGCTTAGTCTGAAAAATGAAATTGAAAAGTGGCCATTAATAACTTCGGTTCAGTCTACATGTTGCCATTTGAAGGGAAAGTAGACGGAGTTACCCATAATATACGTACTTAAATATATGTATTACTTGACTTTTCGCTTACTGTAAAGGCGGTGCCCTATGAATGCGTAATTAGGACTGGTCAACCTTAGACATAGGTAAAGCTGAAAATGAGGCGTGGTTTATTCAAAAGTAACTGTATGATATTGCGCCATTATCTCAGTATAGACGCGAAACACATTATTAAGTCCTTAAACGTCAGCAAAATAACTGCATCTGACAATGTCTAGTTAACATAAGCACAGAGGCAAACATTGTGGCCCCAGATCAGACTGCTCCTACAGGAGCAGTCTGATCTGGGTCCACGCTGTTTGTCTGTGAGGCTTCAAACATTTTAATGGACGGCAAAAACATACATTTTGTGATTATGCGCTTTAAGGGTTAAAAAATGTGAGTTCAGTGTGTATACGTTAGGAGTTTCATGAAATGCACGCACGTTTGCGCGGCTCAAAAACTGATTAACTCTTTACCAAATTATAAATAAAACCTGATTTCCCTTCCTTAGAAGATGAAATAGCCGAACCACGCCCAGATATGAATATTAAAGTTGCCGCCTTTACAGTAAGCGAAAAGTCAAGTAATACCCATAATATACCTACTTAAATATATGTACTGCCGAAAGCTTTGTTCGCCACGCTTACTTTATTGTGACAGAACCGAAACCTTTGCTGTCATCTACACATCATAAGCAATCATTTAGGGTATAACTGTATTCAAATTTTTCATTTGGGGAGGTATATCGTCGGATATACGGTCAGAATTTTAGTTTTACGGCGACGCGGAGCAGAGCCGTAAAACGTGATTTCCGAACGTATATCCGACGATATACCTCCCCAAATGAAAAGTTTGAATATGGTTATCCCCAATTTAATGCACTTTAGCAGTTTCGTCTCAAACATGAGCGTTGCAAGCCGCATAATGCCGCACGTCATCTAATGGTATGTGACGTAATTAATGACGTCAACCCGTTTCCTACAGTATATTGCAGGATATACTGTCGCAATTTTTTGACGTTATCCAATCAGAAGAAGCGTCACAAAAGCAAGTGCATTAGAATGTGCTATTTATTAAAACGCTCCATCACAAAAATTAGAGAGAGAAGTTTTATGACCAATTAGACTACCAAAATTAGTTTGCATGGAGTTTCTGACTCTGTCCTTTTTAAGAACCATTTAAAAGATGCCTTTCTCCTCTTAGAAACTTGGGGAGTATAAAAAGACGAAGTTTAGTGTATCCCTCTATTTCCAAGTGCAATGCCAAGAGGTGTAGCTGTTGCAACATTTATGTTGTAAATCCACTATTAAATTTTACGTTAATTGTACATACTTAGACAATTTTCTGTAGTTACTAAATTAAATTCTGATCTTGATTGAAGATCAGCTGATGTTATTTATGTTTTATCTTGACAAGAGAATGATTGTTGCAGGCATTATGTTGGTCAAACTTGTAGATTTCTAAAAAGTAGATTTACTGAGGACTATCGTCGAATGAAAAAGCCTCTCAAAATTAATGATTTCTTTATAGACATTTCAAACACACTAATCTTTCTCCTAGTCGTATTTTAAATCAGCCTGTTTGAAAGATTTTTATGAGGGTTATTCTACTGAACGATACAGGATTATTCATGAATTAGAATGGAAATGGAACACCACACACACTTGTTTTAATGATAATTTTTCACTAGAGGGTAACATTTCTAAATTACCAGATTACCGGATTGAGATTTTTTCTCTTTTGAATTATTGTAAATGCAACAAGCGATCTGATGGTATCCGTAAAAATGGAAATGTAAAACGCAAATTTAGACAAATTTTAACACTTTCAGATATAAGTATCACCTTAAAACATTTGAGCCTTCATATGACTCTTCAATGTATCAACTAAGGGTTTAAATTCATCAACTGACCCAGTATATTTGAAGATAAATTTAATCTGTTTTCTCTTCTATTCCTACATCAACCAGTAGTTCTGTATATAGAGAATACTAGGTGAGTATATTCACAAATGTATGTTTTTTGTCGTCCACTTAATTATTTGAAGCCTCATAGATAAACAGTGTGGACCCAGATCAGACTGCTCCTGTAGTATCTGGGTCCACAATGTTTGCCCCCCTGCTTATGTTAAATAGACATTTTCAGATGCAGTTATTTTGCTGGCGTTTTAAAGACTAAATAATGACTGAGGTTGTGGCACAAGATGATACAGTTACTTTTGAACAAGACCACGCCTCCTTTTCAGCTGTTACCTATGCCTAAGGTCGACTAGTCCTAATTACGCATTCATGAGGCGCCGCCTTTACAGTAAGCGAAAAGTCAAGTAATATATTTGAAGATAAATTTAATCTTTTTTCTCTTCTATTCCTACATAAACCAGTAGTTCTGTATTATATTGTAACACATTACTAACTGAACTTTATATTGAAACTACTATCCCTGACTCTTGAGATTGTAAGGACTCTAAATATTGCTATCAACCTGCTGGTCATATACTGTAGTCACTGGGGACTTAAAAGGCTTAAAAATGTCGTGAAGGAATTGCTGGCGCCTTATACGAATTTTGTAATCGCTGGTACAAATGAGAGTATGTTGAATCCAATGCTTTAAATACTTGAAAATTAAATATTTTAAATATTATTGAAGATAAAAGTTTAATTTCTTTGCAAGAATTTAGATCTTCTCCCTAAACCAAACTTCACTTTTAGAAATTTGAAGAAAGGGGTCCAGGACTTCCATAGGAAAAAAGTAAGTAAGTATGATCAGGAAATACCACAATCACAATCCGCTGACAACCCCACGGCACCGCGAGGAAGAGCCACCCAGCCATTACGAGACAACAGGAAGACAAATTAAGCAAAGCAACCAGCTCTCTCTTCTCCATCAAGATGATTGCAATACTAGAATGGACATAAAGTAACGTACAGCAAATCATAGAACAATTACAGACTCCCACAATGGGAGCCACAACAAACAAAAAGTCAACAACAACAGAACCACCGCCTTAGAACGGACAGCAGCCTAAACAACCAGGGGGGGGGGGCTTAAATGCATTTTACTGGTACCAAATCTTCGCCCTAGATTCTGCTGCTGTTGAAGTACAAGAAATGTTCAGCTCGCATGGAGGCCATCTAACTAATGCAATGTATCATCATGGATGGAGAAACACTCTAATCAAATTAGAACACCGTGGTGAAACAAAGAAAGGGGCTCATGACTCAAAGATAGTCCGAGCTAAGAAAACGTCAAGTTGAGCCACGGTGGGTCCAATTACAGATAAGCATCAGGCACCAACCCACCGATTAAAGCTTTATGTCAGAGCCGTCATAGAGTCTGAGGCCTTACCCACCATCGCGCAAGTGAACAAGAAACCATCGCTATAGACCGTGCAGGCATGTAGAATGTCTCACGATATCCATGTTGTATCCCACTTTTTACATCGTTTAATTACCTTTTTAAATTGATCATTAAAATAGGAGCCTTTTAGATATAAACTAAACAATCATGAAATTCCTGCTCCAATATGCCTAAGTGCACGCTTAATCCATGTGAGTAACTCACACACCAACGTTTGGTTGGATTTCGTCCAATGGTAAAGGAGGAGATAGCATAACGGACGGACGGACGTTCTTACATTTGGATTCTTGTTGGGTACTTACAGTGTTAGAAAATGTAGCTACCCAACAAATCCCAGAACATTTTACGGAATAAACCTCATTTTGAGTTTATTAGCTCCCTTTTTTGCTAAAATGAGGTTTATTCCGTAAATTATTTTTAAAAACTATAAATTGGAAGACACTATTACGCTGGGTGGTCTTGGGGGAGGCTTGGGAAAGAGAAATTTCGGGAATTTAAAGTACCCAACAAGGGTCAATTAGTGGGCACGGACAGACGGACGGACGGAGGCGATTGCAATATACCATTCGCTTTTTCAAAAGATGCTTGGGGATAATTGCGTCTATAGTTATGATAGATACATTTCATTCGGAAAGTAAGTATTTAAAAATAAAGCATTGAATGTTGCCTCCTAAATAGTTCAATGTCTTTATAAAAATAATCACAAATCACATTTAATTGATTTGATAAGAGCAATAAATTAGCAAAATATTTTAGTAACAATCTAGATGACATAAAGAAGACAATATTAAGATATATTTTAGCAATAATTTATTTCATCTAAACAAATCATCAATTTATAATATGCGTAGGCACTAATGATATAAATTATCCCCCTGATGGACTCATATGTTACATGTGGCTTGCATTAAGGCTTTTTACGTATTTCATGTACAATCAAATCAATCTAGGACCATCCAACGCCATCACTGCTCGTACACACATAGTACGGTAGTCAGTGAAGGCTTACTGCGGCTGTTGTTCCTTCCAAGGCGTTGATTCTGATGTTGTTGGTTCATTTTTTGGTACTGCTCCCATTGTGTCAGAGCGTTAAAATGATTTTACTTGCCCTCGCAAAAGAAACGCACATTTTATGCATTTGGTATTTTTGAAAATAATAATTTAACGGTATGACAGGCAACACTGATGTATGGAACATGTGTTCAAGCATATCGCTCATTTGAAAATGCGAATAAATGGGAATAAAATGCTAATAAAGGAAGATAACTATGTGTGTCATAAACATGATAACGCGAACTTCGAGATGCTGCATTACAAAATCAATAGAATGCATTTTAATGAAAATCATCCTACGACATACAGCCTACTTTCGAAACTTAAACTGCCAAGACTTCTTCGAGGTGAACCAATGTTTACGAGTTACATTGTCGGACAATCAACCGGGAGAGTGTATGAGGCAGGTAAATTCGCGTCCAAACAATTTTTTGAAAGGAATGTGTTGGACAGATTTATGCATATTGTACCTGTTCACATTGCAATCCAGCAATTCAAGCCGCTTTCAAAATCAGAGATGAAAATGAAGGAAACAAAGAGACTATGTCAAAGCATATATACTTTTATGGAACAGTATATCTTTGAAATATTTTAAAACAACAACAAAAGAAATATTGATCTGGCCAAAGTTATAGGTTTTAACATCATTAGCAAAGACAGTTACAACTTTCAAGTACCAACTGAATAAAGATAAATTCCACAGGTCTGTCAAATTGTTAATGTAATATATATTACCATATAGCATATATTATAAGGTCATGTGTATGTCAAAATGCTACGAAAGCCATAATTAAATTGCGTCTGAAATACTTTATACGGTGGAATTAGATTTTTGTATTGCTTGTCTGAAGAACACTTAGTTTATTCAAGTCACTTAATTAACAGCAACCGAATTTAAAGTGTACACAGTTAACTGTTGTTCACATTATACAAACATAGTCAGTAACACAATACACGCTGGTATTCCTTCTATTTTTTGGTTTATCTACAATAAAAAAAAACTATTTATACTAAATGTTCTATGGGAGGCTGTAGCATACAAAACATTTGTGCTATTACATTTCAGATAGAATCAAGTATTTGTAAGTTGATAGAATAAAAATTGATATATGTTACATTTAAACCTATGCATTATAAGTGTGTGTAATGAGATGATAATTAAAGATACTGTCTCCCAGTCAAACTTTATACTGACATTTTTGCATATGCAGATGTTGATGCATTACTTTCATTTTAGTTTTTAAATATACTTTAGTTGATCTTCAGCAAACTATTAATTAAATTAACATAGTTCTTCTGAACATTTGCTAGACTAATGTAAATTTTATAAGTAAATGGTTTATTAAGAACATTTGTTCGCGTAAAATGGGAAAAAATAAGTGATAATGGTGGCTTTTACTCGTATATGACAATAATCACATGTGATATGATCATATTCAAGTAAACAGGCCAATTGTAACTAACAATACCAAAATGAATTTATAGGACTATATTAATTGAAATAGCATGCTCAGTTGAGTTGAGCATGAAAAATGTTTCGTAACCTCGGGCCCAGTGAGGGCTTGCCTAAGCCTTTCTCTGTTGCAGTACTTTGTGTATGCTGCTCACCGATGCATAAGTACCAAACTCTAGTGTGCGGCCTTATAACAGCGGGGCACCATCGGCTCGCCAGAGAAATGGCATTAGCAAGATGATAGCGATCACCTTTCCAATGGCGTTTCGCTATCTTTCTAATGACGTCGCTATCATTTAAATGGCGTTTTGCTGGCGGGCCGATTGTGGTTATATATGCTGACTGGAACAATTTGAATGCAGTCAAAACTGCATATTTCCTATTCTGTACATTTTGTGTTGCGTTTCCAGTATTAAGGTTGACTGATCAATAAAGTGCTTTATTAGAATCTTCTAGCTCGCTTTCTATTGTAAATGCCGGATAATGTCTCTAAGGTCAACACTTTCAGCTGTCTCAAGTATCTTTTTTCTATTCTTAACTGCAAATATACATCAATCATGAAATGCTATAGCGTGCCTCAAGTTCAGTCCAAGTGTCTGTCGCATCTAGAAAATAGGTTTCCGATATGGTTTGCTTTATCGCGCTCATCATTATTAATGTTAAGTAAACAATAATGACTTTGCCCTCTTCACTTCTTCTTTACTTAGAAAATGATTTGTTTCGATATCAAAAGTATCGGTTTGGCACAGATGTCTTGCCTCGCATCTGCACAACCTAGACTGCGCCCGTATCGCAGCCCGCATGTTTCCTACCAACAAGACTATTTTCCGTGACCATGCGGATATTGGATTATCGATCTCCATTATCAGATTCATTCAGTTCAAGTCACTGTAGGTGACGTCATCGCTTTATTGGTCGCGAGCAAACATGGCGACCCTCGGTGGCATTCAACATTGAAAGCTGTGAGGTAGATTGATTTATTGGAACTGTTATTTCATGGAAACAAGTCTCGGTAAGTTTTGATTCTTGTTTTACATACATACAACATGTAGATGTCAATGTTGTGCATAAAAAGAAAAGGAACTGGCTACATAGGTTACATAAATATGTTTGCTTCTGTTCCAATGCCTACCTTGTTTGAAAAGTCAGATAAGATCACATATCTTTATTGTAGATTTGTAAACATGTCAGATGTGAAGCAAGTTGAATGTTCCATACGGTAGGATATACATAGTACTGTAGCAACAACTCTGTCAAATGGGTGGTGCAAATAGCAATGCCCAGTGCGAATCGCACATGCAGAACCACTGTTGTCTAACGCTAACGTTGGGGGCTCTGATTAGAAACGTGGGCCCCAGTGAGAGCATGATTAGACTGAGTTTCAATATGGCCGCAGCGTTGCACACATGCTACGGAATTGAGGAATTTTAAAATGTTTAAAATTGTATTTCTTTGAACAACTTATCAAGCACATGTACTCTGTTGCTATGTGAAATTCACCAGTAAGTGATAGTCTGTGCTATTTATGCCATTAACTTTGTTTGCTTTTGGTATTATGCGGTCAAACAAAGGAGTTTAAAAGTTTAGAACCTGGCTGTGTTAGGCCCGGATTAGCAATTGGTGGACTAAGGATTGATTTTCTATAGAAATCGGATTGGAATGAGCCTCACCCACAAAGAGAATGGATTAGTCGTCCTTAATTGTTTTCAAAACCAGCTTTATGAAGAGAGTAAACATGCAATTTTCTAGTCCAATATATTTCCTCTTCCTCAGTGATTCTGTTAGTGAAGTTTGCTAACTCATTTGAAAATTTAATAAAGACCATACAGCGTATGCATTATGGCAAAGCAAATATCAGAACCAAAGTTGCTCTTAAAGAAATGTCGTTTGATTTAATTCCTCTTTGAAAAGGTAATGAGCATAATCAGGAAATATCACAATGACACACTGCAGCCCAAACAGAGCACTGTGACTCATGTTGGGTTTTATTTAATGGTAAAGGAGGAGATAGCATAACGGACTGTGATGATGCAAGAAAATGCTAGGAGTTTACTTTTTTCGAAAAGCCATACTTCGTCATCTTCATCTTCCAAAAAAGTGCTGGGCTCAATCTTGAGCATAGTCGCACTGTGTTACAACTATATACACATGTGTGAAGGAAGTTTCTTCATACAGGTTAAAACAGGTTAAAAACATCTTGTCAGGCTAAGAGGGCTGGTCCAGCGCGGACGCAGCCCTTGAAGGCATCAAGAGACGTTGCTGTGTAACTGCGGAGACAGGCAGGGAGTTCCAGAGACGTATTGTTGAGGGTATTACTTGTTTATCGTTCGCTTCAGAATGTGTTTGCTGGTTTAATTTAGACGTCTGATTTATATTTAAAAGAGAACTGCATAATTTAGCACTTACTTGCAAGTATTTCGGCTTTACATGCAAAAATCATTGATAGTCCGCTTCATCAAGTGTACCAGCAGTACTGGATTTGACCCTTGAAAATACCCGCTTTTTCAAACAAGTACACGCACCGACTTACCCATTATTGGTTGAAGGGAGATAGCCTTGAATTCATAGTTTTTATAACATTGAAACGGTCCAATTTTGCAGGTAGCAGCTCTAGTCACAATATAGCGTTACAAATCAATCAAGATGCGTTGATTTGACGATAACTATCAATATTTTTAGCAGGAGATTTAGTACATGTCCAACTTATTACCCCTTTGTAAGAAAAAAATTGAGATGTGCCATGAGCTGCTTGCCGTCAGAGTAATGTCATTATCTCGTTGTTCATGACAGTGGTCGTTGACTGCGGTAAGTTGGCTTGGAAGCAGCTAACCTTTTAGTATTGCACTAAGGGTAACCTGCTTTTTGAGTCGTCTGTTTTGTTTGTTCGTTTGAGTTGCTTCTTTACGTCACATCAACTATCTTTCAGTTCTGTAGGGACTGGTCTTGCTGGGTTGAACCAGTAGTCTAGCATTGCGCTAACGACCTACTTGTGGAAACACATAGGCTAGAGCCGGGGGCTAGAGTTTGGACGCAGTTGAGAATTATTGTAGCATAGAGCCTAAAAAGTGATTGTTCAGAACTAAGGGCTGTTCTGTGGTGGCCTAAACGAAGTGTATTGGTTATGTAGTAAATTTATATGCGTTGGTGTTATACTTAATGTAGATCATTGTAAATCAAACTTATTTGATAGTTGAAATTATATTGGTTGTAAACGCAATTGTTTTACATTTCTGGCAAGGTAGCCGCGGAAAATTATAAAATATATAATTTGCAACAATTTAAGGCAGTTTCCCATGTGTTTAGAGATACTTGCTTTGACGTGCGTTCGCTATGGTTAGAGGTAGCGTAGCTTAGGTATGTGAGAGGCCTCTCTACGTTACTGGAAAGACAGACAGAGGCGAAAACAGAATATCTTCTTCACTTGTTTTAAAAAGCATGGGGATAAAAACGAGTTTTGAACATTAAGATTATTCCTATGAAGAATATAATACGCATATATGACCCTTAAATTGAGATTGGTAGCACCTGGTATGAATTCATTGATCTCTCAAATATTTACGACACAACTTTTAGATGCAAAGTTACTTTAATATTGGACAATTGCTCCTTTACCTTCGAATCCGTACTCCTTTCTCAGGTAATCCAAGGTTTAACTGAAATAACACTTAACCAATCCGAGTTATGGCGATTTCGCCTGTGCTTTAAATTCTTTTGAAAAATCCATATATGTGGTCCCATACTTTGGTGATTGTTAAGATAATCATATCAAAGTGATTTAAAGCGCTTTATCACACTGTATAACGGGTCATAGATGCAAAAATGCATGTTTTATTATCGTCACTCGATTCAACAAATTTATGTCCAAACAATCACGTAAATTATGAAGGGCTGCGAATCATACGATGAAAAGATCTGACAGGGAAATCCAAATTCTACGTCAGAAACACTTAAGTTTAATGTAGTTAACTGCAATTACTGCTGAGGGTCAAAATAAGTGGTTAAAAAGTTCAATATTACCTGCTGGCTTCTCGCCATGTTGTTACATCCGCCCTTTTGAAACTCATTCTAATCATACTTCCTTTTGGGGCCTACATTACCAATCAGAGAACATTCGGAGGCGTTAGACAACAGTGAGAACTCTTTCAGTCGAAACTATGATCTTGCATCTTAACATCTAGAATAAAATCGCAAAAAATGTTATCTTAGAATATCTTAAACACAAGCAAAAAAAAGGATCCGAAAAAGTTGTCTGTTTAAGCCTCCTGTTTGTCAATGTTTGTACATGGATAGAAGCAAACAGTGTGGGCCCAGATCAGACTGCTTAGTCGGATCTGGATCTACACTGTCGAAGAGGTTTCGAAAATTATTATCAACAGACGACAAAAGAAGTCAACTTTTTGTAATAGGCGCTCTTAACGTTACAAACGTGATTTATATACGGTCCTGATTTTAATAGGAATGCACACACATTTGTGCGGCTCAATACTTAATTATTATTAATTACCTGGGTCCGGAATTACAATGCCTCCTTAAAGTTAAGGACGACTTAAGAATTGATATTTCAACCTGTTTCATTAAATGCTTAATAAATTGCCACTTATGGTCAAAGATATCATTGTGGCCACCAGAAAAAATGACCAATTTACCAGAATAACAATGCCTCCTTAAAGTCAAGGAAGACTTAAGTTAAGTATTGATTTTACAGGATGCGAAAAATAACGTTTCAAACTGATTAAAATCAAAATAATTTCTATTTTTCTGTAGATCACAATGATATGTTTGACGATAGAATTTAGTTTCTTGTGAAATTAACTGTTGCCTTGGCAAAGTATGTGTTTATGCATATCATGAATAGGGAGGGTGTCGTTGCGCAACGACTGCGACAAAAGTATCGCTTTTTTAGGCATATTGGTTGCGTAACGTGTAACGTAAACACACCGGGTAGGCGGCAATCGAAAGCGCTATCAACAATCGATGAGAGCGGATCAAAATCGATAGAAACAGTGTTTTCGATTGTCATTTGTCGCCAGTGTGGCGACAAATGGCAATCGAAAACTCTGTTTATAACGATTTGTGATCTACGTTCTTCGATAGTATTGACGTTTTCCATTGCCGCCTACCCGGTACCGTAAAGAAAGCGCTACAAAGCGCTATATAAAAGCACTCGCGTTATGCAACTCTCGCCTGATAATGGAAAACTCCCCTATTGAAAAGTAGACCATAGCTACAACTCAGGCTTGTGATCTAACCAGACATGCAGACTTAGAAACGCTGTGTTTATTATTCTACAGATCACGACACAAGACAATAATTTTCAAGGCGTGGGGTGGGGTGGGGGGGGGGGGGGGGTAAAAGTTCAATAACCTGCTGGTTTCTAGTTTACTTTCACCAAATTGCACTCCAAAAACATTCCAAACTGAACGCAATGATCAAGATGGTTTTGTATCGAGCAAAAGTTAGGGCACTCAAAACAGGCCTTTATAGTTAAAAATGCGTAGCAGGAAAATATTGGTCTTATATTTCAATCATAACATATGCTGTGCGTACTCAAAAGAATCTTTTGAGCACCCATAATATATGCTAACAATTGCGTGTAGGAAGATATTTACAATTTTACCTTGGACATATTTGTTTATCTAAACCTGTGGTTAATTCAACATGCCAGTCACAACAGAAATGTCTTCGTCGACAAATCTAAGCCTGGATGCAATGAAAAGTAGGCTTGCTATTAAAAATGGCCAAACAGTTTCTAACATTTGCAGAAAAAAATCAGTCTTATTTATCTGACTAGTGTCTAGTCTAAGACAACCTCTACTCACCTCTCTGAATGATACAGCTACTAGTATGTAATAAACAGTCAGGGACATAACCCGTGAAAGTTAAAATATATATCACTTGAAGAAGTTAAAATTGTGTTTTTTCAACATTGATTTCAAAATGAGGCTAGAGAAAGTAACTTATATAGGTTATATCTGAAATTATCTATGCCAATGTCAAATTTACAAGCTCAAAAATACAACTTATTCAAGTTAAAAAGTAGCTTAGTATCTGATTTTCAATGACCCTGCGTACACATTTCTAGACGATGCTTACGAAAATTTATTACACAATTGTAAAGTTATGTAATAGGTCTTTCAGATAAAATTACACACATGACCATGAAAATTGCTGTAACTCCAGAATATGAAGATGAAAAAAGACACTTTCACTCAGACAGGTTACTTTTGATTTTGTTGCAAAAATAAATAACTGCTTTAAGCGATATATTTTTTAACTTTTGGAGGTTATGCACCTGATTGATAAATGTGAAGAAACTCCCCAACGTTTCATTATTGATGTGAATCCTTGGCGGAAGATAGAGGTCTCATACTAAATGACTTTTTGACTATAATAGAAGACTACTAGACATATATGCTCAAGCTGCTGATTATTCTCTAATGATTGCAAAGGGAAAGAGCATTCTCGCGAGACCTGATAATATCTAATCCAGGACTCTCGCATTTCACACTTTGAAGTATGAGGTCTAGCCAAATCTGGTTAATCCCGTTCAATTATCACGCTCCTGTAGTGACACAATTTATAGTTAAAGCGTAAAGAAAAATCGCAAAAAGACCAACTTTTTGAAAATTTACCATTCCTCTATTAGTCAACATTTTCCGGATGTAAAGCCCTACTGAGTGTGATCGGGCGGGGGAATGGCGTTTCAATCCCAGTGTGTTCAGAGCAGGCGAGTGCGTGCTATAGCGCTACCGGACGGAGACAATGAGGGAAAGAGTGACCGTTTCCTTGGTACCCATACTACTGTCGTGCAAACCAAGAGTGACAGTGACGTCGTGTTTTGTTTACAATTGTTAAGTAAAACATTAACTTGTACACACCCCTTGAGCTAATGCGAATCGATAGATCACTTGTGTATTAATCCTATCCTGTGGATAGGATTAATACACAAGTGATCTATCAATTCTAAGTCAAAGATAACTTTGTAAACAAAACATGAGATCACTGTCCCTCCTGACTGGCAGGACAGTGGTTGGTTGGTTTTGTTGCTTTACGTCCCAAGTCAACAGCTATGGTCATTGCGGGACAGTCAGGTCACCTAACCACACTTTTTCCTGGGCAGGCTTGAACAAGCGGTTAACCAGTAATTCGTGCACATACTGTCGCTTGTAACTGACAACAACCCTTCTTGAATGAATCAGCGGAAGGGAGGAGAATGACCGTAGAAATCATTTCATGATCAATCTCCACGAAAGTATGGGACCGGACCGGGATCGCACTCGCGACCCCTGGATCTGCAGTCAGACATGCATCTGTAGCCAGACACGTTACCGACTGCGCTACGCGGCCCGGAATACAGGACAGTGGTTAGTTTTACTTCTGTGTCCAGGGGTCCATCCGCTGGCCACCAACTGTACCGTATCATGTTGAGGCTATTCTATAAATCAGGCACAAGGGAATTGAAATCCAGTTATTGAAAACCTATGAGGAAACTTTGACAAAAGAATGACGCATTTGGTAACATGGTATCTTTAAATAGACTAGATATTAATGCATGCAATAAATCACTGAGCATAAGAATCAACAAAAACGTAATATTGGCTTTTGACATATCGTACATGACAAACGAGATCTGTATTCTGAACGGGAAATTTTTGTTACAGAGAGGATAAGAAAATTCAAACGCACTTGATTTTGTAACGTGACGTCTAATATGGAGAATGTCAAACATTAAAAGGTGTATTTAGGAAACATATTAAAAACTGTCCTTTTTGAATGATACTCGGAGACTGACAAAAAGATCTTGCTCCTGGTGTGGCATATCCCAGCCAGGATCCTATCTCGGGCCACTATCGGCCCACCAGCGAAACGCCATTGGATGGCGTTTCGCTGGCGGACCGAAAGTGGCCCGATATTAAGTGCTTACGGGGATATAAGACATTTCAGATCTCCAATATCCAAAGCATGGCTGTTTGCATCCGCTCCTATCGGCACGTAGACTACAAAAACTTGTTTGTCACAAATTTTAATTATGTAATACAGCAGCCTTAGGAAAAGAGTAAAGTTCGAAGAATTGTTCGCGGAAAAAGGAACATGGTTCGACTTCGGAATCGCGTGAGCAGTTTGCTCCGAGTCATGACTGTCTACTTCCAATTAAATAGAAAAGATATGTCTATATCAAACCAATTATTAATCGGTTTTGTGTAAAAAGATTTAAATTATCATTAATTTCTTGCATATATCCATATAAGGAATTTGTGAGCATAATATTGTAATTGATTTGCTATCCATCAATTTATGAGACGGTTCTTTTGGGTACCCATAACATATATTTCTGTTGAGAAATAAAATAATTTTACATAACGTACTCAGATCTGGCGGTCTGCAGTTTTCGAACTTTGGCACCATGCTCAACAGACAGGTTGTTGTTCAAAGATAGTAAGTCAACCAATGGCTTCGCAGATTTGCGAGCAGTTAAAAAGGTTATGCAAGTCCCATGGGAGGTTCGATTTCCTTGCAGATATTCCATTAGCATTATCTAGTGCAGTGCCAGCGCGATTGATTGAAATATTTTTTTTATTTTTACTAGCAGGGCATCGGTGACAGCATTGTCGCATAGATCACCATTTACCATGGACGCAGCCACCATATTCGCAAAAATGCATTTGCGTACACATTTTAACCGGAAATATGGGATCATTCTATTCCAGTTCTGAATGTTTCGTGATGATACGCATACGAAATGTGTGTAGAAAGGCAATTCTAATGCGTCAAATTCCAATTTCGGTAGGGGTATATATGATGGCATTATCTTCTCTAAGACCCCTTTAAGGGTCTAGCACCCATTAACGATGATGCATATACGACTTGATATTGTCTACAGTAACCAAAATATCCTTAACATGGCAAATAACTTAGACCCTGGTGAGACGCCGCGTTTTGCGGCGTCTCACCTGGGTCAACGCTATTTGTAAATGCTCCCTTTTGGATTTTATTTTCATTAATGCATTAACCACGTCACCGCAATTGCGTACATTGAATTTTAGGCAAGTTACGCCCCTGCCATTTACCATGTGAAAACTGCAGACCCTGGCGAAATCTTCCCCCTCAAACACCCCCTACGCCCCCCAGACACATCTTATACTGAACACAATTAATAAGGTAGGTAACTCTCCAATATATGTTCTCCTACGTGTTTGCGGCTCGATTCTGATTACGATGCGTAGGTATAGTGCGACCAGGTAACGGACGTTGGGCGTGTCCGACAGAACACTGCCATTCACTGTCAATTTAGACTGGTCTACAGTAAATTGGGTAAAACAGCACAGGTACGCTTTAACCCTTAACGCCAGCAAAAAAATAAATCCTAAAATTCCGTCTGCATTTGTCGTCTGCTACAATTTTTGCTAACATTATTTAACAAAGCCATGTATAGAGACAAACAGTGTGGACCCAGATCAGACTGCTCGTATAGGAGCGGCCTGATCTGAGTCTACACTGTTTGTTAGAAAGGCTTCTAAAACATTTCAGCAGACGACAAAAGCAGTCGAATTTTGTTGTGATTGGCGCTTTAAGGGTTAATCGTGCAAAACAACTGATCCGCAGACGACATATACGGTTAGTATGCCCGGTAAACGTTCGCAGAAGTCTTAATTGTTTACAGACACATTGGTTATATACTATTCTAAGCGGGATCCTTATCTTCCACCGTTAGCTCCGCCCACTCACTCAGTTGCAGCTCAGATGTTGCAGCAACAGGACGTACCTTTCGAGAGTGTTCAAAAGATGGAGTTAATATGTGATCAGGAGTCGTTATGGTATTTGAGTGTTGGTGAAAGTGAAAGAGTCCTCTTACGTGTGAATTAAATTATTTCATAGACAGCAAGAGTGTAGAGACTGTCTCGGGAGGCTTTTGAGAAGAGGAAGTTTCTGGTATGTTCGGTAAGGCGTTTGACAGAGTGAAACCTCTTGTTGGCTCAGTTTGCCATTGGAGAAACGAATCAGGGAGATAATGTCACATTAAAGCGGTAAGATGGAAAGGACGCTATACTTAAAGTTTAACGAAGGTCCCAAAGGCAGAGGCGCCCGAAGTAAGTGGTTTGTTTTTGCTAATTTGTCTTTTATATACGCGTCAGGCAAGGCGTGTTGTGCCTGAGCTTGTGTCTATTGCTAGTTTATTGGAAGGATGTTGTGGACTTCACTTAATTTTAATACGCAATTCTATGTATTTTTGAGTTTATTGATGGTACATGCGACTGTGGAGTTGTTAAGTGTTTTTATACCGTATTCGCAACATTATTCTTAATAAGTATAGTAGTCATATAATTTCGGCAGTAGGCCGAATTGTGTACCTGATTTTGGCCGACTAGGTTTATTGTGAATCAAGCGATTCGATAAAAATGCAGTAAGCCTAACAAAAATATGTCAATATTTTCAAAATTAAAGCCTCGTTATGCATGCTTGGAGTATACGGGGTACCTACCTATGTTGCGATACGGGTTATTGATACTATAAGTTGTGGCATGCGCGGACTAGCGCTGCATGATTAAGAAAGAGCGTAAAAAAGGAATCTGGTTTTGTGTGAGAGATACTGAGTAAAGTGGAAAAGGTTTGTTTTGTTTGATTGGCGTTTTGTTTGATTGGCGTTTCTTTAAAAGAAAGTGTAGAGGTATCGATTTAAACGGTGGTAATGGTTTAAACCAACGAGGTTTCAGGGCAAAAAGACCGTAAAATGGAAATAAATCTTAGCATTTTGATTACTCCAAATCGTATTGAAGGGCAGCCTAACGACAGAAGCTTGAGGGCTTGCACTGGTTTTGAGGTGCATGGTTCTCATAATTTGGTGTATGTTAAGGGCTAAAGCCCTTGAAGAGGGACGCGTATAATAGAAGTGGTTATGAGGTGATAAAAGTCGTATAGATGTGTTGTTAAATGTCAGTATATTGCTTGTTTCTAACTGATGGAAGCACAGCATAACGCCAGAAGCTCGAGGGCTTGAACGTGCGCTGGTTTTGGGTGCATGGTTCTCAAAATTTGGTGTAAGTTAAGAGCTTATAATAGACGTGGTTATGTGTTAATAAAAGTTGCCTAGATATGTTGTTAAATAATCTCAGTATTTTGATTATTACTGTCCTTATCGAAGCACAGCCTGAGCGGGTGCTGTTTTGGGTGCATGGTTCTCAAAATTTGGGTGTAAAATAAGAGTTTAAGCCCTTCAAGAGGGACACATATAATAAAAGTGGTTATGAGTTAATACAATCGTTTAGATGTGTTGTTAAAGAATCTCAATAGTTTGATTATTATGACCGTATCTAAGCACAGATGAATACCAGAAGCTTGAAGGCTTGTGCCTGCGTGGTTTTGGGTGCAGGTTCTCAAAATTTGGTGTAAGTCAAGAGTTTAAGCCATTGAAAAGGGACACATATAATAGAAGTGGTTATGAGTTAGTAAAATGTCTAGACGTATTGTTAAAGAATCTCAATATTTTGATTATTACTGTCAGCTGAACGCCAGAAGCTTGAGGGATTGTGCGTGCGCTGTTTTGGGGGTGCGTGGTTCTCAAAATTTGGTGTAAGCTAAAATATTAAGCTTAATACATATACTAGAAGTGGTTATGAGTTAATAAAATTGTCTAGATGTGTTGTTAAAGAGTCTCAGTATTTTTATTATTACTGACTGTATCTAAGCACAGCTGAACGCCAGAAGCTTGAAGGCTTGAGTGTGCGCTGGTTTTGGGTGCATGGTTCTCAAAATTTCGTGTAAGTTTAGGGTTAAAGCCCTTGAAATGGGACATATATAAGAGAAGTCGTTATGAGTTTATAAAGTCGTCTGGATGTGTTGTATAAAAATCTCAGTAAACCTTATCGCAGCACAGCCCAACACAAAAGCTTTTGGGGCTGTGCGTGCGCTGATTTTGGGTGCATGGTTCTCAAAAGTTGTTGTAAGTTAATAATCGAAGTGGCATGAATTAATAAAAGTCGTCTAGGGATGTTGTTAAAAATAGAAGTATTTTGATTTTTTTTTAACAGTATCAAATCACAGTTGAACGCCAGAAGCTTCCAGGAGGCTTGTGCATTAGCTGGTTTGGGGTACATTGTTCCCAAATTTTGGTGTAAGTTGATGGTTAAATCCCTTGAAGAGGGACACATATATAAAAGAAGTGGTAATGAGTTAATTAATTTCCTCTTGGTATGTTGTGGAAACATGTCAGTATTTTGATTATTTTAATGAGACCAAATCACAGCTTGAGGGCTTGTGCATGACCTCGTTTTGGGTGCATGATTCTCTAAATTTGGTGTCAGTGGAAGAGGGAAACATATAATAGACGCGGGTATTAGATAATTAAAGTCGCTTTGGTGTGTTGTTAAAAAATGTTAGTATTTTGATTATTTTTAATGAATCAAAGCACAGCTGAACGCCAGAAGCTTGCGGGCTTGTGCATGGGCTGGTTTTGGGTGTATGGTTCTCAAAATGTGGTGTAGTTAAGAAGTAAAGCCCTAGCAAACGGACAGTAAAGATGGTACGATGGTGGTGGGGTAGACTTGTTCAGTCCATTCAATTAGGTTTTATATTTTCATGGAAACAACTAACTTATGTTCTCTCAAATACCTATCTTACTGAATTATTCAAAGAATCTGGTGAGAATTGTATGCAAATAGTTTGAAAGAGTTAAAGTGCTATTAAAGAGGATATTTTTTTTCTTAGTATGAGGTGTTGATTTCGGGGGAAAAAAAACAATTATTTTTACTGTTTGGACGATTGCCAGTCTAGTGGTGGGGTTGAGCATTGAAGATGAAAGTTTGTGGTATAGGCGACGTATGTTTAGCCCTGTTGGTTGCTGTTAGGTTGCTAAAACGCGGGTATGTCCTTGTAGATTTTAGGCTATCGCTATATGGAGGCGTTAGAGGTTAAATACTGCAATGGAATCATATGCATGTATGTTGATATAGTTGTTAAAAGCGGCTGAATTGCGCGTATTGCGAGCCCTTGAGATATAAAGTAAAACGACGGCCTGTGTATTGAGAAACAGAGCGCTTAGGGGCGTGACGGTAATGGCAAATTGAATAAATTTAGGGCCATAACTATTGGGGTACAAGCATGGCTGAACATGTTCTGTTATTTCATTCATTACATTGAACACCGAGCACACACACAGGCCCACACACGCGCGCCAGGTATTTCTTTCATATTTTAAACGGTAGAATTGTGACGTACGTCGCGGCGTGTCTTGGAGGTTTCTCTAAACTTTAAATTCGGAAATTTTTGTGGAAGTTTTATTTTTTCCAAAATGTAATAGACTATTCATTCAAACAGCGTTTCAGTCTACAGGATAGGGGACAGATCATTTTGGAGTTTGCCAACGTTATGATTGCCTTCTGCAACCAGCGTGTGGCTATCGGTAACGTTGTCTTTCAGCGATTGGATTATAATTAGTGTGTTCGTGACCGTCGCCTATGTAGTGTTTAAAAAAGTTATAAGATATCATTTTTGACATTTAATCATTGATTATCTTACACATTCGTGTAGGTATTGCGTATCGTTCAAGTTGCTGTTGTTGTGAGTTCGTGTGGGCGGGGGCCGTCTGAGAATCTGGAAAATACAATGATGCGTGATACATAAGCTGCAAGCTAAAAATGGGGGTCGGCGCTAAGAAGGTGGCGGCTGGGCGGTCAAGTGGCCACCAATTTTGACGCAGGCTTGCACCTTCGATTCCTATTCCTCGGTTGGTTCATGAGAAGGTTGATCAGTCTTAACAATTAGTTTGAAGTGATTCTACTGGTCAATGCAGTCGCACTGAGCATGGTTAGAGCAGGTATAGTTTTAGCTGTCATCAATGTTGGGATAAATTGTGTTGATTTTACAGTGAAGTACTCGGAATTTTAATGTCCTGATTATCAACTCAGATTAGCTACCAAACATACAGCTGGCTAATGTAATTAATGGTATAATTGGCCAAATTTGTTAGTTGAAAGCAGATCACTCCGCTGGTAAAGTACCGAAATGCTGGATATCACCATTCAGATTAGATCCGCTTATTTAATAGCATCGAAGGTTGTTAAATTGACATGTTTTATTGGTTCCATTTAACGTGTGTATTAGCACTTAATTATCCTGGATCAGGTTCTTAATGAAGAGAGTCCTTATTGGAAAAAATCGCATTTCATTTTCATAGCATTTTAATTGCCCTATAGTGTTTTGATGCTATATAAATTTGGCCATGTTTCGTGTCTAGACATTTGCGTTTCCCTCCTTCCCCCTACGCATAGTTAGTCAGTTGATAGGTACTCCACCGGACTGGCCCCTGTCATTATAGCTTTTGCTTTGTTATGATTTTCGTCTATTATGCATGGTTGTTCATAAGCGGAGCTCAACCCAAGCCCATTTTTTACCAAAAGGCATAACAAGTTAACCAGCGAGCCTATAATATAGTTACAGCTTTTTTTCCGTTTTCATGCCTTCATATTCTATGAGGGAAAAAAGAAAGATAGGGCCTGGGGCCAGTTTATTTTTGTGCTGTCAGGAAGAACCAGCGTTTCTAATAATATTTGATATTCTTGCGGACAAACGCCCAATTTCCTGGTGGCCAAAGAAATTTCGAGGTGAAAAGAAATGTCAAAGTAAGGGGGAAACGTATTTGTAATTGGCCAGCATATTGGTAAGGCAGCGTTGAAGTTAGCATGTCTGAGGTCAGCGCTTTTTGTATTTAGGCCACCAGCTATGTGTCACGATGATTGTTACTCCATTGGACATGTCGAGCGTTGCTGAATATAGAACATTTTCTTCAGCCATTGACAGGCCTGTACCAGCCTCGCCGCACCTCAGCATCAGTCGCTCTAGGGCACACGTAGAGATGGATGTTCGATGTTCTGTAAAGTTGTAACGGGCTATTATAATTGTACAAATAAAAATACATAACATAAAATGGAGAGCGTATGTGAATATTAACAATGGTAGCATGTTTTTTTTACGAACCTCTTTTGACATTTTAGATGTCCTGCAGCGTCGTATTTAGCCCTTTTATTTTTCAGTTTCCATTGACTTAAGTCAAGTGCCATTTTATGCATGAGCAAAGTGGGTGAAGCAGACACATCCAATGTCGTTTTTGGGATTGAACCTATAAAACGGGTCTACGCTTATAACGGGTGTACGTACATTGTGTTTAAAGACACGCCTTTCACACTTGGTTCATTGACGGATATTCCAAGGATTGTTTAACGTGTCGAAGTGAGTTGATTTCTTGGGATGTAACAACGCCATTATTGCGGAAAGCAGTAGATCAATTGCGTATTCAATGGGATGATAATGTTGTAAGTGTATCACAATTTCAATTTACACGATATGTCGTATTTAAGGAAACAGTCAGTGTCTTCGCTATTGTACATAGATGATCGTTTGTTGGGAAAATATCGAGGAAAGGCTCCATAGCATTTGAACAGTCCCTTTAGCCATTCTCAGTTCGCGATACCTTGGGCAGTATTTTTTTTTTGTGGGTTTGGAACCTTTTTATAATCTTACGAAGACTGTTTTCGTCCCTACTTCAGTGATGATTTTTTCTAGCAATGTGGGTTGACACAGAAGAATGCAATTTATGTTTAACTGATAAGCGTAAAGTAAAATTGAGAACGATTAGGAGGCGATTCTAAGAGGAGTAGTCGAATCTTTACTCAACAAGCATGATATTGGCGATTTAATTTGCGCATCTTAATTATACACCACTGAGATAAGGCAATTTTATGCGCGATAAGAAATAATGAGCTTATCATCCCTGAGTGTCGAGGTGGAGATTTCGAAGTTCTTGGATACCTGGCATAACCTTTACCCTGTCTGTCAGAATGCCATGTTTCACTGCAAGTCACTTCTGATAGCTCTGATTATATATGGGCGGCTTTTTACAAATCTACGGACGGCGATAGGTCATTTTCAGATTTTGGTTTCAGAAGCAATTAGCTTTCCCCATTATAGTAAAAGAGGCCTTAGCTCTGAAAATATGCGTTGGATTGCAGTGATTAGGTTTTCTCAGTTAAGATGCTATATAAGTGTTCGTGAGAACTCACGTATATATGTACAAACATAATACGGGATTTTGTGGCATCCCGCTTAGAGACAAATGTGGTCTGCCCTGGACTTTGATAGCTTCGAATTTCAATTTTCCCAGGAGGAATTTGCATATCTATATATCAGATGTGTTATGGTTATCGTACATGTACAGAGGTTCTTTCGCTTATTTAGTGGGAGACTTGATCCGTTTTATAAAATATGCGCGTCGTGTCAGTGGAAGGCCGTGGGAGATTGTTTGATTTACTCCAGCATGCCAGGTCGAACAAATGTAGTTATCTTTCACGCGGGCAAAAATGATGTAAAATAAAACCTGCAGAGAATCGAATGAGAGGAGCTGATCAGAGCTTATTCATGCTTGAGTTGCAGTCAAGGCATTGTTTTAGTTTTGTGTTTTCAGGAAGGTCATTGTTAGTTGATAAGCGGATTGACGTTTTAAACCGACCCACGCGGAAATCATGTGAGAGAAGTGCTTTTACATCATCACAGATAAATCAAATATTTCTCTGGGCATGCTCAAAGAATATGTTTATTTCAATGCGATCGTCTAGGTTAGTTTTGTAATTAGAACCAGCGTATTAGTACAGCATCAAACAAGGTTTCTTGTTATGCGTGGCGACTTGCACAGCCTTCTTTCATTGCACAAAAATCAATTCTGTGTTATGAAGAAGAGAGACCCGTTTCCTATTAAGGAGATGGACCTTAAATTCAAGAAGATGGTATTTATTTATTGTCTGACCAACATAAAACTTAAGAAAAACGGAAATGCTATTCGTTGGCCTTGATGTCCACCTTCAACATACCTAAATAGCGTTCCCTGGCACGTAAAGTGAATCAAAAATTTGTGTTTAAACAATTACCAGTTTTCTGGTATTACTGTCAAGTAGAATATCCTCGGCAAACCAATATCAGTATCAGTATGTTTAATGAGTGCCCCACCAAGTTAAAAAGTTTACCCTAAAAATTGCGAAATTGTTCGATAGACTGGTGTTTGGCATGAGAGAGCGAGAGTGGCGGCCGTGACTTGTGGATTAGTTGTGCAGTTAGTAAAGTTTAATGCTTGTATTAACAAATAACGGAATAAAACATGTACGACTTTCGGGAGTTGAGAAGTTAAAATGAAAGAGGGAACCTTCGCATTGTGCTACCCACACGATTGGCACTTTCCACACTGAGAAGCATCAGCCTGGGGCTATTCGCTGTGTGCACTCGTACAGCAGCCAAGCTTACCATAGCATATTTTACATTGACCGTTAATATGTCTGTCGACATTAGGCTACCTGTCCAGTCAGTCACACCTCTTTATCAGCAATTAATGGCTTTAATCTGGATGGCATGTACGTAAATACACACGAAGGAAGAATCTGCCAAGCAGGGTGCCTACCAGACATGCTTGATTATATGGGCATTTCGGCTGGTCGTATTACTTTTTTGCATGTTCGTGCGGTATTTGAGTGTTAGGGTTTACGACCCTCGGCGTATAACTCAACTGAGCAAACATATGCCTACAAATCGAAGGTCAGTTAGGGCCTGAATTTCGTTCATTGAACCAATAAACTGGAAAGTGCAGGTCGTCAACAAAACGTTTTTAAAGGTGATAGGGGGTACACTATCAGCCTACATTAGTGGCAACGTGCTTTTAACAGAGTTCCATAGACCGCTTACCTACCGTTCAGTAAACCAATCTGAAAGGACGCAGGTAACAGGTCGTAAAAGGTACTTAATTAGCTTACAACAAGTAGTGAAGTAAGTATTGGAATGGACCATGTTTACCTAGCCATAGCAGGGGAGAGCCAACACTACTAATGGTTTTGCAGTGACGTTGAGGGTACTTGACAGATTTTCTTACTTCATCCATTGCTAACATCTAAAGGAATGTAAGGGTGGCGCTTGGAATAGAATACTATTCTAAGCGGGATCCTTATCTTCCACCGTTAGCTCCGCCCACTCACTCAGTTGCAGCTCAGATGTTGCAGTGTTGGGGCTGCCTTTAAGGGAGCATACATTACTGGACGGGGCATTGGTTACAATTTCTGGTTGCACGACAACCTTGGTTCAGAAGGTTTTCCGTTGCCCTCCCACCCACCCTTGTCTAGTTTCACCTTTCGTTCCTTTAGTCCTTGTCGTGATTTTCTTACTTCATCCATTGCTAACATCTAAAGGAATGTAAGGGTGGCGCTTGGAATAGAATACTATTGCTCACTGGTCAAAGCCTCCTAGAACCTATGTGGATTTTAGTCAAGATCAGCAAGGCAGACTGTTCTATGTTAGAACGGCTGTTGCTGCTACATGTATAAATATATAGAGTCAGGTTACACAGCATAATGAAGATCTGATTGCATGTAGCGTGCCTTTATCTGTAATTTCCTTTGGTATTGTATTTACTATACAGCCATGTCTCAAATAACCATCTAAAACGCAAAGCTGCATACACTGGTTCGGAGGTCGAAATGTTTTACACATGATATAGGATATTAACGGCATACATGTAAAATAGGATTAGTGCACATTATTGAACTAACCCAACAAACAGGCTGGCACGAATGACGCCTTCAAAACTGTAGTTATTAATTGGCTTTTGGGTCACTGTCTAGCCACGCCCACAACTGGTTCATATCTCCATAAGCTTTAAATGAGACCGGGACATCGCATAACACGTGGCGATACAGTGACCAAATAGCTATATAATACCTGTAGAGTCAACAAGTGGTAGAGTGCTTGACTTGAGATAAAGGGGCCGTTGGTTTGAGTCTCTCTGGAGGCACCATATTGTTTCCTTATGCTTATACAGGTTATACTCTATTTAGTATTGGTTAAACCCAGGAAACGTCCCGACATGGCTGAAAATTTCTAAACTGGCATGGGGGGATCCAGAGGGGGGACGACAGGGGGTACAGACCACCCCTGAAAGATCACAAAAAATGGTTTTCTTAGCAATACTGGTCCGGATCCCCTGAAAATCGCAAAGCTACAGAACCAGAATATAATGTTAGGCGATCATCGGGACGCCAGCAAAACGCCATTTAAATGGCGTTTTGCTGGCGGGCCAATGATGACCCCCTTTTAGTGGTATTTTGATCATCTCTCCTCTCACCAACTAAAAAAACGTTGTCAAAGTTAGACCCCCTCTGACAAAAGTTTCTGGATCCGCGCATGACTGGGATGTAAAGTATCAACTCAAATAATTGAGATCCACAGTTGCTCAATGCTAGTGTGTTAGACCTGTGATTAAAGAATCGCTAATTTGAGAAGGTTCAATGAAAGCTCTTCGAAATGTCCTGAGTAAGACACTTTATTCTCTGCTAAGTACTGGTTCAACCTAGGTGGCCAGAAAACGTCGCGTCATGGCTGCAAAAATGTTGGCAGCGCTGCAAAACATCATTACAAAAAAACAAAATCAGTTCAAAATAACAAAAGAGACACTCTTCTCTAATTTTTGCTGCAGTTGTGTACGTCTACTGGTACCTACAGAGGGTTACCTTTAGTGTGCTATATGAAAATATTCGCGTTAAAAATGTTGTCGATGAAAATATTCTTCAAAATTCTGTTTGTTTGGCAAGAAAATGATTTGGTGTTAGCTTTGAATTCGAAATTTTAGCATTTAAAACAACAACATAAAAATAGCCCCGTGCTCCACCCCCCCCCCCAAAAAACACACACATATTAAAATTCAGCATGCTAATGGTTCAATAATGGATCACAGGGAAAGGGTACACATATCTTTTATAAAACAATAAAAGTTGTGTCATTGTAGATTTGGTGTTTGGCTGTATAGTTTAAGATACACGTGCGTGTTTAAGCTACATGTATGTATATATTTCAAACAAGGTATCTGGGCTGATCAGATTCATCTTCAATAATGCCAAACGCTTATTTTCCACGATACGGCAACCATAAGAATACAGGTATATACTTTTGGTGTGGAGAGTTTCACAGATGGGTGAATACGCGAACAATGCAACCTGACTAGCCGATTTCCAAATGTATTTGTCCAGGGGTTGAACTTAGCTAAGAACCGCCCAACGTCTCTTATCTGGATGGAGTATAGGAAATCAAAAATTAATAATATCACACACGCCATATTAGTTCGGAAATCACAATACAATAATTCTAAAGCGGGGAGACTGCTGGTGCATTTAATTACTTCTGCCTTTATTATTCGGCTCATACAAAATGCGAACTTATTATTGAGTTATGCTTTAAGTCCCAGTCAACAATATTTAAGTCATATCGTGACTCCTCTCAGAGAGAAGGAGGGAGAAAAGAAGAATGAGATGGACTAAAACGCCCCAACTCCCACCCAAACTTGCTCCAAGTGAAACAAATTTCACACTGTCAACTAAAACAATATGACATGACCGTCTCCGGAGACACTGTGTTGTGTCCGTGAGCAAGCCACTATATCTCTGCTGAGGACTGGTTTAACTAAAAGAGATAGGGAAACGTCTTGAACTCGCTGTAAAAAATGTTGACTCGGACGCAAGCATTAATACAAAACAAAACTCATTAGCTAGACATTAGGGTAAAATCAGGTAACTTCGGACATCAGGTAATTTCGGACATACATTTGCAAACAATGGAAATCCAGATGAGACGGCTCTTTTATGAGCCGTCTCATCGGGGTTTTCACTGTTTGCTTAGTTATTTTTTTCCAATAGTTAAACTATGAAACAAACATGGTCGCTGTCCGAATTTACCTGATGTCGGAAGTTACCTGACTTTACCCTACATTTCTCAAGACAAGGCTACAATATCAATATTAGTAATATAGCATTGGCCAATAAATTCTGATATCATAATGTAATTAAACTTGCAGGATTCCCTGCGTGTTTACTTGCTCTATTGTATTTGATTTCCTTATCTTGAATCCTGGTGGAAAATATCAATCAGCAAGCAGTTTTGATATGGAATGATTTACAAGCAAGTGAGTATGACCAGGGAATGCCATAGTAACATTCCACAAACCAACCCACGGCACCACGAGGAAGGAACATAACACTATTGAAGTGAAGCAAACAGGTCCGGAGGTTATGAAAATTAGCACATTATCAAACTAAAAATAAAGCGCAATGATTGGCTGTTTGCAGAACTCAAAATAAGCGCAATAATTGGCTGATTGCGGAAACATGCACAAAACAAACATCAACATTCAAGTGGAGCGACAGCAAACAATGAACAAACAGCAATAGAACCACCACCTTAGAATGGACAAACCGAGGCCCCGTGAGAATGCGGGGCAGGAAGGGGGGGGGGTTAAATTTATTTAACTGGCCAAATCTTCGCCCTTCACTCTGTTTTTTTTTTAAATAATTAAAGTCACTTCATCAATAATGTCGATCAAAAAGTAAATGGGTATGATCGGGAAATACCTCAGTCACACACTGCAGACAAAACCCACGGCACCACGAGGAAGAGCAAAAGGACACTCACAGCCCCAAGACATCAGAAGCAATCAACTCTCTCTTTCTCTTCAATATGATTGCAAAACTAAAAAGGACACAAAGAAATGCACATCAAAATTATAGACCAACACAGAACTCTCACAAACAATGTGGGGTACATAAAAGAATGAAACAACAACAACGGAACCGCCGTGTTAGAACGGACAGCAGCATAATATTATCTTGCTGTCCGTTCTAACGCGGTGGTCCCGTTGTTTTTGATTCATTGTTTTTTTATAATCTTTTTCAGTTTTGCAATGAGAACATGACCCACTCGCCAATAGTGTTCACAACTACGAGGTAACCAATGCCTGCCAGCGATTCGTATGAAATGGAAACGAAGGTAGTCTACAATAAGGGAGGTAAAAGGAATGGCTACCTGCCTGACACGTTCGACAGACCCCCAGACTGGGAGAATGAATACTCGGAAGAAGATGAAGTGTTCGTAGAACACCCACGTTTAGATCATTCCTCTGCAACAAAGCCCCTGATGTATCCAAGACAACGGGCAAAGGTCAGAGGTCGCGGGCCTCATTGCAGATGCCGACCAATCATCAACGCCGTCTGTTGCTTTCTGTTTCTGGTGCTTTCATTGGGTTCGTTAATGAGCCTCGTTGTGTATTTCGTTAACAAACATAACAAGTCAAAAGAAGACATTCTTCCAAACAAACACACTCCTGTCTTATTCCTGAAGCAAAACCCGGAAGTAGATTATTCGGATATCGTCGGTTGTGATCATATTGATGTTGAAGATGTTTGGGTAGTCGGTATTCCTAAGTTACTGACAGAATCTGCTTTCCGATTGGTAGACGTGAACCAAGATGGCGTTCTAGATATCATATTTGGATTTGCTACAGGTAAGCTGATAGGTCCAGATGCGCAAAAAGTAAGTGAGTATGACCAGAAAATAAAACAATCACACACTGCAGACTAACCCATGGCACCGTGAGGAAGAGCCACAGAACACTTTCAGTCTCAAGACATCAGGCAGGCAATTAAAGTAGAGTAACCAGCTCTCTCTCTTTCCAGTACTGATGATAACAAAACTAAAATTGATGTAATTAAGTACTGCATAACGATACAAGAAGCAAACGCAGAACCCCCACAAACAGTGGAAGCAACAATAAATAATGAATCATCAACAACAACGGAACTACCGCATTAGAAAAATCATGTTTGGTCAATATATTAGCCAAAACATGCCAGAAAAAGGATAATCAAGTGATAAGGAAATCACGAAAGTGTTAGATATATAAGAAATACATGATAATAAGCACGAGCAATCTAACCTCAAAAAGTTTTAAAGTCTCCGAATGAGATTTTTTTAAAAAAATTCATGTCCACGTATTGAGCAAAGTGCAGGTAACATATTCTGAAACTATTATTGTTTTAGTAAGGGGCAAATAATTGGGTAGGTATATGAATTTGTAACTTGGCCAATATGAAATAACTTGATTATTGACACAATACCAATTACTGCCATATGAACTTGTAACTGGGCCAGTACGAAATCACTTGATTAATTGCACAATACTAACTACTCCCATATGAACTTGTAACTGGGCCAGTACGAAATGACTTGATAAATTACACAATAATAATTACTCCCATATCAACTTGTAACTGGGCCAATATGAAATAACTTGATTAATGACACAATACTAACTACTCCCATATGAGCTTGTAACTGGGCCAGTACGAAATCATTTGATTAATGGCACAATAATTACTACTCCCATTTGAACCTGTAACTGAGCCAACATGAAATAACTTGATTAATGGCACAATAATAACTACTTCCATATGAACTTGTACCTGGACTAATATGAAATAACTAGATTAATGGCACAAATAATTAAACTACTCCCATACGAACTTGTAACTGGACCAATATGAAATAACTTGATTAATGGCACAATAATAACTACTATCAAAATTATGAACTTGTAATTGAACCATTATGAAATAACTTGATTAATAGCACAATAATAACAACTCACATATGCCAATACGAAATTAATTGATTAATGACACAGTAATAACTACTCCTATAAGAACTTGTAACTGGACGAACACGAAATCACTTGATTAATGATACAATAATAATTACTCCCATTTGAAACTGAAACTGGGCCAATACAAAATCACTTGATTAATTACATAATAATTTCTACTCCCACCTGAACCTGTAACTGAGCCAATATGAAATAAATTGATTAACGACGTTATAAAACTACTGTCATATGAAGCTGTAAATGGGCCAATACGAAATAATTTGATTAATGGCACAATTATAACTGCTCCCATATGAACTTGTAACTGGGCAAATACGAAATCATTTGATTAATATCACAATAATAACTACTGTCGTGCCAACCAAGAGTGACAGTGACGTGTGTATTGTTTACAATTGTTCAGTAAAACATTAACATGTACACAACACTTGAGCTAACGCTAATCGATAGATAACTTGTGTATTAATCCTATCCTGCGGATAGGATTAATACACATGTGATCTGTCGATTATATGACCTCACTATCACTCTTGACTGGCAGGGCAGTACTCCCATGTAAACTTGGTGTGTTTTTGTTCTGTACCAGGTGCTGATGGCTACAGTATCCCTTCCATCGTCTGTGATATATACTTCGAGGGGACATTTCCTTGTTTTGGTGGGCTACTGGCCCTGGAAGGTATGACGGGTAAAGAGCTGTGGCGACACTACTCCTACCATGAGATGTACGGAATCAACTGTGAGGCGGATCTTAATAGTGACGGGGTTAAAGACTGTTTAGCTGGTGGTCGAGCCGGGGTGAGACATTTTCTTAACCCATTTAAGCAAAAAAAGGAATTTCAAACTCTTATCCCTTGGATCAGTCCATCTCCGTTTTAAGGGTTGTTGGGTGGTATTTTAACTTTTATCCAAATTTTACAAAAACATTCTGTCAGCAAACAGTAGAGGGCCTGATCAGACGTCATATTCTGTGGCGCCTAATCTGGTTCTGCCTATACCCCATGTAATGGGCACAAGGCTTATATGAGTCAATAGATTTAGAATGCTGTGTTAAATGTGAAAAAAATGGTGTTAATTTGCATCAAAAGCAGCTGACCTTTATACTTAAGGCAAACAGTCCCTCAATGATAAGTGTCTAATAAGGGCCAATGCGGATTTTTCCGGAATAATTCAGTCAAACAGACCATAACTTTTTCACAAAATTGCGATTAAATTTGTCGACGAGAAGTGGCTGAACAAATTAAGAGTTCGTGTGAATGTAGCATGCGCGTAAAAAGCAGGGGGACAGGGGGTCCGGAAACCCCATCCCCCGCCCCTGAAAAATTAGATGGCTCGATTTAAGTGGTATTTGGATCCTCTATCCCCTCATCGACTAAAAAATAAGAAAAGAAGAAAAAATGTTGTCAGAGTTGGGCCCTCTCTGACAAAACTTTCTAAATCCGCGCATGTGTTGAGACATGTTCTCAAAAAAGCTGATCGTTGAAAAGATTCAAACTGTGACTGTTAGTGTTCTATGTCTCTTCCTCGCGGTGCATGTTTATCACACCTGATAGGCGGCAATCGAAAACGATCTTAACAATCGACGAACGCGGATTAAAAATCGCTAGAAAAAGTATTTACGATTGTCATTTGTCGCCAGTCGGACGTCAAATGGCAATCGAAAACTCTGTTTCTAATTATTTTGGATGTACTCTTCGTCGATCGTATTAACATTTTCGATTGCCGCCTATCCGATGTACTTATTAAGATGAATTTGATAGATCTGTTCTGCTGATATTTGCAACGCATTTTGCACATATCACACAGATGCAAATTTAGCACGGTTGCACTTGGTTACAGTCATTGAAACCCCCAAATCAATCAAAATAAAATCTCTCAACTCTATCACATTAAAGTAACTTAACCCTATAACGGAAAGATCTGTTATCTTTTTAAGCAATATTTAAATTTTGAAAATGAATAGAAAGCACTGTTTATCTTTGTTCAATTCAAGCTAAGTACGTGGAAATCCCAATCTTAAAAAAATGAAGATTGTGATTTTCTGTAGTCAGCATTTCAATGTTGAAACTGGTCATTGGGATAACACACCTTTCGAAGACAGAAAATGTACAATAGTTATCCAAAATGTCATTGGTGATGAATTTCATTATCTGTTTGCATGTGATTGCATGGGATTACATCATAAGATTGAATCCATAGCCTGTTATACAAAATCCTGACCGAAATCTTGTAAAGTTATCAATTTTAGTAGAAATCAATATGAACGAATATTTTCAAGGGCAACTTAACCCTGCAAGACTCATTTCTAACGATAGCATGCATCTAACTAAATATTTAAAAGTAATTGCCTGATAATGGACAATTTACATGATACATCAAGCCTCCATGTGCGGATCCAGAGGGGTCACGGAGTCCTGACCCCAACCCCCCTGGAAAATCACAAATCTATAGGAACCCTAAGCAATACAGGTCCGGATCCTCTGAAAATGCACAAAGCTACCAAGCCAGTATTCATTGGCCCACTTTTAGTATTATTTTGATCCTCTCTCCTCCTCTTATCATCTAAAAACGTTGGACTCCCTCTGACAAAACTTTCTTGATCCGCGCATAGTCTTATTTGGTTTCAATGCGAGAAAACATTGGTCTTTGAGGGTTGTTTTTGCCCAATCTTAAAAAAATGAAGATTGGGCTTTTCTGTAGTCAGCATTTCAATGTTGAAACTGGTCAGTTTTCTCCTATAGCATGCTTTTTCTGCTTACGTATTTTATGTATTTCATGCTTATGCTCTGACGCTACCTGTGAGTAGCCTTAGTTTTAGTGTTATAAAGCTGTATTTTCCAGGCATTTCAAGCAATCAGTGGTAAGGATGGTGCTCTCATTTGGAACTTTGACACACAGGACGCCAAGAATGATATAATGAACCTTTACACAGCACAATTAATTAAGGATATAGACGGCGACGGAGTTGTTGATGTGTTGGCAATACATGGTGGCGATCCGCTACAAGATCCTGGTATGTTTTACATGCGCGGATCCAAAAGGTTTTGTCAGAGCTAGGGGGCCCAAATTTGATTTTTTTTTTTTTTGGGGGGGGGGGGGGGGGGAATCCCAATACCACTATAAGCGGCCATTATCGGTCCGTCAGCGAAATGCCATTTAAATGGCGTTTCGCTGGTGTGCCGATGATGGCTCAACATTGAATGTTGGCTTGGTACCTTTGTGATTTTCAGGGGATCTGGGCCAGTAACACTATATTTTTGTGATTTTAGGGGTGGGGGCGAATCCCCTGCACCCCCCTCCCTCTGGATCCGCGCATGTTTTATGAAGGGTGTATTTTGTAAAATTTTGCGTATGAATACTTGTCCCCCATATTCCTCAGCCGTTGTCCTTATTTGTCTTAATTTAATTGTCGCGTGCACCGGAGGATACAATAATTGCAGCATCGATGTCGTTAGACGCTTTATTAGGTAATAAAATTCCTTTGAATAAGCCCACACAAGCAAGCACATGTAAAATGGTACTTTAATTCTACTAATCTGCACATCCTCACCGAGTCTTCCCTATTCCCTGTCCGAGCACAGTGTACGGAAATGATTTATGGTTGAGAATACACTTTAGACACCTAGATAGCTGCGCAGGCGTTGTGTCCGTGAGCAAGAACACTAATCCTAGCCTGCACCCTTACTTACTTTCAACCCAGGAAGACCCGTCCCTTTATAACTGAAATATTATTGATGGGACGTAAAGAATTAAATCTAACAAACAAACTCATAAATCAAAGCACTGAGCGTATTGATAGGGAATGTTGTGTTTTTAAGTGTTTGCAATAAATCGTCTATAACTACACAATGTTGGAAGTGAATGCAAGGTTTAGTGAGGTCACCTGATTAGGCTGTGAAGCAGATACATATTTTTTGAGGACTCAGATCATGAAGCTGTAGGCCACCAGTGTAGTGCTCGCGGGGGCTCAAAATTTGCACTCTACATAGATTCCCTTTCACCCTCTCTGCCAATTCTTATAATAGAAAAATTTGGTGGGCATATAATAAAAAGATGAGGACGTTTTGACAAACGGGGACGCTTCGACTTGGGGAGGTTTCTTATCTTATTGTGACTGGCTCGCTCAAGCTTGGGCCTTTTTAATTTGTTTACAACTAACCAAGACAAAAAACTCAGAGCTTAAAATTTAAGCTCATGCACATTTAATGTGCATGTCAACGACGATAAGGTTAGCGCCAAAAGCAAAACTCGATTTTTGTTAGGTGCCCATGCGCAGGCTCGTCAGAGCATTCGTCTCTCACACATATGCGATAACTATTAAAATCTCATGTGCTGGCGCAATTGTTTTAGCGTAGATTTATTGCTGGCGACTTTAATTAGTTTAACAAAACAGTCATGAAAAAGAAATCATTTGATAAAGGAAGAAAGGCATCGATCCCTGCAGTGGTATAAATCATATTAAACGTCGGAGACAAGAAGGCAGGAAAGCCATAAAATGCCTATTTCTACAAAGTCGGTTTTATGACAAGTCAATTGCCAAGAGATATAGAGGCGGAGAAATATTACAAGGCTAATAGAATCTGAATCTAACGATATTTGAGCCGCGACATGTGATTTCCAACAATGTGGAATTTTGACAAGTGTAGACTCAGATAAGCATGTTCAGCCTCCTTTTAAGCGTAGTTCTCAACATCAAATGATGTTCAGTCAGTAGCTTAACACTCCGGGAATATTCAAGCTACTAGCAAAGGCTCTGATCAGACTGCGCGTATGCGATGGCTGGTATGAGGCTTTGCTGGTGGTACATTGCACCTACCACATTGTTGGAAATCTTATGTCGCGGCTCGTTTATTACAAGGCTAATAGAATCTGAATCTGACCATATTTGTAACAAATACGTTGAGAAACACACGTACGCATACTGCGACAGATAAGGTAGTCAAATGAAACAGCAATTAACTTTCCACATTCGGAAACGTTTCCCCGTATAGTCTGCAATGCTCATAAATCAAGGTATAAATAACTTCTTTCTGATCTCTGCAAGATTTGTTAGTTTTGATACTAATGAGGGATTTTGGGAAAAGGGAACCAAGGGAACTTAGACCAAATTTTAAGGGGACAGGGCACAAAGAAAATATTGGGGAACAGTGAACAAACGAAAGCGTTTGTTTCTATTTGGGGAATAGGGGCTGGGGAACAAATCGGTTTATTTCAGGGGAATAAGGAAACGGGTTTCCCCGTGGAAGGCCTCGCTATATATGAGAAAAACTTCCTTGAGTAATAAAAGCTGAATATTGCCGTAATATAAGGTTTCATAAATACTTTCATAGTGGTCTATATCTAAGCTGTGAAAGTTTTAACGCTCAGTTTTATATGGAGACTATATGATGGACAAGCATCGACCAACTTTATGGTATTCCTCTTCTTTTTTATTTCCATATACATGCATAATTGAGGGATTACACGAGACCGTGGTTCTTCAAATGTCACATTGGCGAGCAGCGAAGACAGTCAAGCTAGAGCCTTCGCTGTTTGCATACGTAAAGTAAGGGAGCAGATGAAGCCTCGAAAAAAAAAAACCTCTATCCCCGTTAGTATTGTCATGCGCGGTGCCAGAAAGTTTTCGTCAGTGGGAATCCAGGTCCGTTTAGTCACCAAGTTGAACTTGTTTTACCTATGTTTTACCTATACCCAGTTAACAAACCGGGCTACCATCGATCCGCCAGCGAAATGTCATTTAAATGGCGTTTCGCTAGAAGGCCGATGCTGTCTTAGTACATGTAGCTTTGTTTCTCTCGGAATGGGAGGGGGTCCATACTAGTATGCCTAAGGAAACATACAGCTTTGCACTTTTCAAGTTAGTGGTTGTGGTAATGGTTTGTGTGTGTGTATGGGGGGTCCGTACCCCCAGTCCCCATTTTGATCCGCGCATGATAGTAGATACATGTAGTTTTGTTTTGTTTTAAAGTTGCATGTCAAAATAAATTAGCAATTTCAATATATTCCAGGCAGTGCGTTTAGGCTCTCAGGTCGGCTAATCCTATTCAGCGGAAAGACTGGGAAGGTGATCAAGTGGGTTGGTGTGCCAGATAACAAAGAGTCCTATTACTCACCACAGTGGTATATATTACCCGGAGGTGTGGAGATGGTACTGTTTGGGACCGGAGGTGAAACACACGGAGGCTCCCTTTGGAGGATAACCCTACATGATCTGATAAACGGCGACATAGATAAGGTACATGTAATTTTGCTTTTTTATGTTGATGTTTTTTCGTCCCAGTCAACCATTTTTCAGTCATGTCGAGACGTCTTTTCAGGATCTACGCTGGTTGCTATGACGAAAAACATTTTAAATAGTTACCAAAGAGCTACGTGCATTAAGGGGCTAATTTGAACGTTGCTTTTCACCAATTTCTTCTGATAGCTTTATTAGAAGAAAGACTCATGTGTAAAATTCTGGCATTTATCTAACTTTGACCGTTGCTATGGTAACAAAATAGCCAACGAAATAGGGTTAAAATAGAGAAAATGACATTTTGGACCCAATTCAAGGCTTTGAGAGACCGATTTTTTTAAGAATTAGATATCAGCACAGCTAAATACCAAAAAAAAAAATTTAATATGTTGTGTGCCGTGATAATTCTCATCATCTGTTAAAATATATTTTGGGTATTTGTATGTGCTCTATGTTAATTTCTCTGTCAAATGCCTCAAATTGCTCCAAAATGGCCACTTTCCTATTTTCAGCCTATTTTGGCGACCATTTTTGTTACCATAGCAATGGTAAAAGTCAAATTAAATCTAGACATTTACACTTCAGCTATTATTGTTCTAATAAACTAATAATAAGAAATTGTTGAAAAACCATTTTCCGTTATATTTTAGCCTGATAGGGGGGACAAAAATACCCCCTTAATGCACGTAGCTATTTGAAAACAAAGATACTTTCAGCCCATTATTTCTAATGATGGACTGCCACAATATATTGGAGCACTATTCTTAAAGGATAGAATATTCCATTCATCATAAATGGACAAACCATAAGTGTCTAAACAATTTGCATATTAGTAACTGTGGAATGCACACTATGGCATACAGTGTATATCCTGAAGAAATGCCGCATTTATGCGGCATTTCATAAGGATCTGCACTATTTACCCATTGGAGAAAGAAATACATTATCTATTTGGAAATTATGACCCCCTGAACCCTCGATACATACAATGTGTCATTCCAAGTTTATTGTATCAAAACAGAAGGACGAACCAATTAGTATATATATGGTTCCAAACAGTGCCTTCTTTGAGTTTGTTTTTTCTTCTAAATTAGTAAAAGCCCCCGTTATGACTTTTTTCAGGCTAGAGCTATTGTTACGGACAACTTCAAAGGCGTCATGACGCCACCTGTTCTTATAGATTTGACGTCTGATGGTATAGAAGATATCGTTCTTCCTATGTTTAATTCTTCTGTTCTGGCTATTGACGGTTTTACTTTCAAAGTTTTGTGGAACCACACATTTCCTGGAGCTGAGTCTTATAAGTAAGTTATATTGAGTGGTTTCCCCTAAGGCCGAGTCTTAGGCCTACTTCGAATCGAAATAGAGTACCTACTTGAGTTCTTACGTAATACATGTGCACGTACGTTCACACCCGTAACTTTAGTCCATTGACATGTAAACAAATATGAACGAAGTTCATTTAGATCTGTACCCTCAGATCTTCCTTTGAAGTTAAAAATGATGTGTATATACTGCACAGCCTGCTCTAATTACAAATAAATATATATGAGAGATGATCAAAAAGTTATCGACCCCCATGGAATGAAAATTTGACAATTACTTTTCAATATAATCTCCCTTCAAGGCAATGCACTTAGCCTATCTCTGTTCGAGCTTTCTTATCCCTTCAAAATAGAAGGCATTTTCCTGGTTCCCAAGCTTCACTGCCTTCGGTAAAATTCATTGAATTAAATTTTTTGTCAGTTGGTCATTTGATCTAATTGAAGGACATTTTGAGTGTGAAAAGCAGGCGGTCATGCTTGGTTACTAATGTAAAGCATCTTTAAGAGAGGCGGTGCGACACATTTGCACAATGGAGAAACTTGAAATCAGAGCCGTTATCAAGTACTTCTGTAACAAAGGAATGCCTCCCAAGGAAATTCATGAAGACTTCATGGAAACCCTTGGGAAGGAGAGACCTTATAAAATTAGTGAGGCCCTCCCAGGGGTTTTGGGCAGCAGGGGAAATGGCATTTTCAGGGGTAACAGGGGACAAAAGGACAAATTTTGAAGGGAACGTGAAAACAAAAGACAATATTAGTGAACAGGGAACACAAGAAAACACGTTTTCAATTTTGGGGGAACATTGAAACAATACAGGGAAACAAGGGAACAGGTACCCCCACGGAAGGGCCTCATGAGTACATGTATTTCATATCAATAGAATACAGATCTTAATCTTGATCTATGTAGTTTAAGTTTACACTGACTTAAGCTAGCCCTTTGAGTAATCCAAATTCGAAATATCGAGAATTGAATGCGCACTTTTACTTTGTATTTTGACAGTACACCATCCCCTGGTTTTTACAACGATGATGATGTACCGGATTTCCTTGTCAAGTACGCTTTTGGACCAGGATTCCCAGTTTATTATCATTCTGAGGTAAGCTGTTATACTCAACAGACTCCAAGGCAAGTTCACACACTCCAACAGAACACATATGCATGCGCGGATCCAAAGGCGTTGAATGGACCCCTACCCCTGTAAAATCACAAGCAATACTACGGTTTAAGCCCTCCAGTAAAATACTTTTACTGACCGTTCCAAGGCGGTGTTTCTTTTTTGATTCATTTATGTTATGTCTGTCTTGTTTTTGTTATGCTTTCGTGCGTCTGTTTATAAATGCCTTGTGGTTACCTGCTGGGAAAGGGCTGACCTCTTGGCTCTAGTTTGTGATGTCTAATTGTGAAGTTGTCACTTTCCCATTGGTTCATGGGTCAGGTGTGGTGCTTGATTGTATCGATTCCTGATCTTTGTCCTCTTTTTAACTTTCCTTAGCAATACTGGTACAGATCACCTGGAAAATTACAAAGCTACCAAAGTAAGTGATGGTGCAAAGATCAGGAGTCGATACAATCAAGTACCACACCCAACCCAGGATACCAATGGGAAAGTTACAAACTCACAGTTAGACACCACAAACGAGAGCCAAGAGGTCAGCCCTTTCCCAGCAGGTGACCACAAGGCACATATAAATAGACGCGCACAAAGACATAGCAAACATAAGACAGAACAAAAACATAAAAGATCCACAAAAGAAGTACCGCCTAGGAACGGTCAGTAAAATATTTTACTGGAGGGCTTAAACCAGTTTAACGGCGCGCCAACCTCACCCTTAATTCAGATGTGGATCAAGACACATAAATATTTGGTTTGCATGAAAGACCCCTAACTTATCAATGCATCATCTCCTAAAACATATAAATCAAGATATAACAAGGAGATAAAGCAAAGATAAGGACTCAACAGTAAATAAAACTGAATATCAGAGCAAAAGAAATCCAACAGGTAAACCCCGGTGGGCCCGAGAAACAGCCAAAGCATCTGGCCCCTACCATCTCATCAATAGATAAGTCTTTAAGTCGGAACCATCATAGAGTCTGAAGTCCGACCCACCGGCGTGCAATTAAAGAGGAAAGCAAAGTTGCCAACCGTGATTGGGTTGACCACCAAGCCTGCAGTCTGTTGCAATACATTAATGTTGTAGCCAATCTTTCTATAACGGGAAATTATTTTAATGAACTGCGCTGAAAAATTATTAGAGTCAACAATCTTCTTCAAATATATACTCACCATAGAAATCAGGTTCCGAAAGTCCTTGGTGCAATAGAGATTTAAGTCCAACTTGGAATTTAGAAATCGAATCATAGTATCGTCTATAAAAATTTGAAAATGTTTTGCGAAGTTTATGATACCAATAGCCTTGTTTAAGAAGTTTCTGGGTTAACAATTTATTGCGAGTGTTGAAGTCAGCAATAATGCTAGATGCTCTAGCAAAACGAATGAGTTGAGAAATATTAATGTTGTGCAATCATCAGCCTGCAAGCCAAACGCCGTTCGCTGTTGGGCTGATGATGGCACACTTTCATTGTTATTTTGATCCTCTCTCCTCCCCTCACAAACTGAAACAAGAAGGTCCATGGGCCCTGGATCGCTCACCTGAGTCCTTGTCACGAATAGAGGAATTTAACCACAAAATATGAATTCCATTTTCCCAACACCTAAGTCCATCTTACGTATCACTCAGATCATAAACAAAACCTATCACGTCACTGTGTTCAATCAAAATATACTTATTTTCTCCTTCTCCTTGATCGTCCGAAAATAAATATTGTCTTTTCTAATGCTCTAAAGGTTACATGGTGCATTGCAAACCAGATTTACGATTTAAAAAATATTCTGTAGAGAAAAAGAAACAAAACACATGTTTAGTTTGAAACACCGCTTCTGCTTCAGACTTTCAACATTACTTTTATTTTATTGTGATAAGTACAAAAACAAAATCCACATAAACAACAACAAATACTTCTCGATTATTCTTGTTCATCTTGCAACATAGTCTGTCAATCAAACCAGCCTGAAATATTAGAAATTCTGTTCAAAAACGCTGTTTTAGTTTAAACATATTTATTCAATAAATACAAATGATATACAACATACGTACATTGTAAACATACAAAGGATTAGAACGAAAGCATAAATGCTTATAGAGTTCTTTTCCTGTTGAGAGTGACTATATAGTGTATATGCATATGGCAGTATTTTATCTACATATAGCAAAGTGAGTATACAAAGTAGTGTTATAAATATGAAAAGATGATAATTGCGAAAAATAGATTGAGAAAAAACCAACAATAAGAAAATGATACAAATTACAAGCAAATAACGATGGAAAAAAGCATGAAATATTTTCAGATTGTATTGCTTTGCTGAATAATGAAGGGATGTGGGGAGTGGTGCAGACTTAAGGACATGTTTAATATTAGGTTTTCTTCTGTCGTCACATGATATGGTAACACTTGTAATGCACATTAAAGATGAGAGAATTAGAAACGCTGCGTTGCTAAGATATACTTGTGGACATGATGGAAGATACTTTGGTTTATTTCATTTGATAGTAATGGATCACCATATAGCAATAAATTCAAAGTTGGTGTTCTATATAGTCGTATATCATTAAGAAGTAAGGTGCGTTGATGCTGAAAGAATCTGCAGTGGAAAAAGTAATGTTGCACATTTTCGATAGAACCACAGTTGCAAAGAGGTGAGTCATTGATATTTTTCAAGAACAAGTCTAGATTCAGAGAACTGCAGCCTGTTCGTAGTCCGGTATGTAGTATTTGAGTTTTTCTTTTTCCATAATAATAATATTTTGGAACAGGCTTGTTATCTTTCTTCAAAAAGTATTTGAATGAACTTAATGTGTTTAATTGTTTAGTTTCAGAAACGCTGTTTTCACATATCTCAACACTTCACAAAACTATATCCCAATACACCCTTGTATCTTTTTAAGCTCATATCTGCGCTGTATTTTCCTTAATCTGTGAGCGGGCTACCCAACCCTAACTCCCCGTGGGAGGGGGAGAAAGGATTGTTCCATGCTCTGACCAGCAGGCCGTTCACACAGAGGCATGTTCACTAGCTAGAATTTCAAACCTACAGAAAAATTCCTTGCAAGTTGAGGTTGGCGCCGTGAAACCGGTTTGAGCCCTCCAGTAAAATATTTTTACTGACCGTTCCGCAGCGGTACTTCTTTTGTGGATCATTTATGTTTTTCTGTCGTTTTTGCTGTGCCTTTGTGCGCGTCTGTTTATTTGTGTTATGTGGTCACCTGCTGGGAAAGAGTTGCCATCTTGGCTCTCGTTTGTGGTGTAACTGTAAATTTTTCACTCTCTCATTGGTTTCCTGGGTCAGGTGTGTTACTTGATTGTATCGATTCCTTATCGTTGCACCCTTACTTACTTTAGCCAGGACCGTTAACGAAAATCTAACAGTCTACAAATATCCAAGTTTTATATTATGCTTAAAAGTCTGAAATGGAGTCATGAAGTACATACTCAACCTACAAGCTGAAACTGATATACTTATAGTATGCTGGTCGACTGAAATATAGATACATATACCTTCTACATCATTTGCTTTATTTCTTTCTAACCAATAAAGCAACCATAGCAATATCATCAATAAACAAGCCTATTAATTACCAGCCTGAAAAACTTGGAAATACTTTAAAGACCACTGTTATGACATATTAAACATTTAACTGAATTATAACTTAACATGCTGTTTAAAGCCCCGTTCTCACTGTCCCGGTTTAAGGTGCCGGTTCATCCCGGTTTGATGATCCGGAATGAACCGTGATGAACCGTGTCACAACCGTGGCGGCACCGTGGACAACCTTGGAGATCCGGGATGAACCGTGTTGAACAGGCTCATGTCCCCGGTTGTTTTAAAATGTTTAAAACAACCGGGACTCACCGGGAGTAACCGGGAAGGCTGTCAAATACCTTGATAAACCGGGAAGACGCCGGGAGCAACCGTGTCTCCACCGGGACGGCGTCGGGGCGATACCGGCGTAATCCGGGAACATCCGTGTCTCCACCGTGATAAACCGTGCGGTTCCACTGCCTATGTATATGTTATAAAATGCAAAATAATAATGAAAAGTCACTCCTGCTAGACTTCGAGCTAAAAAAGGTCCTGCTCCCCCCCCCTAGGGAATTTCGCAGACATATCCTATCTTGAAGAAAATTTCAAGCCGCATCTTTTAAGAGATGTTTGCACTCTGTGCTCCGGGGCGTTAGTCTCTGACAGCCTGTAACATATGTTACTGTAACAAACTAAGGAAAAAATCAAAATGAAAGTTTGAGCTACAGATAGAAGACATTGAACCATCTAATTATTCAAATTTCTTATGTAGTTTGCAAGCTGGATGCATAAGCTACATAAAAGCAGCATTTTAAACAAAATTACAGCCTTCAATGGTGTTATATGCGTTACATAGACTAAATTTCCCTTTGGAAGTTGAAATCGTGACTAACATCATTCATTTTACAGACATTTTGTGCATTTTTACAAGTGTTTTTAATCTTAGTTTACTAAAATACTCCTTTGACTAATAGAAAAAACAAAGTTTGCTTTTCTATCTCAAATACATTGTTTTATATGAGCTATTAAACAACCCTACCCCCAATTTTAAGTACCCAATTTTGGTATCTATTATTGAAGAAAAATATATGAAAATATTTGACCCCTCTTGAATATCTCACTTTTTTGGCACTGTCTTGCACTGTCTTGCTAATGCAATAAAGAATCATACATTTGCAAGTTTGACATCAGGATCAGAGCACTTATTAAAGTATGTAACGTATGTTACATGGCATAATGAATGAGCTAGGAAATTTTCTTGGAAGTAAGAGATGATATTTCAGAAAAATACCATTTTTCACATGTTTTCCTATTAATCTCTAGCCTCTGGTGCCTTAATCTTAGTAATTACAGTCATTGCTGATAACAAGCCCATGGAATTGTGTTACCTATGTTATATATAACCTTTTTAAACACATATTTCCTTATGCCTATAATATTAAAATATATAGACATATAGATAGAAAATAATAGTTCTCATTTAAATGACACAATTTAATAAATATCCCTATTAAATAAAATTATTCAAAAACAATCTTTATTCAGGTCACCCTCACAATGTCTATCATTGTGTCTGCTTCTATGGCAAAATAATCACCCATTTCATCACAACCAGTAGAATCATGGCATTGTATAAGAACTGCACACTGAGTACAACCCTGTTCCTCTCCACCCCTTTGGGAATTGTGCAGACATATCCTACCTTAAAGAACAATTCAAGCTGCATCAAATAAGAGATGTTTGCACTCTATTAACTAGGGGTTTAGTCTGTAATGATATGATATGTATGTTACCAAATCAATTTAAGAATAAATGAATTGAAAGTCTGGGAAACAGAAAGAAGACATAAAACTATCTATTTATTTGAATTATTCATGTAGTTTGCATGCTGAATACCTTTGATATATAAGAAAAGATTTTTGAAGAAATATGCAGCTTCCTCCTGTGTTATATGTGTTACATTAATTAAGATTACTTTTTAAAATTGGTAATTGTTACAAACATCACTTATAAGCATTTCGTGTGATCCTCCTCTTTTGCCATCAAAAGACTTAATTTTCTTTGTATGTGTGGCCAGTGCCAGCGTCAAACAACTTGACTCAGCCAAACTTGAATCCTTAGCATTCTTCAAAAGCAGAAACAGCATGTCAGTGTCATGGGATCAAACATCTGATTGAATATGGGTTTAATGCCATTTTACATATATGCATACAATGGAGTATGACTCTGGTATATATCTCTTCCTGTAAAGTGGCAAGAGCAATCTAACTGCAGCTGCATCTGCATCCGTGCTAGTCAAATGATAACTTTGCTCTGATTTTGCAAAATCTATGTCTCTACCGTGTACCTCTAAGAATACTTTAAGATTTCTGACATTGGTTAAACAGAAATTTGATAGGCTGCTTTTTTGCATCATTTGCCATGGAACTTATCCAGTCTTTTGGTACTTAAGTCCTCAGGTCTTAGATCAATAGTATTTTGCTGCGCCCAAAGAACTTTATAAGTTTTCTTTAGTTACAATGTTGACTCTTGATGGTTTTGGCAGACCGTCTGAAACAATTTCTGTTACACCTTGAAAGTTATCTGGTATAAGAGAAAGAATATGAAGTTGGATATTGCCATCAATTATGTTTGCAGTAGGTTGTTTTTGATGTCAGTACATTGAAGCATGTCTTAAAATAATGTAAAACCTATGATTTCTCAGTTTTTGCAGCCATATCATTAGCTGTTGCATTCAAAAGAAGGAAAGTGGACTATAGGTAGAATGGGATAACCAGTAGTTCTATATTATGCTCTATGGAAGATTTATACAGAGTAAACAAGTTGATAAGGTGCCTCATTTCATGATCCATTGAAAACACTGAAATTGAAAACACTTGCCTCTGACTGTGTAATCAAAAAGGATGTCAGGACAATGCCCTTGCTCATTTATTATGACGAGTTATATATGTTACATCCTTTAATAAGCGCTCTTATCTTAGAAACTTAGTGAATCATTGAATTGAAAGGGTCTATTTGCGCTCTGTTCATCCTGCATTTCATTGCTTCACCTGCTGTGATACATCTAGTTCATTTATCTGAAGGGAAAGAGTTACCTCGGTTTCAGCACTTCAGAAGTACTAAGACTTGAAATAAGTTTTTGAATGCTTGGGGAAAGATAATAAGTGCAGAGACATTATTAGATAAATATATGTGGGTTGCATGTATGGAAAGGCTACATTTATAAAAGTTAACCAGCTAAGATATGATTCTTTATCACAGAAATATCAAGGTCCATCAGTCCAGGTACTCATTGCTGTTAATGGCATAGTTTTCCTCCTTGTAAAGCTTTAGACTTTCTCCTACTTGCAGAGTATCACTTGAAACACATACTCAAAGAGCCAACTATTAGGAATTCATATCAGTTTCCGAATGTTCCAAGCCATAAATGGCAAAATTGTAAAGTTGATAATGGCTCATCAATTTTGAGTGGACTGGTGGTAAAATTGAATAACAGTAAATGATTGAAATATTGTGTGATTATTTTACTGGTTGCAAGGAGGCGTGTGATAATAATGATTACCACAGAAGCAGACAATGATAAACGTTTAACGTGAGTGTTAAATCGATGAGAAATAGTTTGGACAATTTCATTTATTGTATTTTCTTGTAAAAATGTAAAACTATCTTTTCTATTTGTGGCTCTATATTTAGCATTATATGCACCATATTAGGAAATGTGTCCAAAAGGTCATTGATAACATCTGTAAAAACAGTCCATGGGCTTGATAATCAGAAATGAATATAATTTCTAGTGTTTTGGCACCAAAGACTTATAAGTACACATTAAGTGTCCTGATCTTAAACTTAATGACATCTTGCAGATATATGAGCAAAACAGACTAAGAAAATGAAAAATATCCACATGCTGTAATCGCTTTCATGTGTTTTACTAAACGGTAATAACAAAATTCTCTTCTCTGTAAAACTGGGAGTAGGGCTGTGTATTAGCTCCTATAAGACAATATATTTAAGATAGAAAAGCAAACTTGGTTTTTCCTATTCATCAATTGAGTATATGTTTGTAAAATCTAATAAAACAGTTTGAAACCAAGTCATAGAAGTTGTTTAACTAAATGACGATAGCCACAATTATAGCTTTTGAATTATAATTAGGTTCATGTAACGCACATAACACCACAGTTAGCCGTATTAATGTTAAACAGCTTCCATATGTAGTAAAGACATCCAGTATAAAGACTATAAGAATGTCAATTTATTAGATAATTTTAATGTCTTCTTTTAGTAGCTCAAACATTCAAATTTCTTATTCTCAAATTGATATAGTAACATATGTGACAAGCTGTTACAGGCTAACACTCCAACTTACAGAGTGCAAACATTTCTTATTAAATGCACCTTGAATGGCTACATAAGATGTAATTTGTCTGCAGAATTCCAAAGGGGATTAGGATGGAGCAGGCCCTTACTCAGCTTGATGTCAAAATACTGTTTGATGATTTTACTTATCACGCTAACATATGTAACGCTCTCTGATCTTTAAAACATGATGACAACTAGCAGATATATAAGTCTTTATCATAGGAGCCAGTTTAAAATCCCTTAACAATGTAAGATATCCAACAGCTGCAAGTTTTTTCACAATTTTAGCTCAAACTTTCAAACTACATTTCCTTTATTTGATATAGTAACGCATGTAACACGCTGTTTCAGACTAACGCCCCAACATAGAGAGTGCAAACATCCCTTATTTGATGCAGCTTGAGTTGTACTATAAGAAGGAATATGTCTGCAAAATTCCCTCGAGGAGATTAAAACATTTTTAGGCATATCTTACGTAAAGACAAGGAGCTTGCCCATTTATTACATCAGGTAACATATGTTACAGCCTCTGATATTAAAAATTTTGCAACAAACTTGCAGATTTATGAGTCTTTTCATATAAGCAAATAAATCCCAAACAATGAAACACATTCATCGACTGCAAATATTTTTTAACTATTTTTACTTTAGTTTTAATACCAAACATTTTACATTAAAACTGGGTAGGGGTAGGGTTGTTCAATAGCTTATTCCAGAAAAAAAATTCAAGCTAGGGAAAAAACTTTAATTTTTCTGTTAGCCAATTGCATAAGCTAGTCAGACATGGTTAAAAACATTTTGCAAAACACACAGAGAGATTGTGAATGTAAATGATGTTAGCCACACTTGCAAATTTTAATGGGTTATCTGATTTATGTAACGCATATGACACCTTAGGAAGCCGCAATTTTGTTCAAATGGCTGTCATATGTAGTTAAGATATCCAGTATGCAGACTATATGAATAATTTTTAAAAATAAATATTTTAATGTCTTTAATTTGTAGCCCAAACTTTCAATTTACTTTTTCTTAGTTTGATTAAGTAACGTATGTTACAGGCTCTTACAGACTAACGCCCCGGAGCACAGAGTGCAAACATCTCTTAAAAGACTTGGCTTTCGATTCTCTACAAGATAGGATATGTCTGCAAAATTCCCTAGGGGGGGGAGCAAACCCATTCTCAGCCATCCGTCTATGCTGCACCTAAAATGAAAGTGGATTCATCCAAATGATAAGGATGGGAAAGTTCATTCGTCACAAGCTGGTTAAATATGTCAGCAGTATAAATGTGCTCATTTACAAAGCTTATGAATAAATGCATTTAAAGTTACTGAAAGGTCAAGCTTATATGAACCACGACATGAGATCTCCAACAATGTGGTAGTTGCCATTAGCAAAGCCTCAGATCAGCCTGCGCCTAGGCGCAGTCTGATCAGAGCCTTTGCTAGTCGCTTGATTATTCTATCACTGTTAAGCTACTGACCGAACAACTTTACAGCTTAATTGGAGACTGCACAGGCTTGTCTGAGTCTACACTTCTCAAAATATCACATTGTTGGAAATCACATGCCCCGCTCAAAGTGTTTATATATTTTTACGAAAAAGCAAGTTAATCTGGGCCTAGAATTACAATGTATCCTTAAAGTTAAGGAGTACTTAAGTTAAGTATTGAATTTCCAGGATGCGAAAAATAACGTTTCCAAACTGATTAAAACCAAAATAGTTTCATTTTTTCTGTAGATCTTTGACCATGAGTACTGCATCGGTCTTGGCAATTTATTAAGCATTTAATGTACATGTTGAAGTATCAAGACTTAAATTAAGTCTTCCTTAACTTTAAGGAGGCATTGTAATTCTCGGCCCAGATCAACAACATTTAAACCTCGTCGTAAGAAAACAGGTCTGCTTCTGCTTGTTTGTCATGCAAATGAGCTGCGAGGTTCCTAGGCACTTTTGCTTTCGCTACACAGATCATGATTCCTCTAGTACATGTAACTCGTATATGGCTGTGCAGTCCAATTTGTGTCATAACTGTTATGCGATAGAGACAGAAGAAAACTGATGTTACTCCACGTTTTTATCCTGGTTTTATAGTGTAGAGTAGCACCGGGACGCAACCGTGGCCCTACCGGCATGTAACCGTGGCGCAACCGGCAGTTACCGGGACATCACCGTAAACAACCTGGGTATCACCGGGGTATACCGGCACGAACCGTGGCTCCATCGTGCTGCACCGTAAGAGCTCCGTGGTGAACCGGGGATCAACCGGCGTCTTGCTTTCTCGAGAACCGGGGCTATACCGGGGTAACGTCGGCACAGTGAGAACGCAATTTATTTTTTATGAAATGTGTCCCGGTGCATCACGGTATACCGGCTGTCCTGCATCGGGATGAACCGTGGCTACACCGGCACAGTGAGAATGGGGCTTAAACGTCCATTATAAATAAGTTACACTTGAAAGCAACTTTACTCAGACATAAAACCCATGAATCAGAACCTGTCTAACAACCATCCCACAAAATTTAAAAAATATTCAAGCTTCATATTAAGCTAAAATTTCCAGAAACTGAGTCATGATCCATTAACTGAAACTGGCTTTGAAAATCTACAATTAAACAAGGAGATTCCTACAGTGAGATCAATATATGTTTTGGTACAAAATTTAAGTTACCACTAGATTATTGAAAGTTACAACGGTTTTGGGATTTACCTATGAATTGTTTGTGGAATAGTAGCTACTGAATTTAAAAAGGTAAAAATATGATACATTGAATGATTTTACAACTAAAAAGAAATGTTTTTACTTTTGTAAAACAGAAACGTCGACTGAGTTAAACATACATGGAATTCCTTTTATAGAACCTGCTTAAAGCGCACTGAGAAAAAGCGTGACTTAATACTACATGTAGAAACATACTCATCAAATTCATGCTCAAAAAATAAAACCTCATGAAAAGTGATTAAGCGTTAATAAATAACATTCGCTAGAAAGTCTGCCCAAAAGGAAATGAATTTATTTGCACAATTGCAATGTCTGACCTTTTAACTAACCCAAACCGTCCAGAGGGAGGGGGGCTAAAGTCAAACATTTTACTTGAACAATGTTGCAAACTTCGTTCCTTGTAATTTGATATGTAACATGACCTTCCTCAGAAAAATTGTTTTGTCTTTTTGACCCCATCAATGGTGCGTAAATGGCCAAAATATTTGCTTGCATGGTGTTCTATGCTTCATTCCCAATAATATCATATGCAATATGACTACTTTCAGAAAAGAAAGAAATTGACCTTTTGATAACTCAAGGGTCTGTGTGAGAGGAGACTATTTGTTAGCATGTTGGTGTATGCTTCATTCCCTTTAATTTGATATGCAACATGACCATATTATTAAAAAGTTGAGTTTATATAAACCTATGTGACCCCTGCAGTGGGGCCAAGTTTAGCCCAAGGGGCACAATTTGAACAAACTTGGTAGAGATCCGCTAGATGAATCAGATGCTACATACCAAATTTCAAGGATCTAGGCCTCGTGGTTTCATATAAGAAGATATTTTCATGTTTTCCCTATTTAGGCCTATGCACAAAATGTGCCCAAGGACTGGCCTTTTTTTTGGAACCAGGGACATAATTTGACCAAAACTAGTGGAGGTCTACTAGATAATGCCATATACTAAATATCAAGGCTCAAGGCTTTGTGGTTTCAGACAAGGAGAATTGTTCATGTTTTCCCTATATAAGCCTATGTAAAACATGTGACCCCCTTGGGCCGGTCCACTTGTAGCCCAAGGGGTATAATTTGAACAAACTTGGTGGAGGTCCACTATATGATGCTACATACTAAATATCAAGGCTCTAGGCTTTGTGGTTTCAGACAAAAAGGTTTTCACATGTTTTCTCTATATAAGCCTATGTAAAACATGTGACCCATGGAGCTGGCCCAATTTTGGCCCCTTGGGCATAATTTGAACAAACTTGGTAGAGGTCAACCGGATGCTGCTACATGCCAAATATCTCCAAATGCTAAAATTCCAAAGACATGGTGTCTCGTGAGGATAGAAATTTGCTGACATTTTAGTTTTTTCTTACACGAAAGGTTTTCCGTCTTATACAGACTGATTTATTGAATTCCTTCCTGTTCTTTGGTAGTGCCTTTAACTGGAATATCCGCTTATAAAGCGTAGGATGTTAGGCTGGTTGTGAGAAAATGACATTTATTTTATACTTAGCAGTGAAATCAATGCATATCAAAAACAAATAAAAGTGATATCAATCACTAGATCGATCACTATTTTCATTGTAGTGTTTTTTGGATTACATCTGACTTTTCCATTAACTAAATGCATTTTACTTCAGAACTTCAAACGCCCATAACTTTCTTACTTGTGAACAAAAACATCACGTGTGGTTATGCATTTTCTTAGTTAGAACGTGAAGAATATTTTGGTACCAAATTATTTGAGTTTTGCTAATTTTTTTTTGCATTTTCAGCACCTTCTTTTTCAGTGGGTGAGACATTGCATGTAGCCTAAAAAAGGTATAAAATAAAACAAAATATTTTGTTTTATAAATACCGAATATATTTCATCTCGTGAGTTGAAATGTCATGCCCATTAAAAGTTTATCAAATTCGTCCATCATTCATGGTTATATCTTGAACATAAGATAGCGTCTAGATTCGCTGTGAACTTTAAAATCAGAACAATGTCACCATAACATAATCAAGCATTAATCCTCTCGTTATTTACGCGCAAATTTGTAGGTTCAATCTGCCCATGTATTCATGATTTATCTGCACACAAAATAGAGTCCAGCCCACACGTCCTCAAATTTGATCTATTTATCAACGCTGTGACCTTGAAAATTAGAACAAGATCAATAAAATCAGGACTCTCTCCTGCCCCAATGTTATATTACTTATTCGCTCACTAATTGAGGATTTATCTTGCACACACAAAAGCTTAAGGCCAACGCAGCAACAATACAACATGCCAACTCCTTTCCTTTGGTCGCTGGTATAGTTAGATGAGGGAGCTGTTGTTTTTTTTAAAGGGGTACGTGCATTAAGGGGCTATTTTGGCCCCCTCTGGAGCCAAAAAATGAAAGTTGCTTTTCACCAATTTCATCTTATTGGTTTATTAGAAGAATAGCCCAAGTGTAAAATAATGGCATTTATTTTACTTTTATCCGTTGCCTTGGTAACCAAACTGGCGGGCAAAATAGGCCTTAAATAGAGAAATTGCCATTTTTAGGCCAAATTTGAGGTTTTTGGAGACCAATTTTTTAAGAATTAGATATCAGCACAAGCAAATACCCAAAAAAACCTTTTAATATATTGTGTGCCATTATAATTCTCATCATCTGTTAAAATATTTTTTGGTATTTGCTTGTGCTCTATATTAATTCCTCAGTTACATGTCTCCAATATGCTCCAAAATGGTCGTTTTCCTATTTTCAGCCTATTTGGCGGCCATTGTTGTTACCATAGCTACCGTAAAAGTTGAATCAATACCAGACTTTTACACTTTGGCTATTGCTGTAATATACTAAGAAGAAGAAACTTGTGAAGAGCAACTTTTAATTTTTGACCTCGTAGGGGGGGGGGGGGGCAAAATAGCCTCTTAATTCACGTCCCCCTTTCAAACATTGACTACATATTTCAGACAACAATTTTAGATGGCAGGGATGGGACGCCATTGATAGATCCACCAATGAGAGATACAGTAGGGGCTCAGGCCTCGGGCCTTACTATCAGCTTAGAGGGACGAGGAAATGATATATTTCTATACTGGGCTGCTGACTGCATAGAACATAGTGGGGAAGGCGGAGAATTCCATTTTGTTACAGGTACAAATGAATGATTACATGTTATTGGTGTTGCTTCAGCATTACCCTTTACCTTATAAAGACGCATTTTAACACTTTTGCAAGCAGAGCAGAGCCCGATCAGGCAGCTCTTGTAAGAGCTGCCTGGTCAGGGACTACTCTGCTTGCTTATGGAAATATGATTAGATATGATCATATACTAGTGGACCTTACATGCAATTTCTTGGTTCTATGTACAAACGTGAAAGTTTATTTATATAATTATTTATAGTGGGTGGAACTTAGCATGAATACTCAGGAAGGAAAGGGTTAAAGGATGCTCTATTAGTCGGACCTCTGATCATGATTATCATGAATTTGTCAAGTTTATAAATATTTGTAGATATGTATTTTCAATAGGAAAAATAAAACTTTAATGAAATCGAGTCCATTCAAATCTGGAGTGTCACAATTGATCACTTTTTAGTTATTTAACCTTCAACTTTCAACGGAGAAAGGAACCAAAAAACACACTATGATCATTTAAATGTAATGGGCAGTTACTCCCAAGAAAAAGGTGCATTCCTGCCTTAAGCTTCAGATGCAGAAAATGAAAATTACTTAAAAAATTAATTAGTAATACCCTAACTCGAATTTATATACAGTGTGTATCAAAATGAAACGCCAGTGAATGAATTTATGATACCTCAAGATAAAACCCGTTGTCTTGAGGGCTTTAAGCTAACAAGAATCAATTGTTCGCCAAAATTAAAGGAGAATGCAAAAGATATACCTACATATTGCTATGTCGTGTATTGTTGGATATTGCATCCAATACTGTCTGATTATTATTAGGCCAGTACGCGAGATTTTGGAACCTATCGCATATGCGCAAAAACCTCATATAAACGCCCATGCTGGCATATCGAGATGTGTTAGAGGACTAATGGCCTGCCTAAGCCTTTCCCTACTTCCACAGTTTATGTATGCGAAAAGTCAAGTCTCAGACGAGACTGCGCATATGCGCAGGCTCGTCTGAGACTTGGCTTTACGCTGATTCGATAAGTACAAAAACTTGTATGCATGTCTAATTATCTACTTTTTAATTTGGTAGGTACCAACGTTCATGAACAGAGCAGGTCAGATTTCTGTAGACTCCGATTCAAAACCAAAGGTTACAGCAAGATCTACGCTATCAGCTCTAATATCAAGTCACCAGGAACCACAGTATATTACTCAGGTTAGTGAATAGATTTGCCGCCAAATCAATTTCTTGGCATTTTTTTTTAATTTTAAGTTTGATCCAAAAAAGAGTCTATGAAAGCAATCTGAAATGCTATTGGTAGTGTAGGCTGGGATACATGTATTTTTAATATTTTGATCATGTTATTCAGATGTCAGGACTGAAAATATAGCAAAATGTCCTATATCATGTTTTAAAAGATCAGTCTAGTTTGTGATGTTTTTCTTGACGATTTCTGAAAATTAAAGAAAGATGTTCGTTTTTTACTTGCTGCGGCGGAAAACTACCAAAATGTAGGGAACTTGCGACAAACATAGTTGTTCATGATTGCAGCGAGAAGAATAGGGTCGGCTGCATTTTTTTAGATAGGGTCTGGAAAGCCTGGTTAAATAATTTATTTTGGCATTAGTTTTTAGATACCACTTTCGTATATGTTATTAGGAATTCCCCATTTTTACCTTAGTCGATCTGGAAACTCTTAACAGCACGTGGTTCTTGGCACAATTCGCAGTAAACAAAATAATAATTATATCTTAATTTTGTCGCTGCTTAGCGGATCCAAATTAAGTTAGATCATCTGTGGGGAAATAAGTTTGTGAACTGTAAGGTCTTTGATTTTTTCCAAAATATCAGAAAATATATCTTTAGGAAGTCACACCAGCTGCTGTGTGGTGATGGAATTGATTCCTGCTTTTTCTTAGCACTAGATTTTATTGCATGACGTACCTACGGAACCGTTACTATACAACCTGCTCACTACTTCCAAAGACGAAATTGCTCGTGCATGCCCAGGCCCCGAGGTTATTAAACTTTTTTCATGCTCAACTCAACTGAGCACGATATCTCAACAACTCATAAAAAATGAATACCGACAAATGAAGAAGTTTCTTACTTTAAGTCACTCAGATGTTGTATTTATCATGCTTATAAATGTTAAAATGCCAACAATTGTTGGCATTTTAACATTTATGAGCAGGATAAATTTCGTACTCAGCTGAGTTTAGCAGAAAAATGTTTTATAACCTCGGGGCCAGATATGAATATTAAAGCTGGTATCAAGGCCTATTTGTAGCACATAAACTTTTACGTAAGCATTCTTATGTCTTCAATTTAAAGCTGCATACTCTGTAACTATGAACATTTTTCGAAAAAAAAATATTTTCTTTCTAAATCATTTGTAAAAGTAGAATTAAGCTATGTTTTCACAATAAAAATGTTCAGTACAGCCGAAAACTGCATGGAAAAGTGAATTATCTTATCAAATAGGTGTATTTTTCTCTTGTTGGTAATTATTTGCGTCCCTCCAATAATTCTAGACCGTTGAATTTTAACATAAATGCAGTTGTTTTGATAGTGATAACTTGTTAAGATTTACGAAAATGGTAAAATGTTTACCTGAATTTGAGCATTTTTACTGTGTTCTTGAAAAATAAAAACATTATTTCTAAAATTAGAAGATCAAAAGTTACAGACTATGCAGCTTTAACGCCCATCACGATTATTGCATGCAAATTCATGGGAGCTAGCTTCTGATGATATGGTAAAGCAATTTTCAAACTCAGATTATATCCCTTGATTGTGTACAAGTTTCCGCACACCCATAATATATACAATGCAGTTTCACAGTTCAGCATCTTTGAATTTACAGAGGATCGCTTGAAAGAGGAACATAACAAATGGACCAATACATCAGCTGAGGGGATTGAGTTTGTCCGCAAACACCCAGAATATATAGAGGAGTATGAGAAGTTTACCTATGATCCTAGTGATGAGCCTGGAGACTCTATAGAAGAGGTATACCGTAGGGTAAAGTCAGGTAACTTCGGACATTAGGTTAATTCGGACAGCGACCTTGTTTACTTCATAGTTTCATTACTGGAATGAAAAAATTAATAACTTAAGCAAACAGTGAAAATCCGGATGAGACGGCTCATAAGGAGCCGTCTCATCTGGATTTTTACTATTTGCAAGCGTATGTCCGAATTTACCTGATGTCCGAAGTAACCCGAATTTACCCTAGATAAATTTTATATGAAGAACCTGGTAGGGGAAAGAAAGTTGGTTCTAAAGGTGCTGTTCAAATGACCAAGATGGCCGCCACGCTAATATAAGATAAAAATGTATAAATTCTTCTCAAGAACCAGAAGGGACAATGACCTAGGGACTTGGTATGTAGCACTGGGAATGCAAGGCCTACCAAATTTGCTCAAATCAAGATCCAAGGTTGACCTTGACTTACTTACGTCAAGGTCATATTTTGATTCTTAAAATGAACAGATCTTGAATAGTTGATAGTTTCAAATGATTGAAGCAGTATTTTAAACCTAATGGGTCAGTGCCAAAATATTTATGACAATCCAATATGAGCCACCTTGGCTGTAAGGTCAAAGGTCAACCTTGACCTTTGACCTTACAGTCAAGGTCGTTCATATTGGGATGTCATAATTATGCTATACCATTTATTTACTGAAAATAACTACAATGCCATTTAAATTGCTTATGAAGACTTTTTAGAGTATGAATAATGAAAGTTTATACAACATGAACAAGATGACCAACATACTTATATGATAAGAGAATCACTCAAAATTTCTTCTGCTCTAGGACCAAAAGTCTAATGAACTTTGGCCTTGGAATGTAGCACTGGAGATATAAATCTCATTAAGTAGATTGAAACGATGCTCCTAATTTGACATTGACCTACTTAATGGCAAGATCAAATTTTGGGGAATACTCTTGAAAAAAATCTGTGGATTTCTTTTAAACCATAGTCAATATACTTACTGGATGTGTTTAAAGAGAGAGACAATGGCAACAGGTACGTACCTAAGGTCAAGTTCGCATTTGGCCTGTCAGCTGAGGTCGCTCACATGCGCGGATCCAGAGGGGGACAGGGGGGTCGGGACCCCCTCCCATTGGAAAATTGCAAAGTTATAGAGTTCCTAAGCAATACTGGTCCCAATCCCCTGGAAAATATCAAAGCTACAAAGCCAGTATTCAATGTTGGGCCGATGATGATCTGCTTTAAGTGGTATTCGGACCCTCTTTTTCCTCATCAGCTAAAACAAAGGAAAAGAAGAAAAAAAACGTTGTCAAAGCTGAGTTGAAACCCCTCTGACAAAACTTTTTGGATCCACGCACGGCTCATATTTGACAGCAATCAATATATTAAAACACTGTTTAATAAAACCCAACATTGCCAATTGAAGTCAAATTAAATATAGAGCATTCATGAGATGATACAATCTAAATATCTAAATATAAAGGTCAAATTTGATCTTTGACCTTGCATTTATACCAGCTTATATTGTAATGCAATCAGATTTTCTCAGATACCAGAGGGCCAGTTAAAGTCGAATTTCTTATGGATAATCGTTTAAATACGATAAATGTAATATGACTACCCGATCACATGGCCAAATTGACTTCCATGCCATGTTAAGTATAATATTAACAACACTCTTCTTTAATGGAACTAAAGGGCAGATCACCTTTTGGTCTTAGGGTGAAATGACGCCTATAACAACGGTACGTATATTGTCAAAATCTTCACTTTTTCATGCCAAAAGCAACGTGATTTCAAAATAATTTAGTGTAATATGCTATAGACTCTAACATGTGCTCTCCTGTATTTTTGAATTTATCAAACTTGCTGCAAAAAGGCGATAGCGCACTTGGCAAAACCTTACACTTATCTCTTTTCCTAAATGTATTTTAAATTCAATAGCAAATGAGCAATATCCTATTTATTATTTTATTTTACAGGGCGGAGAAAGTGATATCTATCAACCAGTACAAAAAGAGACGTTATTTGACGCACCTTTGGTATCGGGTGTACAAAGAACAAGCTACAAGAAGGGACCACCTATTGATTCATACAGATCACAACCAAGAAACAGTTTACTTGGACGAAATAAGGGAACGCCTTATTTAGATTATGACTATTATGCAGACCCATTCGGACAATTTGCAGGCAATGCGTATGAGAAGCCCCAGTTAGGGCTGAACAGATCGCCATATTATAGGGGCGCTTCAAAAACTTACCAAACCACTCCGCGGTATAATTTACCAAGAAATAGTTATAGAGGGAGATTACCAACGGGCAGAAGGTTTGGCAATCGTGTGAAAGAAAGAACTCCCTCGAAACCTGAATCACGCCTTGGAATGAAAGCTGAAAGGCGTAGAAGATATTCAGCAAATAGTGATGTTTTAAATGGTGATAATGTTTACATTCCTAAAAATAAACCAAAAATACCTCTTCATCTAAAGTCTAATGTTTTAGAAAGAACTAATGATGAACTAAGTGTTAAAAAAGATGTAGAAAATAAACTTAAGAAAACGTTTACAAAACGAAAACGCCGCCATGTTGGACCACATGATGAAGATGGACTGCAGCGCCTTCTAGCGACAGGAAGTTTGGCGCCATCGTCACTTCCGGTAACCAATCCACTGTACAACAATTCAATTGACTTTATTTTTGCAACATATTGGTTCTTCCCAGCAAAAACAAGAGCTGTTTTACCCCAAGATCAGAAGTGCATAGAAAAGAAATTATCTCAGGAAAATCAAAGGTTTGACCCAAAAAGTGAGTACGAATTTTATTTTATCAAACGATGTCTTGTCTGGGAGTGAAATAACGCCATGCATTAAAATCGATAAACCACTAGTGGTTAACAGATTTTTGTGAAACGTAATGAAATGATGCCTTTAACGTACGCATATGGCAAAATCCTTACGTTTTTCACGCCAAAAATATGATTTTAAAAATAATGTCATATCATAAATAGAATCTAACATTCATGCTACTGTATTATTGAATTTATTAAACTTTTTGCGAAAAAGCAATAAAATGATCGACAAACCTTGATTTTTATCGCTTTTCCACATCTTGGTTAATAAATTCAATAAAACATGAGCACTCATGTAAGATCCTCTATTTAGAATATGGTTAGGTTTTATGCGTAAAGGGGTTACTCAAACATGGATGTATAGATATCTGTTGGTGTCAGAGGTCTTGATTGAGGTGCAAAAATGACAGGATTGGTTTGCGGTTTTGTCTTTGAGAGTTAAGAACAAAGGATTACGGGTTCGAATGAGTTCTTCTAGTTTTAAACAAATGCTACTATATGAACTGTGATGCCTTTTAAAACACAGTAACCAATGAATTTTCCTATTTTAGACAAATGATACGATATGAACCATGATGCCTATGAGCACATAGTAACTAATATATGTAATATATTTTAGATAAATTCTATGGTGAGGACCATGGTGCATATGTATCACAGAAACTAATGGATGTTATAAATTATTAGATAAATACTACAGCATGAGCTAGGAGGCTTTTGAGCTCACAGTTGCCAATGAATGTCTTCTAAATATATCTAAGTACTACGGTATGGAACATGATGCTTATGAATAGACAGTAACCAATGAATTTTTCTATTTTTAGATAAATACTACAGTATGAACCATGATGCCTTTAAACACACAGTAACTAACAAATTCGTCTATTTTTAGATTAATACTACGGTATGAACCATGATGCCTTTTAGCACAGTAACCAATGAATGTCTTCTTTTTATATCTAAATACTAAGGTATGAACCATGATGCCCATGAAAACACAGTAACCAATGAATTCTTCTATTTTAGATAAATACTAGGGTATGAATCATGATGCCTTTAAACACACAGTGACCAATGTTTTTTTTTCTTCTATTTTTAGATAAAAATATGTTATGAACAATGATGCATATAAACACACAGTAACCAATGAATTCTTTTTTAGATAAATACTACGGTATGGACCATGATGCCTATGAACACACAGTAACCAATGAATGTCTTACTAAGAGTGACCATGACCTTCCTGACCAAGGTACCTACGAGAGTCAGACACAATATAACCCATTCAATATCCACATGGGACAGATGACAGTTTACAGGTGGGTATTTACTATTGTATACTTTTTTTTGTAATTAATTAGGTAATTAAGTAGACATCATACATTTCTGCACAATTCGATTATTTGGAATTTTATCAAGGTAAAACGTTATGTTAGCTTTTTACTTCTTTAGAACTAATGTCGTTAGTGGTTAAGAGCTTCTCAAATCTATTTGCTAAATAGAGGATCTTACATGACTGCCATGTTCCATTGAATTTATTAAACGAGTTAGGGGAACTTGCTGATGCCATTTCACAATGGCATTTCGCTGGTGGGCCAATGTTAACCCTACATTGAACGCTGGCTAGGCAGTTCTGTAACGTTTCCAGGAAAGGTCCATACTAGTATTCATAGATAAACATAACCTACAGATTTGTGAGTGTTCAGTGTGTGTGTGTGTGGGGGGGATTGGGGGTCGGGCCACAGTGCCCACTCTAAATTCGCGCGTGCCAAAGTCCATATTTCAAGCTGGTAAGGTATGTCAAAGGTCGAAATGGAAGGAGAAAAAATGTACAAAAATTAACATGCATAAATGTGACCTGTGAAGTCATAATTATGAAATTTTTAATAAGAACAGAAATCTCTTTTTAGGGTTCGGCTTACATGCACGTGCAAGAACAACACAGATGTTAAGAATGGCAAGAAGAGATGTAGTTCAATGCTTCCCTTCAAGAAACAGAGCTGGATTGGATATATGGGGAACAAGGGAGACAGTCACTGGAATAACGTGTTCTAATATGTTCGCTCTGACGTGCTCTACAGAGTTCTAACATGCTTAAATACATATGTGCAGACTTGATTTAGCTGTTCTCTCTACTCCTTTTACTCCGAACAGGCCGAACAGAATTCAAATGCACTGGAACAGCTGTGCCAGAGTACTCTGGCGTCCTCAATCTTCCGAGGTGGTGTAGGCAGAACAGTCACGTGACCTGTTTCAAAACAAGATGGCGGAGCACTGCCTGCATGAGCCAAGTCACTTGATTAAGCAATTTTAAAGTATGTGGAGTAAGCCAGAACAGTCATCTAAAACGAGCAAAACTTGGCACTTTGGAGTGCTCCAGAGTTAATCAAGCGATTGCTGTATGAATTGTGAAAAATTAACAAACAGATTGCCAAGAAGATCAACAAAGAATGACAAAATACAAGTGCTTTCAATCGCTTTTACTAGTGACCATAATTTTTCAGTATGAATAATTATCAGAACCTATCGGGAAAGACAGTACAGTGAAAGCAGTGCTCCGCCATCATATTTTGGATCAGGTCACGTGACTGTTCTGTCTACACTACCTCGTATGATGGAGTTCTCCGGCGTACGCCAGCACAGATGTTCCAGCGCACTTGATTTCTGTTCTGCCTGTGCGTAGTGGAAGGAGTAAAGAGAACAGCTAAATCATGTCTGTCCTTGATTTACACCGGAGTAGACAGGAGCCCAGTGCGGCTGTTCTGAAGTACTCCGAGTACTCTAAAATTATCTAATCAAGTCCGCCCATGGGCTACCAACAAGCGAGACGGTCACTGGAATAACGTGTTCTAACGTGTTCTAATACACGTGGGCTAGCAACAAATGAAACGGTGGCTGCTTGTCACGGGAAGACTTAGATCAGGCTAGCCATCAGCTCAGTCTGGTCAAGCTTTGTTGTCTACATGAAGAAGAATTGGACCATTAGACACCCACTGAGCGCACAGCAAAGACTCAGATCAGACTGGGCAGATGCACAGAGTGATCTGAGTCTTCGGTTTGCAAATTGTTGGTTTTGCCATGTCATGTCTGACAAGGGCTAGCACTTACAATTTCAATACTTATACCATCAATGAGCTGCCAAGATTCAAACGAGCCTGTGCATCTGTATAGTCTCGCTTGAGACATAGCTGCTGCTACTTAGTAAGGGAGTAGATCATTGCTAACACTTAAACTTCGGCTGCTTAGTGCTGGTTGAACACAGGAAGGCAAGAAATTGTCATGTCATGACTGAATAATTGTTAACTGGGATGTAAAGCATCAACACAAACAAACACAAACAAACTCAAATGTTATTAACATGCCCTATCATTGTTGCGGTCGCATTGCAGAGGCTGGTACTTATGCTAAAGGGAGATAATAAGACAATGGTTAGAAAGAAAATAGTAAACCTATAAAAGTGTATGGGCCCACAAGCTAATAGCCATTTGATTGTCGTTTAGCTGCTGGGTTTCTATATGCTGGTTGCCCTCAAGAAGAGTGGTAAAACCTAGAGTTAAATACATGTATGATCTGTTTTAGTATAACCGACAGTTAAACTAGTACAGTAAAACCTGTGTAAAATGGCCACTGTCAAAAAGACCAAAAAGGTTTTCAATAACAATTATCACTTAATGTAGGTCAAAAGTATTGCAGAATGCAGCATTCATTAAGCTACCATTTTTCATTATTATAAGCTCTTTGTTTTGTCTTTTTTTTTTTGAGTGGTCGTTTTACACAGGTTTTACTGTAGATAATGGCTAACACCTAAGATAAGGCCCCTATTTTCACTTCATAGATACACATGCGTGTCTAAAAATGATTTCAAAAGTATAAAAATGTTTGCGCATTTTTCCACAAGTCAACATTCGATGCTGGTCCACCATTTAAATGACATTTCGCTGGCGGGACGATGATAGCCCGCTTATAGCGGTATTTTGGTCCTCCCTCCCCTCATCAACTAAAAACAAAACGTCAAAGTTAGGCCCCCTTCAACAAAATTTTCTGAATCCGCGCATGATCCATGTATTAGATCTGGTCAGACCTGGCCCTGAGGTTATAAAACTTTTTTCATTCTCAATTCAGCTGAGCAAGAAACTTATCTTGCTCATAAATGTAAAAACGCCAACAATTTGAACAAGAAACGTCTTTATTTTTCGATATTTTAGTCTTTATGAGCAGTTGAAATTTCGTGCTCAGTTGATTTGAGAATGAATGAATGTGTTGTAACTTCGGTGCCTGTTAACTAATATTATAACGTATCTGCCATTATACAATTTTATTACCCAACCGTCTATATACGGTGTAATTGTCTATTTTATGTTATATCAGGAGTCACTGAACTATTGACCAGTCAATAAAGACTATTGACTGGCACTATACCATGGCCTGGTTTCCCGCTTCCCCGTTAAAAACACACGTGCGCTTATCGACATGCGCGACAACGATGCGCGCACGGTTCGTTTTTGAAAGGAGACGTTATGCAACAATGGTGAAAATGAGGCATGGTTTGGCAATTTTAAACTCAAATAGCTCTGTTGTTTATGATCAGAAACATAAAGTGTGGGTATTCGTTTTCTTAGTTAGAACAAGCGGAACATTTTGAGACCAAAATTGAGCAGATTTGGTGAAATTTTCTGTTTTGCAACAAAAGCGCATCGTCTACAACTCCATTCAAAGAATGCTGCTAAGTATTCCATCAAATGGGTTGGGTAATAAAACATTTATTTCATGCCTGTTTGCAGTATAGTCGAAACTTTTACCCCTCGGTACCGTGGACGACCTGATGCACTATTGCACTCGGCCTTCGGCCTCGTGTTATAGTGCATCAGGTCGTCCACGGCACCTTGGGGTAATAGTTTCGACTATACTACAAACAGGCATGAAATGACTGTATAATATGGGCCAGCTTTAAGAATTTGGTACTAATCGCATTCTTTAAACGCCCATGCTGGAGTTTTCAGCTGAGCTTTATATCTAAAATTTGGTCCGATTCTTCATTTACATCCATATCTTGGGACTTTCTGGTGAGTTTGCACATTTGGTATAGGCTCACCTTTGCTTTTGTTGCGTCACAATGTGACAAGTACCAAGATATCATGTGTGGGGTCATATGTTAACATGATTAATTTAATGTTAAGTGTCTTTAAAATCTAAACTATATTTTGACCTGTCTGTTTGAAATTAGTGTTTATTTTAGAAAAAGATATGTCACATTATTGCTTCTTTTAAGCATAAAATATTTCCATTTATGATGATGAGTTATTCTGTTTTAATTCCTACTTATATTTACATTTCTCAAAGAAAGCCTTTGAGGAATCTTTAGATTTTGCTACTATTCATAGACTCATAGAATACAAAAATATGATTGACAGTTGCCAAGCTCACTTGCACGTGCAATACACTTCAAACATCGAATTCAATCGCCAGAAGTGACACTGGTGTTGTGATTTACAAGCTAGCCACACCAAACAAACCTCGTGTTTGCTCCAGTGGCTGTCCGTGTTCATACTGGCTGTTCTGCTTTTCTGGTTTACACCCGACGAAACCCTTAATACGAGGCATATCAAATGCAAAAATGGTAAGTGAGTATGATCAGGAAATACCACAATCACAAACCGCAGACAACCCCATGGCACCGCGAGGAAGAGCCACTCAACCATCATGAGACACCAGGAAGACAAATTAAGCAAAGCAACCAGCTCTCTCTTACCCATCAAGATGATTGCAATACTAGAATAAACATACAGTAACGTTCAACAAACCATAGATCGATTACAGACTCCCACAATGGGAGTAACAATAAACAAAAAGTCAACAATAACAGAACCACAAAACTGTTTTGTTTTCTAAATTATAAATTAGATATATATATAATAAATTTTAAATATAAGTATTCGATATGATTTTTGATCTGTTCATCGAATCACGAATACTTCGGGTCTCTTGCAAAGTAAGTGAAGCCGGACGGGTTTCACGTTAACTTTACAAGATACCTGAAGTTTTCATGATTCCATGAGCATTCCAAATATCGAATTTTAAAATTTTATTTCTTAAATGGTTCCATATGAAAGGGTGTCCAAGAAATGTGCAAATTTAGAACAATGACAAACAAAGAAACACAGATAAAGCAAGAATACACACAAAGTTACGAAATTACATAGAGGATCTTACATGAGTGCTCCCCTTGTTGCAGATATAGAGGATCTTACATAAGTGATCCCCTTGTTGCAGATATAGGGGATCTTACATGAGTGCTCCTCTTGTTGTAGATATAGAGTATCTTACATGAGTGCTCCCCTTGCTGCAGATATAGAGGATCTTACATGAGTGCTCTCCTTGTTGCAGATATAGAGGATCTTACATGAGTGATCCCCTTGTCGCAGATATAGATGACCTTACATGAGTGCTCCCCTTGTTGCAGATATAGAGGATCTTACATGAGTGTTCATGTTTTTTTGAATTTTAACGAGTTGAGGAAAAGAGATAAATGCGAGGTTTGCCCAATATTTTATCTCTTTTTTCGCAACGAGTTTAATAAATTCAATAAAACAGGAGCACGAATTCATCATATGACATTAAGATTACTTTGATATCTCATTTCTGGCGGAAAAAAGTTAAACTTGCGTTATTATGTACGCAACTTTGTTATAACGTTTCCCGTAAATCTTTAAACCACTAGTGGTTTATCGATTTTATTGCATGGCGTTATTTCACTCCCAGACGCAACGTCATAATGATAAATATGTTATTGAATTGAGAATTAAAACCAATGTGGGACAGCCATTTAAGGCTATAATTACGTCGCACAACCTTATTTCAATCTGCATAGTTTCCTGCTATTCATTTTTAGTCTGTTCACATTTTTACTGATTCATCTGTTGAAAAACGATGACTGTTCAGTTTCCAATGAAATTAGGGATTAGTTAACAAGAAGTTTATTAAAAATTCAAAATGACAGCCTCCATTAACTTATTAAACTCAGAATTATCAATTTCGGATTGCTTAAAGTTTAGTCCTGTTTTGGGGAGATTGGATGGTGCAATAAGGAAATATCACTTTTAGCACAAGGGTGCACAGCTGGGTTTATAAGCGGCAATATTTCGCGATGAATATTTTCAGAAGCAAAATATTGACCAAAATATATCCCTTTTTAACAGCTAGGTACTCTATTTTGTGCACTTGACGACTGCAACCACCACGCGATGACTGCACTGTTCGAGTACAGTGGTTCTCTGGCGTGAGTACCTGTACGTTTAAAGTTTGCTTTCAAGAATATGTAATATGTGCGGGCCACGCGGTTTTAAACTTGCTTCATGCTCAAATCAACTGTGAATGAAATAAATGCTGCTTAATAAAGGTTAAAATCCACAACTGTATGCATTTTAACGTACATCAGAAGGAGAAATACAACATCTGATAGTTTTAAAGCAAGAAAAAAATCGAGCATTTATGCATTTTAGCGTTTAATGAGCAATCGAGATTCGATGTTGAGTTGATATAAGCATAAAAACGTTGTGGTGTGGTGCTTGATTGTATCGACTCCTGATCTTTGCGCCCTTACTTACTTTTATAACCTTGAACTCTGGCCACGAGATTATAATTTGTTTTCGTGCCCAACTCAACTGAGCATAAAATTTCAACTGCTCACAAAAATTAAAATGCTGAAAAATAAAGAAATTTCTGGCTTTCAAACTCTAAGATGTTGTATCTATCATGCTAATAAATGTTAAAATGCCAACAATTGTTGGCATTTTAACATTTATGAGCAGGATAAATTTCGTGTTCAGTTGAGTTGAGCATGAAAAAAGTTTTATAACCTCGGGGCCTGGTCTGTTTTTGTTTTGTCTTGAACTTAACCTCATGTGACCTACAGAAGTTGTGACCTTGCCAAAATGGTCATTGGCGATAAGAACTGACCAGGTGAATATCGCTGTGACTTATCTTTATTCGGTCAAAATGGAACCTCAAATGAGGAGTTTGTTGACGTTTCTAGGTATGTATTTTGTGTTTAATTCTTTACTCACAATCACCATCATCATCATCATGGTCGTTGCCGGCGTCGTCATCATCATCATGGTCGTTGTCGTCTACGTCGTCGTCGTCGTCGTCGTCGTCGTCGTCGTCGTCGTCGTCGTCGTCATCATCATCATCATCATCATCATCATCATCATCATCATCATCATCATCATCATCATCATCATCATCTTTGAGTTTCAGTACTTTCTATATACAGTAAAACCTCGAAAACCGGACCGCGCAGCGCAGTCGGTAACGTGACTGCAGATATAGGGGTCGCAAGTTCGATCCCGGCCCGGTACCATACCTTCGTGGAGATTGAAATAATTTCTATGGTCATTCTCCTCCCTTCCGCTGAATCATTCAAGAAGGGTTGTTGTCACTTACAAGCGAAAGTAAGTACACGAAGTTATGGTTAATTGCTTGTTCAATCTTGCCCAGGAAAAAGTGTGGTTTGGTGAACTGACCGTCCAGCCATGACCATAGCTGTTGACTTGGGACGTAAAGCAACCAAACAATAAAAACAAAAACCTCGAAAATTCGAACTTATTCTTTTAAATGCTCGCTGATTTTTATTCGAAATAAATTTGGAACACACTGGATTCAGAGAAAAGGAACTATTCATAATCTATTTTGATATCACTCTAAAATAGCATTTGTTTTGATGCGTAAAAGAAACGCACCCAAAACTTATGTTTGATGGAAACAAACTGATAATAATCATTTTGGAGAGTTATGTCTACCTCCCAGTTATTCGAAACACTGATAATTCGAAATTAAACCTCTAGTCCCGAGGACTTCGAATTTGCTAGATTCGACTATGCTTCCTTGTCTATTTATAAGTAGCTGGTCAAGTAGGTGCGAACCTTACCTGTTTATAATTCCTGAGACAATTTTTGTTGCGTGCATGTCCATTTATACCACCCTTACCGACTTTAGCACAAAATATCTCGTGATGCGTAAGGTCTACACTGATGTAGGTGGTATGAAATAGTTAAACCATGTTTGTCCACCTGTACGTAAGATAATCCACTCGCAAAAGCTCGTGGATTATCTCCACGTACAGGCGGACAACCCATGGTATAACTATTACATAACTTTGGCAGGTTTGTTGTGTCTACTCTATGTCAGCGAAGTTACCAGCTCAACTTGCCAAGACCTGGAACCAACAGCATGTATTCTCCTACATAAACAGAAACCAGACCTTTGTAGTGAACCAGCATTGGCTGGGGTATGTCAGCGGTTTTGTGGAAACTGTCGTAAGTATCGCAGACGAAATACTATGCGCTAACTCAACTGAGCATGAAAATTCAACTGCTCATAAGACTAAATTAAGGCCCACTTACAATCGAACTTATGGTCCTACTAAAGTTCTGACGTAATAGATGCGTGCGTACGTTTACACCAGAACGGCTACAGTTGCAACTTAAATAGGTTGGCATGTAAACAAAGTAAATAGCCATGTATGCCACCTTTCTATTCTTCCTCGTAGACGAAAAGAACGCGAAAATACTAAACAATCTACTCTAATTAACAATTACAAATAAGTGGGACCGCAAATAGAGCAAAGCTAGGATTTATTTTGTAAATAAAATCATTTTGAGGCTACTGACAGATTAGACTGCTGCACTGCCCCCTCGTATGAACTTGTAATACCTGTATAATAGGTCGGTGAAGCAGTCTACTGACAGATCTGGAAACAATCTTGCTAGATAGGTCTAGAGTAGGGAACCAGATCAACGGTGCTCCAACCCACCGTTGATCTTTAGTACGTTCGAGACGTCACTATACTTAGCAACTATCGATGTTCGAATCAAACTATAGTTACTGGTAGGAACTATATGGGCCTAAGTGTGTTCATGCAGTAAAACACGTAGACGTTGTATTGTTAAAAATGCCAACAAATGTTGGTATTTTGACAAGCTGTCGGCATCTTAGCATTTATAAACAGGATAAATCCTATGTTCAGTTGAGTTGCCCACAAAAATGTTTTTGATAACCTGGAGTCCTGGCTAAAAATCTAGGTCTTTGGTTTTTGCTTAGGCTACTGCTTCATGCCCTAGTCAACCAGTTATTCAGGCTTCCAGGTAAGAATGAGACGTTTATTTTGAGTACCCCAAAAATCTGTTTAAATTCAATTGGGTGGGTAAGAAATAATTACAACTTTACGCTCAAAATTTGTACTTGCCTTCACTAATGGTTATGGCCACTGTAGAGCGATACTTTGGGTGATGCAATGTAGCCAGCGCCTTGTCCAAGTACACAATGCATAGCCCGAGGCGAGACTTGAATCAGTGCAGAAAAAAACGCAATTTGGTGGGAAAGGTGGCCTGCGGAATATCAGTACAAGCGAATACCAAAAACCCTTTTAATATATTGTGTACCGTGATAATTCTCATCATCTGTTAAAATATCTTTTTGGTATTTGCTTGTGCTCTATATTAAACTCCTCTGTACATGTCTCAAATTGCTCCAAAATGGTTAATTTCCTATTTTCAGCATATTTTTGCGGCGATTTTTGATTATCATAGCAACCGTAAATGTCGAATCAATGCCAGAATTTTGCACTTTGGCTATTGTTCTAATAAACTAATAAGAAGAAACTTGTAAATAACAACTTTTATTTTTTTGACCTCATACGGGGGTGGGGGGGGGGGGGTGGGGGGGGAATAGCCTCTAAATGCAAGTACCCCATTAAACAATATCTAGTATGTACTTTTTTCAGCCCTCCAGTGCTACGACTGTCCTTCACCAATCAAGGACCTCAATAACTGCAATACTACCAAGGCGTGTGCTGCAAACCAAGTGAGTAATAAAAAAGAAACAAGAAATGAGCCACGGTATGTGATTTCCAACAATGTGGCATTTTGACATGTGTAGCCTCAGACGAGCCTTTGCAGCCTCCTTTTAAGCTAAGAACCTCCAAATAATGTTCAGTCAGTAGCTCAACAGTCATAGAATATTCAAGCGACTAGCGAAGACTCTGATCAGACTGCGCGTAAGCGCAGGATGATCTGAGGCTTTGCTGGTCGCACATATCACATTGTTGAAATCTCGAGTCGCGGCTCAACTATCGTTAAAAGTAAATTCAGCGGCTTTTAAATATGGACATAATTTGATTAATAATCATTGGTAATAAAATCTCTACAAAATCAAATTAAATATCTGGAGAGTTTCTACTGTAAAACATTCAAAAACATGGGTAAGCACGAGATGTACAAGATTGTAATGCGGACTATCACCTTCAAATAACTGTCATTTGAAAAAAAAACAGACTATAAGACACAAAGTGAGCTTCAATTGTAGAAATAGACTATAAGCAGTTTTGCGATGCAGTGCATTACGCTTGTATGTACAAACAATGCATTTTAAAAGAAATATACTGACAGCATGGTGTAGAATAAATCATAGTGAAACGCAAAAAGTTTATCCAAACAAATTATATGGAACAATTCTGACATTAAATGTTCGTATAGTATTTTATATTACAAACAATGACAGGAAAAAGGCACCAAATACACAGAGCAAATATACGATATCAGATCAAAGCAATTTTATAACTTTGAAGAACTGCAATATTTGTACGATATATCTGATTAAGATTTTTTTCTACAGCGTTATTTATTAATGCATAAGTAACTAATATTAGTTCATTTATGAAACAGTGGTTACTTAGCCTATAATTGTAATTGGTTTTTAAATGGACTATTCCGAAGAGGTGTGTGATCAAAGTTATTCTTCAATGAATAACGTTTTGATAAAAATTTTCGTTTTTAAAGGGTAAAGTAAAGATAAATGTAGACTTTTCTTATTAAAAGCGTGTTTAAAACGTCTAAAATGGGATGTCTTTTAAGTGTAAATGTCGGATGTTCAACACCTGTCCTACCCATGGGCTGTACCTATTTTTCACTCTCTTCAGCTGGTCTAAAGGCCTAATTTAGAATAACTTAATTAGAATTGTGTGTTATCAGCGGTTTTCTGGGGCGAAGTTATTGATAAATTCATTACTATAAATACGGATTCAAAAATAGTATATTCTTAAATAAGTATAAATGAATAAAGACCCTATTCTGTAAATAATTGTGACGTCATTCATTCTATATTTAGGAATTATAATACTGATTGGCAGTTTAGATGTTTGGGATGTTTAAAAGAGCTAAATACAATGGATATGATACTTGTAAAATGTAAATTTCCAAATAGTTGTCTTCCTTATTTTCAATAACAACCCCAGAAAATCATTCCCTATAGATTAAATAAAAATCATTATTATCATTAATTTTCAGACGTGTATGGTGAAACACTTTAAAGCAACTGACGGTCACGATGAATACATTATGACATGTGAACCTCAAGCAGTAAGTATCCAGAATCCTAATACATCTGAGACTCATATAAGTTTTGCCAGAGTCATTGAGCTTTTATATAGCTATTCAATATGAATATCACAAAACAACAAACGTGTTTCACCACGTTAGTAGTCAGATATTCTCCTCTGAGCCAGAATCAAAATCCTAGATTGGTTCCCCTCGTTGATAAAGCTCCACTTCCGCTACACATATAACGACTGGTAACGCCTATTTCATTACAAGCAGAGAATCCTACTCATCCGACTGCGCATGCTCCAGAAAGATTTTTCAACACAAACTTCAGATTTTTTCAGTTGCTATAATTTGACAATTAAGTAAAAGAAAAAAATATATAAACTCCCAGAACAAAATAAACTTAATAAAACGGCTTGTTTAGAAAATGCACTTTATGTCATATCAAGGCTATTTTCCAATACCACGTCACTCATGACGTCAGCGTGTATGCTATACGTAGGCGCAATGGCGAATACACGTTACCTGTCTTAATATTAAAGGGAGAGAACCATTCTATCAAAATCCCCCAACGAAGCTAATTCGGATATTCTCGGCGCCTTATTAAATTCTGATATGCCCACTGTGGCGTAGATTGGTTCCCCACGTTGATAAAGCTCCACTTCCGCTACGCATATTACGTTTGGTAACTAGTAATTTTTTACCAGTAGAGAATCCCACTCATCCGACTGCGCATGCTCCAGAAAGAGCATCTGTTTACATCCTGGGTCAATTTCGCACATCAAAATGAAAAATGAACATGTACTGAAAACTGAGAAGATTTGCCGCACTTTCTTTTCGATACAAAGCCTTTCAAATATTGCTGTTATTGGTAATTTCGATTTTAATAATTTTTTCAATGTACTTAGATTTTGATGTAATCAAGTGACGTTACCTGTCCAAATAGCGCAAGTGGTAGCGCTTTAGCTTAATGAGGTAAGGGTCTAGAGATCGAATCCCACACACCTGATTTTTTTTCTTCCGCATATGGTATTTTTTCAAGTAGAGAACCTGCGCATGCTCCAGAAAGAGCGTCGGTGTTGAAAAAGTCATAAATAGGCCAGGTATTATATGAATCCAGTGTGACCCAAATTCAATTAAATTTTTTACTATATAAAAGGCACAGAAAGTGGACTGGGTGGGCCAGCTCATACTCACTTACTATCCAATGATGCAAACCATGTTTCAAGGTCACCAGTCTTGTGGTCCATGTAAAGAAGGTTTAAAGGGTATTCACTACCTAAAATAGTATGTGAGCATGATCAGGAAATACCACAATCACAAACAGCAGACAACCCCATGACACTGCAAGGAAGAGACACACAACCATCAAGAGACACCAGGAAGACAAACTAATACATCCGTGGATCATCGTGGCTACAGCATGGGATAGAAATGTATAGAACTCCCGTAAAACAAAAATCTGCACCCTGCAGAGCGTGTCTGCATGGTCTGTGGAAAGAGCGCATAAGAGGTCCGAAGGATCGAATCCACAAAAAGATCAGACATCAACGCCAAAGCATTGCTCGCCAAATATGGGGGCATTAATGTAGAGAGTGGCGTTAGGCTTAAATGAAATATATGTGTGGTTCCTGTTGCCTACCTACCCTAATTTTTTTAACCCTATATACCCTAAACAATAAAATGGTCTTTGGAGAAAAGATGGGCACTTTTTCAATTTCTGTCACTATTTTCTTTGTTAAATGTTATAACAAAATTTAATAATTTCCCTACCTACCTACCCTGAATTTTCTTGGCATGAAACAGGAACCACACATATATTTCATTTAGGCCTTATGTGTAGAAACTGTTACTCGAAATTACAGAACCTCGATCAAAGATGTAGACTTTTTTATGAGGGGTGCCAACGAAATGCAAGGATAGTGATACGTGCTAATACTAAAAGAATGATGCGCTCCTCTCCTCTCTCTGGACCACAAAAGAGAATTAACTTCTCAAAAACACCAACAAAGACACGCAAAACACAACGCAAAACACAATTGTTTAAAGAGAGTGCCACCCCTGAAAGTACCACACCCGAGGAAATTGGCCTTAAAGTGGATTTTGTTACTGGTAGGATGTGTTTCCAGGTTTTAAGTGACCCCCGTTTTTCTTTTTTAAACAGCTTTAAAATGATCTTAGAAGAATGCACACCGCGTAACTAAAACCTATGGATCCCCGGAGCCCCCCCCCCCCCTTCCTAAAAATCACAAGTTATTGTGATAGCAATTAGCATTTGGATCCCCTTGGATGGACCTCCCCTGAAAATGTTGGACCCCCTCTGGATCCTTGGGAAAGTATAGTTTTCTCTGCAATAAAACCATTGCCCCCCCCCCCCTCTGTAAAATAAGCTGAGGACTAAAAAACGTCTCAATCTGGACCCCCCCCCCCCTGTCAAAAATTCCTGGATCCGCGCATGATATTATACATGCTTTAAAGTCATATTACGGGGGTCGCGCACATGCGTTCCTTTTTCGCCACGCTCCCTAACTGTGAATGATGACCATCCCGCCCCCTCCCCTAAAATATCCACAATTTTATCATAGATCCCATAAAATATTTATTCAATCTGAACCCCCTAAAATTCTTGAAATTAAAAGTTAGACCCCCTCCTTAAAAAAGGTCCCAGTCCACATAGGCTACGAAATGTCAGAGTAACCCCCCATCCGATCGGAAATCCCCGACACAGGCATGCACGGACCCAGGAAGTGTTGTTAGAGGGAGTCCAATTTATCTTTAACAACTTTTTTATGGTGAGAACCCAAATACCTTTCAAAGTGTATCATCATCGGCCAATTTCAATGGCGTTTCGCTAGCGGCCGAATTAATGGCCCAACATTGAATTCTGGCTTGCCTTTGAGATTTTCAAGTGGATCCAGACGAGTATTGCTAAATAAATCCTAAAGCTTTGTGATTTTGCTGGGCCCGGAGCCCCGGCCCCCTCTGGATCCGCGCATGGATAGTTTTCCTCGTAACCTGGCTTATTTAATGAACATGAGACAGAGGGGCCGCGGGTTCGAGCCTCGCAGGCGTCACTGCGTTGTGTCCTTGAGCAAGACACATTAATCATAGCTTAGTACCGGTTCAACCCAGGAAGACCCGTCCCTACATAACTGAAAGATTGTTGATGGGACGTAAGAATCAAATCAAACAAATCTCCTTCGCAATGCTGGCCCAATGTCATGTGCTCCGGAAACATAAACTTCTTTTAACACAAAACACATTATTCAGAATACAGGCACAGAGGATTTTGTAATAATATAGTGGTGTTTAATAATATGCCCATATGCCACCCCCCCCATATGCCATCTGCGTATGGCCTGGGCAAAAATACTATATTTAATAAAGTTCAGTTCAGTTCAGTTCAGTTCAGTTCAATAATGAGAGAATGGTCGACATTGTTGCGTTGGTTCGATGTTGGTACAAGGTTGGTATGCGGCGACGCCCACATTTCCACCAACTACCAACGTGGGCCCAACGTATCTTTGCTATCTGTGTAGTGACCCCAAACACAAAATATGACGTCCGCTGATATTGTTCACGAATTCCAAGCATACTCGCACCTGGGTGAGAAAGGGGGGGGGGGAGGTACTCTGATGTTTTCAAACATACGTAGGCCCGGACCATTTTTGGGGTTAACTTTTTGGTATTTTGTGATGACCCCAAAAGATATCCACAAAATCTTCATACCCCAAAAAATTTTCATTTTTCTGAAAACCCTCAAAGGTATTGAAATTCAAAATTTTGAACCCCAAAATGGTGCGAGCCTACGTATGAATGAAAATATTATAGTACCCCCCCCCCCCTCTCCTCGCAGATAGAAACAGGGGCCGGGGGGCGTCCAGACTCAAATAACAGAAAAAAAACTCTGATATAGAGGGTGTTTATTGTTGGTTTTTTTGCAACTATATTATATTTTTTTACGGTTCAAAAGGGTCGAAACATTTATCGGGGGGGGGGGGGGGTGCAACTTTTTATTATTATTTTTTTTGGGGGGGGGGGGGGGGGGGGGGGGTTGGGGGGGTACAAATCCTTATTTCTATAGAAACCTATATAACTTGTGATTTTTCGGGGGGGGGGGGGGGGTCCGGACCACCTATCCCTCTCTGGATTCGCGCATGGGTAAGAAATAAGTAATTGCCCACTTCCCTGTCACGGATTGAGTTTTCTGAAAGTCTCAGAAGGTTTACCGGCCGGCGCAGTCGGTAACATGTGTTTTTTTTCGGGGATGGGGGGGGGGGGGGGGGGGCAAATGCTTATTTCCAACGAAACTTAAAGAACTTGTGATTATTATTTATTTTTATTTATTTATTTATTTATTTTTTTTTTGGGGGGGGGGGGGTGTCCGGACCACCTATCCCCCTCTGGATCCGCACATCGGTTAGAAATAAGTAATTGCCCACTTCCCCGTCACGGATTGAGTTTTGTAGGTGCAAACTGAAAGTCTCATAAGTGTTTCCCCTGTGAACATTTGAAATTCCAGAAAATAGTTGTACCGGGCCGCGTTGCGTCTGACTAGATGCGGGGTAACTGTACTTTTGTTTATTTTCGGGTGGCGGGGAATGCTTATTTCTATAGAAACCCATAGAACATGTGATTTTTTAGGGGGATGGGGGGGGGGGGGTAGGGTGCGGACTACCTAACCCCCTCTGGATCCACGCATCCAGTGTTGGGTTGGGGATGCTTATTTCTATAGGAACCTATAGAACTTGTAACTTTTCAGTTGCCATATTCCTGATAATAGAACAAAATAAACTTTATAAAAAAATCCAATCCGCACGTACAATTGGGCCACTTTCGGCCCGCCAACGAACCGCCATCCGCAGGTGACGGTTCGTCGGTGGGTCGATAGTGGCTCGTGATGGGATGCTAGCTGGGAGCAGTTGTTTAAAAATCGCAAATGCACTTTTTATTCAATACCGCAGATGGACTCAAGACGTCCCAGGTATTTTCCAATACTACGTATTTTTCCATTACTACGTCAGTGTATATGCTATAAATAGACGCAATGGCGTTTAGTAGTTACCTGTCTTAATATGCTGACAAGCTATTAAAGGGAGAGAACCAGTCTAACTGTGGCGTACTGTGTGTGTACGTTTAAACGTCACCAAGTCAAAATGTCCCAAAATCTAAACGTCCCCGAATTGGTCAAAACGTCTACTTATTACCTGGAAAATCGACAGAAACCTGATCATTTTCTTTAAAGATACTTGTTGCAAAGTGGGTGTGGGAGGGTGTGTTTATGAACTCTTGCACTTTTCAGCGTGTCACGAATAGTCAATAAGCCCAGCCTGGTAAATTCACATTACCTGTATTTTATTTGCCTCACCTATTCAGAACTTAATATAGACATTCAAATACTTAAACAAAAACTACTGAGCTTGAAATGCATGATAAAGACTGAACAAATAGTGGCTATAGAAAATGCAAAATTAAAACTACTAAAATTGTTGTCTAGTAATAATAATGCGCTTTGCAATAGTTCTAAGCTCTTTTTTTAACATCTAACCCTAAGATTTACCTTATGTTAAAAAAGTAAGTGAGTATGAACAGATATTGCCTTAATCACACACTGCAAACCGACCCATGGCGCCGTGAGAATGAAACTCAGAGCCCTAACGGTCAAAGGCACCAATAAGGCAATAAAAGCAAAGCAACCAGCTCTCTCTTCATCAAGTAGATGATTGCAAAACTACAAAGCATAATAAACCAAGGATCTAACACAAACTCGATTAAAATCGTTGTGAAAAATTGATAAAATGCTGGTCAAGCCTCGCGTTTTATCTCTTTTTCGAACTCGTTTAATCAAAATGACAATAAACGATAACTTGCACGGCATTTTTACTGTTCAAAGCTATGTAATGGGTTTGGTTTTGGGTTTGGTGCTGTTGGTAAACGCAACGTGGACTCAAGAGCCATACAGTCACGTGATCTGTCATTTGAATGCTGTGATACGGACTTCTGTAACTATCCTACATCTACTGCTCAACCGACGACCGTAACGACGCCAATGACCACTATACAATACGTACATGGTATGTCCCCTTTGCTAATAATTTTATAGACATGACTTAAAGCCAAACCCTGTAAGCACTAATAGATTCTCCCTTCTGGTTTGATGCAATGAAATGGGAGAGGTCTATTGTATATATTGAGGGGTCGCAGGCTATAATTTCCAATACAATTGTATTTCTGTGAAGAACATTTTTGTCCTTGCAAATAGTGTAGACCCTGATGAAATGCTGTATTATGCGCATTTCATCTGGGTCTTTAATGTTTGCCAATGTACGCCATTTAGAAGCAACCACCAATATATAAGCTCTTGAGCAAGACACATATATCCTAGCTTAGTACTGGTTCAACCCAGGAAGACCCGCCCCTGTTTAACTGAAAGATTGTTGATGGGACGTAAAGAATCAAATCAAGCAAACAAAACTAATATATAAAGGGACCTTGGATATGTTCGATTAAAGTAAAGCAATAAGCTATCTCTTTTCGCAATGCGGTCTTCATGTTTTTGTTTTGTTCCTTGTTGTATTTTTTTTAACAATTCACCAAGCCTGATTGGACAACTGCGCACCATAGTTTATAGGTTTAGCCTGGTTAGGACCACTGCATATCACTGTTTGCATTTTGAACTTATGTGTTCATTATCCCTTGTGCTTGCCCATTTTTTACTCTACATCTTACACTAGCAAACAGGATGAACTATTTCGAACAGTTTAATGCTGAACAGTAGAAATGTCGCTGAAATCATTTAAAACATTTACGTGTCCAAAATTTTCAAGCCAGCAACACGACCGGTTCCCTGGTATGTTGATGTGTATAATAAACCCCTCTTTCTGAGGGAAAAGCACAAAATGTTTCAAATATTTCCACCTTCATTTTGTATTTTAGGCTGCTCGAAAGACATTATATTCGTTTTGGATGATTCCGGAAGTATCGGACCATCCAACTTCAGGCACGCCCAAGAATTTGTGAAGGCCATTGTCACGACTCTGGATATAGGACCTTACAACTCTCAAATCGGAGTGCTGGTGTTTAGCTCCCATCCTCAGGTATGCATACTCATTTATATAAACACCACTATTGCGAGTAAACTGATCATTTTGCGGATCGAGAAGGGGGTGGATCTGGACATATAGCTTTGAGATTTCCAGGGGGTGGGGGTCTGGAACCCCAACACCTTGAAGTTCCAAAGCTATATGCCTCTATATGGATACTGGCCTGAACCCCTGACAATTATAAAGCTACACAGCAAGCTATCATCGGCTCACCACGGATTTCAGCTTGCGGGCTGATGATGACCCACTTAAATGACGTTCTCTTGCGGGCACATGATGGCCCACTTTTAGCTGTATACTGGGGTTTCCTGTGAATACTGGTACGGGTCCCTCTCACCTCCGTAAGATAAGGTTGATGAGTAAAAACAAACAAACAAAAACACGAAAGTTTCTTGATCCGCGCATGGTGCATCCTGATACAACCACGCAACTACCAAAGTAGCAAAATACTCCAATGAAACATTTCACGATAAGCTGTCAGAGGCATAAAATAGGCAGTGTGTTATTGTCATCCAGGTGCATGACAAATTACATGAAGACTGGTTCATTTCTACATCATGTACATGCTGATTTCACTGAATCAATGAAAGTAGTCCAGAATTTGTTTTAAAAAAGCTAATGGAGAGAATTCATTTCTTAAAAAGACATACGAGGGGCGTTCAATATGTAATGAAAACAGTCCAGAATATCCCAAAGTTTTATATTTACACACTTTATAATTACTTTCATTAAAAGGTCTGTTTCTTGGCTACATAAATGTAAAATTGCAGTTGTCCAGCTCCTTATTTAATTTACACATGCCACTTTCAAGATAGGGTACTGAAGTACACTGGGGTATGAAATAAAACAATGTTTTCAAAAGCAGATAACTACATGATCGAGGGATGTTTTCAGTCTGTTTCTTCGTGTGATATTGGTGATTTATACCTGCAAATGTTTTGATATTGCTTCATATTCTATGAAATACTGATCCTTCTTGATGCTACATTTTCTGGCATTTCTTTGATAGAGTCGTTTTTGCGTGAACGAATACATAGCAAAATTTATACAAAATTCATTTGTAACATTTTTTCTGGTCGCTTTGATGTTCTTTAGCAAGTAATATAGCCAATTTTGAAATTTCCATATTTAAACTCACCCATAAAGTACCCCCAAATATTCATTTGAAATAAGAAAATCACTTAAAAGAGTGCTATCTCTGGCTTACACTGATATGGATCAGACAAAATACCAGGTTTCATCGATGTTTGCAATCGGATGCATTATTTGGACATTGTTATACACGTATTTAGATGTACATAATCTGGCTGGCTATTTGCAGACAATAAAATTATAGGAAACGAAAATGGTATACTACTCAGATGAGATTACCCTAGATATTGGTTTCAGTTTCACTAGTCTGCTGCCTATGCACTGTGCGTATTGAAACTTCGATACAATCAAAGGTACAAAAAGTAAGTAATGGTGCAAAGATCAGGAATCGATACAATCAAGTACCACAACTGACCCAGGATACCAATGGGAAAGTGACAAACTCACAGAAGACACCACAAACGAGAGCCAAGAGGTCAGCCCTTTCCCAGCAGGTGACCACGAAGCACATATAAACAGACGTGCACAAAACATAGCAAACACAAGACAGAACAAAAACATAAAAGATCCACAAAAGAAGTACCGCCTTGGAACGGTCAGTAAAATATTTTACTGGAGGGCTTAAACCGGTTTAACGGCGCCAACCTCACCCTTAATTCAGATGTGGATCAAGACACATAGATATTTGGTTTGCATGAAAGACCCCTAACTTATCAATGCAACAAAGCCACATTTCCGATTTTCAAGAACCGTGCGCATTTTAGTGTTACGCCCATTGCTTTAACCGACGTCAACATAAGAGGGGGGAACGCAATAAAACCGTTTGCACGAAAAATCGGTACCGGTCAAAAATTTGTATCGTTATAGCAGAATAAATGGAAATGAGTCAGAAAACTATGGATATGTATTTCAGGCATATTAAATGTTCGTTTTAGAAAATACGGCATGCCTTTCTACCTTTGTTAAAATCAGTCTTCACGATTCGGAGGAAAATATATGCAGTGTATATTAGTGTGCTTTTTGAAAAGTCTGTAACTTATTAAATTTGGTGAGATAAAATAATGTTTCATGCACCATTATAACGGCGACCCTTTAATCTTTCGTTTGGCATATGGCATAAAATCCTGACGCGTTTGTGGATGGGGTTATGAATGGGTTTTCATTACATATTGAACCGCCCTCATATGTTGTAAGTACACATTGGAATTGTATGAGGAAATTCCAATGTGTACCAACAACACATTTTACTTAAAACAAGTAAAACTATTTGGAAATTTACCTTAACCAAGTATCATGTCCATTGTCTTTGCCTCTTTTAAACATCCCAAACTGCCAATCAGTATTAAAATACCTGTCGCTCTGCTACAAATTGTTTTATATTTGCATGGCAGCTTTATCTCTAAATTCCAGTTTATGAACTACCTCTTTGCAAACCTGGTAGTTACGCGGTTGTAACACTGATACCTGGGGCTAATAGTAGGGCTCAGTATATTTAACGTTAAAATGGCCTCCTCCTCTTATTGCATGCGAATAACAAAGACGCAGACCAGCATATACATCCGCAAACTCTGATCAGCGCCTTTGTTATTCGATTATTGGAAACGATAATATTTAAACTTGTTTCACGTTAAATCTCAGTATTCTTACTGGTCCCTGTAACTGAGCATGTTGGCTTGAGTCTGACTTGGTCGTGAACCCCGAAAATATGAATTCTCGCGCCATGGCCCAACTTATTATTATCGTTTCCTTGAACGTCAGAATAAGTAAAACAGAAATAATACTAAAAAAAACTATAACCCTAGACTTTTTCTAGAAATTAACATCTCAGAAAGCATTAAAAAATAACGTTAAAAAAGTAAGATTTTAAAAAGGGTGCATTTTGATCATTTGAGTGATAGCCAGGTTTTGAATGTAGTGTCCTGCTCTCAGAGTGATAGGATGCCACTATGAGCTTATCTCAAATAAAAATGCAGAATCTGTAAGATATGCAGGACAATTATTACTCTTTCATTGTTTAAATGAATCGAATGAAATTCATAGGTCAAGATAAGGAAACTTTTTTTGGGTAAAATTTTAATTATTTTCTCACCCATTAATTTAAACATGTATTTTTGGTGCTCTAAACATGAGTTTTGGGTGCTCTAAAGAACCGTTTGGATGAGACGGTTCTTTTGAGTACCTACAATGTATGTTTTGGATAAGAAATAAAGAAAATAATTTTCCAATACGTACTCTTATCTGGAGGCCTGATGAATAGTGGATATGATTTATGTATTTGTTTCAATTAATGTCACCGCTATCACAGCTCCAAGTGATATTTTGTTTTAAATTTTATGATTGCAATTGGAAAATGACTGTGTTTCTAACTGTTTATTGATTAAATCACTTGTTTGTGACTACAGGCTATACGACTTGCAGATCACTGCCACAAGTACCCTAAATGGAAGTAAAACCATTCACTTTTATTTCTCTTCTTTAGCCATCCTTGGTATTCATAGTTCCCACTCAATCAATAGTTACTTTTCTTTGAAATAATGCTCAGCCATGTTGTAGGTCAAAAATCAATATTGCACATAGGGGAAAAAAAGAAAATCTTTTTTTTTTACATAGAAAGACTAATTTTTCATGTTAAACCAAACAAGTTTAAATTTTAATTCCATTTATGCATAAATCATGGCACCTGTCACGGCACAAAGATGCAGAGGTTTTAGAAAAATAGGTATATCTATTTTTTTGCCTATTTGTCTTACTGATTTTGACCATCAAGTTGGCTGACCTATATTTCAAAGAGAAGTAACTATCGGTCGAGTGGGAACTGTCATTTGGCGATGTACCGATGCAATGGAATGTATGTGTTATAAAGTTTATGTACATTTTTTCTTTGTTTTACACTGTCAATCTGTGATACCGAAATCAATTAATCAATCAATCAACCCCTCAGAATCATTGTTTGCTATCACCGTACAAGCCCTTTATTATAAAACAATGATTCGCAGGACAGAGTCTTTCTAACGGCCACTTAATCCATGCTAGATGGGGTTTAACTTACTTTGCAAGAGACCCGAAATATTCATTTTCCATGAACAGATCAAAATTGAATTTTTAAAAAACCGACATTCGATTTTTCAAGGTTTACCTGTAAATACACGTTTAGTCTAAACAGTTGGCTTATCTACACCTTTGTGTAATATTTTACTAGAGCTATTGGCATCTGGACACGTTCCACAGCAAAGCTGACCTCATCACTGCAACAGATTCATTACACTACAAAGGTGGATCAACAAGAACTCACGAGGCACTTGATTACGTCAGAGAACAGATGTTGACGCCAGCAACCGGAGATAGACGATCAGGTATGTCGTTGTTGGTCCCATTCATCCGTTTCTGCTGGTTCCCATTCACAGTTGTTGCCTCGTGTATTCTTCGAATCTGGTTATTGCTATTACCCCAACAACAAAAATATCATCTATTTTGTTAAAGTGTCATCTATTTTGTTAACAATTTTTCCTGGGTCAGGTGTGGTACTTGATTGTATCGAATCCTGATCTTTGCCACCTGCCTTTCTTTGTTGTCGCCTGAGAAGACTCCAGGACAAACACTTTGCCAAATTGAAGTATAGGAGCAATCTGATCTGGGTCCACAGTGTTTGTAGGAAAGGCTACTCAAACAAACCATTAGAGAGCAACCATTTGATTTTTATGGGGGCAGATTTTTGGAAAAATGATCAGAACCAGGCTTTGCAATATAACATATCCAAGATGGATCAGACAAAGAAAAAAATCCTAACACGGTGCAGCTAGATGCTCCTCAGAATGCTAGAGACACACCAATAGAAATTAAGAATTTTCTGGATACTATATACAATGTGTCACTTAAGGTCACTGCCCATAGCAATAACCGTAACTCTAAATCATCAAGGGAGGTAATACTTGGTAGCGTTCGATTATGACAAAGTGTGATTTTACGCAACTATGATATGTTTTCTACAGACAGTAATGCCCGTTACACTGCACGTTAGTAATCTGAAAAAGATTGATATCACATTAAAAATGCAAACAAAATTTTAAGTATATTGAACAACAAAAGTTGGCATTCTTTATGGATACTAAACGATGGACGCTCAGCTCTGTGAGAAGAAAAAAATCAGTCAGTGTAATGGATATCGCATTTTACCAGGGAAATGTCAGTCGACTGTTCGCGGTTTTTTGACAGTCCACAACAACAATAATAATATAACTACTTGTATATAGATCTATATATGATTTTCTGGTTTTATTTTACCTGCATTAAAATTTCGTCACGTTCTCTAGCGTCTACTTTGAACCTGGCGTGCGCTAATGACGTCACTTGCTCTTATGACGTCATTATGCGTAAATGACAAGTATTGAACTTGACTTTGACGTTCAGAGTCCCCCGCTTTAGTTTGCGTCCTAAACAATTTGCCTTATGTCAAATGTGTTCCAATATTTAGCTACACGGGCTATCTTGGGCTAAGGTTGACCCAAGTATAGTCGTGAGTCTAAATAATAGTAGGCCTACTCTAAATTTACTAAAGGTACGCGAGGAATTCTGCCATCGGGGACTGCAAACAACAAAGGCGCAGACCAGCTTGCGCATCCGCGCAGTCTGCTCAGCGCCTTTGCTATTCACAAATTGAATAGAATCGTATTTAAACTTGCTCTAAGCGAGATTTCACTATTCTGTCTAGTCTCTGTGGCTGAGAAGGCTGGTTTTGGTACGATCTTATCGGAAACCCTAAAGACAGGTTTTGTCGCATCGATGCTCATTTATATTCATGTAAATGCGGATCCTATCCACAAACCTGGTTCATGTGATATGCACATAGAAAATGTCTAACCCCTCTAGACTACTCGTGACCAATTCCGCCCTTGACCAGTGCCGACGGGATCCGTACCAAAAAATACCCCCCCCCCCCCCCTCCGCGCACCGGAATACTCCCTTCAGTAGCGGGAAGGGTGTGGGCATAAAAATAACCGTTGATATAAATGCGGGTCCAACCAAACATAGGTAAGTTATAGGTACTCAGTGAGACGGTTCTTTTGAGCACCCAAAGCAAATATAAAAATAATGAGCAATAAAATATTAACAATTTTACGCTAAAATGTTTGCTAGTCTCCAAGTTTACTCTACATTTGACATGTTTCAACCGAAAGATGTCCGTCAAGGGATATATAGATCTAATAGAAGTAAACCTCCTCTGGTCAAGTGTAAAGGTCTGGCCTTGCTTCGCGATCGGACATTAGTATGGCGCCAGGGGCCGCAACAAAGATGTAAAAACACTTCATATTCTTGGATGAGTACATGTAGTATATGCATCGATCAATTGAAGCGATGCATATATTAAAACAGCACAGTTTTCACCTAAATTAGACATGCAGAGTTACCCCGTGACCTTGAAAAACGGTAAATGTCCCCAAACATTACATCTCTACCCTAATGATGTATCGATGCAAATTTGGTCAAATTATATCGACTAGGTGTTCAGACAAAATGCAGATAAGTTTCTTTTTACCTTGGGTGGGTTTCTTTTTACCGTGGGTGGGGTATTTTGGTATCGTTTTTGGTATTGAAAAGTCTTCTCATATATGCATATAAATGTTCCAAGTATTTGGAGTACATATAGTTTCATTTGGAAGTTCACCGTAAGGTATTTCAATCAACAGTGTTTGGTTCTTAAGGTTTTAACATGCTTAGAAATAAGAAAAGCCTGCTTAGTTCATTATTTTGCAGTTTAGGGGGTAGGGATAATTATTTGGTAATATCTCACTAATTAGACGGTGATTTTTTTTTAAATTCTGTCATAATGCATCTTATATAATGATCACTTTCCTAAAAAAAATAGAAAAAATTATTTTTTTAAAGTATGTTTAAATATTGAATTATCCGTCAGTAATTGCTGAAAATGAATGCATAAATATAGGTGAATGCTGGTTTGAAAGCGTGATATGAAGAAAAATACTTGTATAGCTGAAACAGAATGGTTTGAGAAAAAGTTCTTAATTATTAATGGCTTCGCATGCTTGTTTGAAATCACGATTTTCAAATACAAAATTGAGTTACAGAATATTTTACTTGTCTTAATGAGTTTCATAAAAAACTGTGCGAAAAAGCCAAAATAGGCCACATAATGAAGAGCTGTAACTTTTGAACTGGACGGTAAATTTTCTCTATTTTGCGTTATTTTTCTTATAATATGATGTACTAAAGAATATCAAAAAATGAAAAAATTATATTTTTTTGGAAAAAAAAAATCGCCCAGGTGTGGGCAGTGACCTTAATATATCATATTGTATAACTACTGGTAGCCTGATATACCCCAGGCAATAATGATGCATTTAAATAATAGCAAGCATTGACGATTTTGACATTTGATGCAGTAAAACCAGTAACATACTAAAGCTCCAGAGCCAAAACATATAATCAACAAATATTTCACATGTTTAAATATGGCTGCAGACTGATGTTTAATTGGGCCCGGAATTACAATGCATCCTTAGAGTTGAGGAAGACTTAAGTTAAGTATTGATTTTTCAGGATGCGAAAAATTACATTTAAAACTGATCAAAATCAAAATAGTTTTAATTTTTCTGAAGATCACAATGATATCTTGGACCACAAATACCACATCGATCCAGGCATTTTATTAAGCATTTTAATTTATCATGTTGAAATATCAATACTTAACTTATGTCTTGCTTAACTTTAAGGAGGCATTGTCATTCCCCGGGCCCTGGTCATTGTGATAAGAACCATTAGTCCACGTGCTTACCCATATACTTTTACGTTTCAGCGGACAATGTTGTTATAGTGTTCACAGACGGCAGATCAACTGACAGAGATGCTGCCAGATACTCAGCTGAACAATTACAAAAAGTGGCTGGTGACATCATAGGTATTGAGGTTGGGAACACGGATGAAACGGAAGTGACGTTCATAGCAACGGACAGACAGCACGTGTTTGATCTTCATGATTATTCAGCTGTGTTAACAATAATCCCAAGTGTTGTTAATCTCATTTGTCCGAATTATCAAGCACAGGGATGATTATAACACGAATCTGCATGTGAGGATCCAGAGGGGGGACAGGGGGTCGGGACTCCCTTGGAAAAATACAAAAATATAGGGCTCCTTAGCAATACTAGTCCGGATTCCCTTAAAATCACAAAGCTACCAATCCAGCATTTAATGTTGGGCCATCATCGGCCCGCAAGCGAAACGCCATTTCGCTGGCGGGCCGTCAAAGTTGGACCCCCTCTGACAAAACTCTCTGGATCCGCGCATGATTCTGGATAAAAATGCAATGCATATTGTAATTCAAAATTGATTGTTTGTCTTATTATGAAAAAATAAAGTACCCTAATCAAAATCAAGAATCCTAATGCCTCGTTAAGACTTTTGTATTACAGCCTATATTACCTCAGGCCATGTGGTCAGTAGATAAACATGTCAAAAAAAAAATGGTGTTCAATTGCACTTCCAACCTGATGGTCTACTATTGCAGTGGGATATGAGACGATCTCAATTGGGTTTTCACTGTTTTGTTGGGTTTTTTTAATGTAGCATTTTCTGGTCATGCCCGCTTGCCCTTTAAAGTATAAACTCCTGTCTAGTAGACTTCATTTGTTTTATCAATGATGTGTGTTTGTCATGCGTTCACGTCTGTCCATTGCTGCAATGTGGTCACCTGCTGGGAAAGAGCCGACCTCTTGGCTCTTGTGTGTGATGTCTAATTATGATTTTGTCACTTTCCTTTGTTGTATCCTGGGTCAGGTGTGGTTCTTGGTTGTATTGACACCTGATCTTTGCCGTCTTTCTTACTTTCAAATTAACGAGATCGACCTTAACAACATAAAATGAAAGAGTAAGAGTTTTAAATAAAATTTATTAGATTGTTAAAACATATTAGTCTGTGATGTATCAAACATAATGTAAATATATCAACTATAGAAAACAATAACAAAGCATGAATGGAATATACCAAATACAAATAAATTTAGATTCCTCTCAAAGACATTTTAATATACTTTATTTATTTCCCAGAGGGCCATGAAGTCCTGGCTTGCTCACCTGAGTACAAGCTCAGAGGGATATGTCTAAAATTTATGTAATATTATTTTGATATGACCCAGTGGTCCAAAAGTATGTAGTGTTTAGATATTTCTTTGATTTTTAGATCTGGTGATGATTTTGTTCAGCGGAGCAATGTTAGTTAAGTGTATCAGTAGAAACAATAGCTCGACAGGCAGGGTCAAGTAGAAATGTCTTTCAATGATGTTTTTTATCGCTTCAAGCATTTTGTTCAGCGTAGCAAATGCATGTTCAATTGTTAAAAAGACATAATGACAAGTTTTGTGTAAAAATGATTATAGATTTTGGTTGGTTGCTCAGAAGGAGATAGTTTTTAAGAAAAAAATATGGATATCAAACGATATATGATGAAGCCATAAGAGGATTAAACGCAAAATCTCAACTTTTCTATGGGACTATTGTGTTCCATTGGAGACCAATAGCCCCATAAAACTTAACTGTGAAATCAAATTTATCGTATGACGTCGCGTGGCGGGGGGGGGGGGGGGGGGGGGGGTGAAATAACGCCATGCGATAAAATAAAAGAAAAATACTTGTGTTTTACAGATTTTTGGGAAACGTTATGACGTTCATAACAACGTTGCGTACATAATGACAAAATTATAACGTTTTTATGGCAGAAATGATATTTCAAAGTAATTTCAATGTCATATGATAAATATAATTTAACATTCGTGCTCCTGTGTAATTGAATTTATTAAACTTGTTGCAAAAAAGAGATAAAATGCTCGGCAAGCCTCGCATTTTATAACTTTTCCTCAACTTGTTTAATATATTCGATAAAACATGAGCACTTGTATAATATCCTTTATATAAAGATTGATGCTCTGTGATTGTGGCATTACCTTGTCATATTTACAAGGAAAGGACAATTAGAGACCACCACTCTTTATATTATCACTATTTGGTACTATAGACTATTGGTTTCTATTTATTGGAACTATCTATTTACCAAGTACATATGACAAAGTGATGACACAATCACAGATCACCTTTTTAAGTTTATTTTCACTACCTGTTATAAAGACACACATATCACAAAATATCACATTCACAAATCACTAATCTTTATGTTTTACTCACTACTTGGTTCTATTGAACTATTTTTTTCTATTTTTATTGTTATCACATGACGTCGTGTCTGGGAATGATATAACGTCATGCAATAAATTGTTAAACCACTAGTTGCGTATAAGTGGCTAAATTTTGATGTTTAAATGCCAAAAAAGCGATTTTTAAGTAATTTTAATGTCATGTGATAAACATAATCTAACATTGGTACTCCTGTATTATTGAATTTATTAATCTCTTTGCTAAAAAAGATATAATATGCTCAGCAAGCCTCGCATTTATACAATTACAGATCACAGACCAGTTCTTATTATGAGAAACATCCAAACTAGGATTAACAAACACGATAAGCAAAGTAACAAAGAATTTCTAGCGAAAAGGCATCTATTTTCCCTAGTTGACAAGATTACAAACACCAAATTTTCAAATTGCCCGAATGATTTTAAAATTGGTGTAGTTCAGCAGTAAAATATGCATAGTAAGCAACAAAATACGTTTCAAAGCGATTCAACGTTTACAATACCGTAAAAACGTGCACTCTCTATTCCCACCCCTTATTTTACGTCTTAGTACTGGGTGCCAATTAGACCAGTTTTTGACTAAATGCAATGCTAATTTTTTTAAAAAAAGTGCTAAAATGTTGAGAATATTAGTGCTCTTCATTTCCAAAACCTTACCGTATTCCATCTGCGCATGCGTACGAAATATACCTAAAATTGGGACATTTGTCATTGGAAAGATGAAACTGGTGTCTTTAGGTTTATTTTTAAAGGCTTTCTCCCCTAGACCCAAAATGCCCTTTACATATGTTGTAAATCTTTAAAGCAACATGTCGTTGTCTAAAGGGCATCTTTGGTCTAGGGGGGAAAGCATCTAAAAATAAACTGAAAGACACCAGTTTCACCTTTCCATTGACAAACGTCACAGTTTTAGGTGTATTTCGTACGCATGCGCAGAAGGAATACGGTAAGGTTTTGGAAATGGAGAGCGCTTATATCCTTAACATTTTAGCACTTTTACTTTCTTGAAACTAGCAATGCATTTACTCAAAGTTTAGTCTAAACGGCACCCAGTATAAAGACGTAAAATGAGGGGTGGGAGTAGAAAGTGCACGTTTTTCATGGTATTGTTAATGGTGAATCGCTTTGAAGCGCATTTAGTTGCTTACTATGCATATTTTACTGCTAAGCTGCACCAATTTTAAATACAGTAGGGCAATTTGAAAAGTTGGTGTTCATTATCATGTCAACTAGGGAAAGTATACGCCTTATCGCTAGAACTTCATTCCCATCACAAGCAAGTGCTAAGGGTATGAGCGATTATAAGAATAGACCATGAGTGTGAAGGTTGGATAGAAAAATATGTCCCCAGGATCACCAATTTGCATAACAAGGCTTGCTGAGTGATGACAATCAATGATCACGAGGGTATGATTTTTCTATCCCATCCTCACACGATTTATGGCTTCTTTTTCTTGCTCACCATTTAATTCTGCATCATATTTGAAAAAGGACACCATAAGTTCCTGAATACGCTGCAATGTGACATACATGTGACATAGTCACGTCACTAAGCATAACAATCGTGTCAAGGATCAACGTGCGACTGTTCGTTTTTTAGCTTTCCCAAGTAACTTATGGGTATGTGAGATAGAATTTTCTCATATGGGTGAAAACATCAGAAATTTTTATCTGGTGTGCAAGAACAAATTTTCCCATCACAAGCACGTGCCAGACGTACAAGAGATTTTGTACTTCCCATAAATTCTCACATAGAGATGGTTGAAAGAATGTCTGTTGTTATAAGTTACTAGGTGACTAAGTTACTTATCTAAGTTAACTGATTTACTTCTGTTAGTTCGATTTGATTATTTTAAGAGCAAAACAATATTATAGCTAATTAAACAATACATATTTACATAAAGCAACATACATACTTACATGTATTTGACAATTATTTACGTTGCCTGGAAAAGTGTGACTCACAAAATAGCCATTGAATTATACACAGTAATGTAGTAATGCCAAGAATGACAAAAAGTAAGTGAGATCATGGTATCTGTAACTTGTGACTCCGGTAATAACAGGTTTGGGACTATGTACATGTCAGCACTAAAACCGACCACTCAATGTACACTAATGAATTTCTTCCAGAAACACGCACTAGGTGCCACAGGAACTACTCATGCACAATTTGCTATTCAAAAGACCAATTCCTCTTCTGTCATGTATAACAGCTCTTCATCTATGCATCAGTTTCATGTTTAGTAAATTTCACCTCCCAGTCTAAAAATACAAAATATTTCATTTATAACCCTTTTATTCTGATGAAAGATACCATACATCTTGTAATACCTGTGGCTATTACCGCTATTTATCTATCAAAACAAGGCATGTTGAATTTAGGTTACACACGAGTATATGTGGCTTTCGGTCTATAAACATTCTTGCTATGAATATTTAATAATTGATCAAGTTATTTCAGGTTTTATAATATTCAATAAATGAGGGCAATAAATGAAGACATTTATTGCAGCTTGTGGCTTTTGGGAAGCAGAGCATTGAAGAACGGGGAGTGATCAATTTTGTTGTACTCTTGTGAGCGTTCATCAGTGTCTGTCAAAACAAACTTTGAGAATACTTTCAAGCAGTGATAGTTTTGGATTTTGCGGCTCATCTCTTATGTAGTATAAAATCTTGGCTTTCTGCCCATACAAATGACAGATTGAAAAGATTATTGTGTAAGATAATTATCAGCTTGATAGAGAAATTCGCAATGCACCATGTTTTGAATTTTGTAGAAAAGTCTATTCAGCGAAAAAGTTCTCTTACCTATAATTTTCCATTAAATAATCCATTTCATGAAGTGTAAGATTCCTATCCTGATGCCAGAAGGACCAAAGATAATTTATCCACGAGGATAGATCAGCTGTCCCTCAGATATAATCCAGAAATTGGTCTCACAACTGTGAAGTGAATAGATAGACATTTCTGCCAGGATAACCGTGACAACTACTCAGATCAAAAGGCAAGAATTTTCTACTTTCACTATTGGGCATCCAGGGAAGTAACTCTTTGGATTACCTCTCAATGAGAGGGTTCTTTGAGTGCCAACAACATATGTTTTTGTTGAGAAATAAGAAAACATAATTTTCAATTGCACACTGTTATCTTGATGCCTGCTTATACTATCTTGTAAATTATGTATAGAAAACCCTGCTATAATCAGATGGATACTCACCAAACAGGCCGTATTTTTATAAATAATCACCTAAATAATATTGAAAACGCAATGACATACCTGATTTAATTGCTGGAAGGATATTCTTGTGTCTAAGAAACAAGAACACAAGGGCAGCCAGAAGAATAATATTCAAACCACCCATTGTTGCTGCTGCAGCTACCAGAGTGGAGCTGTCTCCTGAAACAAAAATATTTTGGATAAGTTAGGAAACTTTTAAGCAAGCAAAACAAATTCTGTGTTTTGACATCTGCAGAATCTAGAGTGGCATTCAGCTGCTGTCCGTCCCAAGTTATGCTCTTATTGATTCATTGCTTATTCTGGCCTTTTTTTTGTTTTTTTCCTTGTTTTGTTATGCAGTATTTGATAACTTTTCTTGTTTTGCAATCATCTCGCTGGCAAAGAGAGAACTGAGTTTTATTTTTACTTTAACTGTCCTCTTGATGTCATGTGGCTATTAATGTTATATATCTCTACCTTTTGTTGTCTTGCAGTATGTAAATGTGGCATTTCCTAATCATACTCACATTTGTTTTACTATTATCTGTTTTTACATTATGTGTGATGTATCTTTTATGTTTTTGTTCTGTCTTGTGTTTGCTATGTTTTGTGCACGTCTGTTTATATGTGCTTTGTGGTCACCTGCTGGGAAAGGGCTGACCTCTTGGCTCTCGTTTGTGGTGTCTTCTGTGAGTTTGTCACTTTCCCATTGGTATCCTGGGTCAGGTGTGGTACTTGATTGTATCGATTCCTGATCTTTGCACCATTACTTACTTTTAGTAATGAAACGTATGTCCACAGCGGTTGCGTTGAGAATTACTACCACATCATACAATTGTTGTCAGTTACAAGTGAAAGTATGTGCACGAAGTACTGTTTAACCGCTTCTGGGAGTTAAATAACGCCATGCAATAAAATAGATCAACCACTAGCGATTTACAGATAAGTGCGTAACGTAATGACGTCTATTATAACTCTGTGTAAAAGATGTCAAAATCTTGAAGTTTTAACCCCAAAAATGTGATTGTTAAGTATTATAATGTCATGTGATAAATAGAATCCAACATTCGTGCTCTTGTATTATTGAATGTATTAAACTCGTTGCGAAAAAGAGATAAGATGCTCAGCAAGTTTCGCATTTTTTCTGTTTTCCCCAATTCGTTTAATAAAATCAATAAAACATAAGCACTCATGTAAGATCCTCTACGTAATGTTTGTCCAGGAAAAAGTTTGGTCAGGTGAGCTGGTCTTCTCGACATGACCAATCACTATAGCTGTTGACTGGAAAATAAAACCTCAAACAAAACTAAAACAAATACCACGGTTACTTAATATAAAGCCAACACATAAGACAGATTGATCTTTATTGGGTATGCATTAACAGACCTTTAGTTAAGAACATGTAAGAAAAAATAATTTTCTTATTTCTCAACCAAGCATATGTTGTGAGTACTAAAAGAACCATCTCAATGAGATGGTTCTTTTAAGCACCCAAAACATATGCCCAAACTGATGGCTAAAATAATGCTTACAAATTGACACTTAAAAAGTTTACCTATTAAACCTGTGCATTAAATAACTTTTTAAAAGATATAGTGTAGGTCCATCTATTCATTGGGATATAAGATACTATATCTGATATGAGAGTTTTATTCTATTTAGTACTTTTTATATGTAACTAGCAAATACTCTGGTGGGGCTGCACATGTGAGGAGCCTCACCTGAACTATCTCTGCTCGCTGCTGCAATAAGTACAGTAAAACCGGTGTAAAACGGCCACTTTCAAAAATACCACAAATTGGTGTGCAAGACCAATTGTCGCTTAATGCAGGTCAAAAGTATTGCATTCTGCAATACTTTAGACCTCCATTAAGCTACCTTTTGTCATAAAGATCATTGTTTTGCCTATTTCTGAGTGGCTGTTCTACACAGGTTTTATGGACAAATCATATGTTTGCTACTATATACCTTGTTTGCATAAACAGTCGAATGATCCTTGTTTATTCTGGCATTTGGTGCCAACTGGACATCTGTGAATATCTGGATTACTACACTCGTCTATGTCAACACTGCACGTGTCTCCTGCCCAACCGTCCTTGCACGTACATGAACCCGTCATAACATCACATGACACAGTGTTGTCAGTCGCACATTGACAAGTTTTCTCACACTTTTCTCCATATGTACCGTTAGGACAAACTAAATATAGAAAATACAAAGGAGATGTACTCTTAAGGTATGAAATCTCCTTAAAAGTCATTTGTGAAAAGTTTATTTTTCCTACATTTATTTGTGACTATGAATAGACATGCATGCAACTTTTTTAAAAAAATACTTGATACTGTTCAAACCAAAAACAACGGCAAGGTGAGCAAGCCTTAAAATAACTATCATACTTTTTTATTTTTATACTATATAAAAGTAAGTTTTTTACGGCTGTTATGTTAAAGATGTTAGAAAGCCTCCATGCGATTTTAACATTTATGTGCCTCAACAACAGCAGAATCTAGGGCGAAGATTTGGTACCAGTAAAATGCATTTAAGCCCCCTAGTGGCTAAGGTTGCTGCCCGTTCACATGCGGTGGTTCTGTTGTTGTTGATTTGTTGTTGATTGTTACTCCCATTGCGGGATTCCATAATAGTTCCATGTTTTGTTGTGCGTCACTTTGTGTCCATTCTAGGTTTGCTATCATCTTGATGGGGAAG